>OX453018.1:26103779-27402113 GCA_949699075.1 Asteroscopus sphinx
TTTTAACTCTTTAAATAGTGGCCTACAATGGTCTAAATATTCTGCTCCGCTTATGGCTCTTATAATCTTTTTTTGCACAATTAATGCTCTTTCCACATCCACTGAATTACCCCATATGACTAAGCCGTATCGTAATACAGAAGAAACATACCCATGATACGCACTTAGTGCTGTATTATCTATAAACACAGTTCCTTTGTCCGTGTGTCACTGCAGGGTGCCAACTGAAAGTCAGCGCTGGATGTTCCACGCCAGCACATGTTGAGTTGGGGACCCTTTTGGTATGGGCATGCCCGGCAGCAACTTCATGTTTTACTTATAATTAACTCTAGTATTTTTATTATTAATGTTATTGTTGTGCTGTCCTGCCACTGTTCTGTGCAAAATAAAAGTTTTCCCTTGTTTCTTTCTTTCTTTTATGCGTGAATTAACAAGCTGACGAGCAGGTAAAACGCGATTTTCTCCAACTAACTAAGAATTAGGTCTGTTTATTGCGAGTAGTAAAACAAACTAGGAACGTTACGCATTTTGCCTATAAATCACGCATACGTTTACGTACGTTTTTGTATATTATCATATAAATCGTGAAAGTTATCCAAGTTGTATGAAAATAAGTTACTGCACGTTGCGTCAAATTCGAGGAAGTTTGTAAAGAACATAAATTTAATTGCAAGTCGTAAAACAAGCAGAAGATGCCGCGAGTATTTCGGTAAATAGCACTGTTTTCGTCTGGGGCGGACAGACGCGCGATCAAGACGCATGGTTTTGATTTAACCAATACAATACTTGTCTAATTACACTTGCGTTTTTCATTATATTGTTTTTTTATGAGAATGTTGCTAATGTTTTTGTTGTATTGTTTCAGGTAAGCATTGTCAACATATTCATCTACATACAGGTAAAATCAAACAATGGACAGTTGCATAAGACAACTAACCTTACAGTAAAAACATATTCTCATATTATTTAATCCTAGTTCTCCATCTTATCTTCAGGAACGCTTTGAGTACCTTGTCCCCAGGGGAAAACCTTGCCGCTCATCTTCTTCCCTTCTCCTCCGTATACCCCATCACACAACTAGCCGTTACGATGGTTCTTTCACCATACGTGCCGTGCGTCTGTGGAATTCTCTCCCACACTCTTTGCGCGATAGCCCGTCACTGAATGTCTTCAAGAGAAGAATTAAGGAACATTTCCTCTCAACATGAGTTATATTACATGTTATGTATTATATATCTATATATATATATATGAATGTATATATTCTTATGTATCTATTATATATTCTTATGTATCTATTATATATATTTAAGTATCTATATATTATTAATATTATTATTAGCTAGTACTGTAAGTAAATAAAGTAGGTTTAATTTATGTTGTACACTTGTTTCTGTCCTCTACATTCAACATCTCTCTATCGCTCTAAGGTTTGCTGTTAGAAAACTCAGTTCTGAGTTAAGCTCGCCGATGTACATAAACTTTCCTACTGTAATATAAATGTATATCTGTGTGTACAATAAAGAATAAGAATAAGAATATTCAATTGAATGGCAATTTTTCGTCTCACAAAAAAAAAAACTCTTTAAATACGCCCGTCTACATCGCCACCACTTCACATTGCAACAAAACACACAAACACACACACAAACTTTAATCCTTCATATATGCGTGACGTAATACGTGACGCGTTTTGCCCGCGTCTCGGACAATAGCCAGACAATTAAAATTTAACGATTCTCGTCAACGGTGGCTCGGCAACTAATTGTTTACGGATTGCTTTATTGAGTTCCTCTCTGTGTTCGATATTTTGATTTCCGTTATAATTGTGACGTGATAATTTGGTAAGTGGATTGTGTTGTTTTAATTTTATCGGTTGGCCAATGGAGACATCGTCGCTGCGCCTGCCAAGTTCCATTTGTGATTTTTGATAGGTTTCGGGAAACAACAAAAAACATATTATTTTCTAAACAGTACATTAAAATGAATAAGAAAACAAATAATAAAAAATGTTTTTTATACTGCATTATTAGTTTTCTTATTTAATGTATTGTTTAGAAAATAATCATTTGCAGGCGCAGCGACGACGTAAGTTTTTTGGAACGAAGATCCATATGGGGGCTTGCGGTAAGTGTGATTCGGAAGAAAATGTAGCGTCACGTCATGCTAAGATTTGCGTTATAACCAAAGAGTACATTGAATTTACAGACATAAAGTTGTCAGCTGACCTCACGTTTAAGCGCTATCTGGTAAGTTACAGCAAACTATTAAATAAAACATACAAAAAGACATGTTTTACTGGGGATCGAACTTGGGCAAAAAAGTTCTTGCTATATATGCTTGTATTATTGTTGCGAAATTTAGCATTATAATGAACCAGTCAAAAAAATAAGAATTTTAAGGATAACATCTTGACGGGGTTCCCCTAACCACACACGTTTTTTTTTGTTTTGGTTGTTTGTGGTTTACAGAAATGATATTTAATTCATTTTCATATCTTTTTTTTATACGTTGCGTATATAGTACGGTCGACCACACGTCGGTGGAAACATTTTGACAGCACTTTGGCAGCATCTTTATTTCGTAAGCAGTAAGGGCGGTTTTCGAATTGACGTGTTACCACTGTCATGCAGTCGACTGTACTATAAAAGAAGCATATACAACAATATGTTTAAACAACAACCTATGTATTAAAATAGAGTTTGTCACAAGTCAGTTGGATGATGGATATTTTTTTACCGTCTGAAAAAAAATTGGGTGTGATCAGTTACTGCAATAGAATTGAACTATAAAAAGTAAATGAAATATAATTGAAAAAAAAAATTACTGCTGGTACAGTCGGAAATCTTTTCAGTGAATCACCACTAAGTCTAAAATCGCTTGCACTCAATTTTCTATGACAGCCGTTGTAGTTGTCCAGGTGTGATTACACAGGTAGGGAATGAACAACCACTTTAAACAGTCAGATTAAGAGTTTATTAGGTACACACTTACGCTTAATATTTAGTAAATTAGAAGGAGAAAATTATATTAGTGACAGAGCATACGAACGCGGGCTCCGCGGCCGATGTACGAATCCGGACTGTCGGGCTGCGTAAGCGCATCGACTGCCGGCCGGCCGGCGCATATAGCTATACGTATGTAATAGCGTGGAACTAACCGCCTGCCGCATACTACTGAGTGTCATCCGGCGATGCTTGTGAATTAAATAAAATAATAGTTTTATTTGTTTTGTGCTGTGATTGAATGAATGTGTGATATATGTGAGTAATGTGTGACTGTGTGTTATACTATACGTAAATAAGTAATATATATTTTATTATGCGTATTTATGTTCATTATTTAACATATAAAGATAAAACAAACTAATTAATACAATAAGTTGCCTACATCACTCCCCTCCAGAGACCGTGTCTACGGGCGATAATAATTTGGAAAGTGCACCCTCCTGCCTGAACGTGTCGTCCGTGTGGCTGGACAGTCTTGTGGCTGTGGCTGAGGAGTTTCAGGGAGACATGTAATGCTTTGTGGTGGGCTTACATCATCTGACAGTATATAGGCTGGCTTCAGGCGGTCTATGCTTACTGTCGAGTCTTTACCCTTGACGCGAATTGTAAAATATTTAGCACCTCTCTTCAGTACTTCGTGTGGTCCTGTGTAAGCAGGCTGGAGTGAACCACGTAACACGTCTTCCCTAAGAAATACGTGGCTACATGTGGCAAGATCCTTGTATACGAAGATTCTGCGTGCTGAGTGGTGCTGAGTCGGGACCGGTCGTATATTCTCGGCGTAGGACTTCATCCGTGCTGAGAATTCGGTTATGTCAGTGGTATAGCCAGTGACGTCATGGCCGAAAAATTCACCAGGGAGTCGGAGTGGCTCCCCGTAAACCAGCTCGGCTGATGAAGTTTGGAGGTCTTCTTTGTAGGCACTCCTTATGCCAAGCAGTACCAAAGGTAACGACTCAATCCAATTTGCGTCAGTATGGCATGTAATAGCTGCCTTCAGCTGCCGGTGAAAACGTTCAACCAATCCATTGCATTGTGGGTGGTACGCTGTTGTCTTACGATGGTCAAATCCGATTGATTTGGACAGTTGCTGAAACAGCGCCGATTGGAACTGCCTCCCGCGATCAGTGACAATTTGAGACGGGCAGCCGTATCGTGACACCCAACAAGACACAAACGCTTTGGACACCGTTTCGGCGGTGATATCGGTAATTGGTACAACTTCTGGCCATCGCGTGAAGCGATCGACGAGTGTAAGGCAATACCGATAATCACCAGCTGGCGGTAATGGGCCGATCAAGTCTAAATGGACATGTTTGAAACGCGCCGAAGGTAAATCGAGCGTCCCTACAGGTGACGCGACATGCCTGTTTACCTTCGTGCGCTGGCATGCCAAACATGCCTTAGACCATTCACGACAATTTTTTCGCATAAGAGGCCAGACAAAGCGTTGTGCGACGAGCTTGGTTGAAGTGTTAGCGCCTGGATGGCTGAGCGAGTGCAGGCAGTTAAATACCTGCTGGCGCAGTTGTATAGGGACGAAAGGTCTTGGAGTCGCTGTACTGACGTCGCAGTACAACTCTGTACGACTACCAGGGACATTCGTCTTGATTAGGTGAAGAGACGTTTCACCTTGAAGATTCGCTGCAAGTTCAGGGTCTGTGGCTTGGAGTTTAGCCATCATCTCTAGGTCGACTGGCATCTGCAGTTCGTCAATGCGGGAAAGTGTATCTGCCACGACGTTGTCTTTACCCGAGATGTGGCGAAACTAAAAAAACAAAAAAACTAAAACTAATAAATACAATAAGTTGCCTACAGCCGTAGTTATGTGTAATGTAGCAGGATTCATTCAAGGGATTTTGTCGATCTACGAAAACTATTATGTATTGTTGTGATAATTTTTTTTGTGTGCAATAAAGAATAAGAATAAGAATCTACGGAAATTGGCTTCAATGGCTTCAACGTATGGAGCAACGGAGCAACTAACAGCTTATTTTATTTTTTATTTTTTTCTTCATTCTATTCTATTAAAAATAACCCTGTATAGGTTAATCTCATAAGTGAATGACACTCAGTATTATCTCATAAGTGAATGACACTCATTATTATCTCATAAATGAATGACACTCATTATTATCTAAACTCCCGAATATATTGAACTCCCGTCGAACTCAACTATTGCATAAACCGAACGTATTATCATACAGTTTGACATACGACGCAAGTTATGACTTAACAGTGTACCAAGTTTTTGTGTGCCAAGTTGGATCACTGACCAAAGGTAAGTTAGAGCTCAAGTTAACAGCACCCTATAACTAACTTAACGGAGCCGTGACTTAAGCTCAACTTCAAGTTGGAGTTGGCTTCGGTAGTGTTATTTAATAGTTGCGTTTTGGTCTAAGTTCTAAGAAATAACAACAGCATGGTAATAATAATAATAATAATCTTTGTCTCTTAATATCAAGCAAGGGCAAGAAAGCATGTACAATTGTTGACCGCGCCATCAAGTTGCACCTATTTTTAACCGACTTCAAAAAAAGGAGGAGGTTATGTATTCGGCGGGTTTTTTTTTTCATTTTATTTTCGGATTAGAGGAGCTTCGGGAACTCCAATGGACCGCGCCGGTGCCCCTCTAGTTCCACGCCTTTGGCACGTCCTATGAATGACAAATGGACGATTTCATTAATATTTTTTGGGGAAAATTGTTCCCGTGTTTTTTTTACTTTTCAATTAGTTCAAGTGTAGGAAAAAGCGATTTACAAAAACAGATGGACAAATGAAACAGCTGACAGACTGGCAAAAGTTAGGAAGTTCATATTTTGCCATTCTGCCACATGACCCATAAAGGGTATATCAAGCTAACCAACCGCTTTTGCCCTGTTGACTCCCTCATCTCCTGACTTGGTCCAATCCCCAACAATTCCCACTAAATTTAGTGGTGCGAGAGCTATCGAAAACTGTCCGTTACAACAATACGAAGTACGTCCAGCATACATATTAAGCAATTACGTAGTTAGCCTCGCTCGCTGCTGGCCCTGGATTGGATTAATTGGGAGGGATGATAGTTAGTGGTTTAATTTAGAGCATATCATAAGCACGGACCACAGAAATAGTAAAAAATATAGACTAAGTGCTGCGAACAACTATACCAGGCCCCTCAGAAAGTATTGCGAAAAAAAGTTTTTATATATGGGAGACTGGCCAGTTATAATGTTTTTCGAAAATATGATTATTTATAAGTAAAAATAAGTAAGTTCCAATTTCAAAATTTCCCTCCACATTTTTTGCGAGTTAATTCAAAGTATTGTGTCTCACTGAAATATGGATCTGCGCCGGGAACATTTTAGAGCTATGATTTTATACGATTTCAAGTGTCGCCTGAAACCGGATGAATCGTACGATAGACTTCAAATGGCATTCATGGATGAAGGCCCTTCCAAGGCAACCGTGTATCGTTGGTATAACGAATTCAAGCGCGGTCGACCAACTTTGGGGGATGACGAAAGAAGCGGTCGCCCTTTGACGGCTGTTACCGAAGAAAACGTGCTAGCAGTGAAAAATTTAATCCAAGACAATAGGCGAATTACATATCAGGAGATTCAACACATATTGAAGATTGGATCGGGAAGCGTTCACGAGATTCTACACAGCCATCTTCGCGTGAGGAGGATAGTATCACGCTGGGTGCCGCACAACCTCACCGATGCTCAGAAGCAGGCCCGGGTGGAATGGTGCCGTGATATGCTTAACAAATTTGAAGCAGGCTCGTCTCGGCGTGTTTACGACATCGTTACAGGTGATGAGTCCTGGATTTATCAATACGACCCAGAAACCAAGCGCCAGTCGACTGTTTGGGTGTTTCAAAATGAGCCAACGCCTACCAAAGTGAAGCGATCTAGAAGCGGGGGTAAGATTTTGATCGCTAGCTTTTTTAATTTGACTGGCCACTTGGTATCAATTCCCTTACGGGATCAAAGAAGCATTAATGCCGAATGGTATACTACCAAATGTTTGCCAGAAGTTTTCTCTGTTATAAGCAACAAGCGACCAAACACAGGGCTCCGCGGGCTACTGCTCCACCACGACAATGCACCTGCGCACACCGCACTCAAAACGAGGGACTTCCTGGACAGCACGCCAGTCAAACTCCTGGGTCACCCTCCTTACAGCCCTGATCTAGCACCGTGTGACTTCTTTTTATTCCCAAAAATAAAAAATCAGCTCAAAGGGATACAATTTTCGTCGCCGGAAGATGCGCTGGCTGCGTTCGAGCAGGCTGTAAACGAGGTGTCTGCGGCGGACTGGAAAAAGTGTTTTGAAAACTGGTTTAGGCGCATGAATCTTTGTATAGAGGCTGGTGGAAAGTACTTTGAAAAGATTTGATAAAAATATATGTACGTATAGAACAATTTTTTTTAGTTTCGCAAAACTTTCTGAGTGTCCCACGTAGTGAATCCAACAAAAACCATGCTCTTTCATGTACAACCAGTGCTCACGCATACACATGCACTTCAAACCGTGCTCACCAATCTTAGTACACATGTCGCGGCATCGGCATCTTTCATGTGCGTGTGTGTACGTGAGCGCTGGTTTGTATACGGAGGAGCACGGTTTTTTTGGCTTCACTATGATTGTTCGCAGCATTTCGTCTAAATATTTTACTATGTCTGTGTTTCGAGCATATCATAAGCACGGACATAGTAAATAATGTACACTAAGTACTGAAAACCAGCGCTGTGTCTTTGCTCCGTGCATGAGGCACAGCAATATGCTGAGCGGTGGCCGTTTTGCGCGGATGTGACGCATATCTTACCACACTTCTTGGTTCTGTACCTGTATTTGTTCTGTGTTCCTGAATTTTTTGGTAATTTTGTGCGTCACTTTTGAAGCAAATAAATATTTATTCTTTCTTTCTTTCTTTACTGCGAACAATCTCGTGAAGACAAAAAACTATGCTTCTTCGTGTACAACAAGCAGTCATGCACACAGATGCACCTCAAATCGTGCTCATCTCTCTCAAAAATCAGCTTTTCCCTGTATTCTGTCGATTCATGTGAACATAAATGTAGGGATCAGCTCGCACGAATAAAAAAGGCGGACGGAATCTCTTTAAACAATAAGTGAAGCATCCGGGTCGTTCCTCGTGGTCCCACTACTTTGCCCCACTGGTGGGACCACGAGGAAATGTTGTTCCTCGTGGTCCCACTCAGCAGTGGGCTCACAAGGAATACTCTTTGCCGTTCCTCGTGGTTCCACTACGTTGCCCATAGTATGCCGGCTCGCTTAAAAGTACGCACACATTCACATCCATAGTATGCCAAAAAGCCACGATTACGCATAAAATCTAGTGTGATGGTAGTCATTGTTATAATGTAACAAATAAAATAACGGTATAAATCTGGTGGTCAAATGTAATAATAAAAAAAAATATTGAAATAATTTATTTTTACTGTTGCTTAATAGCATACATAAAAGGTGTGTGAGCTCCAAAATATATATAAAAAAATGGAATTCGGGCGCCAGGAGTCACACTCAAAAAAATAAATACCTGGATAGGCTGAACGAGTAGAGTTGAAACTTTTAATCTTTCAGCGGGAGAACTTCAATAAAAACCAGATTTCAAGACACTAGTTTTATTTTCTGTAGGCTTTTAAAATGAGCAAATTAATCCCATCATGGAATTGTATTAAAAATTTACTATCATTATCATTATTATTGCATCTTCTCTTTGCTTTACAATTGAAGAATTAGTTTTTTGAATAATTTTAAATCTCATCAACTTTGACTTTTAAAATAAACTTTTATATTTAACCTCAAACTTAACCTAACTTTTTAAGGTTTTGATTTTGCTTTTTGCTGCGTTTTGTTTTGTGCCTGCTATTCATCATGGATAAAGAATGTCAATTTCCTCCACTTGCTGACGCAAAGAACAATACGGTTTCTGATGGTTCTCGTACGGTTGCTCCTGTGGCTTGCTCACATGACATGATCAATATGACAGAGGAACCTAATCCTTTTGGTCAGAATGACAGAGTTGCACATTCTTCCGCTATTGCAAATGCTTGGCCTTCTTTTAATTCAATGAATGCGCTTGTGAACGATCACATTAAAAAGAAATGAATGCTTTCGAAATGATACTGGGTTTAGGAAAAAAATAAGTTCTTCAGTCTTTGTTTAGCGAGATTCCGTCCGCCTTTTTTATTTGTCCGAGGGGATCAGTTAATTTTTTTTCGCTATTTCAGGGTTGGTGGTCCCATAGTAAAAGTTGTTTATGATGATGAGTACATTGACCCCTTAAGAAGTTTAGTATAAACTAAGAATAAGTTTGTATAAGGATTTGTTTCCGTATAAAAACTTTTATTGTTAAAACAAGACACTTGAGGGAGCTCGTCGACGGCCTTCCATTATTTGTTCCAAGTTATAATTTTCTGAATATTAATTATTGATTCAGTGTTTTGGTCGACGGCCGATCCTAAGCAAACAACTTTTTGACGAGAACCTGTCGAGCTGTTTTGGTCTTTTTGGCTTGGTTAAATATTGTTTGACTTCATGATTGAGTAAGTTAAGTCAAAATGTACCTTTCAAAGGCTTTTAGTTATAGTAGAGCTCCTTTGTGAAAGAGCTCTTCCGGGGAAGTTACCACCATACCTACTTCTCCACCAAATAGTGATGCTTGCATGGCTGTGTTTCGGTCTGAAGGGTACGGGTGCCGGTGAAATTACAATCACAGAGACTTTCCGTCTTCATGTCTCAGTTTGGCGAACTGACTTGCGGTACCATTAAGGCAACAGCCTAGGTGGTATTGCAGTCGTTATGGGCAAAGGTAATCGCTTAACATCAGGTGGGCCTTTAGCTCGTTTCACCATCCTATACTATAAAAAAAGGCTTCTTTACTCCATTCTTCTTTATTACCTCACTTTTTCGCTTCCCAATTTTCAGTATAGCTACCATGCACTGCATTACTATGGAATACTTGTTGTACTTGGCCAAATATTCTCATGTTTGTTACCACAATAGCTCGGATTGCTTTCTGCAATAGTTGCCTTAAGTTATTTGTCGTCTACTAAGTTATTGTAGCTGCCAATAACTGCAATTGTCTGGCTCCTTCTACTATGTTCTAGAAACCTATGAATGTTGTTATTAATATAACTAGAGTTTGTAGCTCCGCTCACATTGTATTTACAGATAGATTAAGATTTATCTTTTATCTTCAGTTTTGCAAATTGATCGGGATAGATAATAAAATAAATAAAATGTAGGTACTACCTTATATTATGGATTCGAAAGTATTTTTAAGCTACTTAATTAAGATGAATAGTTATGCTTATTACGAAAAGTGCGAACAAACAAACCATGGTACGTAAACCCCGACTGCGAAAAACACAACTAAGGCACAGTATAAACATCCTTACTCTGTGACTAAGGCTTGTTTCACACGTACCACAACTACGCCACAACCACAACCACACCACAACGAGAACGGGTGCGCGCGCACTAATTTATATGAAAACAAATGGTTTAATTCACACGGACCACATTTTGCCGCAAAATTCAACCGTGTGGGCAATATCGACCATATTGCAACCACAATGTTGCGTCGATCCCGCCTTATTCATTCTGTGTTGTCCACAACGTAACCACATCACAACTACTAGCGACAAAGCAAGCACATTGATATTTTGTAGTTACCACATCGCAATTGCAAGAAGCTGTCGCGACACTATCACACGTAACCACTGCTTGACCACTTCTTGCCGCTTCGATGAGGTGTGGTTGTTGTACGTGTGAATTCTCCCTAAAAAATATCAATTTCTGCAGTCAGTAGCAGTTATTTTAGTTCAATCTGTACTTAATTGTATGCCATCGACTGCAGTATACCAATCGGATCAGGCGTTTAGAAGAAGTTGAATAAACAAACTCACACATATATACCTACACTTTACACACAGATGTACTGCTTCACTTAATTGAGAAGTCGTCTAATAAAAAGGGAAATGATCATCAGTGCCATCAATTTACCTGTAGGTGACAAAAACATTACGGCGAGGTTAATCAGGAAAGGGAAAATAAGGTGTGTTGCGTCTTCTCGCAACTCGTAAGTCAACAGTGGGAAGTGGGAAGTGGGTTAATATGTTCCCGTAGTCGACGTGCCCATAGCCTGCGGGTAATTAAGTCCCTTCGTTGACTTAATGGGAACATGTGTTTCTGTCATTTGTGGGGTTATTTACATTTGTCTGTCTGTTGTAGGTATACCAGGGTAAACAGTTTCTGGTTTCAATATTCATGACGTTGACAATGTTGGAGTGTGCAGGATTAGAATTTCTTTCGAAAATCACTCAGTGCTGCATAGTGCATTTTAACAACTGCCACAATGAGAAATTACCAGGCTTAATTATGATCTTCAAAATTCCTGTTTCTTCCTGAAACAAACCATGAAATCATCAACACCATCATTTTAACGTCTAATTTTCAATCCACACGCGATAGTTGCGTCATTTTCGGCCACGATTTGGGCATTTTACTTAAACCTTACATTGTGCCTTCTATATTCTTCTAATTTATGGTTCAATACGCTACGCTTTTTTTTATAACTTACAGGACCATTTGTAACTTAAGCTAGCTCCTATAAACACATTGTACTTATATTAGAAGCTTCTATAATATCAAAATCGGTCAATATGCGATAGTGGCGTCAATGTCCGCCACATTTCTCCATAACGTTGGTAGCCCCGCGAGTGTCATGAGTGGTGTGATGACAATCAAGTTACATTGGTCTACACACATTTATTTATGTTTTCTATTGGAATTCCTCACCCTTCGTCTGGGGAGCGCTCTCCCCAGGGGTATGTCGGACTCCTACCGACTACCACATGGTGGCCATCCTCCGTAATAGAGGAGCTTCGGGAACTCCACTGGACCGTACCACGTCCAGTGCTATGTCTTTGGCACTTCCTGGGGAAACAACAAAGTTTTCCCGACGCAGCACATGACTACTACGTGCTGTTGTCTACCCCAGAGTCACTTGATGCCACGCGTCTGCTTAATCTTGGCACCTACGATTTCAAAAGCCTCCATGTCTAATTTATCGGTCAATACTGGTTGCGTCATTGTCCGCCGGATTCCCCCATAATGTTGGCACCCCCGCAAGGGTTCTGAGTGGTGTGATGACAATCAAGCTACATTGTTGCGGGGAATTGAACAATAATTGGAGGCACACGCGGTAAACGAATGGTAGACCGAGAGCTGAGATGCTGGAAATTAGAATTATCAGTACCGCGGATATTTGTATATTTGGCACTGATTCATGTTAATTATCAAAGAAAAAATATCAGAACTTAGACAATTTCGCAGTAAATCAGCACTTTTGCACAATTGGAAATGAGTATGACCCATATAATGTGTTTTGACTTTTTTGAAACATATACATTTGGCCTTTTTCTACAGAAATGGTAAGGCTTTAATATATTTTGTATTACTTCAGGATTTCTTCAAATTAGTAACATTTGTAGTCATAAGTTTCACGTTGATGTTTTTACAACAACAAGGTTTTACACGCCATTTTTTGCCTCGTACAGCAAAACTGTGGAACCAACTTCCGTCAGCGGTTTTCCCGAACAAATTCAACATGGGAGCCTTTAAGAAAAGAGCATACGTCTTTTTAAAAGGTCAGCAACGCATCGGCGACTCCCTTGGTGTTGCGGATGTCCATGGGCGGCGGAGATGGCTTACCATCAGGTGACTTGCATGGTCGTTTGCCCTCCTATGTTATATAAAACAAAAAACTCGTTCAAGATCATATTATCTAACTATCCAAAAATATTAGATTAATTTGTACTTTCATTTCGGCTAGCTCCCGCACTAAACCATTCCCTATCTGAAGTATGAACAAATAAGAGATTGAGCAGACGAGAGCACTTGAAATAATAACTGAGAGGTGCGTAACGAACAGCATAGCCAGACCTCCGTACCCCTTCATATATAACGTCACAACGACTCAAGAAACCTGGTCTTATGTAACACGTGTCCAATATAATAAGATACCTATGTTATATTTGTGTATTAAGAAGTAAGATTCCAATACATATTGGTGCTATGATTTATACAGGGATATTTACGCCATGTGCGGTTTATTCTGTAAGTGCCGAACTTTCGTAAGTGGGCTTTTTGTTAATGAGATATTTTCCTTGAGATTGTAGTCCAATGTGTTGGGTAATGGTTCTACTTAGAATTTTATAAGTTGTTCTGCGGGTTATATGAATTGTTATGTCCTTTGTGTAACGTTCTGTTTTTCTTCTGTTGAGCCTTTGGGAATAAAAGTTCTCGCTTACGTATAGGTTCTTTTGTTTCTTCCAGCATTGTTATGTACTAGAAAAGTCTGTATTAGGAAAAATCACAATATTTTCACTATTATTTAGAGCTTAAACTTTATAGTACCTTAACGCCACTATTTGCTTAAAGCACTTTTTAAAGCATTTTTATGTTTTCTAATAACTTTGTTCTGCGATCACGTTATATATTTTACCGATCCAGCTGTCAAGCGAGATGAATTAACCTAATTCAATAATTAATTACTTAATTAATTAATTTAATATACCTATATTATTTATCTCAATCAGTATTTTACTGATATTCTTTTTTTGAGAAAGCCTTTGTAGAAACCTTGTATATATACTGATGACTCTAAAAAGCTCTCCGTTTTAAACCTTCAATATGAAAATCTATTAATTTATCTATACCTACGAAACAGTACTGTGCCTGGGATCGAATCTGGACCCTGTGGTATCTCAGTCCGACACATGATGTTACTTGCCATCTATGTTTGTATTATAGTTGCGAAATTTAGCATTAAAATGAACAAAAGTATGAATTTTAAGTAACTTCATTCCTTACGGTGGACCCCTGAAAGCACACGTTATTTTTTCCATGTTGAATCAAATCTGTGAATGTCTACATCATCATTTCAGCCGAAAGACGTCCACTGCTGGACACAGGCCTTCACCCCTTAGGGGAGGGCCTCAAGGTCAGCTATAACGGCTATAACAGTCGACCGCACGTCATTCAGTCGTAAAAGTTTGACCTTGACAACGTCTTTATTTCGTAATCAGGGTCATCATCATCATCATTTCAGCCGAAAGACGTCCACTGCTGGACATAGGCCTCCCCCAAGCATCGCCACAACTATCGGTCCTGTGCCTTCCGCATCCAGCGGATTCCCGCGACCTTCAACAGGTCTTTGGTCCAACTTGTGGGGGGCCTACCCACGCTGCGCCTACCAGTACGCCGTCGCCACTCCAGAACTTTACTGCCCCATCGGCCATCCGTTCTGCGAGCAATGTGCCCCGCCCACTGCCACTTAAGTTTGGCAATTCTTCGGGCTATGTCGGTTACTTTCGTTCTCCTGCGAATCTCCTCATTTCTGATTCGATCACGCAGGGACACACCGATAATCACGGTAATCAGGGTGGTTTTCATAATTCATGTGTTACTACTGACGTGCGATTAACTGTACCTGCATTATCTGTCATACATTCATTACAACATATCATCTGAAAACGTACCATAACAAACATTTTACATAGGTACCTAGTTAGTTTCGCCGTTTGCTAGATAGCACAAACGATCCAAACTAGACAAAAGCTAGTCCTGGTCGAAGCCAAACACACAACATTCTGTTTACGTAGCCTGAATAAATTAGAGGGGATATTTTGTCCGGATATCTGGTCTAAACTTGGACCGGAAATCCGGTAAACATAGCCGCTGCATATGACATTCATGTTGCTGGGAAGAATGTTGTGTGAATGCGATTTGTACACAGAATTGTACGGAGTTGTGTACTGTCTCTTGTTGTGTGTTGAGTAACCAATACTATTAAGCTGCAAACCCACAGCGAGCGGAACTGATGCGGGACAGAACTGAAGCGTATCGTCGGTGGGTCTCGCCGTGTTGTAATGTACTGAACTGTATTAGACAGTGCATACAGCGCCGTCCTGTCGGGCGTTTTGACGGCACGACCGATCGATGGTTGATGGAAAGACAACGCCGGGTGGTTCGTGGCTGATACGCTGACGTCGTAAGCAGAGTCACACAGACAGCGGAACGTTTTCTTCTGGCGCGGGCGCTGTCATTATAACGCCGTTCAGGCCCGCGCGCGATCTGCCCGCAGTGTAACATGCACCGACGGCTTTACGGCTTTACGTGCTCTCCGAGGCACGAAGGGGTCTCGATGTGTAACGAAACGGTCACCTATCCACAGACTGGCCGCGGCTAGTGCAGCTTAACCTTGCAGATCGTACAATCCACACCTGCGCGCCTGATCTGATCTGATCTCTCTCCGGTCGTGTCGAATTGCTGTCCCATCGGATTATGAGAGTGAGGGAATAGAGCACCTGTGTTTGCGCACACACTTGTGCACTATAATATGTCCCGCGCAGATGGCTAGTCTACATTGAGATTGGCCGCCGTGACTGAAATTCAGCCGGGAGGACATTATTTATTATATTGTAATGCATAGCAGAGTCACACAGATAGCGGAACGTTTTCTTCTGGCGCTGTCATTCAGTGTTCAGTCCCGCGCGCGATTCACCTGCAGTGTGACATGCACGCTCCGTCCACGTTCGGTCGACGCTCCGCTTCAGTTCCGTTCCGCCCGCTGTGTGCCTGCACCTTTAGTGCGAAAGTTTTTGTTTTTTTTTTGCCTTGGGGAAATCCTCATGGACACACTCCACCCGGGGTAGGCTGAGCCAGTGTCGGATTCTTACCGACTAAAACCACCACGGTGTTCCTTCAACTACCTTAGCCGGGGGCGTGGGAACCCGTGAGTATTCACATAACCACCCCCGACAGGTCCTGGCCCGCCACAAGCAGGTGTGCCCCTTCTCCCCGCGCGGCCTAACGTTGGCCGCACCCTCCTAGGCGGCGCACATGGAACACTGCACGCCACTTCACCTCATGGGCCTTTACCAGCTGCGCCAACTACGCCGGCTGTGCCAGCTACGCCAGCTGCTGGTCGGGCAGCAGACTACCCCGAGTCTGCTGCTCGCAGGCCCTACCTCCCGTAATTTTCAAGAGGTTTTCTTCCTCGCGGTCCGGGCGGTGAAGCCAAGACCCTCGGTCCCAAGAGGCGCGAGAACACTGCTCAGCGGGCACTCCTGGGGTTACGAGATCGACGGGGGCAGGGAAAGACAATCCCCCCGCTGCCTGCCCAGTGGCAGGGTGAGTGCACACCGGGCCCGCCTCTGCTCCTCCACTGTGCCCTCTGTTGGCAACAGAGGGACACGTGGAGCAACTCCCCACTGGCCCAGAACGGGCCCCTCCCGCGCCAGAATTAACACAGGCATTAAAATCCCCCGAAGGTTAATCCTTCGAAAGGATTTAATTGCCCGTGCCCAGGATGCACCGGCCAAACAACTGCCGTTCCCTCCAGACGTGTCCAGAAGGACAAGCAGTCGTCAGGCACACGTGGAGGCTTTCTGGCCAGTACCCCAGTGCGAAAGTTACTCTATCTGTCTGTTTGTTAAACTGTCACGACTAAACCCCTAAACCGATGGTGATGAAACTTAGTACAAAGATAGTCTGGAACCCGGAGAAAAACATAGTCAAATTGTGTCCCGAAAAAAGGAATCTTGTGGAATACGCGATAAGTTACATCCACGGGGGTGAAGCCGTGGACGACCATCACTTTTAAATATAAATAGAGATAGTTGGTATCGATGTTCCTAATGTATTTTCTCCAGGAATAAGTTGTTCATATTTTATTTTTCTCATTCAACTCAGCCTATATATATATATATACACACCGGCACAATTAGCGGAACAGAAAAAAAAAAGTGAGACTATGAGATAATAACGCATATATTTGACGAAAATGTAATTAGACACAAAATAACAAATTGATTAACATCTTTTAACAACGACTTTGAAAAGTCTTCGTTATTTTTTATTGAAAAATAAAGAAATTTGAAATAAGTGAAATTTTTAGATGATTATGAACCATCACAAAAAATAAAAAAAAGTAAGCATTAAATGATTTAACAATAAAATTAAAGCAAAATTAATAACGAGTGTTTCCCCCTCTTGCTCTGATTACGGTTTCCATTCGTCTGGGCATGCTACAGATTATGTTATCGATGATTTCTTGAGGCAACCGCTCCCACTCCTCAAGTAATGCGTTTCCAAGTTCATTCAGATTGTTGGGGGGTGGCTTTCTGGATTTAACCCTTCTTTTTAGCAAGTCCCAGACATGCTCTATCGGATTCATATCGGGGGAATTTGCTGGCCACTGCATCACCGGTATACCTACGTGGCTCAGATATGCCTGTACCGATTGTGCACTATGAGCACGAGCATTATCTTGCATTAGAATAAAGTCGTCACCAATAAATGGGGCAAATGGTACAACATGTTCTTCTAAAATGTCTCTGATGTATCGATCTGCTGTCATGGTCCCTCCTGTGACTATCACTAACTCCGTGCGAGCTCCCAAACATATCCCTCCCCAAACCATAATCGAGCCGCCACCATAAGCCACTGTGTGTTCAAAATTAGACTGTATGTGGCGTTCTCCTTTGCGTCTCCATATTCGCTGTCTCCCATCGATCTGTTTTAAAAGAACTCTGCACTCATCAGTAAAGAGAACCTGCTGCCATTCGTTCAAATCCCAATGACGATGTTCTCGCGCATAGCTTAATCGGTTTACGCGGTGACGTCTCTCAAGTTTTGGGCCTTTGGCAGGTATATACGACCCTAAACCAACTTCTTCAAATCTCCTGCGAACTGTACGCTCACTTACTCGTACTCCTCGAACGTCTTCCAGTTCATTTCGAGCTTGTACAGCCGTTAATCGCGTATTCATACGAACTCCAAGTTGTAAAAAACTGTCATCTCGCCTCGATGTACATCTTTTTCTACCTTGACCCCTCCTCCTCACAAGAGAATTAGACGATCTGTACCGCTGGATGCTGCGATGAATCGTTGATACTGGTCGACGAAGCCTTGAGGCAATCGATCTGTAGGTATGGCCATTTCTTCTCATTTCATCAGCCCTAATGATTTCCAGTGATGTTAAGTCAGGCATAATAAAGAGCTTTTAATAAACAAAATTGCCTATAGAATAACAAATTTATAAAAAACCATTAAGTGCAATTTTTCAAAAAAATTACAATTACGTAGTTATTACCCGAACAAGTTGACAAAACGTATTGTTCGGGAAAATAAAACAAATGAATGAAAAAAGTGTATGTCATCTAATTTTCTATTTTCAAATTTGACAATAAATTAAAAAAATATCATAACTGGCCAGTTCCTCAAGTAAAAGATTTTAAAATCCTGCTTTTTTTGTGTTCCGCTAATTGTGCCGGTTATTGCCCGTGCCCAGGATGCACCGGCCAAACAACTGCCGTTCCCTCCAGACGTGTCCAGAAGGACAAGCAGTCGTCAGGCACACGTGGAGGCTTTCTGGCCAGTACCCCAGTGCGAAAGTTACTCTATCTGTCTGTTTGTTAAACTGTCACGACTAAACCCCTAAACCGATGGTGATGAAACTTAGTACAAAGATAGTCTGGAACCCGGAGAAAAACAAAGTCAAATTGTGTCCCGAAAAAAGGAATCTTGTGGAATACGCGATAAGTTACATCCACGGGGGTGAAGCCGTGGACGACCATCACTTTTAAATATAAATAGAGATAGTTGGTATCGATGTTCCTAATGTATTTTCTCCAGGAATAAGTTGTTCATATTTTATTTTTCTCATTCAACTCAGCCTATATATATATATATAATCTTTATTTCAGATCACAAACTAAGTAGATCCATATAGTGTTAGTAAAAACAAAAGAAAAACCTAATGTTAGTAACTTAAAATTAATAAATGTTGCTGAAGTTACAACTGGATATAGTTCGCACTAGACGTGTGAAGCCCTATCCAGTGTCGCAACATTGGACAATCCCACTTGTCGCACAATGCGCTTAGGATGCTGTGGGAGCTGGAACGCATTCTGCGAAGGGCCGAGGCACACCGTTTTCGGATGATGGCATGATAACCATCAATCCTCGCCTCAGCGAACATCCCGGAAGCGCTACAAAAACGCGGCAGCCCCGCCAGCATCCTAAACGCATTATTATACTGCACACGCAGGGCGTTGTATGCCCTCTGCGTATACCTGATCCACAGACTACAGGTGTAAAATGACTGGCAGTAAGCTCTAAAGAGTTGTTGTTAATCTCCCAAGTTGCGCCACAACACTCGGTCCTCTGCCTTCCGCATCCAGTCCCCCCAGCTACGTTCTTCAGGTTCATTCAGGTTTTTTCTTCAGGTTCGTTTTTCTCATTATTATAATTTTTTTTTTTTTATTCATCATTACAAAAAGCACAGAAATGATATAATGCACATAACAAAAAACATAAAAAAGTGGTTGTTTTCAACTGTGACACTTAGTGATGCGAGTCTTTGCTCTTCGGCATAATTAAAAAGGATTTTTTTGTTCTTTGTGTATTATTTGCTTAAGCGTGCTTAAGCCAGACAGAGTATTGGTTAATATCAAAGTAATAAGGTTAATCTCCAATCACAAAACACGGCACTATAAGTATCACACTAACCTACTTCCCTGAATTGAGTTCCAAACTCACTCGATATCGCATCTTAAGAAACGAGTGCCAAAGGTGGTAAGCTCACGGACGCAACATCACGAACTCTTAAGAGCGGAACTTCGTAAAACTAATTTGTTATAAAAAAAAACTGCCCTCTTCCCCGGCATTCTAATCAACCGTCAAATATTCGAACAACAAAAAAACTTTTTTTAATAACATCTCCGTTTTTCGCAACAAGAATTCAAATTGAAATGTCATCGCGTCCCGTCAGAGATGGCTACGTGGCATATTGCAGGGGCTCGCGAAGAACCAACCTATAATTACATTTGGATCAAACGAATATAGATTTTATTATTAGCGAGGTAGAGTTGTGGTTGTCTGTGAGTTATAGTTGAGGGTTTCTTTACTCCTATTAGTGCAGCGGGCCATGCAGCGAATAATCGGTTTTTAATGAAAAGATTAGTGCTCTGAACTGCCATTGTTGCAGCACAATCAATGGGATCTCGGACACTTCGGGAATTTTCCAATTTAGCGCTCTCGGTGCGACACGGTTTTATTTCGTAATGTTTGGTGATTTATATCGCGATTGTCTGTTTGCGTTTTGTTTGAGCAACTTTGTGATTAAAGGTGGCTTTTGAGAAAAGGGGGCACGGGGGGAGGGTGAATGGAATCGGTGGTGATTTATTGTATATTTTAGGAAGAATTTAGCAGGTTGCAGGAACTGTGCGTTTTTGTTTAAATAAATAAATATCTTTGGGACATTATTACACACCACCATCTAGTCCCAAACTAAGCAGAGCTTGTGCTACTACTACTTGGGTACTAGACAATAGATATAATACTTCTATTATACTTATTTTTATGTAAATACATGCTTATAATTCATAAAAACACCCAGATCAACACAAACACTTATGTTCATCACACAAATATTTTTGTCCTGTGGGAAACGAACCCACGACCTCGTTATAAGCAGTCCGACACTCGAACCACTAGACCACAGACTTCGACAAAAATACAAGAAAATATCCGGATACAATGTCGCTATACTTATAACTGGGCAACTGGGTAGAATTGTAAGAGTCAGGGTCAGTATTGCCAGATCGATGAAACGAAAATACGGTGCATAGTGGGTCAAAATTACCAGAAATACGGTAAATCAGTTTAAAGAAATACGGCAGATTTACGGTGATAATTTTTCTGAATTTTCTGCCTATAATTGAAGGCAATACTGGTGATTGCGACGTAGTAACCCTCGAAACTCAAAATTTCTTGCGTTTTTTGCAAGCTGTAGCTATATTTCACGTTATATACCTATTGATCGGAATATTTTTCGCGACAATAATCACAATATCGTAATAATATAGTGGTAGTAGTAGTAGGTATTTAGTACTAGTAGTATAACATCCTAGCTTTATAAGCTCCACAATATAAAGTTACTATCAAATTAAAGATTATATTATCGAGCTTATAGAGCTAGGTTAATGTTATTATGTACATTATTCAGTAGATCATCATCATCATTTCAACCAAAAGACGTCCACTGCTGGACATAGGGCTCCCGCACCTCCCCCAAGATTGAGTAGATATATTGTTACAACAACTTACAACGTGAATTAGAGCTACAATTTGCAAAAAACACAAGAAATTTTGAATTTCGCATGCTACTAGGTGCCCACTGACTTGAGTAGCAAACTAAAGTCATACAAATTTTTAATTTTTTTGGAAAACTACCAGTTCCAGGTTGGATTCTAAAAATTACGGTAACTTTCATACACCGTAATTTATGACTACGGTAGGTGGCAAAAATAAAAATAAAAGCCAAAATTACGGCAGATCTGCCGTAATTACGGTGCATATGGCAACACTGGTCAGGGTAGATATCTACTGATATGGTCTGTATTCTTTTTCTGGTCTACTGCTCAACATGAGCTGATCTTGAAGTTTTTTTTATGCATATGAGAACAGAGAATTAAAGGCCATTATTTGTTGTAGCCATAGAAATCTTAATGATAAGGTAATAGAAATGTTATCTATGTATTTTAATACCGGAACGCGTTTCGCCGGGTTGCCGCTACCAACACATAAATACGCAATTACGTCCACCATGTTTCTAGTATGCAATGCAAAATAAATTAAGCCTTAAAAGAAATACGTTGTTAGATATGCTGCAAAATACAATTTTAGTGACTCTGCATTCAAAACAGCACTGATGATCAAGCAAACGGTCCGCGCACTGGTGTCCTACAAGACACCTGTACGCGGCGACACGACACTTTCCAGCGCCTTTGGCACTTCTATTACCTTATATTATTTAGATTTCTATGGTTGAAGCCCAAGACTCTTTTCAATATTTTCAAAACATCTCGACCCAAAAAACAGCTACTTTACGCTCTTAAGTTGTATAACAAAAACGTCATTAACAACAAAAACACTCGTTCAATCTCTGTTTGTCTTTGAGAACAGCCTCATTTCCTAATGCATTCAGACAAAAGTCCGTCAATCGCGACTGAAACAATGGCGTATCAAACAAATCGAGGACTACGACGAATGGCTGCCGATTTTCTTAATTAAAAACGTCTCACTATTGGGACAATGACAGGGGAAAGTGATGAGTCGAGGACTTTATTGTTCACGATTGGAGATTTAGTAATGACGATTCTTAGGTACAATTTTCTACGAGTTCAGACAGCGAGGATTTTAAAGTAGAAGTTGTACAACTGGTGCCGATTCTCTTGAATACCGAAATAGTATTTTTATTTTTTATCCAGAATAAGCTTGCGTTAGACCGCTTCCTCACCTGAATTAAGCAAAAATTTCAAGCGAATTCGACTAATTTTCGTCTATTCCTAATGCATTCAGACAAATTTCCGTCAATCGCGATTGAAACAATGGCGTATAAAACAAATCGAGGACTACGACGAATGGCTGCTGATTTTCTTTATTAAAACATCTTACTATTAGGACAATGACAATGGCAGGGGAAAGTGACATTTTAGTTCTTTTTAATTCACGATTGGGAATTTAGTATTGATGATTTTTAGGTTGTTTTTTTAAAAGTTGAATAGGCTACATTATAAACATCCAATTTTGGTCAACTTTATTTGGCAACTAAAAATTAATTTGAAGCTTACGAAACAGTATCTTGTATTGAGTAAAACAGTTGTCAAAATTGGAAGTTGACGAAATGGGATGTAGCCAATTAAGGCTACTACTATCTTCAGTGATTACTACTCTTTAATTGCCTACCTAAACGGGATTTTATTTGTGTTTAAAAACGTAGGCGATCGAATGATTCCGTTTCGTGTAAAGTAACTTCTTATGTAATACGATCATTATTTACCATTAAAGTCACAACTGCGTACCTAGTTCCTATATTTACGATATGTATTCCCAAATTTTCGGTGGAACTACAGTTCCACCTGTGCTATCTTAAAAAAACATCTAGATTAACTCACTTAAAAACGGTATTGGAAACTGGCCAATTCTCAGCTGAAAATAATACTACCCACATATTTACCCAAAGGATTTAGTAGGTCTCAGCATCAGAAAAAATTAAACATTGTGAGGAAAAATTCACACTTAAGAGTACTCCATAAAATTCTCGATGGTGTGACGTAGTCTGCCAACTCGCACAAGGCCGGTGTGGTGGACTAAGGCCTTAACCTTCTTATTCTGAGAAAAGGCTAGTGCCTAGCAACAATAATAGGATGATGATGTTAGCTAAAGGATTTCGTAGGTGCACTGTTTAAAATAACGGTATATTGTCTAATGGAGCTTCTATTGCAATTCACCATTCACCAAAGCTAGGTCTATTTTCGACAAATCGGATAGCAGTCGTATCGTCATCACCAAGGAAGCTTTGTGTATTTTTTAATTAAAAAGTGACGGGATTTTATTGTTATCCAGTGTTCTGCCTGTCTCATTCCTCGGGAGGTGCATTAGTAGCAATGAGTTAATTTATAAAAATATTATTACCTTTTACGCTAATATTCTGAAAAATTAGATTTGCTTGCTTTTGGCTATTATTTTTGTAGAAGGGTACTACTGATTGACTACTACTGATGATAACTTTGTTATTATTCTTATTCGGTAATGGTCAACAATTAAGTAGGTGTCTTATTTCTTTCAAATTTGAACATTTATTGAGTGTATGCTAGCTTAGAGTAATAAGACACAGAGTGATAGTTTCATTAAAATTTCCGCTCAAAATTCAAGTACAAAAACAATCGAAGTATGCAAGCGGTACGCAAAATAATCGCCGACACACACATAGGCGCCCGTAAGCTGTACTGAACGTAACAATTTCTGGCTCTTATTTAGTTGCCTCAAATAGTGCGTGCGGACTTGGTTTCTATGCGTAGTTATTCTTAGCTTTCTAGTTTAAACTTTCAGTTCTGGGCAAAACATTGTTGGATTTTTCTGTGACTACGTTTTTGTTCGACCGAGATATAGAATCCTAATAGTTATTGGTTCCGAGCAATTATAAAATAAATTGCCCTGCCAATTGGATGTGTAATTCGTTAGCTCACAAGCTCGTTAATAACTTCCAGAATCCCTTTATAACTAAAGTTTATTTGACGTCGCCTTCTTTTCTAAGAATGACCCAGGTCTTCAGAATGACCCCTGACGTGGGATGAGAAACATTTTCAGGTTTATATAACATATACCATCTACTAATGTTCTAGCTATTGGTTTAGCGAAAGGATTTATTGTGCTGTACCAGTTATTATCATCATAACATCTTAAACACAGTAACACGGTAATAGTAGAACTTCTTGTAAAAGAGCTCGTCCGGGGAATTACTACCATCGTATCTACTTCTGCCGCCAAACAGTGATGCTTGCATTGCTGTGTTTCAGTGCGAAAGGTACGGGTGCCGGTGACATTACAATTACATGAGACTTTCCATCTTCATGTCTAAGTTTGGCGAACCGACTTGTGATAACATTTAGGCAACAACCTGTAGTGGTATTGCCATTTTTATGGGCAAAGGTAACCGCTTAACATCAGGTGAGCCTTTAGCTCGTTTCGACATCCTATAATATAAAAAAAGTCATGGGTGTCATAAGATATAAATATTTTTTTACCACGTTTCTTAACTTGCTTTTAGTCATGTCTGTCTGTTTGGTACAAATTTTACAATCGATTTTAAACTAACTTCCCGATGAGCTAGAGACTTGAAACTTTATATACAGCTCAATACTGGATGACAATTCAATATTAGCTCGCTTTCTTTTAAAAAAGGGGTTAAAAAAAAATCATCAATTTATTACAACTCGTATACACAAATTCTGACCAACATTTTCACAGGGTAACAATCAGTTTTCTTTGAAATAACGCTCAGATTTCTTCAGCATCAATGATACTCATACTTTTAATAAAATTCAACACTGCCATTCACAAAAGTTCGAAGTCCCAACTTCGAATATCCCATTAGCCTTTTCAGAAAACTTTGTAAAAATGTGACAAAAACAAAACTCCGTGGGTACATCCTTCTTTAATCACATCGAGGGCCAAACAAACAGAATAACTTTCATATTATACTGTTACACAATAAATCCTTCGCGGACAAGTGGCGGAATTCTAAAGTCGAGATCAGTAGAGGCGTTAGGCTGTTATAGGTGTAAGGGAGAAGCGATAGCGGGTAGCGGGAAGGTAGGTTTTGCTGCCTTGAGACTCAGTAGAATTTGGTGAAGATTACAGCAGGATGAGAGGTGTGAAAGGATATAGCCAGAAGTCTGCAAAAGTAAGACAGCATAATTATTTAGAGCAAAAATAAAACCTGCCCCGTTGGTCTAGTGGTCGCAAGCGACTGCTGAGCATGGAGTCCTGGGTTCGATTCCCGGGTCGGGTAAAGTGTTATTGGGTTTTTTCATTAGGAAATTCTCAGTAGCAGCCCGGAGTCTGGATTTGTGCCCGGTTAATGGCAATAGGCTCGCCCCCTATTACATGGGACTTATAACATAACCGGCGAAATGTGGGTGTACTATACACGTCTGCCTACCCCTTCGGGGAAATACAAGCGTGATGTTATGTTCTGTTATGTTAAAAACAAAACGACAAACGAATCAAAATATTCTTGAAAAATTTAGAAGACTCGAACGTCGTGTTGATCCTAGGCAATTTAAAAAACCAAGATATTCCATTGACACTCTGTTACGAATCAATTCAATCAATTTAAAATCAATAGCTCTATCATATTAACGATGATTCTGATAATGTCTACGTTAAATAAAACGAAAGTTAATTACAATTACATAAGACTTTCAATCTTCATGTTTCAGTTTGGCGAACAGACTTGCGGTACCATTTAGGCAACAGACTAGGTGGTATTGGTATTTTTATGGGCAAAGGTAACCGCTTAATATCAGGTGGGCCTTTAGCTCATTTCGCCATCCTATACTGTAAAAAAACATAGATGAAGCCACGAGCAATATAGTCATATATGTGGCCAAATACACATGAATACAATGTGAATATTTTTTTTATTTTTTTTTACTTTTAAGTACCTTTGATACTTTATTTTAATTACAATCTAGCCAAATTAAATTACTTATTAGCCTCATGCTAATAAGTAATTTAATTTTAACCTAAATTGCTATGTAAAAATGTCCTAAGAATACGTCCAATAACTTTTCTTAGTTTCAGTTAAGAGGAAGACACTTTGTTCATGTGTTCTTTATAAGCAGCACTTATCACTACAAGTTGTCTGTCACTACACTAATTCAAATGGCTTTGTCCGTTTTAGTCTTCGCACTATTTCTGTGTTATCGAGGAGCTGGATTGCCTCGACATTCACGTGGTGGTGAAGTCTAAATTGATGAGCTTCTGCGTAATTCTGTATGACTGTGTCTATGACGTCCACATTAAGGTCCCGATGGAGGTCGGCATTTCTGATGTACCAGGGTGCATTGGCCATGTCCCTGAGAACTTTATTTTTTAAACGTTGGATGATTGTTCTATTGCTCTGACTGGTACAACCCCACAGCTGAATACCATAAGTCCATACTGGCATTAGGACTTGCTTGTATAAAAGTAGTTTGTTTTGTATTGACATGGGTGACTTCCTGCCTATCAGCCAATACATTTTCTTGTAGCGCAAGTCTAGTTCTTCTCGCTTCTTCTTGACGTGTGCTTTCCAGCGAAACTTCACATCAAGGGTCATTCCTAGATATTTGGTGGTATTCACATAAGGTACCACCTGGTTATTTATAAATATCGGAAGGTATTGTGGTTTTTTGTTAGTGAAGTCAATATGAACTGACTTAGCTTCATTCAGTCTAATTCTCCACTTTTTTGTCCAGTCAAAGACTTGGTTGATGGCTACTTGGACCTTTTCTGTAGCTTCCTCGTGACTGCTTCCTACCGCCATGATAGCAGTATCATCAGCAAATGTTGCGATGGAATTGTTCTCAGGCATTGGAATATCGCAAGTGTATAATAGGTATAGGACCGGACCTAAAACACTTCCTTGACGTACTCCTGCTTTAACTGAAATTATTTTAGAATATGCGTCTTCTTGCCGTATCCGAAACGCTCTGTTGGATATGTATGATTCCAAGATAGCAGCTAACTGTCTGGGCAACATTATTTTTAATTTTTGTATTAGGCCTTCGTGCCAAACTTTATCGAAAGCTTGAGCCACATCAAGGAAGATGGTGGAGCGCACTTTCTTGTCTTCTAAGGATATTTCAATTATGTTGGTGATTCTGTGCACCTGATCAATTGTCGAGTGCTTTTCTCTGAATCCAAACTGATGATCTGGAATAAGTTGTCTATTTTCTATAATGGGTTTCAACCGCTTTAGCAATAACTTTTCGAATAATTTTGATATTATGGGTAGCAAGGAAATTGGTCTATATGATGTTGGTTCTTGAGGAGGTTTTCCTGGTTTGGCTATCATAATTACTTCGGCTACTTTCCACATATCAGGGACATACTTCAATCGAAAAGCAGCGTTTATGAGTGTGGTTAGTTTTACAGTAGCTTTACGAGGTAGTTTTCGTAATATTTCTCCTGTGATTAAGTCATATCCAGGTGATTTTTTCGGGCTTATGTTTATCAAAATCTCCTTAGTGACTTCTTTCGGCGTAACTAGTTTTATGTCTATGCAGTCTTGGGTCAGTCCATCACTGGTTGCTTCGAATAAGCTAGTTTCAGGATTTGGTTGGAAGATCTTTTCTAAATGTTGTGCAAATCTCGTAGCTTTCTGTTCATTGCTTGCAGCCCACGATCCATTTTCTTCCATTCATTCATTCATTGTGAATCATTGACACGAAAGAGAGAGACTTTACTTTCATAATCAAATCTACCAGCCTACAAATTGTATAACCGTAGTGCACTTGAGACCTAACCACTAAGTACCAAAGGACCAAACTTCTCCCCCGCGTCCTCTCATCACCTGTCCGCCGGTGTTAAACTTTTAATCCGGCGTCGACGGGCCATTGTTCGGCGCGCGCGGCTGATTACTGCCAGACGGCCTCCGCCCACTTCGCGCGTTGTGGCTGCCTACAGTTTTTTGGTATTGATTCAGATGCTGGTTTTTGGGTATTTTGGACAAATGAATGTCAGGCTTTGAAAATGATATGATGTGGTTCTTCTTCTTTTTGTGTCAATGGCTAGTTTTTAGATGGCCTTTGACCAGAAAATGGAATTGCACTTGATTTAACTTGAAATTTAGCCGCATTTTGACTTCCATAACTGAATAAACTCATAACCAGGAATTACACATTTATTTTCTTTTATAAAATATGTAACAAAACTTTTTAACAAAAAATAATAAGTGAACGTACATGAAAATTACGCGCCACCTTCTAAATGTTGGTTTATGAAAAGATTTTGAAATACATACAAGGATTATTTTTTACTTTTTAATTAAGGTTTTTGAAGTCCGTTTATTTTTTGTTAAAAAGTTTTTATTTCATACTTTTTAGTTGATAATTGCGAGGGATGATTCATAAATGTTTATAGAACCAATTTGAGAATATATTTTTTATTTATTTATTTATTTCCACAAATTAAATACATATATTTGGCAGATACAGTGTAGAACATAAACCAGTTTCGGTTTTTCTGTACACCGCTTATTAACCTATGCTGTCCCACTGCTGGGCAAAGGTCTCACCCATGTTCTTCCAAACGTCCAATCATTGTCGTAAAAAAAAACGCAAATCGGCCAAGAATTCTCAGAAAAACGAACCTATGAGCAGATCATCTAGATAGACGAAGCTAAAATAAACTGATTTATTGAAGCTGGTTAAAAAAATATTATATGGGACCACTGCGCGGGCTTTCTCTACCAAATAAAAAAAACCACGAAAATCGGCCCAGAAATCACGGAGTAATCGGTGTGCATACATGAGAAAAAAAAAAGCCGCCGAATACATAACCTCCTCCTTTTTTGAAGTCGGTTAAAAATTAATCAAATTATACATACTGTATATTGATACCGCCAACTCCTCATAAAAAACTGGTTAAAACTGCGAGTTAAAGCGTGCTACCATTTTTCCTTTAGTTAATACTACATTTTATGAGAAACAAAAAGCTATATAATTTCATTCTACTTAGTTCAGCTCATCATAAATAAATATGCGCTTACATTATAATAATGTACAAGTAAAACACGAAGTTATCGCTCAGTCTAGAACTGTTTTGTAAGAAAAGTTGTCGAGACTAACTTGTCTTATAGAACTGAGTGTTTATGTTAACAATGTAGGTAATAAGTGAAGGGAAATTCAATTAGATTAAGAGTGCCTAGTAAAATTAATCTTTCAGGAATTTAAAGAGAGTAGCAGTTGCTTCAAGACTCTTCTGAAATCTAACTGTTACAACTTTTTTTTCAAAACGACCTGATGCCTGTGTGTGAAGATCCGGTGTTTTTTTTCATCATCATCATTTCAGCCGAAAGACGTCCATTGCTGGACATAGACCTCCCTCAAGTATATGTTGGGGGGATATGCCATAATCGCCATGCTTGGGAGGCGGGTTGGCGATCGCAGTTGGTTGGTTAAATACCTACTCAGAGAACGCTGCGATTTGTTTTATTGATATAATAATCACTTTAAATTTTCAATTAATCCCAATACATGATTTAATTTTATTATTTTTTTGAACAGTTTTCCCAAATGAGTTGTGTCCTAACGTGTGAATATCGATTCTAATAACTTAGCTCACAGGAACAACAGGGTTTTGTTACATACTGTATAAAAATTAATACGCAACTAGCAAAGGTTATATCAAGCCAATTACAGGTTTCCACGGCTAGTAATATAAAATAGATAAATATAAACTTTATTGGGTTCAAAAATAACAGATTTACAGTTTGTTCCTTTTACAGTTTAACAAAAAGCTATTACAATTTTATTGAGTTACGTTGACAGCTGAACTAGTAATAGTATAAATTAACTCTGAATTTAACAATCACTGGCAAACACAAAAATCACAATTGATTGGAGTTGACAAATGTTACTTAAGATACTTGAATATTACTTATTTAGTCTTTCTAAAGAAGTCAAGGTTTAGCAAATTTAATTTATTTTTCAACACACTTGCTCGTAAAGTGGCTCTTATTGCACCGCTTTTAGGTTCATAATGTAGCTTATAATGCACGCGTGCTTTTTACATTATATTATCGCACTAATGCTTTTTACTTTAAATTTTATTTTTAAATCGTAGCATAGAGTTTTTATGCCTGAACTAAATTTTTTTTTGGGAATAAATCTACTAATTTAATTAAAATATAATAAAACAAAGTTTAACCGGATTAAATCGCGTATATTATTTAAATTGGTTTCCCTGACGTTTCGAAAGCTTTGCAGCTTTTTTTTTTACTTTGTTTTATTATTATGTGTAGTGATCGCGAAAACCTAAGAAGTTATTAATTAAAATATGATAAATAAACATTTCATTTCATCAAATTATTTACTTTTGTCAACAAATTAACATTAATTTGTGTTATAAATAAAAAATATCTGTTTATTATATTTTTAATATTAGGCTGTTTGGCGGTTTCCTTCGACCACCTGCGCGCGCATAGCTGTCACTGTGCGATTATAGTAATCTAATCCACGCGCCATTTTTCACAAATTCAATATTTGTCTAAAACATGTATTTGTACGTTTTTTTCCTCGCAAGTGTGTTGAAAAACGTCGTATGACACGCGTGAGCATTTACTATTATACTCTCGGCTCCATTACGCAATCCAGCCTCGAGTATAATAGTCAACTTAGCTCACTTGTATCATAATGTACTATTATCTACACTCGTATCGTAAAATTCGAATTATGAACTCGAAAGTAATGTCATAATGACATACTTTACACACATGCACCTGTAACGAATTTAAAAAGTTTCATTACGATACAGTTTGCTGAACAAAACAATGCGGTAATTTAATTTTTTTTCCATAACCGCACTCTTCAGCCCAACTAAGGAGTTTTTAATGCCACTTCGACCTAACCAAGGAGTTTTCAAACCTTTTTTTTAGCAGTCGTACAGTTTGGCACCAATGAGTACACAAAATTCAGGGTGGCGCCACTTGTCATACATTGAAAATTTTTATCGTTTAAAATCGCGTTTTTGGCAGAACTTTTGATTGTCATATTGCTTTTAATTATATTTAAGTGTTTACAGGCATATTTTTTGTATGAAGAAACAGAGATTGACGGAATCCTGACAAGGATAGAAAATTAGTTCCGATTATAATGTTTTCGCCAGACTATATTTTATTATCTGTGTAGGCGCGCACCAGCACGCGTGCGCGGTCGCGCGCCACGGCCACTGGATTTGTTCATCGTTACTTGTAAATTTATTGTTATTGTTTACGTTATTATTATGGTTTTGTATGTCGAAAGTTTTATTCTGGGCAAAAATATCTGACTACAGCAGTGATACTGAACTGAGGAGAATATGACCCCGCCTGAATTTCTGGATGCAGCAACGTAAATGACGAACAATCTTTTACCAGAGAAATCAAGAAAAACAACGACAATGTTACCAAGATTTCAAGATTTTGACTTTGGTATTTTATTTAAAATTGTATGAGTGTAGATAAAATAGTGTATGAAACTGACATAATTAGGTATTAAAACACTCGTGTGATACTATTAAAAACCTCGCCTACGGCTCGGTTTTTAAACTCACACTCGTGTTTTAATAACCCCTATTATGCAACAGTTTCATAAACTACTATTCTAGGATGATGCTATTATCGATCTGCAAGACAAGGGCATGTTTGATAGCAAGTTAAACAAAAGATCAATGATATTGAAAATAGATATGCCATACCCTAACAAAACCAACGAAAAAAATGTTCCGTACACAGCGGCAGCACAATACACATAAACTAGAACAAAGTAAGTAAGTTGGTTGCTTCAAGATACTTTCGCGTTATAATTGGAACACTTTCTGTACACACGACGGCATTTTAGTTTTTTTTGTCACTTGCCACGTTCGGCGCCTTACTTGACGCGGATTTATAGCGGACTCGAAAACGTCCTAGTTAGGGCGTTTTCGAGTCTTCAGTTGCGAGTGCAAGTAACATATCTGTAACTTCTTAGGTTTTCGCGATCACTACACATACTACACTACACATAAAACAAAGGTTAACCAGATTAAATCGCGTATATTATTTAAATTGGTTTTCCTGACGTTTCGAAAGCTTTGCTTTGCTTTGTTGCTTTGTTTTTGTTTTGCCTTGATTAAAATTTTTTTTTGAAAATATCTGTAAAGACGCTTGTCATCTTAGTCTACCTGCGACCACGAAATGCTGCAAAGCTTTCGAAACGTCAGGAAAACCAATTTATAGTAGTTTATGAAACTGTTGCATAATAGGGGTTATTAAAACACGAGTGTGAGTTTAAAAACCGAGCCGTAGGCGAGGTTTTTAATAGTATCACACGAGTGTTTTAATACCTAATTATGTCAGTTTCATACACTATTTTATCTACACTGATACAATTTTAAATAAAATACCAAAGTCAAAATCTTGGTAAAATTGTCGTTGTTTTTCTGATTTCTCTGGTAAAAGATTGTTCGTCATTTACGTTGCTGCATCCAGAAATTCAGGCGGGGTCATATTCTCCTCAGTTCAGTATCACTGCTGTAGTCAGATATTTTTGCCCAGAATAAAACTTTCGACATACAAAACCATAATAATAATGTAAACAATAACAATAAATTTACAAGTAACGATGACCAAATCTGTATCTGTGTCCACGCGCGCTGGCGCGCGCCTGCACAGATAATAAAATATAGTCTGCTGAAAACATTATAATCGGAACTAATTTTCTATCCTTGTCAGGATTCCGTCAATCTCTGTTTTATCATACAAAAAATTTGCCTGTAAACACTTAAATAATTATATTTAATTATAAAAGCAATATGACAATCAAAAGTTCTGCCAAAAACGCGATTAAAAACGATAAAAAATTTCAATGTATGACAAGTGGCGCCACCCTGAATTTTGTGTACTCATTGGTGCCAAACTGTACGACGTTTAAAAAAATGGTTTGAAAACTCCTTGGTTAGGTCGAAGTGGCATTAAAAACTCCTTAGTTGGGCTGAAGTGTGCGGTTATGGAAAAAAAAAATTAAATTACCGCATTGTTTTGTTCAGCAAACTGTATCGTAATGAAACTTTTTAAATTCATAACAGGTGCATGTGCGTAAAGTATGTCATTATGACATTACTTTCGGGTTCATAATTCGAATTTTACGATACGAGTGTAGATAAAATAATATACGCGATTTAATCCGGTTGGACTTTGTTTTATTATAACATACCTGTACTTTTAAATATCATTACACAAGATGATTTTCAAAGTCAATTCTCATAAAAAAGACGCATAAAAAGGTCACATAAATCTACGTTAGCGAACGTGGAAGTATCGTACTTAACGTACAGGTATACTTCTTATAAGGTAAAAGATATGAGGTACATTTAATCACGGCGGAACTTTGCCTATATGGTGAAACTCGGCAAAGTTTGATGAAAAACTTCTAATACACGATAGTTTTGTGTGTGGGTAGTTGTGTATTTCGTGTGCGACTAGCTTTTTAATATTGATAGACGCTAAGTAATGTCCTACATTATGTTTAATGAAGTTTTGTGAGGCAAAAGATGATTACAGTTTTTTGACAGAGTTATACCGCATTTCCACGGCGCGTATTGTAACAGGAATTTTTTATCTAAGGTAATAATTATGTAACTTGTTGTTCGTTGAACTCGTTATAATCAATTGATATAAATGTTCATTATTTTTAATCTTTATTAATGGTATGGTACATATTGATATTATCAATAAACTTTATTCTTGGCCTTTATGCTATATTGATTATAATAATCAATAATTATCAACTCCATTTTACCCTTCAGAATACTTATTGTACTGTTTGAATTCAAATTATTTAAATTGATAAAGAAAGCGCAGGACCGGTCGTTGAGGCGATGCTTGGGGAAGGTCTATGTCCAGTAGTGGACGTCTTTCGGCTATGATAATGATGATGAAATTGATAAACTCGTTACTACCAACCTTACTTTGTCTTAAACAGTATCCATATCTATAAATATTTCTCCAAAATTCAAAATTCAAAAGTTTTGTTTTGTCTCGTTGGTCTAGTGGTTGAAAGCGCGACTGCTGAGCGTGGGGTCCTGGGTTCGATTCCCGGATCGGGCAAAGTGTTATTGGGTTTTTTCATCAGGAAATTCTCAGTAGCAGCCCGGAGTCTGGATTTGTGCCCGATCAATGGCAATAGGCTCGCCCCCTATTACATGGGACTATAACATAACTGGCGAAATGTGGGTGTAGTATCCTCTGCCTACCCCTTCGGAGAAATACAGCCGTGATGTTATGTTATGTTATGTTATTTTGAATAAGCATTTACATGCACTTTCAAAACCTTAAAAATCTAGTTGCCCGCTTCGCTTGTCGCTTCAAATTCTATGACGGATTCAATGTGTACTCCTATTCATTCCTGGAGAAAAGACCATTAAAAGCAATTACCATAAATATATACAACAAGCAAGTCATAAACGTCAAGCGTTGCTCAATTAGCCACTATGCTCTATAAGCTTTTAAATTTCTATAATTAAGCGCCGGGATTTATTCAAACCGTTAAATCCGTGAGACGGGAAACAAAACGTGATTGCTTGCCGACTTATAATTTAATGCAATTTTCTCTTTTATTGTGTGGTGTGAGCGAGGGGAGGAAGCGGGAGCGGGTTTGAGAGGATGTGTGGTGCAAACTGCGCATTGAAAGAGTGTGTAAAATTTATTTTATTATTAAAAACTCAGTAAGTGACACTTTTACATTGAAACACTGCCTCCTGAACTAGGGTGTTAGCCTGTATCTCAGGAGAAGTTCCTTCCCTGGTTACAATAACACAACTTAATTACTTCACGGTTACATGAATACAACTTTCGTAGATAACTAAAAAAATGTTTCAAAAGGTGTAATTTCTCATTCAAAATAATTTTGATAATTTTGCAGATAAAACTTTATGAAATAGAATAATATGTAATGTAATATAATATTTCGAACGACGCTTCGTAAAAATTAGAAACATAATCGTTTTACAAGAAAAAAATCTAGCACAGATAGTCCGCAGTCCAACTATAGTTCTTAAAGTAGGTCAACCGGTACACTTATAATACTTAAAGCATGATTAATGGCTTAAACAATTCCCTGTCCATCGAGCCATATATGGTACAGGAAGATTATTTAACTATTGTGGCTGCTAGACAGAGAACGTGCTAATACGACATCGACACTTTATCTACATTAAACATTATTATAATATATATCAATAATATATTCAAAATAAAATTGTTGACTTTGTAAATAACACTACACAGTTGCACTACACTTTCACTTTCTCCCAAAACTCGCTCCCGCTTCCTCTCTTAACTTGCACCACAGACAAAGAAGGGTGCAGAATCCTCTTATTGCAGCTCGGTGGGCCGGACCGGGTCCCGCCGGGCCCTCGGTTCGTTAACGCTAATGCCCAAAGCTGACGGATGCAGTTTCGGCCCGACACAGCGATCATTTCATGCTGAATTATTGGATATTTTTTGCAATAATTTTGGGTATAGATTTGAAGGATTTTGTGAGGCGTGATTGCGATAAAATTTTGGTCCTTTGATATTTTTGTTATACGTAGGTATTATGAATGGGACTGTGGATTAAAGGTATCGTCCTTCTTTTATTACAACTTCTAACAGAAAGGTGAAATAATCCTTGAGGGGTTAAAAGCACTAATCAATCAGAAAAACTTAGTATTGCAGCAACCAAAAAACCTAATAATGACTTATAATTATATAGCATTAAAAAAAAAAACATGCTGTATTTTAGTAAGAAATTTGCTATTGAGAAGTAATATAAATTAGTTGAGGGTATTTGAGAATTTTTGCATGGGGCGAGCGAGCGCGATGCGTCGTGTTCACCCACCCACATCTTGTTGTAATGAATGTCGACGGACCAAGCGGTGTACAGAAAAACCTAAACTGGTTTATGTTCTACACTGTATCTGCCAAATGTATGTATTTTGTTTTTTTTGTGGAAATAAAATAAAATAAATAAATAAATAACTACCGACTTGCGATATCATTAAGGCAACAGCCTAGGTGGTATTGAAGTTGTTATGGTCAAAGGTAACCGTTTAACATCAGATGGGCCTTTAGCTCGTTTCGCCATACTATACTATAAATAAATAAAACTCTGAATTTGAAAAAAAAAACAGCGGTTCTATCTTCTTATCGTCTCAATGGCTTCGGCTCGGATGGACTTTGACCAGAAAGTGGCACACTCATGCCCCTATTTGTAGCCTGCTTCACGTCTTCCAAGTCAAGCTATTCTATGGAAACATTTATATTGGTAGACAAAATAGTATGAGAACAGCTCACACAAAATGTATGGGAACAGATGTTTTTTTCACAAATTCAGTGTATCTGCCATACTAACGGATACATGTAAGATACTTTTATAGTTCTCTTTTATGTACTTACCTACCACATGTATTGTTGTGGCAAAGAATATTTTTTCTTTCTTTCTAAAAGTTATTTGTATTGATGAGAGCTTTTATCCCCTAAATTACTATTTGACCTTTCTGTCATACGTTGTATATCAGCAGAATTTTTATGAAAAAAAGCTCATACAAATATAAAGATTGGTTTCAGGTTTGGTTTAGTGTGAGATGTCAAAGTTTTTTCTTTACATATATATCAAATCTTACCGAAACATGTACAGCTGAAATTCATATGAATTGGCTTTTATTTGGTTAGGAAAATTAACAGGTATAGCTCGGGATACTAATTGCCGGTAGGGTCACTCCCTACGTATTACATGGGCGGATACGCTCAACAGTAAAGTGAGGGTGTATGGACTGTATGGCAATATGCCTGAATTATCGACTATCTGACTGTTTCTTCTATTCCACTTTTTTAATAAAAGCAGCAATTAGTTAGGCCTTTAATTTCAGCAATCATGTTGCGCTTGTTTATAGTGTGACCACAGTCTAGCCATTACAAACAGTCTTCCAACGCGAGAGTCCAAGCTGACTTCAAAATTTGCAAACAATGTCCCGAGTTGCCTTTAAAAACTGTCAATGTAAATTTTCGTTGAACCACTGTACGAGACAGATAATTACAATGTGGTATGATTGTGTTAAAACCAAGAAAGTACGCCACTGTGACAAAAAAAAATGAATATATTTCTTTATCTTTCTCTAACAACTCAAACGCATTCAACTCCTAACCCTAACAAATAGAATTCAGGAGCTACACGCATAAATAAACTTTAATCCTTCATACTTCACCCCAGCTATGAATATTAAACATTTTAATGGCCTTGATTATTGTCTCAAACATTTAAAACGAAGGAAATTGGCCGACGTGACCTCACTGCTGATGCCCCAACTCTTATTAAGGAAGTTGAATGGGATTTTTCACCCTGTGTCCGTGGTGAATGTTAATTGACATGTTGCCTTGTTGGTATGGTTCTGATGTAACGGTCTCCTGAGTTATAACCATTTAATTCCATGATGAAATTATATCTAAAATATTGTCACGTTAAAGATTGTGTTGTTTTAGCCATAAAAAGGTATACTGATACCTATCGACTGATTGAAACATGAAACTAAATGTATAGTCATCATCATCATCATCATTTCAGTTAAAAGACGTCCACTGCTGGACATAGGTCTCCCCCAAGCATCGCCACAACGACCGGTCCTGATCTGTATAGTAATCGTGTTTAATTCAAATGTCATCATTATCCTCCGAGCCTTTTCCCAATTATATTGGGGTCGGCTTCCAGTCTAGCCAGATGCGGCTGAACATCAGTATTTTACACGGAGCGACTGCCATCAGACCCCCGCAACCCAGTTACTGGGTAATACTGACATTCGGAGGTTAGACCAGTTGTCAGACTTCTGATTACCCGTAACGACTGCCATAGATATTCGTATGACAAACGGGACCGACAGTTTAACGTGCTCTTCGAGGCACGGAGGGGTCTCGATGTGTAACGAAACGGTCACCCATCCACAGACTGACCGCGGAAAGTGCAGCTTAACCTTGCAGATCGTACAATTAATTGAAATGTACGATTTCTAAATATCTTACAATGAGTTAACAGTAGCATAATTCAAATAAACGATTTTTAAATATCTTACATTGAGGTACAATGTATAAACAATTTCTAAACATCCTAAATTGAGGTAGGTTAATGTATAATTCCAATAAACGATTTCTAAATATTTTACATTGAGGTGTAATGTATAATTTAGTACGTAGTACATTATACCTACCTCAATGATATCTTACTTTTTTTTAAGTTTTCCAAGCCAGATGCTAGGTTTCGCGTTGTTCCAAAAACAGTGGGGTAATTGTGTAATGCATTCACATTGACATCAGCTTTCATTTTGAAATTACAGCAATATTCATTGCGTGGTACGTAGTTGTCAATATGATGGATTGTCAAAACACACAGAGCAATTAACATTGAAATCCAGATGATTGCGATCGCGAGTGAGTTACGCAATTAGGCAGCTGGTCCTTAGCTTAACAAGTGAAATGGGTTTCATCCTTATCATAAGTCACTTACACCTGTAAGAATACCACATTTTATAAAAAAAAAAAAAAAAAAAAACTGGTTCCCTAGAACTCGAATAGTAATTTTTTTTAATTTTTATACCTATATAACACTTTATAAAAAGAAAACATGCGAAAATATTGTTACGTTAATTATATTAGAAATACAAATAAGTCACTTCATGTCTTATGTAGGAAAAGAAACACCAAGGAGTCCTGTTTTAGCCAGCGAAAAAAATAAAATACTAGCTTATTTATTCAACCGTCAAGATTGCAATAAAAATATTCAGAAAATCTGTACCAAACTCAATTTTATTTTTCACTCTTCGGAATAGTTAAACAATTCGTTAGGCCGGCAAACACCGTGCGCAAACATTAAACATCTTTAGTAGAGACTTAGTGAAATAATCTTAAGTTAAAGATACTTAGGCCTGACTCCACTGTCAGTTAAGAGCACAGATTTGTGTGCCCCTCCGAGGGGACATTGTTTTGTGAAGGGGATGACGACAATCTGCTCGCGTTATGACTAAAATCAAAATAGCAATGGCTGCCATTCGTTTGGGGTACGCAAATAAGAATTGATCTTTTATTTTGTCAGTAATTTTTCTTGATGCGATGTAGTCTAAGGTATAAAATCCGGTTTATCTTGTTTTATTATAATGTCATAGTTTTTCATAAAGTTTCCTGTTTTTTACTTTGTAATACAAAAAGGACTTAACTGACTTGTATAATTAATTTAAACATCCAATTTTATCATCTTCCTACCTTCATCTCAACTTACTTTGGTTTGGCTCGATATGTTTTAACATCCAATTTGCAGAGACAATAATTTCATTTCAGTTTCAAAGAAGTAGATATCTGCACATTGTTTTTATGCAATATGGAAATTTCCAAATATCGTAAGGTTGATAATGATGATTTTGAATTACAAAAACGGGTGTCGTCGGGGCACGTCCGACAGAAGCGAAGCAAACGAAAAATTGCAAACGCAGTAGAATGCGAGCATGAGTTAACTGAGAGGTTTTTTCTCAGTTTACTCACCGGCAGCGAGGCAGAGCGCGCAGCAACCACGCTATAAAAGATTCACTTTAAAAGTATAAATGTCATCATAATCATCATCATCATCATTTCAGCCGAAAGACGTCCACTGTTGGACATAGGCCTCCCCAAAGCATCGCCACAACAACCGGTCCTACGCTTCCCGCATCCTGCGGATTCCCACGACCTTCAAGGTCGTCTGTCCACCTTGTGGGGGGGCCTACTAATACTACGCCTTCCAGTACGCGGCCATCCTTTCTGTGAGAAATGTGCCTAAGTTTGTCAATTCAGGATTGTCAGTTACCTTCGTTCTCCTGCGAATCTCCTCATTTCTGATTCGATCACGCAGGGACACTCCGAGCATAGCCCTCTCCATTGCTCTTTGGGTGACTTTGAGCCTTCTTATCAGACCCAATGTGAACGACCACGTTTCAGTGCCGGACGTAATTATTGGCAACAGCAACAGACACTGGTCAAAGCCAATTTTATTAGACATATCAACCATTCTCCCTCTATTTTGCGTCCATATATTTTCACCTTTGTTTCGCTAGAGAAGCTAAAAAAGTATATTCAGAATCATCAGTCACTGTGTATCGTGGCTTACGCGCGACTGCGTCTCGTGTGTAAATGCCTTAATAATAGGCTCACTCAGGTCGAAAGATAATGTTCAGGCGAATACTTTGTGCTTGTAAGAGTCTGCTAATGTATTTCGGGTATAAGGTTGAATTTTGACTAAGTTTTTGTGTTCCCAAGCTTGACTAAGCAATGTGATTGAAGAAGTAAAATGGCGATCGTATCAGCATATTTCGTTTATTTTGACATTATTTCTCTGAGTAGAATTTATGTCATTTTCTTATAAAATTCGACTGTAAGTAGGTCTGCATAACTTTTAACCTTTTTAACAGCTGCTTGCCCGTTATATTTTCTTGTCTTGTACATTTTAAGTCCACCCAATAGTTGTCTGTAAGAAATTGCTTTAAGCGATAAGACCGCCATTGTTAGTACTGTGCTCATGTTTGTTATAACTTTAGTTTTATTTTTATGGTGTGCAAACTCTATACTCTATATATCTTGTTTCTGACCCAAATATAAAGGCGGACGGAATCTTGCTGAAGTAACAATAAAAATCTGGTGTGTTAAAATTATGTCGAAATTATAGTGGGTTTAGGAAAAAACAAAGTGCTTCAATCTTCTCTTAGCGAGATTCCGTCCGCCATTTTTTTTTTTTTACGACCTCTGTGGTCTAGTGATTCGAGTGTCGGACTGTTGATCACGAGGTCTTGGGTTCGATTCCCACAGGACACAAATATTTGTGTGATGAACACGAGTGTTTGTGTTGGTCTGGTTGTTTCTTATGTATTATAAGTATGTATTTAAAAAAAAAAAGTATATAAGTATTATATCCATTGTCACCCATAGTACAAGCTCTGCTTAGTTTGGGATTAGATGGTGATGTGTAAAATGTCCCAAAAATATTAATTTATTTATTTATTATTATTCGTCCGAGAGGATAAGTACATAGTTTGGAGATTCTGTGAGACACATTAAAAATGTTAGTTAATCTTGTAAACTTTTACAAAAGCCCCTGTAAGTTAAGTTGTACGCACGGCTACACATCAAGCTGTACATTTCCAGTATAAGCTGATCTCGCATTGTACGGAAAGCATATACAATACGAGGTCAGCTTTTACTGGAAATGTACAGCTTGATGTGTAGCCGTGTGTACGTATAAGAATAAATCCAACTAATATTATAAATGCGACAGTTTGGATGTTTATGTTCGTCCTTCAATCATGCTCAAACCACTGAACGAATTTGCATAAAATTTGGCATGCAAAACGATTAGTACATAGGATACTTTTTGTAGTCATACCACGGGCAAAGAATACTAACTATTACCACGTAAATAAGCGACACTCACCTCCCCCCGTCAGAGTAGCGTCTCCCGCAAAGCAGACCTACGTTGGCAGTCCGCTGTTCTGAGTACGCACACATACAAACGTGTACGGATAGGCTAATACTTCTGTAGTAGTGGCAGTTAATAAATCTGTTCGCTAGTATGGAGTGTCGTAGGCCTGCCACATGAGTGAAGCCGCTGGCATTAGCTATTATTCACACTATTATTAGTTATTATTTAACTCTGAATTAACATGCACATATTAAACATAGTCTTACCCTTGCCTGCCTAGCTCACCAATGTTCATCATCATCATTTTAGCCCAAAGACGTCCACTGCTAGACATAGGCTTCCCCCAAGCATCGCCACAGCGACCGGTCCTGCGTTTTCCGCATCCAGCGGACTCCCGCGACCTTCGGAGGTCGTCGGTTCACCTTGTGGGGGGCCTACCCACGCTGCGCCTTCTAGTACGCGGTCGCCACTCCAGAACTTTACTGCCCCATCGTCCATCCGTTCTGCGAGCAATGTGCCCCGCCAACTGCCACTTAAGTTTAGCAGTTCTTCGGGCTATGTCGGTTACTTTCATTCTCCTGCGAATCTCCTCATTTCTGATTCGATCACGCAGGGACACTCCGAGCATAGCCCTCTCCATTGCCTTTTGAGTGACTTTGAGCCTTCTTATCAGACCCATTGTGAGCGACCACGTTTCAGTGACATATGTTCGTTGGGACATTGTTCACATTAATGTAATCAAGCAAAACCTGCTTGTCACTTTCTTGCCCACATCCTGACCAACAAAAAATAGCCTTGCACGTATAAGTGGTAGTTCTTACGTAATGGTCGGCTGCACGCGATCAAGCCTTCACATAATGTGTCCGTAATGCTTACTGAGTTAATTTAAGAATATTATGGGTATTGTGAGGGAATATTAATCGTTTTATCGACGTAGTGGCATGGTAATAAAACCTATGATATTTTTGGAGTAAGGTTAAAATGGGACTTTTCGTATGTTGAAGTGGATTAGGTCTATTTCTATTTGCGGGTGAATGAAAAAAACACTTGACACGTCTTTGCTCATGAATGATTTTATTTGCACTAATCTTGTAAATATAATTAGCTAAACTAGTGGACTGTAATGAATGATTGAATGTGTGAGTGCAATATGTATCTGTATGTGTGAAAGGTTGCGTTGATAACTTGATACTAATTAACTATTTGGACATACCGCCCGCCAAAGGACGCAGTACTTTAACGTACCTAATAAACAACAATGTAAGTATATAAGCAAAAATACGAACTCTAAGAACAAGAATCTATATAAAACAAATATTTTCCTGTAGGAAAGCAAAGTATGAAACGTGTAAGTGTACTGTGATAGTTTACTAACTAATAAACTATTAATAACAATTATATGTTACACAAATCTAACGACAATATTTTCTCTTAATTCATCTATAGAAATGAAATAATTATGAAACAGCAAAACTGAACCGCCCACCGTGATATTAGGTGACAACTTAATAAAGTTACAAAGTTTTATTATTGAACTAAATGATCCTTCTACTTTATGAACATAACACATTACACAGGTGGGTTTTAGTAATTTAATTATCCAGAAACAAAAACTCTGATAAAATGATGATAAAAATTAACTCAGTAGGTAAGTAGGTAGTTATGTAGATATTTTTTTTGTAAAACAAGAACTAAACAAAATATACCATGGTGTAGTATTACTTAATTCATTAGTTTTAGTAAAACATTTTTTTTAACAAAACAACTTCATAACATTTTTATAACTAAGTAGTAAACATCACAATAGTGAGGAGTATAAATTTAAATATGAGTATGTACACAAAACTTCATTTAGGCAACACACATATTTTACTGATAGGACGCTTAAAAAAACCGTTTTTACATTTAATTGACACTACACGGGTAATATTATCGGGGCCAACATGTTTTTGTATTATTTTACCTAATATCCACTTGCTCGGTGGAATATTATCCTCTTTTAAACTGACTACATCATCGATTTCTGGCTCAGCGTTTTTTGTGTTCCATTTATATCTTTGATTAAGATTTACGAGATATTCCTCATACCACCTATTCCAGAAATCGTTGACCATTTTCTGTAACAACCTCCATCTATCTAAACTAGATATTTTACATTGAGTGTAATCCTCGGCAGCTAAGTTCAGCAATCGCTCGCCTATCAGAAAGTGGCCCGGTGTCAGTGGAAGAGGGTCACTTGGATCATCACTTAACACCGTTATAGGCCGCGAATTTAAACATGCTTCTACCTGGGTTAAAACTGTAGTTCGTTCCTCGTAAGTTAGCGTAGTATCCCCTATTACTTTTTTAAGATGTGTCTTCGTACTGCGCACCCCAGCTTCCCATAAACCTCCGAAGTTGGGTGCGTGAGGAGGTATGAAGTGCCACGTAGTACGCTCTAAACTTAACAAATCTGCTACCTCACCTAGTATTGAAGACTTGGAACTATTAAACATATCCCTCAGCAGCTTGTCTGCTCCTACAAAATTAGTGCCATTGTCACTGTAGATATCCTGACAATGGCCGCGTCTAGACGTGAAGCGTCTGAAGGCTGCAATGAAGCCCTTTGCAGTCATATCTGTGACAGCCTCCAGGTGAATGGCTCGGGTTGTCATACATATAAACAAACAAATGTATCCCTTGTAGGATTTCGCTCCTCTGCCTGGTGAAAATCTAATGTTAACAGGACCAGCATAGTCAACACCAGCCGATTTAAAGGCTCTATTGGGTTTTACTCGCACATCTGGTAGCTGCCCCATTAATTGTGTAGAATATCTAATACAAGTTACACACTCTCGATAAGCATTTTTTGTTTGATCCTTAGCTCGTAGTATCCAGTATTTTGACCTCAAATAATTCAACATTATTTGTGGCCCACCATGCAATGTCCTCTGATGAGCATCTTCAATGATAAGTCTGCTAAGATGGTGCTTAGCAGGTAAAATTATAGGATGCCGTGTATCGTATCTCGTTTGAGATTTTTGGATTCGTCCGCCGACTCTTAGGATCCCATTTTCCAAAATAGGACAAAGGTTGCGGAGCTTACTTCCTTTGAGAACATAGCCTTGAGTTTTTAACTGCCTTATTTCCTCTTTGAATTCAACATCTTGAACTTGCCTAATACAATTTTCTAATGTTTCGTTAATTTCTTTTGATGTAATACATTTTGTATAACATTGACGTTTGTCTTTCGGTAATTTTAAAATCAAAAATCGTCGGCAAAATGAAATTACTCTTAACAATATTGTTAAAGTAGAAAATTTAGTTGAAATAAATTCATTTTTCAGTGCAGGTAAAGTAATTAAAGATGTATGTCTTTCTTCTTCATGAGTATCTTGAATGGTAGCAGGATTGTCAAACTCTAAACTTGGTTGTGAGAGCCAAGAAGGTTCTGACCACCACAAAGAATCTTCAAGTAAATCTTGTGCTGCTAAGCCTCTTGAAACGCAGTCGGCTGGATTCATATCTGTAGTAACATGTCTCCATTCTTCGTAGTCTAAAATAACTACTGATTTTCCGTATTGACACTCTGGATCTTCTTTATTAAAAGGTAGCTTTACATTGAATCTCCCTTCTTCATCTCGTGTAGTTGTCCTGTCATAAAACTCTTCACATCTTTGTTCTATCGTTGTCTTCCTCTTCTGTATACAATTTGGCTCATTTTCCATCTCCCAAATTTCTCCATTTAGGTGTAAGTGCATGTTGATTACTCTCGCATTCGCTGAAGTTGAATCTCTTGACACCCTCCCTGATAATACCCAACCTAAGGTAGTGTGTTGTGCCAATAATTTATTGTGACGTATGATACCATCCAATAAAATCTCGCTATATACTTCAGCTCCAAGAAGAATATCAATTTTTCCTGGTGTGGCGTAACCTGGATCGGCCAGTGCTATTTTATCTAAATAAAGCCAATCAGGTGTGTGTAACTCGGTTGATGGAAGTAATGACGTAACGGATCGCAACACATAAGCATTCACTTGGATTGAAACTTCTGGGCTATGAAGTGATTCCACTCGAAGTGAAACCATATACTTAATAGCCGTGTGGCCGCCGTCGCCTATACCCGACACCGTACCACTGACATGTTTTCGTGTCAGTCCAAGTAATTGTACAACTGACTCACTAATAAAAGACGCCTGCGATCCTTGGTCTAATAACCCTCTCAACTGTTGTTTATAACCGTGCTCGTTGTATGCCCAAACAGACACGGTTGCTAGCAAAACACGACTCGATTCTAGTCCTCTACTCGAAAAGTTAGTAGAAATAGATGTACTCACAGTATTGACTGGCTCACTCTGTGTAGGAATGTCCTCTCTCTTTGTTGTGCTATTCAATTCCCGTTCAAAATGCAATAATGAATGGTGCCTCCTTCCACATCGTCTACAACTTACGGAATTCCTACATTTCATCACTGGATGTGATGGCGAAAAACAATTAAAACATAAGTTATGTTTTTGTACATAATCTTGCCTATCTTTCACATTAAGTTGACTAAATTCCTTGCAGTGGTATAAATAGTGTTCACCCTTACACATAATACATTTAATAACATATAAGTCTGAATTATTTTTGTTATTGTCAATGGACCCATGAAAAGACTTTGGTTTCGTACTATTAGACTTAAATAATTGTGAGGGTACCTTATTTGTATCGATCATCTCCAAAGACCTAAATCTCGATTCAAGAAAATCAGACAGTTGAGCCCATGACGGTAAATCATCATTAATTGTACCAAGTTGATATTCCCACTGCTTCATGGATTCAGGATCTAATTTAGAAACTACTAAGTAAATAATAAACCCGTCCCAGCTATTGGTACTAATTCCCATATTACTCAAAGATTGTAAACTAGTTGTTGTAGTATCTAATAAAAGTTTAATGGCACTAGCAGACTCGAACATAATTTGTTTTTGTGTAAACAATGATCTTAAAACGGCATTACAATTATAACGCTTATTATTGTAACGCTTAACTAACTGCTTCCAAGCTTCGTCGTAATTAGCATCGGTTGTAGAAAAATTACGTAACAAACTTTCCGGTTCCCCAGACAAGTTACTTTTTAAATAGTGCAATTTTTGTACTGAGGACAATTTTTTATTGTTATGAATAAGCGAATTAAACATGTCATAAAACGTTTGCCACTCAACATATTTACCGCTAAATGTAGGCAACTGTATACGCGGTAACTTAACGTCGCACTCGCTAACCACGTGTCCTCCACTTGCACTTGCTTTCGATGCTTCGGACGATGTTGCATTCGACGACACTAAATACGGCTGCAGGGCTTCCCTCAACATCGACTTGTATGATACATACGATTCCTCGAACTCCTCGTACATATTTTGAGTAAAATATGCATCCTCCTTGTCCTTTTGGGCCACCTTGCCAATAATTGATTTGTGTCCATCCTTAAAAGCGGTCCATAACTGCTCCAAATTTTCAAGCCTGGTTTCCAAATAGGGCTTCTTGATCCGATCTTTGGATGATTTCCTATAGTTCCTTTCTGCGGTCCTCAAATTCTCCAATAGTTCCCTTTGATAGGCTAGACGCACCTCCATCGTGTACAAATAGACGTTGAAACTCGAAAAATCCCGGCAAATAGATAGAAGTTATAACTTATTATTTTGCTAATGACTTGTGGTGAACGCTCCGTGTTAGCAAAATAATCCTCACTGGAATTCTTTTGTTCTCGCGATACGCGGCGACCGGACGGTCGGCCGATGTTACTGACGAATCCGGCTCGAAGGACCATATGTTGAAGTGGATTAGGTCTATTTCTATTTGCGGGTGAATGAAAAAAACACTTGACACGTCTTTGCTCATGAATGATTTTATTTGCACTAATCTTGTAAATATAATTAGCTAAACTAGTGGACTGTAATGAATGATTGAATGTGTGAGTGCAATATGTATCTGTATGTGTGAAAGGTTGCGTTGATAACTTGATACTAATTAACTATTTGGACACGTAAGATATTTATATTGATCGTGTAGTTCCGTCCCCTATTTTCCGGGTGGTATAATGTGACTATGGGTCAAGAATACAGAAAAGCAGTAACGTTCCGTTTATCAAAGCTGGTTGTGTCCATGGTCAGGAGTGAGAATGCTTGGGGAAGCCGTCGGCTCCTTCTGCGAGGAGGTGATGCTCGCAAAGGAGGTGGTAGAGAGGGATAGAGAGGCGACCACCTCTTTCTCATCGGAGAGAATCCCTTAATAAAGCCATAATTTTTAATTAAAATTGACCGATAACTTCATACAGTCCAGTTATTTTGTTAGGTGCTCAAAGAAATGAGAAACTGCAAAAAATCTACAGCAAATGCCAGTTTAGTTAATACTTTAGCTTCGATACTTTCACGCATAAGTTATAAAATGAGTTTAGAATTTTTCAGTTCTCATGAATTTAAAACGTGAGCGTGTCTAAATATTAAGTTTGGAATAAAGTTTTACGGATTTACCAAGCCATTTATTTTCAGTATGAATTTATGAAAACTTTTTAACAAATACATAATCTCCTCCTTTTTTTGAAGTCGGTTAAAAAATAAAACCGACTTCAAAAACCTTAACTAAAAAGTAAAAAATAATCCTTGTATGTATTTCAAAATCTTAACATAAACCAAAATTTTGAAGGCGGCGCGTGATGGTCCCTTTGCGTCATGTAAATATAATGTAGGTACTGTCGAGCGCTTATCTATAGTAAAGAAGTCGGTTAAAAACAGTTTATGCGAACATACATGAAAATCACGCGCCGCCTTCAAAATTTTGGCTTATGTTAAGATTTTGAAATACATACAAGGATTATTTATTACTTTTTATTAGTTAAGGTTTTTGAAGTAGGTTTTATTTTTTAACCGACGAAAAAAAGGAGGAGGTTCTCAATTCGACGCGTATCTTTTTTTTTTTTTTTTTTTTTTTTTTTTATGTATGACCACGCATAACTTTTTACAGAGTGATCCGATTTCGATGATTCTTTTTTTAATAGTTAGGGTATATCTCGAAGTTGGTCCCATTTAAATTTCAAAATCAAAATCCACCCCTAAGGGTAGTAAAACAGGGGATGAGTGTTTGTTCACCCACTGAATTCTTACCTGTTAACTGATTCTGTTGAAACTTGACACACATAAATATAGTTCTAGACACTACGACATAATGGAGACCTGGAGTTAGATTATAACCACAAAAAAATGAAAAATAAAACTTTTTAACAAAAAATCGAACCGACGAAAACAGAAACTGAAAAGCGAAAAATAACTAATTATGAGTCGGCGCCAAACAACCAATCAACGAAGATCATTAAATTACTTTAAATAAATAATAAAAACAACGTCACATCAAATACAACGTGAAATTTTCAACGATAAACAATTACTTTCCAAAAATGCGTTCTCCGCTCGGCCACTTGCAACTTGCACGCACTTTGCTTGTTAAAAGTTGGTTTGGCGCCGACTCATAATTAGTTATTTTTCGCTTTTCAGTTTCTGTTTTCGTCGGTTCGATTTTTTGTTAAAAAGTTTTATTGTTAAAAAGTTTTTATTTCATACTTTTTAGTTGATAATTCACAGAAAAACGAAACTATTAGTAGATCATCTAGGTAGGCGAATCTAAAATAAACTGATTTATTGTAGCTGGTTAAAAAAATACTCAACCTAAGTCAATAAAATTTATATGGGACCACCGCGCGGGCTTCCTCTACCAAATAAAAAAACAACCACGCAAATCGGCCTAGAAATCTAGGAGTAATCGGTGTACATACCAGGCCCCTCAGAAAGTATTGCGAAAAAAAGTTTTTATATATGGGAGACTGGCCAGTTATAATGTTTTTCGAAAATATGATTATTTATAAGTAAAAATAAGTAAGTTCCAATTTCAAAATTTCCCTCCACATTTTTTGCGAGTTAATTCAAAGTATTGTGTCTCACTGAAATATGGATCTGCGCCGGGAACATTTTAGAGCTATGTTTTTATACGATTTCAAGTGTCGCCTGAAACCGGATGAATCGTACGATAGACTTCAAATGGCATTCATGGATGAAGGCCCTTCCAAGGCAACCGTGTATCGTTGGTATAACGAATTCAAGCGCGGTCGACCAACTTTGGGGGATGACGAAAGAAGCGGTCGCCCTTTGACGGCTGTTACCGAAGAAAACGTGCTAGCAGTGAAAAATTTAATCCAAGACAATAGGCGAATTACATATCAGGAGATTCAACACATATTGAAGATTGGATCGGGAAGCGTTCACGAGATTCTACACAGCCATCTTCGCGTGAGGAGGATAGTATCACGCTGGGTGCCGCACAACCTCACCGATGCTCAGAAGCAGGCCCGGGTGGAATGGTGCCGTGATATGCTTAACAAATTTGAAGCAGGCTCGTCTCGGCGTGTTTACGACATCGTTACAGGTGATGAGTCCTGGATTTATCAATACGACCCAGAAACCAAGCGCCAGTCGACTGTTTGGGTGTTTCAAAATGAGCCAACGCCTACCAAAGTGAAGCGATCTAGAAGCGGGGGTAAGATTTTGATCGCTAGCTTTTTTAATTTGACTGGCCACTTGGTATCAATTCCCTTACGGGATCAAAGAAGCATTAATGCCGAATGGTATACTACCAAATGTTTGCCAGAAGTTTTCTCTGTTATAAGCAACAAGCGACCAAACACAGGGCTCCGCGGGCTACTGCTCCACCACGACAATGCACCTGCGCACACCGCACTCAAAACGAGGGACTTCCTGGACAGCACGCCAGTCAAACTCCTGGGTCACCCTCCTTACAGCCCTGATCTAGCACCGTGTGACTTCTTTTTATTCCCAAAAATAAAAAATCTGCTCAAAGGGATACAATTTTCGTCGCCGGAAGATGCGCTGGCTGCGTTCGAGCAGGCTGTTGAAGACCGAGTACCGACTATACATCATCTGTGGTTTGGCATCACTATCTTACGTTGTCTGTGGCGTCATGAAGTTGCCTCGACATGCATGAGCCAATTACAGCCGCGCGCAATCACGTGAAGGTAGCAATATTGTTCCTTTCTCCCTCTATCCTCGAATCTTGTTATATAATCACTACGAAAAATATACGCTTGAAAGTTTTGGCAACGGACACATCTATTTTATTTTACGGTTCCCGAACAATCCTGAAGAAGTCGAAGGCCGGTAGGAGGCGATCGCACAAGCCCCTACGTGTTGATCCTTCACACCGGATTAAGATTATAGCGATTGCAAAGAAATTAGCGACCTTTGGAGCATTACGAGGCGAAAATTGATCAAGATCCATTGTTCGAGTAACCGTTGGAAGCCGGTACAATTCCCGTTGGCGCATCTACAGCGATACATCAGGAGAAAATTCAGTAGAATCTCGGAATTAGAGGAGTTGGAAAACTACGTCGTCAATACGAGCATAGCGCGCACTCGGTACGATCAACCATCCCATCCTATCCCGAACCTTCTCCATTTCTCTTGTGTGATACCGTGCTTTCATACTGATTTCAGTGATTATTGCGTGCTTGTGTAGTCATCCTCATCAAGCAGCCCCTGGTGCCGCAGCTAGCACCTGCTGTACGTGGTGAATTTCGCGTGAGTACCTCCATTTTTCACTAGTCACCAAAATGCCGTTAGATAGCAATGTAGATAAGTCCAGAGCCAAATCCCCTAGTAGATTTGATGATAAATGTGTCCGTGAACTTGTTCGTAAACGCGGGATAATAAAGGGTAGACTCACAAAGTTCTCAAATTATCTGAGCACGTTAGCCAAAGAAAAGATTTTATCACCGCAAAGTTGTATCGATCTTAAATTACGCATAACAGGTGCTAATAGTTTGTTCACCGAGTTTAACGATCTTCAAACAAGACTCGAAGAAAATGTTCGCGATTGTGACCTAGACGATCAATTAAATGAACGAGAATTATTTGAAGATTGTTATTACGGTACTATATCCCAGGCTGAACTAATGTTAACCAGTGATAAGGTCGGTGACTGCCCCAGTAGTTCGTGTTGCAATCATAATGCAGATAAACTAAAGTCTGTTAAATTGCCAACAATAACAATGCCTACCTTTAACGGCTCATTTGAGCATTGGTTAGAGTTTAGAGACACCTTCTTGTCATTAGTGCATAACTCCACAGAAATAAGTAATATTCAGAAGCTACACTACTTAAAATCTGCACTTAAGGGTAGCGCTGAATCTGTCATAGATTCATTAGAGTTTTCTTCTGAAAATTACAGTGTTGCCTGGGAGCTACTGTTGAACAAGTACAATAACAATAGGCTGTTGGTCCAAAACCATGTAAAAACTTTGTTTACCTTGCAACCACTGACTAAAGAATCACCTGTTCTCTTAAGGACATTAATAGACACTATTTTAAAGAATTTAAGGTCGTTAAAAATACTAGGAGAACCCACGGAGTATTGGGATACTTTAATTATTTATATTATTGTATCTAAGTTAGACAAAATTACAGAACGCGAATGGGAACAACACAAGGGCACTTTATTGTCAAAAAATGATTGTAGCACATCTTTGAAGGTAGAAAACATAATAAAATTCCTTGAAAATAGGGCTGACATGCTGGAAACATTGCACTTATCACACAGCAAAGTTGTCCAAGAGAGCAAACCAAACACAACAAAATCACATTCACAATGCAATGTTTCCACCAACAAGCCACACGGTCGTTTCGCGCATTCCAAGAAATTCTTGTGTTTAATGTGTAATGGGAATCATTCTCTGTATTCGTGTCAAAAGTTCCTTGATATTGATTTAGATTCTAAGCTAAAACTTATCACTGAACACAGGTTATGCAACAATTGTCTACGTTCGGGGCATTCTGTTGACACTTGTCGATTTGGCCCGTGCAGAAAATGTAATAAGAAACATAACTCTTTAATACACAGGGATGAAGTTGCTAGCGAAACAATAACGCTGCATTCATTATGCGAAAATAAGAAACCGGTTTCGTTCATAGATTCCACAGGTAACTCGCCCGGCTCCCCCACTTGCGTTTCTCATATAGATAACACCGCTGTGATTCAGGTAAACAAATCACACAGTAACATGCAGACTTATTACGCGCAGCCTGCATGTGTGCAACCTGTATTGCTATCCACTGCGCTCGTTGAGATAGCCGATAAACATGGAGACTACCATACGGCGCGCGCGCTTCTTGACAGTGGAAGTCAAAGGTCTTTTATTAGTAAGTCACTTTGCGATTTATTAGGCGTTCAATTCTTACAGTCCACTCACGAAATACATGGTGTAGGTGATACTATGACTCAGTGTACGCAAACCTGTGTCGTAGAAATCAAATCGCGCATAAGCACATACACCTTTAATATACATTGTTTTGTTTTACCGCATATAACGTCTCTGCCACCTGTGTGTGAATTAAGCGCACAACAGTTCTGTATTCCAGACAACATACAGTTGGCAGATCCGTACTTTTTAGATTCCAAAAATATTGACATATTATTAGGCGCAGATCAGTTTTGGAATTTATTAAATAATAATAAAATACGGTTGCATATTGGACCGTATTTACATAGCACCAAATTAGGTTGGATTATGTCGGGTCCACTTAATTTAAAGTCACGCAGTGCCAAACAAGTTAAGTGTAATTTTACACAGTCGATTGATAAACAACTTAGAATGTTCTGGGAACTTGAGGAAGTTTCTAGGGTATGGGATAAGCGCACGGATGAGGAACGTGCATGCGAGGAACACTTTGTTCACAATACTACGCGAAATAGTGAAGGGAGGTTCTGTGTACGTATTCCTTATAAACTCCCACCTGACACATTAGGAGAAACTTTTCCTCAAGCCCAAAGACGCTTTTTAGCTTTAGAAAAGCGTTTACAGCGCTCACACACTTATAAAAAATTATATAGTGATTTCATACACGAGTATGAACAGTTAGGTCACATGAGTCGTTGTGAAACATACGGATCTGCACATTACATTATGGCGCATCATGGTGTCTATCGTGAACATAGCACCACGACCAAGCTGCGTGTTGTGTTTGACGCGAGCGCCGCCTCAAGTTCTGGTGCATCGTACAACGACATTCAGTTAGTAGGTCCACCAATACAGGGAGATTTGTTTGCTATTTTTCTACGCTTTCGGCAACACAAATATGTCGCTTGCGCAGACATTGAAAAAATGTACCGGCAATGTTTAGTAGCAGACGATCAACGTGACATGCAATTAATTCTCTGGCGCGATGAACCGTCACAGCCATTAAGTACTTTTAGACTCAATACTGTCACATACGGAACCGCGTCCGCTCCATTTTTAAGTGTGAGATGTTTGAAGCAGTTAGGGTTAGAAAGTACGGATCCCGATGTTCAGAGAGTTATTAGCCAAGATTTCTATGTTGACGACCTAATAACCGGTTCTGATAGTCAATGTGAGCTACTAGACTTATGTGACAAAGTTACCAACACACTAAAATTAGGATGTTTTCCACTACGCAAATGGAAATATAATTTTTTCCCCGACTTGGACGTACAACACTCTCGTGTACCTCACGATTCCGAGGAGTTCAAAATTATTGAAGACGCGAATTCTAAAACTTTAGGTTTGGGTTGGTATCATCTGTCGGATCAATTTTATTTTAATACACAATGCGAAACTGATCAAAAACCGATAACAAAGCGATCGATATTATCAAATATTTCACAAATTTTTGATCCGTTGGGCCTGCTTGGTCCGGCAATTATGCGTGTTAAAATATTATTGCAACAATTATGGCTGTTGAAAATTGGTTGGGATGACGCGCTGCCTACTGGTGACGTCACGCGACTGTGGAACCAGTTTGTTGCGTCTCTTTCAGTTCTCAACACAATAAGGATACCTCGACATGTACTAGGAATTGATTCTACTTTTATAGAGATGCATATATTTACGGATGCGTCACAGTCAGCGTACGGTGCCTGCATTTATTTGCGCGCAGTTAATTATGACAATTTGACGGTATCAGTGCGTTTATTGTGTTCTAAGGGAAAGGTAGCTCCTTTAAAGCCAGTCAGTGTACCTAGATTAGAGCTGTGTGGTGCTCTGGTAGGTGCTAGACTATATGAAAAAGTAAAGAAATCATTACAACGTGAGTTTCGAAATATTATGTTTTGGACGGACTCCACAATTGTATTGGGTTGGCTTCGTATGGCACCAAACCAATTAAAGACGTTCGTTCAGAACAGAACTTCAGAAATACATGAATTAACTAAGGAACTTCCGTGGCGTCATATTAGCGGTAAAATAAATCCAGCTGACCAAGTATCGCGCGGCGTCAGCCTACAAGATCTGTCTTCTTCAACGCTGTGGTGGAATGGACCTGAGTTTCTTCATGATATCAGTTTTAATTCTGAACAAGTCCCTTGCACACTTACTGATCTTAACATTGAGCCGTTACCTGAAGTAAAATCGAGTGTTATTTCTTTGATAGCCGACAGTAATTCATCCCAATCATTTTTGTTTCCGTTCGCTCGTTTTTCACAATACAGTCGTATGCGACGTGCTATGGCATACATGCTGCGCTTCATTTATAACACACGTAATAAGCATAATTTGCGAAAGGGCACTTTAAGCGTTAGTGAATTAAAAGATGCTGACAACACATTAGTTAGATTATGTCAGTTAGAAGTATTTTCTGAAGAATATAAATTAATGTCTAATGGACTTAGTTTAAAAAGTAAGCACAGTTTATTAAAATTAAATTTATTTATGGATGACTGTGGAATTTTGCGTGTAGGTGGCCGTATTCAGAATGCGCTAGATTTTGACTACAGTAAAAAACATCCTATATTAATATCAGGTAAACATCACTTTTCAGTTCTGTTGTTTCGCCATGAGCACAAACAGATATTGCACGCAGCTCCGCAGGCTTTATTATTTCATTTGCGAGAATCGTGGTGGCCAGTCGGTGGCAGAGACTTAGCCCGAAAAATAGTCCATGAATGTACCACATGTAAGCGCATTAGGGGAAAAACATTGTCACCTGTGATGGGCAATCTTCCCAAAGAACGGGTAACTCAAAGTTATCCGTTCCTACGGTGTGGTGTAGACTATGCTGGGCCAGTGCTCATATTGAGCAGAAAAGGTAGGGGTGCTAAAACAACAAAGGCATACATCTGTTTATTTATTTGTTTTGTCACGCGAGCAATTCACTTGGAGCTTGTCAGTGACCTTACCACTGATGCATACCTACTTGCACTTAAACGCTTCATTTCTCGTCGTGGGAAACCTAATGAAATCTTTTCTGATAACGGCAGAAACTTTGTGGGTCTAATGAACGAGTTCAAGCAGTTTTTATCAAATTGTAGTCCTGATATAAAAGAATACGCATCCAGTCAGCAAATCCAGTTCCATTTTATTCCACCATACGCTCCGCATTTTGGTGGCCTGTGGGAAGCGGGGGTAAAATCATGTAAGTACCACTTACGCAGAGTAGTGGGAAACGCGCATCTTACATTTGAGGAATTTAGCACGGTATTAACACAAGTAGAAGCTGTCCTAAATTCCCGTCCTATAACCCCTCTATCCGCAGATCCAGACGACTTTCTTCCCCTTAGCCCAGGTCACTTCCTGGTTGGTCGTCCGCTTACAGCGCCCACCTGCACTGACTTGACGGAAACACCCACGCACCGCCTCTCACGCTATCAGAGGCTAGAACAGATCCGGCAGCATTTCTGGTCCCGCTGGGCGAAAGAGTATGTCTCTGAGCTGCAGGTTCGAACAAAATGGCGCAGTCACTCCACTGGACTTCAACCTAATACGCTGGTACTCATTAAAGACAACAACTTGCCACCACTTAAATGGCAACTGGGGCGCATACTCCAGACGATTCCTGGCAAAGACGGAGTTTCAAGAGTGGCAGATATACGCACTTCATCTGGCATTATAAGGCGAGCCTTCGCGAAAATCTGCCCCCTCATCGATCAAGAAAGGACAGAAAGCCACACAGTGCAGGACCCTTAGAAAGCTAGTGCTTTCAAGGCCGGGGGCATGTTGAAGACCGAGTACCGACTATACATCATCTGTGGTTTGGCATCACTATCTTACGTTGTCTGTGGCGTCATGAAGTTGCCTCGACATGCATGAGCCAATTACAGCCGCGCGCAATCACGTGAAGGTAGCAATATTGTTCCTTTCTCCCTCTATCCTCGAATCTTGTTATATAATCACTACGAAAAATATACGCTTGAAAGTTTTGGCAACGGACACATCTATTTTATTTTACGGTTCCTGAACAATCCTGAAGAAGTCGAAGGCCGGTAGGAGGCGATCGCACAAGCCCCTACATGTTGATCCGGCTCCAACATGTAGGGGCTTGTGCGATCGCCTCCTACCGGCCTTCGACTTCTTCAGGATTGTTCGGGAACCGTAAAATAAAATAGATGTGTCCGTTGCCAAAACTTTCAAGCGTATATTTTTCGTAGTGATTATATAACAAGATTCGAGGATAGAGGGAGAAAGGAACAATATTGCTACCTTCACGTGATTGCGCGCGGCTGTAATTGGCTCATGCATGTCGAGGCAACTTCATGACGCCACAGACAACGTAAGATAGTGATGCCAAACCACAGATGATGTATAGTCGGTACTCGGTCTTCAACACAGGCTGTAAACGAGGTGTCTGCGGCGGACTGGAAAAAGTGTTTTGAAAACTGGTTTAGGTGCATGAATCTTTGTATAGAGGCTGGTGGAAAGTACTTTGAAAAGATTTGATAAAAATATATGTACGTATAGAACAATTTTTTTTAGTTTCGCAAAACTTTCTGAGTGTCCCACGTACATGAAAAAAAAATACCTGCCGAATACATAACCCCCTCCTTTTTTTGAAGTCGGTTAAAAATACTGAACTTATAATATAGTGTTAGTAACACCTTTAATAATTTAGCCAAGTTTACATTTACATAACATAACATAACCAGCCCATTACTGTCCCACTGCTGGGCACGGGCCTCTTCTCAGTATGAGAAGGCTAATACAACTAACTAACCAAAAATAACTGTAATTAGTTAACATTTAATTACAGTTATTTTTGGCAAAAATAAAAAAAATATAACAACACATAACATCACGCCTGTATTTCCCCGAAGGGGTAGGCAGAGGTGTAATAGTACACTCACATTTCGCCAGTTATGTTATAGTCCCATGTAATAAGGGGCGAACCTTATTAACCGATTTCAAAAAAAAGGAGGAGTATTCCGCGGCATTTTTTTATTTTATTTTTTTATTATAATGTCACCTTTATACGAATTTGTTTAGTGTAATTAACTAAAATGATTTTATCACAAACTCATGTTTCACTGTTATTTATACTTAACAGGACTGAAACATCTTTTTACGTATGGCAACTGACGTGACAATGTATGACGGAGGGTTGGCGGGAAAATTCGTAAAGCTCGTGTTGTGGATTTTTTATTATTTTCCAAAATTTGTATTTCTTCGAGTGTTAATGTGTAATAATGGTGGATTATTAAATGTTAAGTGCTCGTTAACATGTACAAGTGTGGATAAATGGTACAAAGTTGAAAAACATGACTTTCGTATTATCTCATCATCCCCTCAGAAACCTAGTAAAGTTTCCATCACTTTACTAGGATACAAGTATAATATGTTCAATGATTACGACTGAAGGACAAGTATCCATGGTCATGAATAAATTAAAAATAAAAAAATAAAAAAATGTATGACGTGTTTTTTTGTGTGACAGTTATAATTCATTACATTAAGACCTTGACGTACCATGTTATTGAAAATAAATAAATAAATAAGACGCATTATGTACCCTTTTAAACTTTTGTGAGACTGACGTAAGAAGTCTCAATTAACTTTCTAATCGTGTGTAGTCCAATCCTATTATACTATTTAAAAAATATAATAATTACTAAACAAAATGAAGTATAAGATATTGGTGAATAATCAATGTAAATAAGAATTTGGTATGTCAAATAGTTTATTTACAACGCCGCGCCGATCATAAAGATCCTGTAGTACTCCTTAATCCCAGTTTAAAGGTCTATAAGGATAAAGGAAAATTAGGTTCAGCCTACCTCCAGCCAAGAAAGGCAATGTAAAGAAGGTCTAAGCCGCAATTCAATTACTGGTCCTTTTATACAGAACAAAAACTCTTTCCTTCATTTATTAGTAGGTACCTTAGCACCACTTACACGCTCCTTATAAACCAGAAACTAAGTTTTATACAGGAAATTGATTATACTTACAACAACATAACATAACATAACATCACGCCTGTATTTCCTCAAAGGGGTAGGCAGAGTTTTTAGTACACCCACATTTCGCCAGTTATGTTATAGACCCATGTAATAGGGGGCGAGCCTATTGCCATTATAAAATGTTGTCAAAACGCTATTGATCTACATCTAAATCGCGGATTTTTGACAGTTTTCGTCAATGATATTTAAAAATATAGATATGTCATACCCTAACAAAACCAACGAAAAAAATGTTCCGCACGCAGCGGCATCACAATACACATAAACTAGTTTCAATTTAAATTTATTTATTTTTTCAAAAATAATTTCATTCATTGAAATTGAAACACATTAACTAGTAAAAAGTAAGATGATTACTTAAAGTTACTTTCGTGTCATAATTTTATTGGAATAATTTCTGTACACACACGACGGCATTTAATTTTTTTTTTTTGCCACCGGTCCACTCAGCGCCTTAGTTAACGCGGATTAGTTTTCAGATTGCGAGCTCAGTAGTTTATCTGTACTTTTAAATGTCATTGGTTTTCGTTTATATAAACCTACTATTAATGATCAATTTTTTTCAACCAATGATCGATAGAAACTTTTTGAAAAGCCGTTTTGCTAACTCGATAATATTTCAATGTGAAACTTTTGGCTTCAGTTTGTATGACTAATACAATAGAATGGCTTTTTGTGTGTTTAACGGAACATTTCAGGCTGATTTTTTAGAATTGATCCTCAAGTCTTTACCCTTTTAGAGACACACTGCCAGTATACCAGGCCCCTCAGAAAGTATTGCGAAAAAAAGTTTTTATATATGGGAGACTGGCCAGTTATAATGTTTTTCGAAAATATGATTATTTATAAGTAAAAATAAGTAAGTTCCAATTTCAAAATTTCCCTCCACATTTTTTGCGAGTTAATTCAAAGTATTGTGTCTCACTGAAATATGGATCTGCGCCGGGAACATTTTAGAGCTATGATTTTATACGATTTCAAGTGTCGCCTGAAACCGGATGAATCGTACGATAGACTTCAAATGGCATTCATGGATGAAGGCCCTTCCAAGGCAACCGTGTATCGTTGGTATAACGAATTCAAGCGCGGTCGACCAACTTTGGGGGATGACGAAAGAAGCGGTCGCCCTTTGACGGCTGTTACCGAAGAAAACGTGCTAGCAGTGAAAAATTTAATCCAAGACAATAGGCGAATTACATATCAGGAGATTCAACACATATTGAAGATTGGATCGGGAAGCGTTCACGAGATTCTACACAGCCATCTTCGCGTGAGGAGGATAGTATCACGCTGGGTGCCGCACAACCTCACCGATGCTCAGAAGCAGGCCCAGGTGGAATGGTGCCGTGATATGCTTAACAAATTTGAAGCAGGCTCGTCTCGGCGTGTTTACGACATCGTTACAGGTGATGAGTCCTGGATTTATCAATACGACCCAGAAACCAAGCGCCAGTCGACTGTTTGGGTGTTTCAAAATGAGCCAACGCCTACCAAAGTGAAGCGATCTAGAAGCGGGGGTAAGATTTTGATCGCTAGCTTTTTTAATTTGACTGGCCACTTGGTATCAATTCCCTTACGGGATCAAAGAAGCATTAATGCCGAATGGTATACTACCAAATGTTTGCCAGAAGTTTTCTCTGTTATAAGCAACAAGCGACCAAACACAGGGCTCCGCGGGCTACTGCTCCACCACGACAATGCACCTGCGCACACCGCACTCAAAACGAGGGACTTCCTGGACAGCACGCCAGTCAAACTCCTGGGTCACCCTCCTTACAGCCCTGATCTAGCACCGTGTGACTTCTTTTTATTCCCAAAAATAAAAAATCAGCTCAAAGGGATACAATTTTCGTCGCCGGAAGATGCGCTGGCTGCGTTCGAGCAGGCTGTAAACGAGGTGTCTGCGGCGGACTGGAAAAAGTGTTTTGAAAACTGGTTTAGGCGCATGAATCTTTGTATAGAGGCTGGTGGAAAGTACTTTGAAAAGATTTGATAAAAATATATGTACGTATAGAACAATTTTTTTTAGTTTCGCAAAACTTTCTGAGTGTCCCACGTATACATAATCATAATCAAAGTAGGTAGTTTTTTTTCCAAACTAAACCTACATCAAGTTGACGCGGGGCTGATTACGTCAGGTGCTCGGAACATTGACGCACTGACGTCACAATTACCAGGGGAAAATAAATCGTCAGAGGGTCACCCCGGTTTTGGTTAAAAAGGGTTGTTTAGTTTTCTTCATACCCTAATAGTTGGGTATTTTGTCCTGAAAATAGCCCCAACTGTTACCGCAGAGTGGTTTTGAATTCTGTCCCTTGCCTATAAAATTGCCTTATTTAGTTTTATACGCCTATCTATATGTATGTGTGAGGTTTTGTAGTTTTGTAAATAAAAACTTAATTTAGTTCTTCAATACTTCCATATAGGTATCTACTACCAGCATTTTGCTAATATTTTTTACCCAATTTTAAATATTCGTACCTTATATGGGTATGTACTGAGAACTTGGTTATTGTTATTACATAAATAAGGTATTCTATTTAGTTTGTAGAAAATCATACCTTTTTAGGTTTTCGTACACGAAGGGTGCCAAACGGGAACCTATTACTCTCACTACGCTGACTGTCCGTCCGTCTGTCTGTCACAGGGCTGTATCTTTTGAACGGTTGTAGGTACCCTGTTGAAATTTTCTCAGAATATGTGTTGCTATGAGGGGTATCACGACAAATACTAAAAACAAAGAAAAGTCTAAAACCAAAGGGGGTCCCCATACAAGAAACCTCAAAAAACATGCATTTTTATCAACGACGTCAATATATAGACACGCGATCTCATATAAGCAGCATGTTCCAAATTCAGTTGACGCAACCGTTGATAAAATTTACGTGTGTTCGCGAGACAGCTGTCAAGTGAACTAATGACAGATGACAGTGTGGTTCCGGAACCACAACTTTGTGTGACCATGTTGTTCTTTTGAACAGCACATCTATTACGTAGTACATATATATCGATGATTTTTATCAACTTTTTTGTTCCTGCTCTATCTTCAAAACGGTAATACATACCAGCGTCAATCTTGGTCCGATTATAGTGCATATTATGTAGTTTAGCAACAAATACTAAAAATAGAACAAACATAGACATACCTATGTGGTGGTACCTGCGTAAGAAGGAGATGCAAAAATTCATATATCGCGCACTGTGCTTTTATGTCTTTTGATGAACTCTCGTAAATTAAATTAGTTTCTTTGGGGTATCAGGTCGATGGGTGGTATGGAACCCTTACTGCGCGAGTCCGACTCACACTTGACCGGTTTTTATGACCCCATGACGCCACATGATGTTATCAGTATTACGATGTCGAAGTTCCATTGTATCAATCAATCAACTCAGCCTATCGCAGTCCACTGCTGGACATAGGCCTCTCCCAAGTTGCGCCACAACGCTCGGTCCTCTGCCTTCCGCATCCAGTCCCCCCCAGCCACGTTCTTTAGGTCGTCGGTCCACCTGCCAGGGGGGCGCCCTACGCTGCGTTTGCCGATACGCGGTCTCCACTCCGGTCCATTGTATAGACACCAAGAAACAGTGTATGCCGTAGCCACTTGAAACTACGCAAAAAATATAATTGTTTTTATTTTACATTCAATTTCAATTCAATAGGTACTGAACTTAACCCCAGTTTGTACTAACATAGCGTCATTGTACAACTTATTTTCCAGCTGAATCACATCGTTAAAGATATCGACTGCCCCGTACATTTCACTTGGCAACTCTAAATTGTTTATGTTGCAGTACTTCGCAGTTCCCGATTCAGACAGTGTTGCCACTTCCAGCAGTTTTAGACTTTCGTACGCCATAAAAACTCGCCAGCAATTCCAACTTTAACGAAGACACTGCAGAATTCCAATTGAAGTTGTTAGCCCGTAACAAGGCACGAACTTGAGCGGAGTTCGACTTCTAAGATATTTATTTTTGTTGTGGGTTTTATCGGATTTTTAGGTGGAGATGTAAATTATAAGCGAAGCGGAGAGTCATAAAAGAGTTTTGTAGTGTATCTTCTGGCTATCTTATTACTCTAAGGTTCTCTCCGTGACTATTTTTTTAGCGATATATTTTTGATTCATCACATGTATTACTACAAAATTTCCCAAAAAAAAAAGGTGTAAATTTTTCAGGGTTCATTTATGTTAGTGTGTGAGTTTCTTTATTAAACTATATCTTGTAAACGCCTAATCTGATTTAATATGATTTATCATTATCCTCCTGCCCTTATCCCAATTTATTTGGGGTCGGCGTGGCATGCATTTTTCTTCCATACATCTCTATGATTTAATATGATTATGTGGCATAATTATATTTGTCATGACACCGTGACCGTGACTTACACTAGCTACAGTGCTAAAAAAACTGCTATCAGTGGCATACAATTACAGATTGAATTAAAATAACTTCTCGACTGCAGACAGAAATCGATATTGTTTTCATGATTTTAGTAGATTTTTTTATTATTATTATGACATACGTTAAGTTTCGTTATGAACTTTGCCTTGTGACTACGCTGGTACAATTTCACTAAAATCTAATTCTATAACAATTTTGAGCGGTTATAAACATAGCATACAAATTAGGACCGACAACTGCCTCGTTGGTCTAGTGGTTGCAGGCGCAACTGCTGAGCGTGGGGTCCTGGGTTCGATTCCCGGGTCGGGCAAAGTGTTATTGGGTTTTTTCATTAGGAAATTCTCGGTAGCATCCCGGAGTCTGGATTTGTGCCCGGTCAATGGCAATAGGCTCGCCCCCTATTACATGGGACTATAACATAACTGGCGAAATGTGGGTGTACTAATACACCTCTGCTTACCCCTTCGGGGAAATAAGGCGTGATGTTGTTTTATGTTTAGGACCGACGACCTGGTGAAGGTCGTGGGAATCCGCTGGATGCGGAAAGCGCAGGCAGGACCGGTCTATATGGCGATGCTTGGGGGAGGCCTATGTCCAGCAGTGGACGTCTTTCAGCTGAAATGATGATGATAAACTAATACCATACAATTTTTCAAGTGATCGTTTCTAACCTGTCTAATATTTCGTTACTTAGATTTCTACGCCTAAAAAAAAACAGCAAATTTTGCATAAAACTGACTTACTATTTCAACCAGGAATTGAATTACCGGAAAAATTGGATACCTCTATTTAATGAAATGACGTCATATCGATATATTTCGGTATCAAAATAATTTCGGTATACTGCATTTTCGGTAACAATGGTTATGGGCACAGATAATATAATACTATAGTAGTAAGGCGGCAAAATGAAGCTACCCAATCGATTCCTTGGTTTCCTTGTTTTTCGGTACCGAAATAAGGTAAGGAAAAGGTTGTGATTACGGTATCGTTAATTTTCACTGGTTAAATACCCTTATTTCTCTACCGTTTTCAGTCCCTGATTTCAACTACAAAAACACGCTCTTAGTATCTAAACGCTTTCAACTTAACCCTTCGACTGCCGGCGCCGCCCGAAAGAAGGGCAAGCTCCAATATTGACAATGCTCTCTGCGACAGAGCGCCAATTGGCAAAGCATCAGCCTCAGCGATATTTTCTCTATAAACACCAAGATATTTGGTAGGGAAATTGTAGTTTCTCGAGTGAATCGTGTTGTGACAGGTTCTCGTAGTGAAGTAGTAACGAGTGTTTGAGTGTTCTTTAGAGTGGAACGGAATTAGTTGGCATTTGACAGTTCGGCATAGAAGGTTTACTTGAAAGGTAATATTTTAATCTTTACATACAAACATATTATCTCGCCTTTCTCATTACGGTAGGTAGAGACTATAATGCAGTTCCACCCACTACTTTGTTCGTCTTCTATGCGTTCCTTTATCATTCATTCAATAACGATGAAACTTTGATGAGTTGAAGTGCACGCGCTCGCATAGGCTTCTGACAAAAATGTGTTTGTTTGCATTGAAACGCATGCCAGGCATAGCTAGTATCTTATAAGATCTTATCCTCAACGTTATGACCGTTTAATAGTTTATAATGAAGATCCATGATGACAAATCATCTTTTATTTAAATTTTTTTCTGTCTGTGCCTCATCATCAAATCTATTTCTAGTTCATTAATATCATTTCTATTGTAAATGTATCAGCTGTCTCGATTGTTTTTCTTTCTAAAAGTCACGGGCTAACAATTTTTTCGTTTGGATAGGGTTTCTATTATATGTTACGAGAATCACAAAATTATTAAAACAAAAGATTCATACTGCGATTTCTGTGTATTAAGACATATCTATGTACCAAAACAACAAAAAATGGCTATTGGGTCACTAAGATTAATAGTTTATCCACATAATGAGGAAATAATACTCCACCAACAAATAACAGTCCACCGTGCAAATCAATCGCACGCATTACCCATACCCATAATATTAATGACCAGACTTGCGTGACCGTATGTACAGTACACGCTACTATTTGTCTTTGTTACCAGCTGAATTAATTCGTCCAATAGTTAACTAATTGAGTTACAGGATTGTGTTAATGCTGTGTTCGATCTATTGAGGCCAAAGTATTGATGTTTGGCCGCGATAATTATTGTGGGACTCTGATCGAGTGGTGTTTGGGAATGATTTGACAGTTCATGTGTATGTCAGAGATATAGTGGCGGTGACGTTGGTGGTGGTGGCGGTGGAACTTACACCACTATTGAATTAGAATGAGGAAGGTACTTGGTACTGCCTAATTGCCTATATGCAATGCACGCCACAGCCCGCTACCAACTTGCTGCCTGGCTAATCTTTTGCCCACGCACGCTCATGTCGACACAATAGAAGAAGTGGCAGTTGGAGGTTAAACGTCAGATAATTTTTTATGCCACATTAACATTCAGCCGCTGCTCCTGCCGCTGACAATACTTCTCGAAATCGATGAAGATCAATCAAGAAGTTCTAAAAACGTTTTTACTTGAATACCAAATAAAAAAAAAATTGTTTTCATTTTATTTAATTACATAGGATTAATTGATGCACTTTCAGCTTAAATTTTTTTGAAAATACCTGTTAAATTTTCTCGTTTATTGCGTGATTAATGTCATATACGCTGTAACGCATAGTTAGCGGCTGACTATATTTTTGGTACGAACCGTCCCTAAATTTAGCAAATCTAACAATAATTTGCCCTGAATACGCTCGTCTTAAGTCTCTAGTCTCGAGGCGACTTCAATGGTAGCCTAAATGAGTTAAGCTCCTTTAATCAAAGCAAATCTTTTCTCAATTAATGAAAAAGGTCTTCTTTATTTCTTTAATATATTTTCGGAAGCTTAAGGAATTATTCACTCGGAAGATAATGAAGTTCTTTAAAGAAAAAGGATTAAAGGGAATGATATTGAATGTTTTGGTAATGGGCTGACAATTAACTCGTTGGTCTTCCGTATGATTATATCTTCATAAATAGACGTCAAATAGTGAATCGTTTGAAATGGTTTGAAAATCCTTTTTGAAACGTGACAGAGGATTTTTTTTTTTGACGACGTTGTGGTCTAGAGGTATGAGTGTCGGACTACAGATCACGAGGTCGTGGGTTCGATACGACACCCACAGGACACAAATATTTATGTGATGATTATAACTGTTTGTGTTGGTCTGGGTGTTCCTTATGTATTATAATTATGTATTTACGAAACAAAAGTATATAAGTATTATATCCAATCCATTATCTAGTACCCATAGTACAAGCTCTGCTTAGTTTGGGACTAGATGGTGCTGCGTAAAAAGTCCCAAAAACATGTATATTTATTTATATTTTTTTATCTATGAAAAATACCTCCTATTGTGTTCAAAACCACTTTATGTGTTATGTTATAACATCACACAATCTATTGTTAGACTTATAAGCTCTTTTTCTTGTCTTGTATCACAATCACCGATACAGAAACTGTTATTAACAACTATTAAGTGGCTGCCAGCTACAATACAATTGTATATTAAGCAGGCTAGAATAAGGTTTATCTTAATATAACCAAAATAAACAGCATATATTTTTAGTCCATTTCCCTAACACAAAATAGACAAACTATTAACTTCTTCTAACATGGCGTGGGCACCGCATACATCTTATTGAATCAATAGATAAAGGTATTTATTTAGTGTGCGAGGTCATCTATCTTAATCTGAGGGTCCGGAGTAGAGGAGCTTACTCACTTGTCACGGGTGAGGCGAATGGAAATGCCTTTTAGATGTCTAGGCGAATTGAATTGGTTAGGTGTTTGCAGGTTTACTGCTGTGATTTTTAAATGAAGACTGTGTTTTTAATGTGGAAAGAATTTCAGTCTTTGTATTTATTTTTGCTGGCTGGTTTACAGTATCTATCTCTATTACCTTAATATTGAATCATTGATCGATTTTAATTTCATTTAGGAACAAAATCAATACGATTCGGTGCTTGGTGTTGTCTAGGTTTTTCTACCTGTGAAGATTTGTAAATAGCACAGGATTACCTATTTTCAGCATTATATAGAAGTATAAGACTGTTAAACTGTAAATATTCCAAACTTTGAATACATAAATAAACAAATACGTTCTGGGCTGACACGATTTAAATTTTATTATTATTCAGGAGAACTGAAGTTGTCTCATCATCATCATTCATTTCAGCCGAAAAACGTCCACTACTGGACATAGGCCTCCCCCAAAAGGGGGGGATATACCATAATCGCCACGCATGGTAGGCGGGTTTGCGATCGCAGTTGGTTGGTGAAATACTCAGAGAACGCCGTTGCCATCCTCCGGTGAATCCCTTAGTCGCCTTTTACGGCACCCATCTTTTCCCCACGACATGAGCTATTATTATTATGTAGCTCATGTCGACACGAAGAAGAAGAAGTTGACGGCACCCATGAGAAGAGATAGGATTGTGCAACTCTTTATGTCCGGTACCACACAGAACAGCAGCTGAAGCTGTCTGTTTTCAGTGAATTCGGTTGAACTTCTTTTACATGATTGTTTAGTAGTGGTTTCAGGATTTAAAATACAAAGTCGTACGAAACGATTAAATTAATAGACGTAAAAATATTTTTTGCCAAAAAATCTATCCTAAATATTTCCTACCTCGTCTCAAGGCACACATGCAGTGTACAATCTTCTCAACATAAAAACAAATAGGCGTACATTAGTGACAGTAACTTGATCTTAAGACGTATTAATTCGTGAAGCATTCGTGTGCACTCGCCTGTCTCGTGTGTGCTGTGTCTTAGTTTGTATAGCGATATGTTTGCCTGTTTCGGTTTAGTAAATGTTTGTGTTTTATGTATTGTTGCTACTACTGTTGTATATTATTGTTTTTGGTTGAGGAGACTTTGGTTTGCTTATCCTAGACAAAACTGCGATTTGTAATGTCAGGGTGTAAATGGGTGCCAGTGAAATTACAATCACTGTCACTGACACTGTCTTTAGGTCTGTCTCAGTTTGGCGAACTGACTCGCGGCAACATTTAGGCAACAGCCTAGGTGGTATTGCAGTTGTTATGGGCAAAGGTAACCGCTTAACATCAGGTGGGCCTTTAGCTTGTTTCGCCATCCTATAATATACATAAAAAAGGTCCTCATTAATTTTACAATCCCCAAAAATTAAAAAGTGAACCCTACATTAGCAAAACCGTAAATCATAACCCGTCACTGCTCACAAAGCCGAAATCTGGCATCAGTCCAACGCCCTGTATTATAAAATAAACGCCTAAAACTTGTAAGTGATACCACAAAAGCAGAGTTCGCAATATATTAATTTTAATTAGCCGTTCCCACCAAATAACTAAGTTGAGGATTAAGACTCGTGTGTTTTGTGTAACTCGGAAACTTCGAGTTTGTAACTCGGAATTTCGATTTCGTTGAGATATTTTGTGTTTGTTGTTAGGTTAACCTGTTCCGTTTATGTACAACTTGTTTACAGATTGAAATTCAAACTCAAAAACAACTTTGGTGTATGTACTTATCCTTTTTATGGATCTTTGGAGGTAAATATTTTTGATGTTTATTATGTTTATCGACATTCTCCTTTGTGATTACTCCTTGGGCGAAATGAAGAATTTATGCTGTAAGATTTTGGAGTTTAAAGTAACTATGTTGTATGAGTTGTATGCAAATATAAAGCGAATTTAGCTATCGAAATTAGTTTCTTCATTATAACATAGTCATTGGTATGCTTTGTTCAATAATTTTGCATTTCATAGTGAACACGATTTTTTGATTTTCTTTATCTCGAGTTACCTACATTACAAAATTGGGAAAATCGTTCACAATATATACTAACATTTCTACTGTATTTATTACCCAACTAGCCTAAGTCCGCGACTTCGCCTGCTTATAATTTCAGCATAAAAAGTTATCTAGGTTATATTCCATTTGTGTGCCAAATTTCAAACCGATTAAGCCGTTTCAGGATGATTAAAGGACAAACAAAACTTCCATACTGTCTCAAAAAACAAAGTTCTGTTTCCAAAGGTATTTATTTATTTATATATGCTTTATTGTACACCATAAGAAACACTACATTGAATATGCATTTAAACTATTGTACAAATGGCGGCCTTATCGCGATCAGCGATTTCTTCCAGGCAACCTTAGGATGGACAAGAATGAACTGGACAGAAAATGGGGTTTTATCAGATGTGCAAATTCGAAAAAAAATGTGAAATTCGGTATCAGACCTTTGGAAACAGAAAATTATCAAAAAGCTCTTGATTTTTCTGGATACACACTTAATATTAACCAGCTTAAACCAGATGTCATTAACACACATCCCACCTAGCACATCTCTATTTGCGCAATAAGCCGCCTGACAATTCAGCACCGATGTATCATGATAAGCCCCGCCTAAGTGACGCTGTGCTCATGAATATGGACACGTACAGATTGTCCGTCTACGGCCAATCATGACGGCCAAACCCACAGTTTACATACTGTTATGGGAATTGTATTTTATGGTAAATAGTTTGGTTGCTTAATGTTTTAATTCGTTCTTTCACTAGATGGGATTTGAGCTAATTAATTGATATATTAATGAGTGGAGACTTCGAATTGGAAGACGCAGCGTAGGACGTCTTATAGCCAGATTGGAACCCGAAGAAATTAGCTTGGGTAGTCTAGAGGCAGGTGGACTACATAGTTCTAGGCCTTAAAAATATATTAATTCGGTTTTTATTGTCAGGGCTTTCCCATATAAGGATTCGGTTTAAAATCTTAGTAGTATAATGCTATAATCACTATGATTGGCAGACGAAAGTTGTATATTTGACGTCTGTGGTCTAGTGGTTCGAGTGTCGGACTGCTGATCACGACCTCGGGTTCGATTCCCACAGGACACAAATATTTGTGTGATAAACATAAGTGTTTGTGTTGGGCTGGGTGTTTCTTATGTATTATGAGTATGAATTTATAAAAACAAAAGTATATAAGTATTATATCATTGTCGAGTACCCATAATACAAGCTCGCTGCTTAGTTTGGGACTAGATAGTGGTAAAATATCACAAAAATATTTATTTATTTATTATAATAAAACAAAGTTTAACCTTATTATTTTTAGGACTGGGTTCCAAACAGGTGGCAGCTGCCAACCATCTTCTCTATTAAAATTAGGATGTTTTTTAATTTCAATAGCCTCACGGAGCATTCTAGGTACATATCGGTTTATCAAATCGAAAAAAAAAAAAAAAAAAATATCAAGTCCGCACGATATTGTGAGTGATTACTGCGTGCATCGAAACGATTTTAATTAATAAATATTGTACGGTAGATTAAAATAATTTTTAGAAATATCTGTAAAGACGATTGTCATCTTAGTCTACCTGCGACCACGAAATGCTGCAAAGCTTTCGAAACGTCAGGGAAACCAATTTAAATAATATACGCGATTTAATCCGGTTAAACTTTGTTTTATTATAATGTGTAGTGATCGCGAAAACCTAAGAAGTTATTATTTATTTATTTATATTTTAAGAAACGTTTAGTAATTCAGAACACTCGAAACTATTACACCCACAATCAAGTGAAAAACATTTTGAAGCGAAGCTTCTGTAGCGTCCTTGCTCGCTCGGTCACCGGGAGTACCTAAACCGAGAAAAAACGTCACCGTTAACTTCCCCCTCATTAGCGCGCGACTACACTACCACAGAATAAGGATGTATCTCTTTATACTGTGATACTACTGTCTCAAACACACACAGTTCTGTGCGCGTACTGTCTATCCGCGCTTGCTTTGAAGCTTCGCATATGTTGAGCATGAAACCACCCATTTTTTCCTATATCAATAAAATCTAGGTAATAAATCAATATTTCTTATAATAATGTACGAACATAACCTAACATTTTAACTATACCCAACTTTACCACCTGGATCTTTCACCCCATTACCTGTGATGGAGCACCGGCACCGTCCAGATTCCTGCATCTATGTATTTTAAAATAAACTCTAGACCCAACTGTCAAGCACGAACCGCACTCGTGGGTGCCATCCGTCTTCCACGCGATCCATCACGCGGGCTCACGGGCGCCACCTAGCTAATGCTTGACTACGAGACGGGTTGGACGAGTGCAGGTACATGTGAGCGACTTATGGCTGTAGGCATGCTGTAGGTATGTATGTTGCGGCTTTTATGTGGACTGCCGTGTTTTAGTTTGAAGTATGGAATGAACTTTAGAGTTACCTAGATTATGACGAAACAGAAAATCTATTAAAAATATCTATTCTCTAAAATAATGTACTATCACAATCACACTATCATATCTTCTCACACCCACTAACCCACCACACACCACACACCACACACCCCTTCACACATACACACTCGCACACATGAGGCTTCTGGCTTTACTACTGTTATTAGCTGAATTATTATTTATTCTTTAATCTATGCTGTAGCCTGTAACGTAGTTTTACTTACCCCGTTTACTCAACTGCACTTTCTTGTAACCACCTCCTGATGCAATTAATGTAACCCCCTGTGGATTTAATTAATGAGAGCGCTGGTACCCATAACACAAGTTAAATCTTACATTGGGTACCAGAGTTCAAACAAACACTTCATACCGAGAAATTGTATAACTACTATTTGTAAGTGTTTACTGTACACCATTTATGTGAAATAAAAATTTATTTATTATATTATTATTAAAAATAATAATATAATAAAAAAAAAAAAAAGAGAAAAACGAGTATTTTTCTTTTAACATGTTTTATAACAGTGACTATAATTAATAATAGGGTCTATAAATAAAATCAATATGAATTTGTATATTGGAGGCACCATAATGTGAATTAAAGAAGAAGGATCACAAGAAGTAGTTGCATTTCGGTAATATTCAGAAATTTTAATCATCAACTCAGCCTATCTCAGTCCACTGCTGGACATAGGCCTGTCCCAAGTTGCACCACAACACTCGGTCCTCTGCCTTCCGCATCAAGTCCCCCCCAGCCACGTTCTTCAGGTCGTCGGTCCAACTGGCGGGGGGCGCCCTACGTTGCGTTTGCCGATTCGCGGTCTCCACTCAAGGACTCGTCTGCTCCAGCGGCCATCGGTCCTTCGACAGACATGGCCCACTTACTGATCCTACAAGCTATGTCGGTGACTCCGGTTCTTGTCCGGATAATCTCGTTACGGATTTTATCCTTCAAAGAAACTCCAAGCATAGCTCCCTTTTTTTTTACCCAATAAATTATCCAAATAATAGAAACTGCATTTCCCAATCTCTTCAACAATAGCCTATATTTATGGGCAGTGGGACCCCGTACACACCTCGTTAGTCCAATCTGTTGAGCACTTGCGACCCCTTCAAGGTTTGCAGGAAAAACTCCTGGTGATTGTCTCTAAATTTAATAACAGATTTGAATGACCCTCTCCCCTCCTGCACCCCTGCGCCCCGCGCCCCTGTACTCCGCGACGACGCTGAATACCCTCCGTAAGAAGATTTCGGTAGAAAGCCTGTGGCACACTTGGCGATTCTTCAAGACTGTAATATTTTTTCTTGCAAAATTATGTAAAAAAAAAGAAGAAGTAAACTATTTTTAATAATAAAAATTGTACGGTAGAATTAAATTATTTTTTAGAAATATATGTAAAGACGCTTGTCATCTTAGTCTTCCTGCGACCACAAACGCTTTAAAGCTTTCGAAACGTAAGGAAAACCAATTTAATTATTTAAATGAAAATGGTAATTTTTAATTATTTAATTATTATACGCGATGTAATCCGGTTAAATTTGTTTTATTAAATGTGTAGTGATCGCGAAAACCTAAGAAATTATTAAGAAAAAGTAACTTTTTTACCTGTCCTTTCCCAAAGGAATCTACAATTTGCAACATGACTTCTGACTTCTGTAACACAGGTTTGTACCTAGCTCAGAAGTCAGGGACTTTACAGATATTTGATGTAAAACTTTTTGTGAATAAAAAAATATTTATTATTTATTTATTTAACATGGTAGAAGCTTCTAGAGAGTTCAACGTGCCTGTAAATTGGCCAAGTGATTTGAATGTTTTGATTTTTAATGTTTTTCATAAAAAAATAACTCTGTGTCCTGTTCACACCTAGCGGTGCACGTCAGCGCACATCGGCGGACCAGTGCAAATTATGAACTTGTATAATTAAATAGATATTTCAAATTCCTTTTCTGCACTGCAAAATGCGCTCCGATGTGCGCCAACGAACTCCGTTTGGTGTGAATTAATTGGTGATGCGTGAAACAAATTACAAGTCAAAAATTCATATTTCACATAGTCACAAAACCAACTTAAGTTTTTTATGGTCCAAGTAAAGTTGTAAAAGTATATATTATAAAAAATTGTGTGTAGACTTATATTGGATTCACATTAGTGTTTAAATTTTGGTAACAAACACTAGTGTAATAACGGTCTTTATGTAATATGACATACCTCAAATTATCTGTAAAATTTTATGAGGAAAAAACTTCGCCATCGCAGATTTATAACTGAACAATCCTCACAAAGCTCAGTGTGTCCCAAACTCACTAAGAATTGTTTCATCAAATTATTCGGCCATCGGTTTACGAATCGAGACTTCGAGAGGCCTCAAATACAATGAATAAATTATTATCCATAGGAAATCTTCAGGAAATTTCCAAATGCCATTCGTTAAATTGCCGAGCAATACTTATTGCCTGCCCTTCATCTTCAAATAACAAGCGTGATGGTAAGGCAAAGCTTGAGAGAAAAAATCTTAAATATTAATTTAATTATACGTAATGCTAAAGGGCTTACGGTACGTTTTGAAAAAAATGAAGGAGAATTAACGGTTTGGGCGTGGGACAAGTGGCGAGAGAAAATTATGGTCCTCAGTGTCGGGTCTGGGGGATAGAGTTTAATTTGACCACTTTTCTAGTCCTCACATCAATGATATTTAAAAGTACAGATAAGTTACAAGCGCGCGCAATCTGAATACTCGAAAACGTCCTAAATGTAACGTTTTGCTATTAGTCCGCGTCAAACAAAGGGCCGACCGTGACGGTGAAAAAAATCAAATACACCGTGTGTGTGCAGAAAGTTTATCAATTATGACGCGAAAGTAACTTAAAGTAACTATAACCTACTTTGTTCTAGTTTATGTGTATGTGTGCTGCCGCTGCGTACAGATTTCTTTTTCGTTTGTTTTGTTAAGGAGGGTATAACTTATCTATACTTTTGAATATCATTGCCTCACATCAAATGCATTTGTGCGATCTTCTTAATATCATAGAGCTTGATAGATGATGTCATAAGCTCATTTATTCCATTCTCCACCATCGTCAGTTCATCACTAATAAAATTGACGTAATTTTCTCTCCTTAAACCTTATTGTAATATTACAGACTTAGGGCTGGTTTTTTATTTTTCTAATAACTTTTAACTGAGGAATAAACGTGACGTTTTGACGGAATTTTATACAAACACAAACAGTCAAAATGTCAAAATTATTCTTCAGATAACTACAAATAACTAATTAACCATCCATACAGTTCTCAATGGTGTGTGTAGTCCGCCAACCCACACTAGGCCAGCGTGGTGGAATAAGGCCTTAGCCTTCACGTACTGAGAAGAGGCCCGTGCCCAGCAGTGGGACAGTAATGGGCTGGTTATGTTATTTTATGTATGTAACTAATTAACCGGCGATAGAATAACCAGCCTTAAATATTTCTTTTTGGAAATAATAATAATTTATTTGCTATACTTGCTAATGGTAGTATATCACAAATCTTAAGTAATGTTTGTACCGCAATACGTCATTGTTAACTCGGAAGTCTCAACTAATTCATCAAGTATTGAGATTCCGTTTGCATTGCGTATGAGCAAGGAATTAGGACATGAATCAGAGATTAGATCTGACGGGCAGGTGTTGATGAATTCAGTAGCTCACAAATACTGATGGATTGAATGGTAGCGGCTTGGGAGACTGTTAGCATTAATTATATAATGAGATACATAACGGTTTGATGATGAGTTATGTGCGTTTTCAAAGTCGAACCTGTAGTATTTGACTAGGTCTGTTAGCCTCTTTCTTGGAGGGAAGTAGTCTCTTTCTGTGAGACCGTCATGGTTCAGAAAGAGGCTGCGGAGCGGGATCGAGACAGGGCCGATCCTGCTTGGAGAAGGCGGCGCCGGAGAGGCAACCGCTCCAGCACCTAGCCCTTCAGGGCAATCGATGTACCCCTCGCCCGGTCGTTACTCGATTGAAGTGCGGGGGGCCTTCGAAGTCACGGGCATTCAGAGTGGGGGCTCTGATTGTCCACCGAGCGACTTCTGGGAAGGTTGCGGCATGTTGTGGTCACGTGTTGCCATGAGAACCGGGCATTTGCACCGGGATACAAATAGTCTCCCTTGAGACGTGCCTTACAGGCACAGGCGTAGCATAGGGAGGGCTCCGGAGGCTTACTACTTTCCCGAAGTCCCCCTTATTGTGCTGTAGACGGCCACTGGGGGGGTTTTAGTGGGTAAGAATCCCACACACCCCGGCCTCCATCCCCCATGAGGCCGGCAGCATTTTGAAGGTTTCCTCCTCACAGCAAAAAAAAAAAAAAAGGTCTGTAGAACTCTAGACGTCATATTTGTTTTATGTTATAGGATGGCGAAACGAGCTAAACGCCCACCTGATGTTAAGCGGTTACCTTTGCCCATAACAACTACAATACCACCTAGGCTGTTGTCTAAATGGTACCGCAAGTAGGTTTGCCAAACTGAGACATGAAGATGGAAAGTCTCATGTGATTGTAATTTCACCGGCACCCGTACCCTTCAGACCGAAACACAGCAATGCAAGTATTACTGTTTGGCGGCAGAAGTACGTACGGTGGCAGTACTTACTACCACCGTACGTACTCCTGTGAAGAAAAAAGAAAGAAAGAAGAAGTGAAGTCCCCGTACGAGCTCTTTCGCAAAGAAGCTCTTACTCCTCATCATCATCATTTCAGCCGAAAGACGACCACTGGTGGACAAAGGCCTCCCTCAAGCAACGCCATAATGACCAGTCCTGCGCTTCCCGCATCCAGCGGATTCTCGCGACCTTCATCAGGTCGTTGGTCCACCTTGTGGGGAGAATTGGGATTATTTGAAATATAATAATAATTTGAGTCTATGATATTAGTCTATGCCGACAATAAATTGTATACATACTGATATCTGAAATACAGGCAGCTTATTTTATCCATTCGTAGAAGTTCATAACTGAAGCATTATTTAATCATTACTCTCGCTTTTTATTTTTTCTTCATTGTATCTTCTTTCTCTCTCTCTTTCTATCTATTTCTCTTTCCTTTCTCTTTCTTTTTTGTATTTAATCGTGTCCCTTGGCAAGTAGATTTGCTATCACAATGTTATGCTAGCGTAAACCTGGAAGCTACTTTCCATCTTCTTAACAATTTCCTATTTATTCCTTTTCCTATTTCGTATTAAGAATTGCAACTTTAAATGTTAAGCCACATGCAGCCAGCCAGGTTTGGCTCTCGACTATTATCTTCTCCGAAACTAGACCAATTTAAAATATATTTCATAAACTGAATAAGAAGAATATTATGTACTGAATTGCTAAGTTTTTTCATTTTAATTAATAGTTGTCAAAATACACTAGGTCTACAGAGACCTCAAAATTCTCTATTTAAGCCGCTGTCTACAGAGACAGCGGCTTAAATAGAGAATTTTGAGAGCTAGAAATAATTTATCAACAAAAACGAAAACATAGGGACATGAAAAAAGTTGATATTTATTATACTGCAAAAAAGCATTGCTCTAGGGTAATAAATCAGAAAAAAAAATCAAGAGCATTTGATGGATAAAATACTACCTCATATCTCTAAGTAGTCTGTGGACTACCCGCATTTTCTTATACATTATTTTCTTCGATCGCTTCTCGCTCACTTATTGCGACACATCGCAAAGCAGCCCTTTACACATTTTTTCAAAGAGCTAGAACTTGGGCCTAACTTTTAGCTGGTCCTGCTGTTTCAGCCTTTTCAGACTGAAAAAAAAAACTCGCCTTGTTAATTGGACATGCTTGTTTGTGCGAAAAAATTGCTGATTCTTGATATGCGCGTTTATTGAACACGCCATCTTTTTTTTTTCCTTTTTAGAGAGAGATTTTTTGTCAGTTGTGATATTTGGAATGATCTTTCTTTGCTTAGTATTTCGTTGGGTCGGCTTGTTTTTTGAGTGAGCTGCTATGCCAGTTAATTTGGCAGAATTATTATCTTGCGATTATTTTATATTACCTTTTTTTGGAACAATTAATTAATTTAGTACGCTGTACATTATACGTATAAGTGTACATAAGATATAGCTGTTTAGAAATACGTTCTAGGCCCGTTATATAAGTTATTATCAGTGGTATTCTATTATGGTATCTTAAAGGAAAACCACACGAATTTTTAGACTGCCTCATTGGTCTAGTGGTTGTAAGCGTCAACACTGAGCGTCGAGTCCTGGGTTCGATTTCCAGGTCGGATAAAGTGTTATTGGGTTTTTTCATTAGGGAATTCTCAGTAGCAGCCCGAAGTCTGGATTTGTGCCCGGTTAATGACAATAGGCTCGCCCCCTATTATGTGTGACTTACACATGGCTAAATGTTGGTATACTATACACCTCTGCCAACCCCTTCGGGGAAATACAGGTGTGATGTTATGTTGTTATGTTATGTTAAAGAAAAACTAGGCAAAACCTAAAATAGTATTTTGTGTAAACGGTGCTCATGATACCGATCTAAAAGATAACAAAACAAACAAACATTTTTCGGACAAACAATAAAAGTGTAAATACGGTCCCGGTAAATAGGTGTCCAATCTTATTATTTTCAAAACATTTCAATTTCAATTTTTCAATTTAATTTTATTTATTTGCTAATATGTGTACAAAATGGTGTTATAAATTTTATAATAATATAAATCATCGCCCTTGTCACTAAAACGTAAGCTCATGGACATGTGCATTCTCCCCATCTTAACATAAGGTGCACAGACATGGTCTTTGACCAACATCCAGAAGTCCAAACTCAAGGTTTGCCAAAGGACCATGGAGCGCAGTATACTTGGTGTTAAATTAACAGACCGTGTTCGAAACACAATACTGCGCTCCAAAACGCAAATTGTTGACGTGGGTCAGAAGGTCGCCCAGCTGAAGTGGGACGGCAGGACACGTCTGCCGTATGCCAAATGAGCTGTGGGCCCGTATAGCACAGGACTGGAGCCCTGAGACAGCGAAGCGGGGTCGCGGCAGACCACGCAGGAGATGGAGAGACGAGCTCGATGTCTTTCTTGATGACAGCTGGCAGGAGGCGGCACAGAACCGCGATAGATGGAAGGAATTGAGGGAGGCCTTTGCCCAGCAGTGGGACAGTACAGGCTAACAAAAAAAAAACAAAAAAACATCGCCATAATACAGCTTTCGCCATGAATTTTTTTACAAAGCAATCAATTATGTCATGTTATTATGTTATGTTATTATTATATTATTTAAATCTTAAATCAATTATGTATTAGTTATTTCTAAAAAAATATATTATTATTATCATATATTGTGAAATTTACGCATGTGGAGCAGAATCAAAAATTTGTTGAAAATTGAAATGGAAATTTATTTATTTTCAAGAAAACATGTTTTCACATTAAACTTTTTTTTATTTTTTTTATTTTGTTGTAATTGAAAACATTGTTTCCACAGTAGCACGTGACCACCATGTACGCTGTCCTCCCTAGGATCGCTTAAGAGACGCCTCGAGTCCACTCATAGCTTCCCTTTTCAAAATGCGACTTAGTTTTGCGAAAAACGGAATTTGGTAAGCAGAATAACACCTGGGTCAACACTACCAGGGGGAACAATGTTCCAATATACAGGGTAATTGAATAAAATACTCGAAACCTCTTAGCCCTAACTTTGTATTATGACCCTGAACAACGTTTGTTCTACGACTTTTCATAATTGAAACTTTTTTTTCATACCGAAATATGAAAATACTCTGTAGTTTGCATATTCTAGACGGCCGACCTGAGGCCGCATGGGAGCGCGTCGGCGTTGGCAGGACTGCGCTGCTAGTACAAATGCGCTGGGTTTGCGGCATAATATGCTATATGTATACGCAATTTTTAGAATAGAATTTAAATTCAAATTTTATTTTTCAATCTTTACACGTTACAAATAAATAAAACATTTTTGTTGGCTAACCTGTTTAGTTTTGGCTAAAGTCTTAGAACAAACATTATTCAGGAACGTGATATGAAGTTAGTACTTGGAGGATTCAGGTATTTTTTCAATTACCCTGTATACAAAGTGCATTCAATTCAAATTCAAATATTTTTCATTTCAAATAAACCTAATTACAGGCACTTTTGAAACGTCAGGCTCTAGTTGCACGATCATGCTGCATGATCAAGAGCATAGATCAAGCTTCAAGCCACTTACTATTATGACAACGCTAAATAACTGCAGTTCAAAGGCTTCAACAATTTTTAGACACGATTCAGTGCAAAAAATTGCTTTAAAAATCCAATCTAGACGAAGTAAAGTTAACCCTGTGGTACGCACGGGGTATTTTTACCCAATTTTATTTTTAACTCTTCACGTAAAATAAACTCTGGCGAAAAACGCTGCATTCATAGACTCTGCTCGAATATACGATGGAGCAAACTGTAGTGGGTGGAACCGGGTAAAATGCACCACCAATTGAATAGTCTATTTTGTGCTAGTACCTGTTATGTACCGTTATGTGGCTGCACTGAAAATAAAAGTTTATTATATCGTCGCCTCAGTGCTTGAATGTCCAACCGACCATTGACCAAATTTTACCGGAGACGTTTTTTTAAATTTATTATTGATTAAGGAGAAATATGATTATATTATTATTATATTATTTATTATATGATTTGTTCTCAAAAAATGCCCGGTTAAGAGTTCTCTAAACCGACGAGCATGCATGACGAGGTTAATGGACGTAGATGAAGCGAAAGAGGTGTGTCAGGATCGTAGCAGGTGGAAATCCATAGTCTCTGCCTACCCCAATGGGAAACAGGCGTGATAATATGTATGTATGTATGTAAGGAGAAATATTTTTAAAACTTTGAATATTTAAGAATAATGTAATAATACTATACATTATTCTTAAATCATCAAATTTTTTAAAATATTTCTCTTAAATCAATAATAAACTAAAAAAAACGTCTCCGGTAAAATTTGGTCAATGGTCGGTTGGACATTCAAGCACTGAGGCGACGATATGTAGCCAAACTTTTATCTACCTCTAGATAATTCAAAAAAGGTGACTACAAAACTTAGGTAAGAGGTAACCCACATTTTTGCTCTTTAAAGATAAACAGTTTTGTAACTTTAATAACACCTTATCGAAATTTTTGTTAAGCTCCAATTTGTTAAAATATTTTTTTCAGTGTAGAACCTTAAATCATGTTTAGAGTTCGTACATATAATTGCTGTTTTTAGGGTTCCGTACCCAAAGGGTGCAAACGGCTAACTATTACTCTCGCTACGCTGTCCGTCCGTCCGTCTGTCTGTCACAAGGCTGTATCTGTGTAACGTTAATAGATAACCAGTTGAAATTTTCACAAAATATGTGTTGCTATGAGGTGTATCACGACAAATACTAAAAACAAAAAAGTCTAAAATCAAAGGGGATCCCCATACAAGAAACCTCAAAAAACATGCATTTTTTTCAACGTTTTTGTTCCTTTTCTATCTTTAATACGGTAATACATACCAGCGTCAAACTTGGTCTGATTATAGTGCATACTATGTAGTTTAGCAACAAATAATAAAAACAGGACAAACATAGACATATGTGGTGGTACCGACGGAAGAAAGAGATGCAAAAATTTACATTTCGCGTACGTTCGATTATGTCTTTTGATAAACTCGCGTAAATTAAATCAGTTTCTATGGGGTATCAGGTCGATGGGTAGTACGGAACCCTTACTGCGTGAGTCCGACTCACACTTGGCCGGTTTTTTTAGAAATCTGCAGCAGTAAATTGCATAGTTATCGTTGATTTCAAATATATAGAGGAAAAATTGCAGGGTTTATTATTCACAAAATTGTTCATTAAAATCGAACGCATCGTCATGATTTATGACATAAACGAGAACTATTATCCACCATATTAAAAAAACAAAAACAAAAAAAAATAACGTAAAATTTTAATGTTTACTCATTTTAGTGATGCTTTCATTGCTGTGTTTCGGTCTGAAGGGTACGGGTGCCGGTGAAATTACAATCACATGAGACTTTTCATCTTCATGTCTCAGTTTGACATGCGGTACCATTTAGGCAACAACCTAGGTCGTATTGAAGTTGTTATGGGCAAAGGTAACCGCTTAACATCAGGTGGGCCTTTAGCTCGTTTAGCCATCCTATACAATAAAAATAAAAATAAATGTTGCTTTGTACATAAGCTTCTTATTTGTTAACTAACGATCCGCCCCGGCTTCGCATGGCCACCACTGATCATCCAAAGCCTTCCTGCAAAGCCAATGCAGTGCAAAGCCTGACCTTCTTCGATAAATCCCTCTTTCTAGTGAAAACCGTATGAAAATCCGTGCAGTAGTTAGTAGTAGTAGATTAGACCAAACAAACACAAACTCAGCCCGATGATGATGATGATGGGGGAATTTAATTTATAATATGTAGTGATAGTTTATGAACTGATAACTAACTTTTTAATACCCACTGAGAGTTTAATTTTACTTCCTGTATAATTTAATTCATTAACTGCCACGCAAAAAACTGCCAGCTTGATAACTTGACAGATCATACCAAAAGATAATAAATTGTAGTAAATTAACTCAGAACTAACGAAAGAAGCATTTCTTGACTTTTCTAATTGGCCAATAAACGACTTCCCATCAAAGTCGGGCAAGTCAAAACAATGCAACTTTGTAAGACGTTTCGGCGTCTCATTTAGATGTTCTCAAAGAGAGTACGTCAAAGAAATAACGAGAGCCGGACGTTACAGCCGATCTGTCTCGAGGGACGGCTGAAAAGTTCTTTTTTTGCTGAAAAATACGATCTTTGAAGACGACGGTCTTTAAGACCTTTTGGAGTCAAATGGTTCGTTCTCTGAACTAACTTAATGGTGGTTCTAAGTAACTGTGGCGTCAAATAAAAATAATTGGGTTGAGAACTTGAGAACTAATAAAGATGTTGTGAAACTAATTTATATTATGCTCCATGGCACGATAACAAAAACCTCGAAAAAAATATCATTTTTCAATGTTTATTGTTCCTGCTCTATCTTAAAAATGGTAATACAAACAAGCGTCAAACTTTGTGTGCTTCTAGTACATACTATATAGTTTAACGGCAAACAATAGAAAGGTAAACATAGACAAGTGTGGTGGTATCTGCGTAAGAGAGAAATGCATGAAAGGAATGGTCCTTAGTGACTCCGCCTTAAGGCGTTACAAATTAAAGTTGATGCTCACCATATACAACTCAATGAAGCCAATGTATTGCAATACATTCATAAACACGGACAGTACTAAATATAATTTTAGATTTTTAAAATATTTACTATTTTGACACATGTAATCACAGATATCTGTGCTATTTTGATGTCATGTTTTGCTTTTTTTGTTATGTCAAACAACCTACATTGTCGTCAAGTTGTCACTCGATGCCAATTTTTTGAAAGTTCTTCTGTGGAAAGGAGTATATAATATTGAATCATATACTATAGAGTACCGAAATAAAAATATGGATGATACAGATATCATGGATGATACAATTTTATCCGGTTACGTCATTAATGTATTGATACTCCTTAAAATATGAATAATGGTTGTTGTACTGTCAGCATTAAATACAATATATATTATGAAACGAAAAAATTCGCATGTAATTTTCGTATATTGTTCATCTTGTAACGAGGCTAAACTCGTTAAGCTGCTAACCACCTTATTTGGATTTCCTGGCCACTTTATTAAAACTTTACCTATCCAAATTCAAAATTTTAAATTCTTCTATAATTTTCTATTTTTATCAAAAACAACAGACTTATATCGCAGCCTTGGCCGGGCATGGACGTGTCCGACCATTACAGTTTTTTATATATTATTTTACTTATCCGAGTTCTATATTGTACGCTGAAAGACACTGATGTGTCTGTGACTGTGTCTTATAATCATTATATTATTTTATTAACAAATAGTCAATGTATCAATTTACCAGTTAGTGAGATACAGTATACCAAAAACGTTCCTGCTTGTGTTTTTATTGTTTGTGCCGACCTACCAATCTACCTACCTACCTACCTGAATCCTGCCTCCAGACCGAGCTCGCTGCATGGGCATCGCAGCAGCTCAATTGTTTTATAGTCGGAGTTGACCTACCACTCCTCCGGCCCTCCGTACTACTGACCATCTGTGCCCTCCATAACTCCATACCACTAGTTCCTGCAGTTCCTGTACCACTAGTTCCTGTCGTTCCTGAGTTCTGTTCCTGTAGTTCCTGTTCTCAAATCGAATCAAATCAAATCGTCTTTACTTGCGTACAATGTAGGTAGATACATAAGTTGAAAACACATAAATAAGTCCCAGTACATTCTACCTTACGGCATGCAAACTTTTCACCCATTTAACAGGCAATTAAATTAAATTATACAGAGCAATCTGTGACAATATTGTGTCATGTCATGAAATTCAAAAACATAATCCTGGACTTCAAATTATCAAATCAAATCAAATCAATCAATCTCCTCCTACTTCCGTGTGTCACCGTGTGTCAAGCCACCGAACCTTCGACCCTGCGAGTCTCCTGCCTGAGCTAACCAACACCGGCCACGACGTGACAATCTTTGTAACAGTTTAAGGCTATTTTTATCAATGTCCTTTATATTGCACCGCGTGTTGATGTCTTTCAAAACACCAAAGCGCATTGCTGATGAACTCTTGAATTAAATCAGTTTCAACGAATCAGACTGGCAATTGGCCGGTTTTTGATGACTCAAATTCAATTCAATTTCTAAAACCCCGCAAAATTATCTTCCATTCCGTATAACTGGATAAAACAACAGTTTAACCCTACACAACCGGTTCCTTCCCACCATCCACCATTATAGAGTACTACCCGCAAAACTAATACTTCAAACAGCGAGCTCATTGGGCGCGGCTCACTAAATTACTCCGTACAATCTATTTTGCGGTATCATTTGTTCTACAACTATCGGAAATACACATAGCTATTGTTTTTGTGTTGAAAGCTTCTTTGGTCTTTTTCGTGTTGATCCGGGGAATTGAAAATAAATACCTTTGTAAGTGAATGTGGAAGGTTAGAATGGAGTAAGAGGAAATTGTTCGTAGTGTTTCTTGTTACATCAACTTTGTATTCCCCAAAGGTAGACCTTTGGGCTAGGCAGAGAACCAAGGCTTACTTTAGATGAACCTTACTCCCGACTAGTTCGAGCTCTGAACCAAATCGAGCTAATGTAAATTCCTAGAAAAATGCAGTACGATTTGACACTAAAAAACAAATTCGATTGAAACAGCGCTCAATCCAGTCGGGAGCAAGGCCAGGTATACCGTTGTATACTCAAACACATATTTTGCAGTTTGGCATTGAGTCATTGAGCCTATTGAAATCGGGCACCATTTTCCCGGGCTAATACAAAAAATAAATAAATAAATATTTTTGTAACATTTTTACACAGCACCATCTAGTCCCAATCTAAGCAAGCAGAGCTTGTACTATGGGTACTAGACAATGGATATGATACTTATATACATTTTTTTTGTAAATACATACTTATAATACATAATTAACACCCAGACCAACACAAACACTTATGTTCATCACACAATTATTATTGTGTCCTGTGAGAATCGAACCCACGACCTTGTGATCAGCAGTCCGACACTCGAACCACTAGACCACAGTCGTCCAAAATCATACTAATATTATAACCTCGAAAGTATGAATGATTGTTCGTTCGTTTATTTGCCCTTCAATCACGAATAAATGGCTTAACGGATTTGGATAAAAATTTGCACACAGACAGAACATAATCTGGATTAACATTTAATTTTTGTACCGGGAACCAACAGCGTTCCTGAGGGATGCGTGATAACGTCTTTATTTGATAAACCAAATTTATGCGCGGCAAAGGCCTGTTTACTATACTTACAATAAAATATTAACACTTAGCTTGACCTATACGCAGCTGTTATAGCTATAGCCTAATCCTAGTGGTTGCACGCCTTCCTTGCCTTGCCTTCCATTCCATGCAGGAGGATGTAAGTCTGGCCCATAACCACAGATATAGATAGAATGGTTGTAATCACAACTTTACTTGCGATTCACGCGTGGCAACTTTCGCAAAAACTACGCCTCCCAAATTGGCGTCATTAATTTTTAAAAATTAACTTTAATCAAATGTACTTGACAGCTTTTGTTTCTGCAGTTAGAAACAGCACAATATGGCACTTTTGTGGGTTTTTGAACAAGTCATAAGGCGTACTGAGAAAGGCTTTGAAATGCCCTGCACTATGGTGCAGAGTGTTGGCACGCGCGCCCTGCCCACTTGGCCATTCTATCTATTTCTGTGCCAACTCTGTGACATAAATTATCGTGAGAAAACCTGCACACCTGAGCAGGCTTCAAAATAATTTTGATGATCTGTGTCGCCGGCCAACTCGCATCTGATCGTTTTGGTGAACTATGATGTAAACCCTTTTCACTCTGAGAAATTAGGGACGAAGTTTGCTTCACATGGTAATTAAACCTTGAAAAACTTGACTTAAAACGCCAAATACGCAAAGAGAGACCTAAGCCCTCCTATACATATACATATAATTCTGCGGGACAACTATATTGCTTTTCTTGCGATAGGGTATTTAAAACCAAGTTCGGTCTAGCGAGCCATATAAGGGCTCATGCTAGGAAATAATTTGTTGGGGTCACCGTTACCGAAATCGGTAAGGAGGACTATATAAACCCCAGATACCCACTAGATCAATGAGATTGTTTGAAAAAACAACATTAATTATGCACATTCATAATTGCGGAGCCGCCATGTTAATGTGTTACGTTTAACAATGGTGTATGGACGGCCATAATGAACTGTCTCGGCAGTGAAGTGCTTTTATTGGATTCACATTAACATTTTTTTGAGCTGGTTACATTGATGAGTAACAGTATCATCAGCATGATGTATGGACTATGTCAAATTTCTTTCACCAAGCTTTATCCCAATTATTTAAAGATTGTCTTCCAGTCAAACCAAATACGTTTGGCATTGTGTTTTTCGGTATACAACGTGGTATTCTAATAACAGAAAACCTAAAATGTACCTAATGAAATTATTTTTTATGTTCACCTTCCGCATGTCGTCTTGTTGTGGCAATAAATCATTTTTCTTTCTTTCTTTCTTTCAAAACCTCTTAAGGGGTCATTGTACTCATCAGTTTAAGCAACTTTTACTATCCGACCAACACTGAAATCGTGAGAAAAAAATGAAAAAAATGTTCCCTACATTTATGTTCACATAAATAAACAAAATTTCGCGGAACTTACTACTAACTAACCAGAATGCGTGGCATTCCCAATAGCGTTCTGAAAGCTTTATCTGAGCAACATGATGTTTTTTACAAACATGTGGGCCTCTGTAGTCACAATTAATAAATGAATTTAATTTAATTTAAAATGTAGGGAACATCGGATTTTTTTTGGCGATTAAAGTGTTGGTCCCATAATAAAAGTTGTTCATATTGATGAGTACAATGACCCCTTAAGAGGTTTCCAGTTATTTCAATAATACGTTTTATAAAAACCGGCCAAGAGCACGTCGGGCCATGCTCAGTATTATAGGGTTCCTTAAGTAGGTCTAATTACAAACGAATCAAATCGAATATTATTCATTGCTATTTTTGTTTTAGCAAACAGCGCCACCTAGCGCTAAATTTATGAAGCTAAATTTAAGAAGTGTGTTTCTTTTTGTGATTTTTTTAAATAGAAAGTAACTAAAGGAGCATTATTTGCTACAATCATTTTTCTCTAAGGTCAATGACCTATGAACTAGGACGTCTTAAGTATTTTTCAGTTTTCTCACTATAACTCAAAAATTTATAATCACATTATACTCGAAATAATTTTAAAAGAGAGTTTTTATAAAGGTCTATCAATGTTGAAGACTATAAGTTTCTACGTTGCATAGTTTAGAAATGGCAGGGGGGGGGACACATTGCAAGCCACTTTGGCGAACTGTATTTTGGAGATGGTATACCTGATAAAAAAGTTGTGTATGAAACATTACCTTCATTTTAGTAGATCTATTCAACGATACCCCACACGAGGGGGTGCAACGAAAAAAATATTTCCATCCCCATTTCACATGTATCAGCGCCACCCCTAAAATACGTAATCAAGATTTTTTTATTCTTTTAAAATTGAGATCTATTACATTTTTTGTCAAAATTTCATTTACTTATGTTTATAACTGTAGAAGTTATTAAGCGGTAAAGGATTAGGACAGACGGACAGATGGACAGACGGACAGACGGACGGACATGACGAAACTATAAGGGTTCCTTGTAGGACTACGGAACCCTAAAAATGTTATCAAGTTGTGGTATTCTCGATATCGCATGACGGATCCCGCGTGGTTACAATCAGTCTCTATACATGGCATTGAAGAGGATGTGTAGTATATATAATGAGAATGGATACGGTAAGAAATGGGTATGTGAGAGGAAGTGAAAGTAGCGCCAGTGACGGAAAAGTTTAGCTGAAGTAGATTGTCATGGTACGGACATGTGATGCGGAGGAATGAGGAGCATGTTACGTCAATTTTTTTAAGTATGATTGTGCATGGTTATTAGAAAAGGGGCAGACCAAAAAAGATATGGATGGATTTTGTGAAAGATATAAAGAAAGTGAACACTGAGATGACTACTGATAGAGATGTATGGAAGACAAATACACGCTGCGCTGCGTTTAATAAACTGGTTGGTAATGATTTACAATAAATAATTGACGACGTCTGTGGTCTAGTGGTTCGAGGATAGGACTGCTGATCTCGAGGTCGTGGGTGCGATTCCCACAGTACACAAATATTTGTGTGATGAACATAAGTGTTTAAACCATTTAAACCATTTATTTTGCCACACATACACAAAATATACATTTGTTTGTGTTGGTCCGGGTGTTTCTTTTGTATTATATGTATGTATTTACAAAAAAAAGTATATAAGTATTATATCCATTGTCTAGTACCCATAGCATAAGCTCTGCTTAGTTTGGGACTAGATGGTGCTGTGTGAAAAATGTCCCAAAAATATTGATTTATTTTATTTCATTAACATTAACCACAGTTTGAAATAAATAACTCAGAATAAGTCTCTTTATAATTTCCACGGTTCCATTATGTATGAAATATTTTAAATTTCACAAGATACTTTATCTTTTTATCAACCATAATCACTCAAATGATTAACGCGCAGTTTTCCTTGTTTTTATTACCAAATATAATTACAACAATAGAAGTTAACAAGTCGTAACCTCAATATCCACCTTATTTTTCTTCCAAAGGAATATTTTGTTCGGCGATGGGCACGCCCTTATAATAAATCTTTTCTCACCTAAAAACCGAAATTACCGCCCGCTCACCTCACCTCACCCCCGATTAGATTCATGTCACGTAATTTATCTTTCTTGTAACATTTAGAATTGTAGGAGAGTATAATTTTATTATTTCCTACTAAGGAGTATTGGAAATGCAGGATATTGTGGCTTTATCGTTTATTAGTTTATTTTAGGTCCTAATCCAATATTTTTGACACAGGCTAAAGAAGAAATATTTCAGGTGTTATACCATTTACTTTTTGTAACATGAAAAATTGCCTTTTCTAAAATCTAGAAGTTCCTTTTAATCTAGAAGTTTCTTGATGAATCCTTGTAAGATTAGACTGTTTTTAGTATAAACTTTGACACGATTTCTAAAAAGATCACCAACAGTGAATAAACAAGTACAAGATATAAAATTTCAAAATTATTAAACAGTCAGTGACGGCAATATTGGCATCATAATACAGTAACGTCATTTTAATCATTACTACATAATAATATTAGTCAGTACAACGTTCGTTTTGTGCAACAAGGACAGGAAATGCTGCCTCCACAAATTTCGAAAGCGTTCCATTTTTTCGTCATCATCATCATCATTTCAGCCGAAAGACGTCCACTGCTGGACATAGCCCCCCCCAAGGGATGGATATGCCATAATCGCCACGCTTGGCAGGCGGGTTGGCGATCGCAGTTGGTTGATTAAATAGTAGTAGTAAAGCTCCTTTGTGAAAGAGCTCGTCCGGGAAGTACTACCACCGTGCCTACTTCTCCGCCAAATAGTGATGCTTGCATTGCTGTGTTTCGGTCTGAAGGGTACGGGTGCCGGTGAAATTACAATCACATGAGACTTTCAGTTTGGCGAACCGACTTGCGGTATCATTTAGGCAAAAGCCTAGGTGGTGTTGCAGTTGTTATGGGCAAAGGTAACCACTTAACATCAGGTGGGCCTTTAGCTAGTTCCGCAATCCAAAAAAAAAAAAAAAAAAAAACTCAGAGAACGCTGCTGCCCATCATCATCCTCCGAGCCTTTTCCCAATTATATTGGGGTCGGCTTCCAGTCTAGCCAGATGCGGCTGAACATCAGTATTTTACACGGAGCGACTGCCATCAGACCCCCGCAACCCAGTTACTGGGTAATACTGACATTCGGAGGTTAGACCAGTTGTCAGACTTTCAGGCTTCTGACTACCCGTAACGACTGCCATAGATATTCGTATGACAACAGAACGCACGTAGAACGCTGCTGCCCATCCTATGGTTACTCCTTTAGTCGCCTTTTACGACACCAATGAGAAGAGATAAGGGTGGTGCAATTCTTTATGACCGGCACCACACGGAACACCGCATTATTTCGTAGCTTTTACTTATTTTTTCAAAAATCGTGTTCTTTTTTGTAACATTTTTGTTTAATTTTAAGTACCTTATAGTCAAATATCCTATTCTCAATAGAACGATAGAATCACTGTGTTAAATGTACCTATAGCTCATAATCTTTCCACAAGAAAATAAATAAAACGTCACCTAACTCTATTAAATTGTACTCTAATATTCGACCACTAAACATTTCTGTTAATAAATTTCCTAGAAATTTTACGCCATTCCCAAACTAGAAACAAAAATTAAATTATTTACCTTTATCGATGGTATCGAAGTCTCCCTGAGGGGCTCTATAGAGTGGGTTTTTCTGTAATCTTAAAGGCTTTATAAAATATTCAGGGAACAGTAGAACGCTCTAGCAATGTTTCCAACATTTAAATGTTATAGTTAGTTGTGTTATGTTGGCTATTCATTTCTGGTTAAGTATATTAATAAGGTACTACAATAATCCATATATATAGGTATATTTGAAGACGTACATTTTCTATGAATAAAAAAGAATTCATAAAATAAATAAATTAAATAAAAAACATAGACAATTTTATGATAAAAATGTCGACTTATTGAAATGAAAATCTTGTATTTCCACCGCAATTTGTCTGAAATGACATGACAGACACACTGACATTTCGGCCCATCCCGAAAACTTTGGAAATCTTCGAAAGAATTCAAAAACATTTAGCAAAGAACCCAATTTCTGTTCACTCCTTAATTAATCCATATAAAGTAGAAAACAAAACCAACTTTTATCTGCACCTATCATAACCTTAATTACCAAGAGTTAAAGTTGACTATCCCTTGTGGGGTTGAAAATGATATTTCTGCGGATTTGCGCCTTTACGGGTAGACATTTAAAAACGATTAAAACCCTCTTTTGGGGGGGGGGGTTTAAATTCAAAAGAGATTTTGTTTGTTCGTTTGTTTCTTTTCTTTTTTAATCGTCAATACGTTTTGGTCCCGTAGAGATTTGTGAGTTTACGCGTGTTGGTTTAAAAGCTAATTTAAAAAAAAAACTGAATTACATGCAAACCAAAAAAAAAAACTATGCTTTTTCGTGTACAACCAGAGCGCTCACGCACACACCATGCACCTGAAGGATAATTATTTGCTTTCGCGATGCTTACTGGACGATGCCGCGACTTATACTGAGAGGGGTGAATATAGGGTGAGCACAGTTTGAGGTGCATGTGTGTGCGTGAGCGCTGGTTGTACACGAAGGAGCACAGTTTTTTTTTGGTTTTACTTCGTCTATATTTTTTACTTTCTGTGATTACATAATGGATATGATTTGGAATATTGCAAAGGTGCCAAACTTAAGTGGCAGTGGGCGGGCACATTACTCGCAGAACGGATGGCCGATGGGGCAGTAAAGTTCTGGAGTGGCGACCGCGTACTGGAAGGCGCAGCGTGGGTAGGCCCCCCACAAGGTGGACCGACGACCTGGTGAAGGTCGCGGGAATCCGCTGGATGCGGAAAGCGCAGGAACGGTTGTTGTGGCGATGCTTGGGGGAGGCCTATGTCCAGCAGTGGACGTCTTTCGGCTGAAATGATGATGATGATTGCAAAGGTGAGCTGAATTAATTTGACGCAATACAGTATGGAATTGCTTGACACTCGTTTTTATCAACTCGCATTTTTTTATTTTTTTTTATAGTATAGGATGGCGAAACGAGCTAAAGGCCCACCTGATGTTAAGCGGTTACCTTTGCCCATGACAACTTCAATACCACCTAGGTTGTAGCCTAAATGGTACCGCAAGTCGGTTCGCCAAACTGAGACATGAAGATGGAAAGTCTCATGTGATTGTAATTTCAAATTTTGCAATCGATTTTAAACTTACTTCCCGATGAGCTAGAGACTTGAAACCTTAAACATAATTCAGAACTGGATGACAAGGCAATTTTAATTCGCTTTCGTTGTAAAAATATATCTTCTTTCTGTGCCATATTCTCATCGAATATTGGTGACCACCGCACGGAACTTGCTTCTTCTATTGTTCCAGCTTGAATAGACTGGCAGCATCGTTGATGTTGGTTCAGCCTTTGATATCAATCCAGGCTAATTTACTTCTTCCCCTACTCCTTTTGGCCTTGCCTTTCAGTATTTTCTTCAAAATTTAGTTTTTTGTTTCTATACATGTGTCCAAAATATGATATTTTCCTTCATTTAACTGCTTGTAATAATTCAAGTTTTTCTTCATTCTTTAAAAAAAATCAGTATTAGTTAAGTACTCTCCCCTCCTCTCTCTATCCCTCTATGAGATATTATTTAAAGTTGTTAAACCATTACTCTAAAAATAAATAAAGATTTCCTTATTTTTAATAACATGATATAATGATGACACATTGTTTACTCATGACTTCAGACGAAAAAGTTTATATTTTAACTCAAAATTCATTCGTAGACTAAAAAGAATTGATTTATTATTTTATTATTTTAACGCATTTTACGCATGCGAAGCGAATTCTAAAGATATAAATTGTGGAAAGAAAAAATCGCTCACGAGCAGGATTCGAACCTGCGACTCCTGGCTCAGTACGCCAGTGCTTTAGCCACTAAGCTACCGTGAACACTGCTCGTGGTATCGAAATTATCCTCCACTATACGTCTTTGGGTGACGTCAGCACGTCCACTATACGTCAAAGACGTATAGTGGAGGATAATTTCGATACCACGAGCAGTGTTCACGGTAGCTTAGTGGCTAAAGCACTGGCGTACTGAGCCAGGAGTCGCAGGTTCGAATCCTGCTCGTGAGCGATTTTTTCTTTCCACAATTTATATCTTTAATTGATTTATTATTAATAATTACATAGATCGGACTAACTTACCAAGTGACGTCCGATCCTCGATTATGTGAAGCAGTCTCGTTTCCATATGTACTAGTAGTAGGCACTAATTTGCTTACGATGCACACTTTTTAAAGATGAAAAATTGGATTACAATTTTATAATCTGAAATGAAACCAAACGCAACCTGACGCGCTCTGTGGAGCTGTCACCCAGAACTGTCATTTACTTCAAAGTCACACAGGTAGACACAACTTTCATAAGGGATATTGAATCTAGGATACACTGGGTCGGGTCGGGAATTGGATGGAAACGAGACTGCTTCACATAATCGAGGATCGGACGTCACTTGGTAAGTTAGTCCGATCTATGTAATTATGTGAAGCAGTCTCGTTTCCATATGTACTAGTAGATGTTTAAAGAAGAAAGTTGTGTAGTATTAGTTTAGATTAGATACCTAATCTAAACTAACCAATCACGCAATTGGTATCAAAAAGGAAATCAGAATAATCACATACAACATGATACGATGGTAACAATGTCGGTCTTATTTTCTATACTTAGTTACTTGGGTAATAAAAGTAGATGTAGCTATCTTTATATAAAGCAAAATCATAAGTTCACAAGTCAAGTAAAGTCCTTGTGTATGTGTGTTTAATAACAATTACCTTAAACACAATAAACAATTAAAGGAAAAGTAGATTTGTTGAGGCATGCAGGTCTGTAGAGATGTATGGCTATGATTCGTACAGATATCTTTTATTTTAACTATCTCTGTCTGTATTCAAACTATGAAATCTTGCTATTCAAATTGATCGAAGATTCAAAAGAATAGAATAAGATCATGAGATTAGGTAGGTACACATATGTATAGACAATGTGGATTTTTATTATTGATTTACTTATCATTACATTATTATTAGGCCTATGTCCAGTAGTGGACGTCTTTCGGCTGAAATGATGATGATGATGACATTATTATTATATAACATTATTTGCCTCAAATAGGTGCTTATATTATGTAGGTATAAGGATTTTTGTATTGATTGAGTAAAACAAAAGTCAAGAAGTCCATTTCCTTCTTGGTTTCTATAAGAATTCTGACTGCAAAAATATCACAGTTAAATTAAGTATTCGTTTTTACTGTAAAACACCTTTAACTGAGGAGTATCATTATTTGACCCAATTGTGTAAACAAAATAATTGGTTTAAATAATTCATCCAATAAATAATTTCCTACTCTATCTCATTCAACTGAGCCACTTGTTAATTAAAATCTTCAAAGGAAGATTTATTTTACCCATTTCGATTTTTTATACACAATTATTCTGCACATCCCTAATGAGCAGTCACTTTTACAACCTAGTAACAGTAGGTGCCTAGTGGTGTCAACTATTTAGTATATCATAATGGTGTACCTACTTCAAGGAAGATTTTTATTTTTATTTTGTGTTATAATCTTATAATGTAGGTATTGCGTTAACCGCATTCTACAGTTTATACTAAGGATTATAATTAGAGAGCATAACGAAAGCAAACAATTTTGCTGCTCCCTAATTTGTATAATATAATAATTTTGAGCGATGAAAATGTAACTTAATATGTAAAGTTGAGGTCGCATTGATGGAAATCTATCCAAAAAACATCATCAATATTATTAAGGATTGATCCTCTAACTAAAATATCTTTAGTAAATAATTAAATATTGATTCAGATCGGCCATTTTTAAAGATAAAATTAAATATTTCTGGTCCTATTATTATTATTATAGGTACACACTGACTCCAATTATGGATCTGAGCAGGCAGCATTTTTATAACAGCACCTTAGTTCAGTTTGATAAGTAAGCTAGCATGCAACCATTGCTGCTTAAGTAAAGGTCTTGTACAAGGGAAGTTGAGTCCTGATGGGGGATAAAACCAATTTGTGGAGTCATAACTAGTTCTATCAAACTTATTCGTGTACTATCGTGTATTAAAAAACCATGGTACCATCCATGGTTTAGCGGCCACCAAAATACCCCAACAATGCCCCCCCCCCACCTTTTTTGATCCTACTTAGAAGGCCAAATGGAGGAAAGAATGTCTCATCCTATTTTAAAGGGGAGGCACCTATGTATTTCAGGATATCAAAACATATGATATTGATATTACCTACAATGTATTACTTATCATTAGGAACTTAGAACAGCTATATACAGAAACCATGTCCATGCGCACAATTTGATGCATGGGCAGGCACAAATGGCTCCATTCCGTACAGCTTAAGCACGCCCATGTGCGTGTCGGTGAACATTTGACGTGCCGCTTGCGAGCACTTATTGATTGATTTTGTGCTTCAACTTTGAGCGGAAATTTGGATGAAACTATCACTCTGTGTCTTATTACTCTAAGATTAGGAATAATTTTATTAGCTTTTCCAAATTTGTCATAAATTTCGCATAACACCTGCAGCGAATTATTTAGCATGGGTAGGTAGGTAGTTTAATTTAACAGTACCATCTGTAAATTTTCTGTATAATACAACAAAATTTTGTGTAATAGTTGTGTTTTTCCCGTGATTCAGGAACCTTCCATAATTGAAGCAACACTATGTAGGTAGTGGTAAACGTTGAACTAAAACAAACAACTAAGGATTATTGCATTTCCACGCGATTCAGGAACCCTCCGTGATTGAAGCAACACCATCTAGTGATAACCGCTGAACTAAAACAACCAACAAATTGACTTGATTGGTGAAAAAACCACCAAGCTGTGTTCATTGGTTCTTCTTTTATGTGAAATGTGAAAGACTGGATTCTCTACTGCCTGTTATCAAGAGAATCTCACATTATAATTTGCTAGGTACCTACTAAAGTTGGATGCAAAAATAATAATAATTAAATCCAGTAATACAATCATTAGGTAGTTGAATAGCTTTTCATGTATTTCTAGATTCATGAAACTGATATTTTATCTTTTCTTAGATCTTTAAGACACTATAAGGTATCCTTAGCTTTCAGTGGTGTAGTACACAATATCTTTCAGTATAAAATGCACAATAAGTAGGTATGAATACCTGCATTTACTTGATGTCCTTTATGATTCCATCCACTTTAGATGGACAGAAACACTAGATAATGAACTAGTGTTCCACAGGTCAACATGTTTCTAAGTTTAGAACAGGAATATATTATTAATATCCTATCATATTTAGGATTAGTAATAATACAATACATACTAATTGGGAAGATATTCTAATCATCTGGTTTGTACCTGTAACATAGGTGGCCCATAGCGGCCAATTGGATTTGTTTGTAATATTTCTTCCATTTAAATAAAGGATGTCTCATGAAAGATTTCTCCATTTGTATATAACAATATGCTATTGTTATCTAAGATCTTATTAGTATCTTCAGGTATTGCCTCAACCTCAAGTGAACTAATTCAGATATGTCTTCCACTGAAAGTGATAGATGTTCAGATGTTTCATGAATATAGACTGGCTCATTGGCCAATAGGCTCGCCCCCTATTACATGGGACTACAACATAACTAGCGAAATGTGGGTGTACTATATACCTCTGCCTACCCCTTCGGGGAAATACAGGCGTGATGTTATGTTTGTATGTCATTGGCCATGTTCAACACTACACTTATGTAAAGTGAAATCCTCTACATGTAAAAGGTGTTTTGCTGTAAAGTAATATTCATTAACTTATTACAACAGACTATCATTTGTGTCTTACTCACCTGAGGAAAACGGCCTGAGTTAGGCTTGATTTTATTACAAATTAATGTGTAGGTATCACTGCTCTTAGACTGTGACATATGAACAAAGTTGAACTTTTGCTGGAGCTCCCGCTATGCTGAGAATATAAATGTTATGAAGGCTGCAGCTGACATTTCATGAAAGCTCGAGGACCCATAAAGCAGTCTTTTCCGCCCCTCCTATTAACATCCTGTTCAAGGAACATGGGGAACATGCACATGTTATGGCCATGGCTAACCTCTCGTGAAAGCTCAAGGATGCATGGAATCTATTCTCTCCATTGGCTGACCTCCCGTGAAAGCTCTTGGAGTAATGGGAACATGTATGTATCATCGCCACGGCTAACCTCTCGTGATAGCTCAAGGGCGCATAGTGAATCTCTATTCTCTCCTTTGGCTGACCTCTCGTGGAAGCTCTTGGAGTATAGGGGAAATGTATGTATCATGGCCACGGCTAACCTCTCGTGATAGCTCAAGGGCGCATAGTGAATCTCTATTCTCTTCTTTGGCTGACCTCTCGTGGAAGCTCTTGGAGTAAAGGGAAAATGTATGTATCATGGCCACGGCTAACCTCTCGTGATAGCTCAAGGGCGCATAGTGAATCTCTATTCACTCCTTTGGCTGTCCTCTCGTGGAAGCTCTCGGAGTAAAGAGAACATGTAGGATGTATCACAGCCACGGCTAACCTCTCGTGAGAGCTCAAGGGCGCATAGTTAATCTGTATTGTCTCACTCACTCAAATAAAGTCACGAGAATCACTCAAATAACTGCTACTTATTTTACCAACAAGTTCGAACTTGCTTGATGAATTTACCAATTTCTTGATTAATCGCTACTAGCTGAGCTTAAGACATAAGCGCACAGTATTATTTTGTTACGTATTAACGTATTCACTACCACTACACAGGTAATCATGTTTATAATGATTGAAATTGTTATCACTCACTCCCAAGCATCCCTGACGCCGACGCCGCCGCGCCGGTCTCTTCTCTGTTCTTTAATACTGTGTTTTGTATCGATTTTGATTTTCCTTACACATATCACTACGAGTATGTGATTATATATAATATTTACACCTAATAAGTACACTTAAACACTATTATGTTAGTATTTAGAAAATAACGTGCATGCGCATCGCGCACAAAAAAGTACAATGACAGTTCTGGGTGACAGCTCCACAGAGCGCGTCAGGTTGCGTTTGGTTTCATTTCAGATTATAAAATTGTAATCCAATTTTTCATCTTTAAAAAGTGTGCATCGTAAGCAAATTAGTGCCTACTACTAGTACATATGGAAACGAGACTGCTTCACATAATTAAGCTTCTATATTACGTAAAATGGCTGCCAAAACCAAAATCTATCTATTCCAATAAGACAAACATTTAAATAGAAGCAATATCACTGTAACAAATTCCAAACTACAATATGACCCCAAATCTCCGAGGACCCTAAATAGAATTGGAAGTAATGTCTGAAGGATTACTAGAACTTAATCCTATCCCCGATTATAGCCGATTGATAGCCGGCGGATGGCAAGGATAGCCTTTATTTCTTGAATATGCTTTGTCAGCAATAAATAGACTTAATCTTGTTATAGAACGGTTTTATTTGAATTAGTGTCTTTATTTAGATGTAGATTTATTAATTTTATTGTGGAATAAACAAATTATTTGTGTTTAGTTGAATATTATGTTTATTTATACATGGTGAATTTTCGTTGGTTTTGGAAACGAAAAGGGGTCATTGTACTCATCATTATGAACAACTTTCACTATGGCACCAACCCCAAAAACACGAAAAAAAAACAACTGTTCCCTGTATTTTGTCGATTTATGTAAGCACAAATGTACGGAACAGCTGATTTTTTGTTTCGCGATATCAGGGTTGATTCCTTAGTAAAAGTTGTTAATAATGATGAGTACAATGACCCCTTTTCATTTCCAAAACCAATGAAAATTCACCGTGTAGTTTGGTAATAACAAAAGATTTTGTTTATTGAAGTATACAGTCAAGCTTACTACGATTATAACAAAACTAGTGTAAGTTGAGCTAGTCTTGTATGTTTACATACTAAGCCCTTTTTTACTTGCGTAAATCCTCATGGATGCACTCCACTGGGGTGGCGGAGCCAATGGTGTTGATTCTCTTGTTCACGAACTAAACTTATTTTAAACTATCGCTCTCTTTTACTAAAAGTAGATACAAGAAAGGGATGGCAACCATTTTAGAACTGTCAAATTAGTTTACGTGTTACATTTCTTTGTATTTTAGTGGGCACGTTCCGAGATCACGACTAAACTTGTATGGAAAATTTAATTTCGTCTAATTTGACAGCTCTTAAATGGTTGCCATCCCTTTCTTGTATCTACTATTAGTAAAAGAGGGCGATAGTTTAAAATAAGTTTAGTTCGTGAACAAGAGAATCGACACCAATGTCGGACTCTCTTACCGACTAAAACCTCGGTATAGGTTTAAAGAAATTTATTCTTAATAAAAACAGAAAGTCACTGACTTGAGAACAATATTAACTTAAGCTATGATGGTTTAGTTCGTGGAATTTAAAAATGTTTTTTTTTTTCAAAGATTTGTGGTAGTTATACCCATTCAGTGCATTCATTATTTACCCGACTGCGCCAGAAGGAGGGTTATGTTTTTCGAGTGTATGTATGTATGTATGTATGTATGTATGTATGTATATTTCTTTGGCACGCTCTGTGGCCTAAACGGCTTGATGGATTTGAGATTGAGAGGTGTCGTTAGATTCGTTTTAATTCTGAGAGTGACACTGGGTACATCAAAATTAAAAAAATTAAAATGGCCGCTTTTTGGCGCCATATTACCTCTTCAAAAATTTTTTTTTTCCGTCAAAAACTATCGAGTGGGGTATCAAAATAAAGGGTTTTATAAATGCTTCACAAAAATATATACAACTTATATGTTTAAATGTAATTTGGAATGAAAAATGCTAAAAAACGACAAAATATTCAACGTTAAAAATTCATTTGACTTTTCAAAAAAAACATTAATAGTATGATAAATAAAACATGACAAAACTAAAAAAATTAAAATAAAAAAATTAATTAACTAAAACAAAAAACCCGACTGCGTGTAAAAATAACAGAAAAGATATAAACAAGACTAAACAACACGCAGGCGGAGGCTACCTATGAACTATTATGTAATTCATGACCAAAAACATACGTAGCCTCCGACTGCGTGTTGATAAGTCTTGTTTATATCTTTTCTGTTATTTTTACACGCAGTCGGGTTTTTTGTTTTTGTTAATTAATTTTTTTACAAAAGAGTTGTCTGAAATTACATATAGTGCTAGCTCAGTTTTGAATGCATTAAATGAGCTTAGATTTTTAATACGTGAGGGTATTTTATTATAGATTTGTGCTCCTTCATAAGTTATAGTTTTTTTGCCATAGTTGGTTCTAATTTTTGGTAAAACCAAGAAACTAGCTCGGCGAGTGCTACGTTGGGTAATCTGTTTTAGTTTGGTGAAAGATACCAGGCCCCTCAGAAAGTATTGCGAAAAAAAGTTTTTATATATGGGAGACTGGCCAGTTATAATGTTTTTCGAAAATATGATTATTTATAAGTAAAAATAAGTAAGTTCCAATTTCAAAATTTCCCTCCACATTTTTTGCGAGTTAATTCAAAGTATTGTGTCTCACTGAAATATGGATCTGCGCCGGGAACATTTTAGAGCTATGATTTTATACGATTTCAAGTGTCGCCTGAAACCGGATGAATCGTACGATAGACTTCAAATGGCATTCATGGATGAAGGCCCTTCCAAGGCAACCGTGTATCGTTGGTATAACGAATTCAAGCGCGGTCGACCAACTTTGGGGGATGACGAAAGAAGCGGTCGCCGTTTGACGGCTGTTACCGAAGAAAACGTGCTAGCAGTGAAAAATTTAATCCAAGACAATAGGCGAATTACATATCAGGAGATTCAACACATATTGAAGATTGGATCGGGAAGCGTTCACGAGATTCTACACAGCCATCTTTGCGTGAGGAGGATAGTATCACGCTGGGTGCCGCACAACCTCACCGATGCTCAGAAGCAGGCCCGGGTGGAATGGTGCCGTGATATGCTTAACAAATTTGAAGCAGGCTCGTCTCAGCGTGTTTACGACATCGTTACAGGTGATGAGTCCTGGATTTATCAATACGACCCAGAAACCAAGCGCCAGTCGACTGTTTGGGTGTTTCAAAATGAGCCAACGCCTACCAAAGTGAAGCGATCTAGAAGCGGGGGTAAGATTTTGATCGCTAGCTTTTTTAATTTGACTGGCCACTTGGTATCAATTCCCTTACGGGATCAAAGAAGCATTAATGCCGAATGGTATACTACCAAATGTTTGCCAGAAGTTTTCTCTGTTATAAGCAACAAGCGACCAAACACAGGGCTCCGCGGGCTACTGCTCCACCACGACAATGCACCTGCGCACACCGCACTCAAAACGAGGGACTTCCTGGACAGCACGCCAGTCAAACTCCTGGGTCACCCTCCTTACAGCCCTGATCTAGCACCGTGTGACTTCTTTTTATTCCCAAAAATAAAAAATCAGCTCAAAGGGATACAATTTTCGTCGCCGGAAGATGCGCTGGCTGCGTTCGAGCAGGCTGTAAACGAGGTGTCTGCGGCGGACTGGAAAAAGTGTTTTGAAAACTGGTTTAGGCGCATGAATCTTTGTATAGAGGCTGGTGGAAAGTACTTTGAAAAGATTTGATAAAAATATATGTACGTATAGAACAATTTTTTTTAGTTTCGCAAAACTTTCTGAGTGTCCCACGTATGTTAGTACGGATACTTTTGTTTAGAGCCTTTCGGATTAAAATACATGTGTTATAAGTATATATCTGATTGATGTTCATTATTTTAGTTTCTTTATAAATGTTATTTGTTGGTGTTAAATATGCATTGTTAAAAATCATTTTTATTACTTTATTTTGTGCAATTTGGAGATCTGTTAGTTTTGTTTTAGCGGCATTGCCCCAGATTTTAACAAGATATTGGAGGTGTGGTTTAACCAAAGCATTGTAGATAGTGTATAGTATTCCTCTACTAATCTTTGGTCGGGAGTGTGGGTTACGATCTGAGACTACAATCTCCATCCACCCCCGACAGGTCCCGGGGCGCCACTAGTAGGCGAGCCCCTAGCCTAGCGTCGGCTGCACCCTCTTTCCGACTGGCGCGCATGGAGCATGACGTGCCACCGTCACGGGTCTTGACTGGTCAGACGGCCGGCCACCTCGAGTCAGTCGCCCGCAGACACCTTCCTACAGTGGCTGGAGGTCAGCGTACGCCCTCCTGCGACGACCGGTCCGTCTCCTGTGGGATGGGAGAAAGCTTGTCGCCTTTCGTTCCCTCTTCGCCGCCTACTTAACGAGCATGACCTCCTTTACACACTAAGCCTGTTTTGCTTGTGATGGTTTTACATGTCAGTCGCTCATTTATAAAGATGTACAATTTCATAAATATTTTTTAATACTACCTAAGTAATTACCTTTTTAATTGTTAATCACTTTGTTAATGTTTTATTACCATTGATATTTGGTTTACTATCCTGAGTGCGTGCGCAGCGTGGGTAGGGGGGCCTACAAGGTGGACCGACAACCTGGTGAAAGTCGCGGGTATCCGCTGGATGCGGAAAGCGCAGGACCGGTCGTTGTGGCGATGCTTGGGGAGGCCCATGTCCAGCAGTGGACGTCTTTCGGCTGAAATGATGATGATGATGATGATCCTGTATATTTAGAAGAGGTTTGCAAAGATAATTAAACTTTTTTATGTCAACATTTTACCACATATAGTAAGTATTTAATTTATTATTATTTGATGCGAAAACCTTTGACAAGATACCTAAAACATAACTATTTATGGAGTATATACTCCATAGCATACTCTTATATGTAGCATATGCTACTGAGAATTTCCTTCCTATCAATCACAATTAACTTCACCTGGGAATCGAACCTACGACCCACGACCGACTACGACCCGACCTAAGACCAATGACCCAGTTCTTTTAAGGTCTTTTGTTTCTTCTAATTTTCTTGGAACTAACAGCGTAATAAAACTTGACGCAGAAATAGATCTAGAAAGACATTAAAAATGGCGTTCTAATTTCTGAAGAGAGTAATAAATTTTACTTGAGCAATAAAAGTTGTGATGAACACTGCAAACGAAGTCTAGAAGAAACGGTAACATAATAACGTTTTGTATAAACGTAATTTTTTGTAAGAAACGTTTTCTATGAGTACTATACAAGGTTTTATTGAAATAACTGAAGATCTCGGGTCATTGTACTCATCATTATGAACAACTTTTACTATGAGACCAACCATGAAATCGCGAAAAAAACTCCTTTTTTTTCGCGCCCACCTGATGTTAAGTGGTTACCTTTGCCAATAACAACTGCAATACCACCTAGGCTGTTGTTTAAATGGTACCGCAAGTCGGTTCGCCAAACTGAGACATGAAGATGGAAAGTCTCATGTGATTGTAATTTCACCGACATCCGTACCCTTCAGACCGAAAAACAACAATGCAAGCATCTCTATTTGGCGGAGAAGTAGGTACAGTGGTAGTACTTCCCCGGACGAGCTCTTTCACAAAGGAGCTCTACTACTACTGCTTATCCCTACATTTTAACACAGTGATACAGGTTTGGATTTTGAGAGTGTGTTTGCAAAGCGTTTTTGAATTTACTATTCAATGGTATAAGTAAAAGCAAAAACTTTCTCAACATGGAAAACTCCTAGACTACCTATATTAAACACCGTGTATCAGAAATGCATCATCATCATCATCATTATTCCAGCCGAAAAACGTCCACTGCTGGACAAAGGCCTCCCCCAAATGGGGGGTTGGGTTGGCAATTGCAGTTGGTTGTTTAAATAATCAGAGAACGCTGCTGCCCATCCTCTGGTGAATCCCTTAGTCGCCTTTTACGACACCCACGAAAAGTGGTAGGGTAGTGCAATTAGAAATACATGTTCATAATTAATGGGCTTATTTAGGGAATGCTATCGAACAATTCTGCAACGCGGCAATCCTGAAAACGAAAAATAAGTCATCTGCTCCATATATTATGTAGAGCGATATCGATGATTTTGTAGGGAATAGCTGTTTTTTTAGGGTTCCGAAGTCCTACAAGGAACCCTTATAGTTTCGTCATGTCCGTCCGTCTGTCCGTCTGTCCGTCTGTCCGTCTGTCCTAATCCTTTACAGCTTAATAACTTCTACAGTTATAAACATAAGTAAATGAAATTTTGTTAAAAAATAGTCTACATATAGATCTCAATTTTAAAAGAATAAAAAAATCGTTTTTCCGTATTTTAGGGGTGGCGTCCATACATGTGAAATGGGGAAAAAAATATTTTTTTCGCTGCATCCCCTCGTGTGGGGTATCATTGAATAGGTCTACTAAAATGAACGTAATGTTTCATACACCACTTTTTTATCAGGTGTACCATCTGCGAAATATAGCCCGCCAAAGTGGCTTGCAATGTGTCCCCCCCCTGCCATTTCTAAACTATGCAATGTAGAAACTTATAATCTTCCACATTGATAGACCTTTGTGAAAACTCTCTTTTAAAATCATTTCGAGTATAATGTGATTATAATTTTTTGAGTTATAGAGAGAAAACTGAAAAATACTTAAAACGTCCTAGTACAAAGGTCTTTGACCTTAGAGAAAAATGATCTTAGCAAATAATGCTCCTTTAGCTACTTTCTATTTGAAAAAATCACAAAAAGTAACTTTGAAATGACACGCTTCTTCAATTTGGCTTCTTGAATTTATCGCTAGAGTGCGCTACTAACAACACGCTCTGAGTCGCGAATGCTGCCGATTATTGCAAAAACTAAAATAGCAATGATTAATATTCGATTTGATTCGTTTGTAACTACACCTACTTAAGGAACCCTATAATACTGAGCATGGCCCGACATGCTCTTGGCCGGTTTTTGTGATTTCAGGATTGGTCCCATAGTAAAAGTTGTGCTATGTTATGCCCCGAATAAGTTCTACAAATATAATCACGCATTCTTGATACTCGTAGTATACATAAATACTTACATATCTTAAAGGAAATTCGGAATACAAAACTTTTTTTCGTAAGCAAAATAAATTATTTAATAAAATAAAACAGTTCCTTCAAAAGCCATTATCAGAAAGTACTTCGACTCTCGGTCAAAAAGAATAAGATAGACGGAGTGCGTAGAACTAGCGACTGAAGCCAAAAAAGGAATACAAAATCGCAAAGGAGTACCTACTACGCCCACCACAGAAATAGAATGCCCACAATGTTCGCGAGCCGCAGTCGGGAGCGTCAATTTTATAATACACTAGCTTTTACCCGCGGCTCCGCTCGCGTTAAATTCTGCTAACCCACGTCAATCCAGTCCAGTCCATTCTAGTCCAGTCCACTGTCCCACTGTCCCGCTGTCCCGCTGCCCCGCTGCCCCACTGCCCCACTGCCCCGCTGCCCCGCTGCCCCGCTGCCCCACTGCCCCACTGCCCCGATACCCCACGGCCCCGCTGGCCCGCTGCCCCACTGCCCCGCTGCCCCACTTCCCCACTGCCCCGCTGCCCCACAGCCCCGCTGCCCCACTGCCCCGCTGCCCAGCTGCCCCACTGCCCTGCTGCCCCGCTGCCCCACTGCCCCGCTGCCCCACTGCCCCGCTGCCCCACTGCCCCGCTACCCCACTGCCCCGCTGCCCCACTGCCCCGCTGCCCCGCTGCCCCACTACTCCGCTGCCCCACTGCCCCGCTGCCCCACTGCCCGCAGCCCAGATGCTCCGCTGGCCCGCTGTCCCACTGCCCCGCTACCCCACTGCCCCACTACCCCACTGCCCCACTGCCCCGCTGCCCCGCTGCCCCGCCTCCACTCTGCCCCACTGTCCAGCTGCCCTGCTGCCCCGGTACCCCACTGCCCCACTATCCCCTGCCCCACAGCCTGCCCCGCTGCCCCCCACTGCCCCGATACCCCCACTGCCCCACTGCCCCGCTGCCCCACTGCCCCGCTGCCCCTCTGCCCCTCTGCACCGCTGCCCCACTGCCCCACTGCCCCGCTGCCCCGGTAACCCAGAGCCCAGGTGCCCCACTGCCCAGCTGCCCCGCTGCCCCACTGTCCCGCTACCCCACTGCACCGCTGCCCCACTATCCCAATGCCCCGCTGCCCCGCTGCCCCGCTACCCCACTGCCCCACTGCCCCACTGCCCCGCTGCCCAACTATCCTACTGCCCCACAGCCTGCCCCGCTTCCCCACTGCCTCGCTGCCCCGCTGTCCCAATGCCCCGCTGCCCCACTGCCCTGCTGCCCCACTATACCACTGCCCCACTGCCCCGCTGCCCCGGTAACCCACTGCCCCGCTTCCCCACAGCCCCGCTGCCCCGCTGCCCCACTGCCCCGCTGCCCAGCTACCCAACTGCCCCAATGCCCTGCTGCCCCACTATCTCATTGCCCCACTGCCTGCCCCGCTGCCCCACTCCCCTACTGCCCCACTGCCCCGCTGCCCCACTGCCCAGCTGCCCCGCTGCCCGCTGCCCCGTTACACCACTGCCCCACTACCCCGCTGCCCCACTATCCCACTGCCCCGCTGCCCCGGTACCCCACTGCCCCGCTGCCCCGCTGGCACGCTGCCCCACTGACACGCTGCACCGCTTCCCCGCCCCGCTGCCCCGCTGCCCCACTCCCGCTGCCTCGCTGCCCCACATCCCCACTGCCCCACTGCCCCAATGCACCGCTACCCCGATACCCCACTGCCCCACAGCCCCACTGGCCCACTGTCCCGCTGCCCCGCTGTCCCACTGCCCCACTGCCCCACTTCCCCACTGTCCCACCGTCCCAACGTCCCACTGCCACTGTCCTACTGTCCCACTATCCCACTGTCCCACTATATCACTATCGTCCCGTCCCATGTCCCATGTCCTGTCCCATGTCCCGTCTCATGTCCCGTCCCATGTTCCGTCCCCTGTCCCGTCTACTGTCCCGTCCCCAGTCCCGTCCCCTGTCCCGTCCCCAGTCCCATCCCCAGTCCCATCCCCTGACCACTCCACTCCACTCCGCTCCATCCTACATAGAAGCTTCGATCTGTCGGGTGAGTACGCAACCCACGAATTTTTTTTTTCTTTTTTTCTTTCTTTCTTTCTTTCTCAAAACCCATACCAGTTTTTAAGTCAGATCATCAGCTTTCAAACAAAAAAAAAAAATCAAAATCGGTCCAGTAGTTTTAGCGTGATGCTGGAACAAACAAACAAACAAACAAATAAACAAACAGACGTTTACAATTTTATAATAGTTAAGAAGACAATACAAATACTCTTTATTGTATACAAAAGAAAATAGCAACATAGGTATATGATCAGAAATGCGTGGTCGTATTTTAAGAGTAAAAGTCGATCCATAGCATCCCCTGTATTCAGGGGATACTATACAACCAACCCTGAAATCGCGAAAAAATATCAGCTGTTCCCTACTAAATCATTGATGTCACTCGACGAAATGTAAGGATCAGCTGATATTTTTTTCATGATTTCTGGGTTGGTCCCATAGTAAAAGTTGATCGATAGCATCCCCTGAATAAACTCTTCAAATATGACCACGCATTTCTGACACACGTTGTATAGAAGACATGTGTACAATCTTATTCTATTAGTTTGAGGATTAGACGTACGCTTCAGATTGCGGGTGGCGAACACTGTGGGTGGAATAGTAGGTACTAGGTACAGTCGACGCATGTCAGTGGTAGCAGTTTGACTTTGACAGCATCTTTATTTCATAAGCAGTAAGGGTGGTGTTATAATGCAAGGGTTAACCTTTTTTATTCCGTGGTTACCACTGACATGCAGTCGACTGTACTCCTTTGCCATTTTGTATTTCTTTTACTGGTTTAATTCGCTAGTTCTACGCGCTTCGTCTATCTTATTCTTTTGTTCTGAGCTTCGACTGCAAAATAATATTTAATTCCCATCGCAGACTACTGCTGAGTTTAGTTTCTTGTTTAAAACAAAAGAAACTTCATCGTTTGCGAAGATAATTAAAATGCTAGCTTTTATCTTCTTGTTGATTCTACGACTTGAGAGTTTTTCTGCAGGTTTTACTATTTCTTAAGGGAAAAGTAGACTGGCTACTTTTGGCATCGGCGATCAATGATTAAGTAGCTTTTCGGTAGCTCGATGCCGCGTCTGGACGCTTCAATCCGTACTCCGCACACATACAAACTCCTGTCGCGATTAAAGTCGCTTTTTGGACGTTCGATGCAGCGAACGTTACACTCCACACTTCCGCACACATTCGGTTGCTAGTCGTAGCAACTAAGTGAGGTTTTAGCATCTGTGGAACTTATTCCAGATGCTTGTGCAGCCTTGGCTGCAGTCACTAAAATGCGCGATTTCGATACCGCAATTTAGTCGACTGTACTTTCTTTATATTTGATGTGCTTTTTTGTTTTAATTTTTTTTTGTATACCCACCTGTAGTTACCTGTTTTTGTCTTTCTGTTGCACTGTTATTTAAATGTTGCGCGCCGTTGATTGGGACAATATATATTTTTTCTTTCTTTTCTTTTAAAGTATCGCGTGTGTTTTGGCCCTTAGTAATTCATTCCATCAAGTTATCTCAATAATTAAAAAAGTTATCTAATTACCATTATGAAATGCATTATGTAATTGCAGATGCTATGGGAAAAAATTACTTATCGATTCCTATATCTAAAACCTATTTATTTTTTCAACAAATGTTTGCCAAACTGACATGTGAACTTATTTTTGTCTGTATGACATTGTGTCATAGATTTTACCAAAACTGTTGCTAATATCCATAAAATACAGAACTACATGATACTATAATAATTTCTTAGATTTTCGCGATCACTACACATTATTACAATACAAGTTCAACCGCATTACATGTATATTATTAAAAATTGGTTTTACTGACATTTCGAATGCTTTGCAGCGTTCATACACAAATAACATACATACAAATATTGTAACCAATAAAGATGCTATAAAATCGGCTAAATTGTCATTGGGTCTTACCTCATCAACTCAGCCTATCGCAGTCCACACTACACTCAGTCTTCTGCCTTTCGTATCCAGTCCCCCCAGCTACTTTCATCAGGTCGTTGGTCCACCTGGCTGGTGTCTTAGCTATTTAAGGCCTATTATAACACACAAATAGTAATAAGTAATGAATTCCTAATTAGTATTAAAGAAATTATAACAACTAGACTACTTTTGATGCATTATCTATAAAGAGGATTCCAGCTTGAAAACCAGAAAGGCAGGTCAGACATCGATCCTAACATTCTTTGGAAAAGGCTTCCATAATAAATAAATAATAAATATATTTTTTTACACATCACCATCTAGTCCTAAACTAGGCAGAGCTTGTGGTATGGGTACTAGACAAAGGTTTTTTTTTTTGTAAATACATACTTATAATACATAAGAAACAACCAGACCAACACAAACACTCATGTTCATCACACAAATATTTGTGTCCTGTGGGCATCGAACCCACGACCTCGTGATCAGCAGTCCGACACTCGAACCACTAGACCACAGAGGTCGTCAATAATAATAATAATAACATAGCTGCAGTTTAATTAATCTAATAAAATTACCACAAGAACTTGTTAACTGAAGTCGATGGCAATAAATAAATAAAGTTTGCAAACTTCAAACTGCGTACAAAGCTTTTGAAGTTTAAGTAGATTCTTGGTTAAGTTTAAAACCTCAAGTGCAACTCGTTACAATATTACCCTTAAGTTACCCTTAGTTTGTGGGTAAACGTTGAACAAGTAAAAGGTCGTCGATAGTTTTAAAGACAATATTGCTTGTAGATTCAGAATTATCTGAAGAATAGTTTACTAATGAACGCTAGAATCGGAATAATTTATTTGTTAAATATGGATACAAATTAAGGTCTTATATATTTGTGCTATTCTTCTTCTTCTTCTTCTTCGTGTCGACATGAGCTACATAATGATAATAGCTCATGTCGTGGGGAAAAGATTAGCCAGTCAGCAGGTTGGTAGCGGGGCTTACTGCCCAGGGTGCGCCGGACGATCAATTAAAAATCGTCACTCTTGGAGGCTCTTTAAATGCATGCATAATTTGTGCTATGAAATATGTATTATAAATAAGAAAATAACTTAATCATAATATATAAAAGAAAGTCGGGTTAGTTACATCATTTATAACTCAAGAACGGGTAGACCGATTTTAATGAAATTAAGCATACAGATAGAACATAACCCGGATTATCATATAGGCTTTACTATACTTTTTACCCCGGAAAGATGAACAGTTCCCGAGGGATGCGCGATAAACGACATTCACGCGGGCGAAGTCGCGGCCATAGGCTAGTTTTAAAAAAGATAGAAAAAATAGTAATAATTAATACCAAACCTAGTTTTTTTAGTAGGTAGTCTATTGAAATGAATGTATATACATAGATAGAATATGTTTTATTGTGAACAATAGCAGAAAACAGGAACAACATAATATAAATGAATGATACATTGGCGAGGTAAGTTTTGACCTTTTAGCTCAGCGGTTATTGACCTTGATAAAAATAGATCCCTGCAAACTTTGCTCTCCTAGATATCCCTAACCTGATAAGGTTATAAAAAAATAGAGGATATGCAAAGATGAAATTTCGACCAATTGTTTTACTGTCGTTTCCTTAGTGCCCCGTTACGTGTACTCCATACAAATCTAAATAATATTACCTATATTACCTATTTAGATTTCTTTGGTGCACTCCAACCGAAGGCTCTGCAGCAGGAATATTGAAGAACTAATTATAGAATGAAAGAAAGAAAAGAGAAATAAAGAACTTTACTTGCGTAAAATGAGTGTGATACAGATGTTTGTGACATAATTAGTGCTATATCGTTTCGCCAAATAATGCATGCATGCAAATAAATCTTAAACAAAAACATAATTGAGATTTTCCTATACTAAGCTATTTTTAAATCTATGTAGGTATTTGTTTGTTTTTTTGGCAGTGGGCGGGGCACATTGCTCGCAAAACAGATGGCCGATGTGGCAGTAAAGTTCTGGACTGGCGACCGCGTACGTTGTAGGATCAGTAAGCTGAAGTGGCAGTGGGCTGGCCATGTCTGTCGTAGGACCGATGGCCGCTGGAACAGACGAGTCCTTGGGTAGAGACCGTGAATCAGTAAATGCAGCGTAGGGCGCCCCCCCGCCAGGTGGACCGACGACCTGAAGAACGTGACTGGGGAGTGGATGCGGAAGTTAGACTGAATGTTGTGGCGCAACTTGGGAGAGGCCTATGTCCAGCAATGGACTGCGATAGGCTGAGTTGATGATGACGATGATGATGATCGCGTACGTGAAGGCGCAGCGTAGGTAGGCCCCCCACAAGGTTGACCGACGACCTGGTGAAGGTCACGGGAATCCGCTGGATGTGGAAGGCGCAGGACCGGTCGTTGTGGCGATGCTTGGGTGAGGCCTATGTCCAAGTGGACGTCTTTCAGCTGAAATGATGATGATGATGATGAACATATTATAACAAATGAAATATATTTTTTTACAATGGAGAAAAACGTCCTCATTCTTTACCTACCAAATAAATTGCAAAATCAAAACGAATTACACTCAGACAGGAGCTGAAACTCATCCGCAATCAAAGTTTTTAACTTAATTGTTAAAATTTCACAAATACCGCGCAACAGGGATACCTCGCAATATTTATTATAGCAAGTTTTAATTCTCCATCTGTCAGCGGTATTAACAGGGTGGGGGACTGGGATTTATTAACGAAATTGACGGGATTATGCGAGAGTTTGAAGTAGAGAGAATTAAGTAGTCGCCGCTTGGTTGCTGGCTTAGAATACCTAACTTATTTATTGAAACGACATCGCTGTGAATAGCCTAAGTCAGTACTAAGTGTCTCTAATAAGTTATTTTTAGGGTGAAGGGTGCCAAACGGCACGCAATACGGCGTGCAATTGGCCGGTTGTCTTGAGAACTAACGAAGATATTTTATTTTTATTATGCAATTTTAGGTGCGGTCGACCGTACGTCAGTGGTAACAGTTTGGCTCTGGCGGCGCCTTTATTTCGTAAGCAGTAAGGGCGGTTTTCAGACTCGGGTGTTGCCACTGTCATGCGGTCAACTATACTTTTCTTATATTTTGTATCGACTGTCCCTTCTTAATTTTTTACCTATGTGTCTTTTGTTTTTACTTTCTATGTAACCCCACCTATAAGTTGCTTGCTTGTGTTTATCACTGTGTTTTAAATGTTGCGCGTCGTTAACTGTGACAATAAACTATTTTTCTTTCTTTTTTTTTCTTCTTTCAAACGGGACCCTATTACTCTCACTACGCTGTCCGTCCGTCCGTCTGTCTGTCACACGGCTGTATCTTTTGAACGGTAATAGGTAGCTGGTTGAAATTTTATGAGAATATGTGTAGCTATGACTACTATCACGACAAATACTAAAAATAAAATAAAGTCTAAAACCAAAGGGGGTCCCCATACTAAACCTCGAAAATGCTACATGTTTTTCAATGTTTTTGTTCCTGCTCTATCTTCAAAACGGTAATATATGCCAGACTCAAACTTGGTTTGATTATAGTGTATGTAGTCTATGTAGTTTAGCAACAAATAGAAAAAAATAGAGCAAACATAGATATATGTGGTTGTACCTGCGTAAGAAAGAGTTGCAAAAATTCATATTTCACGCACGGCGCGTTCATGTGTTTTGATGAACTCTCGTAAATTAAATCAATTTCTATGGAGGTGGATAGGTGGTACGGAACCCTTACTGCGTGAGTTCGACTCACACTTGCCCGGTTTTTTATGTTCACCTACTGCATGTCTTGTTGTGGCAATAAGTCATTTTTCTTTTTTCTTTCCATCTTTCACCCTTGGGTAACAAGACCCTAAGAATGTATCAGACACTTAAACGATATGAAACGAAACTATGGTTTCATACAGAGAACCTACTTTTAACTTTGGTAACTCAGGTTTTCTCTAGCAAGGCAAAGTTCAGCGCCAATATTGGTAACAATCACGCCTTTCCACGAGGGAAAACATCGAGTAGCTAATTATAATCACAACAGACGGATACCTCGGAATATTTATTGTAGAAAGTTTTACTGGATTCCGTAGTTATGAACGCTGGCTGGGATTTATAGCCTGAATCGGTGGAATTACGTAAATTACGCGAAATGCGAGAATTAAGTCATTGTCCATACAAAGTTTTTATATAATGAGAAGTGAGGCAGTTTAACGCACGCCTTGGCTGAGCGTTTTAGAAGTTAGACGAAATATATGTCAAGAAATTTTTATTGTGAATAAGTCATAAGTCATTTATTCATTTGTGTAACATAGGTACAAAAAATAATATAAAGTTCTTAAATACAATAAAGAGTCCGCTATGTTATGCCAGCAGGCGTACAAATGTGTATTTAAAATCTAAATGAGAAATTTGAATCAATATGCTAGTAAAAAATATATTTAATTATACAATTCGAAATGTCACAGAATAACGAAATGTGGTGTTATAAAATAAAAATGTCAAATGGTATTCTTGGTCACTAATCATAATATTACGAAATTAATTGGGCATTTAAAAATTCTTCTATTGAATAATAACATTTTTCAAGCAATAGTAGTTTCATGCGTTTTTTAAATTGTACCACATTTAGACGTTTTATGGTATCAGGTATTTTATTGTATATACGTGGAGCCATACCTAGAATACTTTTATATAATAAAGCAGTTTTGCATCTATAATTACACAATGGGTTCAATAGCGTGATGGGATAGTCTTCTTTTACGACTTTGAAATGTTAATGTTTAATTTATAATTTTAAATCATCAATTTACTTAACCTGTTTTATTTACACGCAAAATACTATATTCAACGTAGGTTATATAAATATAACATTTAACATGAGTGAGAAAAGGGTCGCGTTCAGTATGATCGTCAGACGACGCTCGGAGCGTACTTTGGTCGTTCAGTTACTCAGAGCGATCATACAAACGAACGCCCAAGGAACGCTCCAAGCGTCGTGCGACGACGTTGGGAGATATAACTGAACGCGGCCAAGGAAAGCGAGCCGTTTACTTTGCCTGCAATGATAAATCACGGGTTTTAAATAGTCATAATATCAGCCGAAAGACGTCCACTGCTGGACATAGGCCTCCCCCAAGCATCGCCACAACGACCGGTCCTGTGCCTTCCGCATCCAGCGGATTCCCGCGACCTTCACCAGGTCGTCGGTCCACCTTGTAGGGGACCTACCCAAAAAAAAAAATGTTAATAGTAATACTAATTAATACAAATAAAACATTTTTTTTTTAATTCATACACAATTTTGTTTTGCTCCCATAAATACATAGTTTTGAAAATTTAATAAAAACTGAGCCAATCCCACGCCCCCAGGCGAAGGTAGTTGAAGGAACACCATGGTGGTTTTAGTCGGTAAAATTCCGACACTGGCTCCGCCTTCCTCGGGTGGAGTGCGTCCATAAAGATTTCCCTATGAAAAAAAAGGTAGGTACCAATATTAAATACTAACAGGTATGAGCCAAGATATTTAACCAATAAATAATAGAAACTTACTAGTGCGCTTAACTCCTCAAATGATAACCAAACCGTCACAGTCATCCTAATAACCAGAACTTTAAAAACTCATTTAATGTTTCCAACACTTACAACTTTTGAACCACAGTGCACGACACACAGTGCGTCCGATAGAAAATTTTAAAGTAATTACAGTAATTCTTTGCAACAATAAATTGAATCATGGGTGCACAGTGCGCACGCCACTGCGCCGCCCGTGGACATAATGTCGGAACAACTTCTAACTCGATTCGCCACACAGGCCGGATAAAACTTTAATACGTTTGCAACGAGAGGCACGCCATCCACGAAATAATTTAACGTTACTACTTTAATCTATTTTATGGCTTGTTAAATGCAAATTTTTAACACTGTGCAATGCCATTACTGCGTGCTATTAGTCAAATGAACTCAGATTTGCATTTGGAGCTCAAAGTCCGTGAGTACGTGCTTCTATTTTTACGAGTTTTTGGTGAAAAGTGTTTAATTTTGTCCACTAAGTGCACCTAATACAATTAACGCCTTTAAAGCTGGAGTGAATCGGCATCTAACAGGTTTGCTCGCACCATCGTCGACCACATCTTGACAAAATTTTCTAGATTGCGATCAAGAGCAGATCTACATGTCATTAAAAAAAAATAGTTTTGTTTCTGTTCAGCAATGCGGAAAAAAGCAATTGATTTCTTTATTATTATTTTCACAATGTGAAACCAACATACAACAAAAACGCGTAAAAATTATTTATCAGACGAAAATTTTGTTCCATGACTTGCGTCACGTACACGGTAACTTTCTATGAAGTTGATTATACCTATATAGACTTTAAGTACAGCAGGCCTGCCTACTATCATCATCATCATCATCATCATCATCATCATTTCAGCCGAAAGACGTCCACTGCTGGACATAGGCCTCCCCCAAGCATCGCCACAACGACCGGTCCTGTGCCTTCCGCATCCAGCGGATTCCCGCGACCTTCACCAGGTCGTCGGTCCACCTTGTGGGGGGCCTACCCACGCTGCGCCTTCCAGCACGCGGTCGCTACTCCAGAACTTTACTGCCCCATCGGCCATCCGTTCTGCGAGCAATGTGCCCCGCCCACTGCCACTTATGTTTGGCAATTCTTCGGGCTATGTCGGTTACTTTCGTTCTCTTGCGAATCTCCTCATTTCTGATTCGATCACGCAGGGACACTCCGAGCATAGCCCTCTCCATTGCCCTTTGAGTGACTTTGAGCCTTCTTATCAAACCCATTGTGAGCGACCACGTTTCAGTACCGTAAGTAATTACTGGCAACACACATTGGTCAAAGACTTTCGTCTTGAGACACTGCGGTATTTACCGCCTACCATACTACCTGCCTACTATACTAGTCTATTAATTATTTACTTTACACAGAGAAAAACTACTAGGTACAACTACTACTTCTGTGTATATTAAGTAACGCTCAATATACACATTCCAATTTAGCGTTTGCAATATGGATGATTTGCACCCTGCTCCAAAACTGGTATATTATATCCTATACATACATATAAGATGAGGTAAGGTATGTGCTTTGTTATACAAACGCTATTATATTATCATAACTTTTGTGTAGAACTTGGCTGATACAATTAAAAGACTGTGATGCAGAGTATCCGGGTGGTACAGAGGTGCCAGATGTAAAGAATTGCACCACCCTCTCTCTTCTCATGGGTGTCGTAAAGGCGACGAAGGGATTCACCAGAGGATGGGCAGTAGCGTTCTCTGAGTATTTTCCCCGGGCATATCCCCCCCATTGGGAGAGGCCTATGTCCAGCAGTGGACGTTTTTCGGCTGAAATGATGACTGATGATGATGATGCAGAGTATCAACTATTTAACTTGGAAATGATGGAATTTTTTGTTGTCCGCCTCTGACAAAGAATTTACCTGGAGTTATTAGAATTAGAAAAACTATAATTTAATCACCCTACATATTTTAAACGCATACAAAACTCTTTAGAAGAGCCAATTAAGCAAATCGTCCCGTGCCATCTGTCTGACTGAGAGCTGCATTAGTCGAGGTACAGATAGAGGTGAGACAGAGCACTATGTACCGCTTGACAAATAAGCTGGCTGGCTGGCTTAGCCGCATCTGGCTTGCATATACACAAATACAAAGGAGAAGCAGTGAAGGAAAAATGAACTAAAACGATTAAGGGAAATGTAGTAACCAAGTGGCGCCCCCACCAGTAAAAAAAAAATATTACTCGCTGAACACATCATTTACCGAAAATTCGTTTTTTTTTATTCTTAACGGGCTTGCGTTTGACCGTTTTTGGCGATTGAAGTGCAGGTACTGTAGTTTAATTAGCAACTCTGTACATTATACTTCGCTGTAGTTGTAGATTTTAATGACATATCGAATTAACTTATGTTTCCGTTTGATGACGTCTGTGGTCTAGTGGTTCAGGTGTACCTGATAAAAAAGTGATGTATCAAACATTACCTTCATTTTAGTAGACCTATTCAATGATACCCCACACGAGGGGGTGCAGCGAAAACAATTTTTTTATCCACGTTTCACATGTATGGGCGCCACCTCTAAAATACGTTACCAAGATTTTTTTATTCTTTTAAAATTGAGATCTACCAGGCCCCTCAGAAAGTATTGCGAAAAAAAGTTTTTATATATGGGAGACTGGCCAGTTATAATGTTTTTCGAAAATATGATTATTTATAAGTAAAAATAAGTAAGTTCCAATTTCAAAATTTCCCTCCACATTTTTTGCGAGTTAATTCAAAGTATTGTGTCTCACTGAAATATGGATCTGCGCCGGGAACATTTTAGAGCTATGATTTTATACGATTTCAAGTGTCGCCTGAAACCGGATGAATCGTACGATAGACTTCAAATGGCATTCATGGATGAAGGCCCTTCCAAGGCAACCGTGTATCGTTGGTATAACGAATTCAAGCGCGGTCGACCAACTTTGGGGGATGACGAAAGAAGCGGTCGCCCTTTGACGGCTGTTACCGAAGAAAACGTGCTAGCAGTGAAAAATTTAATCCAAGACAATAGGCGAATTACATATCAGGAGATTCAACACATATTGAAGATTGGATCGGGAAGCGTTCACGAGATTCTACACAGCCATCTTCGCGTGAGGAGGATAGTATCACGCTGGGTGCCGCACAACCTCACCGATGCTCAGAAGCAGGCCCGGGTGGAATGGTGCCGTGATATGCTTAACAAATTTGAAGCAGGCTCGTCTCGGCGTGTTTACGACATCGTTACAGGTGATGAGTCCTGGATTTATCAATACGACCCAGAAACCAAGCGCCAGTCGACTGTTTGGGTGTTTCAAAATGAGCCAACGCCTACCAAAGTGAAGCGATCTAGAAGCGGGGGTAAGATTTTGATCGCTAGCTTTTTTAATTTGACTGGCCACTTGGTATCAATTCCCTTACGGGATCAAAGAAGCATTAATGCCGAATGGTATACTACCAAATGTTTGCCAGAAGTTTTCTCTGTTATAAGCAACAAGCGACCAAACACAGGGCTCCGCGGGCTACTGCTCCACCACGACAATGCACCTGCGCACACCGCACTCAAAACGAGGGACTTCCTGGACAGCACGCCAGTCAAACTCCTGGGTCACCCTCCTTACAGCCCTGATCTAGCACCGTGTGACTTCTTTTTATTCCCAAAAATAAAAAATCAGCTCAAAGGGATACAATTTTCGTCGCCGGAAGATGCGCTGGCTGCGTTCGAGCAGGCTGTAAACGAGGTGTCTGCGGCGGACTGGAAAAAGTGTTTTGAAAACTGGTTTAGGCGCATGAATCTTTGTATAGAGGCTGGTGGAAAGTACTTTGAAAAGATTTGATAAAAATATATGTACGTATAGAACAATTTTTTTTAGTTTCGCAAAACTTTCTGAGTGTCCCACGTATATCTAAACCATTTTTTAACAAAATTTCATTTACTTATGTTTATAACTGTATAAGTTATTAAGCTGTAAAGGATTGGGACAGACGGACAGACGGACAGACGGATAGATGGACAGACGGACAGACGGACAGATGGACAGACGGACGGACATGACGAAACTATAAGGGTTCCTTGTAGGATTACGAAACCCTAAAAAGTGCGGAAAACGGCCACTACCTTCATTTGATAAAAACGAATTTTCAATAAATGATGTATTCAGAGAGTAATATTTTTTTACTGATGGGGGCGCCACTTGGCTGCTACATGCGCCTTATGTTAGGTTCTTAGAATCCCTATGGATTTAAAACGGTCGTTCAGGTAAATGCCACCTTGAATTAACTATGCTTCTGTTTTATAGTATCATTTGAAGTTAAACTATGATTTACTTTGAACCAATCTTTAACCCATCAATGAGTGCGAGGCCGCCGGCTGCAGAGAAGGAAAAGATTAATCTTTTGTGTTTGATTAGCGAACATTAATACTTGTGTTCAGCAATAAAGATTTGATTTGATATGAACATTGATAAATTAATAGCTGTTCATATCTGGATACACTCCATCTTAATTTTTATGAATAAGACTATTTTGGAAATATATAACATAACATAACATCACGCCTGTATTTCCCCGAAGGGGTAGGCAGAGGTGTATAGTACACCCACATTTCGCCAGTTATGTTATAGTCCCATGTAATAGGGGGTGAGCCTATTGCCATTGACCGGGCACAAATCCAGACTGCAGGCTGCTACTGAGAATTTCCTAATGAAAAAAACCCAAATTGGTAATATATAACACCGAGGAAGCGAGTTAATGGCTGGAAAGTCAGTCTTTCAAATTGTCACGCAATGTTCATATTATATTAATTTTGACAGTTTTATTTAAACCAGTTTAACAAAATTTATAAAAATTAATAACAAGCATTTTATTGTGGGACAGTGGTTAAAGGGTGTTATTGCTAAACAGCATGGAGTGCGATCTTACTACTCGACCATATTAGGCGTACAATAATTTATAATAAAATTGATAAACCATTTAATTAAATAATTAAATAAGTAATAATAATTTAACAGCTAAAATGAAGGAACTAAAATTACAATAAATAAGATCAAAAATACTTGAAAAATTTCAATGTAACATAATTTAAATATTGTGTCATATTATCTGCATCAAAAACCTAAAATGGTTAATCGTACCTAATCTGTTAAGGTGGCGTAGCTGTCGGATAAAAACTCATTTACTGTAAAATACGGCCTAGTTACCAAAAAATAATTCAACCTTTTCTTGATAACTTGAGCATTTTCGACTTCTCTTATTTGCTTAGGTAGATTGATATAATATATTCTCAAGGACATGCCTAAGAAGCTTTTGGAAAATAAGGCTTTTTTCGAAGGCATATTTACTATTTTGTCAGCATGTCGACGGGAACATAGGCTACAGAACCTGCTTTTATTCATTTTAACAAATTAAAAAAACAAAAACAATAAAATGTGCATAGTTTAGAGAGAGCCGCACGTGGTTGCGGTTAGGCGCCTGCTCCTGACGCCGACCTTGCGCCAAATTAATGGCACCCTTTGTTTAGTTGAAAATTACCACATTATTGTAATTGTGTTTTAATATATTATTAAATTAATCAGTTTGTGTTGTCCCACTGTGTACACACTGCAATATTTTGGAATATGTAGAAAAAAATAAAACGCCTAGGTATATATTTTAGTCAAACTTTTTGAATTTTTTGTTAGTAAAGACCTGTTTTGCTTAATCCTATATGGATTGTAGTATAAGCATGTAGGCAAGACGTAAAGAATTGCACCACTACAAAAATTATTCATAGATTGAATTTTAAATACCATTTCAATACAATCTATAATTGAATTATATCTTTTGTTCCGTGTGGTGCCGGACGTAAAGAATTGCACTACCCTATATCTTATCATGGGTGTCGTAAAAGGCGACTAAGGGATTCACCAGAGGACGGACAGCAGCGTTCTCTCTTCTATTTAAACAAACAACACGAACGCCAACCTGCCTGCCAAGCGTGGCGATCATAGCATTTCCCCCAATTCGGGGAGGCCTTTGTCCAGCAGTGGATGTTTATCGGCTGAAATGATGATGTAGGAAAGACCGCAACCAGGTTTCAAAAACCATTTAGTGGCTCCATCTTATCCACAGCTTCCAAGATAACTTTAAACAAAATAATGTTTTTATTGTACCTTTCAAAAGAACTCTTTCGAAAGCAAATCGAGTGGCTTAGTGTTAGTTGAGATTGAGAATCAAACTATAAATAAATAAATAAATTAATATTAAATAAATACATATTTTTGGGACATTTTACACATCACCATCGAGTCCCAAACTAAGCAGAGCTTGTGCTATGGGTACCCATAGACAATGGATATAATACTTATATACTTTTTTTTGTAAATAAATACTTATAATACATAAGAAACAACCAGACCAACACAAACACTCGTGTTCATCACACAAATATTTGTGTCCTGTGGGAATCGAACCCACGACCTCGAGATCAGCAGTCCGACACTCAAACCACTAGACCACAGAGGTCGTTATAAGTTCATAGTCACCGGAAAACAATAATGTTTTGGTATGCACAAACTCTAATACACGACATTGCAACAGCTCGCGATCCATTACACTTAACCACGCTACAAATTCAAACGCACCTCGTTAACTTGAGCCCGTCACAAAGTATTTTTAAACAATGTTTAACATAATTTAATTGTGTAATTTAGAATTAACATATGTAATTGTTTCATGGCGTTCGTGAAGAATGAAATGAAAACACGTCGGGGTACGTTATGTCAATTATGAAAGTAATTAACGGTGTGACGAAAAAAATTTAGCTCAGTTTGTGTAAAGTTTACAATAGCAAGACTAATGAAAGTGGTTCTGCTTTATTAAGCTACTCCAGTGAGCTTTGAATTAATGTTGACATTATGACATTCTTGTTTACAAGAGTTGGTTGTTTCTTGTGTGCTAGTAATTAGCCGATTAAAATAACAGAAAATTTCACATCCACGAACGTGTTTCTTTTACAATACGCACGGACTTTCTTTGACAATACGTACTTAGTTTTTTAACATCAACAGGCAGCTTACGTTTAAGATATTTATCCGCAAGGATATGGCACAAAAGATGTTAAAATACATGTTTTTATACAATAGATGTCCAACAAATTCACTTTTAGTATGTGTTAATTATATTGTATTATAAGAATGTATTTAAAAAAAAAGTATATAAGTATCATATCCATTGTCTATATAGTACCCATAGACACAAGCACAAGCTCTGCTTAGTTTGGGACTAGATGGTGCTGTGTAAAAAATGTCCCAAAAATATTTATATTTGTATTTATTTATTTTAACTATAACAATAAATAGCTGTTTCTGTGATCAAGATTACTTCTACACAATTAATAGTAGTTAGTTAGTAACTAACATAACATACATACATACATAGTTAGTGGAACATAAGTGTTTGTGTTGGTCTGGGTGTTAATTATATTGTATTATAAGAATGTATTTAAAAAAAAGTATATAAATATCATATCCATTGTCTATATAGTACCCATAGACACAAGCACAAGCTCTGCTTAGTTTGGAACTAGATGGTGCTGTGTAAAAAATGTCCCAAAAATATTTATATTTGTATTTATTTATTTTAACTATAACAATAAATAGCTGTTTCTGTGATCAAGATTACTTCCACACAATTAATAGTAGTTAGTTAGTAACTAACATAACATACATACGTACATAGTTAGTGGAACGTAAGTGTTTGTGTTGGTCTGGGTGTTAATTATGTATTATAAGTATGTACTTACAACAAAAAAAAAGTATATAAGTATCATATCCATTGTCTAGTACCCATAGCACAAGCTCTGCTTAGTTTGGGACTAGATGGTGCTGTTTAAAAAATGTCCCAAAAATATTTATATTTGTATTTATTTATTAACTGCATTTTTTGCAGTATTCTGGCTCATTTTGTAGTGTGTGACGATTTGAATTCTTAATCAATGTTATTTTTGTTTTTCAGGTAAGTTCCAGAACTCAATGAACTCTTTATCAAAAATAAAACTTGGTAAGATAAAGTAATTAAACAAAAACCAAACATATTGTATTCGGCATATGGCTTTAAATAATACAATAAAAGGCAGAAAAAAATGGAATAACAACGATATTTAAAGTAATCACCCATACAGAAACACATACATTTAAATTTTCAACACGAGTGCAGAATATTTTATGACAAAAATGAATTTTAATTGAAAAATTATTACGGATGCGGTCGGCAAGGTTGAAATATTGCACAGTGGGGACAAAAAAACTAATTACGGTGTGACCTTTTGTTACGTTTAACGGCCCGGTGTGATTTAGTGCGATATTTTGTCTACAAAAAACTGTTGGACCACTGGGCTTTTGTATTAATGTGGATTGTAGAATCTGCTTAATGATATTATGATCTTTTTGGGGATGGGGTTACTTTTTGATGGGATCTATAACTCATTTCGTTACAATGTTATGATATAAAATAGGTGGAATTTGCCTGTGAAACCACATAAATACATGCCATATCATGCTACACTTACGATACTCTTTGATTTTCTTTTTCTTTGTAAACCTCTCTTTTATATACTGTGCAATACCACCTGCACAATCAAAGGCCTATGCGAGGCTACTGATAGTGCTATTGACGTGGCTACATTTTGGTCCACAAAAATATAATTAAACTCGAATTATCGACACGAAGAAGAATATAGTCATACATTTAGGATGAATTGTTCAAGGAAGTTTCTTGTTGATAATTTAATAAATTTTACCTACCTTTCACCTTTTACCTTTTTTATTTTCTACCTTTGTTAATTTTAGTGCTTTTGTGCGATATCTCTTTGGCGCAAATAATTTTTTTTTTTATCTTCTTTCTTTCTTTTGGAAACCTGTGTCATTGGCCAAAGTGCTACTATCTATGTGTTAATACTAATATTATAAAAAGGAAAGATTTGTTTTTTTGTTTGTAATCGATCTCTTCCAACCATTGGCCGGGGGCGTGGGAAACTTATAGTCGTCCAACCACCCCCGGCAGGTCCCGGCTCGCCACTAGTAGGCGAGCCCCTTCTCCCCGTGCGGCATCATCAAATACAAATACAAATACAAATATTTTTATTTGTTAAACTTGGACTAGATTACATGGAAGGATTTTAGCACAGGCTTACAATTTAAGTACTTATTTAATAAAATAAAAAAATAATAATTAAATATTATTAATTATTAATGTAATAAAATAAATACTCTATTCATGCAGCAATAAAGATGGGCGTGACGTGAATTGAAAATTTGCTACAAAAAAACCGGCCAAGAGCATGTCGGGCCATGCTCAGTATTATAGGGTTCCTTAAGTAGGTGTAATTACAAACGAATCAAATCGAATATTAATCATGGCTATTTTAGTTTTTGCAATAATCGGCAGCATTCGCAACTCCGAGCGTGTTGTTAGTAGCGCCATCTAGCGATAAATTCAAGAAGCCAAATTTAAGATTTGCGTCATTTAAAAGTTACTTTTTGTGATTTTTTCAAATAGAAAGTAGCTAAAGGAGCATTATTTGCTATGATAATTTTTCTCTAAGGTCAATGACCTTTGAACTAGGACGTTTTAAGTATTTTTCAGTTTTCTCTCTATAACTCAAAAAATTATAATCACATTATACTCGAAATAATTTTAAAAGAGAGTTTTTACAAAGGTCTATCAATGTGGAAGATTATAAGTTTCTACATTGCATAGTTTAGAAATGGCAGGGGGGGGGACACATTGCAAGCCACTTTGGCGGGCTATATTTCGCAGATGGTACATCTGATAAAAAAGTGGTGTATCAAACATTACCTTCATTTTAGTAGACCTATTCAATGATATCCCACACGATGGGGTGCAGCGAAAAAAATATTTTTTTCTCCATTTCACATGTATGGACGCCACCCCTAAAATACGCAAAAACGAATCTCTTATTCTTTTAAAATTGAGATCTATATCTAGACTATTTTTTAACAAAATTTCATTTACTTTTGTTTATAACTGTAGAAGTTATTAAGCTGTAAAGGATTAGGACAGACGGACAGACGGACAGACGGACAGACGGACAGACGGACAGACGGACAGACGGACAGACGGACGGACATGACGAAACTATAAGGGTTCCTTGTAGGACTTCGGAACCCTAAAAAAACAAATACAAATAAAAATACAAATACAAAAAAAAACAAATACAAATACAAAAAAACAACTAATACAAATACAAAGATATATATATATATATATATATATAGTTTTTTTATACAAATTTAAATTCTCGTTCGGCTCATCCACGCCACGCCTCGCCGGTGTGAAACCACCTTGTCGTACCTATTGACTAATGAATATTCCACCCTTTCAATTTATAAGAGCATTTTGCGAAAAATACCCTACAGTCAATACAGATGCCCCACAATCTTCCATCAGAAACAATGTAAAACTTCCATTCACAGTCAAATTCTTGAATTAAATCCAGCTGTAATGTACCGTTCCCAATTATACTGGAAGAAAAGACGGACGGACAGACAAAGCAACATTGTGAATATTCTACAGTGGCAAGTTTTAACTCGGTTAGAGGCATTCAGTCTCGCTTACTGCGAGTAACAAACAGTAAAGGACGAAGCTTTGTATATTGCTACGCAGTTGCTCACGAAATTCAAAATTTCTTTCTCGTTTTACCCGACTGCACCAGAAGGAGCACACAACATAACATCACGCCTGTATTTCCCCGAAGGTGTAGGCAGAGGTGTATAGTACACCCACATTTCGCCAGTTATGTTATAGTCCCATGTAATAGGGGGAGAGCCTATTGCCATTAGCCGGGCACAAATACATACTCCGAGCTGCTACTGAAAATTTCCTAATGAAAAAACCCAATAACACTTTGCCCGACCCGGGAATCGAACCCAGGAACCCACGCTCAGCAGTCGCGCTTGCGACCACTAGACCAACGAGGCGCCAGAAGGAGGGTTATGTTTTTCGAGTGTAATGTATGTATATTTCTTTGGCACGCTCTGTAGCTTAAATGGCTTGATGGATTTTAGCTTGAGAGGTGTCGTTAAATTCGTCTTAATTGTGAGAGTGACACTGGGTATATCAAAATTAAAAAAGTTAAATGGCCGTTTTTTGGCGCCATAATAATATAAATAATAATAATATAAAATTTGAAGACATAAGTCTTCAATTTTTTGACATTGTTTGTTGATTCGAAATACTGAATAATAATCATAAAAAAATATTAACCTAGCCTACCTATAAGGTATATTTGCTGGATAAAATGATTTCGTACCCGTGGTCTACCTACATAGTTCACCTAGGTGTTCCACGGTTAACTTTTTGTACCCGTGGTTCAACTAGGTGTCCCATGGTTAACTTTCTGTACCCGTGGTTCACCCAGGTGTTCCACGGTAAACTTTTTGTACCCGTGGTTCACCTAGGCGTTCCACGGTAAACTTTTTGTACCCGTGTTTCACCTAGGTGTTCCACGGTTAACTTTCTGTACCCGTGGTTCACCTAGGTGTTCCACGGTAAACTTTTTGTACCCGTGGTTGACCTAGGTGTTCCACGGTAAACTTTTTGTACCCGTGGTTGACCTAGGTGTTCCACGGTTGGGGGGCCCGAGCGCCGCCTGTAGGCGGCTCTACATGGGGATCGTGCGATCCATGGCGCTCTACGGAGCGCCGATCTGGGCGTCTGACCTGACGGCCGGTTGCATAGCTGTTCTGCGGAAGCCGCAGCGGGCTATGGCCGTCAGAGTCATTCGGGGGTATCGCACGATCTCCTACGAGGCGGGTTGTGCACTGGCCGGGTCCCCGCCCTGGGACCTGGAGGCGAAGGTGCTCGCGTCACTCTATCGGTGGCGTGAGGACGTGAGGTCGCGGGGCGAGCGACCGATGCAGCGAGAGATCGAGCTGCGTCGGTCGCAGCTCCGCGAGGTCCTGGTGGCTGAGTGGCGGGACAGGCTTTTGCGCCCTTCCGCCGGTCTCGCTACCGTCGGGGCGATCCGACCAGTGCTCGACGAATGGTTCGAGAGGAGGCACGGCTCCCTGACGTTTCGGGCGACGCAGGTGCTTTCGGGGCATGGTTGCTTCGGGAAGTACCTGTGTCGCATAAACAGGGAGCCAGACGCACGGTGTCACCACTGCGTCGACTGCCGGGAGGACACGGCGTGGCATACGCTGGCAGAGTGTGCTGCTTGGGAGGAGCCACGTCGTGCCCTCATCTCAGAAGTAGGCAGTGACCTGTCGCTGCCGGCCGTAGTTAATTCGATGGTCGGCAGCGTTGAGTCCTGGGACGCGGTGGTTTCCTTCTGTGAGACAGTTGTCTCCCAGAAGGAGGCTGCGGAAAGGTTGAGGGAGGTGGAGACCGTCCTCCCGATCCGCAGCAGGCGCACCGGGCGTCGGCGGAGGGCGGACAACGCCCTCTTCCAGCCCCCCTAAATGGGTCCAGGGGCGACGGAATCGGGGACGTCCGCCGCCCCCCATACATCAGGACCTGAGGTGGCGGCGCGTAGTGTTCCACGCGCGCCCCTCTTAGCCGTTGCGGGGGGAGTCAAACACCTCACTCGCCCCGCTCAAGACGGGGCCCGCGCTAGCGGGCCAGCACCAGCCGGGGTTGCGGAAGAATAGCGCGTTCCCGCGACCCCGGCGCAGGTGAGTGATGGAACACCGGGGTGGTTTTTAGTCGGTAAGAGTCCGACAGACCCCCCCGCCCTCCCCGGGGCGGGGGACATCCATGAGGATTTTCCACCCCGAGAACAAAAAAAAAAAAAAAAAAGGTGTTCCACGGTTAATTTTTTGTACCCGTGGTTCACCTAGGTGCTTTTGTTGGACCTATCGGTATCGTACGCATCGGAAGAATCGCTTTAAACGGATCCGTATAGCGTAGTGCGTCCACCTATACACAGCGTACGGATTTATGGGAAATCTGATTTTCAATATTGACATTCAGATGCTAATGACGTCATTTGCATTGTTGTATTAAATCCGATCCGTCCGATGCGTACGGTCTTGATAGGTGGACGCGTACTTTAAACGATAATTTGATAGGGAATTTATATTCATCATCATCATCATCATCATACAGGCGTAATGTTATGTTGTTATGTGTTACATATCTTGATTAAACTTGCCGGCTCTTCTCCATTGAACCAACTTTTTGGAGCCGTGCAACTAGATTCATAATTAACGTTTTGAAAGTGAATGTAAATGCTGCATCATCATTATCATCATTTCAGCTGAAAGACGTCCACTGCTGGACATAGGCCTCCCCCAAGCATCGCCACAACGACCAGTCCAGCGCCTCCCGCATCCAGCGGATTCCCGCGACCTTCACCAGGTCGTCGGTCCACCTTGTGGGGGGCCTACCCACGCTGTGCCTTCCAGTACGCAGTCGTCACTCCAGAACTTTACTGCCCCATCGGCCATCTGTTCTGCGAGCAATGTGCCCCGCCCACTGCCACTTAAGTTTGGCAATTCTTCGGGCTATGTCGGTTACTTTCGTTCTCCTGCGAATCTCCTCATTTCTGGTCAATCGTCGAATCCGACTCGGTTGGGCAGCGTCCGGGAAGCTACGCAGTATCTTCTCGTCCAAAATACCGCAGTGTCTCAAGACGAAAGTCTTTGACCAGTGTGTGTTGCCAGTAATTACTTACGGCACTGAAACGTGGTCGCTCACAATGGGCCTGATAAGAAGGCTCAAAGTCACTCAAAGGTCAGGAGAGGGCTATGCTCGGAGTGTCCCTGCGTGATCGAATCAGAAATGAGGAGATACGCAGAATTTATATTGTGTAAGTATATTATATTAGATCGTGTTTTGTCGCCTAATATATTTTGATAAATACTACTACACAACGTGAAATAGAGTTACAATTTGCAAAAAAACGTAAGAAGTTTTGTATTTCGCGGGCTTACTGCGTAGCAAGCTATTTTCGTCTCGATTTCGAAGGACCTATCTATTGAGTTGTCTATTATTGTTGATATCAATGTATCGATGATTTGAGAGATTGGTGACGGGAAAGACTGACATTCTCAGTTCGCGCTGTGTTGTGGTTTTATGTTGTTATTTCTATTATACACAAATCACACAAATCTTCCCAAATTATGTAACAAACAAACATTGTACCATTTAGTATTTGAAAAGAGCATAGGAATCCATGGAGTTTCTTGCCGGCTCTTCTCCATAGGATCAGCTTTTTTGAACCGTGCAACTTAAACGATTTGAAAGTGCTTATTTGAAATTGAATTAGAAAAAAATACTTTTAAATTTGAATTTATAATATTTAATCTTCTTGAATTTCTGAACATCTATTTGTTTTTAACTTCTTGGTAATAATTAAAACTGATGTTCACTAACATTAATTCTCTAGTTAAATAAAATTATCGTTTACTCGAAAAATATACTTGAACATTATGAAAAAGGTTATTTAAAAGGTATCCGATGGTGTTTTGATCCGTCAATCTAACATCTCACGATCAATCTGGATCAACGTAATAAAATAAAATAAAAATTTCTTTATTGTGCCAACAAATATACATAACATTGGTTGAAGCCCTAGACCTCACACTAGGATTCCCTGTGTCGTGGGGGTCTAGTCTCTTTCAGTCCAGAAGACAGTTGACACGGTTCAGAATGAATTTAATGATCAATGAGTTATAAATAACAAAAACAAAAAACAAAAAAACAGCTAAAAATATTGGTATCTTGTGTATGTGTGTGGGTGTGTATGTGGGGGGTTGTTGTGTGTGTTTTTTGTGTGGGGGGTGTTGTGTGTGTTGTTTGTGTCGGGGTGTTGTGTGTGTTGTTTGTGTGGGGGGTGTTGTGTGTGTTATTTGTGTGGAGTGTGTGTTGTGTGGGGGTGTGTGTGTATGTGTCCAGCCCTATTTAGGTATGACCAGGATGTCCTCAGTTTGCATATAATTCAAATTCAGTAGCCACGTCAAACTTTACTCTTACATGGCTTTTTTAGTAGTGTAGCAATTTTCAGCTTGGAATCTAATTTTCCATAGATATATGGTCCCATAAAAAGGAAAGACTTTTGACCGAACGACTTGTGACAAATAATCGTATCCCATTTCAGTAAACGTTTTGAGCGTGATGTAGCAGTGCTCGTAAGGCTACTCCTATGAAAGCGCAAGGTAATAGACATAATGTAATAGATCGCGATCCGCGGGTTGTGATCTGGACTGAGCGTTTAATGGATGCTATACAAGTTTGCGGAGGTTTGTACAAATGTCCGCGTCGAGGCGATGTGCGTATCGCGGAGACTTGCGTAGCCTTGTGTACGAAGCAGCTAAGACCAGCAGGCCAATTCACGTAACTAAAGAAGTGATGTTGCTGTTTAGTTTCGATCAAAGCAATGCTTTTCGTATTCTCTTATCTACTGCGATCGCCGTCAGAAACGAACTGCAGTGTCACTGCAACTTGAAAGGCACGTCAAGAAATTATGTGAATTAGGGCCCTGTGTACAAACCAAAACACTCACACAAACCTATTCCAACAATCTACGTCTATCTAGACGTGATGTGGTTTCAATCCAAGAGCCCATCTTCCGGCCGTTACAGAGTGCTTTATCAAAACAAACAAACACGGCAATTACGGGCTGGCCTCGAAACGGGCTCGGTGGGCAATTCAGCCCACAAATTGGCTTCACTTCCCATCCTTTGGCTCTACTGTCTCACCGTTGATTGCTATATTGTATTGAAGTGGTTTGCAGTTGTCTTTACACGTATCTTTTCGAAGTACACATGGCGAAAGTGATAAGTGTGCAGGCTAGTAACGAAATTACAGTCTATAAAAGCAACAGTCATTGTTAAGCGTGAAGATCTGAGCGTGAAGATAATGAGTTTAACAGAAGTTCCATATTTTCTCGATTCAGCCTCCTACAGTTTACTACGGGGCTCAAAGTATTTAGTATGCCATAATATTTTGCGCCAAGAAATTACGGCCTATAAAACAACTTAATCAAGGAACGTCTAGGGAATAAAACTAAGACTTGTGACTTTATATCACATTATATCACAATAAAAAAGTTAATTTATAAAACCAAAAAACCCGACTGCTTGTAAATATAACTGAAAAGATGTAAACAAGACTTGTGTAGGTACATGTAGGTATATGTGAAAATATCAAATCAACACGCAGGCGGAGGCTACCTACGTATGTTTTTGGTCATGAATTACAAAGTAGTTCATAGGTAGCCTCCGCCTGCGTGTTGATTTGATACTTTCACATATACCTACATGTACACACGGCTACACATCAAGCTGTACAAAACCAGTAAAGGCTGACCTCGCGTTGTAAGAAAAACCTATACAATGCGAGGTCGCTTATACTGGAAATGTACAGATTGATGTGTAGCCGTGTGTACCTACACAAGTCTTGTTTAAATTTTTTTTAGTTATATTTACAAGCAGTCGGGTTTTTTGGTTTTTTAAATTAACTTTTTTATTTTTAAATTTTTAGTTCTGTCATGTTTTATCCCTCTATTAATGTTATTTTTTAAAGTCACACAAGAATATATAATTCATTTTTAACATTGAATATTTTGTTGTTTTTTGCATTTTTCATTCCAAATTATGAACGCAGCGTAGGGCGCCCCCCTGCCAGGTGGACCGACGACCTAAAGAACGTGGCTGGGGGGGACTGGATGCGGAAGGCAGAGGACCGAGCGTTGTGGCGCAACTTGGGAGAGGCCTATGTCCAGCAGTGGACTGCGATAGGCTGAGTTGATTGATTCCAAATTACATTTAAACATATAAGTTGAATATATTTTTGTAAAGCATTTATAAAACCCTTTATTTTGATACCCCACTCGATAGGTTTTGACAGAAAAAAATTTTTTTTGAATATGTAATATGGCGCCAAAAAGCGGCCATTTTAATTTTTATAATTTTGATATACTCGGTGTCACTTTCACAATTAAGACGAATCTAACGACACCTCTCAAGCTAAAATCCATAAAGCCGTTCAGGCTACAGAGCGTGCCAAATAAATATACATACGTACATACATACATACACTCGAAAAACAGACTCCTTCTGGCGCAGTCGGGTAATAAGTATATCACATTAGTAATAAAACCAGCCATGTGCGAGTCGAACTCACATAGTAAGGGTTCCATACCACCCATCGACCTGATACCCCTAAGAAACTGATTTTACGAGAGTTCATCGAAAGACCTCAACGCAACGTGCGAGATATATAAATATTTGCATCTCTTTCTTACGCAGGTACCACCACATATGTCTATGTTTGCCCTATTTTTAATATTTGTTGGTAAATTAAATAGTATGCACTATAATCAGACCAAGTTTGACGCCGGTGTGTATTATCGTTTTGAAGATAGAGCAGGAACAAAAACGTTGAAAAAAAAATTATGTTTTTCGAGGTTTCTTGTATAGGGACCCCCTTTGAATTTAGACTTTTTTATTTGTAGTATTTGTTGTGATAGACGTCATAGTAACACATATTCTGTGAAAATTTCAACTGGTGATCCATTACCGTTACAAAGATACAGCCCTGTGACAGACAGACGGACGGACGGACGGATAGCGTATCGAGATTAATAGGCCCTAAAAACAGTCCACAAACACCATTCTACAGCATTAATGAATGCTGTATCTTCTAGTATTAATTTATGATACATGCAAACTTGAACTACAATACTTTGATGAAAACATTAGTTACTATTTCAAAATAATAAAAATAATCATCATCATCATTTCAGCCGAAAGACGTCCATTGCTGGACATAGGCCTCCCCCAAGCATCGCCACAACGAGAACATAATCATAACTTAATCAAATAGTCTTAATTATATTCTATTGTAATTTTTAAACCCTTAACATTGTCATGTAACCCGCGACATTCAAACCCTTCAAAAATAATTGTCGCATCAAAAATAACAGAAAGAACACACATGTCACAATAAGGGTAGTACCCTACCCGATATGCAGGCTACGACCACAAAGGAAATAATTCAATATAAAACCACAAAAAAAATATAATTTGATAATCGCGTGATTCGATTGTTGCCTTTGTGATGTCAGTGGGACAATTAGTGTTTGATTCCAGCACTAGGGGGCGTTGTAAACTGATTATACATGGGGTTTGTGAATTAATTCTCTGGGATGTTTTAAGCGAATATATATATAAAGCAATCTCGGTATTTTTGTGGGGTCCATCTAATTAAAAATGACGTATTCCAACATCTATTTATTATCAAAGTTTCTGTCAGTATTTTTCTTGTTTATATGATTTAATTCTTTAGCATAGAACGGTTTTCCAATGTGCTTCAGCGTTCGCAAGTAAATTGGGTAAGTTACTAATAAAATTAACATTGTAAAAACTAATATAAGCTTTAAAAAGTTCAAGAAAAAACACGGTTCTCAATCAACAATAGATGACTTCAGTTATAGCAGATTCAAAACGGTGAAACTACAAAAACAGAAACTACGACCCTGCCAGGATTCGAACCTGGAATCTTCTGATCCGTAGTCAGACGCGTTATCCGTTGCGCCACAGGGCCAGATGAGAAGAATCGGGAATTTTGTGGTCTTATAGTCTAGGTTCTAGGAAGAGATATAATATTTTTGTGCAATTTCAGGATTGGTCAGATTTTGGAACAAACGAATAGACTAAAGTCTCTATAAGTTTTTTATTTTATACATGCTGAAATTTTAATGGCTTCTTTCCCGAAAATGGGTCATTGTACTCATCATTATGAACAACTTTTACAATGGGACCAATACTGAAATTGCGAAAATAAAACAGGTTGTCCCTACATTTTATCGATTTAAGTGAACACAAATGTAGGGACCAACATATTTTTTTTCGTGATTTCAGGGTTGGTCCCATAGTAAAAGTTGTTCATAATGATGAGTATAATGACCCATTTTCGGGAAAGAAGCCATTAAAGGACATTGATGTAAATAGCCTTAAACTGTTACAAAGATGAACAATATACGAAAATTACATGCGAATTTTTTCGTTTCATAATATATATTGTATTTAATGCGGACAGTACAAGAACCATTTTTTTCATTTTAAAGAGTATCAATACATTAATGACGTAACCGGATAAAATTGTATCATCTATGTTATCTGTGTATCATCCATATTTTTATTTCGATACTCTATAGTCTATGATTTAATATTATAGACTCCTTTTCACACAAGAAATTCCAAAAAATTGCCATCGACTGACAACTTGACGACAATGTAGGTTGTTTGACATAACAAAAAAAGCAAAACATGACATCAAAATAGCACAGATATCTGTGATATATGTGTCAAAATAGTAATATATTTTAAAAATCTAAAATTTTATTTAGTACTGTCCGTGTTTATGAATGTATTGCAATACATTGACTTCATTAAGTTGTATATGGTGAGAATCAACTTTAATTTGTAACGCCTTAAGGCGGAGTCACTAAGGATCTTTAGCAATGTCCTTTCAGAATTAATGAATCTCTTCGGATGCAACATCTTGTATAATTCTGGTTGAAATTCACTTACAGGTAAGTTCTTTTAACCATAAATAATAATGTTGTTAGATGGATATTAATTATTATTAATTTCATACAAGAGTTAGAGAAAATACCTACCATCAGTGTAATACTGAACTGAATAAATTATCATTCCAGTTGTAAAGTTTACTGTCACTACAATGTAAGCTTTTATGACATACACATACAACCCATTTTGATCCAACACTTTCATGATAGACGGACGTTCTACTAACATAAAACTACTAAGTTTTATCACGTTAAACTTTACAATCTTATGCTTCAGAATCTTAAGAGGCCTTTCACGATTTGCAGCTATCTCACTCTAATTTTAAGCCTTTTTTAAAGATTAAGATTTTAGGCCGATTTTATATTTTTGGAGTTTCTTCAATTCAATTAAATTCAATTCATTTATTCGCATAAAAGTTGGTACATAACACAGTTGGTCTTACATGTAGTTAGGATTAGTTCTTACAACTTTAGTCAAATTATTGACATGCAAATATCTTAATTCAAACAAACACTTCATACCGAGAAATTGTATAACTACTATTTGTACGTAGGGGTGAGCGTTCTAAAGACGGACCCTTTTTAACAACCGTAAAAATAATCATTATTGCTATGAACATAAAGTTTTAATTTCAAGCACTAGTAACTCGTTTCGTTCGTTCGCGATATCTATCATCCGTCTATCGTTTAATGCCTTGCATTTCGTCGTTCTAGCAGTCTTCAAACCAGTTGCGAACGAGGACCGTTTCGAAGACTTTTTTTCGTCATCGTGAAAACGGCTGCGTTCCGTCGACTGTAAAATCGACAACGACCCACTCCTATTTGTAAGTGTTTACTGTACACCATTTATGTGAAATAAAAATTTATTTATTTATTTTAATTCTCAGTAGCAGCCCGGAGTCTGGATTTGTGCCCGGTTAATGGCAATAGGTTCGCCCCCTATTACATGGGAATTACAACATAACTGGCGAAATGTGGGTGTACTATACACCTCTGCCTACCCCTTCGGGGAAATACAGGCGTGATGTTATGTTGTTATGTGTTAAATATCTTAATTAAGCTTGCCGGCTCTTCTCCATTGAACCAACTTTTTGGAACCGTGCAACTAGATTCATAATTAAAGTTTTGAAAGTGAATGTAAATGCTTCATCATCATCATCATCATTTCAGCCGAAAGACGTCCACTGCTGGACATAGGCCTCCCCCAAGTATCGCCACAACGACCGGTCCTGCGCCTTCCGCATCCAGCGGATTCCCGCGACCTTCACCAGGTCGTCGGTCCACCTTGTGGGGGGCCTACCCACGCTGCGCCTTCCAGTACGCGGTCGCCACTCCAGAACTTTACTGCCCCATCGGCCATCATTTCTGCGAGCAATGTGCCCCGCCCACTGACTCTTAAGCTTGGCAATTCTTCGGGCTATGTCAAAATGTGCAATGTGCTGTGTATGTAAATGCTTATTCGAAATAAAAACCTCTGACTTTTGACTTTGAATTTGAGGCGAAATTTAAAAATGTATTCTATAAACAGCCTTCAGAGTGTTATCACACATATTTAAACAATGTTTTTTTTCCATACATGATTTATACGTGTTATTGCAATAATTGAAAACGTCTTAAGGGTTTATTCTACTCATCAGTATGAACAATTTTACTATGAGACCAACCCTGATATCGCCAAAATTTAGGGATTAGCTGGTTTTTTTGGCGATTTCAGGGTTGGTCCCATAATAAAAGTAATGATGAGTAAATTTAGTTATTTCAATAACACTTTGTCATGTAAAGAAAAACTAAGACATATATTTTTTCTCTCTGAGCCTCCTTCTAAGTAACAAATCAAGACGAAAACGTGATGTGTCAAATATTGGATATTTGTAGAATAAATTTTTCAATGTCGCCTAAAATCTGTAGATTAAAAAAAAATGTGCCGAAATTAGAGCGAGCGAGACAGATAACATTTTTGTCATCATCATCATCCTCATCTTTTCAGCCAAAAGACCACTGCTGGACAGGCCTCCCCCAAAAGGGGGGAATATGCCATAATCGCCACGCTTGGTAGGCGGGTTGGCGATCGCAGTTGGTTGGTTAAATAATCAGAGAACGCTGCTGCCATCCTCTGGTGAATCCCTTAGTCGCCTTTTACGACACCCATGAGAAGAGGAAGGTTGGTGCAATTCTTTGTCTGGCATCACACGGAACAAAAAAAAGCCTATGTAAACTAACATCAATGTTATGTGAAGAATCAAAACTATTGTATAAAGGAAAATAATTTGCCAATCCTTATCAATATTAATTATCCTACAAATATTATAAATGCGAAAGCAGGGATGTGTGATTGTTCGTCCTTCAATCACACTGTAACAACTAAACGGATTTGGATGAAATTTGGCACACAGATAGACCATGGATTAACACACAGAATACTTTTTATCGACATACCATAGGAGCAGAGAGCTAGTGAACAACAAATAATTTCTAAAATTGAATAACTTGTATTAAGCCACAGACATAGTAAAAAATATAGACTAAGTGCTGCGAACAACCATAGTGAAGCCAACAAAAACCGTGCTCCTTCATGTACAACCACTGCTCACGCACACACTTGCACCTTAAACCGTGTTAACCCCTCTCAGTCCACATGTCGCGGCATCTTCCAGTGAACATAGCGAAAACAAATATCCTTCAGCTGCATGGTGTGTACGTGAGCACTGGTTGAACATAAAGGAGCACGGTTTTTGATGGCTTCACTATGGTTGTTCGCAGCACTTACGGCCAAAATTAATATCCAATCTATCCACGATTTACCCTACTAGAGATGGAAATTTGACATATTTTGTATGGAGCTTATGTCAAATTGCTATCTCTAGTAGGGTAAATCGTGGATAGATAGGATATTAATTTTGGCCATTAGTCTATATTTTTTACTAGGTCTGTGTATTAATCCAATACAGGTAATTTGTGGTCACCGCAGTTATTTGTGACCACAATTCAGTTGTTTGTGGTGTTCGTGCATGCGCGTGTCAATACAATAGGTGACGCGAGTTAGTGGTAACAGACGATATTAGGTAAATACGGTTTACCTACCTACCTACATATACCTAAAAACGTAACCATTAGGTAATGGTTGTATCAAAATGATAAGTTCAATTTTGTATGATCATCATCATCATCATTTCAGCTGAAAGACATCCACTGCTGGACATACACCTCCCCCAAGTATCGCCACGACGACCGGTCTTGCGCTTTCCGCATCCAGCGGATTCCCGCGACCTTCACCGGGTCGTCAGTCCACCTTGTGGGGGGCCACTCCAGAACTTTACGGCCCCATCGGCCATACGTTCTGCGAGCAATGTGCCCCACCCACTGCCACATCGGGCTAGACATAACTGACAAGTTATCTTCGTTTTCTTGCGAATCTCCTCATTTCTGATTCGATCACGCAGGGACACTCGGAGCATAGCCCTCTCCATTGCCCTTTGAATGGCTGGTTGGGTAATTAGCTATACATTATTATGATTATGATTTTTACATTTACATAGTGTAACATTCAAAGTTACATGCAGTGCTTATAAATGTTGCCAAAAGGTCAATGCTAATGAAATATTTCTGTAATTAACTTGAGTAACTTGTTATGTTTAAGCTTACTTTAATATTAATATCACAAAATAACGTCACAAACAAAAGCCGTTTCAACGTAACCTTAAAACTTTTCTCTAATTAATCATCACAGTCACTGAATTAAGTTAAAAAATTCATGACAGTTTTTCCTGATCCCGGCTCACATTTACGTCACGGTCCAAATAAAAAGGTTCACAACCGGACCGAAGGACCAAAGAAAAAAGTGGCAGACGGAACCCTCCTGGGTGTCGCGTTTTTCGTGCGGACCCCTTTTTTGATACGTACCTATTGTATTTTTTAGAGCCAAAGGAGTGAATAACGAGATTATTTTTTGGTCCTTTACATGTATGATGTTTTTATTCAGCAATGTCTTGACCACAGCCCTATCAAAGGAAAAAGTAATGACAGATCTTTGCAATTCTTCAAAAGAGTCATGACAGGATAACTGGTAAAATACTTAAAGGTAAAGAAAGATAGAAATAAAACATAAAGCAATTTAATAATACCAAAGCCCATTGTATGTATTTAGTTAGAGTCAACAAAAATGCTGCTGAGCTAATTAAGGTTGCTTGTTTTTCTAAGAGTACAGTCGACAGCACCTCAGTATTAGTAGTAACAGTTTGACCTTGACAGCGTCTTTATTTCGGGCGGTTTTTGTAATTCAAGTGGTATCACTGACGTGTGGTTGACTGTACGAAAGTCGATCCGATTATGATAGAAGCAGGATTATTTATTGTCACACCTGCTCATCGCATCGCATCGCTTACAAAGCGCTTAAACAGCCGATAGTATAGCTGGAAGCTTCCGCACAATATTGTCACTCATTGTGCACACGCCTCATTGTCTTACAGATTTGGTTCAATAATGAATTAACTGATCCATCACACCTATCACACAAAACCCAACACTGATGTTCACAAATTAAAGTTCAATTTCATTTGTAGTTTAAAAAGCCGTTAAACGCAGACACAATAGAATTCGATTATGTTATTCAAACATATCTGATAGCTCGATCAATTTATTTTGAACTGTATATTATGCGCAGAGAGTTGATAATTGAGTGATGGGCTTGTAAAGTTGTGGCGTTATTTTTTGTGCAAGAACGAGTGAGGCAGACTTTGTGACGGGTATATTCACAATTGCGCCAAACGTTGGAGCCACTCATTATGACGAGATTATGTTCCACGGAATGTCTGCGCCTGATATGTCAGTTAATATTAAGTCAACATTTGTTGTTGGATTGTTTCATTATTTTTGGATTCTCGTCTTTGGGTCAATGGTTTGTTGTATTTTGCGCTTGTCCATGCAGAAATAGGGGAATTCAGTCGAATGAATTGGGGTAAATGTTAACATCTAAACGTTGTTGTGAAGACCCCTTAATATTATATCATTTACTTAGATCTGTGAGCCTTTTGCAACCATAACTGTGATCAAAAAGTTGTAATGGCATGGCACTATAGATAGATAGATTAGTATCTATCTATCTATCTATGTATAGTGCCATACCATAATAACATTTTACTTTTTTTTTGTACTTATACTCTAATGAGTATGCAATAAGCACCTACTTTATTGTCTGCCACAGACCAGTAAGCCTCTAGACGCCTATTATTCGGATACCCCCAAAAGTATCACACAGCATATGCAGGTCACAAAGCATATGCAGTAGCACTGCATATCTTACGACCAGCCACCAATCGGGACGTCACTCCGTCAGCGAGCGGCACCAATCATATCACCGAACATTTGAGCTGACCAATCATAACGCGCCGTCCGCCCCCCGGTCCCCGCAAACATTTTACGACTGTGTTCTCATGCAAAACTTTGTTTATGTAGCGTCTTGAGGCTTACTGGTCTGTGTTGTCTGCACACCATAAAAATATAAGTTATAATAAACATGAGCACAGTATTAAAATTGACGGTCATATTGATTAAAGAGCATGGTACGGAACCATGCCATACCATAACCAATTCTTGACCACTAGGCTAGGTTTCCTTTCCATTTTTCACTTGCGCTGCTCAATCGACGTTCTGACAATTACATTTTTACCAAAACCTAGTTGCATTGTCCCGAGACGAAAGTCAAAAGTATAAGGCTTCTGATAACAACTATATTGACTCTCCACAAATCGATTATTATTAATCCTAACGTCACTCACATGATACATTAGTTCCACAACAATGAAAGAACTATCCGTTCTTCTTCGTATACAAGGACCGCAAAAGTTATACATACTTAGGTATTTTAACATAAAGTTTCTACCCATCTTTCAAAACCTTCAATTCACCAAACAAACTTATCAAGGGGAAACACTTAATCGCTTCCAACTTAATACTACTTTCAGCAACTTAGGACAAAGCCTCCAGAGGGCCGAGATGAAAATATACGTCAAATATCACAAGTCCATGTACAGTCAACAAGGAGAATGTGGGGTCGCCAGATTTTTATTTTTATTTTATTATATAGTTTAGGATGGCGAAACGAGCTAAAGGCCCACCTGATGTTAAGCGGTTACCTTTGCCCATAACAACTTCAATACCACCTAGGCTGTTACCTAAATGGTACCGCAAGTCGGTTCGCCAAACTGAGACATGAAGATGGAAAGTCTCATGTGATTGTAATTTCACCGCAGCCGTACCCTTCAGACCGAAACACAGCAATGCAAGCATCACTATTTGGCGGAGAAGTAGATACGGTGGTAGTACTTCCCGAACGAGCTCTTTCACAAAGGAGTTCTACTACTACTAAATTTTTTCTATATAATAATGATAAAGTTTTCTTAAGAAATTATGGTTATCTCCAGACATTGTGAATTGACATTACGTATTTTATCAATCGAACGGCAATCGAGAGGGAAAATGCTCAGAGTCTACCTACGTGATCGAAACAGAAATGAGGAGATTCGCAGGAGAATAAAGGCAACCGACATAGCCCAAAGAATTGCCCAACTTAAGTGGCAGTGGGCGCGGCACATTGATCGCAGAACGGATGGCCGATGGGGCCGTAAAGTTCTGGAGTGACGAACGCGTACTGGGAGGCGCAGCGTGGGTAGGCCCCCACAAGGTGGACCGACGACCTGGTGAAGGTCGTTGGAATCCGCTGGATGCGGAAAGCGCAGGGCCGGTCATTATGGCGATGCTTGGAGGAGGCCTATGTCCAGCAGTGGACGTCTTTTGGCTGAAATGATGATGATAGTGATGATGATTTATACAAAAAGCTATTCAAAAATATCCAACATAATTTTTCAAAAAAGCTTTACGTATCTAGTTACTTCCTACCTTTCTTCGACTGTACTTAGTAAATATTCGCGAAATATCACAAGTTTATGTACTTAGTGAAATGACACGAACTGGGGCCTAGTTATTGTAGCCTGTAACGGCTACAGTACTGTATTGCGGTGGTACACGGAACTAGGGCCATTTGGATGCGGCAACGAGAATGTTTGGTTCAATAAACACTTGCGTATTTCGGGAATGAACTTGAGGATTGTCTGATTGTCACCTTGAGCACAGATAATATAATACTATACTCCTTGAGTAAAGTAGTCTTTAGGGTTCCGTACCCAAAGGGTCCCAAACGGGGCCCTATTACTCTCGCTATGTTGTCCGTCCATCCGTCCATCCGTCCGTCCGTTCGTCCGTCCGTCCATCCGTCCGTCTGTCTGTCACAGGGCTATATCTTTGTAACGGTAATACAAGTTGTTGATCTGTAACCATACCATATTTCTAGAGCAAGTGATAAATAATGTGCTTAGTCATCTAAAAATATTTAAAAAATTCTAAGATTATTCAATACTCAAATTTTGACTTCGAAACATAGCGAGGGTTTGAGAATAAATCCCGAACGACTCTGAAAATAAGTCATCGGTTGCATTGTCAAAGGGTGGTGGTGCAAATTTTTTTGGTGGTTTCGCACGCATCGTTTTTGTGTCGCACGCGACACTCGGAGGGAATTTGTTTGTTTGTTTTTTTTGTTTTAGGTATTTAAGGAAAAAAAAACCGGTATTGTTTTTTTTATTGATTCGGGTTCAGTATCAGTGGTATAGTCACCTCCTTAAATATGGCACGAATACAGATCAACACGTTGTAGATAACCAGTTGAAATTTTCAAAGAATATGATATTACTATTGTGCCTATCACGTGCCAATACTAAAAATAAAAAAAAAGTCTAAGCCCAAAGGGGGTCCCCATAAAACCTCGAAAACATGCATTTTTTTCAACGATTTTGTTTTGTTAGATTTATGATTTTTTTTATGCTCTATCTTCAAAACGGTAGTACAGACCAGCGTCAAACATGGTCTGATTATAGTGAATACTATGTATTTTAGCAACAAATACTAAAAATAGAGCAGAAATAGACATATATGGTGGTACCTGCGTATGAATGACGAAAATTCATATTTAGCGTATGGTGCATCGATGTCTTTTGATAAACTCTCGTTTATTAAATCAGTTTCTATGGGGTAGGTATAAGGTCGATGGGTGGTATGGAACCCTTACTGCGTGAGTCCAACTCGCACATGGCCGGTTTTTTTTATCCAAAATGTGACGAATTTCAAGGTTGGCATGCAGATTTTAATTTTTGAGTATTGCTGAAAATTTTGTAACAGATAACTCTTTTTAAAAACGAGATCACTCTGTCGCTTAACCATTAAATTGATGATGATGATGATGATGATTAAATATTGTTTGTTAAATATAATATTATAAGACAACATCTCAATTTATCATTACTTCCTAGTGTTCATAAACTAAATTATTTCATTTTAATATTTGCATGTCGTGAAACGACAAAATGTATCTGGCACTGAATGTTAAATTTTCCAACATCATGTAACCTACATTTTAAGCAAATAAATTTATTCTATTCTATTCAAAACCTTTAAGATGTCCTAACAGAAAATATTTGTTTCGAAGAATCGTCCAGCAAATTCCTTCTACCTTGTTAAGAAAAAATCTCACTCCTCCAATCCAATAAAGCTCGTTGTACAAAAACGATTAATCTGGCGCTGTCTAGGTTGCGAACTATTGGTCGCGCGACTGTGTTGCGTCGCGTCGCAAACATTATTGGTCGCGCGACTGTGTTGCGTCGCGTCGCAAACATTATTGGTCGCGCGACTGTGTTGCATCGCGTCGCAAACATTATTGGCAATGCCAGTATACGAGTCGCGTTGTATTGTTGTGGTCAGCCTATAGTTTTTTACGTGTTTTTTATGGATACATTATGAGTATATATGGAATATGGAATTGATGTTCACTTATATAGGCACAAGATGGGAGGATGATATACGGAATATCGCAGGAACAAAGTGGATACAAACAGCAAAACTAAAAGAATTATGGAAATCTTTGGAGGAGGCCTTCACCTGAGAAGGGTCCGTGCTATTAATATATTGTCAATCAATTAGTTTTTTTTTTAAATATAGATTATTAAATTAGATGCATGAAAAGTCAAGAAAAAGAAATGTGTATAAGTATGTCAAAATTGTGTGTAACTATAATATTATTGTAGCAGCTGTAGCACGGAATGAAAGGCTTTTTTATTTTATTTAATTTATTTATTTAAACATACAATAGTTACAATGCAAAGTTACATAAATTGATTGTTACAGTTGAGAAATTATTATAAATAGAATTTAACTGATTGATTTGTTAAAATAATTTATTACAAATTCATTAAAAATAAATAATTTAAAACAATAATTAATTTGACGGTGCTTGCTTTAATGGTGAAGGAAAACTTCGTGAGGAAACCTGCACACCTGAGAGTGCTCCATACAGTTCTCAATGGTGTGTGTAGTCCGACAACCCACACTAGGCCAGCGTGGTGGACTAAGGCCGTAGCCTTCTCGTACCGAGAAGAGGCCCGTGCCTAGCAGTGGGACATTAATGGGCTGGTTATGTTATGTTATTTATTTATTTATATAGTATCAGACCTTGTAAAACTACTGCTCCTACAAATGAACATTCTTTTCTATACAAGATAAGATAAGATAAGATAAGATAAGATAATGTTTATTTGTCATAACATGAGTATACACACAGAGTATGCAAGTTGTACAAAATTATTATAAGATCTATCATGTTATACTTTTACGGCATACAAATATAATTGTACACATTTGTTTCTTTAATGCTTATACTGCCTTAAACATTATTTTAGTTGTATGAAAAAGATACATAAATAAAGTATGGTGATTCTCTTGAACAAGTTTTTTAGGGGAATTTACGAGGTAGATGGCTGGTGGCAGTAATTGCCTCATAAAAACCAGTCAACATTTTTAAAATCCCTACTTTGTCTTGTTCTAAAAAAAAGTTTTCAATTTTCCCAATTTCGGCACTGCAAAACTGACGAGTATTGGTTCGCGTCAATGGAATATACTGTGTTCTCAGATTAATATTGTGTCATAGACTTTACTGTTAGATCCTCGGACGATTAAAAAAGGCGGACGGAATCTCGCTAAACAATAAGTGAAGCATCCATAGAATGCTGGCTCGCTTAAAAGTATGGGCCGGTATGCACACATTCACATCCATAGTATTTTAAAAAGCCGCGATTACGCAAAAAATCTAGTGTGACAGCAGTCATTGTTTGACGACCTCTGTGGTCTAGTGGTTCGAGTGTCGGACTGCTGATCACGAGGTCGTGGGTTCGATTACCACAGGACACAAATATTTGTGTGATAAACATAAGTGTTTGAGTTGGTCTGGGTGTTTCTTATGTATTATAAGTATGTATTTACAAAAAAAAAAGTATTTAAGTATTATATCCATTGTCTAGTACCCATATCACAAGCTCTGCTTAGTTTGGGACTAGATGGTGCTATGTAAAAATGTCCCGAAGATATTTATTTATTTTGTTGTAGTGTTACAAATAAAATAACAGTATAAATCTGATGTGTTAAAATGCTTTCGAAATTAAAGTGGGTTTAGGATATAATGAAGTGCTTCAGTCTTTGCTTAGCGAGATTCCGTCCGCCTTTTTTATTCATCGGAGGTTAGATCCACATAAAATTAATCATTCATAAGACACTCTGAAAGACTGAAATGAACTTAGTCCTGAAATGGGGCAACATTACCAGAGGAATTCGGGTACATACACTTACAAAGCCCCAACAACCTATCTACGTATATTACAATCAAGAGCCCAGAACATCAAAACGGAACACATTCAATACGGCGGCCACCACTTTCGAGCAGCATCAGTTACCCACAAATTGTCTGTAGTTCCCTGATTGGATTACTGCAATCTGCCTGTGGGCTGACTCCGCTGGATATTGCTAGGCTTAGAATGTATGTGTCTCTTTCAATTTAGGACTTAGGCTTTGAGTTAGGTGTAGTTTAGAAGCTGTGTGACAAAAAAGTAGTTAGATTTGTTGAAACGAATGTCCCTTTTGGGTAGACTCAGACAAGATCAAGTCTTTGCTTGGTCTTGTCCGAGTCTTGCTGGTCTTGCATTTTCACCAATACTAGACCGCAAGACTTAAGACTTTGGGCAAAATTCACCAACATCATCATCATCTCCATTAGCCTCCAACAAACAACATTGATAGCCATCAATGTTTGCGATTGAAAAAGAGCCAAGGGGGCGATAGGACATGCTAACTACTACTACTTTTCTGTAAACTACGCGTAATGTTGTCAAGTCATTGTCTTGCAGTGTTGTGGTCTTGCATTGGTTTTGCTAAAATGTAAGATCGCAAGAGTTTAGGCAATACTTTAGTTAAAACCAATGCTGCAGCTGAATAGATAGGCCGCTAGTTTTATTCTTAAACTAGCCTATGCCCATGACTTCACCCGCGTGGATGTCGTTTATCGCGCATTCCTCGGGAACTGTTCATTTTCCCGGGATAAAATGTAGCATATATGTTAATCTGCGATATGTTCTATATGGGCTATGCTCGGAGTGTCCCTGAGTGATCGAATCAGAAATGAGGAGATTCGCAGGAGAACGAAAGTAACCGACATAGCCCGAAGAATTGCCAAACTTAAGTGGCAGTGGGCGGGGCACATTGCTCGCAGAACGGATGGCCAATGGGGCAGTAAAGTTCTGGAGTGGCGACCACGTAATGGAAGGCGCAGCGTGGGTAGGCCCCCCACAAGGGGGACCGACGACCTGGTGAAGGTCGCGGGAATCCGCTGGATGCGGAAGGCACAGGACCGGTCGTTGTGGCGATGCTTGGGGGAGGCCTATGTCCAGCAGTGGACGTCTTTCGGCTGAAATGATGATGATGATGATGTTCTATCTGTATGCCAAATTTCATTAGATTCGGTTCAGCCATTCTTGAGTTATAAATGATGTAACTAACCCGACTTTGTTTTATATATTTAGATATTATATTTGTGTAGAAATTATCAAACACCATTTTGTTTAAGCTACCACGAATTCAACTCACGTTGGTGATTTTCTCCGTCTCAGGGTTCCGAATCCGTCTCAGGGTGACGTACTGGTTTATTGAACTAGAAGTCACAGGACCACCTTTTTTCTTCATTTGGTTTAATAGTTATTTTCGCTTGATTTTTTTTTACCTCGTTGCTTGCTGTTTTACTGCCTCATTGGTCTACTGGTCGTGCGTGAATGCTAAGCGTGAGGTCCTGAATTCCATTCCCGGGCCAAGCTAAATGTTATTGGGCTTAGCATTAGGAAATTCTTATTTGCAGCCAGGAGTCTGTATTTTGGCCCGGTTAATGTTGATAGGCTCGCCCCATATTACATAGAATAGAATAGAATAGTATTTATTTTACATTATTGTGAACTAATACATGTTCCACCAGGTACTGGCATACAAATAGGACTTCCAACATAACTGGCGAAATGTGGGAGTACATATACCTTTGGGAAATACAGGCTTGATGTTCTGTTATGATTTCTTTTTACATAATGCTCTGAAGTATTAAAATCCTTTTATCTTAAAATTTTCAATATCGCTTATTTATCTGCAATTACAGTCGCAGGTTTGATTACCACACAGAACACAAATAGTTCTATTAGTCTAAATCGATGAAGAATTTCTTAAAAAAAACCGAATATTAAACAAGCAAAAACCCATCTATTTTCTATAAACCAACATAAAAACTAAAACAGCAGTCTACCAAACCCAAAGACTTTGTATAACTGACGTTCTCAAATATCTGTAATTTGAAAAGAATAAACTTAATAGCTTAGCAGATTTGAAATACTACCACTCCTTAATAGTAAGGCCGGTTGAACTATATCGATAATGCGAAAACGATGGACGTCACATCACTAAAAATCACTCCTACACGTGTCAATTTCGCACATATACTCATTTCGCTTTCGGTGACACGATATTGACGTGACAGTTTCTCTATTGGTAACTCTATGACCAAACCACCAACCAATAGGTATTACGAAGGGTACGTCCGATCTCGGCCTGTCCCTGATTGCATTACTGCAAGTCTCACTCTGTGGCCATAGGGACGGTGTTATTTGATATGCAGCCAGTCATTTGGACCGGTTTATGCAATAAAGGCGTGTTATTGGATTATGGAGTAGATTTATGTATAGGAAATAATTGAATTATGTATTTGCGTACTGATTAAACCAGCAACTGTGTTGGTTATTATTATAACTTTTAATGCTGCGTTCATAATGGTTTCAATCTCTAGGTTTATCTGGTTACAGTTTTTGACTGAAACTATAAGAGTGATTAAAATATAAGAACCTATAATAATACCTAATAATGCATGAGTGTAAGCCAACTGGCAGATTTTGTGGATCATAAGTATGTGTAGCTACCTACATTAGAATTACCAAAAAAAAAAAATATATATATTATATATTATTTGTTCGATTCCCACAGGACACAAATATTTGTGTGTGTGAACATAAGTGTTTGTGTTTGTCTGGGTGTTGCTTATGTATTATAAGTATGTATTTACAAAAAAAAATGTATATAAGTATTATATCCATTGTCTAGTACCCATAGCACAAGCTCTGCTTAGTTTGGGACTAGATGGTGCTGGGTAAAAATGTCCCAAAGATATTTATTTATTATTATTCCATTTATTCATTATTTACACTTATCAATTACATTTTTAAATATTTTTTAAACAAATAAAAAACAAAAAATTATTATTAAGATCTTCTGTACCAAAATCACACCAATAAAGATTCTATTCTATTCTATCAAGTCCAGGCTGAGAAGTTCCAAGCATTTGATTTTCAGAAGAAAGTCTAGCACATCCACTTTACTTACCAATATAAACTCTCTAATTACGATTCTAAATATAAATGATGGTGAAAAGAAAATATAATCACGAGTTTTTAAACTAACGTGGTCACTTACACTAAGAAAGTGAGTAAGTAGTAGAATGTGAAGTCTAAGTGTGCAGTAAATTTAAGTGTAATGAAATTATTTAGATGATTATCATTTCATGATATTTAATATTCTCAAACCAAAAAAAAAAGATAGAACAAGCGAATGAAGTCAGAAAAAGCAAGTGCTTCGTCAATCTTATTCTTTTGATCTGAGTTAAAAGTATTAGAAAATATAATTTGACTCTAAATATAAGGAATATTGACATTCACGCTGATATGAAGTATTTTTTATTTATTTATTTAATCCGTTATTCACAACTGGGTAAAAAGACGCCATAGTCGTTCTCTAACAATCTTAGGGTAATGCAGAGACAAAAAACACTTCACACACTATACTACTACACTTCTTTGGGTCGGCTGATCCACGAGTTTGTAAACATACTTATTTAAGATTTTTTTTTCTTCCACAAATAACAAGCATCAATTTAGTGTTATCACAATAATATAACAAACGATTATTTGTGGGAGACTGGTGCCTAAACTAAGCCAGAGCTTGTATTTTAGGACACCAGGGGCCTGATTCACAAACGTTCGAAAAGTTTCCATTTCCGAAGTAAAATTTGACCGGCAAATGAAACAAAACGACCACTTCCTGCGACCACGAACGCTGCAAAGCATTCGAAAAACCAATTTTAATAATAATACGCGATGTAATCTAATTTAACTTATTTTATTAACCGACGAAAAAAAAGAGGAGGTTCTCAATTCGACGCGTATATTTTTTTTTTTTTATGTATGACCACGCATAACTTTTTACAGAGTGGTCCGATTTTGATGATTCTTTTTTTAATGGATAGGGTATATCTCGAAGTTGGTCCGATTTAAATTTCAAAATCAAATTCGACCCCTAAGAGTAGTAAAACAGGGGATGAGTGTTTGTTCACCCACTGAATTCTTACCTGTTAACTGATTCTGTTGAAACTTGACACACATAAATATAGTTCTAGACACTACGACATAATGGAGACCTGGAGTTAGATTTTAACCACAAAAAAATGAAAAATAAAACTTTTTAACAAAAAATTGAACCGACGAAAACAGAAACTGAAAAGCGAAAAATAACTAATTATGAGTCGGCGCCAAACAACCAATCAACGAAGATCATTAAATTACTTTAAATAAATAATAAAAACAACGTCACATCAAATACAACGTGAAATTTTCAACGATAAACAATTACTTTCCAAAAATGCGTTCTCCGCTCGGCCATTTGCAACTTGCACGCACTTTGCTTGTTAAAAGTTCGTTTGGCGCAGACTCATAATTAGTTATTTTTCGCTTTTCAGTTTCTGTTTTCGTCGGTTCAATTTTTTGTTAAAAAGTTTTATTATGAAACAAAACGATTTGAGAATCGAACGGATTCGGAAACTATTCATAATTCTTTAATTTTACACCGAGTGCTTTCCTACAGCAAATGGCTCTCGGAAGGGTTTCCGTAAATATAGCTTTGCGTTTCCGAATCCGTTCGGTCCTCAAATCGTTTTGTTTTAAAAAAAACTAGTTTAACCTGATTAAATCGTGTGTTATTATTAAAATTGATTTTCCTGAATTTTCGAATGCTTTGCAGCGTTCGTGGTCGCAGGAAGTGGTCGTTTTGTTTCATTTGCCGGTATAATTTTACTTCGGAAACGGAAACTTTTCAAACGTTTGAGAATCAGGCCCCAGGTCCCCCTCCTAGCGGCATGGATAACAATCATAATAGGTTAATTCTTATTTGTACTGTTAAGCTAATATTAATTAAACCAGAATACTATTTTGCATTTTTAACAATAATAGTTTTGTTAGTTTTATGTATGTATTGTGAATGTGTGTACATATGGGGGAAATACTGTGTGTATGTGGGGGGTGTGTGTTTTGAATTTTAACGGGTTGTAGTTGATACTCATTCAAATTCAGTCTATTTACAATCGAATGCTGGTCGTCAGAGCTCTCCTAATTGCATCATAACAGCTCTTTTCTACCTAAGCTTGTATAAAATGTGCTGTTACGTAAAACAAGCTCGTCTACGTGTTGGGATTGTACACTAATGAAGCGTGTGGTTATCATAACTTTGACGCTGTGCAACGTTGTTAATTTTTATGTACAACGACATGGTTAAAGTTTCTGGAAGGATTAACGGGTACGTGGGACACTCAGAAAGTTTTGCGAAACTAAAAAAAAATTGTTCTATACGGACATATATTTTTATCAAATCTTTTCAAAGTACTTTCCACCAGCCTCTATACAAAGATTCATGCGCCTAAACCAGTTTTCAAAACACTTTTTCCAGTCCGCCGCAGACACCTCGTTTACAGCCTGCTCGAACGCAGCCAGCGCATCTTCCGGCGACGAAAATTGTATCCCTTTGAGCTGATTTTTTATTTTTGGGAATAAAAAGAAGTCACACGGTGCTAGATCAGGGCTGTAAGGAGGGTGACCCAGGAGTTTGACTGGCGTGCTGTCCAGGAAGTCCCTCGTTTTGAGTGCGGTGTGCGCAGGTGCATTGTCGTGGTGGAGCAGTAGCCCGCGGAGCCCTGTGTTTGGTCGCTTGTTGCTTATAACAGAGAAAACTTCTGGCAAACATTTGGTAGTATACCATTCGGCATTAATGCTTCTTTGATCCCGTAAGGGAATTGATACCAAGTGGCCAGTCAAATTAAAAAAGCTAGCTATCAAAATCTTACCCCCGCTTCTAGATCGCTTCACTTTGGTAGGCGTTGGCTCATTTTGAAACACCCAAACAGTCGACTGGCGCTTGGTTTCTGGGTCGTATTGATAAATCCAGGACTCATCACCTGTAACGATGTCGTAAACACGCCGAGACGAGCCTGCTTCAAATTTGTTAAGCATATCACGGCACCATTCCACCCGGGCCTGCTTCTGAGCATCGGTGAGGTTGTGCGGCACCCAGCGTGATACTATCCTCCTCACGCGAAGATGGCTGTGTAGAATCTCGTGAACGCTTCCCGATCCAATCTTCAATATGTGTTGAATCTCCTGATATGTAATTCGCCAATTGTCTTGGATTAAATTTTTCACTGCTAGCACGTTTTCTTCGGTAACAGCCGTCAAAGGGCGACCGCTTCTTTCGTCATCCCCCAAAGTTGGTCGACCGCGCTTGAATTCGTTATACCAACGATACACGGTTGCCTTGGAAGGGCCTTCATCCATGAATGCCATTTGAAGTCTATCGTACGATTCATCCGGTTTCAGGCGACACTTGAAATCGTATAAAATCATAGCTCTAAAATGTTCCCGGCGCAGATCCATATTTCAGTGAGACACAATACTTTGAATTAACTCGCAAAAAATGTGGAGGGAAATTTTGAAATTGGAACTTACTTATTTTTACTTATAAATAATCATATTTTCGAAAAACATTATAACTGGCCAGTCTCCCATATATAAAAACTTTTTTTCGCAATACTTTCTGAGGGGCCTGGTATATGTACTCATAACCTCTACAGCAGTTAACTGAACTGTAGACGTCATTTAATGTAAGTATGTAATGTATGTGGTTTTGTACCTCGTAAAGAAAAAAACGGGAATCCTTATAGGATCACTTTGTTGCCCGTCCGCCTGTCTGTCTGTCTGCTCGTCCGACTATTAATTCCCGTTTTTATCGAGAGTTGCTAAAGGTATCGAAATGAAATTAATTTCAAGTACTTACATCTATTGCTCAATAGTGGTCAAAAAAATCAACTATGCACCATGGCTCCTCTCCAGCCACTCCTCCATGACGGGCCTTACCGCCGCTATTGTGGCGTGCCTTGCGCTGGGTTGCGCAAGCCGCTCTTCCCATTCAGCCACTGGGATCTGGCGGACCTCGCTCCGATCAGGCGGGTCCTCGCGCTGGTGGAGGCTGTTGCCTTAATGGTACCGCAAGTCGGTTCGCCAAACTGAGACATGAAGATGGAAAGTCTCATGTGATTATAATTTCACCGGCACCCGTACCCTTCAGACCGAAACACAGCAATGCCAGCATCACTGTTTGGCGGAGAAGTAGGTACGGTGGTAGTACTTCCCCAGACGAGCTCTTTCACAAAGGAGCTCTACTAATTCTTTACCACTCTCCTAATCTAATATTAATGCTCTGTTAAAAATACAACAATACAATAAATGTAATCTGCCTTATGTATAAGGGATATAGCACACAGATACACAAGTACAGGCTAAGGTAAACGCACGCAAGAATTAGCGAAACGCTCGCCGTCTACGTAACGCGATTGTGGGGTAACGAAGCATGCGGTGTACTACAGCTTTATATCACTAGGGAGGGAAGTAACTGCTCTATACAGATATCGATGTTTATTGTATCCATTTATAAGAATTTTCATGTGCTGATTTTTTTTTAATTGTTGCTATATTACACGTACCTACGGCTGCCGTCGAACACTGAGCGCAAGCGATTTTAGCCTTAGTGGTGGTTCACCGGAAAGTTTGCTGATAGTACAGTCTAACAAAGCAATTAGTATACAGGGAAGAGAAGAGATATAAATGAAGTTTTCTCAGAAGATTATGGAGGTTTTCGAGTGAAATATCATTTTATTAACGGACAAAGTTAATCTGTATTTATATAAAACCCAAATCAAACCATTCTATTATAACTTCCTGATAAATCTTCATCTATATCTGGCGACCCTGTATACTAATTGCTTTGTTAGACTGTACATAGGAATCAGCGAAACGAGGTCTTTAGTCGTGGTGAAGTAATGAAACGTGTGGTGTACATTTATTCATATTTTTCTAGAGTAGTACTACATCGCTATATGGAATTTTTCGATATCGACAATATTGATTGCCTAACTACACTTCAAATGTGTTTTATGTGTATTGTGTCTAAATCAGAACTTACATATCAGACTTACTTAAAAATACATAATAGAGTGATATTATAGTAATTGTTGTATAATATGTAGTCATAGACCATAATATATATACATACTATTATATACGTCAAATGGAGCGCAAGAATAAAATCTTTTTCTTTCTTTCTTTATATCAATTGTAACATTTGTGACCCAAACTCCCCAAAATTCTTGAAATGTCCAGAAATCTAAACAAGGTAAATAAACCATGTGAATCTCGTAAAATTACGTTTATTTCAATGGGCAAGTTCGTCAAATTTTGCATTACCGGACAGTGCACCCTTTACCCGCGCTTCACGGTTATTTAACCACCCCTTTTTAGATGGGGCTCCAAGAGTTTCCATCGGCATTTATATTCTGGAGTGAACGAATAATGGCGTATATTGGCTTCGTCGTCAATTTGTAAAATTAAAGAGTAATATGCAATGATTTTACATAAGTACAGATATGATATACCCTAACAAATCAAACGAAAAACATGTTCCGTGCGCAGCGGTCGCACACATACACAATTTTTTACATCACTTACATTTCACAACATTGCCGTGTCGTGTGAAAGAGATGGTGTATGTAAACCAATATGAACAAAAAAGACAGCTAGTGTTTGTCAGCTACGTGTAGTGTATGTGGCCATTTAGGCCAGCCAATCACAGCACACAGCAGCATGCAGGGTAGCCAATCACAGCACGCAGCAGCATGCAGAGTAGCTAATCACAGCACTTTTGGCATAGATTAACGAAACTAGTAGACAGAAGGTACAAGTATTTTACGCGGCAAGTATTATACCCAACTTTAATCGTATTTATTTTTTATAAAAATGATTTTTTTGACAAACTTTATTTTTTTCCATAAAATTTCATTGATTTATTCAAATCATAATGTTATGGGACTAGATAAGAAAAATTCATATTAAAATGTATACAGTTTTTATTTTTTACTGAATATTGAATAAAAATATGGCATTCAAACTACAAATAGTCAAGAAAATCGAGTTAGGAGATGCTTCTATTAGATGTTGAATTTACTTTTCGAAACTGATTATAGACCAGTAATTTTATTACTGGTCTATAATACTGTTATTACTGTTAATACTGTTATTATTGTTTTTATTACTGTTTCCTACATTTCTGTACTTAATTACTACTGTAATACTAAGATTAACTTATGGTTTTTTTTAATTCTTACAAAGTTGCATACTAGTAAAACTTTTCGTAAAAATATTCATAATAAGTGAAGAAGTAGGTAAGAGTTTAAGGTAAATAAAGAGTAGGTCTTCTTCAAGTTTTGTTTTTTTATTTTGACGTAGTAATTTTTGTCATAAATATGGAAGATTCTATGTCAGTAGATTAACATTTATGAAAACCATTTAAAAATGATAACTAATTTTGGAGATAAAAAATGTTTTTTTTACTTATCTAGTTTTCTTCGGAACCATTGGGATTTTTGAGACAATATTTGGAATATTATCAGTTAAGAGTATATAAATAATAAAAATCAAGTTAAAATCTTAAAAAGTCAAAAAAATAAAAATAAACAAATAAATCATGATTTTTTTGATTTAAAAAAAAAAAACAAAAAGTCTGTCACAAACAAAAAAGTCATGATTTTTATCAACCCTGGATTATACCCCATACATACCCCTGTGACAGTATAAATTACATAAACTATGCTGTCATTAAATTGATCTCAATTCGAAATTCGTAATTTACTCACATTAGGCCGCTGCACGCTGTAATCACTCACAATATCATTATCTTTTACAATGTTGCATGCTGTTTGGGACTTGATTATTTTTAGGACTGGGTTCCAAACAGGTGTTAGCTGCCAACTATCTTCTCTATTAAAATTAGGATGTTTTTAATTTCAATAACCTCACGGAGCATTCTAGGTACATATCGGTTTTCCTTCTCCAGAACTTGTGGTTTATCAAATCGAAGAAAATGGTTGGGTTTGTCTAGGGCAAGTTAAATAATATACGCGATTTAATCCGGTTAAACTTTGTTTTATTATAACAATATATCTACTGAATAATACTCATAAAAAGATTAACCTAGCTCTATAATCTCGATAATCGATAATTTATTGTATTATTTCGCATTTACGCATACGAAGAAAAATCTAACAATTTAACGAGCAGTTGATAGATCAAACTGTACTTGAGGAATGTTCTGTTATACGGACCTGAGTAACTGAACGACCAAAGTACGCTCTGTGCGTCGTCGGACGATAATACTGAACGTACCACTTTTCTGCCTACGAGTCGCATCTGCATCTTTATAATCTATGTTTTGTCTTATCGCTCTCGGAACAAAAAATATTTATTGTTTTTAATAGAAATACGCCTATAATGCAAATAATTTTTTGTACTTACAAGTGGTATGTGATCCCTTTTTGTTTGTTTGCTTTCATGACTTAATTAGTACACTTTCTGTACATACACGACGGCATTTTTGTAATTTTTTGTCACCTGTTACGATCGGCGCCTTGCCTTGACGCGGACTAATAGCAAGATGTCACAATTAGCTTGTTTTCGAGTCTTCAGATATTCGCGCTAGTCACTCATCTGTACTTATGTAATATCATTGGTAATATGCATTTGAAAATAAAATTATGGAATGGCTTTTGTTTGTTTAAATTGAATGTTTTGGTGCTGACTAAAAATCGTTTTGACTGTAGGATCTTTAGCTAAATAGTATACAAAACTATTACCTATATTACATGATCATGTTATAAATATTCTTGGTTGCATAAACTTGGTTGTTGTAGTGAATAGGGGTTGTCATTATAACAGAAATAAATACGTAAATTGATTGAGATCATATTGCTATTGTGACGCTTGAATAGAGCTGATAAAAAACTTTTTAACAATAAATAAAACCGACTTCAAAAACCGTAACAAAAAAGAAAAAAATAATCCTTGTATGTATTTCAAAATCTTAACATAAACCAAAATTTAGAAGGCGGCGCGTGACTTTCCCTTTGCGTCATGTAAATATAATGTACCGTCGAGCGCTTATCCATAGTAAAAAACAGTTTATGCGAACATACATGAAAATCACGCGCCGCCTTCAAAATTTTGGTTTCATTTTTGTTAAAAAGTTTTTATTTCATACTTTTTAGTTGATAATTCACAGAAAAATGAAACTATTAGTAGATCATCTAGGTAGGCGAAGCTAAAAAAAACTGATTTATTTAACCTGGTTAAAAAACTACTCAACCTAAGTCAATAAAATTTATATGAGACCACCGCGCGGGCTTCTTCTACCAAATAAAAAAACAACCATGCAAATCAGCCCAGAAATCTCGGAGTAATCGGAGTACATACATGAAAAAAAAAAAAAAACCTGCCGAATACATAACCTCCTCCTTTTTTTAAGTCGGTTAAAAAATAAACAAATTCTCAATACAGTTCACAAAACAAGTCCCATCACTAAAATATACCTACAGTTTATTTTAGTTTTAATTCAACTGGTGTATAGCAGGAATTAATTTCCTTACGGATAATGGAAGAAAAACATTGAATGTTATTTGTTTGTCATCTCACACCGAGCTTGGCATCTGACGTAATAGATGTCGGAATAATACTGTATTAAGAATGTACTGAGTCTTGAAATTAACTGTAGATCGATGTGTAAGCAAGAAACATTTTCGATAGTATGTATGTAGTATCAATTTTCATTTTTTATATTTTTTATTGATGGAATCATTATCATCATTATGATGATTTGGAGCTAATCGTTAACACCATTAATTTCTATCCACATACAAAAAAAATTGCCACAAACAATAAAATTAAGGACACAAAAAAAACATTGATCTATTATTATCGATTTCAATATTTATATATTATATATATCGATTTGTGATTATCGATTTTGATAATAGGAAAACTGTAACATTAGGGACCGGACACTAGAACATCTTTCGAGATTTTACTAAATAATGAATCCATCTTACTTAGATGGATTCATTATTTAGTAAAGTCTCGAATCGACGAGGATCCCAACTCAATAAATAAGCTACACGTCCATTGCTTTTTGAAGTTACGATCTGCTTTCAAATAGACATAATAAACGATCTATGGACAGAAAAAAAATGATTTGAGACTTTCATATACCACAATACAAACATATTGGTACCGGCCTCCACGTGTTATTACGACAACAGTGGAGCTTCCAACCTATGATATAACACATTTCATTAATAAAGGTAATATTTCAATACATAGTAATACAGCCAATGTGGGGTGGTTAATGATAGCAATAACACTAGCAATCGGGAATGAATAAAAGGTGTAATTTATGTGTTTCTACCCCCGAAATGTGGCCGCAATTACAGGCTGTATGGGGTACAGTAGGGCGGAGAAGCTATGTCGATAGATTGGCTTATTAAAATTTTAGAAGGCAAATTAATTGGTTTATTTTATGACTTGAATTCTAATTATTGAAATAAAGTGGAGTATCGTGTCATTGATGTAGACGTGAGGTTAAACGGGGCAAGAGCTACTTTTGAATTTATAAACAGGCTATGAACTGGCAGCATGTGGCTACATTCGATTTCTTTTTCAAGTTTGCTTTTACCCAATGTTTATTTATTTATTTATTATATTCTTTATTGAACATTACACCAAACGAAAACAAAGACAATAGTTTACAGAAAGATTCAATTCAATTCAATTCAAATAGCATTTATTAACAAACTAGTTAACTATTTACATTATTTATTTATTTCCACAAAAAAAATACATACATTTGGCAGATAAAGTGTAGAACATAAACCAGTTTAGGTTTTTTTGTACACCGCTTGGTCCGTCGACATTCATTACAACAAGATGTGAGTATTAAATATTATGTATTGTCGACATTGGTAATCTGTTTGTTTTGCTTTCCCCCAGATCCCTCCACATTTCTCGGTCGTGAGCTTCCCTCCTCCATGTCGCACCTGCTGATGTTTTCAGGTCATCTTCCCATCTTCGTGCCGGTCTGCCTCTTTTACGTTTCCCCTCTCTCGGGTACTATTCAGTAACGTCTTTGGCCCATTTCTCTATTCTGCTTCTGATCGTATGACCTGCCCACTGCCACTTTAGTTTTTTTATTGTGTATGTCACGTCTGCGATGTTAGTTTTTTTCCTTATAAGCTACTTTTGAATTTATAAACATGCGATGAACTGGCAGCATGTGGCTAAATTCGATTTATTTTTCAAGTTTGCTTTTACCCAATGTTTGTATATTTATTTATTATATTCTTTATTGTACATTACACCAAACGAAAACAAAGACAATAGTTTACAGAAAGATTAAGTAAGTACAATGGAACCAAAAAAACCAAATGAATGAATGGGAACCGATCGTGGGTAGGTACGGTGTAAAAGTAGGTACGTTTCGTACATAATATACCTACTTAAATATAATAATATAAAATACATGGAATTTACTTAAATAAGTATGAGAAATATATATCATATAATATACAATACAATACAATACAAATACTCTTTATTGTACACAAAAGAAGATAGCAACATATATGACTTATATAGAACACATGTACAATGGGCGGTCTTATCGCTCAAGGCGATTTCTTCCAGACAACCTTAGGAAACAATAAAACAAAAACACAAATATACTAATAAATACAAATATAAAGTGTAGTAGTTTAGCCATTTCAAGAAGTAGTGAAACAGATTGACAAGTAGTGTTCCTTTACAGTAGTGTAGTATTGTTTCTTTTAGTGTTTTTAACTGGTTATATATTAGCTACATACTTTTACGATGACCTGGTGAAGGTCGCGGTAATCCGCTGGATGCGGAAAGCGCAGGACCGGTCGTTGTGGCGATGCTTGGGGCAGGTCTATGTCCAGCAGTGGACGTCTTTCAGCTGAAATGATGATGATGACATTCTTTTGAGTAGATAATTATATATAAAAAATTGTCTTTATAAAAGGTATTGTGGCTTTAGGCTTTTAAAAAAGAGGCAGACAAAAATACAAAATACAAAAACATTTATTTCAAACATACAAATCAGTCATCAGTAACATTAAAGAGATCTTATAGCCTGACCAAATAAAACATGAATGAATTGTGTGAACAATTATATGGATGAAAGGAAATTAACTCTGTGCCGATGAAGATGTAAGATGACGGCTGATAGAGGTGTATGGAAGAAAATGACATACTTCGCCGACCACAAATAAACTGGAATAAGGGAAAGAGGATGATGAAGTAGGTGTTATATTGTTATTTTCACATTTTTGTTGCAATATTCTAGATTTTAAAAAAATTATAACGATAACAATTAAATATCGAGCATGTCTCATCCCTCGTGACTTTAGGAGAGGCCCATCTTGCTGTAGGGAAATGCTAATGATTTCCCTTCAGACACCATTTTAAAGGTAAAGTCGTAATGAATATTCTATTTTAGTTCTATACCATTCTCTCATAGATTTGCACCATTGTTCAACGATTTAACTTAACTTTCGGTGTTATTGTTCCGAGTTATCAGCCGAATTGTTATATTTTGTGTAAAGTTATTTAAGGTCATTGTAGAGTATTTAGGTACCTAATTTAAAGTCATTATACCTATTATTATTATAAAACAAAGTCCGAGATTGTGACTGTTTTGCTGTATTGAACAGAGTTATTTACGACTGAAAAGGTTACCCCAATGAGTCTATTGTTAGCTGTTACAATAAATATTTTTTGCGTAAAAATCATAGTCATTATGCTTGGAATATAGATTGATTATTTTATTTTGTACAGATATTTCAATAATTATTTTGAACTAGCTTCTGCTCGCTTCTTTGCACGTGTAAGTCAATCTTTCAACTACAAGCAAAGAGTTAAAAACTAACTGTTTCATTTTCGTAAGTTAATTAAATAAATCTTGTAAGGCTCGTAGCGAAGCAACGACTGCGCGGATTGTACGATCTGCAAGGTTAAGCTGCACTTGCCGTGGTCAGTCTGGGGATGGGTGACCGTTTCGTTACACACCGAGACCCCTTCGTGCCTCGGAGAGCACGTTAAGCTGTCGGTCCCGGTTGTCATACGAATATCTATGGCAATCGTTACGGGTAGTCAGAAGCCTGAAAGTCTGACAACTGGTCTAACCTCCGAATGTCAGTATTACCCAGTAACTGGGTTGCGGGGGTCTGATGGCAGTCGCTCCGTGTAAAATACTGATGTTCAGCCGCATCTGGCTAGACTGGAAGCCGACCCCAATATAATTGGGAAAAGGCTTGGAGGATGATGATGAATTAAATAAATCTAGGACAAAAATATAGGGGTCCAACTAGAATTTGTATACCTTTTGCTACTGTGCATGTATACTTGCAGGTAGGTACATTTTACTTCTAACTTCAAAGAGTATAAGATAAAATTTTGCTACATTTTAAGCATAAATTCTAAACGGGTGTGCCTGGATTAAGGTGACCAGATGTCTCGTATTTTACGGGACGTCCCGTTTCCAGCTAAGAATTTTGTAATGACCCATAATTGGGCAAAACCAATACGGGACCGTAATTACATTGTAAAAAAAAATATGATGGTTGCATGAGTTTTTGGTTTGTAGAAATTGTGACATTTTTGTCGTTTTATGTTGTGTTGATTTCTAGATAAATTATATTTAAAATGGGTTGTCCTTTATTTTAACACTGAATCTCGTATTTTGAATGCTGATACCCCGTAAATGTGAAATCTCACCTGGTCTCCCTAGCCTGGATACTCTTGAATAGAGATATGTGGTAACTATCTGTGTTTACTACAAAATGTGGCAACAGAGAGGATAAACTCGGATACTTGTAGTAACTTTATGGGGAATAGAAGTGTTGTGTTATCCGTAAGGATATAGTCCTTCTAATATTATAAATGCGAAAGTATGGATATTTTATTTTTACTTCAAACACGCTAAAAGGTTCGACGGATTTGGATGAAATTTGTGACACAGAAAAACCATATCCTGGATTAACATATAGGATACTTTAATGGACAATCACCAAATCTGACATCGACCTTTGACGTGCAAATACTTTCATCACCAACTCAGCCTATCGCAGTACAATGCTTGACATAAGCCTGTCCCAAGTTATGTCACAATACTCGGTCCTCTGCCTTCCGCATCCAGTCTCCCCAGCCACTTTCTTCAGGTCGTCGGTCCACCTGCCGGGGGGGCGCACTGCGCTGCGTTTGCCAATTCAAGGTCTGCACTCAAGGACTCGCCTGCTCTAGCGGCCATTAGTCCTTCGACAGACATGGCCAGCCTTCTGCCAATTCAGCTTACTGATCCAATACTAATACTTTCATACTTATGGTAAAACACTTAACGCCTCAGTAAAAATAAGCACCGTAACATTTTTACTTAACATTCGTTTACCTAAAACCATTAAACGTACTTTACTCTAACATAAATATAATAATTCCGCCTCATATGCCATTTACATACAACATCTGTTCTAAGCGTACAGTTAGCAGCCCAAATTATAACTTCAAACGAGAACGTTCAAACAAAAACCACCTTTCATACCACATCATATGATTTAAATTTCTTTGTTGGGAATATAAATTGCCTAACAGACAAGGCTGACAAATGTACGCGGGGTACGTCCTTTAGTATGTCGCTCAGATTAAATGCAGCCATCGTTCGGAGGTGAATTGATCTAAGATAGTTAGGGGAAGGTCACATGTGGACGTCGAGAATGGATTGGCGGTTTGTAGCAGGATATTAGAATTTGGGCTCATTGTCAACAGTGTGGGAGGAATTTAACGTGGCAACCGTAGTTGCCTGCGTCGTGGTGTGGAGACAGGTGGTGTTAGAACATGAATAAACATACATCAGAAGCCAAACTGAGCTGCACCATAGAATAGGTAATAATACTTCTCTTTTCTTATGGCTGCACGCCGGTTCTTACTACAGCGGAGCATACATGAACTCGTCGGTGAATAGGTCATACATCGCCGCGCTATGTGTGAGTGTACCACAGCGGCTAGCACAGAGTACATTATTATAACTGGCGGCTAGTTTGGCTTCTGTATGAATTTTTACTTCATACTCAATATATTTATTGCATTCACAATGTATTGCTTAGGTGGTAGACACTATGAGATCATTGTGAACCCTGTCGGGCACGGGAAAGAAAACATGTAGGAGAGGAAGCGTGCTCTCTAAGTCACCGCCAACATCCTGCCTCCGGACTACATTTTTTTTTTCTACTATTTCTAAAGACAATATTCTCACTTTTAAACGTTTCTTTATTTCTGGCATTAACCTACATTATACTCACATTATTTGAATAAATTTGATGTAATAAACAATAACCTCTTTTAAAAAGAGTATAAACATGAAGTTTCTTGCCGATTCTTCTCCATAGGACTCACAATTTGGAACCGTGCGACTAGAGCCTGACTATTCAAAAGTGCCTGTAATTAGGTTTATTTGAAATAAAAAACATTTGATTTAGATTTTATTAAGAAATTTTCTTGGTAGAAAAATCACAATAATACTTTATTCACGACCTGGGAATCAAACCCAGGACCAGAACGATGTACTCTGGGTACAAACATACTATTGTTATACCTATAGTTATTCAATATCTGTATAAATTGGCACAATCATGAAAATAAAATAATACTGGTGGTAGTCGACTTACTGACTTCCTCAAGATAATTTCTAAGAATAATCATTTCTCAGACTAACATGAATTACCAGATCATAGTTTTACCGCATTATTTTAAATTGAAGCAAACGTTCAAGAGAATAACTTAAAAATAAAAATCTAGTCACACAGATTCTATTTCCTTTGAGACAATACAATACAATACAATATCTTTATTTGCAATAAATAGGGTATATCGAATGTTGTTACATGATAAAAATATGTTCAAGCCCATTTAGCCATCACTAACAGCATGCAAATCCTTTTTGGAATTTTATTATAAATTAATATGCACATAGCGTAACAATTCTTTTGAAACCTACTAGTTCTAGGAATAATGTCTAATACTAGTCTATTTGGATTTCTGATATTAAACCGTCGGACCGTCGGGATACAGGGATAAACCGGAAAATACTGGAAAATAAACATTGTCTTTTAATTTTAAATAACATATCGATTTATCATAAACTATCGGCTTGTCTGAGCACAGAAATAAATGTTTTGACCTCTACTGAAAAGCTTTCAGTCATAAATATTTCCTTAAAAATTTTTCCATGCATGTCTGATTTTGTTATCGTTGAAATTCACAAAGATAGAACCTAACCAGCAATGTATATCGTACAAATTTAAGTACCACAAAATGTGTCGATTTTAGTGTTTTAGGTAGGCAGGTTCTCGCATACAAGGTGGAACGGACGCTGGATCCTTTGTAAAACATAAATTCGATGTTCATAGCCTTTTAGAAGATAGCTTTTAGGTAATTAAAGTGTTTTCCGAATTGAAAAATCTACTTTTCGAGGGAAGTTGAATAAAATATCGTTTTGTATTTAGTCTTTTGATAGATGATGAGGCAGAAACATTTATTAAATATACTGAGGTATGCGTGTATATTTCTAGATGTTTATGTGATGAATGAATGATATATTTATTTGCAAGAACATATAGGTAACATTGAGTTCGTCTAAAGTTAATTACAGTTGTAAAGTACATTGATTGTTTTTTTTTTTTTTTTAATAATGTCGTCAAAATGTAAGTCGTAGTTTGTTTGGAAAGTTGCCACGCATGAATCGCAAGTAAAATTGTGATTACAACCATTCTATCTATTTCTGTGCTTCTACTACTAGCTCTAATACTAAAGGGAACATTATTGAAAGTTTGGCAACGCATCGTCTAGTCCCTTGGTGACATGGATATTCCATGGGTCGCGGTGATTGCTTACCATCAGGTGACTCGCTTGCTCGTTTGCTCCCTCTATCAGTCAGTCATCCTAGCCCGGTATCACCCAATGCTGGGTATAAGCCTTTTTTTTACTTGGGGAAATCCTCATGGACGCACTCCGCCCGGGTAAGGCGAAGCCAGTGTCGGACTCTTACCGATTAAAACCACCACGGTGTTCCTCTTCCAACCATTGGCCGGGGACGTGGGAAACTTATAGTCGTCCAACCATCTCCTTTCATTTTTGCCAGCCTCTTCGATCTTGTGTGTCCCTCATCCAGGTGTTTCCTGCGGCTTTGTCCCATTTATGAAAAAAAAATACAGATCATTATTAACCTTGTCATAATCTTACTAGTCTTATTATTTATTATTTTTATTTACCTATAAAATTTAATTCAACATGGCTGACTATCATATTTTTATCTCAAATTCTCAGTTGAAGATTAAAAATTCTTATTTCTCCTTTTCTTAGACTGCTTTCTTAAATATCTTAAACAAAAGTAGAAACACCATTATTAAATCGTTTCCACGGATAAGTCTCAATAAGAAAATTTCACCGTTGGCTGGGTCGCGTTGTTTTACTCCTTAGTCCTGCGAAGGATGTGGGTGGAGGGTTTGGGGGGTGAGATTGATTATGTGCTCACGCACCGTCGGACATGTGAGGTAATTAAATGTAATGATTGCAGGAAAAACTGTGACTTTTTGTTTTATTTTTTCTTTGTTTTTCATTGTATCGTGATTAAGTTTTTCATTTAGTTTTTGTGTAAAGTGCAAAATGAGTTTATTAAGGTCAACAATAGTAAAGTGTTATGAGTAAACTATATTTATAAATACTGTTTATGAAGTTATCAGTTCGTTCCAACTATGTATCCAGTCACAATGATTGAATTGAAGCCAGGGAATCACAGGATCGAATCCTGCTCGTGAGCGATTTTTTATTTCCACAATTTCAATCTCTATATTTATTTCTCTTTGCATGCGTAAATGGGTAAAAAATATATGATTCCTTTTATTTTAACTATTATAAAATTGTAGATGTCTGGTTGTTTGTTTGTTCCAGCATCACGCTAAAACTACTGGACCGATTTTGATGAAACTTTTTTGTTTGAAAGCTGATGATCTGACTTAAAAACTGGTATGAGTTTTGAGCAAGAAAGGGAGAAAGAAAAAAAGAAAAAAAAATCGTGGATTGCGTCCTCACCCGACAGATCGAAGCTTCTCCAAGCGGATAGTAATCTACGATGGCTGGATGAGCGAGCGAGCGAGCGAGCGAGTGAGTGACAGTGACAGTGACAGTGGCAGTGACAGTGAAAGTGACAGTGACCAAGGAACTTATATATCAAGCTGGAAAGCGGACGGCTGACTAAAATTCGGTCCGATGATTGGGGAGCCCTTTGTCTCTTTCTATAGGGTGTCAATATATGCAGGAAAGGGACAGCGGGCTCTCGGTAATACAATACTATCTGAGAAAACCGGGTTTACCCGGTACTTTCTCGCTGATTTTGATAAAAGATTTTGGACCATATACGAACGGTATATTATTAAGTTCTTAAATTTGTCCGTCCGCATTCTTTCTTGGGTAAAAATTCTTTGGACAGTGACAGTGACAGTGACAGTGAGATCAGCAGCATTTATTCAGAGATGTTTCATTATTTTAGTGTAATGTAATGTATTAGTTTATGCCTATAGTATTTAAGCCTCAATTATATTGTTGGAAAATACACTCCAGACATCACTTTACGTCATTTCCTACATACGAAGGGTCTCCTTAAAAACAACTCACTAGGAAAACCGCACAAAAAAGAGAAAAACAAACAAAAATTCCCTTGGTTTCTACACGCTCGCCTTTTAACTCGCCTTCTAAGATCCGATATTATCCCCTTCATCCTCAACCCTTGTTTCCCCACTATTTAAGTGGCAAATAAAAATGTTATCAATCGAGACCAACTGACTGCCGGTCTGTCCGGATTACTTTTGCACTTTGCGGTTACCCTACGTTTGTTTGTAGATAAATAAAGCAAAATTTGTACGATTTATTGTCAGTATTTTATTGGATGGTGGTATAATATTATTAAAATATGTAGGTATTTTTAGTTAATTTCCATCGTAAAACTCAAATTAAAATTCAAAACTTTATTGCTGAACAAAGTAGATTCCATACATTGCAAGATGTTGAGTAAATGTGCAGTTCACTATGTTCTACCAATTAAAGCATGCAAAATTATACCATAGTAGACAAATTATAATGATTAAGGATGAATGTAATAACTCAATTAAAAAATTCGAATTTAAAAAGAATTCAAATTGAAGTTTTTATTTCGAATAAACATTTACATATACTCTCAAAACGTTAAGAATCTAGTTGAAACTCCATGGATATACTCTTTTCAAGTAATAAATGCTTTATTAATTTGTTACATGATTTGGAAAAAAATGTGTGACAACAATGTATGTTAATGAGTGAGGCAAATTCGCTTAAGTAAACTTAATTAATAAAGATATTAAGTTAAGGCTCAATCTTAAAATATTTTTTATTTCAAATAAACCTAACTGCACGCACTTTTGAAACGTCAGTCTCCAGTTGCACTGTTCCTAAATGTGGGACCTATGGAGAAGTACCGACAATAAACGCAAGTCGCAAGAATTTCCAAAATTGACCAGTTGTTTGTTTGACTAGCAATTGTTTCTTTAAATTTTTATCAAAACTAAACTAAAGGAGATGTCCAGAAACGGTTTTTCTATAATCAAATACTCTAACCAGTACTTGTAAGTTAAACATGGATATATTTGTAGAATTTTTTGTCCAAATAACTGATTGTTATGGTATTGTCATCAGGATTACCTACCTACCTACCTTGATACATATATGTGTAATATATTTTTTGCTATTTATTTATTTTAGTTTATTAACATGCAGTAGTATGCCACGGACTGCCCCCATTATCTAGATCTTACGTCTTCTTTGTCCATCCAAGGGTTGTCTGGAAGATATCGCTTTTAGCGATGACACCGCCCATGTACCCATAATTTATACGTTGTTCCTGTTTACTACTTTTTTCATGGTGTATAATAAAGTATATTCTATTCTATTACATGTGTATATAATGTCCGTGATTTTAGCCTATCTTGTGTAACTGGAACTTATTCAAAATTAAAATGCATGATTCGGACGGACAGATGAACAAAAATAAACACACATAACACACATAACATCACGCCTGTCTTTCCCCGAAGGGGTAGGCAGAGGTGTAATAGTACACCCACATTTCGCCACTTATGTTATAGTCCCATGTAATAGGAGGCGAGCCTATTGCCATTGACCGGGCACAAATCCAGACTCCGGGCTGCTACTGAGAATTTCCTAAATAAAAACAATAACAAAAATAAAAGGCATGTCAAAATATTATGTAATAAATACAATAATAATGTTGTTGTTAATACTTACAATGTTCATGTCGTGCTCACATTAATTAACTTGTTTTTTTTTTTTTGCATGCCAACTGGTAAAATATGGCTGAACTTTGTTTATTATGATTACCACCATGTTATGTACCATGTACCCATATTTGCAAAATAAAATATCTTTATCTTTATGTAATTTACGCTTTTTTAAAAGGAAAATATAAAACGTCCTGGTTGTCAGTCAGTTCCAACCTGTTCGAATTACGTTTGCATAGCGGTCAAGCTAAAGCTGCATCGATGTGTTTGTCTTGACCAACTGCACTTAGAGGGATACTATTTCCGCACGTCTATTTTATTAATCGGATTAGATACTTAAGATATTGCTCTGAAAACTGAGCTTAACTACCCAGAACTGATATAGATACATATTTTTATTGCAGTAACGTAAGTGGGACAATGTATTAAGTTCAAAAAAACCACGATTCATAACTTTTAACTTAGATTTTTTTTGGTCAAACTAAAAACTTTATAAATCTCTTTGCCCAAAGTATACTGCAGTATTGCTTTTGATTTGAATTAAAATATGTAAATATGAATTTTCACCCAAATCGAGGGCATTTTTGTACTTGAACTTATTTTGTACATAAAGTGAAGAATAAGTTAGGTATAACACAACTTAGTTTACTTTAAAACTAGCTTAATAAGTTTGGCTATAAGCCTTGCTCCCCTATGTTTATCAATCGGGACCAACTGCCGTACTGTATGTCCGGATTACGCCCGCAGCGTGGACACCCTACCGTTTGCCTTTCTTGTTTGTTTTTGCCGGCGAGCAGCAAAAAGAAGAGTAATGATTAGCTGTTTGTGCCCGTGCTAGATATAGGATAATTATTTGTATGTCTGTAATAAAAGATCTAGTTGGTAGAGTAAGTTGGCAATTTGGACTTTATTTTGCCTAGGAGTCTTTTTTCGAGCCTTGTCCCAATTACGTTGGGGTCCAGCGGGGGGCAGCGGGTGGGGGGTGTGTGGTCTTCCAGTCTATCCAGACGCAGCTAAACATGAATATTTTACACGGAGCGGCTGCCATCAGACCCCCGTAACCCAGTTACTGGGTAATACCGACATCCTAAGGTTAGTGTCAGACTTTCGGGCTTCTGAAAACCCGTGACAACTGGCCATAGATATTCGTATGGCAACACAATCCCATTTTCCGCCATCGGGGTTAAAAAAAAATTAATGATGAACAATTTCCGCGATGCAAGGATGAGATCCGACTTCGTTACAACACCATCCCATTTTCCGCCATCGGGGTTAAAAAAAAATTCATGATGAACAATTTCCGCGATGCAAGGATGAGATCCGACTTCGTTACAACACCATCCCATTTTCCGCCATCGGGGTTAAAAAATAATTCATGATGAACAATTTTCGCGATGCAAGGATGAGATCCGACTTCGTTACCGTAACTCCTAATCTTTTTGATTGTCATAAATGAGGATTTCCGCAATCATTAGGATGCTGTCAAAAGTTTTTTGTCTTTCTGGAGAGATTTGAAGTATAGTTATTTTGTCTAGGAGTACTGGTACTGGTAAAATTATTTATTTATTTATTTTGGACAGTTTTGGCTCAGCCATAGAAATCGAAATAAAGGAAGGCGCGTGAATTTGTCGCCGCGTAGGTGTCTCGTAGGACACCAGTGCGCGAACCGCGTCATAGCCTCAGTCGGTCTCGCACAAGTAAACGATACGTACATACCGTTCTGCCGCTAGCCGCGTATTCGTGTCGATTAGGGCTTCAAAATACCGAAATACAAATACAAAATGCGTAGAAAAATGTAAAAGGAAAAAAATATGGATGTGTGCCACCGTTAGGTAGGGAACATAAAAAATATGTATATATGTGTGTACAATAAAGAATATGAATAAAATAAATAAATATTTTTGGGACATTTTTACACAGCACCATCTAGTCCCAAACTAAGCAGAGCTTGTGCTATGGGTACTAGACAATGGATATAATACATATATACTTTTTTTACTTATAATACACAAGAAACATCCAGACAACTTTGTGTTGGACAAACACTTATGTTCATCACACAAATATTTGTGTCATGTGGGAATTGAACCCACGACTCATAAATTTAATTTAAAATTTAATTTGTTATTAGAATCCATTCATCACTTTAACCTATTTTTATGTTCGAAATAATAATTTAAAGTACAAAAATTAGTTATTACCTAAGTTTGAATAACTAAGCGAGCCAAGGCTTTCGAATCATCTGAAAATTTAGATCACAAAATTATTATTAACCAATAACCACAAGCGATTCCTTCAATCACACACATACCAACAAGAAGCCGCAGACATTAGCCGCAGCCTACATAAAGCTTATTATTCGGTACACAAAGAAGGAACGCAATTTTCCCAGCACTCGCCTTGTCAGAACCACTGTCACTCCATTTCTTGCCGAGATAATTTACTTTCCTTCAAGTATTGTTTGCCAATTATTTCTTTTGTGTTGAATCGGTGTGGTTTTTAGTCTAAGTATGAATGATTTTTTGTCAAGCAATAAAGGAAAAGAAATAAAGACGCCGTCTGTGGTCTAATGGTTCAAGTGTCGGACTACTGATCACGAGGTCGTGGGTTAGATTCAAATACAATACAATACAAATAAACGCCAACCCGCCTGCCAAGCGTGGCGATTATGGCATATCCCCCCAACACGCTTGGGGGAGGCATATGTCCAGCAGTGGACGTCTTTCGGCTGAAATGATGACTCTTTATTGTACATACAAAAATAGGCGTTATACATGACTTATAAAGAAGATATCTACAATGGGTGGTCTTATCGCTCAAGGCGATTTCTTTCAGATAACCTTAGGATGCAATGGACAATATGGGAAAGTAACGAGAGGTTTTAGATTTCCAAAGGACACAAATATTAAGTGATGAACACAGGTAAGTGTTTGTATTCGTCTGAAGTGTTTCTTATGTGTTACGTACTTACAAAAAAAAAGTATACGAGTATTATGAATATGAATGTTTTTGGGACATTTTACACACCACCATCAAGCCCCAAACTAAGCAGAGCTTGTACTATGGGTACTAGACAATGGATATAATCAATTTATTTATTCAAAGATCAATGTTTATTTTAACATGCACATATTTACAAAAGTGCTGCCCAGACTTGGTGTTGCAGTCTTGTATTTTCGCAAGACCAAAATTCTAGGTAAATAATAATTTACAATTAAAAAGCAGATTATTATAATATAGAACTTGCACAAGGCTAAAAAGGGCCGTGTCTCAGCGTATAAGCTGTCACAGTAACTAACTAAAGCAGCGCTAGTTTTTAGATAGGGCTAATACGTAATTTATCTTCATTGATGTTTATGTATGTTTTCCAATGAGGGAAAGTGTATCATTCAAACAACTACTATTTATTACACAGATTGCTTTATAAATACTACGTTCTTGATTTTGGCAAACTTTTAATAATATTGCTAGAAACTATCATCAATCTTACAGTGGTGTTTTCTTGTTTGGAAAAACGCACTATATATATTTATTAAGAATAAGAATAATTTATTTCGCAAAAAATACGGGTCCAGCCAGACAGATGGATAAAGAGTCACAGTTAGTTTCCACATATTTTGCCATAAGTGGCACGAAAAAAATTTATAACAATAATAATTAAAATAATGATAATAATTAAACGCAACGTCTAGAATTTTAAGTGTATATTCATATTCTTCAACGTTACCCTATAAATGTAGTGTTTTTCTGATTTTTTTAACTCTGTAGCAATTTGGCAAGTCTATATTTTTGACCCCCTTCAGAATCTTCACGTTACAAATTCTAAGATAACTTAAGTCATAAATTTATTAGGTCTCTCCGTTCCAAAAAAAATCTTTTAACAGAAAAAGCGTATTTTCTCAAATGACGCAAACAAACGCATTCGTATCTTTAGGGGAGTGGCAGACATGTCAGTCTGCCTGACTAATGTATGCGCTGCCCCCCTCCCGAGGAGATACCGTGAATATACGGCGAGGTTACGCTTAATGTAGATGTGTGGCAAATCTGCGGGCCTGCTGGCTTCTGTAGTTATATCGGTTAAGGCAAATGGCGTAGAGGTAGATAGGTATGTGTGTGAATAGACTTTCACATTTTCTACGAAATTGTGGAGAAATGCTAATGAACCTTTTCTTTCTTTCTAAATTGTCAATTAATGTAGGTGGGTAGTATACTACCTACCTATAGGTCAAATAAAAATCAATAGTATTTTTGCACAGACCAGTAAGCTTCAAGACTCCGCATAAACAAAGTTTTGTATTCAAACGCAGTCGTAAAACGTTGGTGGGGTCAGGGGGGCGGACGGCGCGTTATGATTGGCCGGCTCAAAAGTTCGGTGGTATGATTCCTTATGATTGGTGCCGCTCGCTGACTGAGTGACGTTCCGATTGGCGGAGTGACGTATGATATGCAGTGGTAGAGCATATGCGTTGTGACCGGGGGTGTCCAGCTAAGCGGCGTCTAGAGGCTTACTGGTCTATGTATTTTTGTTACCAAATGAAAAAGGAATAACTGAAGTATTCGCCTCCATGATTGAAGTCAGTTAGATGTCAGAAACTATGCATGCCAAATTGCATTCGACTTTTGAAATGTGATAATCTGGCAAACGTTAGTTGCCATTTACTATCTTCTAAAACTATTGTAAAATAAAATATGTTTTGGCTACATACTGTGTACAAAAATTGGCAGCAAAAGTTTTGTCCTAAGTTGCTATTGATACACTTAGTATGCAATAAATCTTTAAATTTGAATTTGCTTTCTACGTTTTGCACTTTGTAGGTACTAATAAGTCTTAAGCAATTGTAGGGTTCCAGTTCACTTCCAAAAACCAACGACAAACCACGAAAACAGCCGAATCCACAATAAAATTTTATCGTCACGCATCGGATCTAACTCGTAGATTCCAGGATTTTTCCGGATCCCCTGTAAATCTCGTAAAATTAGCTGGCCAATGGTAGAATTCGTGCGATCTCGATGTTGCTCGATAATGGCTTGGTGTAGCAATAAACAGGGAAGCAGATAAGTGGAGACTGGAAGAAGTGCGGGCGTAATACCGCGCCGCGATAGTCTTTGATTGAGGACGAGTGGCCAAGCGGGGAAGTGTATAGAGTTGACAAAAAGTCTCACTTGATAAGCCAGTGTCTTTCAGAAATAATATTCCTGGAACATTGACTATTTAGCCCAATAAAGGCCTATTTTTGAATGTAATGCGTACAATATATTCTGTTAACTAGCCGGTACGAGAAAGCGGAGCACTGCAATCCGATTGACCTTATTAAGGCAGCTATTGGCTATTCACTAACGCGGAACTATTTACGGCTCACAAAAGTGGTCAGAACTGATTTGAAATTTTTAAATGGCGAATAGTGGCGACCAACATCAGATCTATTAGTCAGTTATATAGACATACATCGGTCGCACATAATAAGGAGTCTATTGGGCTGTATAGTCAATGTTCTGAACAAATCAGGCATATCATTTTTTCTGTATTGCATAAGTTGACAAACACATTTTTTTACACGCATAAACTATTATCTGTTGGTCATGCAAATGATTTTTTTGGAGAATCGAACTCTAGTTAACTAACCCATACCACAAATTGTGTCATCAAAAATGTTTCTTTATTTTTCCGAAGGATTTGGCATAAAGGTGATGGCCGATGATTTTATTAAAATGCAAAAACACATTTTGCTGTAAAATGAAGTCAACTTATTGATATTACAAAATTAGAACTAGACTAGACTCGTTACGTCTTCTCCACAAAAAATTAAGACGGTTGTGGTCTAAAACCTTTCGAATTCTATAAACCAATAAGCATTACATTTAACAGCTCTATAATGTTCCCCATTGCGAGCCTGTGAGCTTCTTCGTAATTTTAAGACCCTTTTCGTGAGACGGACCAGTTCAATAAATTGGAGGGCGACCGGCAGTGCGCCCTCTAAATTACTTTATATACACCCTGTGTATGAAGCGTTATATTATCGCTATATTATATGGTCAAGTTATGCATAAAGTGTAACATTATTAGCTGAGATTTTTAAGAATGAATGTACTCATAACAAACCACTTTTTCCCCCATTTACTCGGAAATATCGGCATTATATATTAAAAACCGGCCAAGTGTGAGTCGGACTCACGCAGTAAGGGTCCTGTACCACCCAGCGACCTGATACCCCATATAAACTGATTTAATTTACGAGAGTTTATCAAAAAACATCAACGATCGTACGCGTAATGTGAATTTTTATCTCTTTCTTACGTAGGTACCACCACATATGTCTATGTTTGCCCTATTTTTAGTATTTGTTGCTAAACTACATAAAATGCAGTATAATCTGACCAAGTTTGACGTTGGTATGTATTACCGTTTTGAAGATAGAACAGGAACAAAAACGTTGAAAAAAATGCATGTTTTTCGAGGTTTCTTGTATGGGGACCCCCTTTGGTTTAAGACTTTTTTTTGTTTTTATTATTTGTCGTGATACACCTCATAGCAAAACATTTTCTGAGTTTTATTAAGTACACATTAGGTGTTTTTAGATATATGATATTTTATCATTATAAAGGCTAGACTAGATCGTAATTATATTAACATAACATAACATGACATAACATCACGCCTGTATTTCTCCGAAGGGGTAGGCAGAGGTGTAATAGTACACCCACATTTCGCCAGTTATGTTATAGTCCCATGTAATAAGGGGCGAGCCTATTGCCATTGACCGGGCACAAATCCAGACTCCGGGCTGCTAATCGGAATTTCCTAATGAAAAAACCCAATAACACTTTTTCCGACCCGGGAATCGAACCCAGGACCCCACGCTCAGGAGTCGCGCTTGCAACCACTAGACCAACGAGGCAGTTAATTATATTAAGGTACCAATAATTAACTATTAAGACCAAAAAAGGCTGAATGTGCATTTTTTTTCAAAAGTTTCAAAATAGAACAAGAATCGCGCGTAGAAGAATTGGCACGAATGAAAATTAGATAGTGTTGAGTTAATGTGTATAATTACATAGATCGGACTAACTTACCAAGTGACGTCCGATCCTCGATTATGTGAAGCAGTCTCGTTTCCATATGTACTAGTAGTAGGCACTAATTTGCTTACGATGCACACTTTTTAAAGATGAAAAATTGGATTACAATTTTATAATCTGAAATGAAACCGAACGCAACCTGACGCGCTCTGTGGAGCTGTCACCCAGAACTGTCATTTACTTCAAAGTCACACAGGTAGACACAACTTTCATAAGGGATATTGAATCTAGGATACACTGGGTCGGGTCGGGAATTGGATGGAAACGAGACTGCTTCACATAATCGAGGATCGGACGTCACTTGGTAAGTTAGTCCGATCTATGTAATTATGTGAAGCAGTCTCGTTTCCATATGTACTAGTAGATGTTTAAAGAAGAAAGTTGTGCAGTATTAGTTTAGATTAGATACCAAATCTAAACTAACCAATCACGCAATTGGTATCAAAAAGGAAATCAGAATAATCACATACAACATGATACGATGGTAACAATATCGGTCTTATTTTCTATACTTAGTTACTTGGGTAATAAAAGTAGATGTAGCTATCTTTATATAAAGCAAAATCATAAGTTCACAAGTCAAGTAAAGTCCTTGTGTATGTGTGTTTAATAACAATTACCTTAAACACAATAAACAATTAAAGGAAAAGTAGATTTGTTGAGGCATGCAGGTCTGTAGAGATGTATGGCTATGATTCGTACAGATATCTTTTATTTTAACTATCTCTGTCTGTATTAAAACTATGAAATCTTGCTATTCAAATTGATCGAAGATTCAAAAGAATAGAATAAGATCATGAGATTAGGTAGGTACACATATGTATAGCCAATGTGGATTTTATTATTAATTTACTTATCATTACATTATTATTATATAACATTATTTGCCTCAAATAGGTGCTTATATTATGTAGGTATAAGGATTTTTATATTGATTGAGTAAAACAAAAGTCAAGAAGTCCATTTCGTTCTTAGTTTCTATAAGAATTCTGACTGCAAAAATATCACAGTTAAATTAAGTATTCGTTTTTACTGTAAAACACCTTTAACTGAGGAGTATCATTATTTGACCCAATTGTGTAAACAAAATAATTGGTTTAAATAATTCATCCAATAAATAATTTCCTACTCTATCTCATTCAACTGAGCCACTTGTTAATTAAAATCTTCAAAGGAAGATTTATTTTACCGATTTCGATTTTTTATACACAATTATTCTGCACATCCCTAATGAGCAGTCACTTTTACAACCTAGTAATAGTAGGTGCCTGTGGTGGTGTCAACTATTTAGTATATCATAATGGTGTACCTACTTCAACGAAGATTTTTATTTTATTTTGTGTTATAATCTTATAATGTAGGTATTGCGTTAACCGCATTCTACAGTTTATACTAAGGATTATAATTAGAGAGCATAACGAAAGCAAACAATTTTGCTGCTCCCTATTATGTATAATATAATAATTTTGAGCGATGAAAATGTAACTTAATATGTAAAGTTGAGGTCGCATTGATGGAAATCTATCCAAAAAACATCATCAATATTATTAAGGATTGATCCTCTAACTAAAATATTTTAGTAAATAATTAAATATTGATTCAGATCGGCCATTTTTAAAGATAAGATTAAATATTACTTGTAAGATCAGATCAGGGTTCAAGCAATAAAATGCAGATTGCGTACAAATACTCAGATTTAATGCACAAATCACTTTTTAGTAGCTACCGTAATTTTATGTGTTCAGTTCGGCGGTTGAACGACAAGTGTTTTGACTCGATTCCAAAAAGGTTAGCTGTCATATCGATGTCATCGTGACATCGATATGATTCACTCGGATACAGATTAAAATAAAATTGTATTTAAGTATCGAATTAACTCGACAAAATATTATGTAAGCTAACAACTCGGCCATCCTTTTAAAAGTGAGTCCTCTCACTTGATCTACAAATGAATCAATATAAAATACATAAAGTTATACTAACAAAGAAAACATGGACTGATTACTTAAAATTATTACAATAGATTTTCTTCCCTTATGTTTTACACGTTTTGTATTTTTCACATCACTTCACTTCACTATATCCGTTAATTCGCGTAGTCTGTTGTGATCTACGGCCATCTGTGCAATCTTAGAGCTTAACACCATTCGCCATTTGCACTGACCGCTCACAACCCACGCATTATCAACTAAGTTCGCACAGTCTGCTATGATCTGCAGTCATCTGTGCGATATCGGTTACCGATACCATTCGCTATCTGCACTGACTGCTCATAGCCCATGCTCTCCTTCACCTACTCGTCGTGGCATAGTCTGCTTTGATCTGCGACCATCTGTGCGATGGTGATTTCTCACCACCTTTCGCATTCTGCACTGGACGCTCAAAGCCTATGCCTAGATCTTAAGTCATGCATAGTCTGCTATGATCTGCAACCATCTGTGCGATATCGGTCTCCGATACCATTCGCTTTCTGCACTGATTGCTCATAGCCTATGCATTGTCTAGTCGAGTCTTAATTCAAGTCAATTCGCCATCTCAGTCAAATCAATCATCTCTAGATAATAGAACAAAACAAATAATCAACCCATTTATTAATTTAATATCATTTCATAATACATGTCAATGATATAATTGACCGTTTTAATTCCTCATCATATTATTACGTAATATTGTTTTGTTTATATATAATACATAATTATCATTTTAATTTCTTTATTTTCATTATTTTAAATGTTAGTCAGCACTAGTCTAATCATCACCACTATTATCATTTTCGCTACCCTCACTAGAAATATTAGTAAAATTTAACCAAGGATGAATCTTATCCACGGCCACTACATTTTCATACCTTTTATTTCCTCTCTTAGTTAAGGGAGTGTCCTCGATTAAAAACCTGTCATTTTCCAAGATTTTCGTGATTCTATATGGGCCATGGAACTTGGATATGAGTTTCTTAGATTTTCCTACATGCTCTTTGTCTATTATAGTTCTTTCTACTCTAACGAGGTCACCTACATTATATGATGTTGCTTTTTTTCTTCGCCTATCAAACTCTTTCTTTGAATTTAATTGCTGTTTCTCAATCTTAGCCTTAGCATCAGACCTCATTTCTTTCAAATCGTTGTCACTAGCACGACATATGACTTCATTTAAAATGCCATTTATTACATTTTCTGATGAATTTAAAACTCTAAAACCGAATAGGAGCTCAGATGGGCTTTTCCCCGTCGCCTTGTTATTTGTGGTGTTCATACCTAGCTGAATGTCACCTACGTATTCATCCCAGGTGTGATCACCTTTACCATGACATTTCGTACTCAACGCATCCAATATAGTCCTATTATACCGCTCTATTTGGCCATTTGCTCTTGGAGTGGCAACTGCATTGAGTATATGTTTAATTTTTGTACTCTCCATAAATGACTTAAATTTTGTGCTAGTGAAGCAAGTACCTCGATCAGTTATAAGGCGAGCAGGCGTACCAAATATGCTAAAAAGTTCTTTGAAGATTCTAATAGCTGTGGTACTCTTCGTATCTCGAACAGCTTTGATTGTTATAAATTTTGTAAAAGAATCAATTATCGCAAGAATATAAGTGTTGCCTCTCCTAGAGCGAACGAACGGGCCTAAATGATCGGCGTGAACCGTATGGAAGGGTATATCTGCTTTAGGTATTGGGTGAAGCATACCTTCCTTAGGACCACCCGGTGCCTTATGGTGCGCACATTCAAGACAAGCTGACACGTACTTTTTGGTAAAACGACGCATCTTAGAAAACCAGAACGTCTCACGTAGCCGACTTAGAGTTTTCTCATAACTGAAATGGCCTACATCGTCGTGGTTCATTCTTAGAACTTGCCACCGAACGGCTCTGGGAACTACCCATCTTATTTTATCACCAACTATTCTATAAACATGATTTCCTTTTAATTGATAATTTTTATACACATCTGCTATATAATTTGTATTTTTGTCAGCTAAAATAACCCTAATTTTCCCTATTTCCTCATCGTTACTTTGTACAGTAGAAATCCAATCTTTTATATCAATATTTAAAACATCAAGTACATGTGTCTCGTCATCACCCGTTATCGGGTCAGTCACAGGTGCACGACTGAGAGCATCTACGTGTGCCATACGGGCTCCACTTTTATATTCAATTTCGCAGTCGTACTCCTGGAACTGCACCCACCACCGTGATATCCTTGGTATGAGGTCTCGTTTCGTTAGTGTTGTACGCAGCGCATTACAGTCGGTTATGATCTTAAATTTTAAACCTAATAAGTACACTCGAAAACGTTTTAATGAAGCTATTACTGCTAAAGTTTCCAATTCAAATGAATGTAAATTTTGTTCGTCTTTAGTTGTTTTCCGGCTGTAATACGCTACGGGCCTAAGCATTCCGTCACTATGTCTCTGCATTAATATACCAGCGATCCCTAACTTCGATGCATCAGTATGCAATTCGGTTCCTAGTTTAGCATCGTATAAGGCTAGAATAGGGCGTTCAATAAGTTTTTGTTTTAATGCTTCAAACGCCTTTGACTGTTCGTCATTCCATTTCCATACAAAATTGGATTTGAGAAGATCAGTAAGGGGACGTGCAATAAGTGCAAAATCTTTTACAAATCGCCTAAAGAAACTAGCGAGCCCTATAAAGCGCCTAACATCATGAACGTTCTTTGGAACCGGGAAACCAGAAACCGCTAAGGTCTTACGTGAACCTGGTCTTATGCCCTGACCAGAAACTTCAAATCCTAAGAAATCTATCTCCCTGTAGAAAAAGTTACATTTCTTAAGCTTCAAGGTCAGTCCTGCTTCAAGGAGCAATTGAAATACTATGTCTAGTCGTTCAAGACCTTGTTCAAATGACCTAGCCGGTATAAGGATATCATCCATGAAAATAATGGCAAAGTCAACTTTTGACTTTGCTAAAATCTTATTCATAGCCCTCTGGAAAACTGACGGAGCATTTGCTAGTCCAAACGGCATTCTTTTAAATTGAAATTGGCCATCAGGTGTGACAAATGCTGTTTTGTCCTGAGAGTCTTCTGCAATCGGTAATTGGTAGTAGCCTGATGCGCAATCAAGCGTAATGAATAAGGAGTTTCCAGCTAACATGTCTAGTTGGTCATCAATCAATGGTAGAGGAAAATGTTCCTTCTTTGTTTTATTGTTGAGAGCACGATAATCAACGCATAATCTTTTCTCGCCAGTCTTTTTCTTTACGAGCAGAATAGGACTGGCATACTGAGAAGTCGATTCGCAAACAATATCTGCTTCGACCATTTCTCGTACCATTGATCGTACCAGCTCACGCTCTGGGTATGAAAGTCTATAAGGACGGTACACTACCGGCTTAGAATCCGTTAATTCTATCTCCATTTGAACTATATTTGTAAATCCTAAATCGTTTAAATTATTTGAGAAACACTCCTTATACCTATCTAATAGACTTTTTAATCGTTCTATTTGGTTGCTAGTTAAACTCGGGTCATAATTAAAGTTTGAGCAAAAATCACTATCGTTAATGTCTAAAACATTTACACTCGCACAATTACCAACTCTAAGGGCACGAGTTATCAAAGAATCTTGTTTTAATATAATCATGTTTTCAGATACATTTTGTATCACCAAACAACCATAGCCTTTATCGATTTCGTATTCTCCTGGTAAAAGATAAAACTCATGATTAGGTTTTCCGCGAAGAGACCCTCGTACATACACAGTTCCCGAATAATCGACTAAACAATTAACACGAATTAAACACATTTCTTTAGGGCGTATAGAAGTATCCAAAACTAATTTAAGATATAATTTGTTCCCGATGTCTCGAGTAAAAATCAAAGAATCGTAGGTTTTTGTTATGATAATCCCGGGTTTTTCAGTGAAACTGTGTCCCACTAGTACAGGGTATTTGATGACACTGTCTTCTACAACTAACGCATCTACGTTCTCTATAATATCTTGTACTTGTATGGTAACAACAGCCAGTCCAATAGGTAGCACAATGTTATTACCAATACCTCTCATTGTAGGCAAGTCTGAATTATTTGACCACTTAATTCCCAATTGTTTAGCATCACTACAGCGAATCAAAGTACATTGACTGCCCAGATCTACATATCCTACAGTCAATTGTCCATTTAGCATCAACTGCATGATGTATTTATTATTGTTACTAGCAAGGTTATCGGTATCTACGCGTAATATTTCCTTTTGACCTGTCTTTTCACTATTGCTACTATTATTCTCCGAGGGTAGTTTCGTGCAATTCAATGTAGTATGTCCTATTCTATTACAGATATTACATTTAAGTATCTTTTTTGTACATCGGAAACTAAAATGACCTGGTTCATTGCAATTGTAACAAACAATAGAACTACTGCTACTTTTAACCTTCGTGTCATTGCTAGAAGGTTTCGTGTTAGGTAAAGTGTTAGGTCTTTTATCATTATAGAATCTCGTCTTGTCTGTTTCACGTGGCTGTTGTTTAATAGACTGGAAATATTGTAGTACTTGTTCAGGCTCTTGACACTTTAATGCCTTGGCACCCAGTCTCAAAGAGCGATCATCGATTCCGTACAGTAAACAATCAACTGCGCGCTTGCCCTTAATCTCGCAACGATTTAGTAAGTTAATCTTCTCAAAATAGTATAATTCCAATGATTCATTATATTTTACACGTTTGGATAGCATCTCAGTTAATAACTCTGCATAATCATCACTACTTGGAAACGATTCTAACAATTTATTTTTCCATTCAGGCCACGAAAACGACATAGTGGGTAACGCTTGATACCATGTTTTAGCAACACCTACTAATTTAGGTAAAGCGTAATGTATAATCTGATCATCGCCCCACTTATATAACTTCGCACATTCGTCAACTTTACTAAGCCATACTTGTATTGTTTGTCCCTTTATCATCGGATCAAAATCAGGTATGACATTTCCTAACATTGGGAATTTATTACCCTCAGGCCGGGTATTTACTAAAGATTCTACTAATTTAGTCAACAGTCGGTGAGTCACATCATTATTACTGTCATTGGAACGTCTTACCGGGGAACATGAGCGCTGATGCGGTGACCTGGATCCGCTGCTGCCGCGTACACCAGCTCGGCTAACCCGCCTGCGTTGATGGCGACTGCTTCCACTCTTGCGATGCCGGCTACGACGCTCACGGTGACTGCTCCGGCTGCTGCTACTCCTGCGATGACGACGACGACGCTCGCGACGCTCTCGAGTACGACTCCTTCGCATTGAAACATCCGTGTCCGTATATTCACTGCTCGACCTGAGCCTGCGCCGTTTTCTTTTGTCCTTATGATCATGTTTTTTTCTTTTTTCTGAATTTGAATTACGACGGTTGCTCGACTCAGGTGTTTTATTTCCATCTTCCATATTTTCCATTGAACGTTACAATCGTATAACAAAAAAAAACTTTGAAATGTGGGCGTTTATGCTAAAAATATATTGCTGGCCTGTCCAAACCCACTTCTGAGATGTAAGATCAGATCAGGGTTCAAGCAATAAAATGCAGATTGCGTACAAATACTCAGATTTAATGCACAAATCACTTTTTAGTAGCTACCGTAATTTTATGTGTTCAGTTCGGCGGTTGAACGACAAGTGTTTTGACTCGATTCCAAAAAGGTTAGCTGTCATATCGATGTCATCGTGACATCGATATGATTCACTCGGATACAGATTAAAATAAAATTGTATTTAAGTATCGAATTAACTCGACAAAATATTATGTAAGCTAACATACTGGTCCTATTATTATTATTATAGGTACACACTGACTCCGATTATGGATCTGAGCAGGCAGCATTTTTATAACAGCACCTTAGTTCTGTTTGATAAGTAAGCTAGCATGCGACCATTGCTGCTTAAGTAAAGGTCTTGTACAAGGGAAGTTGAGTCCTGATGGGGGATAAAACCAATTTGTGGAGTCAAAACTAGTTCTATCAAACTTATTCGTGTACTATCCTGTATTCAAAAACCATGGTACCATCCATGGTTTAGCGGCCACCAAAATACCCCAACCATGCCCCCCCCCACCTTTTTTGATCCTACTTAGAAGGCCAAATGGAGGAAAGAATGTCTCATCCTATTACCACAGGAGGCACCTATGTATTTCAGGATATCAAAACATATGATCTACCTATTACCTACAATGTATTACTTATCATTAGGAACTTAGAACAGCTATATACAGAAACCATGTCCATGTGCACAATTTGATGCATGGGCAGGCACAAATGGCTCCATTCCGTACAGCTTAAGCACGCCCATGTGCGTGTCGGTGAACATTTGACGTGCTGCTTGCGAGCACTTATCGATTGTTTTTGTGCTTCAACTTTGAGCGGAAATTTGGATGAAACTATCACTCTGTGTCTTATTACTCTAAGATTAGGAATAATTTTATCAGCTTTTCCAAATTTGTCATAAATTTCGCATAACACCTCCAGCGAATTATTTATAATTAGCATGGGTAGGTAGGTAGTTTAATTTAACAGTACCATCTGTAAGTTTTCTGTATAATACAACAAAATTTTGTGTAATAGTTGTGTTTTTTCCCGTGATTCAGGAACCTTCCATGATTGAAGCAACACTATGTAGGTAGTGGTAAACGTTGAACTAAAACAAACAACTAAGGATTATTGCATTTCCACGCGATTCAGGAACCCTCCGTGATTGAAGCAACACCATCTACTGATAACCGCTGAACTAAAACAACCAACAAGTTGACTCGATTGGTGAAAAAACCACCAAGCTGTGTTCATTGGTTCTTTTTTTATGTGAAATGTGAAAGACTGGATTCTCTACTGCCTGTTATCAAGAGAATCTCACTTTATAATTTGCTAGGTACCTACTAAAGTTGGATGCAAAAATAATAATAATTAAATCCAGTAATACAATCATTAGGTAGTTGAATAGCTTTTCATGTATTTCTAGATTCATGAAACTGATATTTTATCTTTTCTTAGATCTTTAAGACACTATAAGGTATCCTTAGCTTTCAGTGGTGTAGTAGACAATATCTTTCAGTATAAAATGCACAATAAGTAGGTATGAATACCTGCATTTACTTGATGTCCTTTATGATTCCATCCACTTTAGATGGACGGAAACACTAGATAATGAATTAGTGTTCCACAGGTCAACATGTTTCTAAGTTTAGAACAGGAATATATTATTAATATCCTATCATATTTAGGATTAGTAATAATACAATACCTACTAATTGGGAAGATATTCTAATCATCTGGTTTGTACCTGTAACATAGGTGGCCCGTAGCGGTCAATTGGATTTGTTTGTAATATTTCTTCCATTTAAATAAAGGATGTCTCATGAAGGATTTCTCCATTTGTATGTAACAATATGCTATTGTTATCTAAGATCTTATTAGTATCTTCAGGTATTGCCTCAACCTCAAGTGAACTAATTCAGATATGTCTTCCACTGAAAGTGATAGATGTTCAGATGTTTCATGAATATGGACTGGCTCATTGACCAATAGGCTCGCCCCCTATTACATGGGACTACAACATAACTAGCGAAATGTGGGTGTACTATACACCTCTGCCTACCCCTTCGGGGAAATACAGGCGTGATGTTATGTTTGTATGTCATTGGCCATGTTCAACACTACACTTATGTAAAGTGAAATCCTCTACATGTAAAAGGTGTTTTGCTGTAAAGTAATATTCATTAACTTATTACAACAGACTATCATTTGTGTCTTACTCACCTGAGGAAAACGGCCTGAGTTAGGCTTGATTTTATTACAAATTAATGTGTAGGTATCACTGCTCTTAGACTGTGACATATGGCCAAAGTTGAACTTTTGCTGGAGCTCCCGCTGTGCTGAGAATATAAATGTTATGAAGGCTGCAGCTGACATTTCATGAAAGCTCGAGGACCCATAAAGCAGTCTTTTCCGCCCCTCCTATTAACATCCTGTTCAAGGAACATGGGGAACATGCACATGTTATGGCCATGGCTAACCTCTCGTGAAAGCTCAAGGATGCATGGAATCTATTCTCTCCATTGGCTGACCTCCCGTGAAAGCTCTTGGAGTAATGGGAACATGTATGTATCATCGCCACGGCTAACCTCTCGTGATAGCTCAAGGGCGCATAGTGAATCTCTATTCTCTCCTTTGGCTGACCTCTCGTGGAAGCTCTTGGAGTATAGGGGAAATGTATGTATCATGGCCACGGCTAACCTCTCGTGATAGCTCAAGGGCGCATAGTGAATCTCTATTCTCTCCTTTGGCTGACCTTTCGTGGAAGCTCTTGGAGTAAAGGGAAAATGTATGTATCATGGCCACGGCTAACCTCTCGTGATAGCTCAAGGGCGCATAGTTAATCTGTATTGTCTCACTCACTCAAATAAAGTCACGAGAATCACTCAAATAACTGCTACTTATTTTACCAACAAGTTCGAACTTGCTTGATGAATTTACCAATTTCTTGATTAATCGCTACTAGCTGAGCTTAAGACATAAGCGCACAGTATTATTTTGTTGCGTATTAACGTATTCACTACCACTACACAGGTAATCATGTTTATAATGATTGAAATTCAAATTAACATTAAATCGACTGATGATATACGTACATTTAAAAAGAAGCTCAAAGATTTTCTTGTTCTGAAAGCTTACTATTCAGTAATTGATTTTCTGACAGATACAACAAACTTTAGGTAAAGACACAAGAGTCCGATTTCTTTGTTAAACTATTCATTAATAAATATTAATAAAAACAGTTATTATTATTAAACAATTAATTTCCACAAATCTGTAATAAGTATTATCTTTATCTTTATGATACCAAATTTGTACGCCTATCAAGGCAAATCATAGTGATACTGGATTATTTAAAAATTAACACCATGTCTTGTACATCATACCTATGTTTGACAAATAAATAATTTTGAATTTGAATTTGAATTTGAAATTGTTATCATTCACTCCCAAGCATCCCTGACGCCGGCGCCGCCGCGCCGGTCTCTTCTCTCAGTTCTTTCTTTTTTTTTTTTTTTATGTATGACCACGCATAACTTTTTACAGAGTGGCCCGATTTTGATGATTCTTTTTTTAATGGATAGGGTATATCTCAAAGTTGGTCCCATTTAAATTTCAAAATCAAAATATACCCCTAAGAGTGGGAAAACAAGGGATGAGTGCTTGTTCACCCACTGAATTCTTACCTGTTAACCGATTCTGTTGAAACTTGGCACACATAAATATAGTTCTAGACACTACGACATAATGGAGACCTGGAGTTAGATTTTGACCACAAAAAAAGTTAAAATAAAACTTTTTAACAAAAAATTTAACCGACGAAAACAGAAACTGAAAAGCGAAAAATAACAAATTATGAGTCGGCGCCAAACAAACAATCAACGAAGATCATTAAATTACTTTAAATAAATAATAAAAACAACGTAACATCAAATACAACGTGAAATTTTCAACGATAAAAATAACTTTCCAAAAATTCGTTAGTCGCTCGGCCACTTGCAACTTGCACGCACTTTGCTTGTTAAAAGTTTGTTTGGCGCCGACTCATAATTTGTTATTTTTCGCTATTCAGTTTCTGTTTTCGTCGGTTCAATTTTTTGTTAAAAAGTTTTATCATCTTTAAAAAGTGTGCATCGTAAGCAAATTAGTGCCTACTACTGGTACATATGGAAACGAGACTGCTTCACATAATGTTTTCTCGCAAATGAGAGAAAAGTAATATACTATTCCAAGTCTCGGCCGAAATAGCAATTAACGGCCTCGTTTAGTTGAAAAGGACTTGGCTAGCGAAAGGACGAACCTTTTAAAATCACTTCGGGAGTACTCGGCTTCGCCTAGTATTTCAATATTACTCGGCCGTCAATTGCTTCATTTCAGGCCTTGACAGTAATGTACTATTACTATGGAATAAACTTTTAAAAATGAAAACAAAAATACAACTGTCTCATACAAAGTTATCGATGTCTCATTACAAAATAACTCGAACTGCCGCGCTGTATTTTTATTCACGATTTCATGGTTGGACGTCATGATGAGTACATTCATTCTTCAAAAAGGACCCGAGCTAATAATGTGGTCACCTTATAAACTTACGTGCTTGTTAACGAGTTATGTGTTAGTTTGCGTCATGATGGGAGAAATACAGCAGTAAGACTCAGAGAGATCAGGAGTTTTTTTATACCTAATGGACTTGCGATTGACTGCCCCCTCACCTGATGTTAAGCGATGGTGCAATCGATGATGGTATACGCTTGCCCAGCAAAAAACCTATTTACTCGAGTCTTGAAGGCCACCAGATTATACGTACTTAAGAATTCAATTCAATTTCAAGATATTACAGTCATCAACTCAGCCAATCGCAGTCCACTGCTGGACATAGCCTCTCCCAAATTGCAACATAACACTCGGTCCTCTGCCTTCCTCATCCAGTTCCCCCAGCTACCTTCTTCAGGTCGTCAGTCCGTTTGCCGATTCGCGGTCTCCACTCAAGGACCCGTCTGCTCAGGCGGCCATCGGTCCTTCGAAAGACATGGCCAGCCCGCTGCCACTTCAGCCTACTGATCCTACAAGCTATGCCAGTCACTCCGGTTCTTCACCGGATAATCTCGTTACAGATCCTTTAAAGAAACTCCAAACATAGCTCGCTCCATAGCTCGCTGAGCGACCTTGAATTTGTGGACTAGCCCAACTGTCAGTGTCCTCAAGCTTTGCGGTATAGGCGACGAGAAGGCTCGGCAAAGTTTGCTAAATGATGCCCAGCCCAACTGGATATCAACAGTGACACAATCTAATTAGACATTTCTGATTACGAAATACACAGTGAAATAAGACTGTGTCAGTTAAGAATAAACAGTGTTCTGTTCCCCAAACACAATTTGATAACACAATTTCGTTATTACACAATTTGATGCCTCATAATATCACATCATTTTATATTAGACGTGCTGTCGACACATCTAAATACTTTTCCGTCAAGTAACAATTTGTTTTTCAAAACTTGAACTAAAAATATTTTACCGAAACGTAACAAATTCTGACGTCAATTTTGAAAGGCTTCGCAGACTTTTACGTGAGTATCTCACGAATGCTGAACTAAGCCCACATTTCAGAGCACTCAGTGTCGTAACAAAATGTGGCATCGGAGGCTGTTATCTGAACACCTTCGTCGGTCCGTAACTCAGTACATTCGTGGTTCTCACGCGAATGTGACAGGTTTTATTTTTTTGTACGCTCGCATGCAGAAGTGTGAAGGACTCTCGTGAATTTTATGCAACTGATGTATTTGGCGAAAGCGTAATAAGCGAAGATATACTAAGTTATAATAACACAGGATAGTTTACATTTTATAGCGATTCCGATGTTAAGTTAAAAAAAATTAAAAGCATACATATAAAAATGACCTGCACACCTGAGAGTGCTCCATACAGTTCTTAATGGTGTGTGTAGTCCGCCAACCCGCACCAGGCTAGCGTGGTGGACTAAGGCCTTAGCCTTCTCGTACTGAGAAGAGGCCCGTGCCCAGCAGTGGAACAGTAATGGGCTGGTTATGGTTATGTATATAAAAATGCAATACAAACTCTGAAATTGCTGACAACTTATACTTAATCTGAGAAAAAGTTGCAAATATTGTCAAAAAAATTAAGACAAAGATTGCATTCTGCACATCTGCAAACTAATAACTTTCATGCACATTGTCTCCCTATTGGTAACTACGACTAGTAAGATAAGAAAGATAAAGTAAAACATTCATTCTAAGATAATAGAATACTAACTTATCCACTCGAAGATAATGAAAATATGTTTATGTACATAATGAAGCTCGGTTTATGTTTATTACTTCTGTTTATGCAGGATTTTTATTTCATCAAGGTTTTTTCTCCTAAAGTAGAATAGTTGATTGAATTATATATATATCTTTGGGACATTTTTCACACAGCACCATCTAGTCCCAAAATAAGCAGAGCTTGTGCTATGGGTACTAGACAATGGATATAATACTTATACCTACATACTTATAAGTAACATCATCCTCCTGCCTCTTAAGTAAGTATTTACAAAAAAAAAGTATATAGGTAAGTATTATATCCATTGTCTAGTACCCATAGCACAAGCTCTGCTTAGTTTGGGACTAGATGGTGCTGTGTAAAAATGTCCCAAAAATATTTATTTTATTTTATTTATACTTTTTTTTTTGTAAATACATACTTACAATACATAAGAAACAACCAGACCAACACAAACACTTATGTTCATGACACAAATATTTGTGTCCTGTGGGAATTGAACCCACGACCTCGTGATCAGCAGTCCGACACTCGAACCACTAGACCACAGAGGTCGTCAAACTGCCTTTTACTGTTTTCAAATATTATACTTTGAAAACAGTAAAAGGCATTAATTAGAGCCTTATTGCCGTAATAAATGTGTGATTTCTATATTCTGAGTAGGAGCATCTAAAATATTTTCTGAAATTCAAGATAACAAGCGAATTTTTCTAAATGATTATTGATAAATATCCCTTTTCTGTTAAGAAATATTGAATATGCAATTAACAATCTGCAGTTGAATTTCACATGATACTTAAGGTGAATGCTACAGGTTAGCCCGCGAAATCCAAAATTTCTTGCGTTATTTGCAAATTGTTGTTGTATTTTGCGTAGTGTATAATTCGAAATATGATTCGCGGTAGTAACAACAATATATCTACTGAATAATACTCATAAAAAATATTAACCTAGCTCTATAAGCTGTACAAGCTCGATTATATTAATTTACGATCAAATTATTGATTATCGAGCTTCTAGAGCTTATAAAGCTAGGTTTATATTTTTTATAAGTATTATTCAGTAGATATATTGTTATTACTACCGCAAATCGTATTTTGATTGATATACAACTCAAAACAGAGCAACAATTAGCAAAAAACGCAAGAAATTTTGAATTTCGTGGACTACCCTGAAGCATTCACCTTAATACCGCCACACTGGCGACTATTTGGTAGGTTGAATACTACATTTCTGCCTGATTCTTTGGAAATATTGAAGTTGTGTCATCATCATAATCATCCTAGCCCAGTATCACCCTCTGCTGGGTATAGGCCTTTTTTCGTTTCTGCCAACCTCTTAGATCTTGTGCGTCCCTCATCCATGTATTTTATGCGGCTTTGGCGATATCATCAACTCAACGCGCTGAGAAGTTGTGTGCATTAAAAAAATTATGAACATATTCATATCTTATCACTTCCGTCCATAACTGTACTAGCTAGTACACGATCTGATTCGCTCCGCACACAGACATAGTTGAAGGGATTTATAGTGGGGCACAAGTGTTGAAGTTCTCTTTTATGAGCCCATAGCTTCGTATCGATGGTGTTATAAAGTGCTTCTATGGAGACTTTGATTTGATGAAATGTGGGTAGATCGGGAATTTACGGAGTTTTTGTGGTATATTTGAGAATTATTGGGATCGGATGGACCTTTAAGTTTTACGTAATCCAATACTATGATAAATTTGTGGAAGTTCCAATTCAATAAAATATACAATACTCTATATTATGTCCAAGAACAATAAAAAGTCTTGCAAAACTCTGACCGTTTTTATTGGTTTGAGTCACAGACATATATAGTAATAAAGCTTTTTAACAAAAAATTGAACCGACGAAAACAAACTGAAAAGCGAAAAATAACTAATTATGAGTCGGCGCCAAACGAACTTTTAACAAGCAAAGTGCGTGTAAGTTGCAAGTGGCCGAGCGGAGAACGCATTTTTGGAAAGTTATTGTTTATCGTTGAAAATTTCACGTTGTATTTGATGTGACGTTGTTTTTATTATTTATTTAAAGTAATTTAATGATCTTCGTTGATTGGCTGTTTGGCGCCGACTCATAATTAGTTATTTTTCGCTTTTCAGTTTGTTTTCGTCGGTTCAATTTTTTGTTAAAAAGCTTTATTTTTCAGTTTTTTGTGGTTAAAATCTAACTCCAGGTCTCCATTATGTCGTAGTGTCTAGAACTATATTTATGTGTGTCAATTTTCAACAGAATCGGTTAACAGGTAAGAATTCAGTGGGTGAACAAACACTCATCCCCTGTTTTACTACCCTTAGGGGTGGATTTTGATTTTGAAATTTAAATGGGACCAACTTCGAGATATACCCTATCCATTAAAAAAAGAATCATTAAAATCGGACCACTCTGTAAAAAGTGATGCGTGGTCATACATAAAAAAAAAAAAAAAAAAAAACAAATATACGCGTCGAGTTGAGAACCTCCTCCTTTTTTTTCGTCGGTTAAAAAATATAGACGATGTTCTGAGAACAATCATAGTGAAGCCAACGAAACCATGCTCTTTCATGTACAAACCAGAACTCACGCACACACATGCAGATCAAACCGTGCTCACCGCTCTCGGTACACATGTCGCTGCATCGTCCAGTAAGCATAGCCAAAAACAAATATCTTTCAGGTGCATGTGTGTACGTGAGCGCTGGTTTGTACACGGAGGAGCATGGTTTTGCTGGCTTCACTATGATTGTTTGCAGCACTTCGTCTATATTTTTTTACTATCTGTGGTTTGAGTTGCAAAAATGCTTAAGTTACACTTGCCGTGGTCAGTCTGTGGATGGGTGACCGTTTCGTTACACATCGAGACCCCTCCGTGCCTCGGAAAGCACGTTAAGCTGTCGGTACCGGTTGTCATACGAATATCTATGGCTGTCGTTACGGGTAGTCAGAAGCCTGAAAGTCTGGTGACTGGTCTAACAACCGAATGTTACTGGGTTTCGGGGGTCTGATGGCAGTCGCTCTGTGTAAAATACTAATTTTCAGCCGCATCTGGTTTTGCTCAGAGTATGATGAGTTGCAGAAACGCAAAATTACCTTTAGAAGTTTTTAAACTTTCGCGAATTTCACTCATATTGAACTATGTTTACGGGACTTGTTGCTGCTCGTGACCACGGTCAATACAACTTGACCGAAACGTCGAGGTTAGTCAAAATGATTGTTATATTTTGATTTAATTGTGCGCGTCAAGTCTCTTAAACATAGTTCAATAAATTACCTTTAGTACGAGTACCAAGTTTCTTCTTTGCTTTCTGTGCTTTCTTAGCGGTTTTTAAGCTTTCCCAATATTCTGATAGAGCATAACTTTTTTTATACTTAACGGGATGCGTTAGACCGCCACTAAGCGATGGTGCGGTCGACGATGGTTCACGCTTGCCCAGCAAAGGTGAGAGGATGGCAGTGAAATATTTCGACCCATCGTCTCAGGTGGCTACACCGGGCGTCGTACCGGAAAACGACTAGGTCGCTTGGCTGTACGTCTTTGCCCGGTGGGAGGTCGCAAACCATCGGCCCTGGCCTACCACCAGTATGACACCTGATTTACACCACCCAGGGATCAAGTGTAGGGATTCGGAACAGGGGTATTCTCCTACGGACATGGGCGACTCAATACCCAATAAGCTGATTTATAGCTTTTAAACGTTTCATTTAAAATGAAAATAAGTACTGTTGCATAACTAGATAAATCCTGGGCATCGCATACATTTCCAGCCTGTTGTCTCAATACTAGACAAAGGCCTCTTTTCAAACAGAGAAGGACCGAAGCTTAATCACCACAATTGCATCGCATCGCATAATGAGCAGTCAGCCCCGCTGCAAAAGTGTAGGTTTGGATGGATTAAGAGCCTCCACGAGTGACGATATTTAATTGATCGTCCGGCGTATCCTGGGCAGTCAGTCCCGCTACCAACCTACAGACTGGCGAAACTCTTTCTCACGACATGAGCTATTATCATTGTATAGCTCATGTTGACACGATAGAAGAAGACTAGATAAAGAAAAATAAACCTACAGAACTAGAACTACAAGCAAACTTGTCTTCGCTCATCTGCGAAATTCTTGTTGACTTAGACTATTGACACAACTGCCAGTTCTGCTTGTCCCCTAAACCAAAAAGCTCAATACTCTCTGAAATAGGAGCTCCCCTCATTCACGCAGATGTACCCGTCCATTCTCTGCGAACCGTAATCTTCTTATAGGAAAGCCATACATACAATTAAACCTAACACTGGTTAAGCCAAATACTCTGGTTCTAAACATTTTACGCTGGCCCACATAAACCGTAATTATTTCTGCCAATAAACAGTTATTCTTGCGGGTACGGGTGCCGGTGAAATTACAATCACATGAGACTTTCCTTACTTTTCAACGTGACTTGCAATAACATTTTAGCAGAAGATTAGGAAGCGTTGCAGTTTTTATGGGCAAATATAACCACTTAAGGGGAATGTAGCAGCCAAGTGGCGCCCCCATCAGTAAAAAAAATATTAATAGCTGAATACATAATTAATCAAAAATTAGTTTTTAACGATTGAAGTATAGGTACAGTAGTTTAATCAGAAGTGGCGATATTTAATTAATCGTCCGGTGCACTCTGGGCAGTCAGCCCCGCTACCATCCTGCTGACTGGCTAATCTTTACACCACGACATGAGCTATTATGATAATGCAGCTCATGTCGACACGACAGAAGAAGAAGAAGAATAAGGCGCAAACACAGACAGTAAAAAATATAGACTAAGTGCTGCGAACAACTATAGTGAAGCCAACAAAAACCGTGCTCCTTCATGTACAACCAGTGCTCACGTACACACCATGTCTGGAGGATATGATGCATACTGGACGATGCCGCGACATGTGAACTGACAGGGGTGAGCACGGTTTAAGGTGCATGTGTGTGCGTGAGCGCTGGTTTGTACATGGAGGAGCACGGTTTTATTGGCTTCACTATGATTGTTCGCAGCACTTCGTCTATATTTTTTACTATGTCTGTGGGCTCAAAGCGAATTTGTCAAGAAGTTATTTTCATTGTAGAGGCCCACGTTCATTATTCGTTGGGTTCGTTTACGAGCCGATATGATGCTCATAAACTTTGAGCACCACAGCCAACCATTGTCTCCAACATATCCGAACGGTTGCTAAGAAGGTTTTTCAATAAAATATTAACTTGCCCTCGGAGGGACAGAGAGGGCTCGGGAGGGATTAACTGACGTTTATCCCCGCATTCCGCGCGAAGGCGACGGCTTAACACTGAGACGAGACTTAATTTAAACAATTGTTTGTTTCTCTTCAAATACATTGAGATTTTCGTGTTGGTCTGTTGTGTGTATTTGTTTGGCAGCCTTTTTAGGATCATTTACCACATTTCAAGCCTCATTTAAGCAATGCATTGCAATAAGCAAGGCAGTGAAGTCCTTCAAATACATGGAATATGTGTTTTTGTTTTTTATGTTGCTGTGTATGAATTATTGCTTTTTATTTCATACATTTCCAGTCATACCTAATCGTTCTGATTTTTGTAGGTAGTCGATCGTCCAAATCATCATCATCATCATTTCAGCCGAAGGACGTCCACTGCTGGACATAAGCCTCCTCCAAAATGGGAGGGTATGCCATAATCGCGATCGCAGTTCGTTGGTTAAATACTCAGAGAACGCTACTGCCCATACTCTGGCGAATCCCTTAGTCGCCTTTTACGACACCCATGTAGAAAATATAGGGTTGTGCAATTCTTTACGTCCGGCACCACACGGAATCGTCCAAATACATTTATTAAAATCGAAACACAGTCTAAAATTTTCGTGCACCTATGTGAAATAAATTTTACACCATGTAGTAGGTACATGCTTCTGCGTATGGGGCTTCAATTTATTAACAGTTTGTAACCATCGGGCACCATCGAGGCAGCATGGGATGTTTTCACCCTTCTCTAATACCTAATAAATTGTAAACGTATGTACCGCCTTGAGAACGAGCGTCTGTAGGACCATCTGTCTTTGCTTGGGCTATGGTCCAAAATTTACTAGTTTTAAAGTTTCTGCGATGTTTTTTGAATTATTTTCTCGCTAAGTAAATACTGGCCTAAATATCAATGAATTTTTGCAAAGCTAAGAAAGAGGTGGTGACCAAATAAAGGATAATAAATTCTAATACAATTAATACAATAGTTTTTTTTTCAGTTTCACTGTAGAAGATTTTTTCAAGTACTTTATACATCAGACGTGATAAGGGAGCGTTGTGAAGTGAAAGAAGATGTAGTGACAAAGTTAAAATGGTTTGGGTATGTAGAGAGGATGGACGATAGGAAATTGATGAAACAAGTATACAAAGAAAGTGGATGGAAGAGTTTGAGGGGGATAACCTCGGCGAACGTACCGCAATCAAATCACGGACATTCTAGAAAAAGGCCACATTAAGAAAAAAAAAAGACAAAGACTCTCTCTACTAAGAATTCGAGAGTGAGTAACGAGAATAATGAAAGTAAATGAATGAAGCAACAACAGCTGTAAGAGATGAAGATGATGATTGTGTAGGTGTGTCAGGATCGCGGCGGATGGGAAACCATAGTCTCTGCCTACCCCAATGGGAAACAGATGTATTAGACAGCAAGTAGCATATTTAAAAATCTATTGCTACAATAATAGAGCTATTGCTAAGAGCTACAAAAATTAAAATCACAGTTGAATATACAAAATCGTAAAAAAATTAAATGTATCATTAAACCTGTCACCACCAACTACATCTAATTATTTCTACTTCCTTCACCCAATCCTTAAACTAAATCATTAGCCACAAAAAAAAAAGTGAAACAGAAAGAAAAACAAACCCAAATTCTTTTGTGACGTCAGAAAAACCGTTGAAAACTTCTGGCAGTGACATCTTCACAGATAGGCGTGCTTACCCCGCGAGTGCGGCGTGAATATACAATGAGACAATGGGGCCCGCACACTGATAACACCATTGTTGGCAGACCAACATTCCGGATTATTTTTGTTTGTGTGTGGAAAGATTAGGATGTTAGGTCATGTGGGGTAGGTGGATTAAAAATGGTGTGTGAGTTTTTAGGCGATTTTGATAATGTGATTTTTAGGGTTCCATATCAAAAATGTAATCGGGTAAAAAAGGGACCATTATGGTGCGACTCCGTCCATCCGTCCGTCCGTCTGTAACAGCGGTATATTACAGCCACAGACCAGTAAGCCTCAAGACGCCGCATAAACAGGGTTTTGCATTAGAACACAGTCGTAAAATGTTGGCGGGGATCGGGGGGCGGACAGCGCGTTACGATTGGTCGGCTCAAAAGTGCGGTGAGATGATTTCGTATGATTGGTGCCACCCGCTGACGGACTGACGTCCTGATTGGCGGCGGGGCGTATGATATGCAGTGCTTACTGTATATGGGTGATGACCAGGGGTGTCCGGCTAATCGACGTCTAGAGGCTTACTGGTCTGTGATTACAGCTAAAATTACAGCAACCACTAATGCTATCGGTCTGAAATCTGGAACAGTTTTAAATATTGCTTTATTCATACTTATTACGAATGAAAAATTTATGGAAACGAAGGTCCTAATGGGAAACATGTTGCATCGGACTGAGATACTACAGGATCCAGGTTCTATCCGCAGTAAAACATGTCTTTTTAACCGACTTCTAAAAAGGAGGAGGTTATGTATTCGAAGTGTTTTTTTTTTCATATATGTATTCCGAGATTTCTAGGCTGATTGACATGGTTTTTGTTATATGGTAGAGGAAACTAGCGCGGTGGTCCCATATAAATTTTATTGTGTTAAGTGGTTTTTTAATCAGCTTCAATATTTTTTCTGAGATTTTTTGGCCGATTTGGTAGATGTACGCCCATGAATCAGCCCTCGCAATTATGAACTAAACTATGAAATAAAAACTTAAAAAAACACCGACTTCAAAAACCTTGACTAAAGAGTAAAAAATTATCCTTGTATGTATTTCAAAATCTTTTCATAAACCAATATTTTGAAGGCGGCGCGTGGTTTTTAGGGTTCCGAAGTCCTACAAGGAACCCTTATAGTTTCGTCATGTCCGTCCGTCTGTCCGTCTGTCCGTCTGTCCGTCTGTCCGTCTGTCCGTCTATCCGTCTGTCCGTCTGTCCGTCTGTCCGTCTCTCCTAATCCTTTACAGCTTAATAACTTCTACAGTTATAAACATAAGTAAATGAAATTTTGTTAAAAAATAGTCTGCATATAGATCTCAATTTTAAAAGAATAAAAAAAATGTTTTTACTTTATTTAGGGGTGGCACCCATACATGTGAAATGGGGAAAAAAAAAATTTTTTCGCTGCACCCCCTTGTGTGGGGTATCATTGAATAGGTCTACTAAAATGAAGGTAATGTTTCATACACCACTTTTTTATCAGGTGTACCAACTGCGAAATATAGCCCGCCAAAGTGGCTTGCAATGTGTCCCCCCCCCTGCCATTTCTAAACTATGCAACGTAGAAACTTATAATCTTCCACATTGATAGACCTTTGTGAAAACTCTCTTTTAAAATTATTTCGAGTATAATGTGATTATAATTGTTTGAGTTATAGACAGAAAACTGAAAAATACTTAAAACGTCCTAGTTCAAAGGTCATTGACCTTAGAGAAAAATGATCATAGCAAATAATGCTCCTTTAGCTACTTTCTATTTGAAAAAATCACTAAAAGTAACTTTGTGTTATGTTGACGACACACTTCTTAAATTTGGCGCCATCTAGCGGCGTCGTACAACACTCTCTGGGTAGCCAATGCTGGCGTCAAGTGCCGTGTATTACATTTTGCACTGTATAGCGCCATCAAGCGGCTACTGACATCACTCTCTGAGTCGCCAATGCTGCCGTCTATTGCAAAAACTAAAATAGCCGTGATTAATATTCGATTTGATTTGTTTGTAACACCTACTTAAGGAACCCTATAATACTGAGCATGGCCCGACATACTCTTGGCCGGTTTTTACTATCGATATGCGCTCGACTGTACATTATATTTACATGACGCTCACGATGATTGATCCTGAAATACATGTACCTACGTAAAGAAATTGTCAATCACGCGCCACCTTCAAAATGTTGCCTTATGAAATGATTTTGAAATACATACAAGGATAATTTTTTACTCTTTAGTCGAGGTTTTTAAAGTCGGTGTTTTTTTAAGTTTTTATTTCATACTTTAGTTCATAATTGCGAGGGCTGATTCATGGGCGTACATCTACCAAATCGGCCATTTATTATTATTATTTATTATTATTATTATAATTTTTTACTTTTTAGTTAATGTTTTTGAAGTCGGTTTTTTTTTTGTTATTGTATTTTTTTTTTAATAGTTAGCTGTAACTTCGACGTTACCCACCAGATGACGCTTAAAGGTGAGGTCAGCTCACAACTTTATGTCCGTATATTCAATGTATTCTATCGGTATAACACAAAATGAACTTCGTTCCAAAAAATCATTTATGTATTGAATCGTGACTGATAAAACTCTCATAGTTTTTGGTCAAACAAATGTCATTTGGCTTCAAAAATCCTTATCAAATCTAGATACTTGTACAATATATGTAAATGTAGTGTACAGACTCTTCTTTTATTCAAATTATTATGTCATCTCAAACATATTGGCTTTGGAATTGGCACATTTTGCTAAACGTTTTTTTTATGTCTTATAGCTTTCCAATACATTGCAACATCTTTAAAATATTACTTTTTAAAATCACTTTCACGTCTTATTTTAGCCGGGTCTGATGAAGCATAGCTGAATTTATCGCACCATTATGATGCAAAATACTGGCAGACACGTCACGTGATCCTGAATCTTAACAGCTGAGAAGTAGGGTTGTATTTCCAGTGGTGTAAGTCGTAAACCAACCCCTTCCAATTGAGTGTGAAGTAAGTATGAATCGGGAGCTGACACAAGTAGTAACTTTGTAGTGAATGATCAATCATGGAGGATTGAAACTGTGAAGTCATTCTTTACAACTAGTTTTGAGTTTCAGATTTCGAAAGTCATTGAAGTAAAGCAGGTTTATGAATTCTTTTGAGTTATGATATACGCATGGAAATTATGGGAAATCAAGTAGGGATCAAACTTCAAAAAATACATTTGGGGGCCAGACATGGCTAGATTCGCATAATAAAGTGATCGATTATTATTGTAACATTTGTCGTAGGTCCGAATAAAATCACTGTTCACAATAATAAATAGTTACCTATGTGTTGCAGATAAGAAGCATTGTGTTCTGTTCTGTATGTAATTTTGGCTGCAGATAATGCTGACACCACCTGATTCAATTATCTTTACTATGAAATGTGTAACTAAACCTATTGGACTCCACTGCTGGATATAGGCCAATCCTAAATTGGACCTCAATATCCGATCCTCTGCCTTCCGCATCCAGTCCCCCCAGCCACTTTCTTCGGGTCGTCGGTCCACCTGCCTGAGGGGTGCCCTACGCTGCGTTTACCGATTCGCGGTCTCTTCACTCAAGGACTTGTCTGTTCCAACGGCTATCGGTCCTTCGACAGACATGGCCAGCCCACTGCCACTTCAGCTTACTAATCCTACAAGCTATGTCAGTCACTCCGTACTTATTATTATTTTTTTTTTTTTTATTGCGAACTCTACAAATTATAATTATAAACATTTGCATGCTATGATATAAAGCATATAGCGGAATAAGCGGACTATGAATGAACGTACCAACTACAATGTACCTATTCCTTGCGAATAAAGACATTCTATTCTATTCTAATTTTGACTGGTGAAAGAATATCATCTGATTTTTCATTTTCGCCCAAACCTTCCCAACGAGCTAGATAAAGTGAAAACTAACAGTTAACAGAGTGAGGGGTCCTCATTCACCTCACTGATCACTGAGGACGTTGCGACTAAATCTAAAGTACAAACTGTTGGCAATGAAATACAAACAGACAGACGCGCGGCGACGCGACGGGGCTGTGTTTGTCATTTGTTTGGCTAGTTATAAGCTATTCAAAGATACAAGTAGAAAATATATATCTAAAACTAGCTTCTGCCTGCTGCTTCGCATGCGTGTTATTCAGTTTATCACAGAAAGACGTTAGCACATCCCTCGGGAACGTTGGTAGACTTCTGGTTTTTTTTTCGCTTACCCTTAATATCTCTTACATAACCAGCCCATTACTGTCCCACTGCTGGGCACGGACCTCTTCTCAGTATGAGAAGGCTAAGGCCTTAGTCCACCACGCTGGCCTAGTGCGAGTTGGCGAACTACACACTTCATTGAGAACTGTATGGAGCACTCTCTGGTGTGCAGGTTTCCTCACGATGTTTTCCTTCACCGTTAAAGCAAGTGATAATCGAATTTAAATATACACATGAATTCGAAAAGTCAGAGGTGCAGGCCGGGATCGAACTCACACCCTCCTACATGGAAGGCAAGCGTTCAACCGCTAGGCTATCACTGCTATATCTCTTACGATATTTTAATTTCGATACGATACGAATACGAGAATACGATATTTAATTGATCGTCCGGCGCACCCTGGGCTGTCAGTCCCATTACCAACCTGCTGACTGGCAAATTTTTTCCCCTCGGCATGAGCTGTTATCATTATGTAGCTCATGTCGACACGATACAAGAAGAATATCTCTTACCCCTGCTGGTTATACATAATGAATAACATACGATTGTTTTGGCCAATGTTGTTTGATTTTTTATGTTTTGGATCATAGGCAGATAATATTACTCTAAGATCTTAAACAAGTACGTAATATTTAAAACTTGAAACATTATATCATCATCCTCCTCGCCTTTTCCCAATCATATTGGGCTCGTCTTCCAGTCTAACCAGATGCGGCTGAACATCAGTATTGTACACGGAGCGACTACCATCATACCCCCCAACCCAGTTACTGGACAATACCAACATGCGGATGTTAGACCAGTCGTCGACTTTCAGGCTTCTGACTACCCATAACGACTGCCATAGGTATTCGTATGAAAACCGGGACCGACAGCTTAACGTACTCTCCGAGGCACGGAGGGGTCTCTGAGTAATGAAATGGTCACCCATCTGATTGACCGCGGCAAGCGCAGCCTAACCTCGCAGATCGTATGTTGCTATTTCAAGATGAGCACTCCATTATAACTTGGAATATTTACAGGTGTATCATCAAAGCGCTAAAATAACTCCGCTGCACCTGTACGATTTTGACTGAAAACCTTCCTATAAAAGCATATTAAACTGAAAAATACTATATCCTGTAAAATTTCTGTAAGCATAAAACTTGGGCGTAAAATATAGGTACGGGACTTCTCCCGCCATTTTATTTTTCCCTCGTAAAACGTTTTAGTACCACCTTTACGTCCTGTTTAATAATTTCACATATTATTTCAGCCGGAGAGTTATTTCCTTCAAGAACTTTATGTTACACAGTTGAAGAATTGGTTTTAATTTTAATTTGACGGAAATTCTCTTAATTATTATTTCCTTACGAGTTTGAATTAAGTTATTAATTTATGTAGGTACTTAGGAAAGCTTAAGTGCTCGTATTTTGACGTGTGCTGGATGGTTGAAATATTTGTTAAATTTATATGAATATACAACGGGTAATCAAATTAGTTGGCGAAACTTCACAGACGTGATATCGATCGATATCTATTGAGAATAAATCAGGCAAAAAGAGCTGCATCAATAATACAATCTAGTTAAGTTACTAAGACATTGCAGACATAATTTTTTATTCACAGTTTAGCTTATTAAAATATCAATCAACTCAGCCTATCGCAGTCCACTGCTGGACATAGGCCTCTCCCAAGTTGCGCCACAACGCTCGGTCCTCTGCCTTCCGCATCCAGTCCCCCCCAGCCACGTTCTTTAGGTCGTCGGTCCACCTGGCAGGGGGGCGCCCTACGCTGCGTTTGCCGATTCGCGGTCTCCACTCAAGGACTCGTCTGCTCCAACGGCCATCGGTCCTTCGACAGACATGGCCAGCCCACTGCCACTTCAGCTTACTGATCCTACAAGCTATGTCGGTCACTCCGGTTCTTCTCCGGATAATCTCGTTACGGATTTATTTAAAATATAATTGAATATAATTTTAATGTAAGAAAAGGATTTCTTTACACTCATGTAGGTATAACTTTTCTATGATCTACCGATTTTCACATTACATTAGGCTGTTGAAATAGTGGCTAGACCTAACTTCAGCCAGTAAAAAGCGATAAAGAGGCGTGAGCGTGTTGGTGCGCGGTAAAATAGTGGATTTTATTGCCGGCTTGTTCGCTGACGGCTATTTGTCTATTGCATCGGTTCTCGTAACGTGTGGGATAAGGGAAAAGTGCGAGAAGTTAAGGAAATTAACGGATAAATGAAGTAATGTAATGTCTTTTTATTCCCGGATTGCTCGCTGATGGCTATTCCACACAAATTTAATGTAGACAAGCGTGAGAAGCTGTGGGAATTAATAACAAAATTAAATATGGTATTGTGTATCATTTCAAAATAACGTAAATGATTCCCTTCTCTTTCATTGTTTCTTTAAAAGAGAAATACTGGAAGCATTATAAATATTTTCTAGACCGTACTGTGTAAAAAAATCCTAAAAACATTTATTTATTTGAATTTATTGCTTACTCGCTCTGAACTTTTGTAATTTTTTTGCCTTTTTGAACACGAAATCGTGTCTGTGATGCAATTTGGTACAGTAAAATTTGTCCATATAAAAAAGATCAAATACCTACCTAATTTAAAGAAAGGAATTACGAAAATGTATGAAATTATATTATTGTTACGACGGAGGGTTAAGCAGAGTGGACTGAAATACTTTAACCTCGATTTTCCTGGACTTAGAGACGTTTTCAGCAAGCTGAAATGCATTTTCAGTCCGTATCAGAGGAGGCTCTATCACATACCAAAGAATCGAAATTTTGAGTAAGTTGCCGTTGTTTTCAGGCGCCTGAAACATGTTTTCAGGCCGTTTCAGGAGCCAACAAATCCGATGCCGACATTTCCTGAAAACCCATTTTCAGGCGTTTTCAGGACCCCTTATGGCCATTTGACACCCACATGTAAAATTGTTGATGAGTGAGCGAGATAGAGCTAAATATCAGACAAGGATAGACGAAGAACCTTCTGGAAGAGAGTGAGCAGGATAGAGCTAATATAAGACAAGGATAGACGAGATTCGACAAGCTTCGAGAACATTCCATTCTAGAAGTGAGTGAGTGAGATAGAGGATAGATGAGGTTCGACGAGGTTCGAGAACTTTCTATTTCGAGAATGTGCAAGTGAGAAAGAGTTATCTTATGACAAGGATAGATGACGTTCGAGGACTTTCCAGTACCACGACTCGCGGCCTATATAAACGGCGCAGCTGAGCGCCAGTGGAGTTCAGTTGGAGTTCAGTTTGGATCAAGCGATACAAGCGATAACATCGAAGCGATATTCGGAGCGATTTAACTAGTAACTTTGTGTGTTAATAAGCGATTCAGTGTAATTGTTCAGTAATAAAGTGTTCTCTACGCATTTAATCGGCTTTCTATCCATATACGAACCCCCAGCTCGTAACATTTGGTGTCAGAAGTGGGATAGAAAATGCCGATTACGCCAAGAGAGGAGGAACCGACTGGTAATGAAACGCCGAGTCGGATGCAGACGAGACAGTTAACGGCAAGACAGACAGCTCAGGACGCATCAAGAACTATGAGTCAGGAGGAGGTCGTCCAACAGGGACCTCAGCCTCAAGGTGGGAATAACGATATTACCAGCTTATTCAATTTGATGCAGCAAATGGCAAGAATGCAGGAAGAGCAATTACGAGAAACACGCGAACTAGTTACAAGGCAGAAAGAGCAAGTACGCGAAACACGCGAACTAGTTACAAGGCAGAAAGAGCAAGTACGCGAAACACGCGAACAAGCCACAAGGCAGGAAGAGCAAGTACGCAGACAGGAAGAGCAAGCCGCAAGGCAAGAAGAGCGGTTCTGTAGAATGGAGAAGATATTTGAGCGAGGAGCAATATTGGAGGAACTCTATCTTTCTTTTAAAAATAAACAAGATGAGGTAGAGATTAAGGTTGATCAAGCTGTCGTTAGTGAAGCAGACATATCCGAACAAGATGATGCCAATAAGAGCCAGGAATCGGACGATGATGAATATGAAGCAAATGATGGTGAAGATGAAGTTAACATGTGTCAAGAAACTGAAGATGACTCAGAAGATACAGATGGCACGTTCAACCCGAGCGGGTCGGAGGAGGACGATAGCAACTTCTACCCGGAGGTGGGCAAGGGAGTGGTGGGCGCCACACAGCGCCGCAAGTCGCTGAGCCGCTGCCGCTCCGATGGCGAGCCCGCCAAGCGCGACCGCAAGGTCAAGGGCAAGAAGGGATGGCCAAGTAACCTGAGTCACGGTCGAAAAGCAGAGTCAAACAGCGAAGAAGAAAGTAAAAAGTCGGAGAATGAGAGCGAGAACGAGTCCGGAAGCGATACAAAGGTGTCCGAGCAGGAGCTCAAGTCGAAGCGTGGGCGGACAGCGGCAGCAGCACCGGCACTCGTGGCAAGAGGCCGCAAGGGTGCGCTGGCTAAGAATGTCAACGCTAAGGCCACGCCCGTCAAGCGGAAAGCACTCACACCACCTGCACAGAAGAAGGCACCCGCTGCCAAAGACGCGGGGCCACCAGCGAAGAAGAACAAGAAGGCTTCCTCAGACAAGAAGTACGGCGAGGGCAGCGTGAAACTCAAGGAAGAAGGTAGCGCCGAGGAGTCCAACACGCCCGTCGACGAGAAGACCAAGTGGCCGTCCACTGACGAAGAGATCAAGACGTATGACCCTGGAGGGTGCAAACCTAATTGGGATGGGCCGTCACGAAGATCAACGACGTCGCTTACCGAATTTGAAAGGACGGACGTAATCAACCGAAGATTGTACACATTGATCGACTGGCCCGGTACTATGGAGACAATGATGCTCGGGACGAGCATGTCTTAGGAGGGGGTAGTGTTACGACGGAGGGTTAAGCAGAGTGGACTGAAATACTTTAACCTCGATTTTCCTGGACTTAGAGACGTTTTCAGCAAGCTGAAATGCATTTTCAGTCCGTATCAGAGGAGGCTCTATCACATACCAAAGAATCGAAATTTTGAGTAAGTTGCCGTTGTTTTCAGGCGCCTGAAACATGTTTTCAGGCCGTTTCAGGAGCCAACAAATCCGATGCCGACATTTCCTGAAAACCCATTTTCAGGCGTTTTCAGGACCCCTTATGGCCATTTGACACCCACATGTAAAATTGTTGATGAGTGAGCGAGATAGAGCTAAATATCAGACAAGGATAGACGAAGAACCTTCTGGAAGAGAGTGAGCAGGATAGAGCTAATATAAGACAAGGATAGACGAGATTCGACAAGCTTCGAGAACATTCCATTCTAGAAGTGAGTGAGTGAGATAGAGGATAGATGAGGTTCGACGAGGTTCGAGAACTTTCTATTTCGAGAATGTGCAAGTGAGAAAGAGTTATCTTATGACAAGGATAGATGACGTTCGAGGACTTTCCAGTACCACGACTCGCGGCCTATATAAACGGCGCAGCTGAGCGCCAGTGGAGTTCAGTTGGAGTTCAGTTTGGATCAAGCGATACAAGCGATAACATCGAAGCGATATTCGGAGCGATTTAACTAGTAACTTTGTGTGTTAATAAGCGATTCAGTGTAATTGTTCAGTAATAAAGTGTTCTCTACGCATTTAATCGGCTTTCTATCCATATACGAACCCCCAGCTCGTAACATTATTTAAACATCCATAGTTAGTTTTATTTTACAATCAATCCGTTCTTCACTTATACCACAATCCGCTGTCCAGAGCTAAATGTACCCTGAATATTTACAGGGCCTCAACTTGAAAATACACGTATTTTTCGAAATCAAAGAGTTCAAACGATGACAGCATTTGATTGATTTAAAAATATTTAGTTTGAGTGCTGAATACCCTTGCAGTTGTTTTTTGTTTGACTGCTTATCGACGCTAAATTAATTAAGGTTACAACAATTCCTTCTAAATGGTTTTGTCTTTTTAGGGTTCTGTACCCAAAGGGTGCCAACGGGATTCTATTACTAAACCTATGCTGTCTGTCTATCTATCCGTCTGTTTACAGACAAAATTAATATCCTATCTAAGTAAGTATTAAGTATCTATCCACGATTTACCCTATTAGAGATAGAAATTTGACATATTTTGTATGGAGCTTATGTCAAATTCTAATCTCTAGTAGGGAAAATCGTAGATAGATTGGATATCAATTTTGACCGTTAACCATTGGTATCCATGAGGATTTCCGCCAGAAAACAAAAAAAATAATACAAAAAAAAGGCCGCAAGTTGAAATTTTCACAGAATTTTTATATACTATGTATGTATGGCCTCTATCATGACAAATACTAAAGATAATAAACAAGCTCGATTCAAATTTTGTCCATTGAATTTAGTATCATCATACGTACATAAATTTCGAAAAAATACATATTTTCAAGGTTATCAAGTATATCAAGAACAGACTTCTTGGTTAACACTGGCAACTTTTTATTAGAGTTTATTTTTATAATGTATTTTTTGCCTATTATTTAATTTTGCTGTCAAACTATACACTGTATTGTCCTGTTCTATACAAAATAATAACATGTTTGTTGAACAATAAATATAATCTTTACGATTTATACCACTCATACATTCTTATGTTAACCTCTAAAATAATTATATTGATATGAATATTGAATATAGTAGTGGGAAGTGTAAAAAGCCAACTTACTTATGGTTTAAAAAAGTTATATTCATGTGCCAATACCGCCTAATTGTAATTTTTATTACAGTCGACTTTTTATTTATTGCAATAAACTTAAAATAAAGAAAGAAAGAAAGAAAAGAAAGAAAAATTGTTTATTGTCACAGTTAACGACGCGCAACATTTAAAACACAGTGATAAACACAAGCAGGCAACTTATAGTTGGGGTTACATAGAAAGTAAAACAAAAAAAAACACATAGGTAAAAAATTAAGAAAGGACAGTCGATACAAAATATAAGAAAAGTATAGTAATAGGTAGTTTTTTTATAACATTTATTCAGTTAGGAGGTATTGTCGCCTCTATGACTTTCAGAAACCGTTTCTTCTAGTTTCGAAAGCCAACACATATTTAGGGTTGCTGAGCCAACGAAGCAGTTGTAATACTAGTAGTCCTGTAAGTACAGAGCCCGAATTAATTCAATTTTTTTATTTGTTTCAGTGGAAATCGCGGTGGGGTGTGGTGACGAAACTCTCTCCAGCCGCAGGTAAGTGCCATTCAGTACGAGGACATACAATATTTATGTAGACATTATGTGTGGTGCACACAGTGCACACACCGGCTGATTTGATTTCTCACTCAATCACTCAACTGTCGGCCAACTGTTTAATTTGTAGTCTGCGGGAGCTCTAAAACCACTAATTAACATAAAACCTAAACCACCATCACAAGCTTGAGAGTAGCATTCGAAATAGAAATGTCGAAAGAATTTTATACTGTCACGGACGTATAAAAAAAGGCGGACGGAATCAGGCTATGAAAAAAAAAAAAAAAAAAAAAAAAATGTGTTATGTCCAATTTCTTTGTTGTGCTGTTATGTATTTTGACATCAATAATGTTTTTTCAATTGTAATTTGTGATTTTAATTTTATGACATTTGTAATTTTGTATGCCATGAGGCTGATCACAGATGGTACTGTATTGTATTTTATTAAAACCTATTTATTACCTGTGTATCACAAAATAAATTATTTGAATTTGAATTTGAATTTGAAAAGATTGAAGCACTTATTTTTTTCTTAAACCCACTACAATTTAGGCAGAATTTTAACACATCAGACGGCATATTTTTTATTTCATTTGTGACACTACGATAACGAATTCCGTTACATTAGATTTGTTGCATAATGGCGGCTGTTAGACTTACTATGGGTGTGAATGTGTGCATGCCAGCCCGTACTTTCAAGCAAGCTGACTTACTATGGGTGTTTCACTCATTGTTTAGCGAGATCCCGTATTCTGTGTGAATTGGCGCAACTTGGGAGAGGCAATTATTTTTAAAGCCTTATATTTGGATTTCTCTAATATCGAGGGTTTCAGACACAAATTTCACATTCACTAACACAGAGTTCAGTGTTTAAATTATCTGTCTACAAACAAAATAGAATTAACCACATACTTACTAGAGAGTCATTTAAATGACAATAAAACTTTTACTAAACTTATTGAGAACGGTTGTACTTCTGTGTACCTAGTACGAGTTTGACACTTACGAATACTTTCAAAGTATTCGTCGACTTTCATTAATAAATCTGTAGTTCCTCCTCGTATCCGCCAGGGGCGCTACTGATTTATGAATGAAAGTCGACGAAAACGATGAAAGTATTCGTAAGTGTGAAACTCGTACTAGGCCCACTGGTGCTAAAACGGGAATCTGGTGAAACGGAATCTGGTGAAACGGGAATTTGGTGAAATGGGACATAACGTTCTGGGGATACTAAGAATTGACAAAACCTTATGTGTCATTTGTCTCGTAACAAAAGTTTGCATCTAAATGCATACTTACATATTTTATCAACATTTTTTCGATAACAATTTAAATCCTCTTGAAAAACTGCACGTCATTTTTACCAACTCCAGCGTTCATAGTAAAAATGTATTGTTATTTAACTTATAACCCAAGAACACTAACTTGCCATCCACTGCGATATTAATCACTGGCCTCTGACTGGCTAGTGTTACGGAACCCTAAAATTCCCGCTTAATTTAAGTTCCGTATTTAAGTAACATTAAGACTTCGTGTTAAGCAGACGGTTAAGATTGGGGGTAGATAAAGAAATAATGTTACAAGTTATGAGAAGAAGGCTGTTAGGAATCAACTCAGCCTATCGCAGTCCACTGCTGGACATAGGCCTCTCCCTAGTTGCGCCACAACGCTCAGTCCTCTGCCTTCCGCATCCAGTCCCCCCCCAGCCACGTTCTTTAGGTCGTCGGTCCACCTGGCAGGGGGGCGCCCTACGCTGCGTTTGCCGATACGCGGTCTCCACTCAACGACTCGTCTGCTCCAACGGCCATCGGTCCTTCAACAGACATGGCCAGCCCACTGCCACTTCAGCTTACTGATCCTACAAGCTATGTCGGTCACTCCGGTTCTTCTCCGGATAATCTCGTTATGGATTTTATTCTTCAAAGAAACTCCAAGCATAGCTCGCTCAATAGCTCGCTGAGCGATTTTAAATTTATGGACTAGCCCAACTGTCAGTGTCCACGTCTCGGCACCGTAAGTCATGACTGGCAGGACGCACTGGTTGAAGACCTTTGTCTTCAAACTTTGCGGTATAGGCGACGAGAAGACTCGGCGAAATTTGCCAAATGCTGCCCAGCCCAGACGGATCCTTCTGTTGGCTTCTTTCTCGAAATTGTGTCTACCAAGCTGAATTGCCTGCCCTAGGTAGACGTATGTTAGGAATGACGAAGAGTTATTTTCTTCAGTTTATCTTATGATTTGATGAGCACCACGAAACAGTAAGTGGAGCATAGGACGACCAGTATCACAGAAATAGATAGAATGGCCATGTGGGCAGAGCGCGCGTGGCAGCACCATGCATAGTGCAGGATATTTCAAAGCCTTTCTCAGCACGCCTTATGACTTGTTTCTATAAATACTGTAATAAAAACCCGCAAAAATGCCTTATTGTGCTGTTTCTAACTATAGATACAAAAGCTGTAAAGAACATTAGATTAAAATGATTATTTTTTAAATAATGACGTCAAAATGTAAGGCGTAGTTTGTTCGGAAAGTTGCTACGCATGAATCGCAAGTAAAATTGTGATTACAACCATTCTATTTCGGTGACCAGTACCTAGAGAGATAGACCTGAAATAGGTTGTGGATCGCCTTTCAAAAACAGTTCAAAACAGTTCGAAATTCATTTAAAGAGAAGTCTACCAGTGGGTGGAAAAAGGCCGGGATGATGATGAATCATTTGACTCCTAGCCTATTGTGGTATAAAGCCCTCTTCCACTGAAAATACAACATTCACTTTAAAAAAAAAACTGAAAGTTAGGTTCAATTTACATCAGTTGCAATTTGAACCGGCTAACGAAAAAAAGTTACAACAGTTGTAAGTTGAACCGGTCAATTAAATCAAGTTATAACAGTTTTAAGTTGTACTGGCCAACGAAATCAAGTTACAATAAGCTACAACAATCAAGTTACAATAAGTTGGACCAACAGACGAAAAACAATACATAAGTCGTAAATTGAACAGATCAACGAAAAAATATTTAAAAGTCGTAAGTTGAACTCGCCATCTAAAAAAAGTCATACTCTGTTAGGACGTGTTAACTTGATAATTTTTAGGGTTCCGTGCCCTAAGGGTGCCAAACGGAACCCTATTACTCTTCCCCATTACCCCATACAAGAAACCACGAAAAACATCCTTTTTTTTTTCAACGTTTTTGTTTCTGCCCTATCTTCAAAACGGTAATATATACCAGCGTCAAACTTAGTCTGATTATAGTGCATACTATGTAGTTTAGCAACAAACACTAAAAATAGGGCAAACATAGACATATGTGGTGGTACCTGCGTAAGAAAAATATGCAAAAATTCATATTATGTATTATAATTTTTATTTTTATTTTTTATGAAAATATACATTTTATTTATTTATTTATATTTCGCGCACGCTACGTTCATGTCTTTTGATGAACACTCGTAAATTAAATCAGTTTCCTCAGTGTCCATTGATTATTTAAAAAATAATTATTGCAGTTTCTGTCTCAAAGCTTTCAGCTTATTACTTGCACCAAACTGACTCCTTAGCCCTTAGCGTTAGAGTACAAATTTTTCATGAAATATTACCAGTTTTCAGTTGAATTCCTTTCAGGAAGGGGTGAAAACATTCCTGTTAATTATCATTTGTTAGGCAGGTTGATAGATTAGATCAGTTAAAAACAGCTTTGTTTTATGCGTTTACTAACTATTATGGCCATTGTCGAGTTTATCAGCGGAATTATAGTTGTATTTATTATGTTAAACAGGTACACAACCCTTTAATTATTAATTAACTAGCTTTTGCCCGCTGCCTCACCCGCGTGTAATTCGGTTTATCTCAAAAAAGACGTCAACAGGCATCCCTTCGGAACTGTAATTTTTTTTGGAATAAATAGTAGCCTGTGTCCTTTCCAGGTCCCAGACTACCTATTTTTCAAATATCATTGCGATCGGTTCACAGGTTTAGTTGTGACAAGGTAACAAACAGACAGAGTTACTTTTACTTTTAAATATGAGTGTGGATGCATTTAACCTCAGAAAAGCCATTTTTTGTAATCAATGGTGTTGTTAGGGAAATTTAGTGTCCGACATGACTGAGGTAGGTAATGAAGAAATCATTTATGATTAGGTGGTAATTAATATTCCGTTGTAATCTTTGTGTTACATTTCGTTTCGTTACACATCGAGACCCCTCCGTGCCTCGGAGAGCACGCGGTCCCGGTTGTCATACGAATATCTATGGCAGTCGTTACGGGTAGTCAGAAGCCTAAAAGTCTGACAACTGGTCTAACCTCCGAATGTCGGTATTACCCAGTAACTGGGTTGCGGGCGTCTGATGGCAGTCGCTCCGTGTAAAATACTGATGTTCAGCCGCATCTGGCTAGACTAGAAGCCGAACCCAATATAATTGGGAAAAAGGCTCGGAGGATGATGATGATCTTTGTGTTACATTGTTTTTTCTTTTATATCTAACTGGCTTGGCTTGCGTTTGACCGCCACCTCACCTGATGTTAAGCGAAGGTGCGGTCGACGATGATACACGCTTGCCCAGCAAAAAACTATTTATTTTATCAATATAATACAAAATTCAATGTAGCATATGAACTAATGTCCAATGCTAAACATGGACCTTCAAACAGACCAATACAAAAACGAAAGGGTAGGGTGGGTTATCTTTTCTTATCGTGGGGAAATCCTAATGGACGCACTCCACCCGGGAAAAACGGTGCCAGTGTCGGACTTTTACCAACTTAAACCACTGTGTTCCTTTTAATTTTGGCACGGAATACTCTCTGCATTCTCCTTTCAATTCCGGCAGGGTGAGTGAGATACCTGACATTTTTAAACTAGAGACCTAGCTAGAATAAATAAATAAAAGACCAAAATTGATAATGTACCTACTGTACTACATCTAAAATACATCATGGACCTAATTAGGTCTCGGTATAATTAGGTACCAACTGAATAGACTTACATAATTGTTTTAACCAAAGACGCCTCGCAGAGCCCTCCCGTCGCCTCGACTGGATACGCACATAAATAACGCGAACAAATTAAAAACTCTGAACGGCTGATATTCTTCTGTTTGATTAGGTACTTTTGTCTACATAATAGCTTTGAACGGATCCGATGAGAAAGAAATTCTCTGATTTTGAGACCATTTTTGAAAAGTGATGGAACTTCATAAGAGGCAAGTATAACATAGGTAGGTATGTCTTTGCATTATGCAAACGACACAGAAGAAACTGCATCTATTTTAATCTAAGACGCGCCGCCACCCATCGACTGGATCGCACATAAATAACGGAAACAAATTAAAAAGTCTGAGCGGCTGTTATTGCACGCCGCATGACGCTAGGGGTGTCACTGCTTTGGGATTTTCATTACGAATGACAACGTATTGCGTGGTTACTCATTTATCTCTATCTTGGGAATAAAATAGAGGTTTTATAGGCAATTGTGATAGTATGATGTCACAGTATTTATATTTATTTATAATTTATGTACAAACAATACATGATAGGAGAATTAATAGTATTTAGTACAAAAGTACTGCTTTAACCAGCATATCCTGTTTTTACTGTTTTTTGCTGTTTTAGTGTCTTGCCAAATTTGAAAGTCCTAATTTAGCAGCACTATTTTGCTTATAGTTATGCTTAATCCTTCAAACAGGATTTACAAGGCTACAATTCTTATAATAACTGGCACACTTAGTATAATGTAAACCGAGTTAAAACATAAACAATAAGCAGCTCATGAAATAACAATATTAATTTCACATAATTATGAAAATTTTAGCCACGTAAGTCCCAACAAACTTGGAATATTCATAGAATATTAGACCATATCCAAGTTATAAACCCTATTTTGAAACTTCGGTTGCTCAACAAAGTTTCGAGTTTCGCCAATAATTATGCGACGGTAAAAGAAAACTTTCAGACATATATTACTTACGCTGCGTCGCCTTTGATGACGTCATAAATAAAATTCTCCCTCCCAACGTATTCTTACTATCGGCCCTCACAGATGTTATAGTGTGCCTTTCGGCGATGCTTGGGATTTTATTTTTAGTTTCAGTATTAAGTGAAATATAGTGATTTTTATTCCAGTTAATATTAAACTATTAAGGGCCTGTTTCCCCACCTCTTGATAGGCACTAACTGCTACATAAATTCTAAAATAGTACAAGATTTGTATGTTAACTGGCACTGTCTTATCAGGTGAATCAGGCCCTTAGTTGTGAATTAAATAAGTGATAAGATTTTCAATACTGAATCAAGATAATTCCTTTTATTATCAACTAGACTTTGCCCGTGGCTTCGCCCGCGTACTGAAATAAAATATAGTCTATGTTACTTCTGGATAAAGTAGCTTTCTAATGGTTTAAGCGGTTGGCACCCAAGCTGTTAGGGGCCACGGCTGCGCTATCGCGGCTGCTGCCAAACTTGGGAGGGCCAAATGCCTCCTGCCGGAGGCTCTACGTGGGGATCGTACGGTCCATGGCCCTTTATGGGGCCCCAGTGTGGGCAGACGCCCTGACGCCAGGCAATGTCGCGCTGCTGCGTAGGCCACAGCGTGCGATGGCCGTCAGGGTGATACGGGGGTATCGTACGATCTCCTTCGAGGTGGCGAGCCTTCTAGCCGGATCAATGCCCTAGGATCTGGAGGCGAGAGATCTTGCGCTGAGGTATCATCAGCGTGAGGACCCGCCTGATCAGAGCGAGGTCCGCCAGATCCTAGTGGCTGAATGGGAGGAGTGACTTGCGAAACCCAGCGCAGGGCACACCACAATAGCGGCGGTAAGGCCCGTCAGTGAGGAGTAGCTGGAGAGAAGCCATGGCGCCCTCACCTACCGGCTGACGCAGATACTCTCGGGGCACGGTTGCTTCGGGAAGTATCTGCGTCGCATAGGCCGGGAGCCGACACCCGAGTGTCATCACTGCGGGAGCTGCCCAGAGGACACAGCGCAGTACACATTGGCGGAGTGCCCAGCTTGGGCAACGCGGCGCCTTGACCTCATCACTGCAGTAGGCAGCAGCGATCTCTCGCTTCCGGCCGTGGCTCAGTCGATGGTCGGGAGCGGGAGCACTTGGGAAGGCGTCGTCTCCTTTTGCGAGGAGGTGATGCTCGCTAAGGAGGCGGCGGAGAGAGTTCGAGAGGCGATTACCTACCTTCCCTCCCGCAAAAGGCGACCTGGGCGTCGCAGGAGTATGCCGACCTCCAGCCACTCTAGGTTTAGGCCTGCGGGCGGCGGACTCGGGGTGGCCCGCCGCCCAACCAGTCAAGGCCCGTGACGGTGGCGCGTCGTGTTCCGCGCGCGCCAGTCAAGAGGAGGGTGCGGCCGATGTGGATGCCACGCGGGGTGAAGGGGCTCGCCTGTCAGTGGCGAGCCGGGACCTGCCGGGGATGGTTGGGCGAGGTAAGTTTCCCACGCCCCTGGTCAAGGGTCGGTAGAGGAACAACGTGGTGGTTTTTAGTCGCTAAGAGTCCGACACTGGCTCCGCCTTCCCCGGGCGGAGTGCGTCGATGAGGATTTTCCCCACGAAAAAAAAAAAAAAGGTTTCTAATTGTGAAAGAATTATTAAAATTGGTTCAGTAGTTTCTGAGTTTATCGATTACAAACAGACTAATAAATATTAAATAATTTATTTTTTATAATATTAGTACAGATTAGTATAGATACATAGAAAATTAAAAACTTTATTGAAAAAAAAAAAACAAAACAAAACTATGGCACAGAATATCTAATAGTACTACGTACAGAACGGCCACTCACCGCCCCCCGCCAATTTAAATTCCTCACCCGCGCCCTGCACGTGCCCTCAGTTTAGCGGCAAGTTGGGCTGCAATATTCAATGGATATCAATCGCCAGTCGAGTGCGTTACGCAATATATTTTTTGGTGTTTGTAGTTATATTTTAATTGAAAATGGTAGTGTATTGTGCTTTATACGGATGTAAGTCTACATCTAGACAAGGAAACAGAAGATTTTATCGATTTCCGAAGGATGAAATAAGGTAAGCCACAATAAAACCTTTATAGGTAGAACTACAGAACAGCGAGCATTTAATTTTACAATTAAACGATTTTTTTGTACTTTGCCAGTAATGAAAAAAAGGAAAAAATAATTTGCTTGTAATAATAATAATATAAGTAATCTTTATTTTGGATCAAATTAGGTATCCATATTTTGTTAGTAACATAAAAGCTGCTTGAAAGCAGATTCCTTTGGGTACCTATTTATTGTATTTTATTAAAGGTAGGTATCTACTTACCGCGAGAGTTTAATTTTACAACTATAGTGAGAGATTGTTTACTGTAAAATTACGTACTTATGATAAGAGAAATATAAATTATTATAAATTGTAATGCTTGCAGATTTAATTTTATTACCAAGCTTCGTTAATATATCATATTCATCATACAATACATCGATAATTCGATAGGTATCATTACCAACCGCTCGTGCTATCAAGTGCCTCGGCTCGGGTCCGGGACGTAGGGCCCAAATGTCAACGCCATCTCTGAGAACTACTGAGAAGCGTTTGGAACGCAGTCGGCATTTCGAGCGGCAAGCAACCCTATTCATTCACGTGTGTGCGTGTTTGTATAAGCCGTAAGCTTGCGTATGTAGGCGGTGCTAGCATTCTTAATGTATTGAGTGGCCAGGGTGTGACTATGGTGTGTAAGCTTGCACAATTTTAATGACTCGTTGTGGGATGTAAATTTATTTTGGTACCTTTTAACTTTATGACTCGCTCAATGCCATGCAAGTTTAATTTCAGTTTGGCAAAAACTACGAATAATTCTGATCTAAATTAGTCATTATTTACGGCTTTACTCACGTAATTCTATGGGGTGTACCAGACTAGTTTTGAGCTCGATCCGAGCCCTTAATCATGAGCTGGTTGCGCGGCGGTGTCGCGGCCCGAATACCAATGACCAATTATGAATTTTATTCACGAAAGTTATTATATAAAAATTCTGACCTTTTTCAAAAAAGTATTATCAACAAACATAGGCACATACCTACAAGCGGGCCCTTTCTTATGAGTAGATCTGGGCGAACCCCTGCAAGGTCTTAAGGAATTCAAATTACGGATTTTATGAGCGCGAAATCTGTTTAATGTCTGCCCGTAAGTCCGTACGGCAGGGGTGAATTGAGACTACAAACTATTCTAATAATATGGATGTTTTTTATTTCGGGGGATAAAGTGGTATTGAGCTTTATTTTCATCGTAAGATTTAATAAAAAGTATGAAGATGGCAGAATGTTGTGATCGTGAAATTGTTTGTTTTAGTTCTATCATAGAACAAATAATAGGTACTATCTGAGTAAAGGAGTTAGATCAATATGAAATATAAATTTTTCTAATTGAAGTCTTGAATTGACATTTAATTTCACCTTTCTTATTTTTCACTTGTCATTTTTGTCCATTAGGATTTTGTTATGTCTACGTATATGGTTTGCTCTATTTCTTTTGTTTTTCTTCAGTCTTAAGATCAGCGATATTTGCTTTATTAAATTGAGAATTGAAGGGCTAAGGTGTTATCTAACAAATATTAAACTTCAAGCTTTAATTCCTAGATTGATTTAACTATTTATTATTTTTAAACGCTCATTACTCGTTTAGAACTATTTGTTAATTAACATCTTTGTCACTTAGCCCACCAATTTATTGCTCAATTAAAATCACTCTCTGAAGTTTTTGAGTTACGTCTTTCCACGCTCTTTATAAAATCTTGCCTGTATTTTTTATCGTGTATTATTTAGCAAGACTAAGGCCTTGACCTTCTCGTACTGAGAAGAGGCCCGTGCCCAGCAGTGGGACAGTTATGGGCTGATTATGTTTTTATGTTTATGTTTATTATTTAGCAAAGGTACCTTAGATTATACCTTAATTCTTTGGCTATCGTACTACAATATGTTACATTAAATATAACTGCTGGTTTAACAAGACGGAAGCAAGGCGATGCCACTTTAGAGCCCCTTAAAAGGTAGGAGCAACACATTCCCCCGGGTCGCGGTCGAGCCACGACGAATAAATTAACTAAATGAGATGTGCAAACTTTCAGCATGGCTAGTGTTGCCAGGATTGCAGTATTTCGAGGAACATTTTAAACAACAATTTAAGTGATGTATGAGATAATTTATTAGTTTTATGCTGTCAGGAAATAAGAGTTTATAAAAGTGGCCGATAATTATTTAATCAATATAGGGCAATAATTATATTATTAAATGCCTTATTTATATTAATCATCGGTTAATATCGGTTGCCTCCTTAGTCTAGTGGTTGCAAGCGCGACTGCTGTGAGTGAGGTCCTGGGTTCGATTACCGGGTCGGGCAGTGTTTTCGGGTTTTTTCATCAGGAAATTCTCAGTAGCAGCCTGTAGTCTGGATTTGTGCCTGGTCAATGGCAATAGGCTCGCCCCTTATTATATGGGACTATAACATAACTGGCGAAATGTGGGTGTACTATTACACCTCTGCCAAGGGGTACTTCGGGGTAATACAGGCGTGATGTTATGTTATGTTATCGGTTAATATTAAAATCTGGTAAGTCCCGTGTCACTTTCAGTGACATTGTTCTATTATGCAGTATCTATCTACCTTTGGTATATTACGCATTACCTAAAATTACAAACGTTTATTTACTTTTAAACTTTCGCGTTGTATTATTGTAATTAATTTGAAACAGGAATATATGCGCACATATCTATTTGCCTGAAGTTTCGATTAGGTTCTACTGGTCGTTGCCACAAATAAAATGCAAAACCGTTTATTAAGAACATTTACAGAATACACAATTTGATAATAGAAACGATGATAGCTACAGTTTAATAAGCTATAAGTTTAAGCACACTGTTAAAAAAAAACTGCGCAGTTATCAATGCCCGACTCCATAAAAGATATATTGAAATTGTAATGGCTTCTTTCCCGAAAAGGGGTCATTGTACTCATCATTATGAACAATTTTTAGTATTGGACCAACCCTGAAATCGCGAAAAAAAATCAGGTGGTCGCTACATTTTATCGATTTAAGTGAACACAAATGTAGGGACCAATTGATTTTTTTAATTTATAATATAATTTATAAATTATTTATTTATTTGTAACAACAAGATACTGATATATTGATTTCATCGTTTACATTTTGGTACAGTCAGAAAAGAAAGTAGGTTAACACTTTCCAAAGTTTCATAAGTGACTTATGAATGAAAACTTACCTACTACTTTTTTGTTTTAACGAATTATTATAGAGTAAAGAATACTTTACAAACTAAAACAATGATACAGGTATTTATAATAACAATAGGGTTTCATGATATTATTTCCTTATATTTTATGTCGAATGTAACTTCTTTATATTTTATGTGTTTTTTTGTTTTACTTTCTTTCTTTTTCACATGTTAGTTATCTGTTTGTTTCTGTTGCACTGTTATTTAAATGTTGCGCACCATTAACTGGGACAATAAACCATTCTTTCTTTCATCATCATCATCATTTCAGCCGAAAGACGTCCACTGCTGGACATAGGCCTCCCCCAAGCATCGCCACAACGACTGGTCCTGCGCCTTCTGCATCCAGCGGATTCCCGCGACCTTCACCAGGTCGTCAGTCCACCTTGTGGGGGCCCTTTCCACGCTGCCCCTTTCAGTACGCGGTGGGCACTCCAGAACTTTACTGCCCCATCGGCCATCCGTTCTGCAATGTGCCCCGCTCACTGCCATTTATGTTTGGCAATTCTTCGGGCTATGTCGGTTACTTTCGTTCTCCTGCGAATCCCCTCATTTCTGATTCGATCACGCAGGGACACTCCGAGCATAGCCCTTTATTTCATTTTAATAATTAAATATTTCTAACCTCCGAATGTCAGTATTACCCAGTTCAGTAACGGGGTAATACTGACATTCGGAGGTTGCGGGGGTCTGATGGCAGTCGCTCCGTGTAAAATACTGACGTTCAGCCGCATCTGGCTAGACTGGAAGCCGACCCCAATATAATTGGGAAAAGGCTCGGAGGATGATGAATAATTAAATATTTCGAAATAATCATCGACTTGGCGACTGGCCGCAAACATAAAATATTACTCGCGAAACAGCGAAACGGATTACGTTTATCTTTCCAGTATTCTTACCTTTCTTTCTATCACTTACACTACAACTTTTCCTAACAAAAACTTGTGCATCCTACCGTGCAAGAGGGACAACGCTATCATCTCGTTTTACGGGCAATAAATCAGCCGGTGTTGCAAGCTGCATAAAAACAGATGCTGAAGTAACAAATGCATAAGAAATGACAGAAGTTCAACAACACTAATCTGTCTTCCTGCGGTAGTGACGTTCCATCACAATACGATAAGAGATGGACCAATTTCGTGAACTTTTTCAACTATGTAAATGTTTAAAAATATTTTTCACTTCAAACTTTAAATTTCAACACAAAATGATAAATAATTTGAAAAATTTCAATGGTTGAAAATTTGCATAAAACTTGCCCATCCCTACTCACGATCCAATGACGTGATGACACAATGCAATGCGATGTGATGCAATTAAAATTAGAATTATAAAAAAACATCAAGGCCATCTAGGTCCAGTTTCACTTCGTGACGATACGTACACATGGTATAACCAGAAAAAAAAAAGACAATGAAAAGTCGATAAAGGATATAAGTGAAACAGACCAGGCATGACCTCGCATTATTTTCTGATGCGTCTTGTTCACATAAACTGATGTCAGTGAACCTTCTGTTCATAAAGTTTTTGTGTTAATTCCAACATGGCTAGCAGAAAACGGTGCGATTAAAAAAGTACGCGTGTTTGTTCCTTCATGAGGTTTCTAGAAACTGTTGGAGAATTTGTAGAATTTAGTCTTAGTTAAATTTTGAGTAGGTTTATAATCTGACTTAGTTACTATGGAAAAGGTATGAGGAATTAAATAATTATAATTAATTTATTGATTGACATGTAGCTTGTATATTCATTCAAATTTATAGGACTGGATTGTTGAAATCAGATCCCCTGTGAATAAAAAAGGGATAACAATATCGGAAAATCTAACACGGAACTCAAAATTTAATTTTTAAATCTGGTGGTTTTCAAGGCTCGAGTGAATAGGTTTTTGCTGGACAAGCATGTACCATCGTCAAACGCACCATCGCTTAATATCAGGTGAGGTTGCGGGCAAACACAAGCCCATTAGAAAAACGCCAAATACGCATTTAGAGGGGTTCCTTGTAAAGCCACATATATAGAACATATTTTAAATTAAAATACTAACATACCATCTTACGAAATCCTCTTAGATTGTTATAACTTCCGAGGACCAGCTGGTTCCAACCTAGGCTAAGCACAGTACAATAATAATTTCCATTTAGCTCTGCCCATTAAAAGTGCCAGCAAAAACAACCCAACCTGTGGGCTAATTAAAATTTTACCCAAACTGCACTGTATGGCCCGTCTTACAAATGGCACAGTGTAAAAAGATCCGTGTTCTTATAGAATATTCATGGTATGTGTAAATATTGTTCTTTTTTTCCGTGATTTGTGTATTAGTTTTAATTTGTTGAGTTTTGTTGTTTTGTTGTGAAGATTTTTAAAGTCTTTGAAGAGGTGTGTGTTTGAAAATGTATATGTTTCGATCCTAAGTGGAATCTCTGTGTTGGAATGATATTTTATTCATCAACTAACTTTTTATCATTTATTGTGTCTCATTGCGAGCAAGGTTCGCAAAACCTTTGATAAATTAGTTCAGCTGATTTCTTTATTATCCCTCAAAAGTATAGACTCTATAGTTTTATATCATACACCTTTTATACTAATTAAATGTAAAGCTTAAAAGTAGAAATAGTCTCTAGTAAATAAATCCCCTTAGGTATAACAACAAGACGTAATATACTGTTTCCCTATCCCATGTCTTAGCTAGACAGTATAATCGAATCTCATCAACTATACTGCGAAGAAAGCAGTTAGTTACAATCGCGCTGGCATTTTATTTAACATTATCTCACTTACTCCGCTACACTGTGGCGTGAAATTGAAGTTTATGATTTTATTCTGTGCATCCGGGTTCTCGTTTTCATAGATGACTTTATATCTACTTGCTTTGAATATTTAAAATGTTAACCTGTTATTTCTATAATGATTTTGAACGAAATAGTGTGCATTTTATGCTAGATTTTTATGCTTTGCTTACACAACCAGGTAGCACGCTTTAGAAACAATTTATTTTTGATTTACCGAGCATTTGGTTGATATTTAGGCAACTACTACTGTGTCTATAACCACAAGAGTTTAGTGGAGAATATGTGTTAATGTTTTAAGAATATGAATTTGTTCTTCGGTAAATTTTTATCACACAACGTGGTTGAATATACGATATTAAATAAAACCACTTACAGGGTATCTCGTTCTCAGACCAAACACGAAAACATCAAATCCAGTCAATAATATAGCCATTGGAATTCGTTTTAATTTTATTAAGTTTGAATGTAGGACCATTTTTAGGGTTCCGAAGTCCTACAAGGAACCCTTATAGTTTCGTCATGTCCGTCCGTCTGTCCGTCTGTCCTAATCCTTTACAGCTTAATAACTTCTACAGTTATAAACATAAGTAAATGAAATTTTGTTAAAAAATAGTCTGCATATAGATCTCAATTTTAAAAGAATAAAAAAATAGTTTTTACGTTCTTTAGGGGTGGCGTCCATACATGTGAAATGGGGAAAAAAAAATTTTTTTCGCTGCACCCCATCGTGTGGGGTATCATTGAATAGGTCTACTAAAATGAAGGTAATGTTTCATACATCACTTTTTTATCAGGTGTACCATCTGCGAAATATAGCCCGCCAAAGTGGCTTGCAATGTGTCCCCCCCCTGCCATTTCTAAACTATGCAACGTAGAAACTTATAATCTTCCACATTGATAGACCTTTGTAAAAACTCTCTTTTAAAATTATTTCGAGTATAATGTGATTATAATTTTTCGAGTTATAGAGAGAAAACTGAAAAATACTTAAAACGTCCTAGTTCAAAGGTCATTGACCTTAGAGAAAAATTATCATGACAAATAATGCTCCTTTAGCTACTTTCTATTTGAAAAAATCACAAAAAGTAACTTTGACATCAATCAGACTTCTTAAATTTGGCTTCTTGAATTTATCGCTAGATGGCGCTACTAACAACACGCTCTGAGTCGCGAATGCTGCCGATTATTGCAAAAACTAAAATAGCCATGATTAATATTCGATTTGATTCGTTTGTACACCTACTTAAGGAACCCTATAATACTGAGCATGGCCCGACATGCTCTTGGCCGGTTTTTCTAGGCAATTGTCGTTAGCTCAAAGAAGTGTGCAAATCTATATGATTTGAAACTCTCTTTCTCAATTATTGCAAATGATTACAAATGGTGTTACTTATTATTTAGATATTTGTTTTGATTAATTTAATTTTTATTTTCGGTAAACAACTTATTTATGTGTTTAAATGCGTCTATAGAATAGTTATAACCATGTTTTAGTTTGATGTCGTATATTCATCTCCACGTTCAATCGTTCGCATCTTTGTCATTCCCAACAACTTGAAAGAAGGAGTCACACTTTCATACTGATCACTGCTTCATAGCCAGACCCTATCGCATTACCAACCATACTTAATTCCACCAACATAATAACTTCCCCCTCTTTCACCCCATACTCATAATAAGAGAAATATCCAACCCTAAAATCTATAATAACAGCTCATAATTTACAATGAATCTCAGCCATAAAATGCAGGCGTTTAAATTTGCATAGACCAAAGTTGGCGCGCGATAGTTCGCAATACGACTATGCGAGGGCGCTACCGTGAAAGAAAACCATCGTATGTTAATATATTGATATCGTCCCTTTGAGAGTACGTCTGCGTTCTGGACACGTACGAATAAAGTTTAGAAATATGGTTTTTGTGTGAAAAGTTTTGAAACTCTTTGATGTCTTCAACATTTTTTGTTTAAAGTTTGGTCCTTTGGAGTTTTATTTGCATATCGATGGCTTATTTATCGGACTTCGTAACTCCGTTTTGACAAATTTTACATGAGGCAGACTGAGACTATGCCATCGATGTATATGGAACACTACACGTAAATTTTGAACTTATATGATCCTAAATCTACATGCATTATGTGACCTATTACGAATCTTCCAATCTACCAATAATTTAAAATAGATTAGGAATTTAGAAGAAAGAAAAAACGATAATCTTTCTAAGTAACAGCTTGCCACGCATCACAAAAAATCCACAAAACATCGTAACGACATAATCCATTTATATTTCACAACAATAAAAACAAACATTTTTAACGCTGTCTTGTTTTACCGGCTTGCACCAGATAGATCGACTCCTATCCGGGCCGAACCGGAAAAAACTGGATTTTTCTGGGGTAAATTGGTTTCCCTCAATAAGTTGAAGTCCCCTGACAATGGGAATTATTCTCGTGCCTATCTTGTTATTCCAATTTTGGGGTAATTTATTTTTTCCGGCGAATTATTGAGACGAATAATGCTGAGTATTTTATAATCAACTTTGTATTTTGTATGGGAATTTGTTACGAGTGTTGAGGACTTCTTTGATTGAACTGCTGATACTTTTAGCATTTTTCGAGTTTTCAGTTGCTGTGCGGTTTCCAACTTTTAACCCTTTATGATTAGAAATTGGAAGAAAGTTTTTGTTTTTTGATAATGGTTTAGACACTAATTGTGGCATCTCTTTTTACTCTTTAACACGCTTTAGCTTTACTTGTAACTAACTAACAATGTAAACAAATCTTGGAAGTCGATTTTACCCTACTTCCAATTGTCGTATCGATTTGAAACTTTGCAAGTATGTGTAATCCGCATGGCAATACAATAACTCGGTACCATCGAGCGGATCTGATGATGGACTACAGTACCTCTAAAAGCGTGTTTTTTTTTAGTTTTAAAAAACTGTATATTCTTTCTTTTGTACTGATTCCTAAATGAACAGGCATGCCTAGTTTGGGTTTCAAGTTAATCAAGTAATGCTACATAGTATAACTGTTATGATAGGTATAATCGCTAGTTGTCAGTGGGTGGACGGGCAGCCTACACAGGTTGACTCCTAGCATGGGAGTGGGTAGTCTTTCTGCACACCCGCTGCGATTAGACGTATCTACTTAATCCCTTGCGTAGTGCGCAAGCAGTAACAATAAAATAAATAAATCTTTATTTCAATACAAAATTGGTATTGAAATAAATATTTATTTATTTAATGCGTAAAGAAAAATCACTCACAAGCAGGACTCGATTTTTATTTCCACAATTTCTATCATTAGATTTCGCTTCACATGCGTAAATGCGTTAAAAATAATAAAATGATTATTTGGACCTATACCGATTTTGATGAAATTATAGGTGTGACCACAGAAATAGAATGGTTGTAATCACAATTTTACTTGCGATTCATGCGTGGCAACTTTCCGAACAAACTACGCCTTACATTTTGACGTCATTATTTAAAAAATAATAATTTTAATCTAATGTTCTTTACAGCTTTTGTATCTATAGTTAGAAACAGCACAATAAGGCATTTTTGCGGGTTTTTGTTACAGTATTTATAGAAACAAGTCATAAGGCGTGCTGAGAAAGGCTTTGAAATATATTTCTGTGGGTGTGACTAACAAAATTGTTATCAAAAACGGTTAAAGAAAGAAACGGCTTTGGAAAATTTTCTGACTGAAAAATAGACTAATAAAGTGACAGTTATCTAACTCCATTCAATAAAAATACACTAGCAATTTTGCACCAGCAAATATTTGCATTCAAAACACAAACAGAGCTGGAAAGCACGCTTATACTACAGATTATCCTGTAACTGCCTTTATGAAGTAGCAGAGCATACGAAACCGGATAAATCCAGTTGCAACTGGCCGAGTTATGGCGCAATATTCTCTAAGACTACGAGCGGAACCACGTGTAGACTTGTATGCTGTGCAGGCTTGTTTATCGTGTGTGGTAAGGGATTGTGAAACGTTTTAGATGGCCACATTTCAAAGTATAATGTTACATAGTAGTCTTCTTAGTTAGGGATAATTTCTATAGGTTGCTCGATATGTTTTTTTATTATAGAATTGAGCAAAATGTTTTCATCAGTAGTTAGGTGTTTGAATTATGCCCTGGGCTGATACCTTTACTTATTATTATCACCATCAGCCCATTACTATTCCACTGCAGGACACGGGCCTCATCTCAAAATGAGAAGGTTGAACATGCCTTAGTTCACCACGTTGGTTTACTGCTGGCTGGTGGACTACACACACCATCGAGAACTGTATGGAGCACTCTCAGGTATGCAGGTTTCCTCACGATGTTTTCCTTGACCGTTAAACCAAATGTCACCATCATCAAATGATCCACACATGAGATTGAAAAGATAGAGGTGCAGTCCTTTCGAGCTCAGAACCTTCTTCATGGAAGGTAAGCCCAAAGAGAATATAAGCACTACAAGTAAGCCTTCAAACTCTGGGCTATTACTCATGCCAATAGGCTGTAATAAATTAACACAACCATAGACCTGATAAGAACCCACATCCACCTACATCTCCGGTTTACCATTTAAAGACAAATGTGGTTAGAATGCTCAGAATACTACTGTATCAAGGAAACAACTAAAGAGGATTTCCACTTACTACTAAAGACGACTAAAATCTCATTGAAGAGATAGCTCTTATAGAAGTTGTTGATCAATTATTGAAAGCTTAAAATAGTTGACTGTTGCTTCTACTTTGGCAAAATTCTCACGTTAGTTGTATCATACAAGTGTTCCAACTTGTAAAGCTATCGCAGAACTTACACGTTTTGGAAGCATAAGTGGAAAACTATCGCGATAGTTCAAGAGCAATGTAAGGGTTGTGGGAGCTTTTCGGATTCATGTGCGGATCTATTTTAACGGTGAAGGAAAATATCGTGAGGAAACCTGCACACCATAGAGTGCTCCATACAGTTCTCGATGGTGTGTGTTGTCTGCCAACCCGCACTAGGCCAGCGTGGTGGATTAAGGCCTTGGCCTTCTCATTCTGAGAAGAGGCCCGTGTCCAGCAGTGGGACAATATTGGGGTGATAATGTTATACATATTTATGTAAGGGTTGCTTACGATAAAACCATGGTCTCCGGTATTCATAGATCACCTAATGTTTATCTCGCGAGTATCGTAAAAGGTGACATGAGGTTCATGTGGCGTATAGGCAGGTAAGAAACATCTGTGTTAGTAAGAACACCATATTTATACGATTTCAATTCAATTTCAATTTCTTTATTTGCTTAAATGTGGTAGATACAGATGTCAGATACAATTTTATTGAGTACGGTACATTTACCATAATTAACATGCAAATGATAGATAAATCTGAGCTCGAGCATCTCCCCAATTTGGTCTAGTTGTATTTCAAAAAAGAATTTTATGTTCAGTACCTTTCATCAAAAATACTCTATACGTACTTGTGAGCCTAGCCAGATTTTTTGGACAGTTTTTGGCAGGTTTTTTTTTTATTAGATATCGAATATTTGAATGTAATTGTGGCTTCAGTTTAGGTAGAAGATTCAACGAGGAAAATCCGCAACACCACTCGTCACGAGTTCAACTCTCAAAAACTTGCTGGTGACTAATAGTTATAAGTCATAAGCGATGAGAAATCATAGTCACCATATTACAACTTCAAACGGAGAGATTAGAAAGAGATGTTGTTGTGATCAAATATAATTAATCTCAAAAGCGGGACCACTTGTGTCATCCTTAAAATTGGTTGAACGCACTCCGCCCGGGGAAGGCGGAGGCAGTGTCGGACTCTTACCGACTAAAACCATCACGGTGTTCCTCCAAATACCTGCCGTGAGCGTGAGATACGTTCATTCTCCTACCACCCCCGACAGTTCCTAGCTCGCCACCTTTTATCCGAGCGGTCTAACGTCAGCCACACTCTCTTCATCCTTAAGTTGAACCCTGTATCTAACATAGTTGAATAGCGATAGCGTGATCTTTGCTGGTATAGGCAGGTTCCTGCATAAGACTAGATCATGGTTCTATACAAAGTCACATTCTCCTATAACTTACACTACGAACTACGTGCCTCGCAACAAGGATGCACGTACACAAATCCTCTCCACCGCACAAAGGCGGGATATCTTAAACTGTGCCACATCTTATCTTTGTACTGCATATATATTGTTCTAATCCGTTGGTTAGAATAGTTAGAAATTAAGAGGATGTGTTGCGGAATTTCAGTGAGAAATGGCGCTGTTTTAAGTTTTGGAGCATGGCTGAAACGTTTTAAGAAAAGTTTGATAAATAATTTAAAATAAAGTAGGTATGTGGGCGTATCTAATGGGTGTAGTATATACCATACGATTCGTAAAAGTAAAACTATCTTAGTTCCGTACTTCTGCTTTCTTCTAATTACTTTTTGTAGTTATTACCATTATGAATTAAAAGGTGCGTGCATTCGTGTGTAATGTAACAGTTTGAATTTGAGCATTACAAGTGAATAAGTCGAGGCGAGCATTACAGTGCGCAGACTTAGAATATGACGACTTCAAACATTACAGCAGTGAGTACTTTAAAGCCGAGCGTTACAGTGCGCGAACTTGGAATATTACAGTAGTGAGTACTTTAACCCGAATAATAGTGCAAACCACTTTTAACTAACGCCAAAACAATTGTATCTATGTTACATGCACGAATATTTGTAGCTTGTAACGAGCAGTTTGAAAAGAAAATGCTCCTTGGTCAGTATGTTGAGCTGGCGCACTATTAATTAATTAAAATCATCTTTATTCAGGCAAATAACACCCATATACAACAATACAAACAAGGTAATTATAAATAAATGTCACATTCAAAAGCGATAATAATCAAGTTACAAATTAATAATTAAAACAAAGTCAACTAATTCAAAAATAAAAGGGATTCGATGTATGTATTCTATTGTAATGTAATGCTCAACATCGAATTTTGAATTGTTATTACACGTGCATTGAATGCTTGCGGTGTGTACACTCCTTTATATGAAAAAAAAAGCAAACTTAATTAAAAATATCAAACGACAGCCTTAAAAAATTACATGTATACATACTAAAACTGTACCCTCTCTATCATAAATTAAATAGTTAGCACATCCTTCCTTCCCTACATAACGTAAAAATTACAACAGATACAAAACCGCACCGAAAACAATAGAAAATATATTTCATCGCCAGACGTCTTTGAAAAACTACCCAAGTATTCGAACAAATTCACCCCTAAGTTCGGGTTATTGCTGTATAAAACATACATATGTCTTCCCCTGGCTGCACGTGGCGTTATAAAATATTTAAATCGGTGTGGAAACAAGATATCTCATTAATATCTGAGCAGTGCAGGTAGGTGGGATTGTGGGCCGTTTTCATACAAGAATGAGAGTTGCTCATTGGCCAAACTGTGTGAATGTACCGCCAATTTGGTGTTGCAAAATTTTTTGTGGGTTGAGAAATTGGTGTAAACATTTTATCGTTCCAGTAATTTTTTAGTAGATATCTGCTGAAAATTCGTGAGAGAACATGTTTAAAAACATATTGTGTTATAACATTTAATGTAATTTCTGATAATATCAAAGAATTACCTTCAGATATTATAGAAATAAAAATAAGTACGAGTCGGACTCGCGCAGTAAGGGTTCCGTACCTCTGAACGACCTGATACCCCATAAAAACTGATTTAATTTACGAGAGTTTATCAAAAGACATCAACGCACAGTGCGCAAAATATTAATTTTTGTATGTCTTTCTTACGCAGGCACCACCACATATGTCTATGTTTGTCTTATTTTTAGTATTTGTTTCTAAACTAAATAATATACACTATAATCTGACTAAGTTTGACGCTGGTATATATTACCGTTTAGCAGGAACAAAAACGTTGAAAAAAATGCATGTTTTTTGAGGTTTCTTGTATGGGGACCCCCTTTGGTTTTAGACTTTTTTTTTATTTAGTATTTGTCGTGATACACCTCATAGCAACACAATTTCTGAGAATATTTCAACCGGTTACCTATTACCGTTCAAAAGATACAGCCTTGTGACAGACAGACGGACGGACGGACGGACAGCGTAGCGAGAGTAATAGGGTCCCGTATGGCACCCTTCGGGTACGGAACCCTAAAAAGTATGAGAGAATAATTTTTATTCACTAAGATATCGCTTTTAGCGATAAGAACGCCCATGTACCCATAATTTATACGTTGTTCCTGTTTACTACTATTTTCATGGTGTACAATAAAGTATATTATATCTATTTATCTATTAACTAACAGAATTTATAAAATAAATAAAATTATAAACATGCTGTATCGTCAGCCTACTTATATTATTATGTTGTTGAAATCCAAGATGACTCAATTAATGTGTAAACATTTTCAAGTCCTAAAGCGATTAAAAGTAATAAATAAATAATAATAAATAAAATGTTTATTTTCATAAATTATCTTAAGTAACTGAAAGTGGTACTGTTTGTTGAATTATCTGCCTGAAACATCTCCAAATATCTGCATATGCCAGTTTAATAAGCTTCAGGACTTTTATAGGAATGAGTATTGACTGCTTAAAGAAATAAAATATAAAACAGGATTTTAAACTTGTACGAACAAAAATTAATTTGAATTTAAAATTAATTTCTGAAGTCACATGAGGTTAAAAGTATTTTCAATTTGCGATTAAATAGGTATGCATGGAGCATTTCTCTTTGATATTTCATAGCCAAACCACCAGAGAATTTCTTCAAATTGATTTAATAATAACAAAATAGATGAAAATTTGGTCTGAGTTGGTTTGGTTTAGGCATATGATTCCTATTCACTGTTACACACCTATACATATAACATAAGGATTACAATAAATGTATTGAGTTGACTTGATTATTAAATAGATCGAGAAGAGTACCTAGTATCAATACGACGACGACGTCGGTGGTCTAGTGGTTCTAGTTTCGGACTGCTGATCACGAGATCGCGGGTTCGCTTCCCACAGGACACAAATATTTGTGTGATGAACATAAGTGTTTGTGTTTGTCTGGGTGTTCCTTATGTATAATAAGTATGTATTTACAAAAAAATAGTATATAAGTATTATGTCCATTGTCTAGTACCCATAGTAAAAGCTCTGCTTAGTTTGGGACTAGATGGTGCTGCGTAAAAAATGTCTCAAAAATATTTATTTATTTATTTAATACAGTGGTATGGCTCCACGTATATACAATAAAATACCTGATACCATAAAACGTCTAAATTTGGTACAGTTTAAAAAACGCATGAAACTACTATTACTTGAATTTTTTTATTATTCGATAGAAGAATTTTTAAATGCCCAATTAATTTAATAATATTATGATTAGTGACCAAGAATACCATTTGACATTTTTATTTTATAACACCATTACATTTCATTATTTTGTGACATTTCGAGTTGTATAATTAAATATTTTTTTACTAGCATATTGATTCAAATTTCTCATTTAGATTTTAAATCACATTTGTACGCCTGCTGGCATAACATAGCGGACTCTTTATTGTATTTAAGAACTTTATATTATTTTTTGTACCTATGTTACACAAATGAATAAATGACTTATGACTTATGGAATTAACACTAAGTGTCCTTAAAAATTCAAATAAAAAAAAATCTTTCTTTTTATCACCACACCACATACACAGTTCAACCCCATTGAATACGGAAATAAATTCATAGCAACGCTACTATTCTGAGACATAATACTGAATGCAATTTTCTTATGTATGTATGGTTTATCTCCCCTATACTTGCCGGTCGGGTTTGCTCGTAAATTCGTAATAGACGTGACCACACACCAGATTAAATATTTGAGATGTATTAAAATGGTAGTACGGGGTACTATAGTACCCTAATTGTGTAGAAATGGGTTGGCGGAATGCTTATGCATGATTTTGAAGTTGAAGTGTAAGTTATTTTCCGATTATTTTATTATTTTTAACGCATTTACGGATGCGTAGCGAAATCTAAAGATGTAAATTGTGGAAAGATTTGAACCTGCGACTCCTGGCTCAGTACGCCAGTGCTTTAGCCGCTAAGCTACCGTGAACACATCTCGTGGTATCGAATTTAACTGCCACTTACTACGGCTTTGGGTGATCTCAGCGACATCTTATTGAGAAATAGTGTTCCTTATGGCCTATGTCCAGCAGTGGACGTCTTTCGGCTGAAATGATGATGATTATGATATAATTGGGTTGGAAATTATAAGGTTCTGACAGACAGACAGACGGATAAAATACTGAGCGGCTTAGTTGATTCAAAGACCTTGCTTTTCTCGGTCAATTAAGGTATAGCCAGATCACATTCATTCAAATAATCACTACTAAGAATTAAAGTACTAATAAAATGTTTAAGTAGTTCAATAACGAGGACCGACGAACTTGAAAAAATAATAATTCAGTTGACCCAAATTCAACAATACCGTGATAATTTGCACAAAGCTACGAAACGCCTACGAGAATCCGTAGCCAAATACGCTACGACGCAGATGTCTACGACACTCCGTAGCCGCAAGCGGTTTTCTTAAACGCTTATACTCATTCAAAATTGTATGGAACTTGAGTAATTCCGACGGATTTTTATGTCCGGCGAGTTTCGGTCCCGTAAAGTCGGTCCGGACTTTTACGTGCCTAATTTCGTGTAATTTTTGCTCTAATATATTTTATAGTGGGTTGTTAAAGTGCAATAAAGACGGCCGTAGAATGTGTTCCATGGCGAGCAAAGTTAGATCGTGTGCAATATACTGGGTGTCAGGGAAACGCTCCCGAAACTGTATAGCGATTCAGAACCACACGATATCTCAGTTGTCGGTCGATACGGATTGATATCGTACGATAAATAAAATTTTCAATTCAGAATAACCGTATCCCAGATCAATTTGATGAACTGGATACCGAATCGAAGATGACGTCATACCGTACGATTTCCCTCAACATTACACGACATGTAACGCTATCAACGCTATTCACAACGCTGCTATCGAAGGAGAATTACCGAACGTCCGATTATTTTCCCCGACAACTTATCGGGAGCTACTGGGCACCCGATAAATTTTATTTTTGTTAGTTTGAGCCGTAAAATTAATATAACACATAAAAAACAAAAACAATGCAGTGTAATTGTTGAGAAAAGACGCTGAAAACTCCGAGAAGAACTCAACTCACCCAGACACGCAGTTGCATTTTGCGCTCATTGCGAGATGCATTTTCATTCACAGCCGGATAATTCACTGAATAATATGGGTTACTGCATGACCTTACACTGGCCCTAGTACCCTAGTAGAAGAAACAAAGAAGAAATCAAGGGAGACGGATACGCTTTCATAAAATCTTGGACCTAAGTGTAAAAAGATGAGGTGGTGTTGTGTAACTTGTGTATTACTGGCATTGACCTGTACCAATGATTACTGGCAAACATATCAAACTATCACTGAAAATTCTACGGATTTTGCCAATCTGAGAGCAGACTAAGAAGCTCTTAATATTTAAAAGTGAGGTTAGGTACCTATGTAGCAACATATCCAAGAACATAATATTATTTAGCAGTTGATTTGTGAAGTGCAATTGATATATTTATATGTACCTACACTCTATTTTTCTCTCTTGTCTTGTTTAGTAAACAATCTTGGCATGTCTTTTTAATGCAATTCGTCAATAATAATTATTATAAGAATTATATTAACAATTTTACACAGTATTACATGTGCAGAACTAATAAGTAGTTAATTATACTACTACTACTTATATTTATTTATTATCAGTAGTTATTTGAGTAGAGACATGCCAAGATTGTTAACTAAATAAGACAAGAGCAAAAAAATAAATGTGTATAGTAGCTACCTTAATTATTATATTTTGTGGAGTGGAGTGGAGTGGGACTAAAACATAACTGGCGAAATGTGGTTGTACTATACACCTCTGCCTACCCCTTCCGGGAAATACAGGCGTGATGTTATGTTATGTTTGTAGAGTGGAGTGTTGAGAAACTCACAAATCATAGATGTAAAAAACACAGGTAAAAGAGATACTTATTTAAAAATAAAAACGCATTTTATATTTTATTTTTATTTCTTTTCAATTATAATGTCTTACTATTGTCTTGGTACCTAGCCCAATTAAGATACCATATTATATGGGTGCAGCAGCCTACAGTCTGTCTACCTATGATGCAGTAACAATGTTTTAAAGTGTGTGGCAGTGTGGTTACCAACTGTAGGCAACCCCGGAGGAAGCTACAATATCTCTGCGAGAAGTGTTGACTATAAATCTTGATTGAATGCAACCTCTAAGTAACCATAAAGCATATTCTTTCTATAATCTGGCTTTTTGTACTATAGTCTAATAATACAATTGTAGGTATGGGCTGGTTCATCCTCATTTCTTCATTTAGATGCTCAGCGGGAAGAACTGTGTGCCTGTATTATCATTGAAGTATACACTGAGCTGGAAACCACATGAAAAGCAGCTCGGTCTGCAAGCACACAACAAGTATGGCATATTATGCAACTTACTGCTTCTACCTGCAACAAACATACATAGTATAATATAACGGGCTGTTTCCGCAACTCCACGTCTAAGCGTGTATTTTGTATACATAATACAAACATACATAATCATTAAAGTAATTAAAAATCAATTTGACTATCAGTAAAGTTGTGAAAAATATTTTATCTACACTCGTATCCTAAAATTCAAATTATGAACTCGAAAGTAATGTCATAATGACATACTTTACGCACATGCACCTGTTATGAATTTAAAAAGTTTCATTACGATACAGTTTGCTGAACAAAACAATGCGGTAATTTAATTTTTTTTCCATAACCGCACACTTCAGCCTAACTAAGGAGTTTTTAATGCCACTTCGACCTAACCAAGGAGTTTTCAAACCTTTTTTTTAGCAGTCGTACAGTTTGGCACCAATGAGTACACAAAATTCAGGGTGGCGCCACTTGTCATACATTGAAAATTTTTATCGTTTAAAATCGCGTTTTTGGCAGAACTTTTGATTGTCATATTGCTTTTAATTATATTTAAGTGTTTACAGGCATATTTTTTGTATGATAAAACAGAGATTGACGGAATCCTGACAAGGATAGAAAATTAGTTCCGATTATAATGTTGTCGCCAGACTATATTTTATTATCTGTGTAGGCGCGCACCAGCGCGCGTGCGCGGCCGCGCGCCTGGCCTACTGGATATGGACATCGTTACTTGTAAATTTATTGTTATTGTTTACGTTATTATTATGGTTTTGTGTGTCGAAAGTTTTATTCTGGGCAAAAATATCTGACTACAGCAGTGATACTGAACTGAGGAAAATATGACCCCGCCTGAATTTCTGGATGCAGCAACGTAAATGACGAACAATCTTTTACCAGAGAAATCAAGAAAAACAACGACAATGTTAGTAAGATTTTGACTTTGGTATTTTATTTAAAATTGTATGAGTGTAGATAAAATAGTGTATGAAACTGACATAATTAGGTATTAAAACACTCGTGTGATACTATTAAAAACCTCGCCAACGGCTCGGTTTTTAAACTCACACTCGTGTTTTAATAACCCCTATTATGCAACAGTTTCATAAACTACTATTATCTACACTCGTATCGTAAAATTCGAATTATGAACTCGAAAGTAATGACATAATGACATACTTTACGCACATGCACCTGTTATGAATTTAAAAAGTTTCATTACGATACAGTTTGCTGAACAAAACAATGCGGTAATTTAATTTTTTTTCCATAACCGCACACTTCAGCCTAACTAAGGAGTTTTTAATGCCACTTCGACCTAACCAAGGAGTTTTCAAACCTTTTTTTTAGCAGTCGTATAGTTTGGCACCAATGAGTACACAAAATTCAGGGTGGCGCCACTTGTCATACATTGAAAATTTTTATCGTTTAAAATCGCGTTTTTGGCAGAACTTTTGATTGTCATATTGCTTTTAATTATATTTAAGTGTTTACAGGCATATTTTTTGTATGATAAAACAGAGATTGACGGAATCCTGACAAGGATAGAAAATTAGTTCCGATTATAATGTTGTCGCCAGACTATATTTTATTATCTGTGTAGGCGCGCACCAGCGCGCGTGCGCGGCCGCGCGCCCTACCTACTGGATTTGGACATCGTTACTTGTAAATTTATTGTTATTGTTTACGTTATTATTATGGTTTTGTATGTCGAAAGTTTTATTCTGGGCAAAAATATCTGACTACAGCAGTGATACTGAACTGTGGAGAATATGACCCCGCCTGAATTTCTGGATGCAGCAACGTAAATGACGAACAATCTTTTACCAGAGAAATCAAGAAAAACAACGACAATTTTACCAAGATTTTGACTTTGGTATTTTATTTAAAATTATATGAGTGTAGATAAAATAGTGTATGAAACTGACATAATTAGGTATTAAAACACTCGTGTGATACTATTAAAAACCTCGCCTACGGCTCGGTTTTTAAACTCACACTCGTGTTTTAATAACCCCTATTATGCAACAGTTTCATAAACTACTATTATAGACTGATTCAACTTACAGTTTAAGGCATAATCCACTCTTGTATAATATTACAAATTGTTATTTCACGAGTTGAGCCAGTGTCAAGTAGGTGACTGACACTTGATGCAAGAGAACATCCACAGCAGAGACAAACTGTCTTTGTTCATCAACAGATGGTCTTTGAAACAAGTCCTAGTAAGCTTGGTCATGGTCATGGTGTTTACCTGAAAGATAGAAAATGTATTTCATCATCATCATCATTTCAGCCGAAAGACGTCCACTACTGGACATAGGCCTCCCCCAATTAAGGGGGGATATGCCATAATCGCCACGCTTGGCAGGCGGGTTGACGATCGCAGTTGGTTGGTTAAATACTCAGAGAACGCTGCTGCCCATCCTCTGGTGAATCCCTTAGTCGCCTTTTACGACACCCATGAGAAGAGATAAGGGTGGTGCTATTCTTTAAGTCCGGCACCACACGGACATGTGAAAATGTATTTAATGTTAACAAATCATGATTACAGTATTGTCATTTTTCTCTCTCGACACATGAATACCTATGCTGTCGGTTTGGTCAGTGTGGCCTTAGGAGTTTAGGTACTTATTTATTTAAATGTACCTATAAAAAATCCATGTGCCTTGTAAACGTTTGTATACCCACGGTGAAGGAAAACATCGTGTGGCCTGCTACACTGCTGCTAGTGTGGTGTGTGTGTTGTGCTATAGGCCAGCGTTGTAGACGCTGATGAGCTAATAAATAAGAGGTGAGTAGGTACTTACAAGTTTTGGTGAACGTTATTGTAGAATCACTGACAGACTGTGTAATTTCATCGTCTAAGGCTCGTTTACAGCGATAGTCGCCATTCTACTATTCACAAAGATTCATGGTGAACTTTTCTCCAAAAAGAATGTTACTTCTTTCAATTTTGAGTGCGTATGTTATTATTTAATTGATAACAATAAAACCAATAATCCAAAGATAATATAATCACATAGTCAAAGATGTTTTATAGGGTTACTAGATCGAGTTTCTGAATTTTCCCCATATTCATATATTTTTTTCCCCAAAATGATGATTTTCAACTTTTTTCCCCATTTTTTTTCGAACAGGAAATTTAAAAATATAAGACTATGTTTATTCAAAAACTATAAAAATATTTTATAGTGTATTTGATGCTTAAAACTTTTGATATATTGTCTTCATTCAAACCCTCAATTATTTTCCCAATGACATTACACAAACTAGTACAATTTCAGTATTACATCTGTATTTTCGTTTCTCCAAATATTTCCCCAAGGATTTCATTCCCCGAAATTTCCCCAAGAACGACTTTTTTCCCCAAAACTGCGAGTAAAACCCCCAATCTACCAACCAAGTATTTTAACGTCAAACGTCACATTGACAATGATTTTGACAGATGGGTGTTTACAAAGCTAGCTTTTTGTAGTAAGTACTTTCATAATTTTATTTTTACAAACAGCCGTTATTCAGCCGTAATTAATTATTTCGTAGTAAGATTAGAACAACAAAACCATAAATACTTTCGGATATATTTTTACATCGCCTAGATATGGTTTTAAAAATGTTTCTATTTATGATACAAAAGAAAACTTCATAAACGCATCCTGTAATCTCATGTAATGTAACCAATATCGATACCGTACCCGAAACCGAATCGATCGCTCAAATCGGTTGTTCTGAATAGCCCCGGAAGGTAACATACGGTACGAGTAAGATATCCAATCGAACGGATTCGGCAAGTTATCGAAATGTTCTGAATCGCACTGCTGAAAGGATATTATTATACTGCCTAAACACAATCGAATACCAATAACCATTAGACTTATACTCATTGTTTTAGTGATTTGGTAATTTACAAACCCGCAATATAAAGCATACAAAACTCGGGATCAATGCCGCACGTACCTAACCCACCTACGCTCGCTACGACACGGACTGCGTATGCGAGCGGATGTCGTTCACCCCTAGCGCTAGATGATATTTTATTTGAATTACATTGCGAACATTAAAAAATTAAGTAAATGTATGGGGTTTTTTGCAAATCAGTTTTATTTAACTGCCCAAAGCTGGTTATGTAGGAAAAATGCAAAAAAATATATAAAAAATCTAAAAAAAATATCGATTTTTTTTGTGGTCTCGTATCAGTAATCACTAGCAAGTGATTCACCTATCTTCGTTTTCGGAAGCGTTTCCCTGACACCCAGTATTAAGGATAAATGTATGTGTGGGGAGTCTCTTATTTTTTAAAGTGTGGATGGTGCTGTGTAAAAATGTCCCAAAAATATATATTTAATTTTTATTTATTTATACGCATTAATTTTGAAAATTGTAGCTTAAAATGTAAAAATTTAAATTAAAATAAAATATCCAACCTACATCACAATCAGCACCTCAATTTAAAGTTTCACCAAATTCCTCCCAGCCATATTTTTGTTCAATCAGCTAGCTCATCTACTAAATAACCATCTGCTTGGAATGATAACAGCCGCGGATGAGTTTCGATCTGCAGCAGCTCAGCTAAACAAAATTTGTATCGAGCCAGTAAGGAGCTCCGCAGAGTGCCTGACAAAACAGTGTTAAGACAGTGTAGGGGCACGGGACTAGCGGGTTCGTAGGAGGCGATTGAGACGAATATAATGTATTTATATGAAACGGGAATAAACGGTTATTCATCAGGTGAGCTGGGGGTCAAACGAATTGGGGGTCCATTATGAATTTAAAAAAATAACGCGCACATACCTATTTTAAGCTCGACGTTTTGACCAGCTTTCACTGATCGTGGTCAGTCTGATTCCGAGGCGGGAAAATGTTCCTTCACCCTCAGTTTTTAACACGCTTTTATTAGGTCGACCTGTATGTAACTAACTATGTAATAAGGTAACTAATTTAACCATCTTCCAAGGGTCGTAGCGTAATGAAAATTGGCAGCTGTATGTAGTTCTGATGACAATACAATAATATGGTACTGTCGAACTGATCTGAAGATATGAACTGGAACTACATGATAGAAAATCGTATCATAGCTGTTTTGGATTAATTTGGAGTAATTTTTCTCATTGCCCTCCTTAAAGTAACTATTGCACGAAATTAAAGTTCATCAAGCATGTTTGTAGGTCTTGTTTTTTTTATGATCCACAAGTTCTTTTTTATCCTGTTGGGTTGAACTTCAACCCAACATTTTTTTTTCAATTCTAGCTCGGTATTACTTTACACAATTGGCATAAACATCTGGATCTTTGGTGTACATAGACCCACAGATTTGACATTTACCGCCTGTGCATGGTCTCTATACTTTTTGACGTTTTATTTGAAGAATAATAATTATTGCCAGAGCCGCTTTATTTATATCGTATTTCGTGGCTCCACTCTGCCTCAACATCCCAAATGTTGACTTTCAAAGAGTGTTATGAATAACGTTTTAAAGAAGCTTTTCTTATTATATGATGTGTCTGAGTTCGATTCTCATAGATAAGGTCCCTGATACTTTGAGTGTGTTACTTATGAACTGATTCGAAGTTAAAAAGTGTATGTTTGTAATGTTTATTTGCTTGTGCAAGTTTTCAGACGAATATCAAAGCGAACTTTGATTTGTATGTCTTAGAGTCGATCTACACGATGTGCGGTGCCTGAGCGATGTGTCAAATACATTGAATCTGTGCGGCGTCGCCGTCACAACGAACCATGTGGCATATCAATACCATATATTTTTATGTAAGACGCCGCAACGCATCGTGTGAACCGGCCTTTATATTTTTGTAACGTGTGTAATCAAGTCGGTAGTTTGAACCGTTCAAACTTACTGTAGTAATTTATCTATAAAATAACTTTTATCTAATTAATCTTAGTACTTTTCTACCAAGAAAAATCTTTCTTAGTATTTAAATACATAAATTTGTACGCCTTGATAGGCAAAACATGTAGGTGCTTCACTTTATTTTATATCTTGCATGCTTCAATTTGTATGTAAACGCATGTTTGATAAATAAATGATCTTTATCTTTAAGATAGTAACGTTGGTGAAGGGTGATTTAGACTAGGTTAGTCTTTCCAAGCGAGTATCATGATATAAATGGAGCCAAAATAAGTGTAGCTTCAATAAACAATTAAGTACTATTTTGAATTATGAAACAGTAGAAATACACCGATTTGTTTAGAAATAATTAAAATTGGTACTCTGCCTTCAGCATCCACTCCCCCCAAGCTATCTTCTTCAGGTCTTCGGTCCACCTGGCTGGGGTTGCCCTACGCTGCTACGAGTGTTGTGGCGCAACTTGGGAGAGGCCACGGTCCATCACTGGACTGCGATAGGCTGAGTTGATGAAACCAAATCGTGACAAAATGGAAGAAATCTCTTTAAAAATAAGCAGTACCTTTTATACTTGTATTTTCCTAACAAATTTTCTCTGACTGCCTCGTTGGTCTAGTGGTTGCAAGCGCGACTGCTGAGCGTGGGGTCCTGGGTTCGATTCCCGAGTTGGGCAGTGTTATTGGGTTTTTTCATTAGGAAATTCTCAGTAGCTGCCCGGAGTCTGGATTTGTGCCCGGTCAATGGCAATAGGCTCGCCTCCTATTACATGGGACTATAACATAACTGGCGAAATGTGGGTGTACTAATACACCTCTGCCCACCCCTTCGGGGAAAAACAGGCGTGATGTTATGTTATGTTATGTTAAATTTTCTCTGTAACTTTCTGTTTGCATAAATTGTTTAATCAATAAATAAAATAAAAGATACATGCTTCTGAGTCTGAAGAGGGCATGTTTGTGCTTGTCAAACGAAACGGATATTGTACCGAGCAGTGTGTAGTTACAATGGCGTTGATGTGTTATAACATCAGTGGCCATTGCCTTTTCTGTCTTGTAAACAATTTTAAAACTTATAACTTGGAAGTCATTAAATCAGCATATCGCAGTCCACTGCTGGACATCGGCCTCTACCAAATTGCGCCACAACATTTGGTCCTCTGTCTTCCGCATCCAGTGCCCCCCTCAGCTACTTTAATCAGCTTATCGGTCCACCTGGCTGGGGGGCGCCCTACACTGCGTTTGCCGATTCGCGGTCTTCACTCAAGGACTCGTCTGCTCCAGCGGCCATCGGTCCTTCGACAGACGGACTTGGAAGTGCTGTGAATAAAAAGAAAACCAAAAATATAATGATATATACAACGTGTACCAGAAATGCGTGGTCATATTTGAAGAGTTTATTCAGGGGATGCTATCCAACAACTTTTATTATGGGACCAACCCCGAAATCGCGTAAAAATTATCAGCTGATCCTTACGTTTTGTCGTCCGACATCGATGATTTTGTGGGGACAGCTGATATTTTTTTCGCGATTTCAGGGTTGGTCCCATAGTAAAAGTTGTTCTATGGTATGCCCTGAATAAGCTCTTTAAATATGACCACGCATTTGTGATACACGTTGTATAGTGAAGCCAAAAAAACCAATGCTCCTTTGTGTACAACGCTCATGCACACACATGCACCTCAAACCGTGATCTCCCCTCTCAGTACACATTCACGGCATCGTCCAGTAAGCATCGCGAAAACAAATATCCTTCAGGTGTATGGTGTGTGCGTGAGCGCTTGCTGTACAAGGAGCACGGTTTTTTTGGCTTCACTGCTTTGTCTATATTTTTTACTATGTATGTATGTTTTTTTTTGTATGTGTATTTTTTTTTTTTTTTTTGCTTGGGCATTATTAAAATAGATTTCATTCGTTTTTTTGTTGTTGCTTGTATTTCTTCTAGTAGAAATAAGATAAAAAAAACCCTATGGTCACCGTCGTCGTATAAAACAGCTTTAAAGTTACCCAATTTAGAAATTGAACACTGATCAGCAAAGGGGTTATTGGGTCTTTCTTTTCTAAAGTTGGCCTCTAGTCTGACCAGACACGTTTGATCAGTCTCATACATATCTTTTGCTACCTGACCCCCGCAACCCAATTATTTGGGGATAATGATGTCCTTCGGTTAGATCTGAAGCAGCATTTTCAGGCTTTTGACCGCCCGTGCCGATTTTTATAGGCATTTTTAAGACTACCTTCAAAGAAAAAATCTCAATGTTCCGTGTACCTACATTATCAAAATTGCAATAACATTACAGTTCGATGGATTTTAAGATACGATCTCAATTCCGGTCAGGTGCGAACCGTATCACGAGCCGGGTTCTGTACATAACGCTAGAGTATAATGAGTTCGGGCCTCGATTTTATTACTAGCGTACTGACTTACATATTAAGTGGTATATGTTTATGAGAATCGGTTGTAATCTCGGAAACGGCTCTTCAAAAAGTGATTTGAAATTCATGGAAGATGTGCTCATTTTTTGGGCCCGTTTCAATGTTGAAATTGGTGAATATTTTGTGGATCTGGACTGGAATAATATGTGCCATTCTAATTTAAAACTTGCGCAGGTATATAGAACTTGCAATAACTATGTACAGCAGTAATAGGCGATGTATAAGTAATAAAACTTTTAAACAAAAACTTGAACCGACAAAAACAAACTGAAAAGCGAAAAATAAAATGAAGCTTTTAGCTTAGTCTTAATAACTCTTCTAACTAACTAACTAAACTAATGGAAATAACTATTTATGATTCGGCGCCAAACAAACAAGCTAAGTGGGTGCGAGTTACAAGTGGTCGAGCGGAGAACACATTTTTTGAAATTTATTGTTTATCGTTGAAAATTTCATGTTGTATTTGATGTTATTTTGGAAGATGATTATAAATGAGAGGCACCATACAAAATATGCTTTTACTAAATTGTGAAGTTTTGTTTGATGCAAAACAGATCCTTTGATTATTTCGTTTGCTCTACACGTATTTTTTTATGATGCAGAGGTTATCCTTCTGTCTAACATTACAAAAAACTTGAAATCTTACAAAAGGCCCTACTGAATCATGTAAATAATTTAACAATCACGACAACAGACCTCAAAAAATAAACTACAGTAATGTTTCATGACCACCCTCCGTGCCTACCCCACTCGTGTAAGCCAATTACTTCGTACAAATATTTGCTAATTATTTGATTGAGTTCCCTTCCCCCTCAAAGTACATAGAAGGGTACAATTTTTTACTGTATTGTCAAACAGCGGAAAAATGGGCTAGAATACATTTATAATAAAATGAAATAAAATGTGAATATGTGACAATACACAAAATACATTTCATTTATCTCCTTTCCGATTTGAAGATAAAAAGAAAACGTAATGTGTATTTTTATCTTTTTTATCATCAGCGTTTTATCTAAAGGAATATTTTTCAATCAAGAAAGGGTTTGTAAAGGCTTTTAGTATTAAAAACCTTTTGCTTTTTTGGGGAGGTTGTTGAACCGATTACTAGTGTTTGCTTACCAGTCTAGGTGTATATTGTTAAAATTAATATTTATTATAGCCATTTTCTTACACAAACATATAATTTCTTAGCGTCGACAACATACTCAGGCAAACAAGCGAATGCTTTTAGTATATGTGTCGAAGAAGAAAATTATATTTTTCACAAAGTTTTTGTAATTAGAATCCTTAAATCATTTGTTTTTAATCCGTGGTGCTAGGCAGTTGGGCTAAAAGTTAAATCGCACTTGAGATGCGCGGCGCGGCGCGGCGCGGCACTTTCTGAACGCACGCGGCATTTTTCTTGCAGTTGTTGGCCATCTGGTTTTGTTTTTCATCATCCATCTTTGTAGGTTGCACGCTTTGAATATGGAAAGTAATTCCCTTCACAAAGATTGAACGTGAACTGACCGAAGACAATGTGATAATTAAGAGAACTGACAAGAGAATTCACATCGCCAATGCCGCACCGCGCATCGCCGCTGTCGCAACCTATACCGCCCTAGTAGTAGCGTTGCGGCGCGGCGCTGCGCGTCAAAATATTCTCCTGTAGCCAACTTTGCAGCGACGCGCCGCGCCGCTCCGTTGCCGCGACGCTGTAGTGCGGTTTGGCTCATACAAATCAACACAAAGAAAATTTTTGGTGTCGCGCCGCTCCGCTGTAGTGCCGCGCCGCTCCGCTGTAGTGCCGCGCCGCTCCGCTGTAGTGCCGCGCCACGCAGTCAAGTGCGGTTTAACCTTAATCCTAGTTACAAACATCTTTTTTTGAGCTTATGGCCTTCTACTCTATTCTGTCTACCGCTTGATATGGTGGGAAGTGGAAACTTTTCTTCCTACTCCTCCTAGATCCTGGCTTACAGGAGTTGTAGTGGTTTGGAAAGTGTGGCTTGTATGTTTTTGTAACCTACACCAAGGATTTTTTTTATTAACATCGTAAACATTCCTTACACATCAGTTATTTAAATGATTCATGATAACATGATATTACTAGCTGATGCCGGCGGTTTTGCTGCGGTTTTTTTTATCCAGAATATGGTCTATTTGTATACCAAACTTCATGTAATTTCGTCCAGTTTCAGCGGGATTAAAGTACAAACAAACATTCATATGGATTAACAATATTAATAGTATTTATGCACCACCGTGGACCGCATTGCTCCTTCAGCATATCAAAACATTATTTAGCAAAACTGCATTAAATATATTCTATTCAAACGCTAGTACAACATCAGGTGAGATGGCAGTCAAACGCAAGCTTATTAAGAATAAAAAAAAACATGAAAAAAACCAAGAAGACATACACAATCATTATAAATACTCAGGCATTCATTGACGCTATCCCCCTTTCACAAATGAAGACAGATGGCTGCTGTTAATTCTACTGAGCAATGTAATTAGCGATAGACGAAATAAATATGTAGGTACGTACAGTTTGTTTTACTATAGGTAATGGTAAAAAGAATTGTTTAAGAAAACTTAGGCAAAGGTAATTTAGGTTAGCTGTATGATGGAAGAGGAATAAATAAACATTAATAAATTGAGTAGACGTTTCTTTTATTTCTTCAACCTATGTTTTTGTCTTATAAAACTTTAGAAGATCTAATTCAGTTGCGGATGCTATTATCATATATGACAAGATAATAGCATCCGACTATTGATTATTGATTTCCAATTTGCGTGCATGTGACGCAAAGTTCCAAACTTTTTTTGTATTATTTCTGTTATTATATTTGTTGCAATTGTATGGTTCTGTACATTATCTTCTTGACACAAATAAATTATTTCCATAACTTTAACTATTTTAATAAATAAAAAAGTTGCAAACGTTGAATAAATAAAAGAAACCTCTATTCAATTATGGTTGCTATTATAGTGGATAGAAATTGTTGCAATAGTAATGTTCTGTTTCCTAGTGCTTTTAAGAAAATAAAACAAATAAGGAAAGTATTTATTTATGCCAAGAAGGTGATTTACAGAACCAAACAAATGCAACAAATATAATAACAGAGAGAATACAAAAAAAAGTTTGATAAGATGCGTCACATCCGCGGAAATCGGTCATCACTCATTAAATTGCTGTGGCTGTGGTTAAGTTTATTGTTGGAATTATAAAGACTAGATATAATAATACAATAGAGTGGTATTGATTTTATCGTCTGAAATCTAGAATAATATTACTTTTTACGAATATGTGAACGGATACTTTATCAAATCCAAAATTTCTGCTGAAATATGGAAATTTTGAAAACCAGAAGTCTTTTAGATTTCCAGTTTCCGCAAGACAAAGTAGGAAACTGTCTTGAACTTTTAATGAGCTTATACGTTACAATTTGTAACTTTTTAACAAAGTTATACGCATCATATTTTTATATTCGTACCCTGTGTTACCTAAAGAAGACTCTCTGTATCTTAAAAACTTGAATACGACTACAAAAGTGTCGAACTCGTCAAAAAAACTTGTAGTAATGGACCTAAAATAGCACCCTGCGGCACACCTCCTGCCACCTAACCTCTTCGATCAAAAAGTAATTCTGAGTGACAGGCCCGTAATTAAGCAATCGCCTCAGAACTTTACTTAATGGCGATCAATTTAAGCTGGAAAATTTCACGATTTCCTGTTAAAACAGTGATTTTATCCGACGGCCGACACATTAAAACTTCGCCGGAGTGTTTAATTTGTAGTCTTTAATGTTATTATTTAATTTCCCAACCACCTGTTGGTTGGTGTGTATTTTGTTTGAAAGGGGTTATTTAGAGTGGTTCACTAAAGGTTTTTGCGGTTTTTGGGGGGTGCTGATGATCGCTTGTGGGGCAACTGATGTTGTGTAATGGATGTGATTAGTAGAATAATTAGGAGCGTAACGATTCTAATAAATCTCCAATCTAGCTGATTTTGTTTGCAAGTGTTTTATATGGGTGGTTGTTCTCGGGTATAGATTATGGACCCAGTCTTTTGCCTTAAATGTTTTAAAATTTCATTTAAACATACACGAAAAAGTTTTCCGGATAAGTTTATTAGTGTAGAAATCACTTTATTTATGATTCGCTCTAAGTTATAATTGAAAAAATAATTAATTAACAAAAACAAAAAACCCGACTGCGTGTAAAAATAACAGAAAAGATATAAACAAGACTTATCAACACGCAGTCGGACGCTACGTATGTTTTTGGTCATGAATTACATAATAGTTCCTATGTAGCCTCCGCCTGCGTGTTGATAAGTCTTGTTTATATCTTTTCTGTTATTTTTACACGCAGTCGGGTTTTTTGTTTTTGTTAATTTTTTTTTTTATTTGAATTTTTTTAGTTTTGTCATCATGTTTTATTTATCATACTATTAATGTTTTTTTTGAAAAGTCAAATTCATTTTTAACGTTGAATATTTTGTTGTTTTTTAGCATTTCTCATTCTAAATTACATTTAAACATATAAGTTGTATATATTTTTGAAAAGCATTTATGAAACCCTTTATTTTGATACCCCACTCGATAGGTTTCGAGGGATTTTTTTTTTTTTAAAAGCGGTAATTTGGCGCCAAAAAGCGGCCATTTTAATTTTTATAATTTTGATATACGCAGTGTCACTTTCACAATTAAGACAAATCTAACGACACCTCACAAGTTAAAATCCATCAAGCTGTTTAGGCTGCAGGGCGTGCCAAAGAAATATACATACATACATACATACACTCGAAAAACATTACTCCTTCTGGCGCAGTCGGGTAAAAACACACGAGTAGAATAAAATGTGTTATGGGGATAATTAAAACAAACAACAAACCTAAAACCTATTACCACAAATACTACATGAAGCCTTAACAAACACTCAATTGTCATGTTAACTATTTATAACTAAGAAACGTGGGAAATCTAACAGCTGATAAACTCACTCCTTCATTTGTATTATAAATTCAAGTAAACAGAAAAAAATACAAATAAAATAACATTATACTAAACTTCGAGAAACTTCCAACCTAGGTAAGTGGCAAAATACCTAGTAGTTTACCCTTTACAAGCCCGAAGCTATATTTAAATTTGAACATGAAGTATTCGTTAAGACCTTCAAAGTACAAAAGTAACATACCACTTAAATTGTCCTCTTTTGAAGTCAAAGATAAACAAGTGTATATCTTGAGGCAACGTTGGAGTGGCGGCTAAAGTCTACGACAAATATTTTAAACGCATCGCGACATCTCCCTTGAGGGTGGACGCGAGTATTTGTAATGCAATGCAAATGTTATAGGTAGATTGTACGAAAGATTAGGGTGCGAGGTTCTTGGTAGATTTTTGGAACGAAGTTCCCTAGAATAGTTGTGATTCCGGAGAAAATGTAGCGTCACGTTACGCTAAGATTTGCGTTACATACATACATTGAATATACGGATATAGAGTTGTCGGCTGACTTCACCTTTATGCGCCATCTGTTGGGTAACGTTAAAGTTACAGCTAACTATTAAATGAAACATACAAAAATACATGTTTTACTGGGGACCGAACCTAGGCCCTGTCGTATCTCAGTCTGACGCAAGATATTTCCTGGCATCTATGCTTGTATTATAGTTGCGAAATTTCCGCACACGATTTTTTAATATCTTGTAATCAATGTTTTAGTTAGTGTAGTGTTTTACTCTCCGGAATTAAACAAGTATTTACGATTGCACGCAATTATACGCAATTATGTTTGTTATGATTTTATACCTGACGAAGTTCTGCACAACTACATAATATGTCGATTTTTTTTGATTTATTTGAATTTTTTCTTTTGCCAGAAATATTCTATCATAATAATATATCAGTGGCACGGTAATTCGTCGTATGTATAGAGGGGCCAGTCGTCAAACTCGCGACATAGCTGGCTAAAGACATACACTCACTCGTCAAACACGGGAAGTATTCATTCAAAATATTACGCCACGGTACAGAGTTAGTGGCATACACAGAAAAATTACGAGTGCGAAAAGAATACTAAATTTCTAGACGGATTATTTTTCCTTCGACAACAACGAAAAACTGTTCCCAGAAAACTAAAGTCTAAGATTATATAAGTGACTGATAAGTGTTTTTAGGGCCTGTCTCATCATCATCATCATCATCATTTCAGCCCAAAGACGTCCACTGCTAGACATAAGGCGAGGGGCCTGGGCCCGTGGGCATGTCTAATGTTTTAAAGGCATATATAATGAAAAAAAAAATCACTTTAACTTTTTAATAATGTTGCTTTTTGAATACAAGTTTTTAATTACTATTTATTCTACTTATGAGAACTTCTGTTAAGTCAAACAAAATTGTAATCAATTTATTTATTTGTTCTACAACATTTTATTAAAATAACTAAAAACCACTTAAGGGGTCATTTTGACAATTTATGTGAATAGAAATGTAGTGAACAGCTGATATTTTTTTCGAGATTTAAGGGTTGGTCCCATAGTAAGAGTTGTTCATACTGATGAGTACAATGACCCCTTAAGAGGTTTCAGTTATTTCAATAACAGGTTGTATAAGTAGATTTTTTTCAACACTTTTACATCGTCACTATGCTAGATGGCTTCGGTGTTTCCTAGCTAGCTGATCACTTAAGAAGAAACGCTAAAACAAACTCAGGGTCTAAATAAAGAATTTCACTTTTCAATTTTGTCCGAATAAAGAATTTCATTATTATTATTAAATCACTGAGGTAATATTTACTACGAAATAGAGTAGAATTACGAACAAGAAAATATCGCGCAACTTGCTGGCGGCGGGGCACGCGCGCGGCGAGCGTGGCTGAGTGAGAGTGCAAGAGCTCTAAAACGTGTTACAAACATTCGATTCGAGGTATCTTCTCTAGTACGTAGTACATATTACCTCAGTGGTTTGAATCTTGTTATTTATGTTTATATTTTTTTAGAGTCCAGGCTTTTATGTGAGTAAGGTTAGGTGAGTGATGTTGTCTGTTTTAAAGTTGACCCTTTCTGACATCATTCAGAAAGGGTCAAAGGTCAGAGTCAGGCTCGCATAAATCAACAATCATGCTCCCCAACCCTTTTTGGTGAACTACACGATACTAACAACAATGCCATCATCAGCCACCATCAGCAGAGCATATGCGTAAGCATGCGATGTAAGCACAAAATGGTAACACCAACATTTGTACCGCGTCATATTTGCAATGTAGCATCGTGGTCTGCCCGCAACAAGACGACAAGTCGCATATCGAGTTAGGAGCCGACTGAATACTTTATTATTCATTTTATGTTTTAAGAATATTTTCTTACGGCTTGTATACTTGAAATAGCTTTTCATTCGGACAGGATGACAAGGTGCATCCCTATTGAGTTAGGAAACAAAAATGAATTGGTATTGTTACTGTTGGAAGCTTTTACTCATAAATGCTTTCATACCAATACGTGAATATTTTTATCTACAACAACACTTTTTTAGAATAATGGTTTTAAATAAAAAATGCATTTTGTTGAAATGTTTATAAGATTTTGAAATTCAGTTTTAGAAATTAACGAAACATTAGGGGCCTACTATTATTTTTGAGGTCGGAGGTAATTTCTACTTTGATTAAGGGAAATGAAGCAGCCAAGTGGCGCTCCCATCAGTGAAAAAATATTACTCTCTGAATACATCATTTATCGAAAATTTGTTTTTAACAAAAACAAACCAGTCCACAGTGTAGTTTAGTGTTCTTAGGTTTTTTCATCAGGAAATTCTCAGTAGCAGCCTGGAGTCTGGATTTGAGCCCAGTCAATGGCAATAGGCTCGCCCCTTATTACATGGGACTATAACATAACTGGTGAAATATGGGTGTACTATTACAGGTGTACTAGTACTTCGGGGAAAAACAGGCGTGATGTTATGTTATGTTGTGTTGTTTTTAACAATTGAAGTACAGGTGCTGTTATATTTTTTTCTTCATTCCCCTGAAGTTTTATATTCGATGGCTTTGCTGGTACCGAGCACTGAATTTTTGGCCTCTAATATTTCGTTAATTTCGTTATAAAAATATTATTTCGTTGCGTTCCTCTAGATGCTCACGTACTGAATTTGAGTATGAAGGAGAAGTTGTGACCGAGTTGAATGCAGCAAACGCTTTTGCGAAGTACTTCAAATCGGTATTTTTACCAGATCAACCTAGCCTGTCTACTGAAGTCGCTGAGGCAGAAGCGTCTAGTCCATTCTGCTCGTCTAGGATTGCGGTAGATCACATAAGTTCTGCTGATTTATGGCTGGCCGTTAAGCGATTGAAGGCTAATGCCCGATTTCACCGACATCCCTTAAACTGCCACCTAACTATGTGATCCTTAGCTTAAAAGCTCCTCTAAACTAGCCCCTAAATTAAATTTCGTTTCACCATCATTTTGTCACCTTACTAGGGGACACTTAGCTATGTGACGATTTGTTTTGGATAATAGTGACTGATTCGTCTTTGAACTTAGCGATACTTTTAAATATGATTGTTTTTCATCAAATTCTCTGAAGTATACACTTATATGGATATAATTATTTAAAAAATAGTGTTTTGATAGCATTAAAATACAGTATTTCATTAATATTTTTATTATTTTTCATATTTCTTTCATATTTACTCTATATTATTATTAACTCTATTTAATCTAATTTTTATTTTTTTTATATTAACTCTTTGTATACATTACGAAACCTCGCGTATCATCTGTGGTCATATTTTTATCTTTGAAACTTCCTTCGTGCGTGCGTGAGATAAAATGAGATTTTTTTTGTTGCTATTTTAATAAAGTAATGTATAAAATCAAGTCAAATCAAAATGTTTATTTGTGTACACAGCTATTTTGGTATTATATTACAGGTATTATAGTCTCTCTGTGTGCTGCCACAGGTGCAATACAAATATTAGTTATGAATTATACATATTTATATATTATTATTAGAATTATAATTGATGACATTGTATGCCTTTTATTGTGTAGTCAACACATGATATTATTAATTATATTGTAAATTAAATTAATTAAATTTATTAATGGAATTAAGCAAATTAATTAATAAATTTAACGAAATTAATCAAATTAATTAATTGAATTAAATTTTTTTTTTCTTGTTTAATATATCTAGATACATACATTTTTAAGAAGTCCATTGTATATAAAAATGCCTTGACTACACATGATTTTATTTATTATATTTTAAATTAAATTAATTTGATTAATTTATGGAATTAAGCAAATTAATTAATGACTTTAACGAAATTAATCAATTTAAATAAATAGATGAAAAAATTCCAAGGTGTGCTCAATTTTTTCCAATAAATACAACACTGAAGATTTACGTAACCTATATCTTCGAAAAAAGTCAGTTTCATCAAAACTTTCAATGTAATTTGGTTGTTTCTGATATATTTTTGGTCTACAGATGTTAATTACTGCGAATATACTAGAAATAGTTTCTAAATTTTCAAAAAGTTCATCTAAATCACAATACATCTTCGTTGCTTGAGAGATACTTACGTATGTACCGGTTTAAGGGCCCGAATTTCGACTTCCTAAATTTAGGGGAGCTTTTAACGTTTAAGTGACCCCTAACTGTTGGTGAAACGGAAACCATCTCCTAACCGCCCTCTAACCATGCTTAAAGGATCCTTTAAAGTTAGGAGATGTCGGTGAAATCGGGCATAACTCGTCTTGCGGACCTGATGGCATACCGCCTTTTATAATAAAAGACTGCGCGACTGTATTTAAAAAGCCACTTTTACATATCTTCAATTTAAGCTTGAAAACCGCAACTTTTCCAGCCTTATGGAAAATATCTCGCGTCACGCCTATACCCAAGGATGGCTCTAAGTCGCAAATTGTAAATTATAGACCTATAGCCGTGCTGTCGGCATTCGGCAAGTTGTTTGAATTTGTTTTGAATCAGCATATTACCAGACAGGTCAAACTACTGCTGACTGATTGCCAGCACGGTTTTAGGGCTGGCAAGTCGACCACTACAAATTTAATTAATTTCGTCGATTATGCAGTCGCTGAAATGGATAATAAGAAGCAAGTGGACGCGGCGTACTTTGACTTTAAAAAAGCTTTTGACCGCGTCCATAACGATGTGCTTTTAAGAAAGTTTTCTAGCATAGGATTTACGCCCAACCTTTTAAAATTATTTGCTAATTACTTTTCCAATCGTGAACAATATGTCCAGCTGTCCCATTACCGCTCGGATCCGTATAAAACCTGCTCCGGTGTAAGTCAAGGAAGCACGTTAGGACCAACACAGTTCCTCATAATGGTCAACGACTTGCCGAACGTGGTCAGGGCGGCTCAGTGTCTTTTGTTTGCAGACGATTTGAAGCTGTTCTTGGGTGTCGGGTCTACTGAAGACTGTGACGCGCTCCAGCGGGATATTGATGGTGTTGTGGAGTGGGGTACACGTAACAGTTTGGAGTTTAACACTTCTAAGTGTAAAACAATAACGTTTACGCGATCTCGTGCCCCCAGAGCTTACACATACAATATTTCTGGTGTTCCGCTTGAGCGTGTCACAGAAATTCGAGACTTGGGCGTCTTTCTCGACAGTAAATTGACGCTGAATACCCACATACTGAAAGTCTGTGCTAGAGCATTCAAGTCTCTGGGATTCGTCATGAGGCAAGCAGCTCGATTTCAGGACAGGGGTACAGTCATTGTCCTGTACTTTGCTTTTGTGCGCAGTATCTTGGAGTTCAACTCCATTATCTGGGATCCACATGAAGTGAAGTACAGGATAATGATTGAACGTGTGCAGCGCAAGTTTGCACGTTATCTGTACAAGAAACTATTTGGCTATTATCCTTTTTTATATCCATCTCTGTTTGTATCCGGTATGGTTGGCTTAAATACGTTAGAGTTAAGGCGAAAATGTGCGTTAATGGTAAATTATTACTTAACCATAAACGGCAAGATCGACAATCCAACAAGCCTCGCTCGCTGTTCCCTATCCGCGCCCGACAAGTACACACGGCTGCGCGCGCGCCATCTTCTGGCGGCGCCATTGTCACGCACATGCACTTCCCAGTATGCTCCAAGTAATAATGCTGTTTCATTGCTCAACGCTCTGATTGCTGAACAACCAGAAGTCGATATTTTTTATACCAAGATGAACCAGTTTGTCAGCTTTTGTCATAAATTTTTGACTGATTATAATTAGACTTGTAAGAATTATATGTGTACCTAAATTATAACTTAGCCTACTGTACGTGTTGGGCAACTGTAAGTACAGTAGGCAGCTGCTAAATAAATAAATAAATAAATAAATTTCATAATTTTGAGTTAATTTCGTTTTGAAGTCGTTTTTTTTTATTTATTTTAACAGTCTAATCATTATTTTTTTTATCAAATTTTATGTATTTAGCACTTCAAAATCTAATTCCTTAAATATTCATTCAAAGAAATTAATTTATAGTTTTAGTTACATAGCAATTACACAAATAAATTATGATACATTAAACACAAAAATTGTAATGAACTAAATTTAAAAAGTTATTGAATCATAGCCAAATGAAGTTTTTCATAGTTATTAGACCTCAATTCTGTGTAGATACGATAATTTAGCACTCAAAGTCATTAAGGAATGGAAAATGACGCTGTTTTGCATTCGACCGCGGGCTGACAATTAGCATAAGTTTCACTCGTAGCGGCAGCAGTGCAATGGTAATCGACAATGATTCATGTTTTTGTTGAATAAGCTGTTATAAACTAATGAATGAGGGTCCTGGAGCCTAACATCATAACATCACGCCTGTATTTCCCCGAAGGGGTAGGCAGAGATGTATTAGTACACCCACATTTCGCCAAACGGTATTCGGTCCTGGAGCCTAGCTTATTGTAATTAAATTAAAGATTTGTAAATTGCATTGCTTATACACGCTGAAATTTTAATCGCTTCTTTCCCGAAAAGGGGTCATTGTACTCATCATTATGAACAACTTTTACAATGGGACCATCCCTGAAATCGCGAAAAAAAATGAGTTGGCTACTACATTATTGTGTTCACTTAAATCGATAAAATGGACCACCTGTTTTTTTTTTTGCGATTTCAGGTTTGTTCCCATAGTAAAAGTTGTTCATAATAATGAGTACAATGACCCCTTTTCGGGAAGCGTTTACACTTTCAGCGTGCAGAATAAATCAATAAAAATTTGTAGTTTTTGAGCCGTGTAATGACTATGATTTTTATGACTCGTAGACCCACCGGCCAGTGGGACCACGAGGCATACAAATTAAATATTTTGTATCACTGGTCGTTCAAAATGAGTGGGTCCACGAGTCATCATTATTCCAACAGATTTTTATGACTCGTAGACCCACCGGCCAGTGGGACCACGAGGCATACAAAATAATATTTTGTACCACTGGTGGGTCAAATTGGTGGGACCACGAGTCATACACCTAACAATCGACCGGTTTACAAAGAAACAATTGTAAGTAATCCGTTAAAGATCATTGTTCTTGATTATTTTATGACCATTAAAAATCCTTAAAATCTGCGTCTCTAATTTAAATCAGAAAGAAAGTAACAACACCACAATAGATAGGTAGGACGTTTATATCTGAACACTTCCATCCTATCAGATGGAAGATATTCTACAAATGAACCGGTCGTCAAATAATGTTGTCTAAAGTGGGTGACAGACGCGCGAGTCAGGGGCTATCATCATCCGCCTATTACTGTTCCCACACACACACACCTGGGCTCGGGCCTCTTCTCAGAATGTGAAGGTTAAGATCTTAGGTCTATCACGCTGTATTAGGGTCTACTACACACATATTCGAGCCGGAACATTTGATTAGGCAGTATTTGTTGAACAACAAAGCCGACTACATTACTACATTATGTTCGGGTTCCATCCAGCTCGTGCCGATAGGCAAAGCCACCCGGCACTCTCTATTACCCCTAAGTATATGCACATAAGGCTCGGTGACCTTTTTCAGGCAAGTGTCAGCCCAAGTATGCTTTATGCTTACTTGAAAATTGACAAAAAAACTTCGTCGGCGATCAAATTGGTTAGAAATCTTACTCGTAACTCTTCAGTTTGCAAATTTGTCATCACCAACGTGAGCCGCGAGCTTTGACAGTTTTTCCTTGTCTTTGATGTAATACGAGTACTATATGGGATGTAGTATGGTAATTCACCTGTCATCTACTAAAAAAAGAAACTAAAACTACCCACATTCTTATTAAATTCTACCCGCATCGAGTTAATAATTAGTACTTTTATTTATTGTTCTCATGTAAGTGACGATCGTTTTAGGGCAATGCAGTAGCCAAGTGGATCCCCTGAATACATCATTTATCGAAATTCCTTTTTTAACGATTGAAGTACAGGTACTGTAGTTTAATTAGAAACTACCAACTCTGTAAATTAAAGTGGCCGTTTGTTTTTTGCATATTTTGTATATCTACAACTACAGCGAACTATAATTTACAGAGTTAATAGTTTCTACTTAAACTACAGTACCTGTTCTTTAATTGTTAAAAAAATATTTTCGATAAATGATGTATTCAGCGAGTAATAATTTATTTACTGATGGGAGCGCCATTTCACTACTATTTTTGCCTTAAGAGGCTGACAACATCTAAAAAATCCGACCTCTTCGGTCACTGTCGTTTCGTACAGAACTGAAAGAGAGGCAACGAGCCGAGGGACGTCGGATACGCCGCTCAAATTGAATGAAAATTAACAATATTTTTTTTAATAAAAAACTAAAAGCTTATTTGAAAAACAGAAACAACAAATGTTTAGATTATTGTCTTTCTCTAATGTTTTCTTAATTTTATTTATAATATTTAGTAAATAATAGAAATTGTTTGCTTTAAAGCATGTTTTAAGAGGTTAGTTTACAATTCTTTTCTATCGAGAAAACTTCAAGAAAACGTGTTTTGGGCACAATACAGTTTCAAAAAATACGATCAAGATTAACATATATTTTTTTCACTGCCACAAACTGAATAGATACAGCTAAAAATGTTTTTAAAAGAAGCCTATTTGGGGTATTTGGCTGTTATCAGCGTCTTAAGTGAGAACTAAGTTCTTTAAGCCAATCGTCATGCTTGTGAACGACCATGCTTGCCAACTGTCGAGACAGGTCAGCTCCTACATACAACCTAACTCTTTTTAGGTTTATTTCTATAGGTAATATTCTCACCTATAAACTCATGTTTATTTATGACATTAACCTACATTATACTCACGTTACTTGAATGAATTTGATGTAATAAACAACAGACTATTTTAAAAAGAGTATATCCATGGAGTTTCTTGCCAGTTCTTCTCCATAGGACCCACAATTTGGAACCGTACAACTAGAGTCTGACATTTCAAAAGTGCCTGTAATTAGGTTTATTTGAAATAAAAAAACATGACGACCTCTGTGGTGCAGTGGTTCGAGTGTCGGACTGCTGATAACGAGGTCGTGGGTTCAATTCCCACAGGACACAAATATTTGTGTGATAAACATAAGTGTTTGTGTTGGTTTGGGTGTTTCTTATATTTATTATAAGTATGTATTTACAACAAAAAAAAGTATATAAGTATTATATCCATTTTCTAGTACCCATAAAATAAGCTCTGCTTAGTTCGGGACAAGATGGTGCTGTGTAAAAAAAAACCCAAAGATATTTATTTATTTGAATTTGATCAAGCTGAGCCGAGTAACTTTGACAAACTATGACACTGCGATTTTTAAGTATGCACGTCTATCACCCACTTTAAAGACAAAAAATAAATTGGGTAGTGTATTTTGATAAACATAACTGTACGAAAGTTAAACGAATATATTCCGATTCTGTTATATTCATGTGAAATTATCCACAACCGAAGCTCATACGATTATTCAATAACCTAAATATCTAATGCGAAATGAGGCTTCACCCAAACCGCATTCAAATTAGATGATAATACCAAATATGAATACATTATTTGGAAATCTAAATATCAAAATTCAAAACAGTTTGACGCGTATTAATTAACGGGGCATCCGCGTCCGCGTTATCGCGACCCGCTGAGCCTGACGCGGCGACCGCGTCAGCGGCACGGGAGCCTACAATTATGTGTTGTGTCAAGTTTATATTAATGTTATCGGTGGGATGTAGACCGATATGTATTTTGAGACTAATTTCGAAAGTTACCAAAATCTATATAGGCTACTATATTCTTTTATAATAATAATATTTAACACTAATACTATTTTTTTTTTCTTTTTTCAATATTTGTGCACTAAATTTCCTGTCGGTTTTGTTTAAATTATTCGAAAGAAAAATATAGTTTTTCATAGACACTTTCATTTAACTTGATTTTGATTTCATTTTACTCTCAAAACTTGAGATAAACTAGCTTTTATCCACGGTTTCACTTCTGTAGTTTTTCAAATCGATCCCACGGAAACCTTGTTATTTTTCATAAAATACATTTTAAGCACAAAAACCTTTATCAAAATCAATTCAGTCGTTTTGCGTGATGCTCGAACAAACAAACAGACAGTTACAGTTTTAAAATAGTAAGGATGGGTTCGTGATATTACTATTTGAATTTGCTTCTGTGACCATAGAAATGGCCATGGCCATAGCTAACAAATGATGCATGTTAACAACATGCAATTATGCATAGCATGGCTAAAAATTATGCAATTATGTATGGGACTGTCTCTCCTAAACACAGGTTACTTTGTTGCCTATCTAGGAGAACAGTACTCTTCCCTTTAACTAGTTTAAAAAGTGCTTAAATTGTAAGCCTGTGCTAAAATCCTTCCATGTAATATAGTCCAAGTTTGGGGTGCATTTAAAGAGTCTCCACGAGTGGCGATATTTAAGTGATCGTCCGGCGCTGGGCAGTCAGCCCCGCTACCATCCTGCTGACTGTCTAATCTTTACACCACGGCATGAGCTATTATTATAATGTAGCTCATGTCGACACGACAGAAGAAGTCCAAGTTTAACAAATAAATAACTATAATGTTCATGGTCCACTTTTATCTAAAAATGGTTTTTTCAGTGCCACTGGAGCTATCCATACAAGACTAAAGTCATGTTCAATATACCAGGCCCCTCAGAAAGTATTGCGAAAAAAAGTTTTTATATATGGGAGACTGGCCAGTTATAATGTTTTTCGAAAATATGATTATTTATAAGTAAAAATAAGTAAGTTCCAATTTCAAAATTTCCCTCCACATTTTTTGCGAGTTAATTCAAAGTATTGTGTCTCACTGAAATATGGATCTGCGCCGGGAACATTTTAGAGCTATGATTTTATACGATTTCAAGTGTCGCCTGAAACCGGATGAATCGTACGATAGACTTCAAATGGCATTCATGGATGAAGGCCCTTCCAAGGCAACCGTGTATCGTTGGTATAACGAATTCAAGCGCGGTCGACCAACTTTGGGGGATGACGAAAGAAGCGGTCGCCCTTTGACGGCTGTTACCGAAGAAAACGTGCTAGCAGTGAAAAATTTAATCCAAGACAATAGGCGAATTACATATCAGGAGATTCAACACATATTGAAGATTGGATCGGGAAGCGTTCACGAGATTCTACACAGCCATCTTCGCGTGAGGAGGATAGTATCACGCTGGGTGCCGCACAACCTCACCGATGCTCAGAAGCAGGCCCGGGTGGAATGGTGCCGTGATATGCTTAACAAATTTGAAGCAGGCTCGTCTCGGCGTGTTTACGACATCGTTACAGGTGATGAGTCCTGGATTTATCAATACGACCCAGAAACCAAGCGCCAGTCGACTGTTTGGGTGTTTCAAAATGAGCCAACGCCTACCAAAGTGAAGCGATCTAGAAGCGGGGGTAAGATTTTGATCGCTAGCTTTTTTAATTTGACTGGCCACTTGGTATCAATTCCCTTACGGGATCAAAGAAGCATCATTAATGCCGAATGGTATACTACCAAATGTTTGCCAGAAGTTTTCTCTGTTATAAGCAACAAGCGACCAAACACAGGGCTCCGCGGGCTACTGCTCCACCACGACAATGCACCTGCGCACACCGCACTCAAAACGAGGGACTTCCTGGACAGCACGCCAGTCAAACTCCTGGGTCACCCTCCTTACAGCCCTGATCTAGCACCGTGTGACTTCTTTTTATTCCCAAAAATAAAAAATCAGCTCAAAGGGATACAATTTTCGTCGCCGGAAGATGCGCTGGCTGCGTTCGAGCAGGCTGTAAACGAGGTGTCTGCGGCGGACTGGAAAAAGTGTTTTGAAAACTGGTTTAGGCGCATGAATCTTTGTATAGAGGCTGGTGGAAAGTACTTTGAAAAGATTTGATAAAAATATATGTACGTATAGAACAATTTTTTTTAGTTTCGCAAAACTTTCTGAGTGTCCCACGTACATGTCATGCCGAGGCCAATATTCGTCGAAGGGTCGGCACTCGAAGTTGTAACGGAATACGTCTACCTAGGGCAGGCAATTCAGCTTGGTAGACACAACTTCGAGAAAGAAGCCAACAGAAGGATCCGTCTGGGTTGGGCAGCATTTGGCAGACTTCGCCGAGTCTTCTCGTCGCCTATACCGCAAAGTTTGAAGACAAAAGTCTTCAACCAGTGCGTCCTGCCTGTCATGACTTACGGTGCCGAGACGTGGACACTGACAGTTGGGCTAGTCCACAAGTTTAAAGTCGCTCAGCGAGCTATGGAGCGAGCTATGCTTGGAGTTTCTTTGAAGGATAAAATCCGTAACGAGATTATTCGGAGAAGAACCGGAGTGACCGACATAGCTTGTAGAATCAGTAAGCTGAAGTGGCAGTGGGCTGGCCATGTCAGTCGAAGGACCGATGGCCGCTGGAGCAGACGAGTCCTTGAGTGGAGACCGCGAATCGGCAAACGCAGCGTAGGGCGCCCCCCTGCCAGGTGGACCGACGACCTAAAGAACGTAGCTGGGGGGGACTGGATGCGGAAGGCAGAGGACCGAGCGTTGTGGCGCAACTTGGGAGAGGCCTATGTCCAGCAGTGGACTGCGATAGGCTGAGTTGATTGACACTAACGTCAACTCTCAGCTCCCGGTCTATTGATGGTTATCTCTAAACTGTATTGTCCACAAGGCAGCAACTCGGCTAATTTTCGATTAATCTGTTCATTATTTAACCTCTGTTTAGCGAATGTTGGATTAGGTGCAATCAACCGATGTTGTTAGCTACCATTTAGTTTTATCTTTATGTTCAAAATGTCCGGTTTAGTGATTCCATTAATAATTTGGTGGCGTTTGGACATTTAATTTTGTACGAATATTTTGATGTAAGCTTATAAAGTTACAAATACGATGTGCAATTATTATGTTCATATGTTTTTTGCAAATTATTTTCTTTAGCAGTAAATAATTAAATATTTAATTATGTTATAAAATTTGTATCGATATTTTTATCCCTAATATTTTCAGATCATTATACCTCCTAGAAATAAGTATAATATTTCATAGTAACGCAATGGTAAAACTGGTTAAGGTGAATGCTATGGGATAGCCCGCGAAATTCAAATTTTTAGAGGTTTTTTGCTAATTGCAGCTTTATTTCGCATTTTATATCGGTCAAAATATGATTGGCGGAAATAATAACAATATATCTACTGAATAATACTCATGAAAAATATTAACCTAGCTCTATAAGCTGTACTTGCTCGATAATATTAATTTACGATCAAATTATCGATTTTCGAGCTTGTAGAGCTTATAGAGCTAGTTTAATATTTTTTATGAGTATTATTCCTTAGATATATTGTTATTATGTCCGCAAATCATATTTTGACCAATATACAACGCGAAATAAAGCTAAAAATTACAAAAAAACGCCAAAAAAATTGAATTTCGCGGGCTACCCTGTAGCATTCACCTTAACGATTTTGTAGATCTTAAGCATCGATTCCAACGATCTATGGAGTTCTACAGAATTATCAACATTTTCCTGCCCTTACTTCAATTTATTGTTAGCAAAGATTTGACCTCAATGACCCCATCACAATATTATATAACACAGTAACTCCATACACTACAAAATCAAAAATGCACTAATGTTCTCCTCAAGGCGAGGGTCTCTCCCTTGACGTGTTAAAACTATCAAGATTTGCATACTTATAGAGTTGCGTGCATTCAAGTGCAGCAGCTGTCGTATCTCACACAGATTGTATTGCTCTTTTTATCAGAGAGGTGCAAAGGGAAAATATACTGAGTGGGTGAAAAATAGCAGTCGAAAAAAATTATATAGTAATCTATTCAAAGTCGCTCACCGAGCTATGGAGCTAGCTATGCTTGGAGTTTCTTTGAAGGATAAAATCTGTAACAAGACCGGAGAAGAACCGGAGTGACCGACATAGCTTATAGGATCAGTAACCTGAAGTGGCAGTGGACTGGCCATGTCTGTCGAAGGATCGATGGCCACTGGAGCAGACGAGTCCTTAGTGGAGACCGCGAATCGGCAAATGCAGCATAGAGCGCCCCCCCGAATGACGACCTGAAGAATGTGGCGGTGGGGGACTCGATTCGGAAGGCAGAGAACTCAGTGTTGTGGCACAACTTGGGAGAGGCCTATGTCCACGAATGGACTGCGATAGGCTGAGTTAGGTTTCTTTTGGTGATTATGAAATTATTTACTCAGCATATTGTATCCAATTACAATCACTTTTCAATGTCGGTTTTGTTTTCAAACTGACGTCTGACGACTGGTTTTGTTTTGACGTCGGAATTTCCAGTTCAGGGCTCAAAGTCTAGTTTAAAGTTCAGAATCTATAAATAGATTAAAGAATTTCTGCGAGGAAAATACAGGGCAAGACCTGGAATGGCCTTTAATGAAAGTAACAGGTCAGTTTGAATGGACCTGAATTCCTATCGCATATCACACCACCCGGAAAGGCGGCGTGGGCCTCGCACCCACTTAAAACTCTCGCCTTGGGTGGATGGACCACGAGAACTGCAATGCATGGCATTTGCAACTCATCCAGCGCGGCCCACTTCAGTGCCTTCCACCTATAACCTTAATTCTCTTTCGGCGATGTCCGGGCACACGTGGGACATCATTGCAACTCGAAGGCCTTGCAGTGTGGATGATAGACTCCCCAATCTATCACCCACTGGCCTCTATAAGGTCGCCATAAATCCGCCCGCGCCGTTCCGTCCTCCTGCGGCGGATTGGATCAACGAGGAAGTCCTCCCTGACCCACTCCGCCGCTTCTTTTTGCGAGGTGACTTTCTCGCAGAAGGACGTGACTGCCTCCCAGGCCCCCCCTCTGTTAGCCATGACCCTGACCACGGTGCTGGCAGCGAGAAGTCAATTTGAGTGGACCTGTCCCAACTGATAGCACGCATGTATCAGTACTTAGGGAGTTCAACGATCTGACGAAAAACATATTTACATTATCAATAACGGTTTTTTTTTGCCCAATGTTTAATTACACGGATTTGTTCATCATCTTCATCATCATTTCAGCCGAAAGACGTTCATTGCTGGAAATTTGGATTTGTTACTTTATTATGTTTTATCAACCACATCCAGGACTTTACCTTATTTTTTGGGTTACGTACCCGAAGGGTTTTAAACGGGATCCTATTAATCTTGCTACGCTGTCCGTCCATCCATCCGTCCGTCCGTCCGTCCGTCTGTCTGTCACAGGGCTGTATCTTTTGAACGGTAATAGGTAACCGGTTGAAATTTTCTAAGAATATGTGTTTCTATCAGGTGTATCACGACAAATACTAAAAACAAAAAAAAAGTCTAAAACCAAAGGGGGGGACCCCCATACAAGAAACCTCAAATAACATGCATTTTTTTCAACGTTTTTGTTCCTGCTCTATCTTCAAAACGGTAATATATACCAGCGTCAAACTTGGTCAGATTATAGTGCATATTATGTAGTTTCGCAACAATACCTAAAAATAAGATAAACATAGACATATTGAGAGATACGGAACCCTTACTGCGCGAGTCCGACTCGCACTTGGCCGGTTTTTTTAAATTCTAAAACGCAATTTTTTTAAAGTGTGTTCATGAAAGCAAAAATCAAAGAGCTTATCTTTTAAAATTATCATTTTTCTGTTTTGCGTACATGGACGACATAAAAAGTCGGACTCCGCGCCACAAAAACAAAAGTGAAGCACCCTAAGTAAGCTGACCCGGCTTGTTAGTATACGTGCCTCACGCACACACGGCGTAGTGCCACAGTACACATAAAATACAGTAAGAAAACTACATTCAAACGCTCGAAACGATGCACTCATACAGGCACGACTCCACAAGGCCTCTAAGCGGGTGTTTGCACAGACTGCACTGCGACGCGGACGTCCGCTTAGGTTATTGTTGAGGCTAGTATTAGTGTGAGTCATTCAATACGGAGCGTTAGAACGTAGTTTCCGTACTGTATGTTATGTTTACTGTGGTAGTACGCCGATTGATCGCCATTACGCGGCGTTTCGTTTCTCAAATTACGCAAACATAGTTCGGTACGGTGCTTCACTTTCGTTGTATGCGGCGCGAAGTCCTTCTTTTTTATCTCGTCCGAGTTTGCGTATGCCATCCAATAAAGAAATTATATCAAGTGGAAAGTTGTTTGTTTGTTTTCTTCTTCTTTGAATACAGTTTCATTTCAGTTATATTATTTATTATCAAGACTTTCATTTTAACTCATTGTTAGAGATAGATACAATTTTAGATAACCGAATTGAAGGGGGACTTTTAAAATCTATTAGCATATTTCAATTATTCAATGCAAATACATCTAGCATCTTCCATTGCGAGATGATCACTAAATAAATAAATACATTCAACCCCATTTCTTCTCGTTGATGCTTTTAAATGTATTTAACATCAAGTAAGAATAAAAAAACCGGCCAAGAGCATGTCATGCCATGCTCAGTAATTTATAGGGTTCCAAAAGTAGGTAGGTGTATTTACAAACAAATCAAATTGAATATTAATCATGGCTATTTTAGTTTTGCAATAGACGACAGCATTGGCGACTCAGAGAGTGTTGTTTGTAGCCGCTAGATGGCCTGTATAGCGCCAAATTTAAGAAGTGTGTCATGTCAACATAACACAAAGTAATTTTTGTGATTTTTTTAAAATAGAAATTAACTAAAGTAGCATTATTTGCTATGATAATTTTTCTCTAAGGTCAATGACCTTTGAACTAGAACGTCTTAAGTATTTTTCAGTTTTCTCTCTATAACTCAAAAGTTTATAATCACGTTATACTCAAAATAATTTTAAAAGAGAGTTTTTATAAAGGTCTATCAACGTGGAAGATTACAAGTTTCTACGTTGCAAAGTTTAGAAATGGCAGGCGGGGGACACACATTGTAAGCCACTTTGGCGGGCTGTATTTCGCTGATGGTAAACCTGATAAAAAAGTGATGTATGAAACATTACCTTCATTTTAGTAGACCTATTCAATGATACCCCACACAGGGGTGCAGCGAAAAAAATAATATCATCCCCATTTCATATGTAAAAAAACGTAATCACGATTTTTTCATTCATTTATAAAACTTTTTAACAAAAAATTGAACCGACGATAACAGAAACTGAAAAGGGAAAAATAACTAATTATGAGTCGGCGCCAAACGAACTTTTAACAAGTAAAGTGCGTATAAGTTGCAAGTGGCCGAGCGGAGAACGCATTTTTGGAAAGGTATTGTTTATCGTTGAAAATTTCACGTTGTATTTGATGTGACGTTGTTTTATTATTTATTTAAAGTAATTTAATGATCTTCGTTGATTGGTTGTTTGGCGCCGACTCATAATTAGTTATTTTTCGCTTTTCAGTTTCTGTTTTCGTCGGTTCAATATTTTGTTAAAAAGTTTTATTTTTCATTTTTTTGTGGTTAAAATCTAACTCCAGGTCTCCATTATGTCATAGTGTCTAGAACTATATTTATGTGTGTCAAGTTTCAACAGAATCGGTTAACAGGTAAGAATTCAGTGGGTGAACAAACACTCATCCCCTGTTTTACTACCCTTAGGGGTGGATTTTGGTTTTGAAATTTAAATGGAACCAACTTCGAGATATACCCTATTCATTAAAAAAAGAATCATCAAAATTGGGCCACTCTGTAAAAAGTTATGCGTGATCATACATAAAAAAAAAAAAAAAAAAAAAAAAAAAAAAAATATATATATATATACACGTCGAATTGAGAACCTCCTTCTTTTTTTCATCTGTTAAAAATTGAGATCTATATGTAGACTATTTTTTAACAAAATTTCATTTACTTAAATGTATATAACTGTAGAAGTTATTAAGATGTAAAGGATTAGGACAGACGAACAGACGGACAGTCGGACGGACATGACGAAACTATAAGGGTTCCTTATAGGAACTACGGAACCCTTAAAACACGTAATTGTTTTGAAGTTCATTTTAACTCTGTTTTGTCTCGAGCGAACGACTTTAATTAAACCCATCATAGGAGGAAGACGGAACTGAAAAATGAGATGTAACTTCTTTTAAGACTAAAAGAATGTTATCAAAAGGCTAAATGAAAGGTTTAGGTTTTTATAGTAAAACCTCAGTGCCACTGTTTACTTAATTTACCTGGATATGATTCTTCTCTGGGAAAAAATTTGATTACTCGATAAAATACTTCAAAAGCATACATAATCAGCTCATTACTGTCCCACTGCTGGGAACTGGCCTTTTCTCAATGCAAGAAGGGCCAGGACACAGAAATAGATAAAATAGAAGAGTGGGCAGGGCGCGCATGCCAACACTGCACCATAGTGCAGGGCATTTCAAAGCCTTTCTCAGTACGCCTTATGACTTGTTTCTGTAAATACTGTAACAGATCCCGCAAAAATGCCTTATTTTGCTGTTTCTAACTGCAGAAACAGAAGCTTTACAGCTTTACATTTGATTAAAGTTATTTTTTTTAAATTAATGACGTCAATATGTAAGGCGTAGTTTGTTCGAAAATTGACACGTATGAATCGCAAGTAAAATTGTGATTACAACCATTCTACTCCTATTTCTGTGGACCAGGCCTTAATCCACCATCTATTATAGTTCGCTGGGGTTGGCACACACCATCGCGAACTGTATGGAGAACTCTCAGGTGTGCAGGTTTTCTCACGATGTTTTCTCTCACCGTTAATGCAAGTGATAATCACATTATAATCCGCTCATGAATTCGAAAAGAGAGGAGCAAAAGGATGTCAAAAGAATAAATGTCGAGATAAAGTTACAAGTTGTAACAAGACTATTATAATTTGTAACACTTGGTAAATATCTGTGGAGAATTTTTTATAATATTCAAGTTTTAGTTATTTTAGCTATTGCATAGCTTCTATCGCGGGCCTTGAGCGTGGAGACCGAATCCAGAAATTCCGTAACGAAAATAACCTAACACCCCCCACTCCGACCGGCACAGCGGTGATACTTTTTAGTTTTGCCATCTATCGATGAATAGCAGAACTTTTAATGACTTTTTGAAATATCACGCTTGTCTCTTTAGTTCTGCAAATCGCCTCTAGGTGGCATTGGTTGTATCGGCGTTACTACGCATACGTAATCCCCCTCTTCGCCCCGCAATCTGGTGACTCATGCCTGCTTAGAGTTTCGGCGTTAGGGCACCTCCTCTTCGTATTTACATAAAAAATGCTATGCAATAGCTTTACCGCGGCAGTCTCCGAGTGCCACACGTCTTTTTTATTTTTAACGTATTTCCGTATGCGAAGCGAAATCTAAAGATAAAAATCGCTCACGAGTAGGACTCGAACCTCCGACTCCTGGCTCAGTACGCCAGTGCTTTAGCCACTAAGGTACCGTTAACACTGCTTGTGGTACCGAATTTAACTTCCAATGAGCCAGGAATCGCAAGTTTGGATCCTGCTCGTGAGCGATTTTTCTTTCCACAATTTGTAACTTTAGATTTCGCTTCGCATGCGTAAATTTATTATTATTATTTACAAAAAATTTATTATTATTTTTCGTTATTTATTACAAAGACCACCTTGAAATAATGGCAGAAGAACCGCCATTTCAAGAAGGGAACTGTCTCATAGTTCGGCTAGGAAATCACATGGCAATTGTTTCGATTTACCGCTCTCCTTCATATAAAAACTTAGACCCTTTCATGGATTCCTTAAATGAAACGTTTCTTAAACTGGAAAAAACAGATAACATTATGCTGATAGGGGATATAAATATTCCTATTAATCGTACCAGAATCGACATGACCGGAGAAAAATATTTAACTCTAACAGCCTGTCATGGATTACTGCCTGCGCATACTGAAATCACCCGGCATATAAGTGGTACGTGTCTGGACCATGTATTGCTGAAGAGCTCATACTCTATTCATACCTTGATTCCCCAAACTTCTTTAACGGATCATTATCCGGTATTAGTATGTATGGATCTCAAACCACCACGAACGTTTACAAACTTAACCTACAGTAAAATTAATAACGAAACCCTAACGCAAGACATATTAAACATCGATTTAGCACCTTTGTTCCATTATATTGATCCTGAATATTGTTTCAATTACCTAACAACTGCGATACAACATGCAATAAAAAAGAATACTGTAGTTATCTTAACATCAAGGCGTAAAAAAATCATCAAACCCTGGATAACTATTGGGTTATTAAGATGCATGAAAAACAGAGACAGACTACATTTAAAATTAAAAGCAGCACCTAATAATGAAACTCTTAAATTAACATATAAGCGGTACAGGAATTTCTGCAATACTATTTTGAAGAAAGTAAAACATGCTTACGAAAAATCTGAGGTTGAAAAAACTAAAAATAATCCAAAAAAACTCTGGAAAGTTCTCAAGGACATCTCTCACATGAACAAAGTACCTAGTAACCCTAATGAGCTATTGAAAATTAATTCATCGCCTGATAAATCTTTAAATGACATAAATCACTACTTCATAAACGTTGGTAAGACATTAGCTGAAGATTGCATAAAATCACAAAATAATATTAGTTCTAATTCGGAAATAGTGATGACTCAAACTAACTGCTGTCAAAATCTTAACTCATTCGTATTAGAGGATACTAGTGAAGATGAGATTATTCGCCTCGTTATGGGATTGAAAACAGAATGTTCGGTAGGCAGAGATAAAATATCAAACAAACTCCTGAAACAACATATTAACTTTCTCGCCCCGGCTCTTACTTATATATTCAATCTATGCCTGCAAGCAGGGTTTTTCCCTTCCCAGTTGAAAAGCTCTGAAGTCCGTCCTATTTTTAAAAGTGGCGATAAAAATGAAATTACAAATTATCGTCCGATCTCAATTCTCCCCTCTATGTCTAAGATATTAGAAAAGATCATAAATAATAGACTTACAAATTATTTAGAGAAACATAATTTTTTGGCAAAAAAGCAATTTGGTTTCAGAGCAGGCAGATCGACGGACGAAGCAGTATATACTCTTACTAACTACATAAGTGAAAGTCTAGATAGAGGTCATAAATGCTTGTCTATTTTCCTGGATTTGAAAAATGCTTTCGATACGATTTCGCCTTCCATCTTAATTACCAAATTCGAAAAGCTTGGAGTTAGAGGAACTCAACTGCGACTTTTTGAGAGCTATCTAACTGGGCGGAATCAGTGTGTCCGTATAGGTAATCACGTAAGCACAGATCTTCCTGTTTCCTTCGGCATTCCCCAGGGCAGTATTTTAGGCCCTACCCTCTTTCTCATTTATATAAATGATCTCACAAGTATCAGTATTCCCAAAGGCGATATTATATCATATGCTGATGATACAGCTCTCTTCTTCTCTGCCAATACGTGGGATGAGGCCTTTAATGCTGCGCAAAATGGGTTCAATATTGTTAACAACTGGCTTCGATTACATCTTCTGACCCTAAACAGTAATAAAACTAAATATCTGACTTTCAGCATCCGTCAACCGAGACTAACATTGAACAACTACAACATAGTCCCTCATCAATGTACCCCAGAAATAAACTGCACTTGCAAGCCAATAGAACACATTAACAACATCAAATATTTAGGGGTCATTATAGACAGTAATCTCAGTTTTAAAGACCATATAAAATTACTTAGCACTCGGATCAGAAAGCTCATATATGTCTTCAAAAAACTTAGACCTGTTGTTGATTCATTCATATTAAAACAAATCTACTTCGCCTTATGCCAGTCTGTAACAACGTACTGCATCTCATCCTGGGGAGGAGCCCCTAAAACTATAATCAAACCTTTAGAAATTGCTCAACGTGCTGTCCTTAAGATTTGCACTTTTAAGCCTCGTCTTTTTTCTACTACACTATTGTATCAATACTTCACAAAGTACTTAGTGTTCGACAGCTCTATTTATTTACTATCGTCCTAAAGCAACATAAAGAATTAATATATGACTCTAGTCTAAAATATAAGCGCAGGAGACACTTTGTGTGTCCTCGTTCTCACAAACCAAACACATCTTTTATTAGAAGATTTTATGTATTTTTGGGCCCATATGTCTATGACAAAATTAATAATAAGTTGGATATTTATTCTTGTAATAACACTCGGTGTAAAATTAGGGTGAAAGAATACTTATTAACCTTAACTTATGACGAAACTGAATTGCTGCTAACTGTACTTGAATAACCATACTTGACTAACTTCAAATTATATTAATAAAAATAAAAAACTTTTTGGCACTGATTGCAAAATAATACACATACACACTACTCACACATAAAAAACACACAAACACATTAACTCAACTCATTCACTCTCTCTCACACCTTAATATACGTTTAGTTTAAGTTATTTTTTAATTTAATTATGTTTACTTCATCATACTGAAATTAATGAACAATGTATAACAAATTTGTGCTTGTTGGCTTAAATTTTATAATAATATATTGTCTCATAAGCTGAGGGGTTTGGCGCTGTATGCCGAGATACAGGTTTTTCACCTAGTTCGGCTGCAGATGCTCCCATGTTGCATTGTTTTTCCTATTAGCTTTTTATCTTATAAGTCATATAACTATGTCTGTAACGGAATAATTTTTTGGTGTCAATAAATTTATTATTTATTATTATTTATTTATTAAATGCGATAAAAATTATAAAATAATTAGTAAGGGTAGGCACATCTATACGATTATGAATTAACTGCAAAGTTGATTTGATCGGTTAAGGAACATGGTCTGTTTCTCAATGGGATGTTGCTGACGTCACTGAAAGACTTAAGTGGAAGTTTTATTCAATAGAAATTTTTGAAGTAAAACTTCTTTAGGCACGCTAGACTTGGGACTCCCCAAGTCAAGCGTGCCTAAAGAAGCTGGTGAATACGTTACGAAAAGTGAGGCGAACGGAGGGGGTAGTGCGGGACGCGGAGAGCGAGGCGCGGTACGGCCACGACACAGCGCCGGCAGATGTACGCGCGCCGCGCCGCCCATCCTTTGTTCTCATTGAAATAGTATTGAGGGAGATATAGGTTAGTGAAGTTTTACTTCAGTCGTGTGCTCTAAAGCACACTCGTTTTTTAAACTTTCGCGAATTTCATTCAAATTGAAATATATTTACCGGACTTATCGCGCACAACAAAATCAAAACAAAACAAACATTTTGACTAACCTCGACGTTTCGGCCAAGTTGCATTGGCCGTGGTCACGAGCAGACTGGCCGAAACGTCGAGGTTAGTCAAAATGTTTCTTTTGTTATGATTTTGTTGTGCGCGATAAGTCCCGTAAGTATAGTTGAATATGAGTTTTATTCAAGTTTTAGTTTCGACAAAAATCATTTTACAGGAAAAATCTAGAGTATAGTTCTAGACTCCGTAAGGTTGCTTCTTGTCATCTAAACTAATGCAAAGACTCTATGAATACCATACAAAAAATAATAACAGTAAAACAGAAATATTGCAACATTTCTAAAGATAAGGGAAGTATGGTAGCGAAGGGAGGGCCGTTAGAGCTTCCTTGAAAATTAAAAATTTAACACGAATGGCTGTATCTAAAGGGGTAGGTAGGAAGATAGGTGCTACGTATGGGGAACTATGAACGTGATGAGAATACGAAAGTGGAACTTAATAATGAAAATGATAAATGCTTTTCACTTGTCTTTTGGGATACCTTATGTTGTAGTGCGTTACGAGTATCTATACCAGGCCCCTCAGAAAGTATTGCGAAAAAAAGTTTTTATATATGGGAGACTGGCCAGTTATAATGTTTTTCGAAAATATGATTATTTATAAGTAAAAATAAGTAAGTTCCAATTTCAAAATTTCCCTCCACATTTTTTGCGAGTTAATTCAAAGTATTGTGTCTCACTGAAATATGGATCTGCGCCGGGAACATTTTAGAGCTATGATTTTATACGATTTCAAGTGTCGCCTGAAACCGGATGAATCGTACGATAGACTTCAAATGGCATTCATGGATGAAGGCCCTTCCAAGGCAACCGTGTATCGTTGGTATAACGAATTCAAGCGCGGTCGACCAACTTTGGGGGATGACGAAAGAAGCGGTCGCCCTTTGACGGCTGTTACCGAAGAAAACGTGCTAGCAGTGAAAAATTTAATCCAAGACAATAGGCGAATTACATATCAGGAGATTCAACACATATTGAAGATTGGATCGGGAAGCGTTCACGAGATTCTACACAGCCATCTTCGCGTGAGGAGGATAGTATCACGCTGGGTGCCGCACAACCTCACCGATGCTCAGAAGCAGGCCCGGGTGGAATGGTGCCGTGATATGCTTAACAAATTTGAAGCAGGCTCGTCTCGGCGTGTTTACGACATCGTTACAGGTGATAAGTCCTGGATTTATCAATACGACCCAGAAACCAAGCGCCAGTCGACTGTTTGGGTGTTTCAAAATGAGCCAACGCCTACCAAAGTGAAGCGATCTAGAAGCGGGGGTAAGATTTTGATCGCTAGCTTTTTTAATTTGACTGGCCACTTGGTATCAATTCCCTTACGGGATCAAAGAAGCATTAATGCCGAATGGTATACTACCAAATGTTTGCCAGAAGTTTTCTCTGTTATAAGCAACAAGCGACCAAACACAGGGCTCCGCGGGCTACTGCTCCACCACGACAATGCACCTGCGCACACCGCACTCAAAACGAGGGACTTCCTGGACAGCACGCCAGTCAAACTCCTGGGTCACCCTCCTTACAGCCCTGATCTAGCACCGTGTGACTTCTTTTTATTCCCAAAAATAAAAAAATCAGCTCAAAGGGATACAATTTTCGTCGCCGGAAGATGCGCTGGCTGCGTTCGAGCAGGCTGTAAACGAGGTGTCTGCGGCGGACTGGAAAAAGTGTTTTGAAAACTGGTTTAGGCGCATGAATCTTTGTATAGAGGCTGGTGGAAAGTACTTTGAAAAGATTTGATAAAAATATATGTACGTATAGAACAATTTTTTTTAGTTTCGCAAAACTTTCTGAGTGTCCCACGTATGTATATGTTCCATGTGGTGCCGGACATAAAGAATAGCACCACACTATCTCTTCTCATGGGTGTCGTAAAAGGCGACTAAGAGATCCATCAGAGGATGGGCAGCAGCGTTCTCTGAGTATTTAATCAACCAACTGCGATTGCCAACCCGCCTGCAAAGCGTGGCGATTATGGCACATCCTTCCCTTTGGGGGAGGTCTTGAGGCCTGGACATAGGTCCAGCAGTGGACGTTTTTTGGTTGAAATGATGATGATGATGATGATGATGATGATATGTATCTGTTTCAATTCTGGAATCATATGAGTTTTTTTTTAAGTAAAATCATTTTTGAATTGCCTTCATGTAAAGTATGACGTAAAATCCGACGAATTGACCCTTTGGAAGAACGAGACATTTATAAAAATGAGTGCAACCATGACATCCGTGATGAAAGTTAAGATAAGCCTTGCCGGACTGAAAAAAATAAAAAATTGTGTCAACTTTGCAGTAATCTTCTTATTTAACTTTTTTCAAAGTAGTCCGATTTTGATGATTCTTTTTTTAATGGATAGGGTATATCTCGAAGTTGGTCCCATATAAATTTAAAAATCAAAATTCACCCCTAAGGTTAGGAAAACAGGGGATGAGTGCTTGTTCACCCACTGAATTCTTACCTGTTAACGGATTCTGTTGAAACTTGGCACACATAAATGTAGTTCTAGACACAACATCATGGACACCTGGAGTTAGGATTTAGCCACAAAAAAAACTTTTTAACAAATAATTGAACCGACTCATAATTAGTTATAAACATTAGTTTAGTTAGGAAAAGACTAAAAAAGCTTCATTTTATTTTTGCTTTTCAGTTTCTGTTTTCGTCGGTTAATTTTTTTGTTAAAAAGTTGAATTGTGTGCTTAATTCTACGGCTTTTCTCGTGGCATCGTTTAAATCATCAGTTCTTCTACAGGGGTCAGGACATATTAAGGGACAAGTAAGCAAATGGGTCATGGAATGAATGAGGGCCCAGCAATCGCATTCAGTGTTGGAGGAATCCCATACTCCTCATTTGTACAAATTTTCTTTGTAGTGATCGACTTGAATCTGGAGCCGGTTGAGGGATTTTCATACTAGCCACGAGAGATCCTGACCTGGGGTCAGGTATTCTTGCGGTGCTATAAAATCAGGCGATGGTTGGAACCTCCTTCCACAATTATCATAAGCTCGTAAGAACTATTGCAGGTGTAGTATAATGCAGCCTAACGTAGAAAGGAGTTCTATGATTCTTGAAGAAGAAAAATAACAAATAGGTACTTAAATATATTTTAATAGATGTCCGTGAATTATAAGGTGTGTTAGAAAAAAGTGCATTTTTCACACGAGTCCATTATTTTCTTACAACAATAATAATATATCAGTATCAGCTACGCGAGCCACAGACGTGCACTGGCGGACAAAATGTTGACTATGTTCACATGATTAATTTATTTTAATGAAAAACATTAATTTTGTTTGGTTAGGCAATGCAAAATGTTTATTAAAAGGTGATAAAGCGATTCAATTTCAGCAATAATATTGTAAGGATTCGCAAATTGGAGAATAGATGCGTCAGTTAAATGAATATCCGAAGGAAATTAAGAATATGACATTTTTTCCACCGAAGTAGAACTTAAACAATTGGTCAGGACGTAAAATATTCTAGTAAAACGATTTAAAACTATTATAATAAAACAAGTTTAACCGGATTATGTCGCGTATGTTATTAGATTGGTTTCCTGACGTTTCCTGGTTTTAAAACTAAGTATATTTTATAATAAAACTGACTTAACATAATCTCTTAATCTCTCTTTGGTATTACAGCCATGTGTATAATATTCATCTTAAATTTCATTAAGAACGATTTGGAAGCAGATAGTCCGTAAATGTTATTCAGCTCAGAATTCAAAACGATCGTTTTTGGACATTTCAAATCTATAAAATTTTATTTCAAGCTGACATTACCTTTACTGTCTGTTTATCGCACCTCGGAAACTATTTTGGAAAATAATCTAAATGAAAAGAAGATATTCTTACGTGATGTTTTGTAGAAGATGGAAACCAGTTATAGTTTTGAAAGAAAGAAAAAAAACAAAGAAAAATGGTTTATTGTCCCAGTTAACGGAACACAATATTTAAATAACTAAACAGTTTAACAAACACTTAATTAACAGGTTGATCTGGTCTGGTCTGTAGGTTTTGGTCTTATTTATTTATTTATAATTTATGTACACACAACAACACATGAAAAGAGACAGTATTAAAAGTACTTTGTAAAAAAGCCTACTGCTTATTCCAATAAAATTTCTACCAGCAGACCTGCGAGAGGAGAAATAAGTAAGAAATGTAGATAACAGCGTGTAAAACAAGATACGGAATAAGGAACCTATAGTTAGTTGTAATAAAGCAACATATACTTAAATAAATCTTCTGGAAATTCAGTACGCTGTTCCTGTTTACTACTATTTTCATGGTGTACAATAAAGTATATTTTATCTATCTATCTACGCTTAGAAATCCAAGAGCTTTTATAAGACACCTCAATAGAACGCTAAAAACTTCCTATAAAGAGTACTACCAACTTCTCGTGTCCCGCCTTGTAGAACTCCATCTCATCTAGTTTCACGCACCATATAGCGCGTCTTCCCGCTCTCATGCAAACTGCATTACCAAGAGATACTACTTGAACGTGATAAATTTCATTTTATTAGCTGTTAATGCATTTTGTTTGGGTACTTGTCGAGATCTTTTCTTGGTAATGTGTTTTGTTTTAAACGGTGTTTGTTTATAGGTTCGTTTTTGAATTTCTTGGGTACGGTCTGAGAATCGAATCTCGAAAATTACTTGTGGTCTCCTGCAGTTTTTACTCGGCTGACGTAATTGATAAATATTATAATTTATTTGGCCAACAATATTTTGATAATCTAGCTGACAATTTTTTTCTTAACATCTCAAATATAGCAAAAATTACACAAGTGCATTCGAATAACTTTTTTATTTTATTTGTTTCAGGTATGAGCAACTGATATTTTACAAAAAATCAGCCTTGATCAGCAAGTAAGCTTCATTTCTATTAGTTTTTGTTTTTTCATAGACGTTACCACTACTTTTTGTAATACATAACATAACATCACGCCTCTATTCTCCGAAGGGGTAGGCAGAGGTGTATAATAACCCCACATTTCGCCAGTTATGTAATAAGTCTCATGTAATTGGGGGCGAGACTATTGTCATTAACCAAGTACAAATCTAGACTCTGGATTGCTACTGAGAATTTCCTAATGAAAAAACCCAATATGACTTTTCCCGACCCGGGAAGCGAACCCAGGATCCCACCCTTGGCAGTCTCGCTTGCGACAACTAAGTTAAAGTCAGAGTCAAAAGATTTATTTGGAATAAGCATTTATATGCACTTTCAAAACATAAATTATGAATCTAGTTGCATGGTTCCAACACGTTGGTCCTATGGAGAAGAAACTCCATGGATGTACTATTTTCAAATAATAATAGTACAATATGGTTTGTTACATGATTAATTGGAAAGAATTGAGTAAGAATAATATAGGTTAATGACTGAGACAAATTCACTGAAGTAAACTAATTAAAGATTAATAATGATTTTTAGTTTAGGCTCGACCATAATAGGATAGAAACCCAACGATCAGATACTCTATGCCATTAATAGCTACATTATGTTCACATTTACAGCGATCAATTACAAAAAGTTTATAATAAAAAACTTAAATGTCAAAAAAAAAAAAATAACAAATGTTAAATTGACTAAATAGTAAGGAAAAATGTAAAAAAAGTATAGAATATCAAGACAAGTCAATAAAACATTGTCTGTGATCAGTGATGTGAAGCGACTGTCGAGAATGACTCATGAAAATAATAACAGGCCGCCAGGGAAGGCCCGTGATGGTGGCGCGTCGTGTTCCGCGCGCGCCAGTCAAGAAAAGGGTGCGGCCGATGATGCCGCACGGGGAGAAGGGGCTCGCCTACTAGTGGCGAGCCGGGACCTGCCGGGGATGGTTGGACGACTATAAGTTTCCCACGCCCCCGGCCAATGGTTGGAAGAGGAACACCGTGGTGGTTTTAGTCGGTAAGAGTCCGACACTGGCTCCGCCTTCCCCGGGCGGAGTGCGTCCATGAGGATTTCCCCACGTAAAAAAAAAAGAAAAAAAAAGGCCGCCCGGGAATACACATAGACCAACGAGGCGAGGTTTTTTGTTACAATTGTGGTGAAAAAAATAACAATTATTCAGTTTATACAAAAGCACGTACATACCGCGTCCCAATCGATACTATACGTAGCAATACTATTCTAATTAGCCTAAACAAACATGCCTAAGCATATAGACATTATTCACACACTGTTACGTAAACAAGACGCGGTCGCCAGCTGCGAACATAATCGTAACAGGAATTACGACTTGCGAGTCATCTTGCGACGCTGTGATTACTTTAAGTACAGTATATGCAACTAAACGTCATGAAAATATGAAAATAAATAAAAATAATAATAATAATAAATATTTTATGTCTGTTGGGACACAAGTACGTTTCTGATTCTAGGTTTCTTCAATATTTTTATTTTGAATTTTACAAAGGACAACGTTCTCGACTGATCGGACAATGAACAAGTGATTATGATAATTTTCTAACTTTATTTACGCTTTATAGGCCAAAATTATATAATTTAGTTGTAAGTACTTTTGTATCTCATTATAAGCGAACTGTTTGTTCTTATGAGAAATAAAATTATTTAAACCTATTTACTTCCATCCCACCACCATAATGTAAGCGCCTGACAAAATCATATTTTAAAATATGATACCGTTTGGTATTTTATCCAAATATTATGTACAGTGTATTTGACTACGAAACTTTTAACCTTTAACATTTTTTTATTATTATTCTTAAAGTTTTAAAAGGACTTTTCCGCGTAGCGTACGACAGTCCCATCGTACCCTAAACACAAGTAACACGACACTTACTTAAACTATATTATCTACATGGCCATGTATTCTTCTTCTATCGTGTCAACATGAGCTACATAATGATAACAGCTCATGCCGTGGGGAAGAGATTAGCCAGTCAGCAGGTTGGTAGCGGGGCTGACTGCCCAGGGTGCGCCGGATGATCAATTAAATATCGTCACTCATGGAGGCTTTTTTAATGCACCCCATGTATTTAAACAGGTATTTTGCATAATCACAATTTAGCTTATCTAATACTTAGTGAAATGTACCTACATCAGTCCTGTTCAAATTCAGAGCCCTAACTAAATAATTTCTATTAGAGTCATTATCGGACACATTCCACCAACAAATGACTTTATAATTATCACAATGATTATCATTTTGATTTTTCTGACGACTGATTTTATAAAATCTAAAATCGTATATAGATCTGTTCAGAAAATAAACAAACAACAAAGAAAACTTGCTCTTGAAGCGTATTCTCATGATATGATGAAATGATGATGATGATGTCCTCCTTGACGTGTCCGTCAACGGCGAACCTTGTTAGCTCCGGACATGAGAGCGGAGGTGGCTAGCGAAACCAAATTTGGTTTTAAAGGTTTTTGATATAGTCTTGTAACGTAAACCATAAAAACACAAACCAAAACGACAATTCACAGTATTATTTTTATCTCTAAATCTTGCGTGTACTGCAACACAATGATGCCATAGGCGCATAATTCACGGTATGACACGAAATTCGTCTCCACGTCTTTGCTCATTTTTTGTCATGAAAACGTACGCAGTAACATTTGTAAGGAGAATGGATACCCTGACATATTGTGCAGGATTTTATTAGTATTTTGTGGTGTGAATGTTTTTTTTACGCACATGTATGTTATTTAGATGGTATATTTCTATGTAGATCTGGATGTGTAAAAGAAATGTGGAGGAAAATCTTACTTTTACAACGAATTGTAAGAAACAACAGAGGTTATGCAGTTGTGTGATTAAGTTGTTGCTAGGAAGAAATTATTCAGTTAACTGTTTGCAGGAAAAACAATGATTAAGTTGGGGATATACAAACGGTGTCATTCATCTATTTCAACTTGAATTTTTTTATTTACTTTATTTGATAAGTGTTAATTCTTATCAGCCGATACAAATTATTAATTTCCATAAACTTCCCTGATTTATTATCATTTAGTGTCTTATAAATACTCGTAATAAATCCCTCTCAAAATTTCTTCTGCAGATTCTCATCTGAAGGCCTTATCTTGCAATCAAAATAATTATGGTCGCCATCTTAATTTCGTGTGCTATTAAGACAGATTCATATTAAAAAAACGTTTAAAAACTCACTTTTGATTGAAATTATAATCTCTCTCTTTCTTCTCGCCTTTCCCAACTATGTTGGGGTCGTTTTCCAGTCTATACATAATTACATATGCAGTTGAATATCAGTATTGTACACGGAGCGACTGCCATCAAAACCCCGCAACCCAACCAACATCCTAAGATTAGACCAGTTAACCAGTAAAATTGTGTTGTTGTTATTTCGGGCTTCTGCCTACCCGTTCCTAATGACTGCCATAGATATTCGTATGGCAACCGAGTTCAACAGCTTTCGAGACGGAAGACTTTCCGTACGGAAGAGTCTCGATTTGCAACAAAATGGTCACCCATCTAAGGACTTATTTATTTATTTATATATATATGCTTTATTGTGCACCATAAAAAACATTACATTGAATATGCATTTAAACTATTGTACAAATTATCTTACCGCGGCTAGTGCAGCTTAACCTTGCAAGGTTAGGTCGATTTCCTCTCAAATTACTTTTGATATTATAATCTATGAACACTTAGGATTTATTTAATGACAAAATGAAAGCGTTTTCCTGCAATGCCTTTATAGTATCCTATATCCTATCCTACTAATAAATGAATGGATGTTTGTTACTCTTTCACGCTAAAACTACTATATGGATTTTAATGAAATTTGGCATACAGATAGAACATAACCTGGATTAACATATAGGCTACTTTTTATCCCGGGAAGATGAACAGTTCCCGAGGGATGCGCGATAAACGACATCCATGCGGGTGAAGCCACGGGCACAGGCTAGTACGTTAATGAATTAACATCTTAATCACGAAGCCTAACCTAGTGACCAATACAATCAATCTGCTTAGCATACTCGTAACTCAGGACAAAGTATATGTTCTGGCATTACTGGCGTCATAACTAGCAGGGAGTGTGTCCTAGCGTTAACTAGTGGCACGGCTTACTGGCGCGGAAACTGACAAATGGGGCATGGGCATGGTATGATAAGTGACGTAATAGCTTGTGTATTAATTATATTGGTACTGACTGATATCTCAAACCATTATGTTTGAGACCGAGCTGGGTTAGGGATGGGATTTTCCTTATGATAGAACGATGGTTTATTGTTATATATTATGCGTGGTCATACGTAAAAAAATATATATATACGCGTTGAATTTAGAACATCCTTCTTTTTTTTCGGTGGTTTACAAGTTGTAAAGCATCCTATTATACCTTTGAATAGTTTTAAATTTTAAACACAGAAAAAAAGGTGCAGTTATGGTCTGAGTTTACAGCGGTATAAGATTGAAAATTAAAAGATTTTTTTAATTATGTAGGATGGCGAAATGATCTCAAGGCTCACTGGATGATAAGCGGCTACCTTTGCCCATAACAACTGCAATACTATCTAGGCTGCAATGTTGCCTCAATTATATTGCAATTCTCGTTCACTTAACTGAGACCACAGATGGAAAGTCTCATGCGATTGTAATGCGAACCAGAACACAGCAATGCTAGCATCACTGTTTAGTGACAAAAGTAGGTATGTTAGCAGTATTTCCCCGGAATATGGTCAACTAGCCTATGCCCGCGGCTTCGCCCCCGTGGATGTCGTTTATCACGCATCTCTCGGGAACTATTCATTTTCCCGGGACAAAAATAGCCTATACGTTAATACCATTGTTGTGTGGTGCCGGACGTAAAGAATTTCACCACCCTATATCTTCTCATGGGTGTCGTAAAAGGCGACTAAGGGATTTACCAGAGGATGCGCAGCAGCGTTCTCTGAGTATTTAACAACCCTACTGCGATCGCCAACCCACCTGCCAAGCGTGGCAATTATGGAATAAGGGGAGGGGATCCCTTACTTTGGGGAGGCCTATGTCCAGCAGTGGACGTCTTTCGGCTAAAATTATGATGATGATATGTTAATACGAGTTATGTTCTATCTGTATGCCAAATTTTATTAAAATCTATATAGTAGTTTTTGCGTGAAATAGTAACAAACATCCACACATGCATACATCCACACAAACTGTCACGTTTATAATATTAGTAGGAAGTAGGATATTAGTAGGATGTTTAAAGTGAGTAAAAACATTTTTATCAAATGTTCCGCAATGAGACACAAGATAAATGATATTTTCGCCACTGCCGGCGGTCTTGCGCCCGTTGATGGGCTAACCATTCGACAGTCACAGGCGTAACTATAACGTTCTTAATCCATAGTCATCCACTTTCAAAATCAATACGTCCTCACTAACTCGCGACTTGGAAACTTACGTCCTCGTATAGTTCCCAACATGTTCACAAGATGACACGAGGTTCAAACTTGGCTTAATCACTGTCATAACTCAACTTAAGCCGGGTCGGGTCTAGCTAAGACCGGGTTAGTTGTGATCGAACTAGTTGGCTTTAGTTGTATCAGTATTTGCATGCCTTATTTCGTTTGAAAAATTGAGTTGAAGCGGTGATTAAGTATTTGGTTTCTAATTAGGCGTTTGGGTAAGATTAGATCAGTCTGTATTCTCATACATTTCGGACACATATCAGATCATTATTTTTCCACTGCTAGGCACGGGCCTCTTCTCAAACAGAGGAGGGCAAGGCATTAATCCACCACGCTGGTCTACTGCGGGTTCTCCGACTACACACACCTCTTAAAATTATATGGAACACTCTCAGGTGTGAAGGTTTCCTCACCATGTGTTCTTTCACCGTTAAAGCAAGTAATAATCAAATTCTTTTTCAGTCAGATATGCAGGTTGAGTTCGAACTCAGACTGATCTCACTCAGGTTAATAATATCTATACTCTACTAGTCTTTTTTCCTTGTCTGCCAATATTGTTCCTTTATTTATACTCCTTCATTCCAGAGCTATCTCGTCATATTTCCAAGACCTGTTGTAATATAACTACTACATTATTACTTAAAACTGTGTTAGTAGAACTGAGCATTAAAGTACAATACATCACAAAATAAACATCAAATTACAGGAAGCATTATCAAGCTTCATAAACATGTAGCTTGATAAACCTTCCCATTGTAGGACTATCCAGCCTCTGCAAATACCTTCAAGATGCTGTTGTTCTTCCACTCACTTTGCGTATTACTGAGGCACTTCCTTACGCATTATCGCAAAGTAATCGTCAGTGTGTGCATCAGCGAACATAGCTGACGCTGTAGTACGTCGGCTATGTAATTCTTCATGGTCCCAGAAAAGAGCAGATATATACATTCTGTCAAAAAAGTATCGGGAATGGATTATTTGTTTATGGTTCCAAATTCAATTTTGTTATTTTTTTGATGTTGTTAGATTCGCACAACTGTTTTCCATTTTGGCGCGGAGTTTGAGTTGCATCTGATAATTAGATTAAATACAGTGCTGTTTTTAGTTGGATCATATCTAGTGTGTATGGAGAATTTTGTTGTGTGTTTGTGTTTGTTTTCATTCGGTAGAAGACATAAAAGAGAATTCGCGGCGAAACCTGAACTCAATTCCGGAAAAAGCGTTTAAAAAATGTTTTGATGATTGGATTATTCGTTGGCGTAAGTGTAGTTTCTGAAGGAGCATACTTTGAAGGTGATAAAATAAATTTGGATGATTAAATAACATTTTATGTATTATTGATCTTTTCGCGGTACTTTCTTGACAGAGTAGTACTACTTCTTGCCACAACCACAGCTACTTTTAAGACAATATTTCGCGACCACAACCAGGATTACATTGCATAAAATACAACCACAATGGTATACCGTCGCCAACAGATAAATTAGACGTTGTGCCAACATTACCACGGATATAATCTGTGGACGTATGCGTCTCGACGCTCTGTTTGTATGTTCGTGTGCTTATTTGTTTGTGTGTGAAGTTATGATCGTAATCTGCTTGTTTTGTGACTATTATTCATAGTATTCCTTCATGAATGGAAATATTTTAAGTGTACCTAGATTAAATTAAAAGAAGAATTTACAGGGGGAGTGTTTTGCCCAGCTGTGGGATGTCACAGACTAATAATAACAGAGGTTTGATGAGTTCAAATGGCAAGCAGTCATCAGTTTTAAAAGTTTTCTATTATTAGGGTTTCCAATGAAATCACATTACTTGGTAAGCTGAGCTATCTTTGTAGTTGAACAAATAGGTAAAGGTTAGGAAAACTTTGGGTTTGAATACATTTGCTACATTCATGCAATAAATAAATCTAATTCAGTTTTTATTTAAACAAAAATATTCATTGTTACTGTTTGTTTCATAAATACAATAAATACAATGCGTTATCAAAAACTAGCGATAGTATTGACATCTGTGCGTCTTTGTCAAAGTACACGAAAAAATTAAAATAATTTATTTAAATTATAATTAATTAACTGTTGTTTTATATATATATAAAAATAATATAAATAATGTAAAAAGTGCCTGACTCGATTGAAAGCACGAAGATATATGTATTACCTACATATTGTTTTGTTTTTAGTTGAGTTAGATACTTTCACCTTAATTATAAGTTAGCTCAGTCATTTTTGTGCATGCTGTGGCCTCCTGTAAGTGAAGGAGTACACCAGATAGAATCCTGTATCTGTCACTTCACTTGTGATGTTTTGTGTATATCTTTTGTTTGGAGGTCCTCAATAATATAAATAAATAAACAAATTTTAAAACAACGATGACACTGTGACACTGACACTGTCACTAGTGTGGCAAGTAAAGTAAGCAATTTTTTATTCAAGCCGAACAACTATTAAATTAAGTTGTTTGGTATTTTTTATATTATGATTAATTATTTCATCTCAAGATCTTAACTCTTCAAAATGTCTGGTGAGTACACGTGAAGGGTACTCCTGCTCTTTAATGGGAATTTAGCAGCCAAGTGGCGTCATCTGTAAACAAATATTACTCGCTGAATATTCTTATTCTTGTTTATTGCACCTTTAGGTACATAATCACATAACATCACGTGGGCCTTTAGCCCGTTTTGAAATAAATACCATAATCATAATTATTAGACCACTTGACAACAGCAATATGATTAAACATCATAATTCATAATTCGATTCCCACAGGACACAAATATTTGTGTGATGAACATAAGTGTTTGTGTTGGTCTGGGTATTGCTTATGTATTGTAAGTATGTATTTACAAAAAAAAAGTATATAAGTATTATATCCATTGTCTATTACCCATAGCACAAGCTCTGCTTAGTTTTGGACTAGATGGTGCTGTGTAAAAATGTCCCAAAGATATTAAATGTTTAATTTTATTTTCTTCTTCTGACGTATCAGCATGAGCTATACAATTATAATAGCTCATCAACTCAGCCTATCGCAGTCCACTGCTGGACATAGGCCTCTCCCAAGTTGCGCCACAACACTAGGTCCTCTGCCTTCCACATCCAGTTCCCCCCAGCCACGTTCTTCAGGTTGTCGGTCCACTTGGCGAGGGGGCGCCCTACGCTGCGTTTGCTGATTCACGGTCTATACTCAAGGACTCGTCTGCTCCAGTGGTAATCGGTTCTTCAACAGACATGGCCAGCCCACTGCCACTTCAGCTTACTAATCCTACCAGCTATGTCGGTCACTTCAGTTCTTCTCCAGATAATCTTTTTACGAATTTTATCCTTCAAAGAAACTCCAAGCATAGCTCGCTCCATAGCTCGCTGAGCGACTTTGAATTTGTGGACTAGCCCAACTGTCAGTGTCCACGTCTCGGCACCGTAAGTCATGACAGGCAGGACGCACTGGTTGAAGACCTTTGTCTTCAAACTTTGCGGTATAGGCATAGCTCATGTCGTAGGAAAAAAGATCATAATAATATATCGTTTATACCTACATAACAGATTTTTTTAAATCAAATTTTAGTTTTTCGAACTAAATTCTGAACATTATTTTCCTCATTTAAATGAGCAGAAGCGGAACCATCATTCACATAAAATATACACCAAATTAAACTCGTCGCTAAGCGTTCCGTGTACATTCAAAATTTCCGGGTTGTGTACTGTATAATTGTGTATAATTTGTGTACCGTGAGAAACACAAGGTGCACACCGAGGTGTTCGATTCACGACACACTTAATTACTTTTTGTTGAAATTCCCTTTTCGTTGTGTACAATTTTGACGCGTTGCCGACGACTGGGAGGTTCAAAGACAGAATATGGAGACAATTTTTTTATCGTGGCATCTTGTGCATTGTATTTATTTGTGGAAGTTTTGTTGCAATTAAGTGGCTTTATTTCAATCATTTTAAAATAAATAATTTCAATTAAATTGCTTGCTGTTTGTAATCTCTATCTTTATTAAAACCAAAGTGACACTATTACATTAAATTTCTGCCTCCTAAACTAGGTTACATAACATAACCGGCCCATTACTGTCCCACTGCTGAGCACGGGCCTGTTGGTTGTTAGCTTGTAACTCAGGAGTTCAGATAACTAAATATTATACGGAACACTTTTGTTGAAAGTGTTTTCTTTAAATAAGAAAACTAAAATAAAAATAAACCAATTTGTATGGAAGGGAAGTAAAACTATTTTGGCTGTGTGCAAATTGTTGTTGAGTGTTTTTGTACGTATGGGGGGGTGGTGGCGTTTGCGTGTGTATATAAAAAAACCGGCCAAGAGCATGTCGGGCCATGCTCAGTATTATAGGGTTCCTTAAGTAGGTGTAATTACAAACGAATTAAATCGAATATTAATCATGGCTATTTTAGTTTTTGCAATAATCGGCAGCATTCGCGACTCAGAGCGTGTTGTTAGTAGCGCCATCTAGCGATAAATTCAAGAAGCCAAATTTAAGACGTTTGTCATTTCAAAGTTACTTTTTGTGATTTTTTCAAATAGAAAGTAGCTAAAGGAGCATTATTTGCTATGATAATTTTTCTCTAAGGTCAATGACCTTTGAACTAGGACGTTTTAAGTATTTTTCAGTTTTCTCTCTATAACTCAAAAAATTATAATCACATTATACTTGAAACAATTTTAAAAGAGAGTTTTCACAAAGGTCTATCAATGTGGAAGATTACAAGTTTCTACATTGCATAGTTTAGAAATGGCAGGGGGGGGACACATTGCAAGCCACTTTGGCGGGCTATATTTCGCAGATGGTACACCTGATAAAAATGTGGTGTATCAAACATTACCTTCATTTTAGTATACCTATTCAATGATATCCCACACGAGGGGGTGCAGCGAAAAAAAATTTTTTTTCTCCATTTCACATGTATGGACGCCACCCCTAAAATACGGAAAAATGATTTTTTTATTCTTTTAAAATTGAGATCTATATGTAGACTATTTTTTAACAAAATTTTATTTACTTATGTTTATAACTGTAGAAGTTATTAAGCTGTAAAGGATTAGGACAGACGGACAGACGGACAGACGGACAGACGGACAGACGGACAGACGGACGGACATGACGAAACTATAAGGGTTCCTTGTAGGACTTCGGAACCCTAAAAAGAGATGTGTGTGTGTGAGAGAGTTTTAATTATAATAATGTCAGCATGCTACATCTAAGCCTAGACTAGACTATTTTCGTACATCGAATCACATAATTTACTATTGAAACTAACTCGAACATTCTAGCCTAATAATTTACACAGTTAATAATAGGTTAGGGTATGCCTAGAGGGGCTCTGATTTCTAGTAGGGCAGTTACTTCATCAATAATTCCATGGAAAGCGGTGGCGGACGATTTGGCCTGACATCGATTCGGTTTGAACCTGTAATTTTAACCGCTGTTTAATTTTTCATTGGTTTATTTGACTGTAAATTGTAGCTATAATTTCTAAACACGTGTTAAAGTTGTCTTTTGTGATGTAGAATGTTTTATTGTTTGGAGTTCAGTGCTCTTTGGGTCAGGGAGCCATGTAGTTTCATGTGAAGGTTATCGCCTCATCTTTTCTATTTTTTTAAAATTAGTTTAGAAAATTATTCGGAGTTTTGGTTTGGTAAACATGGTTTTTAGCGACAGCCTGAACGCATGCTTTCCCATTCATGCAGAAGCACAGGCACTTCTAATTTTTCATATTCATGTGGGAATCAGGGTTTGATTATCGATTGCTTTAACGTTGAATGAAACATTGTGAGGAAACCTGCACACCTGAGAGTGCTCCATACAGTTCTTGATGGTGTTTGTAGTCCACTATTCTGCACTATACCAGCGTGCTGGACTAAGGCCTTAACTTTCTCATTCCGAGAAGGGGCTTATGCCCAGCAGTGGGATAGTAATAGTCTGACTATGTAAACATGGTTTATAGAAACCCAGACGTACTTGTAACTTTATACAAATACAAAAGGTTTATTTCATCAACACAGTATAGGTAACATTAGTTGGTGATTGGAGCCTCCTTTTAAGCAAATAATGCCTGTATTAGGAGACTCCGCTCTTCAATAGATAGCTTATGCCCAGCAGTGGGATAGTAATAGTCTGACTATGTAAACATGGTTTAAAGAAACCCAGACATACATGTAACTTTATATCATAACAAATTATAGTCTCCCGAACCAAGGAGTCTAAAATTTGTTCTAGGGCGACAAAAATATTGAAATATTGCTTGAAAGAAAGAAAGAAAGAAAGAAAAATGATTTATTTACTACAGCCACACAACACACACAATAACAATAATATACAGCTTTAATCAATATAGTCTCCTAAAAGTATAATTGTGTGCCTCGCGGCTGCACCAAATAGGCTCAGTCTCAGCTTGTTAGTAATAATATAAACAAATTGTGAATTTAAGACATAATAATGATAATAAAATAGTAATGATATTATGTATATAAATATTTTTAATATTCAATAGTAGGTCATGTGTATTAATATAATTTTATTGTAAATGTAACAATTTTCCCATGCCTACAAAAAGGCAAGATATGACGGACTTGTAATTAATTATAATATCTTTGTACACGATATCTTGTGGCGAATAAATGATTTGATTTGATTTAGTAGCAATATTAGTTGTACATCACCTCAAGCAGCATCTATAATTAATAACCATCATTCAGCTCTCCAAACCATCGTATCTTCATCAGGATCCTCAAGTGCAAACATTTTCAAAGTGTTGTTGAAAACCTTCAAAAAGAAACAACTAAAGAATTCTCCGGTTTGTCGAATAATAGGTAAAAAATACCAACACTAACTATTGAAAAAGAAAAATATGATGTCAAGTCGCCAAGTAGTTGCCCAGTGAAGGGATGTCAAGAACTGTCCCGCGAACGCTTAGAAACTTTTGCGGATAACGGGACAAACAACAGGCTAAAATATAATACTTTTTAACAAAAAGTTGAACCGACGAAAACAGAAACCGAAAAGCGAAAAATAACTAATTATGAGTCGGCGCCAAACGAAATTTTAACAAGCAAAGTGCGTGTAAGTTGCAAGTGGCCGAGCGGAGAACGCATTTTTGGAAAGTTATTGTTTATCGTTGAAAATTTCACGTTATATTTGATGTGACGTTGTTTTTATTATTTATTTAAAGTAATTTAATGATCTTCGTTGATTGGTTGTTTGGCGCCGACTCATAATTAGTTATTTTTCGCTTTTCGGTTTCTGTTTTCGTCGGTTCAATTTTTTGTTAAAAAGTTTTATTTTAAATTTTTTTGTGGCTATACTCTAACTCCACGTCTCCATTATGTTGAAGTGTCCAGAACTACATAACCTTGGCAGGTTCAACAGAATCGGTTAACAGGTAAGAATTCAGTGGGTGAACAAGCACTCATCGCCTGTTTTCCTACCCTTAGGGGTGGATGTTGATTTTGAAATTTATATGGTACCAACTTCGAGATATACCCTATCCATTAAAAAAAGAATCATCAAAATCGGACCACTCTGTAAAAAGTTATGCGAGGTCATACATAAAAAAAAAAAAAAAAAAAAAAAAAAATACGCGTCGAATTGAGAACCTCCTCCTTTTTTTCATCGGTTAAAAATAATAAAACTACCGACAAACTCAACTCTCTAACTAATGATTAAGAAATGTTTGTATTTCATTGATAGTGGTTGTAGATTCTCTAAACATTTTGGTATCAAGTTAAATTGGTCAGTATGCTGTACCGCATCTTGACAAAGCTGTCTAGATTGCAGTCAAGAGCAGATCTATATGTCATTAAAAAAAAGTGTAGTGTTATGTATGTTTTTGTAAGAAAGAAAGAAAGAAAAAATATTTATTTGCTTCACAAGTGACGCACAAAATTACCAAAAAAAAATCATTTCATTTTTAATTTTTCGCTTCGAGTTATCAGTTTCTTGTTAAAAACAGCCATTTTCTAAGCGAAATTACAGTTTAAATGATGATAAGCTGGCGATTGAAAGATTTTAAGATCCAAAGATATAAATTGTGGAAAAAAAAATAACTTTATCTTTAAATTTCACTTCGCATGCGTAATTGCGTTAAAAATAATTAAATAATTTTAGGATCCAACATATTTTTCATTATTCCCGAGATTTAGCTCCGTATTACAGAATGTTCCTCAAGTATAGTTAGATCTTCAATCACCTGATCACTATTTAAGGATATAATCGTTACTTGAGCATCAGTCTTATTACAATACGGTAATCAAACAGTTGAATTCAACAACATAACACACGTAACCTGAAATAGAAAAGAAATATCTACTCAAGCGTGGGCTCGACCACAAAATTTGCTCTTTTTCGTAGTATATGTAACAAAATTTGACAAAATTGTCACTTAACGGCCTTTTAGTCATCGGACGGCAAAGATCAAATCTCTGCTCAAGCATTTAAGAAGGTGACAGTGTAGAATAAAGCTAAACTCAGCTGAACTGTGATCAATAAATCTATGCTTGAGGAATGTTCTAAAATTAAATCCCAACTCAAAACTAGTTTTATACAGTGACCAAAGAAAAGAAAAGAAAAAATATTTATTTACTTCAAAAGTGACGCACAAAATTACCAAAAATATTCAAGAACACAGAACAAATACAGGTACAGAGCCAAGAAGTGTGGTAAGATATGCGTCACATCCGCGCAAAAAAGCAAGCAAAGCAAAGCTAACGCTAAGCAAAGCTAGCGGCAAAGCTTGAGGAACGTTCTGTTATACAGGCCTTTGTGGATAAATAATGCAGATTTGCTTTTATTCTGCTGTAAGAGGAAAAATAAATAAGGTATTAAGGTAGCATAATATTATCCATCTTAACGTTGTCTAAATTCTTCAGAAAATATGTTCCGTTAGTCTTAATCATTTGTGACAATGTAGAAACCATAAAGTCGCGGTGGTATTGCGGTACATACAATAAATCTAATAGGTTTGCTCGCTCCATCGTCGACCACATCCTGTCTAGATTGCGGTCAAGAGCAGATCTATAAATCATAAAAAAAAAGGTTGTAATCCAATTTTACTATGCGTGGCAACTTTCCGAACAAACTACGCAACTACATTTTGACGTCATTATTTTATAAAAAATAATTTTAACCAAATGTACTCTACTGCTTTTGTTTCTGCAGTTAGAAACAACACAATAAGGCATTTTTTGCGGGTTTTTGTTACATTATTTATAGAAACAAGTCATAAGGCGTGCTGAGAAACGCTTTGAAATATCCTGCACTATGGTGCATGGTGCTGCCACGCGCGGCCTGGCCACATGGCCATTCTATCTATTTCTGTCGACCCAAGACTATCTCAACCACAGAGTCACCCGTGTTGTGAACACAAGCTGAATAAAACACAAACTTAGTACTCGTGGATAACTATAATTAAAAAAATAATTTTCAAAATACTTGTATAAGCGGTGGGAACGAAACCATAGCGTGATTTAGAAACACGCCGTAAAAGGGACAACGCCATCTAGTGATGAACGTAGTAACTAAAGAATTAACTTAACATTCCGCCGGCCAAGGACTACATGAGGTCCTTAGAATCATGTAAAATATAAGTGATGAGGTTACATAACAGTGAATACGTTATGGTTCCGTTGGTTCAGTTTCAACAGGTAAAGGACACAATTTAGTAACGGGTCTTTTAAACACATGATCTTTATATTGTAAGGATACAACACGAGTTATGCCATCTTTACCAGGATGTTTCTCAACGACACGTCCCAAGAGCCATTTTCCAGGAGGTAATCGTTCATCTTTTACCAAAACTATTGCACCTAACTCCAGATCGGGCTGCTGTTTGTTCCACTTATATCGATGTTGTAAAGTAGTGAGGTACTCAGTCTGCCAACGTCGCCAAAGAGTTTGCAACATGCGTTGCACCATTTGCCATCGATTAAGGTAACCAGGGCGAACGTTGTCCAAATTTTCGTCTGGAACTAGAATAGGAGTTTCTCCTATTAGGAAATGGCCTGGAGTTAGTGGTGGTTCACTTAATGAAGAATTAATCAAAGTAAGGGGACGGGAATTAACACAGGCTTCCACCTGAGTGAGAAGAGTATAAAACTCTGTGAAGGTAAGACAACTTTGTCCGATAACTCGTTTCAGGTGGCCCTTAACGGATTTTACTCCGGCCTCCCATATGCCACCAAAATGTGGGGCTCCAGGTGGTATGAAATGCCAAGTGGTGTGATCATTCGCAAATAATTCAGCTATCTCATGTATTAAATCAATTTTGGAATTTTGAAACTGAATTGCTAGTTCTTTTGAGGCACCTTGAAAATTGGTACCACAATCACTATATATATCTTTACAGTGCCCTCGACGTGAAGAAAAACGCTTAAAAGCGGCCATAAAAGCCATAGTACTTAAACTTTCGACCAACTCCAAGTGAATGGCTTTTGTGACCATACAAACAAAAAGACAAATATAAGCTTTGCTGGTACGTGTACACCTTCCCGAATACAATTTCAACGCAAACGGACCAGCAAAGTCGACTCCACTTGTTAGAAATGGGCGAGCTGGTTGGACTCGGTAGGATGGCAAATTTCCCATAAAGGGAGCTCGTGGTACTGCGCGTTGTCGAAAACAAGGGATACATTTTCGAATGATACTTTTAACTAGTCGCTTAGCACCAACTATATAATATTTCGAGTTTAACACATTAAGAGTTAGTTGGAATCCACCATGTAAAGTCTTGAGGTGAGCATCAGTAACAATAAGTTTAGTGAAATGACATTGACTTGAAAGAATAACTGGTGATTTAAAATCTAAATTTCCTTGAACATTAGCAAGACGGCCACCAACCCTCAAAATATGTTTATTGTCTAAAAAGGCATTAAGTGAATACAATTTGCTATTCTTGATAATCCTTTTACCTTGTGATAACAATTCAATTTCATTTTGAAAGGTAGCACGCTGTGACAATCGAATACAAACATCGCGAGCGTTTAACAACTCATTAGTACATAAATAATTCGTCCTATTTGAATCAAGTTTTAAAGCTTTAGTTTTACACATATGCACAAATCTCAAACAATAAGCAGTGACACGAATTAGTTTAGTTAAATTAGAATAGCGTTTTAAATGTGAGTGCCTTTCATCATCGTTTTTGTTAGTAACAAGCGATGTAACTTTGGATTTCGATTCTAACATAGTATCTGGCAAATTATCATTCCGATACACGACGTCAGATTGAGTTCTTAAAAATAACGGGCCTTCCCACCATAATGTCGCTTCTTTCAATTCGTTGGGACAAAGGCCTCGAGAAGCTAAGTCAGCTGGATTATCAGCCGACTGGACATGATGCCATTGACTACTGTCAGTTACATTTAATATTTCAGTGGTTCTATTAGCAACGAAAGTGGTCCACGAGTTAGGATGCTTTCGCAACCAGGCCAACACTATGGTGGAGTCAGTCCATGCGTAAATATTACTCTCCTCAATTGTTATACTAGTTTTAATATCACGTAACATTTTAGCTAAAAGTACTGCACCACAGAGCTCTAAGCGAGGAAGCGAAACCTGTTTAACAGGCGCAACCTTTGATTTGGCTGCTATAAGACGTATAGTGACAACATCGTCGATCAGAACTCTGAGATACACAACACAAGCATATGCAGTACAAGAAGCATCACAAAACCCATGTAGTTCAACGTTGGCATTAGTAGGTAACACACCAAGCCAACGAGGAAGCTGTATAACATTCATGTGCTCAATTTTGTTGTGGTAAGTACACCATTCATTATTTAAATCATCAGGTAAAGCATCATCCCAATCTAGACCAGCTAACCACAATTTTTGCATGAATATTTTTAAAACAATTACTATCGGCCCTAACCAGCCCAGAGGATCAAATGTCTTAGCAATTATTGATAAAACTGTTCTCTTACAAATAACGTGATCTGTTAGTGGATCAATTGACATCTTTAATTCAAAATTATCGCTTTGTGGATTCCATGCAATGCCCAAAGCTTTAATAGCATCGTTCATCTGAATATTCACAACGCTCTGATCTGATTGATTGGCATTTGGAATCTGTGATAACACTCGTGCACTATTCGACGCCCATTTGTGTAATAAAAATCCACCTCTTCCTAATAATTCTGTTATTTGTTGTTGCAGATGAATAGTGTCAGATTCATTTGACGTTCCTGTCATTAAATCGTCCATATAGAAATCTGTCTTTAATAGCGGAGCAGCAATAGGAAACTTGTCCTTTTCATCATCAGACAATTGGTGCAAAGTCCGAATTGCAAGATATGGTGCACAAGAAGTTCCGTAAGTAACGGTAAGTAGTCTGTACTCCTTTACAGCTTTATCGGAACCTTCTCGCCACAAGATTCTTTGAAACTCTGCATCTTCGCGTGCAGTAAGTATTTGCCTATACATTTGTTGTATATCTGCTACCAAACAGATTTTGTGTGTTCTCCATCTTGTTACTAAATCCTTTATATCTTGTTGCAGAGACGGTCCAATCAACAGTTCGTCGTTCAACGATTTACCTTTTACAGGTGTGGCGCTGCCGTCGAAGACTACGCGTAACTTCGTGGTTGTGCTAGATTCCTTTACAATTGCGTGGTGCGGTAAGTAATATTTACTAGTTGTATTTATTTCATTTTCAGGTATGACTTCCATGTGACCCTGTGCTTCGTACTGCTTCAAGAACTTACAGTATTCTTCTTTAAATTCAGGTTTGTATTTAAATCTCTTCTCCATTTGTATTAAACGATTAAGAGCTAATTGCTTTGTATCTCCTAAATTCATGTGACTCTTGAAGGGTAAACGAACTATGTAACGGCCCTCAGCGCTGCGAGTGTGAGTTTCCATATAATGCTCTTCGCACTGGGCTTCCAATTGTGTCAAGGCTCTTTCCTTGAATGTGTGTTCTTCCAGTTCCCAGAATCTTCTGAGCAACTGGTCTATCTCTAGTTTTGTGTGTGAGACAACAACATGATGAGCTTGTGAGTTAACATAACCTATTTGTCCTGAAATTAACCATCCAAGATGTGAATTGAGTGCAATCATCGCATTGTGTCTGTGTAAGCCATCGAGCATCAGTTGTGAATGCACTTCGGCTCCCAATAAAATATCTATACACCCTGGCATGTGAAATTGTGGATCTGCTAGATTCATCGTGCTTAAAAGAGGCCAGGAGTCCATAGAAACTTTTTGTGAAGGCAGTAATGACGTCAAACGTTTGAGTACGTAAGCTTGTGCTGTGAATATGTGTGTAGAATCATAAATAGAATGAAATTCTAGATTGACCATTGACTTTGTTGTTATGACTGTTTCATCAGATATCCCAGTGATTTTACCATTTACGGCAATACGATCAAGGTTAAGTATTTGTGCAGTTGTTTCAGTCACGAATGATGCTTGAGATCCCGGATCAATTAAGGCTCTCAGTTGGTAAGTAGCTCCGTTTTTTGCAATAATAACAACACGAGCTGTTGCTAAAACAACTTGGACATTCTCTGTTTCAGCTTTCATGCTAATAGCTTCGCGTGTTTCTGGCTCATTCTGTTCCGGGGTTGTGCTTGTTTTGGCTGGGCTTGTGAAATGCAAAAGTGTGTGATGACGTCGACTACATTTCTTGCACCTTGTACTTTGCCTACATTGTTGCACTGAATGACCCTTCACAAGGCAATTAAAGCATATGTTATTATTTTTAACAAATTCGTGACGTTTTGATACATCCAAATTAGAAAACTCTTTACAGTGGCAAATATAATGCCCTTGAGAACAAAAACTGCAAGTACTTTCAACCTCAGTGACAAATGATTTTACAGCAGTTGGTTTTGTTGAATAAGATGAGGAAGTTTTCGGTGAATCTCTTTTTTGTGTTTCCTTTCTAGCGCTATTGACAACTTCTAATGCTCTGAATTGTGTTTCCAGATGAGATGCTAAAGTTTCAAACGACGGTATGTCTCGTGATGAACCAAGGGCTTGTTCCCAAAATTTGTGAGTTTCTATATCAAGTTTAGAGACAACAATGTGAACAACTATAGCATCCCACTTGCTCGTCTCTACTCCAATGTTTTCTAGAGAGTTCAGGCATTCTCGTGTGGTGTCTAAGATTCCTTTCAGGCCATACGCACATTCATTATTCATCTTACGCTGACTAAGGAGACGATTTAAAATATGATTCACTGTGATCCTTTTGTTGTCATAGCGATTCACTAACGTTTCCCATGCCTTATCATAATTAGCTTCGGTAAGTGTAAAATGTTTTAACAGCTGTTCAGCTTCACCGGAAATACTGGATTTCAAATAATGATGTTTCTCAATTTTGGACAATTTCTCATCATTATGAATGAGTGAAGTAAAAATATCTCTATAGCTAAACCAATCTGTATAGTTACCGGAAAACTTTGGAATACTAATAGGTGGCAACTTTGTCTTTCTAGCTACTTTTTCAGATTTTTCGCTGGGAAAAGTAGCAGCAGCTGTAGACTGCTGTGATTGTTCACTTGACAGATCAATTAAATGTTTAATGATCAAAGTCTTAAAATCCAAATAAATTTCCTCAGTTATGTCAAAGTTAGCTAAAGGATCAAACTTTATTTGTTCGAGAACTTCACTTGTAGTATTCTTTAGAATGTCCTCATGTTGTTTATTGTAAGTTCCCCAGTATTCCGACAATGTATCTAGTCTAGTTTCCAAATAACCTCTGGTGTAGCGTGACTTGGAGGTTTTCTTCGTGTTACTATATAACTTAGAGATCCGCTCACTTAAAGATTTTTGTGCTGCACATAACTGCGCCATGTTTAATAAAGTTCCAAACACTGTTTATTTAGAAAATATACAAGTTCTAATAATGAAAAGTTTCCAAGTTAATTGTTCGCACAAAATTGTCTAAGTCACTGAAGTTAAAATTTTCTAAGTGTTTAAAAATACTTCTGTCCAAAGCCACTTACGTGAAATTTTACAAGTCCTGGGTCCGTAAAAACACAAGTGACCACGGCTGCGTTCACTTGACTTACCCACTTGGAATCCAGTCCACACTTGACACAATACACAATTACACAATTTACACACAATACACAATTACAATTTTAAGAGTTAATTAATTATTACTTACTGTCACTTTTTCACTTACTGTCACTTTACTATCCGGTACGAAGGACCAATGAATAAAACACAAACTTAGTACTCGTGGATAACTATAATTAAAAAAATAATTTTCAAAATACTTGTATAAGCGGTGGGAACGAAACCATAGCGTGATTTAGAAACACGCCGTAAAAGGGACAACGCCATCTAGTGATGAACGTAGTAACTAAAGAATTAACTTAACACAAGCAGTTTTATATGGAATTACTACTTTTTCTACAACACAAACGATGTTTTTAGGGTTCCGTACCCAAAGGGTGCACACGGGACCCTATTACTCTCGCTACGTTGTCCGTCCGTCCGTCCGTCTGTCTGTTAAAGGGCTGTATCTTTGTAACGGTAATAGATTACCAGTTGAATTTTTCACGGAATATGTTTTACTAAAAATAAAAAATAAAGTTTAGGAGGGTCCCAATACAATAATCGTCGAAAAACATGCATTTCATTTCAACGTTTTTGTTCCTGTTCTATCTTCAAAACGCTAATACATAGCAGCGTCAAACTTGGTCTGATTATAGTGCATACTATGTAGTTGAGCAACAAATACTTAAATCAGGACAAACATAGACATAGTGGTGGTTCCTACGTAAGAAAGAGATGCAAAAAATCACATTTCGCGTACGTTCGTTGATGTCTTTTGATAAATTCTCGTAAATTAAATCAGTTTCTATGGGGTATCAGGTCGATGGGTGGTACGGAACCCTTACTGCGTGAGTCCGACTCACACTTGGCCGGTTTTTATTATTATCGGGAGCTTATAATAACCACTTAACTTTAATTGTATTACTCAAGGAGCAGGTAATATAAAAATATTTTATTTCGTTTTACGGAAAACCTATACGTGTAAAATTTTACATACTAGAGCAATCTGTTTCCAACCTAGCTCAGAAATATCACAGTATGCTACATAATATCGATATAATCCTATTACCAGCTTCTTTCCTTTTACTTTCCTTGTTATATAATAGAAATGTTATAACGATAACTATTGAATAGGAAAACTCAATTACTGCATCAACTATTTACCCGAGTGAAGGACGTAGAAATAACCGCGAACGCTTAGAAACTTGTGCGGATAGCGGGAAAATAAAAATATCCGACAGTGCAATGCAATACAGCGCTAAACTATTTATTGTTTAGTTCGCTTTTTATGAATCAGTCCAAGTTTGATTGAAAGATATTTAATGGAATGTTTTGTCTTTCGTTTTTTTTTTTTATTGTGGTTACTGAAACCTTCACAATAATAGTACCTTACCGTATTTCATCGATTCAGTGTATACTATTGATTTCCGAAAAGCAAATGTGTTTTAATAATTTCTAAAGTTTTCCCGATCACTACACATACGAACGCTGCAAAGCTTTCAAAACGTCAGAAAAACCGATTTAAATAATATTCGCGATGTCATCATCATCATCATTTCAGCCGAAAGACGTGCACTGCTGGACACTGGCCTCCCCCAAGTAGCTTGGGGGTATATGCCAATCGCCACGCTTTGCAGGCGGGTTGGCGATCGCAGTTGGTTGGTTAAATACTCAGAGAACGCTGCTGCATATCCTCTGGTGAATCCCTTAGTCGCCTTTTACGAAACCCATGAGAAGATATAGGGTGGTGTAATTCTTTACGTCCGACACCACACGGAACGGATTCACGGTGTAATCCGGTTAAACTTGTTTTTATTGTCAAATGTGTTATATTTGTATACATTTTTTTATCTCAATTTTTATTCATTTGCAATTACAAAATTTACTTAGGTGTGCAGGTTTCCTCACGACATACACACCACATAATACCTGAGAGTGCTCCATAAAGTTCTCGATAGTGCGTGTAGTCTGTCAACTCGAAGTAGGCCAGCGCGGAGCGTGGTGGACTAAGGTCTTAACCTTCTCATTCGGATAAGAAGCCCGCGCCCAGCAGTGGAACAATAATAGGTTGCTTATGTTATGTTATGTTGTAACATTTACTTAAAAAAACCATAGAAATTACCTTAAGTGGCAGTGGGCGGGGCACATTGCTCGCAGAACGGATGGCCGATGAGGCTGTAAAGTTCTGGAGTCGCGACCGCGTACTGGAAGGCGTGGGTAGGGCCCCCACAAGGTAGACCGACGACCTGGTGAAGGCCGCGGGAATCCGCTGGATGCGGAAGGCGCAGTACCGGTCGTTGTAGAGATGCTTGGGGGAGGCCTATGTGCAGCAGTGGACGTCTTTCGGCTGAAATGATGATAAATAAATGTTTTTATTCAATTTCACAGGCGAGAGTGAATTACTTGTGAAATTAAATACAAACATTTCTTAATAAGTCTATCCATGATTAAATATTGCCCACAGTTCGAAAAATTGCGTAAAAACTCTTAAATTAAATTTAAACATAACATAACATCACGCCTGTATTTCCTCGAAGGGGTAGGCAGAGGTGTAATAGTACACCCACATTTCGCCAGTTATGTTATAGTCCCATGTAATAGACGAGCCTATATGTCTGTGAACTTAGCAGAGCATTTCCCAGCAGATCAAAAATAAAAGGGAGTTCTCTTCGCATGCAGCTGAGTTCTATAGTTCCTGATACTTTTCAGGAATAGTTCTGGCATTTTACCTGAAAAAAATTCACATGAAAAAATGATCTGCTAACTTCCCGTAGCAGAACATTTTCAGCAGATCAAAATTTAAAGTAAGTTATTTACGTATGCTTAAGTGTTCTATAGTTCCTGATACTTAATACTGATAGTTCTGTCGATTTAACCTGAAAAAAGTTGATTTTAAAATGATCTGCTGCGTCTGGAAGTTAGCAGATCATCTTTTTTTATAAGTTAGGAAATTACTAAAAATGCTCTGAATTATGGTAAAATATGATTGAAATCACTATAGGAGGACAAAAATCTTCGGTTTAACGTAGAATACTGATATAGCGCTCTATGAGGTGAGGCTTAAAACCCTCCCAAAACTCAAGGCAACGTGACAGAAGATCAGGATAGAAGGGCAGAAATTACGAAAACCAATCCTGCAAATTTTTTATGTAACTTTGAGGCTAGAACTCTTCAGTTCTCCATAGACTATTGCTACGACTATAACGTAAAGCACAAAAAACACCTGGAACTCTGCTGATATGGTAGCAAATCAGTAGGGGCAAAGTTAAAATATCGAAAATACAGCATTTTCGGCAGCGTTTATAGCAGAATCCAAATATACATTTCTTTTATTTTTATTTAATATTAGGAGGCTAGAACTCTTTTGTTTTTAATAGCTTGGTAAACAAAGTGTCTGATAGAAGCAAAAATCTGCACAGAACTCACGCTAAAATACCAGCAGAGCATAGGGGAAAAGTTAAAAATGAAAAATGTTGTAATCTTGATTATTAATTTATTTTATGTCCGATATAACACCAGGACGCCAGAACTCTTCTATTTTTAATAGTTTAATAACACAGCTGCCTGAAAGAATCCAAAATCTGCACAGAACCCACGCTAAAATACCAGCAGAGCATAGTGGAAAAGTAAAAAAAAAAACTAAAAAAAAATTATTCGGACAATTTTTTTTTTGATGACTGACATAAATCTAGCAGGCTAGAACTCTTCTCTTTTTAATAGATAAGTAAAGCAGGTGTCTAAAAGACAGTAAAATCGGCACAGAACTTACGCTAAAATACCAGCAGAGCATAGTAGAAAAGTAAAAAAACTAAAATAATGTTGTTCGGACTATTAATTTTTTTTGATGATTGTCATAACTCTAGCAGGCTAGAACTCTTCTGTTTTTGATAGCTTAGTAACAAAACTGTCTGATAGAAGCTTAAATCCGCACAGAACTCACGCTAAAATACCAGCAGAGCATAGGGGAAAAGTTAAAAAATGAAAAATGTTGTAATCTTGACTATTAATTTATGTTATGACTGATATTACTCCAGGAGGCTAGAACTCTTCTGTTTTCAATAGTTTAATAACAAAGCTACCTGAAAGAATCCAACATCAGCACAGAACTCACGCTAAAATACCAGCAGAGCATAGTGGAAAAGTAAAAACATCAAAAATACTGTTATTCGGACTATTTTTTTTTTGATGACTGACACAATTCTAGCAGGCTAGAACTCTTCTGTTTTGTAAAAGATTAGTAAAGCAGCTGTCTAAAAGACATTAAAATCCACACAGAACTCAAACTAAAATACCAGCAGAGCATAGTGGAAAAGTAAAAACATCAAAAATAATGTTATTCGGACTATTAATTTTTTTATATGAATGACATAACTCTAGGAGGCTAGAACTCTTCTGTTTTTTATAGCATAGTAACAAAACTGTCTGATAGAAACATGAATCCACACATAACTCACGCAAAAATACCAGCAGAGCGTAGGGGAAAAGTAAACTAATTAAAAATAAAAGTTATTCCGACTATTAATTTTTTTTGGTGACTGACATAACTCTAGCAGGCTAGAACTCTTCTGTTTTTTATAGCTTGGTAACAATACTTTCTGATAGAAGCTGAAATCTTTACAGAACTCACGCAAAAATTCCAGCAGAGCATAGGGGAAAAGTAAAAAAAATAAAAATAAAAGTTATTCCGACTATTTTTTTTTTGATGACTGACATTACTCTAGCAGGCTAGAACTCTTCTGTTCTTGATAGCTTGGTAATAGAACTGTCTGATAGAAGCTAAAATTTGCACAGAACTCACGTAAAAATACCAGCAGAGCATAGTAGAAAGTAAAAACATCAAAAATAAAGTTATTCCGACTATTAATTTTTTTTGGTGACTGACATAACTCTAGCAGGCTAAAACTCTTCTGTTTTTTATAGCTTGGTAACAATACTTTCTGAAAGAAGCTAAAATCTTTACAGAACTCACGCAAAAATACCAGCAGAGAATAGTTAAAAAAAAAAATCTTAAATGTTGTTATTCGGATTATTAATTTTTTTCATGACTGACCAAACTCCAGGAGGCTAGAACTCTTCTGTTTTTGATAGCTTGGTAATAGAACTGTCTGAAAGAAGCTAAAATTTGCACAGAACTCACGTAAAAATACCAGCAGAGCATAGTGGAAAAGTAAAAAAAAATAAAAATGACGTAATCTTGACAATTAATTCATATTATGACTGACATAACTCCAGGAGGCTAGAACTCTTCTGTTCTTGATAGTTTGGTAACAAAACTGTCTGATAGAAGCTAAAATTTGCACAGAACTCACGTAAAAATACCAGCAGAGCATAGTAGAACAGTAAAAACAGCAAAAATAATGTTATTCGGACAACTTTATTTTTTTTTCATGACTGACATAACTCTAGCAGGCTAGAACTCTGCTGTTCTTGATAGCTTGGTAATAGAACTGTCTGATTGAAGCTAAAATTTGCACAGAACTCACGTAAAAATACCAGCAGAGCATAGTAGAAAGTAAAAACATCAAAAATAAAGTTATTCCGACTATTAATTTTTTTTGGTGACAGAAATAACTCTAGCAAGCTAGAACTCTTCTGTTCTTGATAGCTTGGTAATAGAACTGTCTGATAGAAGCTAACATTTGCACAGAACTCACGTAAAACTACCAGCAGAGCATAGGGGAAAAGTAAAAAAATTAAAAATAAAAGTTATTCCGACTATTTTTTTTATTTTTTGATGACTGACATAACTCTAGCAGGCTAGAACTCTTCTGTTCTTGATAGCTTGGTAAAAACACTGTCTGATAGAAGCAAAAATTTGCACAGAACTCACGTAAAAATACCAGCAGAGCATAGTGGAAAAGTAAAAAAATCTAAAATTATCATATTCGGACTATTAATTTTTTTCATAACTGACATAGCTCTAGCAGGCTAGAACTCTTCTGTTCTTGATAGCTTGGTAATAGAACTGTCTGATAGAAGCTAAAATTGGCACAGAACTCACGTAAAAATACCAGCAGAGCATAGTAGAAAGTAAAAACATCAAAAATAAAGTTATTCCGACTATTAATTTTTTTTGGTGACAGAAATAACTCTAGCAGGATAGAACTCTTCTGTTCTTGATGGCTTGGTAAATAACCTGTCTGATAAAAGCTGAAATTTGCACAGAACTTACGGAAAAATACCAGCAGAGCATAGTGGAAAAGTAAAAACATCAAAAATAAAGTTATTCCAACTATTAATTTTTTTTGGTGACTGACATAACTCTAGCAGGCTAGAACTCTTCTATTTTTTTATAGCTTGGTAACAATACTTTGTGATAGAAGCTAAAATCTTTACAGAACTCACGCAAAAATTCCAGCAGAGCATAGGGGAAAAGTAAAAAAAATAAAAATAAAAGTTATTCCGACTATTTTTTTTTTTTGATGACTGACATTACTCTAGCAGGCTAGAACTCTTCTGTTCTTGATAGCTTGGTAATAGAACTGTCTGATAGAAGCTAACATTTGCACAGAACTCACGTAAAACTACCAGCAGAGCATAGGGGAAAAGTAAAAAAATTAAAAATAAAAGTTATTCCGACTATTTTTTTTTTTTTTTGATGACTGACATAACTCTAGCAGGCTAGAACTCTTCTGTTCTTGATAGCTTGGTAAAAACACTGTCTGATAGAAGCAAAAATTTGCACAGAACTCACGTAAAAATACCAGCAGAGCATAGTGGAAAAGTAAAAAAATCTAAAATTATCATATTCGGACTATTAATTTTTTTCATAACTGACATAACTCTAGCAGGCTAGAACTCTTCTGTTCTTGATAGCTTGGTAATAGAACTGTCTGATAGAAGCTAAAATTTGCACAGAACTCACGTAAAAATACCAGCAGAGCATAGTAGAAAGTAAAAACATCAAAAATAAAGTTATTCCGACTATTAATTTTTTTTGGTGACTGACATAACTCTAGCAGGCTAAAACTCTTCTGTTTTTTATAGCTTGGTAACAATACTTTCTGATAGAAGCTAAAATCTTTACAGAACTCACGCAAAAATACCAGCAGAGCATAGTTTAAAAAAAAAATCTTAAATGTTGTTATTCGGATTATTCATTCTTTTCATGACTGACCAAACTCCAGGAGGCTAGAACTCTTCTGTTTTTGATAGCTTGGTAATAGAACTGTCTGATAGAAGCTAAAAGTTGCACAGAACTCACGTAAAAATACCAGCAGAGCATAGTGGAAAAGTAAAAAAAAATAAAAATGACGTAATCTTGACAATTAATTCATATTATGACTGACATAACTCCAGGAGGCTAGAACTCTTCTGTTCTTGATAGTTTGGTAACAAAACTGTCTGATAGAAGCTAAAATTTGCACAGAACTCACGTAAAAATACCAGCAGAGCATAGTAGAACAGTAAAAACAGCAAAAATAATGTTATTCGGACAACTTTATTTTTTTTTCATGACTGACATAACTCTAGCAGGCTAGAACTCTGCTGTTCTTGATAGCTTGGTAATAGAAATGTCTGATTGAAGCTAAAATTTGCACAGAACTCACGTAAAAATACCAGCAGAGCATAGTAGAAAGTAAAAACATCTATACTATAATAAAATTGTAAAGGTCGAAAAGTCTGTACATTGAGTTTTTTTTCGCGAAAACCGGCTAGGGAGACTAGAAATAAGCAATAGAACACGAATCAATCGTTTTTAAAATTTATGTCTGTCTGTCTGTCTGTCTGTCTGTCTGTCTGTTTGTTACCTCATCACGTGAAAACAGCTGAACGGATCGTAATGAAACTTTGCATTTGTATTGGTATTAGTCTAACTTAAAATATAGGGTATGTTTTATCTGAATCGGTTGACTAGATCCAGTGATACAGCTTGACCCCTCTATTGTATAAAGTTGCATACAAAGTAGAGGTCATGATTGTTGGTTGTTTGTAGGTTCCTAGAAATGCAACTAGATTGTGTTAGTATTATAGAAAATATAGAATAACATAACATAGGTAGCCCATCACTGTCCCGCTGCTGGGCATGGGCCTCTTCTTGGAATGAGAAGAGTTAAGGAACTGGATATTTAACAATATTGATTCTCATAAATAGATTATCATAACATAATCAGCCCATTACCTACTGCCCCACTGCTGGGCACGGACCTCTTCTCGGAATAAGAAGAGATGTGGTTAGTGGTTCTCGGAACGAGAATAGTTAAGAAACTAGAAAATATAAAATTCAACCCATTACTGTCCCACTGCTGGGTATGGCCCTCTTCTCAAAATGAGAAGAGATGTGGTTATTAGTGTTATAGAATAACTTAACATAATCAGCCCGATTACTTCCCACTGCTGGGCACGAGCGTCTTCTCAGAATGAGAAGAGTTTAGGGCTAATTCTATGAAATTCCATCACCTTAGCCGGTTGGATGTAAAAACAAAATATAGTATGGTAAGTAAATAGTGTAATCGTCTGTGTAGGCGCTCATGTATATTAATTAGAAGACATAGTGTTCATAAATATGACACGATTTTATTTTCCGACATCCACGCGGACGGAGTCGCGGGCACAGCTAGTCAAAAATAAAGTTATTCCGACTATTAATTTTTTTTGGTGACAGAAATAACTCTAGCAGGCTAGAACTCTTCTGTTCTTGATAGCTTGGTAATAGAACTGTCTGATAGAAGCTAACATTTGCACAGAACTCACGTAAAACTACCAGCAGAGCATAGGGGAAAAGTAAAAAAATTAAAAATAAAGTTATTCCAACTATTAATTTTTTTTGGTGACTGACATAACTCTAGCAGGCTAGAACTCTTCTATTTTTTTATAGCTTGGTAACAATACTTTCTGATAGAAGCTATAATCTTTACAGAACTCACGCAAAAATTCCAGCAGAGCATAGGGGAAAAGTAAAAAAAATAAAAATAAAAGTTATTCCGACTATTTTTTTTTTTTGATGACTGACATTACTCTAGCAGGCTAGAACTCTTCTGTTCTTGATAGCTTGGTAATAGAACTGTCTGATAGAAGCTAACATTTGCACAGAACTCACGTAAAACTACCAGCAGAGAATAGGGGAAAAGTAAAAAAATTAAAAATAAAAGTTATTCCGACTATTTTTTTTTTTTTTTGATGACTGACATAACTCTAGCAGGCTAGAACTCTTCTGTTCTTGATAGCTTGGTAAAAACACTGTCTGATAGAAGCAAAAATTTGCACAGAACTCACGTAATAATACCAGCAGAGCATAGTGGAAAAGTAAAAAAATCTAAAATTATCATATTCGGACTATTAATTCTTTTCATAACTGACATAACTCTAGCAGGCTAGAACTCTTCTGTTCTTGATAGCTTGGTAATAGAACTGTCTGATAGAAGCTAAAATTTGCACAGAACTCACGTAAAAATACCAGCAGAGCATAGTAGAACAGTAAAAACAGCAAAAATAATGTTATTCGGACAACTTTATTTTTTTTTCATGACTGACATAACTCTAGCAGGCTAGAACTCTGCTGTTCTTGATAGCTTGGTAATAGAACTGTCTGATTGAAGCTAAAATTTGCACAGACCTCACGTAAAAATACCAGCAGAGCATAGTAGAAAGTAAAAACATAAAAAATAAAGTTATTCCGACTATTAATTTTTTTTGGTGACAGAAATAACTCTAGCAGGCTAGAACTCTTCTGTTCTTGATAGCTTGGTAATAGAACTGTCTGATAGAAGCTAAAATTTGCACAGAACTCACGTAAAAATACCAGCAGAGCATAGTAGAAAGTAAAAACATCACAAATAAAGTTATTCCGACTATTAATTTTTTTTGGTGACTGACATAACTCTAGCAGGCTAGAACTCTTCTGTTTTTTTATAGCTTGGTAACAATACTTTCTGATAGAAGCTAAAATCTTTACAGAACTCACGCAAAAATTCCAGCAGAGCATAGGGGAAAAGTAAAAAAATTAAAAATTAAAGTTATTCCGACTATTTTTTTTTTTGATGACTGACATTACTCTAGCAGGCTAGAACTCTTCTGTTCTTGATAGCATGGTAATAGAACTGTCTGATAGAAGCTAAAATTTGCACAGAACTCACGTAAAAATACCAGCAGAGCATAGTAGAAAGTAAAAACATCAAAAATAAAGTTATTCCGACTATTAATTTTTTTTGGTGACTGAAATAACTCTAGCAGGCTAGAACTCTTCTGTTCTTGATAGTTTGGTAATAGACCTGTCTGATAGAAGCTAACATTTGCACAGAACTCACGTAAAACTACCAGCAGAGCATAGTAGAAAGAAAAACATCACAAATAAAGTTATTCCGACTATTAATTTTTTTTGGTGACTGACATAACTCTAGCAGGCTAGAACTCTTCTGTTTTTTTTATAGCTTGGTAACAATACTTTCTGATAGAAGCTGAAATCTTTACAGAACTCACGCAAAAATTCCAGCAGAGCATAGGGGAAAAGTAAAAACATCAAAAATAAAGTTATTCCGACTATTAATTTTTTTTGGTGACTGAAATAACTCTAGCAGGCTAGAACTCTTCTGTTCTTGATAGTTTGGTAATAGACCTGTCTGATAGAAGCTAACATTTGCACAGAACTCACGTAAAACTACCAGCAGAGCATAGTAGAAAGAAAAACATCACAAATAAAGTTATTCCGACTATTAATTTTTTTTGGTGACAGAAATAACTCTAGCAGGCTAGAACTCTTCTGTTCTTGATAGCTTGGTAATAGAACTGTCTGATAGAAGCTAACATTTGCACAGAACTCACGTAAAACTACCAGCAGAGCATAGGGGAAAAGTAAAAAAATTAAAAATAAAAGTTATTCCGACTATTTTTTTTTTTTTTTATGACTGACATAACTCTAGCAGGCTAGAACTCTTCTGTTTTTTATAGCTTGGTAACAATACTTTCTGATAGAAGCTAAAATCTTTACAGAACTCACGCAAAAATTCCAGCAGAGCATAGGGGAAAAGTAAAAAAATTAAAAATAAAAGTTATTCCGACTATTTTTTTTTTTGATGACTGACATTACTCTAGCAGGCTAGAACTCTTCTGTTCTTGATAGCTTGGTAAAAAAACTGTCTGAAAGAAGCTAAAATTTGCACAGAACTCACGTAAAAATACCAGCAGAGCATAGTGGAAAAGTAAAAAAAAACTAAAATTATCATATTCGGACTATTAATTTTTTTCATAACTGACATAACTCTAGCAGGCTAGAACTCTTCTGTTCTTGATAGCTTGGTAATAGAACTGTCTGATAGAAGCTAAAATTTGCACAGAACTCACGTAAAAATACCAGCAGAGCATAGTAGAAAGTAAAAACATCAAAAATAAAGTTATTCCGACTATTAATTTTTTTTGGTGACTGAAATAACTCTAGCAGGCTAGAACTCTTCTGTTCTTGATAGTTTGGTAATAGACCTGTCTGATAGAAGTTAACATTTGCACAGAACTCACGTAAAACTACCAGCAGAGCATAGTAGAAAGTAAAAACATCACAAATAAAGTTATTCCGACTATTAATTTTTTTTGGTGACTGAAATAACTCTAGCAGGCTAGAACTCTTCTGTTCTTGATAGTTTGGTAATAGACCTGTCTGATAAAAGCTAAAATTTGCACAGAACTTACGGAAAAATACCAGCAGAGCATAGTGGAAAAGTAAAAACATCAAAAATAAAGTTATTCCAACTATTAATTTTTTTTGGTGACTGACATAACTCTAGCAGGCTAGAACTCTTCTATTTTTTTATAGCTTGGTAACAATACTTTCTGATAGAAGCTAAAATCTTTACAGAACTCACGCAAAAATTGCATAGGGGAAAAGTAAAAAAATTAAAAATAAAAGTTATTCAGACTATTTTTTTTTTTTGATGACTGACATTACTCTAGCAGGCTAGAACTCTTCTGTTCCTGATAGCTTGGTAATAGAACTGTCTGATAGAAGCTAACATTTGCACAGAACTCACGTAAAACTACCTGCAGAGCATAGGGGAAAAGTAAAAAAATCTAAAATTATCATATTCTGACTATTAATTTTTTTCATAACTGACATAACTCTAGGAGGCTAGAACTCTTCTGATTTTGTTAGCATGGTAACAGAACTGTCTGATAGAAGCTAAAATTTTCACAGAACTCACCCTAAAATACCAGCAGAGCATAGTAGAAAAGTAAAAACATCAACAAAAAAAAGTTATTCCAACTATTAATTTTTTTTGGTGACTGACATAACTCTAGCAGGCTAGAAATCTTCTGTTTTATTATAGCTTGGTAACAATACTTTCTAATAGAAGCTAAAATCTTTACAGAACACACGCAAAAATTCCAGCAGAGCATAGGGAAAAAGTAAAAAAATTCAAAATAAAAGGTATTCCGACTATTTTTTTTTTTATGACTGACATAACTCTAGCAGGCTAGAACTCTTCTGTTTTTTATAGCTTGGTAACAATACTTTCTGATAGAAGCTAAAATCTTTACAGAACTCACGCAAAAATTCCAGCAGAGCATAGGGGAAAAGTAAAAAAATTAAAAATAAAAGTTATTCCGACTATTTTTTTTTTTGATGACTGACATTACTCTAGCAGGCTAGAACTCTTCTGTTCTTGATAGCTTGGTAAAAAAACTGTCTGAAAGAAGCTAAAATTTGCACAGAACTCACGTAAAAATACCAGCAGAGCATAGTGGAAAAGTAAAAAAAAACTAAAATTATCATATTCGGACTATTAATTTTTTTCATAACTGACATAACTCTAGCAGGCTAGAACTCTTCTGTTCTTGATAGCTTGGTAATAGAACTGTCTGATAGAAGCTAAAATTTGCACAGAACTCACGTAAAAATACCAGCAGAGCATAGTAGAAAGTAAAAACATCAAAAATAAAGTTATTCCGACTATTAATTTTTTTTGGTGACTGAAATAACTCTAGCAGGCTAGAACTCTTCTGTTCTTGATAGTTTGGTAATAGACCTGTCTGATAGAAGCTAACATTTGCACAGAACTCACGTAAAACTACCAGCAGAGCATAGTAGAAAGAAAAACATCACAAATAAAGTTATTCCGACTATTAATTTTTTTTGGTGACTGACATAACTCTAGCAGGCTAGAACTCTTCTGTTTTTTTATAGCTTGGTAACAATACTTTCTGATAGAAGCTGAAATCTTTACAGAACTCACGCAAAAATTCCAGCAGAGCATAGGGGAAAAGTAAAAAAAATAAAAATAAAAGTTATTCCGACAATTTTTTTTTTTTGATGACTGACATTACTCTAGCAGGCTAGAACTCTTCTGTTCTTGATAGCTTGGTAATAGAACTGTCTGATAGAAGCTAAAATTTGCACAGAACTCACGTAAAAATACCAGCAGAGCATAGTAGAAAGTAAAAACATCAAAAATAAAGTTATTCCGACTATTAATTTTTTTTGGTGACTGACATAACTCTAGCAGGCTAAAACTCTTCTGTTTTTTATAGCTTGGTAACAATACTTTCTGATAGAAGCTAAAATCTTTACAGAACTCACGCAAAAATACCAGCAGAGCATAGTTTAAAAAAAAAAACTTAAATGTTGTTATTCGGATTATTAATTTTTTTCATGACTGACCAAACTCCAGGAGGCTAGAACTCTTCTGTTTTTGATAGCTTGGTAATAGAACTGTCTGATAGAAGCTAAAATTTGCACAGAACTCACGTAAAAATACCAGCAGAGCATAGTGGAAAAGTAAAAAAAAATAAAAATGACGTAATCTTGACAATTAATTCATATTATGACTGACATAACTCCAGGAGGCTAGAACTCTTCTGTTCTTGATAGTTTGGTAACAAAACTGTCTGATAGAAGCTAAAATTTGCACAGAACTCACGTAAAAATACCAGCAGAGCATAGTAGAACAGTAAAAACAGCAAAAATAATGTTATTCGGACAACTTTATTTTTTTTTCATGACTGACATAACTCTAGCAGGCTAGAACTCTGCTGTTCTTGATAGCTTGGTAACAGAACTGTCTGATTGAAGCTAAAATTTGCACAGAACTCACGTAAAAATACCAGCAGAGCATAGTAGAAAGTAAAAACATCAAAAATAAAGTTATTCCGACTATTAATTTTTTTTGGTGACAGAAATAACTCTAGCAGGCTAGAACTCTTCTGTTCTTGATAGCTTGGTAATAGAACTGTCTGATAGAAGCTAAAATTTGCACAGAACTCACGTAAAAATACCAGCAGAGCATAGTAGAAAGTAAAAACATCACAAATAAAGTTATTCCGACTATTAATTTTTTTTGGTGACTGACATAACTCTAGCAGGCTAGAACTCTTCTGTTTTTTTATAGCTTGGTAACAATACTTTCTGATAGAAGCTAAAATCTTTACAGAACTCACGCAAAAATTCCAGCAGAGCATAGGGGAAAAGTAAAAAAATTAAAAATTAAAGTTATTCCGACTATTTTTTTTTTTTGATGACTGACATTACTCTAGCAGGCTAGAACTCTTCTGTTCTTGATAGCTTGGTAATAGAACTGTCTGATAGAAGCTAAAATTTGCACAGAACTCACGTAAAAATACCAGCAGAGCATAGTAGAAAGTAAAAACATCAAAAATAAAGTTATTCCGACTATTAATTTTTTTTGGTGACTGAAATAACTCTAGCAGGCTAGAACTCTTCTGTTCTTGATAGTTTGGTAATAGACCTGTCTGATAGAAGCTCAAATTTGCACAGAACTCACGGAAAAATACCAGCAGAGCATAGTGGAAAAGAAAAACATCAAAAATAAAGTTATTCCAACTGTTAATTTTTCTTGATGACTGACATAACTCTAGCAGGCTAGAACTCTTCTGTTTTTGATAGCATGGTAAAAAAACTGTCTGATAGAAGCTAAAATTTGCACAGAACTCACGTAAAAATACCAGCAGAGCATAGTGGAAAAGTAAAAAAAAATAAAAATGACGTAATCTTGACAATTAATTCATATTATGACTGACATAACTCCAGGAGGCTAGAACTCTTCTGTTCTTGATAGTTTGGTAAAAAAACTGTCTGATAGAAGCTAAAATTTTCACAGAACTCACGTAAAAATACCAGCAGAGCATAGTAGAACAGTAAAAACAGCAAAAATAATGAATTCGAAAAACTTTTTTTTTTTCATGACTGACATAACTCTAGGAGGCTAGAACTCTTCTGGTTTTATAGCGGGGTAACAGAACTATCTGAGAGAAGCTTAAATCTGCACATAACTCACGCAAAAATACCAGCAGAGCGTAGGGGAAAAGTAAAAAAAATAAAAATAAAAGGTATTCCGACTATTTTTTTTTTTTATGACTGACATAACTCTAGCAGGCTAGAACTCTTCTGTTCTTGATAGCTTGGTAATAGAACTGTCTGATAGAAGCTAAAATTTGCACAGAACTCACGTAAAAATACCAGCAGAGCATAGTAGAAAGAAAAACATCACAAATAAAGTTATTCCGACTATTAATTTTTTTTGGTGACTGACATAACTCTAGCAGGCTAGAACTCTTCTGTTCTTGATAGCTTGGTAATAGAACTGTCTAACAGAAGCTAACATTTTCACAGAACTCACCCAAAAATACCAGCATAGCATAGTAGAAAAGTAAAAACATCAACAAAAAAAAGTTATTCCGACTATTAATTTTTTTTGATGTCTAACATAACTCAAGCAGGCTAGAACTCTTATGTTTTTGATAGCTTGGTAACAGAACTGTCTGATAGAAGCTAAAATTTGCACAGAACTCACGTAAAAATACCAGCAGAGCATAGTGGAAAAGTAAAAAAAATTAAAAATGACGTAATCTTGACAATTAATTCATATTATGACTGACATAACTCCAGGAGGCTAGAACTCTTCTGTTCTTGATAGTTTGGTAACAAAATTGTCTGATAGAAGCTAAAATTTGCACAGAACTCACGTAAAAATACCAGCAGAGCATAGTAGAACAGTAAAAACAGCAAAAATAATGTTATTCGGACAACTTTATTTTTTTTTCATGACTGACATAACTCTAGCAGGCTAGAACTCTGCTGTTCTTGATAGCTTGGTAATAGAACTGTCTGATTGAAACTAAAATTTGCACAGAACTCACGTAAAAATACCAGCAGAGCATAGTAGAAAGTAAAAACATCAAAAATAAAGTTATTCCGACTATTAATTTTTTTGGTGACAGAAATAACTCTCGCAGGCTAGAACTCTTCTGTTCTTGATAGCTTGGTAATAGAACTGTCTGATAGAAGCTAAAATTTGCACAGAACTCACGTAAAAATACCAGCAGAGCATAGTCATCATTCATCATTCATTTCAGCCGAAAGACGTCCACTGCTGGACATAGGCCTCCCCCAAGCATCGCCACAACGACCGGTCCTGTGCCTTCCGCATCCAGCGGATTCCCGTGACCTTCACCAGGTCGTCGGTCCACCTTGTGGGGGGCCTACCCACGCTGCGCCTTCCAGTACGCGGTCGCCACTCCAGAACTTTACTGCCCCATCGGCCATCCGTTCTGCGAGCAATGTGCCCCGCCCACTGCCACTTAAGTTTGGCAATTCTTCGGGCTATGTCGGTTACTTTCGTTCTTCTGCGAATCTCCTCATTTCTGATTCGATCACGCAGGGACACTCCGAGCATAGCCCTCTCCATTGCCCTTTGAGTGACTTTGAGCCTTCTTATCAGGCCCATTGTGAGCGACCATGTTTCAGTACCGTAAGTAATTACTGGCAACACACACTGGTCAAAGACTTTCGTCTTGAGACACTGCGGTATTTTGGACGAGAAGATGTTGCGTAGCTTCCCGAACGCTGCCCAACCGAGTCGGATTCGACGATTGACCTCTTTCTCGAAGTTGGACTTACCTAGCTGGACAGTTTGTCCTAGGTATACATAATCGTCAACAACTTCGAGTGTAGATTCTCCGATGCTTACGGGAATGGGTGCTATATGGGAATTCGACATAACCTTTGTCTTGTCCATATTCATTTTAAGACCCACTGTATCGGAAGCTCTACTGAGGTCATCGAGCATTGTACCGAGGTCCTCCATGGTCTCAGCCATGACTACTATGTCGTCGGCAAACCGAAGGTGAGTGATGTACTCGCCGTTTATGTTAATGCCTAGCCCATTCCAGTCCAGAACCTTGAAGACATCCTCCAATGCAGCAGTGAAGAGTTTCGGAGAGATCACATCTCCCTGTCTCACACCTCGCTGCAGAAGGATAGGTTTCGAGGCTTGGTCCTGTAATCGGACTGACATAGTGGCGTTTTCATACAAAGACTTTAACACTTCGATGTACCGATAGTCAATCTGGCACCGTTGAATAGACTGAAGTACCGCCCAAGTCTCGATCGAATCGAAGGCTTTCTCGTAGTCCACAAACGCTAAACAAAGAGGCAAGTTATACTCTTCGGTCTTCTGTATAACCTGACGCAGCGTATGTATGTGGTCTACGGTGCTAAAGCCTTTTCGGAACCCGGCTTGTTCGGGAGGCTGGAAGTCGTCAAACCTGCGCGAAAGACGGTTCGTAATGACTCTCGAAAACAGCTTGTAGACATGGCTCAGAAGTGAGATGGGCCTATAATTCTTCAGTAGAGCATTATCGCCCTTTTTGAAGAAGAGTACCACCACACCTCTGCTCCATGCCTGTGGCGTTCTCCCCTCGAGAATGACGGAATCAAATAACTTCTGAAGGGCCTTAAGGATCGGTTTTCCACCCGCCTTCAGGAGTTCGGCCGTAATTCCGTCATCACCCTTGTTGTTTTTGAGCTGCTTTTGAGCCATCCTAATCTCGTACAGGCTGACGTCCGGGATATCTTCGGTATAGTGTCGGGTCAATCGAGCTCTTGGGTCATTAGCCCGATTTACAGCGGGTTTCTGGGTGGACGTGTATAACTGTCCATAGAACTTCTCGACCTCGTTCAATAGCTCTGGCTTGGAGGAAACGACTCTGCCATCGTCGGTCCTCAGTTTTGCAAGCTGGCTCTGCCCAATAGACAGTTCTCTTGCGAAGACTTTGGAGCCCTTGTTCTTCTCTATCGCGTCTTTAATACGTTCGGTATTAAATTGGCGTAGGTCACTTTTCAAGGACTTTGAGATCTGTCTATTGAGCTGCCGGTACTTAGTCGCATCATCTGAGGACTGCAGAATCATCTCGCGTCTTTTCGCCATGAGCTCGAGAGTGTGGTCAGAGAGCTTCTTGTTTCTGATTGTACGACGGGTCCTAAAGATCCTTGACCCGACCGTATGGACAGTTTCCACAAACCCATCGTTGTAATCGTCCACTGAGCTCCCTAGGCATTCGAAACGATTCTGAAGTTCGAGCTGAAAGCTCTCGGCGTTTTGGATTTGGATCGGTGCTGGACGGAGCGTAGACTTCATCAGTCGAGATCTTTCCAGCTTGATGTTCAGATTCAATGTGCCTCTTACCAAACGGTTATCGCTTCCGGTTTTGACCGCGTTGATCACAGAGACATCATTGAATATTTGCTTCTTCGTCGACATAATGAAGTCAATCTCATTTTTTGTTACACCATTAGGTCCCAACTAGGTCCACTTCCTGTGCTCACGCTTTCTGAAGAAAGAGTTCATCATATAGAGCCCCTCTTTCTCCATAAAGCCAGCCAGTAGATGGCCCCGGTGGTTCCGATATCCATACCCAAATTGCCCCACTCGCATCTCATCATCGTAGCGCTTGCCCAGTTTCGCGTTGAAGTCTCCCATGACAACAGTGAAGTGAGTTTTAGAGCCATGCATGGCTCTCGAGATATCCTCATACATGGTCTCCACCTCATCGTCGGAGTGTTTTGAGGTCGGGGCGTATACCTGTATAACCTTCAACGAATACCTTTCGGTTATTCTGAGTATAAGGTACGCCACCCTGGTCGAAACACTCTCGATCTTCACTATGTTGTTCACAAGAGACTTATGGACGATAAACCCGACACCGCCCTGGGAAAGTTGATCGCCCTCCCGGAAATAGAGCAAGTTACCGGATTTGAGGATTATCGTGTCCTCCCCCTCTCTTCGGACTTCAGATAACCCTACGATATCCCATCGTAACTTGCTCAATTCTTCCTCGAGTTCGACAAGCTTCTCGTCGGTCCGCAGTGTACGTGTGTTGTATGTTGCCAGGTCCAGTCTTTTTTTGTTATGGTAGCTGGATCTCTGCCGGGGATTCTTCGCACCCCCTGCCCCGCCGTTACCTAGGCCGCTACCGTAACCAGGGATAGCGGGGCCGCCGGGGACTAGGGGCCGGTTTTTATCAGTGCTTTGCATGTTTGGGGGGATATGCCATAATCGCCACGCTTGGCAGGCGGGTTGGCGATCGCAGTTGGTAGTTTTAATACTCGGAGGACGCTGCTGCCCATCCTCTGGTGAATCCCTTAGTCGCCTTTTACGACACCCATGAGAAGATATAGGGTGGTGGTATTCTTTGCGTCCGGCACCACACGGACGAGAGCAGAGCATAGAGCATAGCAATAATGTTATTCGGACAACTTTTTTTTTTCATGACTGACATAACTCTAGGAGGCTAGAACTCTTCTGGTTTTGATAGCGTGGTAACAGAACTATCTGAGAGAAGCTTAAATAGTCGGAATAACTTTTATTTTGAATTTTTTTACTTTTCCCCTATGCTCTGCTGGAATTTTTGCGTGAGTTCTGTAAAGATTTTAGCTTCTATCAGAAAGGATTGTTACCAAGCTATAAAAAACAGAAGAGTTCTAGCCTGCCTGAGTTATGTCAGTCACCAAAAAAAATTAATAGTTGGAATAACTTTATTTTTGATGTTTTTACTTTCTACTATGCTCTGCTGGTATTTTTACGTGAGTTCTGTGCAAATTTTAGCTTCTATCAGACAGTTATATTACCAAGCTATCAAGAACAGAAGAGTTCTAGCCTGCTAGAGTAATGTCAGTCATCAAAAAAAAAAATTTGTCGGAATAACTTTTATTTTTATTTTTTTTACTTTTCCCCTATGCTCTGCTGGAATTTTTGCGTGAGTTCTGTAAAGATTTCAGCTTCTATCAGAAAGTATTGTTACCAAGCTATAAAAAACAGAAGAGTTCTAGCCTGCTAGAGTTATGTCAGTCACCAAAAAAAATTAATAGTCGGAATAACTTTATTTGTGATGTTTTTCTTTCTACTATGCTCTGCTGGTAGTTTTACGTGAGTTCTGTGCAAATGTTAGCTTCTATCAGACAGGTCTATTACCAAACTATCAAGAACAGAAGAGTTCTAGCCTGCTAGAGTTATTTGAGTCACCAAAAAAAATTAATAGTCGTAATAACTTTATTTTAGATGTTTTTACTTTTCCCCTATGCTCTGCTGGAATTTTTGCGTGAGTTCTGTAAAGATTTCAGCTTCTATCAGAAAGTATTGTTACCAAGCTATAAAAAAACAGAAGAGTTCTAGCCTGCTAGAGTTATGTCAGTCACCAAAAAAAATTAATAGTCGGAATAACTTTATTTGTGATGTTTTTCTTTCTACTATGCTCTGCTGGTAGTTTTACGTGAGTTCTGTGCAAATGTTAGCTTCTATCAGACAGGTCTATTACCAAACTATCAAGAACAGAAGAGTTCTAGCCTGCTAGAGTTATTTCAGTCACCAAAAAAAATTAATAGTCGGAATAACTTTATTTTTGATGTTTTTACTTTCTACTATGCTCTGCTGGTATTTTTACGTGAGTTCTGTGCAAATTTTAGCTTCTATCAGACAGTTCTATTACCAAGCTATCAAGAACAGAAGAGTTCTAGCCTGCTAGAGTTATGTCAGTTATGAAAAAAAAAAATAGTCCGAATATGATAATTTTAGTTTTTTTTTAATTTTCCACTATGCTCTGCTGGTATTTTTACGTGAGTTCTGTGCAAATTTTAGCTTCTTTCAGACAGTTTTTTTACCAAGCTATCAAGAACAGAAGAGTTCTAGCCTGCTAGAGTTATGTCAGTCATCAAAAAAAAAAAAAATTGTCGGAATAACTTTTATTTTTAATTTTTTTACTTTTCCCCTATGCTCTGCTGGTAGTTTTACGTGAGTTCTGTGCAAATGTTAGCTTCTATCAGACAGTTCTATTACCAAGCTATCAAGTACAGAAGAGTTCTAGCCTGCTAGAGTTATTTCTGTCACCAAAAAAAATTAATAGTCGGAATAACTTTATTTTTGATGTTTTTACTTTCTACTATGCTCTGCTGGTATTTTTACGTGAGTTCTGTGCAAATTTTAGCTTCAATCAGACAGTTCTATTACCAAGCTATCAAGAACAGCAGAGTTCTAGCCTGCTAGAGTTATGTCAGTCATGAAAAAAAAAAAAAGTTGTCCGAATAACATTATTTTTGCTGTTTTTACTGTTCTACTATGCTCTGCTGGTATTTTTACGTGAGTTCTGTGCAAATTTTAGCTTCTATCAGACAGTTTTGTTACCAAACTATCAAGAACAGAAGAGTTCTAGCCTCCTGGAGTTATGTCAGTCATAATATGAATTAATTGTCAAGATTACGTCATTTTTAATTTTTTTTACTTTTCCACTATGCTCTGCTGGTATTTTTACGTGAGTTCTGTGCAAATTTTAGCTTCTATCAGACAGTTCTATTACCAAGCTATCAAAAACAGAAGAGTTCTAGCCTCCTGGAGTTTGGTCAGTCATGAAAAAAATTAATAATCCGAATAACAACATTTAAGATTTTTTTTTAAACTATGCTCTGCTGGTATTTTTGCGTGAGTTCTGTAAAGATTTTAGCTCCTATCAGAAAGTATTGTTACCAAGCTATAAAAAACAGAAGAGTTTTAGCCTGCTAGAGTTATGTCAGTCACCAAAAAAAATTAATAGTCGGAATAACTTTTATTTTTATTTTTTTTACTTTTCCCCTATGCTCTGCTGGAATTTTTGCGTGAGTTCTGTAAAGATTTCAGCTTCTATCAGAAAGTATTGTTACCAAGCTATAAAAAAACAGAAGAGTTCTAGCCTGCTAGAGTTATGTCAGTCACCAAAAAAAATTAATAGTCGGAATAACTTTATTTGTGATGTTTTTCTTTCTACTATGCTCTGCTGGTAGTTTTACGTGAGTTCTGTGCAAATGTTAGCTTCTATCAGACAGGTCTATTACCAAACTATCAAGAACAGAAGAGTTCTAGCCTGCTAGAGTTATTTCAGTCACCAAAAAAAATTAATAGTCGGAATAACTTTATTTTTGATGTTTTTACTTTCTACTATGCTCTGCTGGTATTTTTACGTGAGTTCTGTGCAAATTTTAGCTTCTATCAGACAGTTCTATTACCAAGCTATCAAGAACAGAAGAGTTCTAGCCTGCTAGAGTTATGTCAGTTATGAAAAAAAAAAATAGTCCGAATATGATAATTTTAGTTTTTTTTTAATTTTCCACTATGCTCTGCTGGTATTTTTACGTGAGTTCTGTGCAAATTTTAGCTTCTTTCAGACAGTTTTTTTACCAAGCTATCAAGAACAGAAGAGTTCTAGCCTGCTAGAGTTATGTCAGTCATCAAAAAAAAAAAAAATTGTCGGAATAACTTTTATTTTTAATTTTTTTACTTTTCCCCTATGCTCTGCTGGTAGTTTTACGTGAGTTCTGTGCAAATGTTAGCTTCTATCAGACAGTTCTATTACCAAGCTATCAAGTACAGAAGAGTTCTAGCCTGCTAGAGTTATTTCTGTCACCAAAAAAAATTAATAGTCGGAATAACTTTATTTTTGATGTTTTTACTTTCTACTATGCTCTGCTGGTATTTTTACGTGAGTTCTGTGCAAATTTTAGCTTCAATCAGACAGTTCTATTACCAAGCTATCAAGAACAGCAGAGTTCTAGCCTGCTAGAGTTATGTCAGTCATGAAAAAAAAAAAAGTTGTCCGAATAACATTATTTTTGCTGTTTTTACTGTTCTACTATGCTCTGCTGGTATTTTTACGTGAGTTCTGTGCAAATTTTAGCTTCTATCAGACAGTTTTGTTACCAAACTATCAAGAACAGAAGAGTTCTAGCCTCCTGGAGTTATGTCAGTCATAATATGAATTAATTGTCAAGATTACGTCATTTTTAATTTTTTTTACTTTTCCACTATGCTCTGCTGGTATTTTTACGTGAGTTCTGTGCAAATTTTAGCTTCTATCAGACAGTTCTATTACCAAGCTATCAAAAACAGAAGAGTTCTAGCCTCCTGGAGTTTGGTCAGTCATGAAAAAAATTAATAATCCGAATAACAACATTTAAGATTTTTTTTTAAACTATGCTCTGCTGGTATTTTTGCGTGAGTTCTGTAAAGATTTTAGCTCCTATCAGAAAGTATTGTTACCAAGCTATAAAAAACAGAAGAGTTTTAGCCTGCTAGAGTTATGTCAGTCACCAAAAAAAATTAATAGTCGGAATAACTTTTATTTTTATTTTTTTTACTTTTCCCCTATGCTCTGCTGGAATTTTTGCGTGAGTTCTGTAAAGATTTCAGCTTCTATCAGAAAGTATTGTTACCAAGCTATAAAAAAACAGAAGAGTTCTAGCCTGCTAGAGTTATGTCAGTCACCAAAAAAAATTAATAGTCGGAATAACTTTATTTGTGATGTTTTTCTTTCTACTATGCTCTGCTGGTAGTTTTACGTGAGTTCTGTGCAAATGTTAGCTTCTATCAGACAGGTCTATTACCAAACTATCAAGAACAGAAGAGTTCTAGCCTGCTAGAGTTATTTCAGTCACCAAAAAAAATTAATAGTCGGAATAACTTTATTTTTGATGTTTTTACTTTCTACTATGCTCTGCTGGTATTTTTACGTGAGTTCTGTGCAAATTTTAGCTTCTATCAGACAGTTCTATTACCAAGCTATCAAGAACAGAAGAGTTCTAGCCTGCTAGAGTTATGTCAGTTATGAAAAAAATTAATAGTCCGAATATGATAATTTTAGTTTTTTTTTACTTTTCCACTATGCTCTGCTGGTATTTTTACGTGAGTTCTGTGCAAATTTTAGCTTCTTTCAGACAGTTTTTTTACCAAGCTATCAAGAACAGAAGAGTTCTAGCCTGCTAGAGTAATGTCAGTCATCAAAAATAAAAAATAGTCGGAATAACTTTTATTTTTAATTTTTTTACTTTTCCCCTATGCTCTGCTGGAATTTTTGCGTGAGTTCTGTAAAGATTTTAGCTTCTATCAGAAAGTATTGTTACCAAGCTATAAAAAACAGAAGAGTTCTAGCCTGCTAGAGTTATGTCAGTCATAAAAAAAAAAATAGTCGGAATACCTTTTATTTTGAATTTTTTTACTTTTCCCCTATGCTCTGCTGGAATTTTTGCGTGTGTTCTGTAAAGATTTTAGCTTCTATTAGAAAGTATTGTTACCAAGCTATAATAAAACAGAAGAGTTCTAGCCTGCTAGAGTTATGTCAGTCACCAAAAAAAATTAATAGTTGGAATAACTTTTTTTTGTTGATGTTTTTACTTTTCTACTATGCTCTGCTGGTATTTTAGGGTGAGTTCTGTGAAAATTTTAGCTTCTATCAGACAGTTCTGTTACCATGCTAACAAAATCAGAAGAGTTCTAGCCTCCTAGAGTTATGTCAGTTATGAAAAAAATTAATAGTCCGAATATGATAATTTTAGATTTTTTTACGTTTCCACTATGCTCTGCTGGTATTTTTACGTGAGTTCTGAGCAAATTTTTGCTTCTATCAGACAGTGTTTTTACCAAGCTATCAAAAACAGAAGAGTTCTAGCCTGCTAGAGTTATGTCAGTCATCAAAAAAAAAAAAAAATTGTCGGAATAACTTTTATTTTTAATTTTTTTACTTTTCCCCTATGCTCTGCTGGTAGTTTTACGTGAGTTCTGTGCAAATGTTAGCTTCTATCAGACAGTTCTATTACCAAGCTATCAAGAACAGAAGAGTTCTAGCCTGCTAGAGTAATGTCAGTCACCAAAAAAAATTAATAGTTGGAATAACTTTATTTTTGATGTTTTTACTTTTCCACTATGCTCTGCTGGTATTTTTCCGTAAGTTCTGTGCAAATTTCAGCTTTTATCAGACAGGTTATTTACCAAGCCATCAAGAACAGAAGAGTTCTATCCTGCTAGAGTTATTTCTGTCACCAAAAAAAATTAATAGTCGGAATAACTTTATTTTTGATGTTTTTACTTTCTACTATGCTCTGCTGGTATTTTTACGTGAGTTCTGTTCAAATTTTAGCTTCTATCAGACAGTTCTATTACCAAGCTATCAAGAACAGAAGAGTTCTAGCCTGCTAGAGTTATGTCAGTTATGAAAAAAATTAATAGTCCGAATATGATAATTTTAGATTTTTTTACTTTTCCACTATGCTCTGCTGGTATTTTTACGTGAGTTCTGTGCAAATTTTTTCTTCTATCAGACAGTGTTTTTACCAAGCTATCAAGAACAGAAGAGTTCTAGCCTGCTAGAGTTATGTCAGTCATCAAAAAAAAAAAAAATAGTCGGAATAACTTTTATTTTTAATTTTTTTCTTTTCCCCTATGCTCTGCTGGTAGTTTTACGTGAGTTCTGTGCAAATGTTAGCTTCTATCAGACAGTTCTATTACCAAGCTATCAAGAACAGAAGAGTTCTAGCCTGCTAGAGTTATTTCTGTCACCAAAAAAAATTAATAGTCGGAATAACTTTATTTTTGATGTTTTTACTTTCTACTATGCTCTGCTGGTATTTTTACGTGAGTTCTGTGCAAATTTTAGCTTCAATCAGACATTTCTATTACCAAGCTATCAAGAACAGCAGAGTTCTAGCCTGCTAGAGTTATGTCAGTCATGCAAAAAAAATAAAGTTGTCCGAATAACATTATTTTTGCTGTTTTTACTGTTCTACTATGCTCTGCTGGTATTTTTACGTGAGTTCTGTGCAAATTTTAGCTTCTATCAGACAGTTTTGTTACCAAACTATCAAGAACAGAAGAGTTCTAGCCTCCTGGAGTTATGTCAGTCATAATATGAATTAATTGTCAAGATTACGTCATTTTTAATTTTTTTTACTTTTCCACTATGCTCTGCTGGTATTTTTACGTGAGTTCTGTGCAAATTTTAGCTTCTATCAGACAGTTCTATTACCAAGCTATCAAAAATAGAAGAGTTCTAGCCTCCTAGAGTTATGTCAGTCACCAAGAAAAATTAATAGTTGGAATAACTTTATTTTTGATGTTTTTACTTTTCCACTATGCTCTGCTGGTATTTTTCCGTAAGTTCTGTGCAAATTTCAGCTTTTATCAGACAGGTTATTTACCAAGCCATCAAGAACAGAAGAGTTCTATCCTGCTAGAGTTATTTCTGTCACCAAAAAAAATTAATAGTCGGAATAACTTTATTTTTGATGTTTTACTTTCTACTATGCTCTGCTGGTATTTTTACGTGAGTTCTGTGCAAATTTTAGCTTCTATCAGACAGTTCTATTACCAAGCTATCAAGAACAGAAGAGTTCTAGCCTGCTAGAGTAATGTCAGTCATCAAAAAAAAAAAATAGTCGGAATAACTTTTATTTTTATTTTTTTTACTTTTCCCCTATGCTCTGCTGGAATTTTTGCGTGAGTTCTGTAAAGATTTCAGCTTCTATCAGAAAGTATTGTTACCAAGCTATAAAAAACAGAAGAGTTCTAGCCTGCTAGAGTTATGTCAGTCACCAAAAAAAATTAATAGTCGGAATAACTTTTATTTTTAATTAGTTTACTTTTCCCCTACGCTCTGCTGGTATTTTTGCGTGAGTTATGTGTGGATTCATGTTTCTATCAGACAGCTTTGTTACTATGCTATAAAAACAGAAGAGTTCTAGCCTCCTAGAGTTATGTCATTCATATAAAAAAATTAATAGTCCGAATAACATTATTTTTGATGTTTTTACTTTTCCACTATGCTCTCCTGGTATTTTAGTTTGAGTTCTGTGTGGATTTTAATGTCTTTTAGACAGCTGCTTTACTAATCTTTTACAAAACAGAAGAGTTCTAGCCTGCTAGAATTATGTCAGTCATCAAAAAAAAAATTGTCCGAATAACAGTATTTTTGATGTTTTTACTTTTCCACTATGCTCTGCTGGTATTTTAGCGTGAGTTCTGTGCTGATTTTGGATTCTTTCAGGTAGCTTTGTTATTAAACTATTGAAAACAGAAGAGTTCTAGCCTCCTGGAGTAATATCAGTCATAACATAAATTAATAGTCAAGATTACAACATTTTTCATTTTTTAACTTTTCCCCTATGCTCTGCTTGTATTTTAGCGTGAGTTCTGTGCGGATTTAAGCTTCTATCAGACAGTTTTGTTACTAAGCTATCAAAAACAGAAGAGTTCTAGCCTGCTAGAGTTATGACAATTATCAAAAAAAATTAATAGTCCGAACAACATTATTTTAGTTTTTTTACTTTTCTACTATGCTCTGCTGGTATTTTAGCGTAAGTTCTGTGCCGATTTTACTGTCTTTTAGACACCTGCTTTACTTATCTATTAAAAAGAGAAGAGTTCTAGCCTGCTAGATTTATGTCAGTCATCAAAAAAAAAATTGTCCGAATAATTTTTTTTTAGTTTTTTTTTTTTACTTTTCCACTATGCTCTGCTGGTATTTTAGCGTGGGTTCTGTGCAGATTTTGGATTCTTTCAGGCAGCTGTGTTATTAAACTATTAAAAATAGAAGAGTTCTGGCGTCCTGGTGTTATATCGGACATAAAATAAATTAATAATCAAGATTACAACATTTTTCATTTTTAACTTTTCCCCTATGCTCTGCTGGTATTTTAGCGTGAGTTCTGTGCAGATTTTTGCTTCTATCAGACACTTTGTTTACCAAGCTATTAAAAACAAAAGAGTTCTAGCCTCCTAATATTAAATAAAAATAAAAGAAATGTATATTTGGATTCTGCTATAAACGCTGCCGAAAATGCTGTATTTTCGATATTTTAACTTTGCCCCTACTGATTTGCTACCATATCAGCAGAGTTCCAGGTGTTTTTTGTGCTTTACGTTATAGTCGTAGCAATAGTCTATGGAGAACTGAAGAGTTCTAGCCTCAAAGTTACATAAAAAATTTGCAGGATTGGTTTTCGTAATTTCTGCCCTTCTATCCTGATCTTCTGTCACGTTGCCTTGAGTTTTGGGAGGGTTTTAAGCCTCACCTCATAGAGCGCTATATCAGTATTCTACGTTAAACCGAAGATTTTTGTCCTCCTATAGTGATTTCAATCATATTTTACCATAATTCAGAGCATTTTTAGTAATTTCCTAACTTATAAAAAAAGATGATCTGCTAACTTCCAGACGCAGCAGATCATTTTAAAATCAACTTTTTTCAGGTTAAATCGACAGAACTATCAGTATTAAGTATCAGGAACTATAGAACACTTAAGCATACGTAAATAACTTACTTTAAATTTTGATCTGCTGAAAATGTTCTGCTACGGGAAGTTAGCAGATCATTTTTTCATGTGAATTTTTTTCAGGTAAAATGCCAGAACTATTCCTGAAAAGTATCAGGAACTATAGAACTCAGCTGCATGCGAAGAGAACTCCCTTTTATTTTTGATCTGCTGGGAAATGCTCTGCTAAGTTCACGGACATCGAGCCTATTGCCATTAACCGGGCACAAATTCAAATTTAAATAGTACAAAAACAATATTAATTTGCAAAATATCTGCACTGTTGAAACATTTCGTATTTATAATGTAAATCCGACGCGATGACGTATGAAGTGACAAATACTCGCCAAATGCCGGATTCAGTATTAAATACGGTCTCATCCTGAGAGAAAACGATATTCATTATTTATAAGCTGACGTTTAAATTTGAAACAACTGAAAGTTTAAATATATGTAATACGTGTGAATTATATACAAGAATTTTATAAAGTTTTCGCCTCGGACGAATAAAAAAGGCGGACGGAATCTCGCTAAACAAAGACTGATGCACTTCATTTTTTTCTGAACCCACTATCATTTCGAAAGCATTTTAATACACCAGATTTATACTGTTATTTTATTTGTGACACTACAACAATGACTACCGTCACACTAGATTTTTTGCGGAATCGCGGATTTTTGGCATACTATGGATTTGAATGTGTGCGTGCCGGTTCGTGTTTTTAAGCGAGCCGGATACTATGGATGCTTTACTTATTGTTTAGCGAGATTCCGTCCGCCTTTTTTATTCGTCCGAGGTTTTCGCTTTGCTAAGAAATGACTCGACGATCACGTTATAACTTCAACTAGTTTTATATGTGCGATATTTACTGATAAGATAAGATAAGATTCAGTGACAAATACAAGTGCAATATTTACATAACTCAGTATTACAAAGGTTCACTTATGTACTAAATTATACAGTTTCACTGGGCCCCACAGGATACCCTGTGTCGGGAGGTCCAGTCTCTTCCAAGTTCAAATAAGTTAGGTAGGTAGCACTTAGTACAAAATACACAAGTAAGGTTTCAAATAGAACAATTTAACTATTAGCTAGAGGTTGGATTAATTATTATAAATGAAGTAAATAGGATTTCAAAATTAAAATAAAATATTGTAAAAAAGCGTTTGTTTGCGTGTGTATAATGGGAGTATGAGGGTGTGTGTGTGATAGGGGTGTACAATGAGTGTGTTCCATGTGTGTGTGTGGTGTCAGTGAGTGTAGTTTGCGAGTGCGTGTGGTTTTTTTGTGTGAGTGTCAGAGCATGTCAACTTGTACGCTCGTACAACATGATATGTGTAGAACCTATAGTAAAACACTTTAAATTTCCAAGTGTAAATAAAAACATGTGCTGTCAAGAGACCCCAGTCGGGTATGACGTTATCTTTAAAGTTCATATTTTTTGACCGGTTAGTTATTATCCTATTAGGGCAGGAAAAATCATGCATTGGACTGCGATACCACAGGGCCCAGGTTCGATCCCAGAAAAACATGTCTTTTTGTATGTTTTATTTAATAGTGCCAACCCGCCAGCCAAGCGTGGTGATTATGGCATATCCCCCCAACATATGCTTGGGGGAGGCCTATGTCCAGCAGTGGACGTCTTTCGGCTGAAATGATGATGATGATTTAATAGTTCGCTGTAATTTTTACGATACCCACCAGATGGCGCTTAAGGGTGAGATTAGCTGTCAACTCTAAGTCCGTATATTCCATAGAATTTTTACCCAAGATAGAATGCGTACGGAGAAATTTAAGAACATCAAAAATGAACAATATCCCGTTCATATAAGGTCCAAAATCTTTTATCAAAATCACGGAGAAAATACCGGTCTAGCCCGGTGTTCTCAGATAGTATTATCGAGAGCCCGCTGTCCGTTTCCTGCATGTATGGAAAGAGACAAAGGGCTCCCCAATCATCGGACCGAATTTTAGTCAGCCGTCCGCTTTCCAGCTTGATATATGTATAAGTTCCTTGGTATATTCAATGTACTCTATGGGTATAACGCAAATATTAGCGTGACGTGACGCTACATTTTCTCCCCAATCACACCTACCGCAAGCCCCCATAAGGAATTTCGTTCCAAAAACGACTCTTTTACTTTTTAATTCCGATCATTTGATTATAAACACATTTCGGATTTCTACAGTAGCAAAGTAGTATGATACCTACATTCAAACTCAAAATAAAACACATAGCAATCACAACAAACAAAAAGATTTAAGTCCGGATCGTCGCCGCATCTTTGCATTTTTCCCAGCGTTCCTCCGTACCGGTGTGGCGCAAAATCCCCGGGAATGTTGGCAATGCGTCGCCGCACTGCGTCTGCCGTATCCGCTGCGTCCACGTTGTTAGTGGGATATCCTCGGATATTTATGAATGGACAACGCAGCCACTGGGCCGAGGGTGATTTAAATTATCCTTGTTGCGTATCGCGGTTGCGTTTGACGGGAAATTTACCGGGATTTTCAAAATATTTTAGATCAGTTAATGAGAGAGTTAGTTGGTGTTTTTTAATACGGTGAGAAAATCAACACTGTGAAAAATATACAGTATTTTTTTCGAGTAGAGTATTTTCACGGAAGCAATTTTAATGAGCATTTGTTCAATGTACTATCAGCAACCGCGTACCACCGCAAAATATTGTGACCGTACATAGGCCGTCTTATCGTACAAAAAAAAATACACGAAAATGTAGACAACAAGGATAATTTAATGTAATTTAATTGATTTGGTTACAAAACATACGTTAGACTGTGGTTAGACTTACATTACTATTTCTAATTCCCTTTTTTTTTGAGACGGAGAAAATGAAAATGCCTATCGCATGTCACACCATCCGGAGGAGGCGGCGCGGCGTGATCATGTGGGACTCATACCCACTAAAATATCCGCCGTGTGCCTACTCTCGCCTTGGGTGGATGGGCGACGAGAACTGCAATGTATGGCATTCGCAACCCATCCAGCGCGGCCCATTTCAGGGCCTCCACCTCTAACCCTAAACTCTCTTTCGGCGATGTCCGGGCACACGTGGGACATCACTGCAGCTCGAGGGCCTTGCAGTGTGGATGGTAGACTTCCCAATCTATCACCCACTGGCGACTCTTAGGGCGGCATCAGGTCGCCATAAAGACGCCTGTGCCATCCCGTCCTCCTGTGGCGGATCAGATCAGCAAGGGAGTTTTCCTCCCAGACCCGCTCCGCCGCTTTTTTCTGCGAGATGACATCCTCGCAGAACAACACTATTTCTAATTCCCTAAAACAAAGTTCACAAACCAATGATTTGTAGCTCCAATAATCTGCATAAATCGCTATATTCCACATCCAGTTGAATCGCGCACAAACACTGAATGCATACAAACGAGTACAATGACGTCATCGCTTCATCTCACCCGTGACGAGTTGAATCAACAACGCGAGTGAACTATCGAGTGGGGGCGGATACTGATTGTTTTACATTATCACTTATTTATCGCGTGTACCTAAATTACATGTAAACAAAAGAAAAACATCACCTTGTTAAAGGTGGGTGAGGAGCTGTGTAAAGAAGGTGGACAGCTGGTGCTGCGTTCTCCTGCCCTATCCTGCATACCAATAAAACAGTGTAGTTTATACACAGACATCTTACTTCCTACTATCCTATCCTATCCAACTTCCTACTAATACTATAAACGTGAAAGTTGGTGAGAATGTATGGATGTATTGATGTTTGTTACTCTGTCACGCAAAAACTACCTTATGGATTTTAATGAAATTTGGCATACAGATAGAAAATAATCCGGATTAACATATAGACTACTTGTTAACCCGGGAAGATGAACAGTTCCTGAGGGATGCGTGATAAACGACATCCACGCGAGTGAAGCCCTGGGCATAGGCTAGTGGTTAGTAAAGATATTGACGACGTCAGTCTGTGGCATAGGCTAGTGGTTAGTAAAGATATTGACGACGTCAGTCTGTGGTCTAGTGGTTCGAGGTTCGGACTGCTGATCACGAGGTCTTGGGTTCGATTCCCACAGGACACAAATATTTGTGTAATGAACATAAGTGTTTGTGTTGGTCTGGGTGTTTCTTATGTATTTTAAGTATGTATTTACAAAAAAAAAGTGTACTCAGTTTTATATCCATTGTCTACTACCCAAGCAAGCAAGTAACAACAACAAGCAAGCAAGCAACAAGCAAGGAAGCAAGCAACAAGCTCTGCTTAGTTTGGGACGAAATGGTGCTGTGTAAAAAAGTCCCAAAATATTAATTTATTTATATAAATCGTGGAAAGAAAAAATCGCTCACGAGCAGGATTTACGAGGTTTTTTTCTTTCCACAATTTATGTCTTGAGATTTCGCTCCGCATTCGTAATTGCGTTAAAAATAGAAAGATTATTGGTGTGGTTAATAATCCGCATACCAAATACTCCGGTGATTGTCGTTATATTAAGATCCTTATGATCGTCTTTCGTTTTAGTCATAGGCTTAAGTTTTAATACATTAGTATGATTATAATATTATCATATAATTGGAATTAAGCATGGGGATACAAACAGTTTTAGGTTGTAGCGTCCAAAGTCAAAGTATCTTTTATTATTTTGAATATATAAATGACATGCACTTTCAAAATGTTAATTATGAATCTAGGTGCACGGTTCAAAAAAGTTGGTCCTATACAACGTGTTACTGAAATAACTGAAAACCTCTTAAGGGGTCATTGTACTCATCGGTATGAACAACTTTTACTGAAGGACCAAGCCTGTAATCGTGAAAAAAAATCTGCTGTTTATTTTTAAATATCAATTGGGCTTGCGTTTGACCGTTACCTCACCTAATGTTAAGCGATGGTGCGGTCGACGATGGTACACGCTTGCCCAGCAAAAACCTATTCACTTGAGTCTTGAAAGCCACCACATTATACTTTTCGGGAAACACAGACTGCAAAGTGCAAAGAATTCCACTCTTTAGCGGTACGCATGATAAAGCTGTTCCCAATAATTTTACAAAATGTAGGGAACACCGATTATTTTTTGCGATTTCAGGGTTGGTCCAGTAGCAAAAGTTGTTGATGTAACTCTTAAGGGGTCATTGTACTGATGAGTACAATGACCACTTAAGAGGTTTTTAGTTATTTCAATAACACGTTGTATTCTCTACCGGCAAGAAACTCCATTGATATACTCTTTCTAAAAATATCTACCCCCATAATATATCTACTCACATACTGGCATAAATAATAGACATAGCAGTGACGTGACGTCATTGCACCCGTATCGAGTGGAATCAACAACGCGGTTGAACTCACGAGTGGAGCCAGCGTGTCGGGGGAAACTGATTGTTCTAGATTATCATGTACGTTACGCTTGGTAAGAGGGGTAAGCAGCAGTTCAAGTAGTCAGGAAATGTTGCATACAAAGGAAATCCTAAAGTGTGTGTTGAGGTTAAATACACAAATGAAAGGCAGACTTGATTTTTTGTCAAAAATAAACCAACTTTTATAAAAACTAGGTGGAAGCAAGTTCCGTGAAATATAAATATAAATGTATATCTTTTGGGACATTTTTACACAGCACCATCTAGTCCCAAACTAAACAGCCCCCCTAGCCAAGTTTACAATCTACAATCTTCAACGCTAATAGAAAACAATCAAAATGTATGGGAATGACATATCTCAATATGTCATTCCCATACATTTTGATTGTTTTGGCTGAGCTTGTGCTATTGGTACTAGACAATGGATATAATACTAATTTACTATTTTTTTTGTTAATACATACTTATAATACATAAGCAACACCCAGACCAACACAAACACTTATGTTCATCACACAAATATTTGTGTCCTGTGGGAATCGAACCCACGACCTCGTTAACAGCAGTCCGACTCTCGAACCACTAGACCACAGACGTCGTGAAAGTTCTAGTTCCATGTGGTGCCGGACATAAAGAATAGCACCACCCTTATCTCTTCTCATGGGTGTCGTAAAAGGCGACTAAGGGATTAACCAGAGGATGGGCAGCAGCGTTATCTGAGTATTTTACCAACCAACTGCGAGCGCCAACCTGCCTGCCAAGCGTGGCGATTATGGCATATATCCCCTTAACTTGGGGAGGCCTATGTCCAGCAGTGGACGTTTTTTGGCTGAAATCATGATTATGATGTTGATGAGATGAAAGAAAGACTGACTTATTTTCTTATTATTATAAACCAAACAGCTACAGTGACTTTTAAGTCAAAATGTAAATAATAAATAAATAAATATTTTTGGGAAATTTTCACACAGCATCATCTAGTCCCAAACTAAGCAGAGCTTGTACTATGGGTACTAGACAATGAATATAATGCTTATATACTTCTTTTTTTTTTTGTAAATACATACTTATAATACACAAGAAATACCCAGACCAACAAAAACACTTATGTTCATCACACAAATATTTGTGTCCTGTGGGAATCGAACCCACGACCTCGTGATTAGCAGTCCGACACTCGAACCACCAGGATCATTCTCGTTAGATCCATAGTCTAGATCCAGACCACAGACGTCGTCAAAATGTTCTAGTATTATGCCAGGAAACGGCTTCATCTTCTAAGAAAGACGTGGTCATCAATACTGATGCCAGGTGTTCATTACAAGCAATGTTTCTATTAGCTTAGATTGACATAGAATGAAATAATAATGTAGAATGACAGACTAAAACATACAAACTATTGCCGTGCCAAAAAAACAATTAAACAGCAGGACATCATACAAAATGCTTTCCGCTTTTCTAAATCTTATAGCCTTCTAGAGCATGACTAAGTGGTATAGACAAACACTCTATCCGTTTAAGATAGTTGAGTCACCGGCAAGCAACTCGTGAACTGTTGAGTAGCGCCTTGCCAGCCGTCGGCATCGCGGCAGTGTCGCCAGCCTCGGCTAGTGTTGGCCACGAGAAAGGAGGAACAGCTAGTGTACAGTATTTATTATTGTTGGGTGCAGACTTTTGAGATATTGGAGAAGGAAGTTGGCTTAAAAAGAATTTGATATAGAGGAAATTAAGTTTACCTTTGGAAATTAAAATAATACTAAGAGTAAGCAGCTAGTTTTTGTGATGGAATGTATAATAAACACAACGTTCACTCCAGGGTCATCGTCAATCATCAACTCAGCCTATCGCAGTCCACTGCTGGATATAGGCCTCTCCCAAGTTGCGCCACAACACTCGATCCTCTGCCTTCTGCATCCAGTCCCCCCCAGCCACCTTCTTCAAATCGTCGGGTCACTTGGGATAAAAAAATTGGTATCTCTATATCCCTTAAATACATACGTGGGGTGCATTAGAAGAGCCTCCACGAGTGACGATATTTAATTGATCGTCCGGAATACACTCGTCTCTAGTTGGTCTGCTTGGTCTAAGGGTTACATATAAACGCATGACCTTGGAGTGATCACAATATGCAATTGAATAAATAAGGGTATGTACTGCAAATTAAATTGAGCAAATTGTTAAGGATTTTATAAAATATCCTCTTTTCTGAAATCTGTCAAAAAATTATAGTCTCCAGCTATTTAAGGATCACCTAGTTCAAAAAGGATACATTTTGTAATTATGTTAAGTATTTCTCACAGAAAAATACGTTTTTATTACAAAATATGATTTTCTAAACATCTACTCGTAAGTTCTCTCATCTCGTAGCGCCATGACTCACGCAGCCACGCCATGGAACGCCATAAATTATGAATAAACATTATTATTATAGGAGCCATGATCGCTACTCCCATTATCACCCGACTTGTCTTGACGTGTGTATAGACTCATAAGATACGATGCTTAGTCATATTAAAGAATAGAAATGTTGAATGAATTGTTTTAATAGAATATTTTACGAGTTTGCTGGTTACTGCTGACTTTTGGAGTACTGTGTGATTCAATAAGTACTTTGAGGTATGCAAAGAGTACAAAAAAAGTGGAAAGCAAAGTGTTTGAAACGTCAGGAAACAAACTAATAATTATAATAATTTAATTATTTTAATTATTGGTTTCATCTATACTGGATTTTTGCATGCTTAATACAAGCAGAATATAGCAATGTTCCTAAACCACCAATTTTTATATCTGGTACCACCTGTATTCTACGCAAATAAATGATTCTTTCTTTCTTTCTTTAATAACTGAAAAATAATGTAGTGATATACGCGAAATAATTCGTTGAAACATGTTTCAAAGACGCTATCGACATTTAGATTTTTTTTAAATTTGACGATTGAGGGGTTATATTTTAAAATAAAAAAATAAAACGATATTTTTTTGCAAATACTCCAAATGAGCCTAAGCGTGTATAACTTCACTAAAGTAAAAACCAATAAAAAAATTCCATAACTGTGATGTGATGTAGTGCAATTCGGTTAAAAATATCTACTTACAATATATTTTTTATCAAACACTATTTACAAGCACTAATAACAGCTACATAAAATAGGTTTTAAATAAATAAGGAGACAAAAATAGAACAATCCCACCATAATTCAAACTAACACAAGACATTTAATTTTTGAAAACGAATACAAAATTAATCGTTGTGAAGCATTAATTTATGCGGGCCGGGTGAGTGCGGTCACTACGGAAACGGATCCCCCGGGGGGAAATTAAATCGTAAATATTAGAAAAATAATTATAAAGCTGTGTAGTGTTTCAAAACAGGTGTTACAGGGTTTGTTATGTATAAGTTTAATATGAAGTCGGTTTCTGTTACACGCGAATGGGATAGTTTCGGATAGGGATGTAATATACTGTTTGTGTGTGCGTTCAAAAATAATTGGACGTGGTAATTTTGAGTTTGCATTGGCAAACTTCGCCGAGACGTCGCCTTTACCGCAAAGTTTGAAGACAAAGGTCTTCAACCAGTGCGTTCTGCTTGTCATGACTTACGGTGCCGAGACATGGACACTGACAGTTGGGCTAGTCCACAAATTCAAAGTCACTCAGCGAGCTATGCTTGGAGTTTCTTTGAAGCATAAAACCGTAACGAGATTATCCGGAGAAAAACTGGAGTGACCGACATAGCTTGTAGGATCAGTAAGCTGAAATGGCTGTAGCCATGTCTGTCGAAGGACCTATGGCCGCTGGAGCAGACGACTCCTTGAGTGGAGACCGCAAATCGGCAAACGCAGTGTAGCCCCCCCCCGCCAGGTGGACCAACGACCTGAAGAACGTGGCTGGGGGGGACTGGATGCGGAAGGCAGAGGACCGAGTGTTGTGGCGCAACTTGGGAGAGGCCTATGTCCAGCAGTAGACTGCGATAGGCTAAATTTATTGGAATAAACATTACCGATTTGTTTCTAAAATATGGTATTTTTAGCACTTGAAGAGAAACTCGTGTAAGATACAAAACAAAATATCACATAGAAACCTACTTTACAATTGTTTTGCAAGTATGGACGAGAAAAAGGAAGTACCTATCAAAATTTTGGAAATGCTTTTTTAATATCGTTTTAATAACGAGTGTAGGCCTACCGATAATGATGATCATACGATAAAAAAGAACAAGTTTTATAAACAAAAAGGAAGCGATTATTTTCATGGTTTTCTTTAAATAACCATAACAATGCGGACTTTAATGGTATTTTAACAGCCGCAGTTATAACTGACTGTTTATGATAGGGTTTACACCTTTTCTTATTACCCGTCGACTGTTACAAAAACTTTAGTACCGAAGTAATATATGGCTTTCTTGATATTAAAGTAAATAAAATCGGCAAAGTGTGAGTCGGACTCACGCGGTAAGGGTTCCGTACCATCCATCGACCTGATACCCCATAGAAACTGATTTAATTTACGAGAGTTCATCGAAAGACATCAACGCACAGTGCGCGAAATATGAATTTTTGTTTCTCTTTCTTAACAAGGTACCACCACATATGTCTATGTTTGTCCTATTTTTTGTTGCTAAACTACATAGCATGCACTATAATCTGACCAAGTTTGACGTTGGTATATATTACCGTTTTGAAGATAGAGCAGGAACAAAAACGTTGAAAAAATGCATGTTTTTTGAGGTTTCTTGTATGGGGACCCCCTTTGGTTTTAGACTTTTTTTTTGTTTTTAGTATTTGTAGTGATACACCTCATAGAAATAAATATTCTGAGAAAATTTCAACCAGTTACCTATTACCGTTCAAAAGATACAGCCCCGTGACAGACAGACGGACGGACGGATGGACGGACAGCGTAGCGAGAGTAATAGGGTCCCGTTTGGCACCCTTCGGGTACGGAACCCTAAAAAGAGCTTGTCGACCGTTTTGATCGAGTCAAAATAAATACTGCGAAATCATGAATGTCATCATCATCATCATCATCATTTCAGCCGAAAGACGTCCACTGCTGGACATAGGCCTCCCCTAAGCATCGCCACAACGACCGGTCCTGTGCCTTCCGCATCCAGCGGATTCCCGCGACCCAAGAATGTCATGATTTCCGAATTTATTTTGAATCTGTTGCGTCTATTCAATTCAATTCAATTCAATTCAATTCAATTTATTGTGTTTTGTGATACATAGGTATTGCTACTGTTCTTGACATTGCTGATGTTTTATTTTGCTAATAAGTCAGATAATGGCTGTCAAATCACTGTTAGTAGTTAAAGATAGTTTTTGTTGTAAATGATATTAGATTTAGATTGTTTTGGTATTTTATTAAACTATCTGAGGGTATATTTGTCGCTATCGACATGCCGAGATGATAAAACAGTTGTCATTTGGCGGAGGAACTCACTTGAATACGGCATGTGAAGGAGTTGGACATACTTATAACCGGACGTAGTTATCCTCTTATTTTGTAAAGTTGTAATTTAGTAATCTTGTGAAATAATTTGTTGACTAATAACAATAATTAGAAATTAATAATGATGAATTTGATGACTGTTAAGTGACTCAATAATCATCAATATACAGGGTGTCAGGGAAACGCTTCCGAAAACGAAGATAAGTGATAGTGCTGGTGATTACTGATACGAAACCACGAAAACAAATGCGATTCTTTTTATAGATTTTTTATTTATTTTTTGCATTTTTCATTATTGTCGAGTTTTATTTAACTGCCCAAAGCTCGTTATGTATGAAAAATGCAAAAATACTAAAAAAAGAATCGCATTTTTTTTCGTGGTTTCGTATCAGTAATCACCAGCACTATCACCTATCTTCGTTATCGGATGCGTTTCCCTGACACCCAGTATGCTCTTGTGGTTGGTCAAGAGTCCTAATGTGACTATTATTTACTATATCCTTTGGTCCCTGATAAGTGGACATCAGTTCAATTACAACATAGAGCTTAATATTATAAGTATGTATTTACAAAAAAAGTATATAAGTATTATATCCATTGTCTAGACCCATTGTACAAGCTCTGCTTAGTTTGGGACTAGATGGTGCCGTGTAAAAAATGTCCCAATAATATTTATTTATTTATTAATAATATAGAGAAAGTGGTATTTCATGATATGACTGCCTCGTTGGTCTATTGGTCGCAAGCGCGACTGCTGAGCGTGGGGTCCTGGGTTCGATTCCCGGTTCGGGCAAAGTGTTATTGGGTTTTTTCATTAGGAAATTCTCAGTAGCAGCCCGGAGTATGGATTTGTGCTCGGTTAATGGCAATAGGCTCGTCCCCTATGACATGGGACTAAAAAATAACTGGCGAAATGTGCGTGTACTATTACACCTCTGCCTACACCCTCGGGGAAATACAGGCGTGATGTTATGTTATGTTATGTTATTTCATGATATGAGCAAACAAAAACAAACAAAATGTTTAATTTAATTCTGAATTTCCAATACAGTAATTTAGAACCACACAAATAACAAATTAAGCAGAAATAACGATACGATATGAGTAAATAACATATTATTAAACGTATTCATTTATGAAACCGATTCTCGATTTACGATTCGCACAAGCGTAGCCGTAGAGACATTAATAGGCAATTACAATACAATATTGCAAGCAAAGAACCACATATCATAATAAATTATAATATCATATTGTCCCTATGAGCTTTCGATAACGAATCCTGCTGGTATTGGGATATTATTGTTAGTTACAATGACAGCATAATTTTGGAGTACGACAAATTATTACTCGAATAACTTACTGAGGTTGTAACAAATGAAAATAAACTCCAATGACATAAACATGGGAAATTAATAAGAAATACAGTTTTCACAATGTTTAATTTTATTCCATAGGCTTACTTGGGCTGAGAACAAACGAGTGAGAAACGATGTGATAGACATCGTTTCTCACTCGTTTGTTCTCAGCCCATGCATGAATATCTTCAACGCCTGTATAATTTACCGTGAGTGCTTAAAACTGAAACTTACAGGGCGAAACCATCGTTCTCATACATTTTTATAATTAACTCATCATCCTCCGCGCCTTTTCCCAATTATATTGAGGTCGGCTTCCAGTCTAACCAAATGCGGCTGAACAGCAGTATTTTACATGGAACGACTGCCATCAGACCCCCACAACCCAGCTACTGGGTAATACTGACATTCGGAGGTTAGACCAGTTGTCAGACTTTCAGGCTCCTGACTACCCGTAACGACTGCCATAGATATTCGGATGACAACCGGGACCGACAGCTTAACGTGCTCTCCGAGGCACGGAGGGGTCTCGATCTGTAACGAAACGGTCACCCATCCACAGACTGACCGCGGCAAGTGCAGCTTAACCTTGCAGATCGTACAATCCGCGCAGTCGTTTGAGAGTACGAGCCCCTCTAGATTTTTACAATTAACTAATTTCGCAAAATTTCGCCAAAAATTTCGCACATAATTTTCGCAGTATCAAAACTCACGTATCAAGCACGAACATCGACTCACAGCACACGACATTAATAGGCCGTTACAATACAATATTGGTGCAGATAGCAGGCGCATCGCTGGCGTGCCGCAGTCAATCGATGCGCCTTATTGCGCTGTCCGGTATGTGATCATGTATGCAGCTTGTGTTAACAAGAATTTGTTGACCAAATATACCACATTTCCAGTAGGAAAATAGAGGAAAGTAATTGGAAGACCACAGAAAGCAGTAACATAACATAACATAACGCCTGTATTTCCCCGAAGGGGTAGGCAGAGGTGTAATAGTACACCCACATTTCGCCAGTTATGTTATAGTCCCACGTAATAGGGGGCGAGCCTATTGCCATTGACCGGGCACAAATCCAGACTCCGAGCTGCTACTTAGAATTTCCAAATGAAAAAAACCCAATAACACTTTGCCCGACCCGGGACCCCACGCTCAGCAGTCGCGCTTACAACCACTAGACCAACGAGGCAGTCAGCAGAAAGCAGTAGTTTACTCAAATTATCTTTGCAATGTTTTTGGTGGAACAAATTTTTGTATTAGCTCGAATTGTGGTTGTGAGTGAGGTATTTAACACTGATTGTATCTCATTATTATTTAATTAGGTTTAGCTCATGACATTGTGAAAAAAATGTGGTATGCCTCCTTTGGTATAGAACCTGAATTCCTAAATTAAATTCCTTAATTATCTAGTTGTCTGGAAGAAATCGCCTTGAGCGATAAGACCGCCCAATGTACGTGTATTCTATATAAGTCATATATGTTGATATTTTCTTTAGTGTACAATAAAGAGTATTTGCATTGTATTGTAGTTTTTATTTTTATTTTTAACGCATTTTCGCAAACGCATACTAAGCGAAATGTAAAGATATAATTTGTGGAAAGAAAAAATCGCTCACGACCAGGGGGTCTACTCCCGTTTGACGATATTCGATAAATCGTACGATTCATCGCACAATTTGCTACTCGGGTTAACCATCGTTCCCTCATCACATGCGATTATCGTTTTTTGACTTTTGTTTCTCTGATCTCCGGTAAATTGTATATGACTATGAACTGTAGTCTATCTTAATTGTGCCTTTTTTATGTGCCTATCTTTATTGTGTAGTTATCAGTCGGAGCGAAAGTTCGTACTTCGTTTGTCGTTCGTAAAACGCGAGTAGACCCCCCTGTATTCGAACCATCGACTCCTGGCTCAGTAAACCAGTGCTTAAGCCACTAAGCTACCGTGAACACTGCTCTTGGTATCGAATTTAACTTCCACTTACGTCTTACGTGCATACGTGCATATCATGGCAAAATCCCATCATTCGACAACTGAACAATAACTTCTGTTAAGACGCTGGCAACAGCCAAATACCCCAAATAGGCTTCTTTTAAAAATATTTTTAGCTGTATCTATTCAGTTTGTGGAAGTGAAGAAAATATATGTTAATCTTGATCGTATTTTCTGAAACTGTATTGTGCCCAAAACACGTTTTCTTGAAGTTTTCTCGATAGAAAAGAATTGTAAACTAACCTCTTAAAACATACTTTAAAGCAAACAATCTTTATTGTTTACTAAATATTATAAATAAAATTAAGAAAACAATTGAGAAAGACAATAATCTAAACATTTGTTGTTTCTGTTTTTCAAATAAGCTTTTAGTATTTTATTTAAAAAAAAAAAAAAAAACATTCAAGTTGAGCGGCGTATCCGACGTCCCTCGGCTCGTTGCCTCTCTTTCAGTTCTGTACGAAACGACAGTGACCGCAGAGGTCTGATTGTTTAGGTGTTGTCAGCCTCTTAATATTATAATTCAAAAACAAACTGCAGTTTGTTTAAAAGGAAAACCTTCCTAATTTGCGACTTACGTGTTGACCGTTTTCGAAAGTTTGCTCGTAGCTGACTGATAAACAAAATATCTACAAAATCATAAACATAACAATCACTGGTACTATTACTGTCCCTGACATTCACCCCTGCTACTTATGAGATGCAATGTGCATGAAACAGCCAATCATAAATCATACAATAATAAAGCTAAACTCAATAAGCCAATGATGAAGCAACTAGCATTATGGCTCACACATGTAGCGGTCAGGGTTGTCAGGTTCACACAATATAATATGTATAATACCTATTCAAAACAATATTTATTTTTGATTAGGTATATATTTTTTCATAAGTAATCTGCAAAATTTGTGTTCACATAAATCGACAAAATGTAGGGAACAGCTGTTTTTTTTCGCGATTTCTGGTTTTGTCACATAGTAAAAGTCGTTCATACTGATGAGTACAATGACCCTTTGAGAAGTTTTTAGTTACTTCTATTGAAGTAAGTATTGTTGTTTTTTTTAGTTTTTTTGTGGAAATAAATAAAATAAAATAACGACGTCTGTGGTCCAGTGGTTCGTGGGTCGGAATGCTGATCACGAGGTCGTGGGTTCAATTCCCACAGGACACAAATATTTGTGTGATGCACATAAGTGTTTGTGTTGGTCTGGGTGTTTCTTATGTATTTATAAGTATGTATTTACAAAAAAAAAAAGTACATAAGTAAAATATCCATTGTCTAGTACCCATATCACAAGCTCTGCTTAGTTTGGGACTAGGTGGTGCTGTGAAAAAAAAAAAAATGTCCCGTACATATATAAAAAATAAATAAATAAATAAGTGACGTGTATAACTACCTATGTTATCGTGTTATTTATTATTATTTATTTTTAAGCTTTTGTTTTTGAACAATTAATAATCTGTTCAGGGCATTTCTTACGTAGATAAAAACCATCCTGCAATTCCTAACGAGTTTTGGATATCCCTGTGACAAATTTACATCAAGATTTGTTAAGTTGTAAAAAATTATAAACTGAAATATAAACTCTCACACAACAAGTTTTATTGGCTTATTCCCATTCGCTCCAAGATTTTCTTCCCACGAGCTCCAAAACGGAAAAATAATGCAATATTATTATTTAGTGTAAACAGCGTAAATACGAATATTGGTTTTATTGTTCAACTTTATTTGGCTACCAACTAAATTAATCAGAGGTAAGTAATGACCCTGCCACCGACAGACACTTGATTATCGAGTGACAATTAGCAGCAGGCGCCGTCAGATGGCGCGCGTGCGTTATTGCCGTAACATTAGCTCGTATGATCCACATTATCCCTATCTCCTCTATACGTGGAGTGCAATTGATAATTAGTGTTCAGTGAGATAGATCGTTAGTGAATTATGGGATTGTAATTTGATTGTGTAGACTAAATTACAGTTTTTTTTAACATCATAATTATCTCTGTTATTTGATTTTTTATATTGACAACCATCAAAAAACCCACAGAAGGATTGGAAGGAAAAGGGGAGGCCTTTACCCAGCAAACCAATAAAATAAAACACAACATAACATTATTATCTTTATCCATCGTTAAGAAACCCTGTTTCTTAATAAGATATCGCTGACGTCTACGATAGCTTAGTGACTAAAGCACTGAGCCAAGAGTCGCAGGTTCGAATCCTGTTCGTGAGCGATTTTTTCTTTCCACAATTTAAAACTTTAAATTTCGCTTCGCATGCGTAAATACGTTAAAAATAATAAAATTATTAGTATCTGTCTTAAAATTATTCTTATAATTACGAAAAATATAGATAGAAAAAATGTCGTTTAGCCAAATACACTTCAGCTTGCCAATTAAGCTGAAGTGTATTTGGCTAAACAACATTTTTTTTTACGTATCATATCTACCTCATAGTATTGCATTCAGTGTTTTTAACTCAAATAATAATTTAAGGTGAGTTTAGTTTAAAGTAAACTCTAAAAAGTTATTTAACATCACCAGCATACCACTCCAACAATATTTCGAAAACCAAGAAAATAATAAACATATAACAATGAAAATATTCCACCGCTAACCTAACAATACAAGCTAAATTCTTGAATTTTAAATCTAGCATCCCACCAGACATCTATACAGGAAGAAAACTTATAAAAAATTCAAGCTGGACACTTCGATGCGATACAAAACATTTTTCCCGAAGAAAAGGCGGCGGTATCCGCACGCCCCGCTATTCGCGGATTATCCGCAAAATATTTTCAATATATCCGCAACTTATGTAGATACGTATCCGCCTCGAGCGCGCAAACTTCGCCAATATGCCGGCGGAATCTGACAATACTTTTACGTGCGTTTACATTTTTAAAACGTTTTCGATTTATTTTACCAATTATGTAGATAAGCTCGTGGTTGCTGTGATGATGTTTCTTACAAATTAAATCATCAACTCAGCCTATCGCAGTCCACTGCTGGACATAGGCCTCTCCCAAGTTGCGCCACAACGCTCGGTCCTCTGCCTTCCTCATCCAGTCCCCCCCAGCCACGTTCTTTAGGTCATCGGTCCACCTAGCAGGAGGGCGCCCTACGCTGCGTTTGCCGATTCGCGGTCTCCACTCAAGGACTCGTCTGCTCCAGCGGCCATCGGTCCTTCGATAGATATGGCCAGCCCACTGCCACTTCAGCTTACTGATTCTACAAGCTATGTCGGTCACTCCGGTACTTCTCCGGATAATCTCGTTTCGGATTTTATCCTACAAAGAAACTCCAAGCATAGCTCGCTCCATAGCTCGCTGAGCGACTTTAAACTTGTGGACTAAGGACTAGCCCAACTGTCAGTGTCCACGTCTTGGCACCGTAAGTCATGACAGGCAGGACGCACTGGTTGAAGACTTTTGTCTTCAAACTTTGCGGTATAGGCAGGTATACAAATTAAATGCACGTGATCAAAGTGCGATGCTATTTAATTTCAGATATTACTCAATGGACCAAATGCTTGAGAGATGCTTTTTCAGAATTACGCGAAATATGTACGGTATCGTGATAATTTTAATGCTGGATTACGTGTGTTGGCCACAGAAATAAATAGAATGGTTGTAATCACAGATCATGTATTGTTTATGTCCAGTGTTGTCAGTTGTCAATTTAACTGTAACTATACAAATTTGTCATGAAATTGTAAAGTATTATGTATTTATTATTAAGTATTATGTATAAGTTTTGTAGTGTGTGCGTCAAATGGAGCGCAAGAATAAAATATTTTTCTTTCTTTCTTTCTTTAATCACAATTTTACTTGCGATTCATGCGTGACAACTTTCCGAACAAACTACGCCTACCATATTGACGTCATTAATTTTTAAAAATTAACTTTAACCAAATGTACTTTACAGCTTTTGTTTCTGCAGTTAGAAACAGCACAATGAAGGCATTTTTGCGGGTTTTTGTTACAGTATTTACAGAAACAAGTCATAAGGCGTACTGAGAAAGGCTTTGAAATGAGCTGCACTATGGTGCAGAGTGTTTGCACGCGTGTCCTGCCCTCTTGGTAATTTATTTATTTATTTATTTATTTAAACTTCATGCAACATGTGTACATAGGCGGACTTAATGCCTTAGGCATTCTCTCCCAGTCAACCTTAGGGTGATACAGAGATGACAAGGCAGGTGCAATATTGATTCACGACACAAAACAAGATGAGAAATAAATTACCACTAAAACAATAGATAAACATACATGGTATATATATATAACATACAATAAGTACTAAATATATATAATAATATACTATTATAGTCATAGATAAAATACTAATGAGATGATTCTGCCAAAATTTTATCTAGAAAGAACTTCCGAACTTTCCTTTTAAAAGAGTCCCGACTGGTGGCCATCCTAAGCTCGAGAGGTAGCTCATTCCAAAGAAGAATTGATAATTGATTGTAATTCTATCTATTTCTGTGGTTATGGCCTTAAACCGGAACTATGTATAGTGGAATATAACATTTTGACATTGATAGCGTTTTTATTTCGTAAGCAGTACGGGCGGTTTTCCATTTCAAGTACTACCACCGACGTGCACTTTACTATGAACAACCAGGAAAAAATATTACCATAAAAATATACCACTACATAATTTTGCTGATCTTCTTTACAGAATCGCCTTGCAAGTCGCCTTTTTCAAAATCCACGGCAAACGAGGGTATAGCCTTTTTGCTAGGAACCATAAAGTTCATAATTATTATTGAGTATTCCCAAAAGTTTATCCCCAAAGAAAGAAAAAATAGCAGCACCCTACCTCTTCTCGTGGGTGTCGTAAAAGGCGACTAAGGGGTTCACCAGAGGATGGGCAGCAGCGTTCTCCGAGTATTTATCCAACCAACTGCGATCGCCAACCCGCCTGCCAAGCGTGGTGATTATGGCATCCCTTTTGGAGGAGACCTATGTCCAGCAGTGGACGTCTTCCGGCTGAAATGATGATGATGATGATTCTCATCCCCTTGTTCTATTTTTTTTTTTTTTTTTTTTCATGTTATTGGATGGCGAAACGAGCTAAAGGCCCACCTGATGTTAAGTGGTTACCTTTGCCCATAACAACTGCAATTCCACCTAGACTGTTACCTAAATGGTACTGCAAGTCGGTTCGCCAAACTGAGACATTAAGGTGGAAAGTCTCATGTGATTGTAATTTCACCGGCACCCGTACCCTTGTTCATACAATAGGATCAAAAATATACTAAATGACGGTCTGAAGCCTACGCTTTGATGATCAGAGTCCGCATTTACCATGACAGATTGACGGCGTTTACCACCATCATCACTACTGTATTTTTGTAATTCGGTCTTAGCGATAGCTATATTTTGGACTATATCTCGTTCAATGCGTTCTCGCTCATCAAGTTCTACTTCAATATTTGAAGAATTTAAGACCTCAATCTCTGTCTGCAAATCATGAAACCTTGTTGATTTTCCTTGGAATTTATTTAGTTTTAAATTTAACTCGGCAATTTCTATATTTGATATTTCAGATAATTTACTGATTTTGTCTAAATAGCTTTTAAATGTAATTTGTCCTTTAATTGAACTTCGTTTCACAAGTAGTTCCCTTAAGCAAGTTTTTGAAGTGGATTTATCGCCACCCTCAAAAGGCATTATGAGCTGTAGATTAAACTTAATGTATGTGAAATTAAGGTAAACTTTAAAATGTATATAATCGTGCTACGAATATATTATATTATGTATCTACAAAGTTGAAATTATTAAGAAAAGGAATAAAATTAAGATGTTCTCACGCTCCTCGGTGGAATCCACTGGGAAGCTGGTCTCGGCTGGAAGCTGGATCTCACTCAGCCGAACTGGCAATGTAGAACTTTGCAGACTGACTTAGTTGACTAACTTGGCACGCAGGGAACTTAATGCCTGAAAATGTCGGCAAATCGGCTTGAATGATTAAAGAACTACATAACATAACATAACATCACGCCTCTATTTCCCCGAAGGGCTAGGCAGAGGTGTATAGTACACCCACATTTCGCCAGTTATGTTGCGAGTCCCATGTAATAGGGGGCGAGCCTATTGCCATTAACCAGGCACAAATCCAGACTCCAGGATGCTACTGAGAATTTCCTGATAAAAAAAACCCAATAACACTTTGCCAGACCCGATAATCGAACCCAGGACCTCACGCTCAGCAGTCGCGCTTGCAACCACTAGACCAACGAGGCAGTCGAATATAAAGAAAATACTAAATATTACTGCTGTCCTATATGAATTAATGATCTATATTTAAGTTGTTTATCAAATAAATGCACTAGGGAGCAAGTATGAAAAGAGAAAAGAAAAAATGATTTTATTGTGGGCGGTGTATGTAGGTACTTCAACCCATATGCTTATTTTGTACGATAAAACCTTGTAAAACTTATGAAAACAGCACAAATTAGGACAAGTTAGTCGAATATATGTATTTAAGAATGGATAAATAGGTATAGATTTTGGACAATGGTTATAGTAACGGAACAAAGGTGGGCACTTAACTTGGTACTGATGACGAAGATTGACGGCTTTCCGGTACGATCTTTAGCTGATTCGTTGTCCAGGAAGGCAATGCTGGCCTTCAGTATCCAAATCTCCACCAAATTCCTTTCTTCTTGCAACTTTAGAATCACCTACTATGACTCAACTCGTGATTTATGTTTCCGATTTTGCTAATGTCTTGAAATGTCCTGTCACGGTCGCCAAAATTTCTTGTTTAAGTACAAGAATGGAATTCCCTTTAGTAAAACTCAGAAGAACAAGTAATTTCGTATAATTTTGAATATTAAGTGGTTTTACAAGCAGCCTAGATGATTATCAGTTTCGTAATTTAGTACCAAAAATCTAACTATCTACATAAAAGTGACAATTTGTAGAAAATAAATATAGTTGACGTAAAACATAGATAAGAGAATTTGCTCTCAGATTATTTGTAGGCGCTTGTACAGGCGGTATGCCACTGGTCGATTTTTTTTGTCCAATTTCGTTGCCCAATCTCATTTATATGATGATCACTGTTTTTATATATACAACATTTGATCAAAGTCACATTGGACAAAGAAATTTGACGAGTGGCATAACATCCTAAGGAGTAATTAGTATTTTAATATTCTGTCAGTTATAATAATATTTTTAATCCTTTCTCAATCCAGGTCAGATGTTTCTTAGAACTGGAAATAATTTGTTTAAGGTTCCAACCACAAAACAGTGGAAATTTAAGGTAAACAGACAGACAATTTAACAAGCGGTGCCCCTCCGGTTTGTTTATAAACAAAGTAATGTATTACCGAACCTTGTTCCCTCCAACTGAATGAATTACAATGAATAGTTTTACACTTTCCCATCACTACTTGGGAAGTAAAGTGTACTTTAGGACACTGTAATTAGAGTTGATTTAGTTTAATGGCACCAGAAGTAAGGTTTTAAACAAAGTGTCTATGTTGGAACCAAATGTTTTGCTTTTGTCAAATAGCTACTACAGTAAAGAAATACCTAGTTTGTAAATGATTGAAAATGCTTGTTGTTATAACTTCACAAAAGGATGCCGATAATATATCTTATTATGAAGTCGATTAGAAGAGCCTCCACGAGTGACGATATTTAATTGATCGTCCGGTGCACCTTGGGCAGTCAGCCCCGCTACCAACCTGCTGACTGGCTAATCTTTTTCTCACGGCATGAGCTATTATCATTATGTAGCTCACGTCGACATAATAAAAGAAGAACAAGATCTTAATATAATCCCGCGTCCCCTTTTACGAAAAAAACAAGCGCTCCATAGATGGTAATGCAGCATGACATGCTTTATGTGCTGTCATGCATGATTGTTCAATTGTATTGATTGTTGCGAATGACATACAAACTACAACAATTAAACAATGACACGAACAGCTCAGCACGTAAAGCATGTCATGCAGCATTACCGTCTAGGGACCGCTCTATAGAGACAGTCATGCATAATATTACATACCTATATTTTCACCATTTCGTCTGGTCATATCAGCCTTTGACTGTCCTACTGCTGGGCATGGACCTCTTCTCAAAATGGGAAAGTTTTAGGCCTAAGTCCACCACGCTGGCTTACTGTGGGTTGGCGGACTACACCCACGAATGAGAATTGTATGAAGCACTCTCCTATTTCCTTCACCGTTAAAGCAAGTGATAATCAAATTCTGCACAGGAATTTGAAATGTCAGAGGTACGGGCCGAGTTCGAACTCAGATTCTCCTGTATGGAAGGTAAGCGTTCGACCGCTAGGCTATCACTGCTATAGACTTCTGGTAGAGTATTTAATAAATAATAATGTCTTCCCGGCCGAATTTCAGTCACGGCGACCAATCTCAACGGACATAATTAGCGCACAAATGTGTGCGCAAACACAGGTGCACTCTCTTTTCCCTCACTCTCATAAAATATCATTGAATAAGGTACAAATATCAATTTACTAATAAAACATAACATAACATAACCAGCCCATTACTGTCCCACTGCTGGGCACGGGCTTATTCTCAGTATGAGAAGGCTAAGGCCTTAGTCCACCACGCAGGCCTAGTGCGGGTTGGTGGACTGCACATACCATTGAAAACTGTATGGAGCACTCTCTGGTGTGCAGGTTTTTCTCACGATGTATTTTTTCGCCGTTAAAGCAAGTGATAATCGAATATAAATCCGCACATGAATTCGAAAAGTCAGAGGTGCGGGCCGGGATCGAACTCACACCCTCTTGCATGGAAGGCAAGCGTTCAACCGCTAGGCTATCACTGCTATACTAATAATAAAATAATAATAATTTGTCAATAAAATAAAAGTAATCATAATAAATAACACTACTCCCTTCAACTACTCTTAAAATAAATATAAAGAAGTTCAAACTTCTTTTATGATCAAAAGGCAGACCATCAAGTTTATTGCGTGATAAACCCCTTCGTCACAGACAGTAGCTATCGCTTCGCACCCTTAATAAACCTATAACGGGTCCATAACCCCATGAATTGCCCACAAGCGGTTTTATTGAGTTTCGCAATTTATTGGGAAAATAAATTTATTTTTCGTGATTGTGTGGGTGAAGTTACGTACGAGTACTTTTCCGGATTCCGGTCATCCTGAATTTTAAACAAGGCTTCCAAAATTGCTTTGGAAAGGATGGTTGAAATGGCGGCAGGTCACGGGAACTACATGTGACTCTCGAATTCCTCTTAAACTGAAGGGGAAAATCTATAAGACCATGATAAGACCTGCTGTCCTGTATGGATCGGAATGTTGGGCTACGAAAGGAATTAATGAAAGGCAAGTACATGCAGCTGAGATGAGAATGTTAAGAGGAATGTGTGGTGTAACGAGAATGGATAGGATAAGGAATGAATATGTAAGAGGGAGTCTGGAAGTAGCGCCAGTGACAGAGAAGTTAAGTAGCAATAGACTGTCATGGTATGGACATGTGATGAGGAGGAATGAGGAGCATGTTACGAGGAAATTTTTAAGTATGAATGTTGATGGCTATAAGAAAAGAGGGAGACCGAAGAAAATATGGATGGATTTTGTGAAAGATGATATGAATAGAAAGAAAGTGAACACGGAGATGACGGCTGATAGAGATGTATGGAAGAAAAAAAACATGCTGCGCCGACCCCAAATAAATTGGGATAAGGGCAGGAGGATGATGATGATGATGAGTGTGCGTTCGTTGTTCTTGATGAAAACAAGGAATTTTCCATCTTTTAATACTCAATTCTTTATTGCATTCCACATTGGTAGTATAAACAGGTGGTAGGCTTAAAATTAAGAATCAATTAATATGGACACTGTTGGGCACAGTACAGCGCGGTTTCTTCTATTTTACACCTGAAAAACACAGACATAGTAAAAAATATAGACTAAGTGCTGCGAACAACCATAGTGAAGCCAACAAAAACCGTGCTCCTTCATGTACAACCAGTGCTCACGCACACATATGCACCTTAAACTGTGCTCACCCCTCTCATTTCACATGTCGCGGCATCTTCCAGTAAGCATTGCGAAAACAAATATCCTTCAGGTGCATGGTGTGTGCGTGAGCTCTGGTTTTACACAAAGGAGCAGATTTTTTTTTTGGATTCACTATGATTGTTTGCAGCACTTCGTCTATATTTTTTACTATGTCTGTGGGTCATAATTAATTATTGGATAATCAAGCTGATTTCAATTGAATAGAAAAATTATAACTATCATACGGAAGTAGGTATTCTCGTAATTACCGGACAATAATTCAGTTTCCCACTAACTGCGACTCCAATTATTCAAAACGATGTTAGTACCGGTCACAGTAATGGCGGAAATGCTGCAAATTTAATAATAACTGCTGCTTTCTGCTACTATTATCCATTTATCAATAGTATGTTCTAATAGGGGTTGTATTACAATGTGTGTATTGATAACGTTGCGGTTTTATGGGGTAGGGTGCCAGTGGCCGGGGTGCTGGCCAGAAAACCTCCACGTGTGCCTGACAGCTGCTAGTCCTTCTGGACACGTCTGGCGGGAACGGCAGTTGTTATGCCGGTACATCCTGGGTACAGGCAATAAATATCCTTTCGAGGGACATTATTATCCTTCGCCATCTTATTGCCTGTGGAAAATATTCTGGAGCGGGAGGGGCTCGATCTGGGCCAATGGGGCATGACTCCGCGTGTTCCTCTGAAGTTAACAGAGGGCATAGTGGAGGATGAAGGATGAGGAAGAAAACCTAAACGAGTATAGGCCTTGGGGTAGTCTGCTGCTTGGCGTAACGCGGTTGGTGTTGCTAGCGTGGCTGGCGAGGCTTGAAAGGCTGGCGTGGCTGGCGTAGACCCCGTGGCTGGTGAGGCTGGTGAGGCAGGCGTGGCTGGCGTGGCCGCACGGGGAAAAGGGGCTCACCTACTTGTGGCGAGCCGGAACCTTTCGGGGGTGGTTGTGCGAATACCCACGGGTTCCAAGACCCCCGGCCAAAGGTAGTTGAAGGAATACCGTGGTGGTTTTATTCGTTTAGAGTCCGACACTGCTCCGCCGACCCCGGGCGAAGTGCGTGCATGAAGATTTCCCCGTAGAAAAAAAGATGGCAGTAGCCGCGGTCAGAATTTATTTTTAGACTTTCCTTTGTAGAGGAATGAGTTTTTAAGCAAAATAGCAGTTTGGATGCGTTTTTGTTGCATTTGATATAACTGTATAGAAACTGTTGACCAACTTAGTCTTCAGTCATTCCCACTGCATGCTGCCTGCAAGAAAACCGCAAACATATCGACAATTTCATTGTAGTTATGTCAACTGCAAAGTTTATGACTGGACACAAAAATGGAGAATCAAACTAAATGAATCCAAATCGATTCACATTGACTTTACCAACTAAAATAGTTATTACCACCCGATTTTTGTTAACGGTCTACAAGTGCCTTATGCAAACCTTGGCATTACACTTGACGCAAAGCTGCGCTGGAAAGCTCACGTTAAAAAGAAAAGAAAGGAACTCGATATGCGATACAAAAATATGTATTGGTTACTCGGTAGGAAATCCTGCCTAACAATTCCTAACAAATTATTGTTATACAATCATATACTCATGCCGATTTGGACGTACGGAATCCAACTTTGGGGCTGTACTTGGCGTTAAGACCGCCTTTGTACCCTGTTGTGCATAAAGAATTAAATAAATAAAAAAAAAAAAATTAAGCCTATGATCCAGCTAACGTTGCCTGTCAAATCGGAATTTCCATTAAATTTGGGACTCAAACAGAAAAAATGAAAAAAAAAAAAAAAAATTCATTGAATGCTTTTGCTGGCTTGGCACCCGCTCGTCACTTGGGGTTGACACTGAAAATCAGCGCTGTGTTTCGACTCACGTTACAACACAGCATCATGCTGAGTGTCAACCTCATTGCCGCAGCTACGACATGCACCATATAATTAAGTTATTTTTGATGTGTACCTACCGCATGTCGTCTTGTTGTGGCAATAAATCATTTTTCTTTCTTTATTTCTTTCTTCTTTCTTTAAAATTACTTGAAAAAAAAAACGAGTGTGCTTTTTAGACCACACGACTGAAGTAAAACTTCACTAATATAAATCTCCCTCAATACTATTTCAATGTGAATAAAGGAATGGCGGCGCGGCGCGCGATTTCTGCCGGCGCTGTGTCGTGGCCGTACCGCGCCTCGCTCCCCGCGTCCCGCACCACCCCCTCCGTTCGCCTCACGACTCGTAACGCATTCACCAGCTTACGCCCCAAGTCAAGCATGCCTAAAGAAGTTTAACTTCAAAAATTTGTTTACCTAAATCGCTATTACTGTAACCACACAGAAACATAAGCCAGCGGTCACACTATCGTTCGGAAGGCGATTACAAGGGTCGTTTGACATTTATGTGGGTTGTGGCTAATTGTTTATTTAATCCTGACCAGATCGGCTGTGTTAAGCTCGTCAACACTGGCTTTCCTTGACTGCGGATAAACTAACTGTTCGATGATATTTACTGCTTTATGCAGATTTATAGGGTGGCCATGGATTGTAGTTATAAATTTTCAGAGAAATTTGTAGAAAGTTACAATAAGTAGTGACTAGGTTTTATGAGCGTCTTTAAATGTGTAACGTTTAATAAATACAAGTGTAGCGACATCTATGCGCTACATGGAAACTAACAATGACATAGTCAAATGACGACAGCAATCCTGAATCACGCACGAGAGTAAAGTAGCGACATCTACCCTTCTACATGAGAACTTCCTGAATCACGCACGCAGAGTATGCCACGGACTTAGCATATATACAAGCTCCCAACATCAACCGTTGGGCAGTGCCCGCCAGGCGCAGAACCAGCCTGGTCGGAAGATCGGAGGAACACGATACCTCGTTCCTCCACATAAGCTTTTGAGAAGAAAGACTCAATTTTTCGAATTTTTAAGGTTGGTTCACATCATACAATGCATACGGTGCCGAGACGTGGACACTGACTGACAGTTGGGCTAGTCCACAAATTTAAAGTCGCTCAGCGTGCTATGGAGCGAGCTATGCTTGGAGTTTCTTTGAAGGATAAAATCCGTAACGAGATTATCCGGAGAAGAACCGGAGTGACCGACATAGCTTGTAGGATCAGTAAGCTGAAGTGGCAGTGGGCTGGCCATGTCTGTCGAAGGACCGATGGCCGTTGGAGCAGACGAGTCCTTGAGTGGAGACCGCGTATCGGCAAACGCAGCGTAGGGCGCCCCCCTGCCAGGTGGACCGACGACCTAAAGAACGTGGCTGGGGGGGACTGGATGCGGAAGGCAGAGGACCGAGCGTTGTGGCGCAACTTGGTAGAGGCCTATGTCCAGCAGTGGACTGCGATAGGCTGAGTTGATTGATGATACAATGCATTCCGATGCTCACTTAAGTCAGCCGCCGACTGTGAGGTAGCTCAAACTACGTAAACACGTAGTTTATTAATTTGTTATAATTATCAACCTTATGTACGCTACAGTGCATATAATTTAATGATGTCTTCCTTGACGTATCCGTCAACGGCGAACCTTGTTAGTTCCGGACACGAGAGCGGAGGTGGCTAGCGAAACCAAATTTGGTTTTAAAGGTCCTGTTGCAAGGCGCACAGTGCAACTGACCTGAAGAGTTACACGTGTAGGTATAGGAAGGCTTTTGACGGTTTTTTTTACTAAGGCATTTTTCATCGAGGTCTTACAAACGGCGTAATAAATAATTTAATGGGGGTGACTATGCAACCGCCTTATAGTCCACCGCTAACCACCTTGCCTAAGTAAATATCATCAGCTTTTGTCATCTGGGCATTATAATACTGCGTATCACCATAGAACAAAATAAATAATAGTTGTTATCACTAAGAAATAACCGTTTTCCAGTTATCAACATTGATGAAAAATATTGCATACATAACTATCGTGAGTTAAATTCATAATGATTAATATAAACGGTTTCACTCACGTTATATCATCGGGTGTGCCCGACCGGTTTCGAGCTCGAACGGAGCCCTTAATCATGAGCTGGTTACGCGGCGGCGTCGCGCACCAAACTGTGGATTTAGAGGCCACAGCGCAGCAGTGTGTGTACCGGTGATAATCCACGTGAAGACTCGGACACGACGAGCGACGAAGATGCACGACCACCACCGAAACCAGGCGCTCCGTCACCGTCTTCGCGAGCGCAGCGCTACGCGGCGCGCTGTGGCCTCTAAATCCACAGTTTGGTGCGCGACGCCGCCGCGTAACCAGCTCATGATTAAGGGCTCCGTTCGAGCTCGAAACCGGTCGGGCACACCCGATGATATAACGTGAGTGAAACCGTTTATATTAATCATTATTGCATACATATTTTTGAATAAAAAAACAAGAGTAAACGACCATCGTCGAATCGAAACTAAAACACAAAAAAAAATAGCCGTCACATTGAGCAACCGAACGTTTTGCGGGTAAAAAAAGCAGTATCGAATTCACAACGGGATCACAGTTACAGTTCAGTTGGTATCCGCCATTTTTGGGGAAGGGGATTCCAAAACTCGTCTGTTATAGAAATGAGATTAAAAATAAAACAAGAACTACACAGTCGCGGAAATATGACAACTACCCGAACAGGGCCTGATTCGACGATTTTCGTTCAAACAAGATACGTCAATAATTCCTGTACCAAGCACTGTCTCAATATTGGTACAGCGTTAACGAGTTGGCTCAACTAGCACTTAAAAATAAACTTTATTTTTCAAGTAATAAGGTTGGTATTCTTTTGTGTTGGTGACTAATTATTTTATTTAAATATTTGCCAATTACGTCCGCGCCGCGATTTGCTAGGCGGACGTTTGAAATAATGACTGGTAGCTCTTATACAGGTAATAGATGGTTGTGAATAGGGGTCTTTATTTGTATGTAAAGAGTGGTTGGTATTGTGTGGGATTGCTCAATCAGGTTTTATTGTTACCAATAATTGTATTTTAACATGAATAGTGTTCAGTTTTGACTGATTGATTTGATTGATTGATTGCGGTGTTGGCAACTAAAAACCTATAGTATATACATAAGAAAAATCGATATTCATACGTAAGGACACAACTCATTTGGGAAAACTATTCAAGAAAAGTAGTCAAGTTAAATAATAAATCATTATTAATTGTAAATTGAAAGTGAATTAATCACTTTTCTTAACGATAAAAAATTTCATTTGATTATTTTACTGAAGAGTTTTTCCAAATGAGTTGTGTCCTTACGTATGAATATCGATTCTGATAACGTACCTCACAGGAACAACAGGGTTATTGTTTTAATTCATATAATTTATACACAGTATGTAACATACAATCATAATTAAACATCAAAATAATGAAAAATATTATAAATAATATTTTTATGATAAAACAGATATTGTTCAACAAACAAGCATTTTTACAAGCGAGAAATGTAACTTTTACTAAAATACTTATAAAAAATAAATATAACGTCACAAGTTCTCGCATCAGTCAAGAGTCTCATTAAGCGATGTTATTAAATAAAAAATACACTTCAGCCTCTACTCGATAAGACTGGCCATAATTGATAAAAATAACAAATCAGTAAGGAAAACAGATTGCTATATACTTTTAATATTAGAGTTATTAAATAGCAGTTTCCATATTGTATAATAAATAAATAAATAAATAAATATTTTGGGACATGTTTACACGGCACCATCTAGTCTCAAACTAAGCAGAGCTTGTGCTATGGGTACTAGATAATGGATATAATACTTATACAGTTTTTTTTTCGTAAATACGTACTTATAATACATAAGAAACACCCAGACCAACACAAACACTTATGTTCATCACACAAATATTTGTGTTCTGTGGGAATCGAACCCACGACCTCTTGATCAGCAGTCCGACAATCGAACCACTAGACCACAGACGTTGTCAAATATAGTTGCTATCTTATTGTATAGTTGCTATCTTATTGTATAGTTGCTATCTTATTGTATAGTTGCTATCTTATTGTATAGTTGCTATCTTATTGTATAGTTGCTATCTTATTGTATAGTTGCTATCTTATTGTATAGTTGCTATCTTATTGTATAGTTGCTATCTTATTGTATAGTTGCTATCTTATCTAAAAGTGTCATCAGATTTTGGGCTTTATTTACTATTCATATTATTTATTAAACAAAATATTATTATTTACAATTTTAACAATTAATGCACACATAAAAATACGCATACGGATGTATTTGAAAAATAACGAAAAACGAGCTACTGCTAATTTTTAAACAAATCTCAAATCAAAGGAATCAATAATGGGCGGCGCGGCGGTGATATTTTTTAAATCTGTAACAAATGGTCAGTTAGTTATTCACATGCCTAGACCTCTCCGTGTCTCGGAAAGCATGAGAAGCCTTCGATCCTGCGCCTGATCTCTCTCCGGTCGTATCGGATTGCCGTTCCATTGGATTATAAGAGTGAGGGAATAGAGAGTGCAACTGTGTTATCGCACACACTTGTGCACTATAAAATGTCCCGCGCAGATGGCTAGTCTCCGTTGAGATTAGCCGCCAAGACCGACACTTGGCCGGGAGGATATTATTTTTATTCACAGGTGCATGTTCATATTTATTAAGTTCCCGCATCGAGTTATTAATTGGTACTTTTATTTATTGTTCTCATGTAAGTGACGATTGTGCTAAGTGAAACATAAAGTTCTTTAAACCGATATTAAAGTTATGTGTGCAAAGAACATTGAAATCAATATGTTTGTTATTGCGAGTGTTATAGACCTACCTCGCTAGGCATAGGCCTAAATAATCTACAAAGATGTGGGCCGGAAACGAATTTAGACTCTTTTGTTCGACCACAGGTGAAATATTGTAGTGTGTATAAAATTCAATAAAGATGAAAAGTTACAACTAACAACTTATTTATCTCTTCCTATCACAGCTTTATATCCGTCTTATACACAAACAGACATTTTATTCACACAGTTTAATAGTATTTTGAACACAAACTCATACTCTTACGAAGCTCAATAAAACATTTTCTTGTGGAGAAACTTCGCGACAACTATGGAGTGTCGAGACATGGGACGTGTGTGTATGTGTGTGTGTGTTTTATAGGGTTCCGTCATAAAATAAGGATGGGTCGTGTGGCAGTTGGTGGATTTAGTTATGCAGAGTTGTTGTAATTCCAGTGTGTATATTTAAATTTGAAGGCTAGATAAGATTAAGATTCAAAAACCGTCAAATAGTAATGATCTGTTTTTTTTTTCATGTGTATAAATGTTAATATTTTGTGAAGAACGCCTAAATAAAATGATAGATATAATTTAGAAACGAATAACATAGATTTAATATCGACTGCCTCGTTGGTGGTTGCAAGCGTGACTGCTGAGCGTGAGGTCCTGGGTTCGATTCCCGGGTCGGGCAAAGTGTTATTGGGTTTTTTCATTAGTAAATTCTCAGTAGCAGCCCGGAGTCTGGATTTGTGCCCGGTTAATGGCAATAGGCTCGCCCCCTATTACATGGGACTTACAACATAACTGGCAAAATGTGGGTGTACTATACACATCTGCCTACCCCTTCGGGGAAATACAGGCGTGATGTTATGTTATGTTATGTTAATATCGATTAAAGAATCGATTGGCCGTATCGATTTGAAAAAGTAACAATTATTTTTTATGTGAAAGTTATCATTATTTTTTGCCGGTATGTAACATGGAATAGAACTACTAATTCAACACTATCTTCTGTATTTATTATTGTCAACTGAATTATAATTTATATTTTTTGCATTCCACATACCATCAGAAATAAAATAACATAGCTGCACTCAAAATAATTCCTATTTTAGTCTAGATCAATATCAAAGAAACAGTGATTCATTATAAGTCTATAAATTAAACAATAAAACGACTATAATTAAAAATAAACATACAGAACCTAAAAAAAATTACATTCTTCGACATTTATCTCTAAAGAAACTTCATTTACTATTTTTAACTCCGTATATAAGTTTTACAGTACCCGCGACATAGCGCTACGGAGCTCTACGCCGTAGCAGCCGTCTGGGACTGCACCACAGGATTTTGTTCGCAGTTTTTTCCATGCTACGAACGGCTACGATGTGCTACGCGCGTAGCAAACAAGCGGGGGAAATGAAAACTTTGTAGAATTCCCACTTTATTTTCAACTACATGATATAGTCTTGATATTTTTACGTTGTATTTATATGTGGTGAGCAGACAGTGTTGGTTATGTTTCGAAATATTTTATTAGCGTGATTGCGTTAATTAATTAAAAACTGCGTGCATAGTATTTTATTATTGTCGTGAAAGAAAAAATGTCATAGTTTCATCATCTCCTAAGGCTGTCATACTTCACAAATCCACCCCAGAGTGGCGATTTATTCGGCAAACGGTATCAGATATAAGAGACGTCGTAACTTCGTTTCGATAAGGGACTCCACCAGATCGGTCCAGCTGATTGCTCGCTCTTTCGTAAATCTCGCAACTGTATATCTGCAAAAAGTTTCGCTATGCATACTAATATATAGACCTTAATTTTTCGGTTAGTCTATATCTTTACAGGTTTTACGCACTGGTGACTGTCACCGGTGAGTTAGTCTCTCGATGACTCAAATGCAAGTTAACTGAGAGTTTTTCTGAGCACTTTTTCAAAGAGCTCTTCTATTAATAAAAATGTTTCAAATTCATAAACCTTCTTCATCCTCCACGCCTTTTTTCAGTAATTTTGGAGTCAGCTTCCAGTCTAACCAGATGCGCCTGAACATCAATATTTTACACGGAGCGACTGCCATCAGACCCCCGCAACACAGTTACTGGGTAATACTGACATTCGGAGGTTAGACCAGTTCTCAGGCTTTCGGGCTTCTGACTACCCGTAAAGACTGCTACAGATATTCGTTGGACAACCGAGACCGCGTGCTCTCCGAGGTACGGAGGGGTTTCGATGTGAAACGAAAATATTCATCCATGCACGGGCTGACCGCGGCATGTTGAGCTTAGCTTCGCAGATCATACAATCTGCGCAGTTGTTACTTAGCCACGTATAAACCACTTTTGCCAATTCTTAAACCACTTTTGATAATTAACACTCTTATAATCTCTTATTTTTGATGCTGATTTCACTAATAAACTTTTTAGAACCATGCCGTCATAAATAGTACTTATGGACTAATCACATCCTGATACTACAATGGGCCTGATAAGAAAGCTCAAAGTCATTCAAAGGGCAATGGAGAGGGCTATGCTCGGAGTGTCCCTGCGTGATCGAATCAGAAATGATGAGATTCGCAGGAGAACGAAAGTAACCGACATAGCCCGAAGAATTGCCAAACTTAAGTGGCTGTGGGCGGGGCACATTGCTCGCAGAACGAATGGCCGATAGAACAGTATAGTTCCTGAGTGGCGACCGCGTACTGGAAGGCGCAGCGTGGGTAGCACCCCAACAAGGTGAACCGACGACCTGGTGAAGGTCGCGGGAATCCGCTGGATGCGGAAGGCGCAGGACTGGTCGTTGTGGAGATCCTTGGGGGAGGCCTATGTCCAGCAGTGGACGTCTTTCGGCTGAAATGATGATGATAATGAATCACACACCTACAGAAAACTTTCAGTACTGTAATAAAACAATAGATTATGTTTAATCTTCTGATTAGTTGCTTAAGCCAATAGTACTAAGATCTCTGCCTACCCAAAGACAACACAACTGCGTCATGTACAAAACAAACAACAAACATATCCCATTCAATTCCACTGAGATTATTAACATTAACTAACGAATACTCTAATTTAATTATAACAACTATTACATTCATTAAATTAACAAGTTTTGTATTGTATTGTACCTTTGTTGCGCAGTTATTTGGAACTAGCAGTAATTAATTTTAGTTACGCGGTGTGTGTAATGATTTGAAGGTGTTAATAATTAGGATGTGTTTTGTGGTGTTATTGTGGTGTTATTTAGTAATATTGCTAGTTTTAGTTAGTCTGGGTATTTAATTTTTGAAATTAGTTGCTCAATTAAAAAGTGGTGGCTAGAGTGATGCGTGACATTTAATGTGTATGATCAGAAATTGAATAAGTAAAACGTAATTAAAAGTATATCGTAACATCACGCCTGTATTCTCCAAAGGGTTAGACAGAAGTGTACAGTATGTAACAAAAACCCTGTTGTTCCTGTGAGCCTGTGAGCTACGTTATCAGAATCGATATTCATACGTAAGGAAACAACTCATTTGGAAAAAACTCTTCAATAAAAATAATCAAATTAAATATGAAATCATTAATTAAAGTGATTATATCACTTTTAATTTACAATTAATAATAACATAATATCAACATAACATAACATCACGCCTGTATTTCCCCGAAGGGGTAGGCAGAGGTGTATTAGTACACCCACATTTCGCCAGTTATGTTATGGTCCCATGTAATAGGTGGCGAGCCTATTGCCATTGACCGGGCACAAATCCAGACTCCGGGCTGCCACTGAGAATTTCCTAATGAAAAAACCCAATAACACTTTACCCGACCCGGGAATCGAACCCAGGACCCTACGCTCAGCAGTCGCGCTTGCAACCACTAGACCAACGAGGCAGTATTACAATTAATAATGATTTAGAATAATCAAAATTAAATATTAAATCATTATTAATTGTAAATTAAAAGTGATATCACAACAAGCTGATTCGATGCACCTTACTGCATGAGTGCTGCGGCAAGACTGAGCAAACCGCCAACGTCTGGATGCATTAATTATATACACGCTGAAATTTATATCGGTTAAATCCCGCGGTGTAGCGACTCCATAACAGTAGTACTATTGATTAGTGACATAATTTTTTTTTTTGGAATTATGTTTTTTCAAAAAGGTGAATAATTATTCGACTTTAACTCGAATGTGTTCCACCTAGTATGAACAAAATAGTAGTGGTAACCAGGCGCCACACTGTCTGGCGAGATTCGCGAGCGGCGTCCGCGCCGCGCTCCCCCCCTCAGTAGTCTTTCTAACCACGTCACGGGAGCAATACGTGTGTGTCGCGCTTCGCTTTTATTGTGAAAACGGATAATTATAAAAGTGCAATGAACAATTGTTAAGATACTCGTAAAAAGTGTACAGTGCGTGTAAAGTGTACCTACATCATCATCATCAGCCTATCTCAGTCCACTGCTGGACATGGGCCTTTCCAGTAGGACGGCACCGACTTCTATCCTCTCATCCAGTTTCCATCGTAAAGTTTACAGTGATAAAAAAAAATTGTAAGCATGAAAATGTGAGTAACATGTTAATAACTTATTAATACCTACTTACCTATTATTATAACATTAATTATAGATGATTTCTTTTTTTTAAAACGCCTTGTTTACTAAAATTTACTTACGTCAATAACGTATCAAAATTAAAGTTCCACTATTATCTCCTAAAATGCTGTACTAAATACCTACATGTAATTCCATAACCACCATAACCTATCTACAATTACAACATACATACAATAAATTAAATCAAACTACCTAGGTACTTTATAACGTTCCTCATGATCTAAAGATAACCGAGTACCTAGGTAAGCAAAAATTGTTGCTTTACATAGGTACAGTCGACTGCATGACAGTGGTAACACTTCAATTCGAAAATCGCCCTTACTGCTTACGAAATAAAGATGCTGCTAATGTCAAAGTGTTACCACCGACGTGCGGTCGACCGTACCTACCCAATCTTAATAACATAGTAGTACCTACCTACAGGTCTAGTGGTTGCAAGCGCGACTGCTGAGCGGGAGGTCCTGGGTTCGATTCCCGGGTCGGGCAAAGTGTTATTGGGTTTTTTCATTAGGAAATTATCAGTAGCAGCCCGGAGTCTGGATTTGTGCCCGGTCAATGGTAATAGGCTCGCCCTCTATTACATGGGACTATAACATAACTGGCGAAATGTGGGTGTACTATTACACCTCTGCCTACCCCTTCGGGGAAATACAGGCGTGATGTTATTGTTATTATGTTACCTACCTCAATAACAAGTGTGTCATGTCATTACTTTAGACTCGGTAAAAACATAACCTAGTAGTAAGACACTTTGACCAACCTAGGTACGGTCAACCGCACGTCGATGGCAACACTGACATTAGCAGCATCTTTATTCCGTAAGCAGTAAGAGCGGTTTTCGAATTGAAGTGTTACTTACCACTGTCATGCAGTCGACGTACCTACAAACTTTTTAAACACTGTCTACCTATTTGTCATCTTATGTTTTTACGCGCTTCTGTAAAATTTAGTTACAACCCCTTACTGGGTTTTTATTTGGGACAGCTGTTGTGTTCCTGCAATCTTGAACATACCTAGGTACCTACTTTGTCAAGTCGATCATTTACCTGCCTACATAGCATTTAAACAAATCTTTAGAAACCACAGAAACATAATTTATTGTCTTTTCTTTAACATTCCTAAACCATTCATTTGCCTACTTAATTAATTTATTTAATAAATACAGGGAATACAGGCGTGATGTTATGTTATGTTATGTGTTAATAAATCCTAAATAAAATACTTGAACTTTTTATAACATTTTGTGTGAACCGTAAATAAAGCCAGTCTCCGAAGCGGTGGTCTGCGATGAATACCTACCTAGGTACGATAACGCGCAGTAGCTCCGGCCCGGCGGCCGCCGCGCCGGCGCCGCCCGGCCGGCGCGTATTTAACTACTTTCGTGTGTTTGTCCCTTACTACAAATTTCAACGATTTCATAACTTATTTATTTTCACTTGCCAATTTTTGTATTCTAGGTTTTTTTTGTAAACTGGTTTGACTAAAAGATAGTAACTACTGAAATAGAGTAGGACACCGCGGGATGTAAGCGATATAAATTTCAGCGTGTATAGATGCAACGCAAACGTTGGCGCATAATTGCTTTGATAAAACCGACACGCGACGGCCAACTACCAACGCTCGCCCCAACGTTTGGGCCAACGCCATTTTCCAGATCCACACGCTGGCAAATAGCATTGGCGCCAACGTTCGGGCCAACGTGTGGAGGTGGGGTAACATTATCAGCCCAACTCTATCCCACTTCTGAGTATGGGCCTCTTCTCAATATGAGAAGAACTATTTGGAGCACTCTCAGGTATCGCAGGTTTCTTTATGATTCTACTACTCACTCGTATAATAATAATAAAATAAATATTTTTGGGACATTTTTACACATCATCAGTCCTAAACTAAGCAGAGCTTGTACTATGGGTACTAGACAATGGATATAATACTTATATACTTTTTGTTGTTGTAAATACATACTTATAATACATAAGAAACAACCAGACCAACACAAACACTCATGTTCATCACAAAAATATTTGTGTCCTGTGGGAATCGAACCCACGACCTAGTGATCAGCAGTCCGACACTCGAACCATTAGACCACAGAGGTCGTCTTATATTAGTATGGATGATAATAGTTTGAATAGAACAAAAGATGCAAATAATCAAAACCTTAGCAAAGGCTTAAATCCTGGTACCTTTATAAACCAATTTCACTTAAATTCCATTGAGCAATTTCTCAAAATCTATTCTTGCAATCTACGCAAAAAAAAAAAGAATTCGTCTTAATATTCCCTTCCTCAATCAAATGAATATAATAAAGAAACACCCAGCTGTTCCTTTTCCCCTATTTAATGAACCCAAAAATACATTCATCGTCTAAATTACAAAAGAAATTATATACTTCTGTGATATAAAAAAGATTCTTTAACATAAAAAGATCGGGTTGTCTCAGACGCACCGATAAAAAGCGATCGTATTACTCGACCGACCCATTCTACCACGAAATTAGGACATTGTCAATTTTATCGCCTAGTTCCCATTCCAATGATCGTTCGACAGCGAGTAACAGTTACCTCTTATTCTAGATACCGCGCAATGTATTTCTAAGTAATGTAAATTTTGGAGGGAGTTGAACGAAAGCCAAGGTCGGCTTTGAAAGCATCAGGTGATAGCGATTGGAGAATTTTTCGATCATTTATTTTTATGGATATCGCCGGATCGGGGCGATTTTTCGACACACTCGATGGTCTTTATAGAAGTTTTTTCATTATTTTATCGATAATTTTTAGCGGAATATGATCAAACTTCAGGACTTAAGTTATTGGTTAAATTGGCTTACAGGGTAATTTTATTAGAATCGGTTAGAGAAAGCTATAATAATTTTGCTGGTGAAATTAATTTAAGCTTTTTTCTTTAAAGGTTTAAATTGAGTGAACTGTAAACTAGCTAATGAAAATTATAACAGGTGTGAATAATTAAATCGACAATTGTCCTTTGGCCAAATCGTTGATCAGCGGTCAAAGTTCTAGCTATGTTATTTGAATTAAATATTTACTGTGGTACTCTTATTAGGAACCAGCATATAATTTTTTTGTTGTCTAAGAACAGAATAACAGCGTTCTACGTACTTACCGCTAAATGATAAGGTGGTCATGAATTTATTTGCAATGGTTAGTGACTCAGTATCCTTCTCAGTCTGAGAAGAGGTCCATGCCCAGCAGTGGGACAGTAATGGTCTGGTTATAATATTATTAGCAGTCGGCAGAGAAAAATGGCAACACTGGGCCTCCCCACCAAAGTCGGCCATCTTTATCGTCAGCGGTCGGCGCGCACTCACTTTTGCTCACTTTGCGGCCAGACGTCAAAGCAGATGGACGTCCTATAACCTGGCTTGACTTTTATCTTTATTTGAAATACTTATTAACCACTAACATAATAATATAGTGCTCTCGGTTGGTTTTGAGAGTCTTACTTTTTTAGACTTTAGTTTATTTAACATACCCACTTGGCGCCTGATTAGCAGACAGAAGTTCTAACTGTAAAACTATGGTCACTTCTATCTAATTAAATCCAATAAATGTGGCCTTCTACAATAATATTATGATTATGAACACAAAACAATATTATTATTATTTATATCTCACCAACCTATAGCGTGGCACAAAAACTGTATTGGACAAAACTCAATCCCTATGAGATGTGAGTTGTGAGCCACAAGAGCCAAAGTTGGAGCACATTCACTGCTCACTCAATAAAAAGTACGAGTGTAATGTGATGTGTTTTTATGCATACAACTCGAATGCGGAGTTGTGATTGTAAAGGTGTAGGCATACCTACTGGCAGGCAGTTTAAAGAAAAAACTGAATTATTCGTTGTCACTGGTATGACACAATTTTTTTTAATATCTATATATTTAAACTTCATGTTTCCAAAGAACTTTTTGTGAAAGTTTTGTATACACAGCATTCAAATTCTATAAAGAATTAAGGGTGCTTGAGGTCTACTCAAATCACCTTTAACGAACGACAAAAGATGAAGGTGGTTTCAAACCGGCGAGGCGAGGATTGGATATTCCATCCATGCGAGACGGCGCGTGCTCGCGATGTACATCTTTCGGTGTGAAAGGATCAGCGAGATTTCAATTTTCGCCTCTCACATCCTCGCCTATCCAGAACTTTCACACTAAAGATGGGCGTAACGTCAATTGAAATTTTGCCAAACAAACCTCTGACACCTTCAGTCAACGTGATAGGCAAGCCTACCCTTCAACACTAACTGGTTCACTTCAGTAAAACACCACACACCCACACAATAACCCAATGAAAAATCTATTCCACATACAAATTCACAATACGGCCATGTGGAGCCAACCTAACCAAAGCTTAGGCCGCACCGCGTATAAAAAATAAAAATAAAAACGGTCGGTCTATTCATCAGACTCCTTTTATAATCGTCCGCTAGAGGGCAGCATTCCGGTGATTTCGTATAGTGGCTCAAAGTTATACTGAGCGTTTATGTTGAATGACCATCGATATTTGGTTGATGGTGAATTTTGATTGGCGTTACGGTCTGCATTGTATGGTGCTATTGAGGGTTTTTTGATTGGTAGGGTACTTTTGGCAGTTAGTAGAAAAATGGTTTATAAAACAATGATCTGGCCTGGAGCTTTATCGAGAAGATAAAAGCCCAAATTTGCCTTTTCTATTTTAGTAGTAGTAGAGGCTAAGTCCCTTGAAGGGCAATGGAAATGGCTATGCTCGGAGTTTCCCTGCGTGATCGAATCCGAAATGAGGAGATTCGCAGGAGAACGAAAGTAACCGACATAGCCCGAAGAATTGCCAAACTTAAGTGGCACTGGGCGGGGCACATTGCTCGCAGAACGGATGGCCGATGGGGCAGTAAAGTTCTAGAGTGAAGACCGCGTACTGGAAGGCGCAGCGTGGGTAGCCCCGCACAAGGTGGACCGACAACCTGGTGAAGGCCGCGGGTATCCACTGGTTCGGAAAGTGCAGGACCGGTCGATGTGGCGATACTTGGGGGAGGCCTACTTCCAGCAGTGGACGTCATTCGGCTGCAATGATGATGATAATGATGATGATGATGAGTAGTAGAGCTCCTTGTGAAGGAGCTCGTCCGGGGAAAGTCTACCACCGTACCTACTTCTGCCGCCAATCAGTGATGCTTGCATTGCTGTGTTTCGGTCTCAAGGGTACGGGTGCCGATGAAATTACAATCACATAAGACTTTCCATCTTAATGTCTGTTTAGCAAACCGACTTTTTGTACCATTTAGGCAACAACCTAGGTGATATTGCAGTTGTTATGGGCAAAAATAACCGCTGAATATCAGGTGGGCCTTTAGCTCGTTTTGCCATCCTATAACACATAACATAACATCACGTCTGTATTTCAGCATAACATAACATCACGTCTGTAGGCAGAGGTGTATAGTACACCCACATTTCGCCAGTTATATTGTAAGTCCCATGTAATAAGGGGCGAGCCTATTGCCATTAACCGGGCACAAATCCAGACTCCGGGCTGCTACTGAGAATGTCCTAATGAAAAAACCCAATAAAACTTTGCCCGACCCGGGAATCGAACCCAGGACCTCACGCTCAGCAGTCGCGCTTGCAACCACTAGACCAACGAGGCAGTCATCCAGCCATCCTAATGAGCCAACTTCACATACTTAATAATGTTTTATTGATATAAATGTTAGCTACTAAAATAACCCTGAATGGTTCTATGTGAATATCCAGCTTCATTTGAAAATCAAGGTTGTCAAAAAATTCTCTATGTTAAAAAAACTATAACGCTTATTTATTTTTAACTTTCCTTTACCCACGGCTTCGCTCCCGTGGTTCTGTATTTTAGAATGATTTAAGGACGCTATCCCACAGGAAACCTGCATTTTTTGCTGAATTAATTTTTCGAATATTGTGTTTGTTGGTCTGTCCTTCCCCGCAGCGACAAAGCAACGTATCAACGTGATTTTTGCATAGAAATATTTAAGGAGCTTAGTATGATGTAGATAGGTAGTAATTAATTTTATTGTATGATGTGTATTTATATTGTAGAAATTATTAAGTAACTAGATTAAGGTATAAATTTGTCAATACAATGAATATTTCTATATAATTATAAAGGATCCCAGAAGAACAAACCAACAAATACAGTTACAAAAATAATAAATAAATATTTTTGGGAATTTTTTACACAGCACCATCTAGTCCCAAACTAAGCAGAGCTTGTGGTATGGGTACTAGACAAAGGATATAATATTTATATACTTTTTTTGTGTAAATACATACTTATAATACATAAGAAACATCTAGACCAACACAAACACTTATGTTCATCACACAAATATTTTTGTCCTGTGGGAATCGAACCCATGACCTCGTATAAAATAAAGATTAATAAAATAAGTTGGATTATTACTGTACATAATTGGTACATAAGGTTTAACACCATAGGAAATTCTCTACCAGTCGATCTTTATTTAGCGAAACCTATCCTATTGATAACTACAAAATCAAGTCTGAATCATCTCAAATCACCACCAATCATTTTTACTCAAGTATTTGACTTCAAAATCACCTCAAGAACCACCATTCAATATTAATCCGTATCCCTTAAGTAATAAAGCCAGATAAGACAAGGCCCAAAGATTAAATTTTATTATAAGGGTAGTTCAATTAAAGACCCCCGTCCCTGGGGTCTCGTGAGTGGGGGTCGCAATTATGCCGTGTCTACTATGATGAATGACTAATGGTAATATGTAGGTATTTTAATTATTATATTAATTAATTGATGATTCGTTTTGTTTAATGTAAATTAGGGAAGATGTATTGTATTTGTAGGGATAACGGGTTAAAAAATAAATAGAAGATAAACCCAAAACAAAAGTGTAGTTTGTACGGATAATAAACCGTATTAATTAACCGACGAAACAAAAAAGGAGGAGGTTCTCAATTCGACGCTTATGTTTTAGGGTTCCGTACCCGAGGGGTGCCAAACGGGACCCTATTACTCTCGCTACGCTGTCCGTCCGTCCGTCTGTCTGTCACAGGGCTGTATCTTTTGAACGGTAATAGGCAACCGGATGAAATTTTCTCAGAATATGTGTTGCTATGAGGTGTATTACGACAAATACTAAAAACAAAAAAAAGTCTAAAACCAAAGGGGGTCCCCATACAAGAAACCTCAAAAAATATGCATTTTTTTCAACGTTTTTGTTACTGCTCTATCTTCAAAACGGTAACATATATCAGCGTCAAACTTGGTCAGATTATAGTGCATATTATGTAGTTTAGCAAAAAATACTAAAAATAAGACAAACATAGACATATGTCGTGGTAACTGCGTAAGAAAGAGATGCAAAAATTCATATTTCGCGCACTGTGCGTTGATGTCTTTTGATAAACTCTCGTAAAATAAAATTAGTTTTTACGCGATATCAGGTCGTTGAGAGGTACGGAACCCTTACTGTGCGAGTCTGACTCGCACTTGGCTGGTTTTATTTTTTAAATGTATGACCACGCATAACTTTTTACAGAGTAGTCCGATTTTGATGATTTTAAAGCGCTCCTACTGGTTCGGGTAATGCAACACGTGGGCGTCAAGAGTGCTCCTATTGCTCTATTTCGTATTTATCAATGCAAATCAATAGTACTGTTTCGTAGGTAATTGGATGACATCACATTTATTCTTCTTTTTTCCGCGCCATACCTGCCTTCAGACTATCTAATACTGCTATATCTCCATTGAGTCCTGCACAGAAATCGATAGAATGAAAAAGTTGGCAATAGTGCAGGGCATTTCAAAGCCTTTCTCAGTACACCTTATGACTTTTTTCTGTAAATACTGTAACAAACCCCGCAAAAATGCTTTATTGTGCTGTTTCTAACTGCAGAAACAAAAGCTGTAAAGTAAATTTGATTAAAGTTAGTTTAAAAAATTTAATGACGTCAATATGTAAGGCGTATTTTGTTCGGAAGCTGCCACGCATATATCGCAAGTAAAATTGTGATTACAACCATTCTATATCTATCTATTGCTGTGGTTGCCTGCCTAATCTTCTAGCTTTTAAGCACAATATCGATCGTACAAAGGTTAAAGATTTTTTTTTTCTTATTCTTATTCTTTATTGTACACACAGATATACATTTATATTACAGTAGGAAAATTTATGTACATCGGCGAGCTTAACTCAGAACTGAGTTTTCTAACAGCAAACCTTAGAGCGATAGAGAGATGTTGAATGTAGAGGACAGAAACAAGTGTACAACATAAATTAAACATACTTTATTTACTTACAGTACTAGCTAATAATAATATAAATAATATATAGATACTTAAGTATATATAATAGATACATAAGAATATATACATTCATATATATATAATACATAACGTGTAATATAATTCATGTTGAGAGGAAATTTTCCTTAATTCTTCTCTTGAAGACATTCAGTGACGGGCTATCGCGCAAAGAGTGTGGGAGAGAATTCCACTTTTATTATTTCCAATTTTAATATTTTTTTAAAGTTGCTGGTTTTAAACAACAGTCCTGTCGAGACATTATTTATGATACCTAGTATTATTCTTGTAACTACCCCATGAACTGACTACTACACACTAACCTCACACCCTATCTCATAAATTGCTTTATACTGTCATCTGTAAGCTTAAGACGCTGACAACAGCCAAATACCCCAAATAGGCTTCTTTTAAAAACATTTTTAGCGGTATCTATTCAGTTTGTGGCAGTGAAAAAAATATATGTTAATCTTGATCGTATTTTCTGAAACTGTATTGTGCCCAAAACACGTTTTCTTGAAGTTTTCTCGATAGAAAAGAACTGTAAACTAACCTCTTAAAACATGCTTTAAAGCAAACAATCTCTATTATTTACTAAATATTATAAATAAAATTAAGAAAACATTTGAGAACGACAATAATCTAAACATTTGTTGTTTCTGTTTTTCAAACAAGCTTTAAGTTTTTTATTTTAAAATTTTTTTGTTAATTTTCATTCAAGTTGAGTGGCGTATCCGACGTCCCTCGGCTCGTTGCCTCTCTTTCAGTTCTGTACGAAACGACAGTGACCGCAGAGGTCTGATTTTTTAGGTGCTGTCAGCCTCTTACGGTGTATGTTCATAGCCATAATAAAGAAACTTCTGCATCCCTCCCACCAGGGCATACTAACATAAAGGTCATTCACAGCCAAACGCAATCAAATAAATTCAATTCAATTCAATTTATTTATTCAGAAACAATTTTTACATTTTATTTTTACATATATGATATATTAAAAGTACAAAATAAATAAAACAAGATTAAAACTATAACCCACTACTGCTACTATAAAGGATCAGTAGTACAACTCATACTGGATCAAACTAACTCACATATAACCTCTGTCGTCACAACTCACTTCCTGCAACCGGTTAATCACTACAAATCGGAACTTTTGCTAATAATAAACTTTTTCAGGGTATTTGGGGACAAATCTGTTAAACTATACCTGTTGTGACCGCATCTGGTCGTAATAAAAAGTTTGGCCGGTATTAGGGTAGTGGTCAGAATTATGGGTAATGGGCTGGTTATCGATGTGTATTTGATTGTATTTTATTGGAGGTCTTGTTTGTTTGATGGTGGTAAGCTCTGTCGGGTATGGAATATTCATTTTGTTTTTATTATTGTTTTTTTTTCTTTGGTATTTTCTTTGTTATTATTCACCATTATCCTTTTTTTTTTTGAGGGGCTCGTAGCGAACCAACAACTGCGCGGATTGTATGATCAGCAAGGTTAAGCTGCACTTGCTGCATTCAGTCTGTGGATGGGTGACCGTTTCGTTACACATCGAGACCCCGCCGTGCCTCGGAGAGCACGTTAAGCTGTCGGTCCCGGTTGTCATACGAATATCTATGGCAGTTGTTACGGGTAGTCAGAAGCCTGAAAGTCTGACAACTGGTCTAACCTCCGAATGTCAGTATTATCCAGTAGCTGGGTTGCGGGGGTCTGATGGCAGTCGCTCCGTGTAAAATACTGATGTTTAGCCACATCTGGCTAGACTGGAAGCCGACCCCAATATAATTGGGAAAAGGCTCGGAGGATGATTATATTCGGTATTTTTTACAAAATTGTATAGGATCTTTCAGAATATTGTCCTATTGTTATTGTCCTATTACAGAACGGTCTTCAAGTACGGTTCGATCTGTAATCATCTGATATCTGCTTAAGCATAGAATCGATACTTAAGCATCAGTCTTATTCCAATACTGTAATTATTAACTTCAATGTAACCTAGAAACAGGAAGAAAATTTTGTGCTAAAGTGCTGTCTCGATCACACTTGCGTGATAACAGATCAAATCTCTGTTCAAGCATGAATCTACAACTGAGTAGGTAACATTTCAGAATAAAGCTGAACTCACCTAAACTATCATCAATAAATCTATGCTTGAGGAATATTCTAAAATGAAAACTAAATTCAAAACTAGTTTTAAACAGTGATCAAAGCATTCTGTATGGGGCTTAAATTACTATCACTTTCACTGACGATATTAGGTATTCATTAAACATTTACTAGTATTCTAAGTACATTTAAGTAATTAAGACTAGTAGTTACGTGATATACTCGTACCTATGTCCTTACTTATGTCTACTTAGTTGTTTAGTTATGACTATAAATTATTCTGTACGCATGAAGATCTGTATTATTCAGACACACCAATCATGAAATTAGCTGTGATTGGATGAGTAAATTCCTATTTGAACGCTCGGTATGCGACCATCAGTCTACTGTGTTTACATAACATAACCAGCCCATTACTGCCCCACTGCTGGGCACGGGGCTCTTCTCAGTACGAGAAGGCACATCAAGAAACAAAGAAAGAAGAAGAAAGAATAGATTTACTAAACTCTTTCATCACTAATATAACTCAGATCACTAGCATAAGCAAAATTTGTCCTAATAACAAAATTGAACTAAATTTTAGATCAAGCCCTAGAATAGTTAAATATGGAGTTCCACAGGGAGTGTTTTGGGGCCACTACTTTTTCTTATCTATATTAACGACCTACCTAAATCGACAAATGATCGGATGATATTGTTTGCTGATGACTGTACAGTTGTCTATAATAATGAAAATATTATAAATAATAGCTTAAATTCAATAATTGACTGGTTACAAAACAATAATCTATTAATAAATATAGACAAAACTAAATTAATGCTATTTAAACAGAAAACTAATCATACCTTAAATACACAAATACAATATAATGGAAAAAAAGTTGAATTAACAACCACAACCAAATTTCTCGGTGTGCACATAGATAACAACCTAAAATGGCAAAGCCACATAGAATTTGTATGTAAAAAAGTATTACAATCATCATATAACCTGTACATGCTAGCGAAAAAAGTCAGCCTCCCTACGTTACTTGTAGCCTATCATGGTTATGTTGCTTCCAGATTAAGATATGCAATCATTTTCTGGGGTAACACCACTAATTGGGATAGGGTGTTTAAATGTCAGAAGAGGTGCATCCGCGCTATGTGTGGTCTAAAGAGAACTGATAGTTGTAAAGATTTCTTCATAAACTTAAAATTACTTACCGTACCATCACTATACATATTTGAAATTGCCCTTTTTATCAGGCATCATCCATCCTTATTTGTGCTAGAGCATATGTCACGTAACAGAAGTACATTATATAATAAACTTAGTAGGAAATATAAAACTACCCTATATGGGAATAGTGTGTTTGTTATGGCGCCAAAGATTTATAATAAGATCCCTAATCACATTAAGGACTGTAGAGACATCCGTGTGTTCAAAAATAAACTGTTCCAATTCCTCATTGAGCACTCTTTTTACTCTGTTAACGAGTTTTTAATGTGTTGATGTCCGATTGACTATATTAACATTGATATGGATAATGAATTATTGCAATATATTGACATTTTAAGTTAAGTATGTATTTTTATGACATTTGTATGCCCATGAGGCTGATCACAGAATGAACTTAATTTATATTTAAATAAGACCTTTTTGTTACCTGTGAATCACAAATAAATGATTTTGATTTTGATTTTGAAGAAAAATATTTTATTCTTGCGCTCCATTTGACGTACACACTACAATACTTATACATAAATACTTTACAATTCCATGACAAATTAGTATAGTTTTACAGTTAAATTGACAACTGACAACACTGGACATAAACAATACATGATCTGTGGTTATAACAGTACATCATCGGTTTTATGTTCTACATTATAGTCTGTGATTTACAGTTAGTCAAATCAAAACAAAAACATTAATAAATAAAAGCGTGTTAAAAAATGCTAGGTATAATAAATACTGCTGTGATCTTTGTGTTTGCTACAGGTAATAATAAATGTATACTTTAAGATGAAATGTGGATGGTCTTTTCTCCATATAAACGCTCTCGCATGTTTTATTTCTGGCTTATGACCTTAATAAGTTTCTATATTATTCCATTTGTTGATAAAACAAATCTGTAAACACTAGAAGCCCTCAAAAAGTGCTCAAAATTGCCTATTCAGACACCTGTCAACAGAGGCCTAGTGTACAAATTTGACAACTATTAATGAAAAATCGGCCAAGTGTGAGTCGGACTCACGCAGTAAGGGTTCCGTACCACCTATCGACCTGATACCCCAAAATAAACTGATTTAATTTACGAGAGTGTATCAAAAGACATCAACGGTCATACGCGAAATGTGAATTTTTGCATCCCTTTCTTACGTAGGTACCACCACATATGTCTGTGTTTGCCCTATTTTTAGTATTTGTTGCTAAACTACATAGTATGCACTATAATCAGACCAAGTTTGACGTTGGTATATATTACCGTTTTGAAGATAGAGCAGGAACAAAAACGATGAAAAAAATGCATGTTTTTCGAGGTTTCTTGTATGGGGACCCCCTTTGGTTTTAGACTTTTTTTTTGTTTTTAGTATTTGTCATGATACTCCTCATAGTAACACATAGACGAACAGATAGACGAACGGACGGATGGACGGACGGACAGCGTAGCGAGAGTAATAGGGTCCCGTTAGCACCCTTTGGGTACGGAACCCTAAAAAAAGGTAAACATTGGGACACAGTACATATCCTTGTTATTCAGTTTATGAAACATATTTTAAATTGGTTGAGTTTTGGAGGAGTAAATAGTCGAGAGCCAAACGTCGAATTAAAACTTTTTTACTTAGGCTGTTCAGTTGGAGCTGTAGTTGTCCTTGTCGCACTGATTGGAAGCTTAGGGTTTGCAGAGCCACAGCGATAGTTTACTCAAATACCTAATTTTCAAAAGTCTCTCCACCGCATTTCCTCTTTAGATTTTGTAAACAGCCATTATCAAAAATATACCGGCTCTGGTGATGTTAAAAATATCAAGGAATGTATTCTTCCAAATATTATAGACACACCCGTCACAAAATATGAGTACTTCATAAATAATATGATATGTCGGTTTTACGAGACAATAAAATGCTCGTATATTATGAAAAATATATCTTAACACGGCAAATGCATCTGCGTTTTATAGGCAGCGAAATATGGCCACTAATGTTTGAGCCAATACGCCAATGTTGGCTTACATGATACAATACACTAGGATTGTGAATTAAAATTCCATTCACCGTGGTAACATTGGCCATCAGTAAATTAATTATTTAATAAATTTGTTTGATTTTTGCAAAATATTACGACAAATTATTTCCTTCGTTGTGTGTCGTTAGCGGTGAATGAGAGGTTATAGATGGAAGGTTAATGGATACAATAGTGTCCTGCTATACAATAATAACAACATAGGACCATCATTATTCAATTCGTTTTCCAAGAATGGCGGTTATGCTAACACATAGGAACCTATTTTTTTACTAGCAATAAGAACAAAATTCAAAACAAGTGCTAATTCCGCCGACAAACTGTTACACAGTGTGGCGGGTTTAAGCAAAGTGTAAAAATGCTTTGGTCCTGATTATGTTATTTATTTATTTTCTTCGATGTAGTCGGAAGACGATGTTCAATAGCAGAAGCTGTTGATTTTTTTAAGATAATGAAGTTATACTATGAAGTATGTGTAACAAGATTTCAGTCTGGTCAACATATTAAATTTTCAATCAAAAACACTCCGTAAAATTTAATAATAATCTCCAATACTTGCCTCTCAATAAATCCACCCAACATTGGTCAACGACACCAACATTGGTAACACATCCATTTCAGACCCATTAATGGATATTTGTCCCCCTGTGTGTTCTAGCTTACTTTTTGTGTAGATTGCTAGGGGACATTTTTGTTCGTGTTGCCGATTTTTGGCACTAATAGAATCGGACGTCCGTCTGTATGCACAGCTATTTGATGGAAACCGTATTGTATTCTTTGTGTCACTTTAATTGGGTTTTCGTGTTTTAAGTAAATTTAGTTTTGGACTGCTTTTTATTGAAATAAAATAAAATAATAATAAATAAATATTTGGGACATTTTTACACAGCAGCATCTAGTCCCAAACTAAGCAGAGCTTGTATTATGGATACTAGACAATGGATATATTGCTTATATACTTATTTTTTTGTAAAAACATTCTTATAAAACACAAGAAACACCCAGACCAATACAAACACCTATATGTTTATCACATTAATATTGTATCCTGTGGGAATCGAACCCACGATCTCGTGATCAGCAGTTCGACACTCGAACCACTAAACCACAAACGTCGTCACTGAGTAGAGAGTAGTTTTATTTTATATAAATGTTACATTGCTTTTTTTTTGCTATACAATAAGTTTTTTGTACAAAGTATTTTTAGACTGATGGATGGACAGACGGGAAATAGGTATCGTGTTATCAGCAAACCTATTTAATCTAAAACCTATTTTCTTTTACCGTACTTTATTCCTGAAACCATACATAATGTTGCATGAATTGCATATTTCATTACCTATGCTAAATTTATTTCTATTCATAATCACAATCAAAATACACACACACCCACATTTTTTTATGTGTAGTTTGCTCAACATCCTACGTCACAACAGGGATCCAGTAGAATACCAGCGTCAGGTTTAATAACCTGGCAATATGCTAAGCTGGAAATATCACAATTTTGAGACACATATGGCGCATACTTAACAATTTGTTCCGTACCCCAAGGGTGCCAAACGGTATTACTCTCGCTACGCTGTCTGTCCGTCCGTCCGTCCGTCTGTCTGTCACAGGGCTGTATCTTTTGAACGGTAATAGGTAACCTTTTGAAATTTTCTCAGAATATGTGTTGCTATCACGACAAATACTGAAAACAAAAAAAATACTGAATCCAAAGCGGGTCCCCATTCAAGAAACCTCAAAAAACATTAATTTTTTTCATCGTTTTTGTTCCTGCTCTATCTTCAAAACGGTTATACATACCAGCGTCAAACTTGGTCAGATTATATAGTGCATATTATGTAGTTTAGCAACAAATACTAAAAATAAGACAACCATAGACATATGTGGTGGCACCTGCGTAAGAAAGAGATGCAAAAATTCATATTTCGCGCACTGTGCGTTAATGTCTTTTGATAAAGTCTCGTAAATTAAATCAGTTTCTATGGGGTATCAGGTCGTTGGAGGGTACGAAACCCTTACTGCGCGAGTCCGATTTGCACTTGGCCGGTTTTTGTTACTCATGTATTACTACTTCTCTACACTTAAGTCTATAAATCTTTTTCTTGTTAATGTAGGTACATCCTTTCTATTATATGTCTTAGTTGTGTCAAATAAATCTTGTTTTCTGTGTTCTTTCTTTATGCGCGTCTAATATAAAAACTGGATGAAAAAAGTACCCCTTTAATCACAAACAATAGTATCAAATTAGCTCCCTTGCTTATCAAAGTCCCCCGTAACTGCGGAAATATGTAAATGTTATGTTAGTACCAACAATTAATTGTTCCCTTTTAATTTATACTGTCGCCTAGCGATGGGCGATTTTAAGGTGTTTCACCAATCGAAACAGTTGCAGTTGTATTATATTTCCAATCGAGTCAACAATCTACGTAACAATCAAAACGTTTTCCGAGTTAGTGAACTCACGCGACGAATGCCCTCGCTTGCACTTGTTCAATAACTGACGATTTTCGATTGTCTTCAATGACCAATAAATAATAATAATTAATATTTTTGGGACATTTTACACATCACCATCTAGTCCCAAACCACAGATAATATAATACTATAGTATCTCACAAGTGTTATCTATGCTGCCATCTATGAGATTTTTTTATAACTAATTCTATTTGCTTCGTATTGTTACCCTATGTCCCAAACTAAGCAGAGCTTGTGCTTTGGGTACTAGACAATGGATATGTCCGCGCGTAGCTCAAGGTTTCATCAGGATTCATCACGAAATAAATTTCTCATTACTCCAAATGATGTATTTTCCGATTATTACAAGAACTGACCAGAACAAGAAGTTTTACAACAAGAATGACAGCCCGCGCAAAGCACAGTGTCTCCATCTTGATATTACTGCAATCAAATAGACCCAACGGAGTCACTAAATACATTTTAATTTATAAATGAACACTAAAATAATTAACCAGTCGTTGTGATAAAACTAATATTAATTTAGATAATATCTAAATATTATATAAACCAACAAATCATGCCAGATATTAAAATATGAAACAATATAAAGCGGAATTATCAGAACCACAAAATTAAATTAACAACATTTAAATTAATCATTTCATTAATCTAATTAGAATATTCGAATTATAATTATCATAATATTAACATTATTTACAACATTAATTTAATTAATACGGATCATCAAATATTAAACTTTGCTAAACAAAAAGGTATCTTCTTTGATCTTTGATGATCTTTGCAAAGTACAACAAATACAACTTTGATGATCTTTGCAAAGTACAACAAATACAACAGCAAACTACATAGCAAATTCTAGAAATAAAGGATATTTATTTCAAAATACTTAAGTAATTCATTGTATAAACTAGTTACCTCAAAATGGCAATAGATTGCGTTGTAAGCATCGATATTCGATATAGCATAGACATTAATTGGTCTGAGTCCGAGTATAAATTAATATTTTAATGTTATAAGCCATGGAAAGCTATATTACTCTCAAATTACACTAGAGGGCGCAATGTTCAACCAACGCCAGGAAGAAACATACAATACTGACCAGTAATAAAGATTAATATATTAAGTTCTGTCAAAAAAGTGTAAACAAAATTGATGGCAACACTAGCGCGCCCATAGATACTTACTTATATACATTTTTTTGTAAATACATACTGATATTATATAAGAAACAACCAGACCAACACAAACACTCATGTTCATCACAAAAATATTTGTGTCCTGTGGGAATCGAACCTCGTGATCAGCAGTCCGACACTCGAACCACTAGACCACAGACGTCGTCAATGAGTATTGACAGTCCCGATGAGCCAGAATTCCGATGCGATTCGAATTGCATCGACTTGAGATCATAGAGTCAAAATTCGTCGAGAAACATCGATACATTAGAACAATCGACTATAAAATCTCGCCATTTCGCATCGCTGCTGTCGCCCGCACAACCCGACGAGCATTATAGTTTCCTGTGTGAGGCAATTTTTAAGGGGTTCTCTAATTAATTTTGCTTTTTTGTTTTCATGCTAATAAGGATAAAGGAGATTGGTTATCTAAGCGTTTTATGTTCTCCTGGTAGATAAAGGCTCCCCTCTATGGTTAGCAATTTACGATCCAATGACATTTAGTGTAGGAATTGTTTTGTTCCTGTTCTTTTGAATGTAATAGAATTTTCTTTATTCTCTGCATACTATTTGCTTATCTCTGATTATAATATCGAAAAGAAAATTAAGGTACTAGGATAGACGACCTCTGTGGTCTAGTGGTTCGAGTGTCGGACTGCTGATAACGAGGTCGTGGGTTCGATTCCCACAGGACACAAATATTTGTGTGATGAACATGAGTGTTTGTGTTGGTCTGGGTGTTGCTTATGTATTATAAGTATGTATTTACAAAAAAAAAAAAGTATATAAGTATTATATCCATTGTCTAGTACCCATAATACAAGCTCTGCTTAGTTTGGGACTAGATGGTGCTGTGTAAAAAAATGCCCCAAAGATATTTATTTTATTTATTTATTATAGTGACATGTTCAGCGGTTACCTTTGCCCATAAAAACTGCAATACCACCTAGGCTGATGCCTAAATGATCTAAATGAATGATCTTAAGACTTGATTGTACAACCTGCTGTTGTTCCTCGTGCTCTGTATTGTGTTTTAAGTACAAAAAAAAAAATGAAAAAAAATGCGTTCACCAAACTGAGACATAAAGATAGAAAGTCTTATGTGATTGTAATGTCACCAGCATCCGTACCCTTAATTTATACCTTAATCTAGTTACTTAATAATTTCTACAATATAAATATACATCATACAATAAAATTAATTACTACCTATCTACATCATACTAAGCTCCTTTAATATTTCTATGCAAAAATCACGTTGATACGTTGCTTTGTCGCTGCGGGGAAGGACAGACCAACAAACACAATATTCCAAAAAATTATTCCGAAAAAATGCAGGTTTCCTGTGGGATATCGTCCTTAAATCATTCTAAAATACAGAACCACGGGAGCGAAGCCGTGGGTAAAGGAAAGTTAAAAATAAATAAGCGTTATAGTTTTTTTAACATAGAGAATTTTTCGACAACCTTGATTTTCAAATGAATTTGGATAATCACATAGAACCATTCAGGGTTAGGTTAGTAGCCATCATATTTCAATAAAACATTATTATGTATGTGAAGTTGGCTCATTAAGCTTCTATGTTTTTTTTATATATTATAGGATGGCAAAACGAGCTAAAGGCCCACCTGATGTTAAGCGGTTACCTTTGACCATAACAACTGCAATACACCTAGGCTGTTGCCTTAATAGTACAACAAGTCGGTTGGCCAAACAGACATGAAGTTGGAAAGTCTCATGTGATTGTAATGTTACCGGCACCCGTACCCTTCACACCGGAACACAGCAAGCATTACTGTTTGGCGGTAGTAATAGGTACGGTGATAGTACTTCCCCGGACGAGCTCTGTCACAACTATTGAAAAGATTAATTAATTAATTAAATTAAGTATTACAGTTCTGTTGTCTATTACGTATTGTTCTGTTGTCATTAGTAGTCATTAAGACGCTGCCAACAGCCGAATACCCCAAATAGGCTTCTTTTAAAATCATTTTTAGCTGTACCTATTCTGTTTGTGGTAGTAAAAAATGTATGTTAATCTTGATCGTATTTCCAAAAACACTATTGTGCCCAAAACACGTTTTCTTGAAGTTTTCTCAATAGATATAAATTAAAACTAACCTCTTAAAATAAACAAGCTGCTTTAGAGCAAACAATCTCTTTTATTTACAAAATATTATAAATGAAATAAGGAAGACATAAGAAAAACGATAACCTAAAACGTACTTATTTCTGTTTTTCAAATAAGCTTTTAGTTTTTTATTAATAAAATGTATTGTAAATTTTCACTAAAGTTGAGCGGCGCACCCGACGTTCCTCCACACGTTCTCTCTTGCAGTTCTGTACAAAACGACACTGACCGCAAAGGCCTGATTCACCCATTCAACCTACATTATTCTCACACAATTATTTTCAAATCAAGTAACAAATCATTGTACCATTTATTATTTAAAAGAGTATATCCATGGAGTTTCATGCCGGCTTTTCTCCATAGAACTAACTTTTTGTAACCGTGCAACTAGATTTATAATTTTATTAACGTTTTGAAAGTGCACGTAAATGAATGCTTAATTGAAATGAAAACTTTTGACTTTGACCAGTTCTATCATCTTATAATATGATTAGTCTTTTAGTATGGTATCATTGTGTTGGCTTAAGAATGACTGCCGTCTGACTATAGGCTGTAATAACAGCAATAAAATTCGGATATATATATTGAAAAGCGAAACAAGCTAAAGGCCCACCTGTCGTTAAGCGGTTACCTTTGCTCATAACAATCTCAATAATACCACCTAAGCTATTGCCTAAACGGTACCGCAAGTCAGTTCGCCAAACTGAGACATGAAGATGGAAAGTCTCATGTGGTTGTAATTTCACCGGCACCCGTACACTTCAGACCGAAACACAGCAATGCAAGCATCAATATTTGGCGGAGAAGTAGATACGGTGGTAGTACTTCCCTGGGCGAGCTCTTTCACAAAGAAGCTCACCTACTGCTAAAAATAAATAAAAACAGGCTCAAATACAAATCATACCGGTTCAATACTAAACGGATTACCAAAAAACGGTGTAAGCTACCCGAATCAATTCATAATTCTTCATTATCAAAACTCAACGAAAAATTACCGGTACACAACCGATACGGAGTGCCCGAAAACAAACCATTATTTTTCATCGATAAAAAATAACGGTTTGAATTAACAGTAAAGTTGCACAGAGGCACCATCTAGTGTCCATTTCGTGTGAAAATTTCATTAGCTGTATGTACTGCGCTCGACGGTACGCAAGATATACGTCGGTCGTCGTCCCATTAATGGCGATGCATCCGATGCTATTTGAAAAAGAATAATGGCTTCGGATGTGAGGACGTAAAAGACTAAGTTCCTAACGTGAATTGCTGGAAAACATGGTTTATCTGTGCTGAGTTTATCTGTTGGAGTTAAAGTTGACAACGTCTGTGGTATAGTGGTTCGAGTGTCGGACTGCTGATCACGAGGTTGTGTGTTCGATTCCCGCAGAACACAAATATTTGTGTGATGAACATAAGTGTTTGTGTTGGTCTGGGTGTTTCTTATGTATTATAAGTATGTATTGACGAAAAAAAAGTATATAAGTATTATATCAATTGTCTAGTACCCATATTACAAGCTCTGCTTAGTTTGGGACTAGACGGTGCTGTGTAAAATGTCCCATAATACTTATTTATTTTGAAAAAACAGTTGAACGTATAAAAATAGTCTTATGACCAAAATTATTATTAAATCCATTGCCCTCGTTTTTGTTTTCCGTGGGGAAATCCTCCTGAACTCACTCCACCCGGGGTAGTTGGAACCATTGTCAGACACCTACCGACAAAACCACCACGGTCTTATAACAACCTTTGGCCCGGGGCGTCGGAAACACTGCATTCACCGGTTGGTGGTGGGCGCGCCTTCTCCCCGTACGACCTAACTCCAGCCGCACCCTCCTTGGTGGCGTAGACGGAACACTGCACGCCACCTCACGGGCCTTTACCAGCGACGCCAACTGTCCCAGCTACGCCAGCTGTGTCAGCTATGCCAGCTGTGTCAGCTACGCCAGCTGTTGCTGGTCAGTCAGCAGACTACCCCGAGTCTGCTGCCCGCAGGTCCCATCCTCTCGTAACTTTGATAGAAGTTTTCTTCTTTAATATGGTTTATTAGAAAACTCTAGCTTTGATTGCCTCGTTGCTCTAGTGGTTGCAAGCACGACTGCTGAGCGTGGGGTCCTGGGTTCGATTCCCGGGTCGGGCAAAGTGTTATTGGGTTTTTTCATTAGGCAATTCTCAGTAGCAGACCGGAGTCTGGCTTTGTGCCCGGTTAATGGCAATAGGCTCGCCCCCTATTACATGGGACTATAACATAACTGGCGAAATGTGGGTGTGCTATACTCCTCTGCCTACCCCTTCGGGGAAATATAGGCGCGATGTTATGTTCTAGCTTTGAAAACCGAATCGTATCTGTCGCTCAAACATAATAGTTTCTTTAAAAACATTGTTATCTTGAAGCAGCTATAGCATAAATAAGCTGGTATCTAACCTACTAACAACATAAGAACTACAAACAATTCTCCATGTGCTTCACAAGAGGGGAGCTTGCATCCGGGCCAGCGAAATTTACACGCAGTTGAATTAGTCGCGTCCCCCAGCAATTTGCATCCGTACCCCTTATATCGCAGGTAGCTACGTCACAAATGACGTCATTCCGACAATGGACACGGCCATCATCTTATGTATTAGACCGTTTGGATTTAGTTGGAAAATGTGTATGAGGCCTTATTTGTTGCGTATTGCACCTATTATATCTTATTAATATGACCTATAGCAGTGATAGCCTAGTATAGCAGTGATAGCCTAGCATAGCAGTGATAGCCTAGTATAGCAGTGATAGCCTAGTGGTTGAACGCTTGCCTTTCATGCAGGAGGGTGTGAGTTCGATTCCGGCCCGCACCTCTGACTTTTCGAATTCATGTGCGGATTTATATACGATTATCACTTGCTTTAACGGTGAAGGAAAACATCGTGAGGAAACCTGCACACCCGAGAGTACTCCATATAGTTCTCAATAATGTGTGTAGTCCGCCAACCCGCACTAGGCCAGCGTGGTGGACTAAGGCCTTAGCCTTCTCATACTGAGAAGAGGCCCGTGCCCAGCAGTGGGACAGTAATGGGCTGGTTATTAATATGGCCTTGCACCGAAAAAAAATCAAGGGATGGATAAAGGGTGGGTGGTGGAGGGTTCTTCCACCTTTGAATCGGAGTTTCAATGCTGCATCAGTCTGCTTGACCATGACCACACTGGATCCTGGTCAAAAAATCTGGCTTAAAATAATGTTTCAATTAATGACAAATAATTTTATCATTAATATCAAAAAAAAAAATATCGCTGTTAGCGATAAGACCGCCAATGTACCCTTATTTTACGTGTTAGTCTAAGTTTAATAATGTTAATGGTGTACAATAAAGAATATTCTATCTATCTATCTATATCCCCCAACATATGTTTGGGGAGGCCTATGTCCAGCAGTGGACGTCTTTCGGCTGAAATGATGATGATGAATTTTATTCCTTTTACTCACATGAAGTGAAATCTAAAGTTGTAAAATGTGGAAAGAAAAATTCGCTCACGAGCAGGATTCGAACCGGCGACTCCTGGTTATATACACCAGTGCTTTAGCCGCTAAGCTACCGTGAACTCTGCTCGTGGTATCGAATTTAACTTCCACTTACGTCTGCCGTAGATGCGGATGTTGATGACGTCACCGGCATCACTAAAGCGAACGTCATCCCTACGCGTATATCTTCACATCCCTACATTTAGGGGGCGAGGGTGTACCGTTCGTCCGGTACGCTTTAGTAGCGGATAAATTAGTCGCGGTTGTGTCCGATTTGCATCCGATCTCGCTTTGTACGGTGGACAGCAAATTGTACGTCTAAGTCACGTGGAAATTTCGTTACGGCTATATGACTTTGCAAATGGTATGGTGGGTATGTTATACTAATAGCACAGACATAGTAAAAATATAGACGAAGTGCTGCGAACAATCTAGTGGAGCTAATAATATAAAACTTTTTAGCAAAAAATTGAACCGACGAAAACAGAAACTGAAAAGCGAAAAATAACTAATTATGAGTCGGCGCCAAACGAACTTTTAACAAGCAAAGTGCGTGCAAGTTGCAAGTGGCCGAGCGGAGAACGCATTTTTGGAAAGTTATTGTTTATCGTTGAAAATTTCACGTTGTATTTGATGTGACGTTGTTTTTATTATTTAAAGTTATTTAATGATCTTCGTTGATTGGTTGTTTGGCGCCGACTCATAATTAGTTATTTTTCGCTTTTCAGTTTCTGTTTTCGTCGGTTCAATTTATTGATAAAAAGTTTTATTTTTCGTTTTTTTGTGGTTAAAATCTAACTCCAGGTCTCCATTATGTCTAGAACTATATTTATGTGTGTCAAGTTTCAACAGAATCGGTAACAGGTTTGAATTCAGTGGGTGAACAAACACTCATCCCCTGTTTTACTACCCTAAGGGGTGGATTTTGATTTTGAAATTTAAATGGGACCAATTTCGTGATATACCATATCCATTAAAAAAATAATCATCAAAATCGGACCACTCTGAAAAAAGTTATGCGTGGTGGAGTGTGTGTGTGGTATACATAAAAAAAAAAAAATTATACGCGTCGAATTGAGAACCTCCTCCTTTTTTTCGTCGGTTAAAAAAACTATGCTTTTTTGTGAACAACCAGCGCTTACGCACACACATGCACCTTAAACCATGCTCACCCCTCTCAGTACACATATTGTGGCATCGTCCAGTGAGCATCGCGAAAGCAAATTTTAATATCCTTCAGGTGCATGGTGAGTGCGTGAGCGTTGTTTGTACACTATGAATTTTTTTTAGCTTCACTATGATTGTTCGCAGCACTTGGTCTATATTTTTTTACTATGTCTGTGGCGAACAGTAACATTAAAAGAAAGAAAGAAAGAAAAACTTTTATTTGGCACAGAACACAGGACAGCACAACAATAACATTAATAAAAATACTAAAGTTAATTATAGGTAAATAAAATATGAAGTTGCTGCCGAGCATGCCCATGCCAAAAGGGTCACCAACTCAGCATGTGCTGGCGTGGAACATCCAGCGCTGATTTTCAGTTGGCACCCTGCAGTGACACACGGACGAAGGAGCTGTGTTTATAGATAATAATAACTAAGTACATGTACCGGTCTAGGGTAAAAAAATGTGTTTAAATAAATAAAAGTTCTTAAAAAAAAAAAAAAAAAATTGTAAATGTATATTAAAATAAGGCATAAGAATAAAAAGGAAAATGCGCTGGATGCGGAAAGCGCAGGACCGGTCATCGATGCTTGGGGGAGGCCTATGTCCAGCACAGTGGCGTGCATTGCATATAGGCAATTAGGCAATACCTACTGCCTTCCTCATTCAAATTCAATAGTGGTGTAAGTTATTATATTTTTTTCACAGTACGATGATTATGTATCTTAAAATAGACCTATTAATGCTAAATTAATCTTCCTACATCAAAAAATCAATAACTTACACCACAATTAAATTCAAGTGAAGTAGGCCAATGCACGCCACTGGTCCAGCAGTGGACGTCTTTCAGCTGAAATGATGATGATGTTGATTATTATTATATATTATTTTGGTAATCGTAATTGTATTTAAAATTAATTAGATAAAAGATTTGTCAACATTAATTGCATTGTATTCGATTTGAGAGGTAAGAATAAAAGTTTTTAGCCTAATTCTAAAAGTATTTTTACTTGTCAGGTCCCTAATTGGTGGAGGAATGTTGTTCCAACACTTTGACGCCGCATACCGGAAGCTTCCTCGAAAGGTAGCAGTTTTGTGTTGCGGTATAGCCATTACTTGAACTTTTAACTTTAAAAAAAAAATCTAGAGCTAAGGTACTCGCAACGTCATGCCATTTTATATGCATATCCATTTGTTATTATCTCCTCTATCCAACCCAATTTCTTCTCGGGTGCCTCGGTTACAACTCACTTGAGGTAAGGAGAGAATATGATCAGCTTACAACAGCTTGTAAAACTCTTCGCGGGTCCATTGATACACCAGATCTGCACAATGAGCTGGCTCGCTTCTTTGCACCGAACAATTACCACCAACAAGAAGCACAAACTTTTTGCTGTGCCTTCATATCGCACTGTAGCGCGAGCTAAGTCGCCAGTACCTCGTACTCTCACTGCACTCCACGAACTCTTGGATTGTACTCCGAATTATGACCTGTTTGCGGATGATTGGAAGAAGATTCTGTTAGTATGCCTGAAGCATTGCGAGAGAGATTTATGAAAGATGTGTAATTCACTATGTGTTTTATGTATCATTCCTGTATCTTTAATTACTGTAATTGGTTTAAGACGGTTGTAATTAAAGTAAAATAAAAAAATAAAATAAAAGTCAGAAAGTAAGTAATAGAAAATTATACAGCGGCTGCTGGTTCCTGGATTTAACCGGATAATTATTTTCTACAAAGAAAATTAATCATTAGATATTTTCTGAAATCTCTATGCATTACATAGTTTCTCATTTTTAGGGTTCCGTACCCGAAGGGTTCCAAACGGTTCCCTATTATTAGGGTTCCGTACCCGAAGGGTTCCAAACGGGACCCTATTACTCTCGCTACGCTGTCCGTCCGTCCGTCCGTCCGTCTGTCTGTCACAGGGCTGTATCTTTTGAACGGTAATAGTTAACCGGTTGAAATTTTCTCAGAATATGTGTTGCTATGAGGTGTATCACGACAAATACTAAAAACAAAAAAAAGTCTAAAACCAAAGGGGGTCCCCATACAAGAAACCTCAAAAAACATGCATTTTTTTCAACGTTTTTGTTTTAGCTCTATCTTCAAAACGGTAATATGTACTAGTGTCAAACTTGGTCAGATTATAGTGCATATTATGTAGTTTAGCAACAAATACTAAAAATAAGACAAACATAGACATATGTGGTGGTACCTGCGTAAGAAAGACATGCAAAAATTCATATTTCGCGCACTGTACATACGTTGATGTCTTCAATCACATGAGACTTTCCATCTTCATGTTTCAGTTTGGCGAACCGACTTGCGGTACCGTTTAGGTAACAGCCTAGGTGGTATTAAAGTTGTTATGGGCAAAGGTAACCGCAACATCAGGTGGGCCTTTAGCTCGTTTCGCCATCCTATAAAAAAAAAAAAAAAAAAGCTGTTATATTTTCGCTGACTACTCTACTCGCTTACACGCAGAGGGCACGCTACGTCCAGCGCAAATTTACGCGCGGATAAATTAGTCGCGGCCCCGCGCGATTTGCATCCGATCCCGCAGTACCGGCTAATGGCCGCCGCGTCATGTGACGTCACTCGTTATGACTAAAACGGATTAAAATTTAATGGCGACTAAATACCAGTTATGAATTCGGGTTTGTAATACTCGATTATCGGTTTTAACTAACATAATTATTTCAACACGTTTATGTAGCTTTACCTCAACGAATACTTCAAGAATGGCCAATATTTTGAAAACCCTACATCATCATCATCATTTCAGCCGAAAGACGTCCACTGCTGGACATAGGCCTCCCCCAAGCATCGCCACAACGACCGGTCCTGTGCCTTCCGCATTCAGCGGATTCCCGCGACCTTCACCAGGTCGTCGGTCCAGCTTCTGGGGGGCCTACCCACGCTGCGCCTTCCAGTACGCGGTCGCCACTCCAGAACTTTACTGCCCCATCGGCCATCTGTTCTGCGAGCAATGTGCCCCGCCCACTGCCACTTAAGTTTGGCAATTCTTCGGCCTATGTCGGTTACTTTCGTTCTCCTGCGAATCTCCTCATTTCTGATTCGATCACGCAGGGACACTCCGAGCATAGCCCTCTCCATTGCCCTTTGAGTGACTTTGAGCCTTCTTATCAGGCCCATTGTAAGTGACCACGTTTCAGTACCGTAAGTAATTACTGGCAACACACACTGGTCAAAGACTTTCGTCTTGAGACACTGCGGTATTTTGGACGAGAAGATATTGCGTAGCTTCCCGAACGCTGCCCAACCGAGTCGGATTCGACGATTGACCTCTTTCTCGAAGTTGGACTTACCTAGCTGGACAGTTTGTCCTAGATATACATAATCGTCAACAACTTCAAGTGCAGATTCTCCATTGTTTACGGGAATGGGTGCTATATGGGAAATCGACATAACCTTTGTCTTGTCCATATTCATTTTAAGACCCACTCTATCAGAAGCTCTACTGAGGTCATCGAGCATGGTACCGAGGTCTTCTATGGTCTCAGCTATGACTACTATGTCGTCGGCAAACCGAAGGTGAGTGATGTACTCGCCGTTTATGTTAATGCCTAGCCCCTTCCAGTCCAGAACCTTGAAGACATCCTCCAATGCAGCAGTGAACAGTTTCGGAGAGATCACATCTCCCTGTCTCACACCTCGCTGCAGAAGGATAGGTTTCGAGGCTTGGTCCTGTAATCGGACTGACATAGTGGCGTTTTCATACAAAGACTTTAACACTTCGATGTACCGATAGTCAATCTGGCACCGTTGAAGAGACTGTAGTACCGCCCAAGTCTCGATCGAATCGAAGGCTTTCTCGTAGTCCACAAACGCTAAACAAAGAGGCAAGTTATACTCTTCGGGCTTCTGTATAACCTGCCGCAGCGTATGTACGTGGTCTACGGTGCCTACGGTACGGCGTAAAGCCTTTTCGGAAACCGGCTTGTTCAGGAGGCAGGAAGTCGTCAAACCTGCGCGAAAGACGGTTCGTAATGACTCTCGAAAACAGCTTGTAGACATGGCTCAGAAGTGAGATGGGCCTATAATTCTTCAGTAGAGCATTATCGCCCTTTTTGAAGAAGAGTACCACCACACCTCTGCTCCATGCCTGTGGCGTTCTTCCCTCGAGAATGACATAATCAAACAGCTTCTGAAGGGCCTTAAGGATCGGTTTTCCACCCGCCTTCAGGAGTTCGGCCGTAATGCCGTCATCACCCGGTGCCTTGTTGTTTTTGAGCTGCTTCAGAGCCATCCTAATCTCGTACAGGCTGACGTCCGGGATATCTTCGGTATAGTGTCGGGTCAATCGAGCTCTTGGGTCGAGAGCCCGATTTACAGCGGGTGTCCGGGTGGACGTGTATAACTGTCCATAGAACTTCTCGACCTCCTTCTATAGCTCTGGCTTGGAGGATACGACTCTGCCATCGTCGGTCCTCAGTTTTGCAAGCTGGCTCTGCCCAAAAGACAGGTCTCTTGCGAAGACTTTGAAGCCCTTGTTCTTCTCTATCGCGTCTTTAATACGTTCCGTATTAAATTGGCGTAGGTCACTTTTCAAGGACTTTGAGATCTGTCTATTGAGCTGCCGGTACTTAGTCACATCATCTGAGGACTGCAGAATCATCTCGCGTCTTTCCGCCATAAGCTCGAGAGTGTGGTCAGAGAGCTTTTTGTTTCTATTTGTACGACGGGTCCTAAAGATCCTAGACTCGACCGTATGGACAGTTTCCACAAACCCATCGTTGTAGTCGTCCACTGAGCTCCCTAGGCATTCGAAACGATACTGAATTTCGAGCTGAAAGCTCTCGGGGTTTTGGATTTGGATCGGTGCTGGACGGAGCGTAGACTTCATCAGTCGAGATCTTTCCAGCTTGATGTTCAGATTCAATGTGCCTCTTACCAAACGGTGATCGCTTCCGGTTTTGACCTCGTTGATCACAGAGACATCATTCAATATTTGCTTCTTCGTCGACATAATGAAGTCAATCTCATTTTTTGTTACACCATCAGGGCCCAACCAGGTCCACTTCCTATGTTCACGCTTCCTGAAGAAAGAGTTCATCATATAGAGTCCCTCCTTCTCCATAAAGCCGGCCAGTAGATGTCCCCGGTGGTTCCGATATCCATATCCAAATTGCCCCACTCGCAGCTCATCATCGTAGCGATTGCCCAGTTTCGCGTTGAAGTCTCCCATGACAACAGTGAAGTGAGTTTTAGAGCCATGCATAGCTCTCGAGATATCCTCATACATGGTCTCCACCTCATCGTCGGGGTGATTCGAGGTCGGGGCGTATACCTGTATAACCTTCAACGAATACCTTTCGGTTATTCTGAGTATAAGGTACGCCACCCTGGTGGAAACACTCTCGAAAACCGAAGAAAACCCTACAATCACACTTAACTGAATATAAGTAAATAACGAAAGCCGCCTAGTTTGCATGGAGTGTCGCAAGCTCAATTTACCCACACAACGCTAGAACCGCATCAATAAATTACAACAAAAAGCACGCACGCATATAAAACACGCACACTTGTATCCTTACGGCATTTTCGAAATGAACGAAATTTTTCTCTCAAACCAGCGCACATACTCACTCGGGTGCAAGTGACGGTGAACTGATGGCAGTGTATGCCCGCTGTGCATACAACGGTCAGCCTTTACTCGGTGGCTAGTCCTCTCTAGTATTCTGTTCCTCTGAGCCTACAATCCATAGAAGTGTTTTAATTATTGATCCTTAATTAATTTATAAAACGGCTTCGTATATCAGATAACTGACGTTAACAGATTTTGTCAAAAATACATCTTGGAAACAAGTTTGGATATTAAATTAAGTGTCCCAAATCTAATCTCATCCCCTTCCACACGATTAATTAATTCAAATACATTATCAACACACTTATATTCAATGAATAACAGCCGAAAAGCAAATCGTGCGTCAACCAGCAACCGCAACCGCACACAATGGCACGTGTCACGAGCATAAATAAAATTAAGGGTCGTCATCAACCCTACCGATAAAGAATCACCGCTCGGCACTCGGCATTCGGCCACTAACAATAGTATGTCAAAAAAATTATAAAGTGCAGAAAGTCCACTAATAGCGCCTGCTATGGAGATAATAATTAAAATGTATTAACATTTTTAGAAGTTTTGAAATGCAAAAGTTATTAAGCCAACACACAATATAATATGAAATTGTCATGCATACAATATCAATAGTTAGGTGAAATTAAAAAGATTCGAAATAATAGTCACCAAATGCACATTATTACGATTTAATTCTTCTGTGTACGTGTGCATGAGCTTGTTATCGCGTATTGCATGGTCCTTCTGTCCTATCTGTTTTGTAACAGTACTTTCAATTTGTGCCGAATTTACGGCATAGCATCATACGGAGGGGACGGCCAGACAACGGACGCATAAATTAGAAAGCGAAAGGGGATAGAGATGGGAACGGTGCATAGGACGTATAAGTGTTGCGCGTTGCGAAGTTTTGCGCGCTTGTAGATCTTTTAACCAATTGCCACTGGATATAGACCTATTTTGCTCAAGCACTTCTTCAGTAAAGAAACTTATAGCCAATAACTTCTTTGACACCACTACTGGTATTGCCTGATTTTAATTAATGCACACTTTGTAATTTGTACGCTTAAACTACTTACTACCCTCTTGATTGTACTACCTATATAATCTACCTGTGAAGATTTGTAAATGGCACAAGATTACCCATTTTCAGTATTATATAGATTCTGTTTGACTGTAAATCTTCCAAACTTTAAATAAATAAATAAATAAAAAAGTGTGTGGTTTTTGTTCCACAAAAATATGGTTCAATAAAATGTTTGATGAAAATTCGTTTTTAAGGCATTTGATCATTAACTGAGTAGTTACAGCTGTATACATTTTATTTTATTAATTTACTTATACAAATTATTTGACCTAAACAACCTTATCATATCAGTAATGTTAAATTTTTCCATACAGTTTTTGAATGTCGACTAGAATCAGCTTACGTAACTAACGAAAATCCATCCATCATTTCATTGCATTCACATACCTACTGTCATGAACATAAAATACAATAAAGCTAATATTTTTCCCAAGATTTCCTCCACGACAGGCACCAATTAAGTAAATATTTTACTTTTATAATCTTCGCCAATTTGTTGTAACGTTCACACATTTCCATTAGGCGAGGGTTCAAAAATCGTAAATTATCGCTTTATGCACACTGAACCGATATTTATTGTGATTTATAATGTTTAACCCTATTTTGATCCGAACGATAACAGTGGGTGCTCACCCTAATGTTTTGTATTTAGATTTTTTGGCTTAAAGTCGGATGAATGAAATAATGTCATTATGTAAGCAAAGTTAAATCTAAAAAATAATGTGTTTACTGAAAATTAGGTTTACATGAAGTGGTTACCGTTTCACCTTCACGTTCTTAACGAGTTTTCTCATTTTCGTAATACCTATCCTATTATGAATATTTGTTAAAAGTCAGGCTTTGGCCCATTTGTTAAGTAATTTCTTAGATCCTGTTACTATAACTTCCCAGGAAAAAGGTAATGTTAGGAGAATTGACAAAATGTAGAGACTTTAGGTACTGGTAAATATTTATTTTATATTATGTGAGTCCTTGAATTGTAATTTTCGAGTAGACACTCACCCAAAACAATTATTAAAAACATAATCAGCTCATAATTATAATCACACTGTAAGCGACCCTTATTACAGCACAGATAAACATCAGCTAATGAAGGCATTACGTTACCATAATATGCCATAATTAAATCCCATAAAGGCGAGTTCCAAGACTACGTCTTAAAAACAGGGCGACTAATTAACTTAAAACAGTTTCTTGGCAGATATTTTTATGCGGGTAGTTCAAAGATTTTCCTGAGGGAAACTGCAGGTGGTCTAAAATGAGTCGAAACACCGCTAAAACCAACCGTCTTGAGGCCAATAGTTGGGGTTTTATTACACCGTTGTGTATCAAAACTATAACAAGTTAAATTTTTCATGTAAGTTATAAAAAATAAAAGGGCTTTATTTTTTAATACTGAAAAAAATAATGCCTCAGCCGTAGCCGTAACTATTTGTGTATAAGTACGTTTTTACGAAACTAAAGCTAAAAGCTTTCAGTAATTATTTTAATGTTGTTAATATCCGCGGCCTACCATGTGGGCCACTATCCACTACGCTGTGTGCAATAAAATTGTGTTAACATTGGATCATGTCATTGTTATTTTAAAAGCTATTATTTTACCTTCGTAAAGTTTTATATTAACTTCGTAAAGTTTCATCGCAATTACAACGTTTATTTGGTAGTTTATTTCTATCTAAAATACTTGATGCATCAAGTAATTTAATTTATTCAATTTTAATGTAATTTTAGTTAATTTAATTTAATTCATTTAGTTTCCTTCCTCCCGGACCGCGAAAGTGAATAGACGTGTGCACCCATATTATATTTTCTTTAAATTAAATTCAAATTGGTATAATTGTCACAAAAATACAAAAAAATTAAATTCGCAAAGTACCAGGAGCGCATATCGCAGAGGTGTGCGAGGTGTCGGTGCAGGAACAAGATAGCAACACCTGAGACGGAGGTCAACGCCTGAGCTACGCTGCGCCTGCGTTACACCCCTTCTACGAGCCCAAGTAAGGACGTCACTCAGCTTATCAGCTGGCGCTTGCCACAGTCTATAGGCGGAAGTAAAAAGCGGGTATCTTATCTTTGTAAGGGCTTGGTCCAAGTGAGAAAAAACAAAAGGCACGCAAAACCGAAACTTCTACGATACGCAACTCAAGGTAATAATTTATTATTACTAATAATGCCCCTAAATCGTACACCTCCCAATACACCAATAGTAGAAGATGGCACTAATGCCACCTCAAGTTCCCGGATATTTCTTCAATCTGAATCCTCCCCGGATCTTTCTACTGTGGGACAGGATAGTAATATAACTTTCCGCTTGAAGCAAAAGCGCGACTGTGACTGCACGTCTCGTTTGGATGAAATACGCACCCTGCTTGCGGCATCTACTGAGCAGTCTGGCACCAGATTTGCAGCATTACAGACTGCAATCACCGAAATTATTGCCCAAAATTCTGAGATAAAAGACTCTATTATATTCATAACAAAAGAATACGACGACATGAAAACAAAATTTACAAACATGGAGTCTGAACGTGAAACAGATCGTTGCTATATACGTGAGTTGGAAGAAAAAGTAGACAATATGGAACGACAAATGTATTCTACTAAAATCGAAATAAGGAATGTACCACAGAAACAAGAAGAGAGTAAGGAAGACCTACTCGCTATTGTGACCGGTACTACCAACGTGATTGGTCATCCAATAAATAACAATGAAATAAAAGATGTATTTCGCACAAAAACCAAAAGTAATTCCACTACAATAACGGTTGATTTCATTAGCGCAATAACAAAGAATAGTATCATTAAAAAGGCACGGAGTTTCAATAATTTTAACAAGCACAACAAACTCAGTACAACACATCTAAAACTCGACGGACCTAGCAAACCAGTTTACATATCAGAAAAACTTACACCTAAAACGCAGCGCACTTACTACCTGGCGCGCTGTTTTGCTGAAAGTCATGATTATAAATACTGTTGGACCTCCTTTGGAAAAGTCCTACTACGAAAAGTAGACGGAGAGCGGCATGTCATCATAAAAAACGAAGCAGACCTGGATAGTCTTCGTCGAGACAAATGACTAGGGACTCAATTTGTATACCTATCCACTACACTAGTTATGTTTTGCTTGTTGTATTTTTTATTATTTTTTCGTTATATTTTAATACTTAGTAATACTAACACACACTTTAAGTCAAAAACACACAAATGCCTAATACATACCTGGGCTTACACAAAAAAAAAACAATACACTACACAAAACAAGACACATATTACAAACTCAGCTCTAAGCTACTACTTATATTATTCATGGTGCGTAAGTGCAGTCTCAACATCCTTACAAAAATATTTTGGCCAGTTTTCAGTGACACAGAAATATTATAGTAATCAAAAATGCTGAATATAGACCAAATTTCTGATGAAATAGATAACGTTTCTATTGCAGAATCCCTTATATGTACACCGGAGCTGTGCCAGAGTTTATTAGGGCGATTCGATAATAGCCTGAGTATTATACATATAAATATACGAAGCATAAAAAAGAATCTGGACCAATTTGTCACAATACTAACCTTAACGAAGACTGAATTTGATTTTATGATTTTCACGGAATGTTGGCTGAAAGTGACGGGTCATTTGCCTATTTTACAAGGCTATACCTCGTACTTCACCAAAAATAACCCAATACAAAATGATGGTGTCGTAATATATGTTAAAGACACACTACTTTGCTCCACGTATGAACCCTTGATACTTGATGCCAACTGCCTGGTCAGTTGTTATAATAACACAGCCATAATTGCAGTGTATCGATCCCCATCATATTCAAATACCGATAACTTCTATTCTAGCTTAAGTAAAATAGTTTCGTCTCTTAAATCTTACAATAATATAATGCTTGTAGGTGACATTAATATTGATATTAAGCCCCGGAATAGTGATCACCATTCAGACGATTATCTAAACTTGACAGCTACGCTTGGCTTGCTACCTGCCCACACTCTCCCTACTAGATTTGGTAACTGTCTTGACCATATCATGCTGAAAACTAAAATTCCAGCCAAGGTTATCGTTCTTGACACTCACATTACAGACCATCTTCCTGTAGCTGTCTTCCTAGATATAAATAAAACAGTCACGATCCCTTCAAAAAGCGCAAAGCTCCGATACGATTTCGAATCCATAAAAAATGAAATCGACATCTATAACTTCAGCCCGGTACTAGGTATATCTGATCCTGACCTAGCAACCGATCTCTTAATAACTAATATACAAGCAGTTATAACGAAACATTGTAAGCCTGTTCATACTTCAAATCGAAAAACAGTTATAAAACCTTGGATGACTGTTGGTTTAGTTCGATGCCTACGAAACCGTGACAAAATGCATCGAAGAGCCAGTATGTCTCCTAACGACATCATATTAAAAACTACATATACCCGATACCGTAATTTTTGTAATTCGTTGCTTAAAAAATTAAAACGAGCATACGACAAAGCAGAACTCCTTAAAGCTAAAAACAACCCAAGGGCTACATGGAAAGCAATTAAATCTATCACACACAGTAACCAACAAAGACACTCCCCCAATGCTCTGCTTAAATCATCCATTGACCCAGTTACATCTATAAATAATGCTAATAAATTTCTAGTTGATATTGGAATGAAACTTGCATCCAAATTTAACTGTAATGGGAAATCTGAATACTCGTCCCCTACTCCTTCTCCATGTAACTCCCTAGGCATTCCTTACGTTGATGAAGCATGTGTAGTCAGCATAATTCATAGCTTACGTAGTGATTGTGCGGTCGGATGGGATAATATCCCAGCAAAAATTATTAAACTATCCAGCCGTGCTCTGGCTCCTGTAATTGCGCATGTATGTAATCGTGCCATCAATTCGGGATTTTTTCCTAAAGCTTTTAAACGTGCTGTAGTCCATCCTGTGTATAAGAGTGGGGCTAGAGACGATGTGTCTAATTACCGACCAATCTCAGTACTTAGCTCTTTGGCTAAGATCCTAGAACGTATTCTCAATACTAATCTGGTATTTTTTTTATCTAAACACAATTTAATAGCAAGCAACCAATACGGATTTCGATCGGGAATCTCTACAGAGGACGCAGTGTCTGATTTCACAAATACCTTGGTTGACAAATTGGACAATCGCCTAAAATGCTATGGTGTCTTTTTAGACTTGACAAAAGCCTTCGACACCGTCTCTATCCCTAGACTTGTTGCCAAACTGGAGCATATGGGAATACGTGGTGTTGCCCTAAACATCTACAAAGATTACCTCAGTGGGCGTAGCCAATGTGTAAAAATTGATTCCGTTTTTAGTAACGAAGAGAACATAAGCTATGGTATACCACAAGGGAGTATTTTGGGCCCTACCTTATTCCAGATATATATTAATGACCTTTGTCAACTAACCATCAGTCACTGTGACATTTTTACGTACGCAGATGACACAGCACTTCTTATATATGATGAGGACTGGACTGGAGCTAAGCAAAATACTGAACTCTCCTTGCGAACTATCATGGACTGGCTATCCACTAATTTACTGACGCTAAACATTACAAAAACCAAAGTAATTCAGTTCTTACCACCACATTCTCCTAAACCTCCAACGGATTCAAAGCAAATAAAAGCACATGTATGTCAAGATATTTCACATTGCGATTGCCTCAGCCTTACTATGGTTCCAAGCATTAAGTATCTAGGAGTTCATATTGACATGAGATTAGATTGGTGTGAGCATACAGATGCCCTCTGTTCTCGGCTTCGGAAACTAATATATATATTTAAGGAGCTTAGGCATTCAGCCGACGTTGAAACTGCTTCACTTGTATACCGCTCACTATGCGAGTCAATAATCACTTATTGTATACCAGTGTGGGGAGGGACTTTTAAAACAGTCATGCTTAGAGTGGAACGAGCTCAGCGGGCTGTTCTTAAAGTGATGTATTTCCGAAAAAGAGACTACCCCACCGTTCAGCTGTACTCGGATGCGCAAGTACTTTCAGTGAGACAACTTTACATCCTCCGCACTATCTTGCGTCGACACTCCATGATGCCACTTGACAGAAATCTAACCAATCGGCGGACCGGCTTTCCCGTCTGTGCGTCAGTTAAGTGTCGTACTGCGCTCGCGCAAAGACACTTTCATGCACTGAGCTGTAAAATTTATAACAAAGCTAATAAAACCTTGTCAATCTACAAACTTACCCTGCACAAGGTCAAGCAAAGTCTTAAACTGTGGCTACAGTCTTTAAATTACGACAGTACAGAACAAATTATAATAACAATTTCGTAAAAACACCCTCTTATACAGTTAAGAGACACACTTGATATCACTTTCTCACACAGTAAACCTTTCACGCATACACAGTAAACCCCTCAAGCACACACCGTATATCCCCCATACACACACAATCACCTCTCCACACACGCAATACGCACAAACGCTCACCCCCACACACACACTCACCCTCACAAAACACTTACACACGCATTATTACATTATGTTACACAAACACATCACTAACATATTTTTGCTAATTTATTCTTTAGTTATAGTTTTTGCATTTAAATAGTTTTATTGCATAAAAATTTAATGTCTTTCTGCACATGGGAGAGGGCACTGACTCTTGTAACACAGGTTTCTCACCTAGCACAGGAGTCAGGGACTTCACACAACTTGTAACAACTTTTTATGTCAATAAAGATTATATTATTATTATATTATTATTATATTTGATGATTGGTTTTAATTTTATTGGTTCAATTTGTAATTTAATTTAATCTGATGTAAATATTTTAATATTTTTTTTCGTTCTAACATAGTATTTTAAGTATTACTAACACTATTGTGGACTGAATTTGTCTGATTAAATAAATAAATAAAAAAACTCCTATTGTATAATTATTTAACTTATTAACTTAACTAATATTTATCTGTAAATATATCTCCCAAATTGTTTACCCTTGTCCGTCAAAATATTACCTATTAATTGTTATATCGAATTTGCTACCCTTGCAGTCTGCCTCGCAATTAGCCTATAACTTAATTTATGGGGGCATCTGAATATTTAGCTGATGTCTGTATGTTTGTGCCTACACAGTGATGTAGACATTGTTAAATCATAGTCTGGGTCGATAAACAATTCCCCTACTCAGACATTAAATTATTAGTGCTTAGTAGCTTGAATTGAAATAAGAGAAATACTACAAAATATTCGTAACCAAAATTGCAAGAGAGAGAAGAAAGCCTTCCTTTGTTATCTAATTGTATGTAATCGTATTACTGTATTCTTTACACATTCTCTGGTATAATTATTATCCATATTTCCCATCATAAAATATAACTTTGAAAAATTAAAAAAAGTAATGACGAAAATAAAACTCCCCATTTTTTCAACATTCCGCTACGGTGTGACAACCGCCCTTAAGACATCGGCATGGAGCTAAGTGCAATGCTATGTCATTAGCCCCTGAAAACTTCCAAAGACGAAGAATTAGGAACGTTGTCGTTCGCAAAGAAATTCATAAGTTTCTTTTATGAAACTCTGTCGTATTGCCTTTAAGAGGCGACTTATGCCGGCAGATTGAATACTTATTCTTGTTTAAATGGAAGTTCTTTGTCGTGTTTTCGAGATAGTTTTTTGGGGTAATAATAGAAAGTACCTATTTTTTGCTGGATCTCAAGAAAGAAATGGGATATCCAAAGACTTGTGAAGCCTTTATTATGTTATGTGCTTAGAAAGCCTTGTGTGCGCTACTAGAAAAAGTATTCTGAATAAAAACTGCTTACGTGATAATTATATACTTTCCTTCTAATATTATAAATGCGAAAGTATGAATGTTTGTTTGTTTGTCTTTCAATCACACAAGCAGCTGACTGACAGACTATATTCTGAGTTTATATATTAGATATTTTTATCGACATACCATGTGAGCAAAGCCACGGGTATCAGCTAGCAATACTATTATTCGATAATCTCTATTCTAATGTATCTACTTAAAACTTTATAAGGGAGTGGATATTATTACCGTAAGGTTAATTGACCGTACACAGATTTGACATCCCATGGAATCTAATTGTATAGACAATTAACTATTTGCCAGAGTTAAATTAGGGCAGATAGCATAAAGCTACTTATGCCGTTGGGATATTGACATCGTAGTACTTGATGGTAACGTAAGAACCAAAAAAATAAATAAAAATAAAATGTGTTGTGTGTACATAAATAAATAACAATATCATACGTTATTTTTATTAAAATTCATAGATTGTAATCTTTTTCACACAGCGTATGTACGCTGACAGCAGGATAGAACGATACCTTATAAATAAGTGTACAAGAGACTTCACCACAAAACACAATCTTGACACTTGTCACCGTAACCATCATCAACTCAGCCAATCGCAGTCCACTGCTGGACATGTACCTCCCCAAGTTGCTCCACAACATTTGGTTCTCTGCCTTCCGCATCCAGTTCTCCTCCAGCTACCTTCTTCAGGTCGTCGGTCCATTTGGTTGGGGGGTGCCTTACGTTGCGTAATTCTTCCTTTGTTCCTGATGAGGTCAAGAGATCCCCGTGAACCCCCGAGAACGAAGTTCCTCACGCACACACAAACTCTAGAAAGAAAAAGAAATGGAGAGCATGCGGTGTGCGTATATGCCTGCTCATAACGCAAAAATCTTACGTGACGTTACATTTTCTCCCGAAACACACCTACCGCAAGCCTCGTTAAGGAACTTCGTTCCAATATATATTTGCGTCTAGAGTGACGCACATAACTCTTTGTCCTGCATTCCGGTAATTATCACTAATCACGCGGCCTGGCGTGGCCTGTGAAAACTATAGCTATGCTAAATAGGGTTACATTACCGATGCGTCAAATTTGACTGCGTCGTCAATTTGATATTAAATTTTAGTTTGCATAATTATACCTTTGCTTGTTTTCGGAAGTGACGCCTGCTGTATTTCCGTACTGATAAATGATGACGATGCTTAAAGTCAAACTGGGCTGTGGCATAGAATATATACCAACGACAAGAAGCGACACTTAAGCATGTGTGCTCGTAAAATTGCTCGCGGCTATGTGAACGGGTCGTGGCGAGCACGGGGGCCGTGCGCGGTGTGTGGAACGGGCAGTCTCTCGGCTGCCCAGCCAAGGCACAGCGGTGACAATTGCAATCACGCGCTCGCTCAAGGTCACCGGCGAGCGAGCTCACACGTACACGGAGTGTCACCGCTGTGGCTGTGGGAAGTATCAGTACTATACTGTTAGGGATAGATAGAGACTGCAGAGCGTTATTATGCCCACGACCAAGGGTGAGCAGAGCAACACCATGGTGATTTTAGTCGGTAAGAGTCCAACAAATTGCATGGCGAAAGCTATAATATGGCGATGATTTATATTATTATAAAATTTATAACACCATTTTGTACCCATGTTAGCAAATAAATAAAATTGAATTGAATTGAATAAACGAAGTGCTGCGAACAATCGTAGTGAAGACAAAAAACCGTGCTCTTCCGTGTAAAAACTAGCTCAAACCAGTCCAGCCCCCCTAGCCATGTTTACAATCTACAATCGTCAACGCTAATAGAAAACAACCAAAATGTATGGGAATGACATATCTCAACGAAAAAGTCACGTCATCAGAACCAATGAATAGAAACTTCGTAGACAAGTTTACAAATTAACTGAGCCATCGGAGTGTTAAACAAAATTCGAGCGTTTTGACAATGTCAAGTAGCGTCATCCCCATAAAGGTATTATACTGACGTCAGTATAGAAATGTCTTTGGTCATCCCATATAAATGGTAGCCAAATTGCAATTTTGACAAGCGCTATGGAAACATAATCGTAGCGGTTGAACACGTCAGTATAATACCTTTATGGGTTGAACGTTGTCTAAGCGATCGCCCGGACCCAGGAGAAAGCGATAGCAAAATGGCGTATGGCAAGACCGTGAAGTAATGTTTAAAACTTATTTACGTTAATTTTGGACTTATATAGTCCATTATAGGTATAACATTCATTGTTAATGTTGCGGAATGGTTTTTGTGAGCTATCGTAAACTATTATGGAAAAAAGCTTAGGGAAAGAGAATGAAAAATCATACATATTGTTTATTTATATTTAATACAAAGAAAAGTTATTATTTGCTACGTCATTTACAAATTACTATCAATATTCCATAATATACTTTTTTATTCTTGAATTGGAACCAGTGAGTAGGTCAATAAAGGTATTCAAAAAATACAATTACAATTATGCTAAATTATAAATTCGGGAGATGGGCTGGCCGGACACTGCCGCCGCGCCGCCGTGAATCCTCGTGATGTAAACGCAATGAGCGATGTCGCTGACCGCACCAGCGCTGACGCGAGGCCGATCGACGGTGTTTCCAGGCGGAGGATGGCTTAAAACTTCTCCAGAGAGAGGGGGCTGTGAAGGGGCGGTAGATGATGATGTTTCTGAAAAAAATTATATATATAAGCTCAAATGAAATATTTAGCTAGGAGTATATAATATTTTAGATATATAAGACGTGTATTGCTTGGGATAAATTCTACTTATATTATAAATTTAATGCAATAGTATGGATGTTTGTTTGTTGATTTGTCCTTCAATCACACTAAAACGGCTGAACAGATTTGAATACAATTTGGCACACAGATAGACCATGTCTTGGATTAATATATATGATACTTTTTACCCCGGGAAGATGCACTGCTCCTGAGGGATGATGTCATTCTGTGAATCGAATTGTACGCGAGCAAAGCCACGGGCAAAGTCTAGATATAAATAAAACTTAAAGATACCTTCTACAGATATTAGGAATAACATCCAACATTATTTCGTCTGTTGCAGAATAAAATTCCGTATGGACAGAATCTCTGGTTGGTGGTGGTAGAATGTTTCTTTCAGATGTTGGGTCCTGAAAAATATAAGGAAAATAAATTGAAAACACACTTTATAAGAAAAGGGCCAAACACGGTGCTTGGTTTATTTCCTAATTAGTTCATGTCGCGTATCACGTCATTGTTTAAGGTTTACGGTTCTGCGGAAGGTTCGCAGATAAATCCGCACTGCTCTGAAACCAATGAAGTGCAGAGCAGTCCGGATTTATCTGTGGACCATCCGCGCGGAACTCCGGAGCCGAGCGGAGACACACGTGATTTTTTTAAATATGACCTTCACCAAGCCGCCTTTTAAAGGAGGTGGGCAAACATGCACTTTTTGACACCCACCTTTAAAAGGCGGCTCAACAGGTGAGAGAATAAGAGAAATTCAAATAGTAAAGGTAAAGGAAGATTTTTACGAAATAACCAATCATTTACATACCTCTCCATGAATTCTAATAGGTAATCCCACGAAATCTACGAACTGTTCCAGGATAGTTTGAGATCTAGATTCCATCCTACAAAAGTAATCACTTTATTAGTTTAGTATCTCTTATTAATGTGCAGAATCAATAACATTTCGAGTCACACTATTAGTTTGAAATTACATTATGCACACACTATACACATGATATTATCATAAATCATTAATAAACAGAACGTATAGGTACCTTATTTTGCTTATTTTATTACATTTTAACAATTTAAAACATGAATTTCACCCGCACACTAAATTTCTAACCCTAGAACCACAATATAGGGTCATAAAAAGATAATATAATCACTGCGTGGGTCACGGGTGACCACACGTCTTTGTTTTTTAATATTATTTTGGCGACTTTGAATTCAGTGTATTTAAGTTCCTTCCGTATTTAGCTTTCAGTACTCTGTGACGTTTCGGAAAGTGTGTAAGCTCATTAGTTTTAGACTAATTGCCGTTTAAGATATGTGATTATTAATACTTTATAAGTATCAGAACCTTTGCATGATAACTATCGTGAGTTAAATTCAGAATTATTGATATAAACTGTTTCACACACGAATTTCCATCGGGTGTGCCCGACTGGTTTCAAGCTCGAACGGAGCCCTTAATCACGGGCTGGTTGCGCGGTGGCGTTGCGTACCAAACTCACCACGCAACTCCCTGAACGACGCCAAAGAACATCGTATTTTTTTTGGGGTCACCCATGCTGTGATTCTTGAAACTAAATTAAGATATAGTTCTAGGTTTAATTATAAACACAACAACAAAATAAAAACTTAAAAGAAGCAAATTTTTAGAAATATTAGCCTCCAATTTTTACAACCATACGTAAACTAGCGTATAAAAATTGCCTCAATCATTAAGAGTGATAATGCTTCACGTTATTCTATGTGTTCCTTAAAATATCCATATAAACTGTTTAAATATTTGAGCTCATATCGCATTTTTAGGGTTCCGAAGTCCTACAAGGAACCCTTATAGTTTCGTCATGTCCGTCCGTCTGTCCGTCTGTCCGTCTGTCCTAATCCTTTACAGCTTAATAACTTCTACAATTATAAACATAAGTAAATAAAATTTTGTTAAAAAATAGTATACATATAGATCTCAATTTTAAAAGAATAAAAAAATCGTTTTTACGTATTTTAGGGGTGGCGTCCATACATGTGAAATGGGGATGCAAAATTTTTTTTCGCTGCTCCCCCTCGTGTGGGTTATTATTGAATAGGTCTACTAAAATGAAGGTAATATTTCATACACCACTTTTTTATCAGGTGTACCATCTGCGAAATATAGCCCGCCAAAGTGGCTTGCAATGTGTCCCCCTCCTGCCATTTCTAAACTATCCAACGTAGAAACTTATAATCTTCCACATTGATAGACCTTTGTGAAAACTCTCATTTAAAATTATTTCGAGTATAATGTGATTATAATTTTTTGAGTTATAGAGAGAAAATTGAAAAATACTTAAAACGTCCTAGTTCAAAGGTCATTGACCTTAGAGAAAAACTATCATAGCAAATAATGCTCTTTTAGCTACTTTCTATTTGAAAAAATCACAAAAAGAAACTTTGCATGAAACACTTCTTAAATTTGGCTTCTTGAATTTATCGCTAGATGGCGCTACTAACAACACGCTCTGAGTCGCGAATGCTGCCGATTATTGCAAAAACTAAAATAGCCATGATTAATATTTGATTTGATTCGTTTGTAATTACACCTACTTAAGGAACCCTATAATACTGAGCATGGCCCGACATGCTCTTGGCCGGTTTTTTCTTTGAGATCACCCGTGACCCATGTTGTGATTCTTGAAACTAAGATGTAGTTCTAGGGTTAATTATAATCACTCCACTGACGTTTTATTTTCTTTTTGGCTTGTACACACGGCTACACATCAAGCTGTACATTTCCAGTATAAGCTGACCTCGCATTGTATAGGCTTTCCTTACAACGCGAGGTCAGCCTTTACTGGTTTTGTACAGCTTGATGTGTAGCCGTGTGTACGTTTGACGTTTACGAGCGCCCACCATAGACTAAAATATATGATATTTTTGTTGACATTGTAGAAAGGTCGATCGACGCACTTTTGTCTAATCGATTGCGAAAATCACTAACGCATAAAGGTATTATACTACGTCAGTATAGAAATGTCTTTGCGCTAACGTCAAGACGTCAACGTTTATAGAAAGAGATTAAAAACAAAACGTTTGTAACTTGGCTAGGCCCCAGACGAATATCTTTCAGGAGCATGGTGTGTGCGTAAGTGCTGGTTTGTACTACACGGAGGAACATGGTTTTTTGGCTTCACTATGATTGTTTGCAGGCTCGCAGCACTTCGTCTATATTTTTTACTATGTCTGTGTCCGTGGATGACAGCAGAGACATTTGAAAATACCTTCTACCAATAATTTTACAAAAAACCAAAGTGAACGAGAAATACTGCTAATTTAACTAAGGTTTTTAGCAGTCAAACGACAAGAAATTCCCGTATTATCTCTGTTGTATTAGAATAGGTATCCCATTTAGGAGATAAAAGTGAAAGTATTAGTACTGTTACAGGTTTATGAGCTATAAGAGTTTAATGAACGTGAACTGTGCATCAATCAGGGCTGCCCCCGGAGCGTTTGTTAAGTGTGGATTTAAAGGGTAGAATTAAGTTTGGATTTTGTTAATATTTTATGATCAGTGTACTCTTTATTGCGTTTTCTTTGTCCATCCAAAGGTTGTCGTAAGATATAGAAGATAACAAATTATCGGTACATGGGCGGTCTTATCGCTTTGAGATATGATGCGATAAGACCACCCATGTGCCCATAATTTATACATTGTTCCTGTTTACTACTATTTTCATGGTGAACAATAAAGTATATTCTATCTATCTATCTATCTACTCATTTTTCAAAAGCCAAATAAATAAATGAATATACAATATTTACAACACACATATAAAATACAAGTACGCGCTTAAAAACTAACAACTTATTATATAGGTTGTTAGTTTCAAAGCGCACATTTTTTTATAAAAAAATAAACAAAGCTTTTTATTATATTTCATAAATGTCTAACAACTTCTTAGGTTTTCGCGATCACTACACATTATAATAAAACAAAGTTTAACTGGATTAAATCGCGTATATTATTTTATCTACACTCGTATCGTAAAATTCGAATTATGAACTCGAAACTAATGTCATAATGACATACTTTACGCACATGCACCTGTAATGAATTTAAAAAGTTTCATTACGATACAGTTTGCTGAACAAAACAATGCGGTAATTTAATTTTTTTTCCATAACCGCACACTTCAGCCCAACTAAGGAGTTTTTAATGCCACTTCGACCTAACCAAGGAGTTTTCAAACCTTTTTTTAGCAGTCGTACAGTTTGGCACCAATGAGTACACAAAATTCAGGGGGCGCCACTTGTCATACATTGAAAAATTTTATCGTTTAAAATCGCGTTTTTGGCAGAACTTTTGATTGTCATATTGCTTTTAATTATATTTAAGTGTTTACAGGCATATTTTTTGTATGATAAAACAGAGATTGACGGAATCCTGACAAGGATAGAAAATTAGTTCCGATTATAATGTTTTATATTTTATTGTCTATATTTTATTATCTGTGTAGGCGCGCACCAGCGCGCGTGCGCGGCCGCGTGCCACGGCTTACTGGATTTGGTCATCGTTACTTGTAAATTTATTGTTATTGTTTACGTTATTATTATGGTTTTGTATGTCGAAAGTTTTGTTCTGGGCAAAAATATCTGACTACAGCAGTGATACTGAACTGAGGAGAATATGACCCCGCCTGAATTTCTGGATGCAGCAACGTAAATGACGAACAATCTTTTACCAGAGAAATCAAGAAAAACAACGACAATGTTACCAAGATTTTGACTTTGGTGTTTTATTTAAAATTGTATGAGTGTAGATAAAATAGTGTATGAAACTGACATAATTAGGTATTAAAACACTCGTGTGATACTATTAAAAACCTCGCCTACGGCTCGGTTTTTAAACTCACACTCGTGTTTTAATAACCCCTATTATGCAACAGTTTCATAAACTACTATAAATAGGTTTTCCTGACGGTTTTCCTTCCTAAATAATACACGCGATTTAATCCGGTTAAACTTTGTTTTATCATAAATGTCTGTTTGATAATTTAAACGGATTCATCTAAAGCAGCCCATACAATAATGTCCTCCCGGCCGAATTTCGGTCACGGCAGCCAATCTCAATGGAGACTAGCCATCTCCGCGGGACATATTATAGTGCACAATTGTGTGCGCAAACACAGGTGCACTCTCTATTCCCTCACTCTCATAATCCGATGGGACGGCAATTCGACACGACCGGAGAGAGATCAGGCGCAGGACCCAAACACACACAATATAATTGGGCCCATACACCTACACTGTAATTGCGCAATTTTTGCAATTGCGCAATGATATTGACCGTGTAGGGGTGAGATTGAAAGAAAAATGAAGATCGGGACGATACAATAATACTTCACTAAATAATTTTTATAATTATATATAATTTTTTTAGTCCGTGTGGTGCCGGACTTAAAGAATAGCACCACCCTAATCTCTTCTCATGGGTGTCGTAAAAGGCGACTAAGGGATTCACCAGAGGATGGGCAGCAGCGTTCTCTGAGTATTTAACCAACCAACTGCGATCGCCAACCCGCCTGCCAAGCGTGGCGATTATGGCATATCCCCCCCTTAATTGGGGGAGGCCTATGTCCAGTAGTGGACGTCTTTCGGCTGAAATGATGATGATGATGAAATCATTTTAATGTTGTCTTCTTTCATACGCTATTGTGTGTACATAAATTATAAATAAATAACTGTGCAATATAATATTGCGCAATTATATTGTAGGTGTATGGGCCACCTAAAAATGTGTTCAAGCAGATCGATTAAGGTGTTGTTAGCGTCTATTCAACATGTTTTATTGTCGGAAAAATCCTGCCATAAAAACAGCACCTTCTTCCCGCAACCATAAAATTCCTTCCATTATCAGCGGCAATCTCCAAGCTTTATGGAAATCTAGAAAGAAGTTCGGCATATATTGGGTTTTATCGGTGGAGACTAATGGTCCTCACAAAAGGCGCTAATGTGAAATAAATTGTCGACTGCCGACCCGCCTTGCCTGCCTGCCTGCCACAGATGTACAGCGGCTGGATAGGACAATTGAAATGTCACGGTTGTATTATAAAACTGAGGTCGTAGAAACTCCCGACTCCTAAGATTCAGGTCTGCGTACTGCGTACCTAGTTTAGGGGCCGGAAATCTGTTATTAAATCTTAAGACTTGATTGTACGATTGATTGATTGAGAGCACGAGGAACAGCAGCAGGTTGCTGTTGTTCCTCGTGCTCTGTATTGTGTTTTAAGTACAAACAAAAAAAATGGCATAATATATCGGGTTATGTTTAGAAACGCAGTGAAATAAAAATGTAGCGATGTGTTCCAGTTTTGGTCTGTGTAGATTTTGGCATAAGAATAAGTTTAATTTAAGCTCGTTGTTGCTAAGCGGTTTTCGGTACACTATTCGGCACGAATCGTGACCACTCGAATTGTACTTGTGGTAGTTGTGGTGTGGCATCCTTTGTCGTCCACTTATTCTTGTGCTCTGTTTTCTACGTATGTTCGTATAAGCATTATCGTATATTTAAACCTTCGCGAGCACCCGTGGCTAGTCTTTTGTACTGAGGATAGAGATTTAATGACTGACCAATTGGAATTTATGCTCAAAACTCATGCCAATCTATCTATAAAATTATACTCGTAATTTTAAGTCGAACCAAGTTTTAAGAGTCTTTTTACCCCACTGCCCCAGAATGAGGGTAATGTTTTTTACTTTCTGGCAATATTACTTAGTAATTTGAAATGGAAATTTACGTGTACATAATGCCGGGTACACACCAAGCGAACGTAGGAACGTGAAGGCGAATAGTGATTTTAGCCGATGGACACCGCACGCTCGCTCGCCTTCGCTGTTGTGTCCAAATAAAGTGAACACCAGCTAAAGTGCACAGCCGAATGCGAACGAAGGCTTTTGCTGGCTCTCGCTCGCTTTCGTTAAAGCGTCCACATTGAACGTGCGCATTCGCTTGGCAGCCTTCGCTTGCTTTCGTTTGCTTGGTCTGTATCTGGCATAAGACAGAAAATTAAATAGGTCCTCTTGCCTCTGCCTGTGTTTGTGTTTAGAAGGCAGTGAATGCAATGTTACTTTTAAGTAGAGAAAGTTAATTATAATAAGAGCAAGGTCCACTCTAATCTTATTCAGTAGGATAATCAATTTAGAGCCAAGTTCAAAAAAGTAAAATTAATTATGCAATCACTGAACTTGGCACTCTTTATTTACTTATAAAAAAATATACTTTTCTTTCTTTAAACCACTTCATGTCACATCCATGGCCTCTAGATCTTGTCGAGATCCTCACCGGCTCGCTTTTTACAACCGGAACCGGAAACGACTTGAGCCTTCAGGAAACGCTCGCGTGATTTGTATTTAGGTTAGTGGTACACTGGGAAGTGTGTCCGAACGCCGGATGTGAGTGTCGTCGGCACGGGCCGCTGTACGGTGACAATTTGTTGCAGATAATGTTAATTGTAGGTAGGTACTTTTTATGGATCTTAAAGTGAAACAAAAGCTTGAAATCAATGATATTTAAAAGTAAATATATGTAACTGCAGTCGCAATGTGAAGACTCGAAAACGTACTCATTAGGACGTTTTTCTATAGTAAGGCGCCGAGCGTGACCGATGCCAACAAAAAAACTAAAATGTCGTCGTGTGTGTACAAAAAGTTTTCCAATTATGACGCAAAAGTAACTTGAAGAAACCGACTTACTTACTTTGTACTTGTAGTTTATGTGTATTGTCCTGCCGATGCGTACGGAACATTTTTTTCATTTGTTTTGTTAGGGTATGACATATCTGTACTTTTAAATATCATTGCTTGAAATGCTTTTGCTTCATCATGCAGTAGAAGACGACTGAGAAATGAGTAATACATTCTTCTAGAGTAGCTGTTTTGATGACTTACTCACCCATTAAATAAGTAACATTGTTACAGTTACGTCTTTATCGGCTGAATTCTCAATCGCAAGAATTTTGAGTTTTTTCTCATGTTGTCTCTGTCACTTTTAGGTGCATTGTAACTACAGAATGACTTTTAAGAACGTTTTAAAATTAAGACGTTATTTGAGAATTTGGATCCGTCTCATTAATTAATTTAAATTCAAATGTTTTTTTTATTTCAAATAAATCTGACTACAGGCACTTTTCAAACGTCAGGCTCTAGTTGCACAGATCTAAATTGTGGGTCCTATGAAGATTAACCGGTAGGAAACTCGATGGATGTACTCTTTTGAAAATAGGGAATTTTTCAATACATCAAATTCATTCAAATAATGTGAGTATAATTTATGTAGGTATTTCCGGTTTTGTTTCTATTGCGCTAGATGGCGTGCCCTTGCCAGTCTGCTCCGACTTTCGGTACCTCGGTTCACTTGTGCAAAGCGATGGAGAAATTGACCGGACAGTCAAGCACCGAATTAACACAGGATGGTTGAAATGGCGGCAGGTCACGGGAACTACATGTGACTCCCGAATTCCTCTTAAACTGAAGGGGAAAATCTATAAGACCATGATAAGACCTGCTGTCCTGTATGGATCGGAATGTTGGGCTACGAAAGGAATTAATGAAAGGCAAGTGCATGCAGCTGAGATGAGAATGTTAAGAGGAATGTGTGGTGTAACGAGAATGGATAGGATAAGGAATGAATATGTAAGAGGGAGTCTGAAAGTAGCGCCAGTGACAGAGAAGTTAAGCAGCAATAGACTATCATGGTATGGACATGTGATGAGGAGGAATGGGGGGCATGTTACGAGGAAAGTTTTAAGTATGAATGTTGATGGCTATAAGAAAAGTGGGAGACCGAAGAAAATATGGATGGATTGTGTGAAAGATGATATGAATAGAAAGAAAGTAAACACAGAGATGACGGCTGATAGAGATGTATGGAAGAAAAAAACATGCTGCGCTGACCCCAAATAAATTGGGATAAGGGCAGGAGGATGATGATGAAAGTCAGAATTAAACAAAAAGATTAAAAGTGAGAATATTGCCATTAGAAATAAACCTAAAAAGAGTTGCCATAGTGTGTAGGACCTGCCCTGTCACGACAGACGGCACCAGTTCACCAGCATGACGCCATGACTACAGTTACGATACCTACGTTTTGGCACACATTTTAACTTGCATTATAACTAGCCTCAACATAACGTTTTATTTATAGTTTTTTACTACTATCACCAACAACGCGACCGGTGTACCCGCACCTTAACCCACATAATCAGATCTTACATTTGGGCGGCAACAAAAAAAACTAACGATTGTGTTAGCGTTTTGTAACCTCGGTATCGCATCGCTATCGCACCAATATCGCTAGTAGTATGGTGTTACCACGAAATTTTTCGTTTTATTGTCTTTTTTATCAAATTATACGTTGAATTATTGAATAGAGAACCGTGCTTGATGTTCATAATTATTCTTAGGGATGCGTAAACGTATTACCATAACAATTGTAAACCAGTGCTATACCAGGTTATTTTGAAATTCACCACAATAACCCAAGGTTGACATTTTTCGATTTATGTGAACACAAATGTAGGGAATAAGCGGTTTTCTTTTTCGCGATTTCAGAGTTTGTCCCATAGTTAAAGTTGTACTTTATGAGTACCTACAGTTTATTCTTTAAAGGGTTATTGGTGAATTAAAAATAACACACATAACGTACAGGCGATAAGAACAATGACGAAAAATATCGAAATAAAAAGATCCGTATGCTTGTTTATTTATTGTATTACTGTACAACGTACAGTTGCCCAACACGTACAGTAGGCCAAGTTATAATTTAGGTACATATATAATTCTTATAAGTCTAATCACTTAAATATTTATGACAAAAGCTGCTGTTTAAACGAAAGTCAGCCTTTTAAATAAATTCTAACAGTCTCAATTTACCTCCTGCTGTACTAGTTTTTTCCATTTGATGAACTGTTACATAACATAACATCACGCCTGTATTTCCCCGAAGGGGTAGGCAGAGGTGTATAGTACACCCACATTTCGCCAGTTATGTTATAGTCCCATGTAATAGGGGGCGGGCCTATTGCCATTAACCGGGCACAAATCCAGACTCCGGGCTGCTACTAAGAATTTCCTAATGAAAAAACCCAATAACACTTTGCCCGACCCGGGAATCGAACCCAGGACCCCACGCTCAGCAGTCGCGCTTGCGACCACTAGATCAACGAGGCAGTAAAACTGAACTGAACTGGATGAACTGTTATCATGAAATATTACACAAAAAAAACCATGATTGGATAAAAAAAATTGTACTTGGTGTAAATCATCATTTAGTTATTATGTATAAGTATTACCTATTGTTAAAGAATATTTTGTAGACTGCATTAAATAACTAAGATAAAAAAAAAAATACCTACCTTCAAGATTCTCATTCAATCTCCCACTTAAAAGCGACTCTTCCACTATACACCACACCGACGTACTAAGTACGTACGCTACGTACACGGGTTCGCACTTACGGCCCCGCGGCTTGCACTGTCACCTGTAACCCATTTACCGTGTTGATCGATTGGGCGCATGTTTTGAGGTAACCCTATCTAAGTCTAGATTTATAGGTAACTGTATAGGGTTGCGTCGGGAAAGGTTTAAATTAAGATTACTATTAAACAACTTTTACGGGGTATATCTCGTTTTGTTTCTCTTATTATTATTGCATTATAATATTACCTGCAATCGAATGTGAAAGTTTGATGGAAAGGGAGAGGGAGACCAAAGAAAAGATGGATGGATTGCGTGAATAATAATGATGAAAAGGGTGTAAATGATGAGATGACGGCTGATAGATAAAAATGGAAGAAGCATACGTATTGCGCCGACCACAAGTAATTTGTGACCAGGACAGGAAGATATTTGGATATTTGGATATCTGGATGTTTCTGTGGCTAAACGGATTTAAATAAAATTTGGCACACAGATAAACCATAACTTGGATTAACATATAGGCTACTGGCAAAGCCACGGGTAAAGTCTAGTTGTATATAACTAGTTCCAGTCGAAATAGACATAGGATACTATTTACCATGAAAGAAAATGTAAGAGATAGCCCAGCGGCTGCAAAACTACATACTAGGTAGTAAAGTAAATTAAAATACGAATAAATATGTATCTAGGTGGCGGGAACCCGCTGGATGCGGATGGCGTAGGACCGGTCGTTGTGGCGATACTTGGGGGAGGCCTATGTCCAGCAGTGGATGTCTTTCGGCTGAAATGAATGAATGAATGTATGTACAGTCTAACAAAGCAACAGACTGGGTCAGGGTCGCCAGATATAGATGAAGATTTCTCAGGAAATTATTATAGAATGGTTTGATTAGGGTTTTGTATAAACACAGTTTAACTTTGTCCGTTATTAAAATGATATTTCACTCGTAAACATCCATAATTTTCTAAGAAAACTTCATCTCTCTACCCTGTATACCAATTGCTTTGTTAGACTGTACTGTTACTCAAAAGAGTAAGTGTTTTTTTTTATATTATACGAAACGTGCTAAATGCCCACTTGATGTGAAGCGGTTACCTATGACCATAACAACTGCAATACCATCTCGGCTGTTACCTAAATGGTACTGCAAGTCACGTTCGCCAAACTGAGACATGAAGATGTAAAGCCTCATGTGATTGTAATTTCACCGGAACCCGTACCCTTCACACCGCAACACAGCAATGCAAGCATCACTGTTTGGCGGTAGAAATAGGTATGGTGGTAGTACAAGCTCTTTCACAAGTAGCTCTGCTACATAATAGTGTTGTTTATAATTATGTAGGAGGCCATTGTCGAGGTATGTTTCCTCTACAATTGCCTCAGGGTTCCGTTTGTCTACAATGCTAGCTTATTATGGAATTTTAACCCAATTACCACATAAACAAATCGGTGATCTAAATTCATTGTACTACACTTTGCCTGCGGCTTTGCTCGCGTTAAATTCGGCTTATTACAGAAAGACTTATCGTGTACCTCTTGGGAATCGTTTATTTTCCCGGATTAAAAGTAACCTATATTTTAATCCGGGCTATGTTTTATCCGTGGGCCAAATTTCATCCAGTCCGTTTAGCCAGGGTCAGTCTTAAAGGCTCGAGTGAATAGGTTTAGGTGGTGGTGTTTAGGTGGTAGGTTTTTGCTGGGCAAGCGTGTACGTGCGTAACGTGTACCATCGACGACCGCAATGTGAGGTGGGTGGCAGTCATCAAGTAAAGAATGGAGGAGGGGCCTATGTCTGGCTATTATTAGTCAATAAAGTCTTATTTATATTATTATAGTCGGAAGCCTGTGAGTGAGTAATATTAAATTTATAAATAACGCCCATGATCTAACTCTTTTAGGATTGAGCGTTCTTTTATTGTGTAATTTTGTGTGTAAAATAAATAGTTTGAAATAATAACACCGCACAGCAGTGGCGAAGGGTGAATATTTTCAGAAAGGAAGCCGTAGGTACCTAAAAATCCTGTAATAACTAAGATCGCACGTTAATATAATAAAATAAAAACGATTTAACAAGTTTTAATTTAATTTTACATTATTTTTTGTACTTTTAAACAATAAATTATCATAGAAGTGTCATTGATCTGTATTTATGCAATTCCTGAAGGGAAGCCGGTGGGAACCGTATTATATGGACCCTTCACCACTGCTATACAGACATAGTAAAAAATATAGACGAAGTGCTGCAAACAATCATCATCATCCTCCGAGCCTTTTCCCAATTATATTGGGGTCAGCTTCCAGTCTAGCCAGATGCGGCTGAACATCAGTATTTTACACGAAGCGACTGCCATCAGACCCCCGCAACCCAGTTACTGGGTAATACTGATATTCGGAGGTTAGACCAGTTGTCAGACTTTCAGGCTTCTGACTACCCGTAACGACTGCCATAGATATTCGTATGAAAACCAGGACCGACAGCTTAACGTGCTCTCCGAGGCACGGAGGGTAGGGTTTCGAAGCATAACGAAACGGTCACCCATCCACAGACTGACCGCGGCAAGTGCAGCTTAACCTTGCAGATCGTACAATCCGCGCAGTCGTTGCTTAGCTACGAGCCCCTCTGCAAACAATCAAAGTGAAGTCAAATAAAACTGTGCTCCTTCGTGTACAACCAGCGCTCACGTACACACCATGCACCTGAAGGATATTTGCTTTCGCGATGCTTACTGGACGGTGTACTGAGAGGGGTGAGCATGGTTTGAGGTGCATGATTTGCACATAATATATTTCATAATTTCAGCCCAAAAGACGTCCACTGCTGGACATAGGCCTCCCCCAAAAGGGGGGTATATGCCATAATCGCCACGCTTGGCAGGCGGGTTGACGATCGCAGTTGGTTGGTTAAATACTCAGAGAACGCTGCTGCCCATCCTCTGGTGAATCCCTTAGTAACCTTTTACGACACACATGAAAAGAGATAGGGTGTAGGTTGTACACGAAGGAGCATTTTTTTTTTGCTTCACTGTGATTGTTCGCAGCACTTCATCTATATATTTTACTATGTCTGTGTGGCACTGCCGATGATTATATTTGACTCATATAAAAATCTTACTTGAACACAAACATTCCTTCCCAAACCTTCTTTCCTAAAAAATTATACCCAATTAAGCTAATAATTTAATTATAGCTATTAGCGATAAGACTGCCAATGTACCCGTATTTTACATGTTAGTCCTAAGTTTAATAATGTTATTGGTGTACAATAAAGAATATTCTATCTATCTATATATACCCAATCAAGTAACAGATATGCAAATATCTTGGCGTCCTCATTCCGTAAGGGTGAGCAGCAGAGCTCATCAATCAATTAAGCGCAGAGCAAGTTGCGTTTTATTATAACCACTGTCTATGACAGCTGTAATGAATGGGATCCTATGGGCCGAAATAGGAGGGATGAAGAACGATTCAGTTCAAGGGGAAAGCAGAGATAAGAGTAGAAAATATATGAAGAGGAAAATAATTAACATCGTTGAATTAGTAAAACTTACACATAGAACACTTTTTTGCATTTGTAGGAAACTTTTTCAGTACGTTATATAATAATATAAATAATAAAATTAAAAAACGAGTATTCTTTAGAGCACACGACTGAAGTAAAACTTCACTAACTTATATCTCCCTCAATACTATTTCAGTGAGAACAAAGGAACGGCGCGCTGTGTCGTGGCCGTACCGCGCCTCGCTGCCCGCGTCCTGCACTACCCCCTCCGTTCGCCTCACTTTCCGTAACGCATTTACCAGCTTACTCCCCAAGTCAAGCGTGCGTTAAGAAGTTTTACTTCGAAAGCCTTTTATTTCCTTAACCCTATTTACATTACAAATGTTTTTAGTAGGTATTTTTTTGTAATTTTGCTTACTTACTAGTTGTTAGTACGGTAAGTTGTTAGATTCTCGGATATGGACCCCTCCTTGGATGAAGGCCTCCTCCATCTTCTTCCATGACTCTCTTTTTCTGCCTAGGGTCAACCAGATTTTCCCTGCTCGTTCGTTGTATAATAATATAACACTGAACTAATTAATTCCGCTGAATTTTTTGTTGCTATTACATTTTTTATTAATAATTGTATATGTTTTGTTTCAGGTACGTAACAGGTTACGAAATGAAACCATCTTTGTAAGTACTTCTGTGACCAACCAACCAACTGCGATCACCAACCCGCCTGCCAAGCGTGGCTATTATGGCATATCCCCCCCACTTGGGGGAGGCCTATTTCCAGCAGTGGACGTCTTTCGGCTGAGATGATGATGATGACACGGTGTAATATCTAACTTTATTCAAGTACAAGTAATTATCACGTAACACTGTCCAATATCTAGAGGTCCATAAATTTGGTTCATAATAAACGTAATTAAGAACAATAACGTCAGTATTAGTCGTCTTGGCGGTGTTACCGTGCCCCTCTTGTAATAAAGTGTTAATTAATCTTATAGGACGGACGTCGATAAACTCGGGAGACAGGGAAAATTATGATATTGGGTCAAGCAAGTACCTGCTAAGGGCTGGTACAAGGTTTGAGAACCTCGATCAACAGACGACCAGAAATAGCCCGGCAGGAATTGGTCGTGAATTTAAAACAAACCATGGTGACTGTTAGAAAGATTTGAAAATCCTAAGAATAAAAATCTCGATCCGAATTAAAAACTATAACCACCAGCTAAAAATCTAAATTCATTCCTCACCAGCTTGTAGGTTGATGGTCAACAACTGTACGCTTTATATAGCATTTTGTGCCTCGTACAACAAAACTGTGGAATAAATTCGAAATAAGAACCTTCAAGAAAATTTCGTAAATAAGGCTGAAATTATAACAAGCGCACGGGGTGCGCGTCAGGCGCGTGCCGGGCGCGTGCCTCATACGCCGCGTTTTGACCGCTCTATGAGATTGTATGCAACGGATTATATCAAGCGCTGTCGTCAGTCAAACAACTTTCATAGCGTCCGCGCCCCGGCCGCTTATTGTAAATTGAGCCTAGAACGTCATCTAAACGTCTTTTACAAACGTCAGCTTTGGTGACTTCCCTGGTATTGCAGATGTCAACGACCGGCATGATTGCTTACCATCAGATAACTCGCAAGCTCGTTTGCTACCCTTTATTATAAAATGTTTAAAATCTTAGTCGGTAGAAATTGCTCTTCAGGCCAAACGTTGGGATTTATTCTAGATAAATAGGGATGGTTGTCCCCCTCCCACATGGTAACTAATTCCATGATAATTAATCGTTGAACAAGTTATTTAAAATACACGTTGACCCAACTTGTCAAGGTTTAATTTACCTCTACTTATATTATTTTACTCCTACTAATATTAAAGGCAGACAATCTCAGACCAAAACATGTTTATTTAAACCAAACGTACCCAGACGTCTGAAACTCCCAACAAAACTATTACAATAAGCCTTCTGTCTCACAACAACATAGCCACTGTAGCCAGCTAAGTCAACCACGAGAAGGCATGCATTACCGAGAAGGTTCCCGTAACATTACCAGTGGTATAAACGAGCTAAGTTCCCACTGTTGGCTTACTGCAACTTGCATACATGAAATTGCCTAGCTTACAATTTGGCTTTGAGAAAACATCGGGGATGCTGTAATGAGCGCGCATGGTTATAAGAATTCTATCAAAAATATTTTTGGAATTTAAATCACTAATGCATTTGTATAAGCCTATAGAATTACCTATTTTATTTTAGTGAAAACTCTATACGTGTTATTGACATAACCGAAAACCTCTTAAGGGGTTTGTACTCGTCAGAATGCACAACTTTTACTATAGGACCAACCCTGAAATCGCGAAAAAATTATCAGCTGTTCCCTACATTTTTGTTCACATAAATCTACCAAATGAAGGGATGATTGTACTCATTAATTTGAATTAAAATAAAATTATTTATTTATTTAATTCTTTATGCACAACAGGGTACAAAGGCGGTCTTAACGCCATAGGCGTTCTCTACCAGACAACCTTAGGGTAATGCATAGACAAAGAATAAGGTAGATGCACCAGTAAAGTAGTAAAATATGTTTCGTACTACGGACTTATAATTACATATAATAAAAATTGATAAATACCTATGTATATATTATACATAAAAAAAATTAAAAAAATTAAAATTATTCTTCGATCAAATATATTATAGATGCACGATCGCCGCTCGAAAAACGGCGCCATCATACCTGTGCAGTCGCGTGCAAAGTTTCACTCTCAGCCGTTTCACAACCGCGCTAGCCGTGAGACGTTTCACGATGATAAAATGAGTATAAAAAATATAGGTATAAAAACTATACTTCTAATGCGCAAATAAAGGATGTTGAGTCATATGTCTTTGTCGTAAACATAAATAATACGTGGGACGCTCAGAAAGTTTTGCGAAACTAAAAAAAATTGTTCTATACGTACATATATTTTTATCAAATCTTTTCAAAGTACTTTCCACCAGCCTCTATACAAAGATTCATGCGCCTAAACCAGTTTTCAAAACACTTTTTCCAGTCCGCCGCAGACACCTCGTTTACAGCCTGCTCGAACGCAGCCAGCGCATCTTCCGGCGACGAAAATTGTATCCCTTTGAGCTGATTTTTTATTTTTGGGAATAAAAAGAAGTCACACGGTGCTAGATCAGGGCTGTAAGGAGGGTGACCCAGGAGTTTGACTGGCGTGCTGTCCAGGAAGTCCCTCGTTTTGAGTGCGGTGTGCGCAGGTGCATTGTCGTGGTGGAGCAGTAGCCCGCGGAGCCCTGTGTTTGGTCGCTTGTTGCTTATAACAGAGAAAACTTCTGGCAAACATTTGGTAGTATACCATTCGGCATTAATGCTTCTTTGATCCCGTAAGGGAATTGATACCAAGTGGCCAGTCAAATTAAAAAAGCTAGCGATCAAAATCTTACCCCCGCTTCTAGATCGCTTCACTTTGGTAGGCGTTGGCTCATTTTGAAACACCCAAACAGTCGACTGGCGCTTGGTTTCTGGGTCGTATTGATAAATCCAGGACTCATCACCTGTAACGATGTCGTAAACACGCCGAGACGAGCCTGCTTCAAATTTGTTAAGCATATCACGGCACCATTCCACCCGGGCCTGCTTCTGAGCATCGGTGAGGTTGTGCGGCACCCAGCGTGATACTATCCTCCTCACGCGAAGATGGCTGTGTAGAATCTCGTGAACGCTTCCCGATCCAATCTTCAATATGTGTTGAATCTCCTGATATGTAATTCGCCTATTGTCTTGGATTAAATTTTTCACTGCTAGCACGTTTTCTTCGGTAACAGCCGTCAAAGGGCGACCGCTTCTTTCGTCATCCCCCAAAGTTGGTCGACCGCGCTTGAATTCGTTATACCAACGATACACGGTTGCCTTGGAAGGGCCTTCATCCATGAATGCCATTTGAAGTCTATCGTACGATTCATCCGGTTTCAGGCGACACTTGAAATCGTATAAAATCATAGCTCTAAAATGTTCCCGGCGCAGATCCATATTTCAGTGAGACACAATACTTTGAATTAACTCGCAAAAAATGTGGAGGGAAATTTTGAAATTGGAACTTACTTATTTTTACTTATAAATAATGATATTTTCGAAAAACATTATAACTGGCCAGTCTCCCATATATAAAAACTTTTTTTCGCAATACTTTCTGAGGGGCCTGGTAGTACATTTTATCGCGGAGATGTTCATTGGGTATAATTTTGAACGAGACATTGCAGGTATATAATATTTAATCGAAGGTATTATGCTGTTAGCTGGTAATTTTAAACCTGTTGACAAAGACTCAAATAACCTCCTCCTTTTTTTGAAGTCGGTTAATCATAAATACATGGTGGAAAAATGGCGTGAACGCCACCTTTTTTCTTCTGTGTAAATGATTTTCGTCAATTCTCATACAATTGAACCAAACTGAATAGAATAGAATAGAATAGAATCTTTATTGGTGTGATTTTGGTACAGAAGATCTGTGTAAATGATTTTCGTCAATTCTCATACAATTGAACCAAACTGAATAGAATAGAATAGAATAGAATCTTTATTGGTGTGATTTTGGTACAGAAGATCTTAATTCTAATGTAGGTAGGTACACATACATATTTTATGATTCACAAAATCTGCCAGTTGGCTTACACTCATGCATTACAGTTATTCAAATTTAACAAAATCATAATCAATGTCAAATCTAAAAAATAATAATTAAAAGTCAATAAAATCAAATTCAATGTCAAAGTTTACATACTAAGTTTAAAGAATAATCACAATTTGATGTCAAAAAATAATAATTATAAAATGTCATACCTAATCAATGTCAAACAATTTGTAAATAAATAAATTATAAAATATCATTCAGGAATTCATCAATTGTATAATAAGCTTTGGCAAAAAATAAAAAAATAAAAAATATATTTTTATTTAAACAAAACCTGAACCTGCTTTCATATATTGCAGCCAAAGCGTTCCCGCTTCACTACTCGTTACCCGTATGTTTCCTAGCCACGACATGGCATATTGACGCACGTTAACTGGCGAGTTCAGTCGTGTGTTTCCAAGAAAATTTGTAAACTTCCTCCGCTTCCGCTTGTCGCTCCGAGTTTTTTTAATCATGTTAAAGTTGTTTAAGCACTTTGATATGTGTGTTGAACGAGGTCTGGAAGTTAATCAAATTAGAAGTTTTAGATTTTTCTTAATACTAGCTACGCCCGCGACTTCCCGTGGCATTCGGGTCATATGAACACAATGGTGATGATTTTCTTGTTCACGAACTTAACTTACTTTAAACTATCGCTCTCTTTTACTAATAGTAGAAACAAGAAAGAGATGGTAACAATTTTAGTGCTGTTAAATTAGTCAGCGTTAAGATTTCCATACAAGTTTTGTCGTGAATTCAGAACGTGCAAACTAAAAACCCGCCGAATACATAACCTCCTCCTTTTTTTGAAGTCGGTTAAAAATACGAAGAAGTGTAATATGTAAACTAATTTGATAGCACTAAAATTATGTTATTATTTTAACGCATTTTACGCATGCTAAGCGAATTCTAAAGATTTAAATTGTGGAAAGAAAAAATCGCTCACGAGCAGGATTCGAACCTGCGACTCCTGGCTCAGTACGCCAGTGCTTTAGCCACTAAGCTACCGTAAACACTGCTCGTGGTATCGAAATTATCCTCCACTATACGTCTTTGGGTGACGTCAGCGATATCTTATTAAGAAACATTGTTGCCATCCCTTTATTGTATCTACTTTAAGTAAAAGAGAGCAATATATACAACATGTAACAAAAACCCTGTTGTTCCTGTGAGGTACATTATCAGAAACGATATTCATACGTAAGGACTTAAGGACACAACTCATTTGGAAAAACTCTTCAATTAAAATAATCAAATTAAATATTAAATCATTATTTAAATTAATTATATCGCTTTTAATTTACAATTAATAATTATTTAATATTTCATTTGATAATTTCTATTGATAAAATCACTGAGTGAGTGAGTTTTGATTGATATAATCACTTTCAATTTACAATTAATAATGATTTAATACTTAATTTGATTATTTTTATTAAAGAGTTTTTCCAAATGAGTTGTGTCCTTACGTATGAATATCGATTCTGATAACGTAGCTCACAGGAACAACAGGGCTTTTTTACATATTGTAGAATATAGGCTATTATAAATATAACTATTTAGGTACTACTGAAATCATACAGCTACATTTTAAACTTATTTGCTGAGTGAAATAACCGTAGTATGCATAACTTCACTCAAAATGTAATTTTAACCTTCTAAATTTCCAACGACAGTTTACATATAGTATTAATTTCAATTACAACTCTCAAACCAAAGAGCTATCAATGAACACGACTCCAATGTTCTACAACCAATTCGTTGTAGAACTGCATATCTGGCACTTGCAGTTACAGCCGACTCAGATCGCGGTCAGGCTAACGAGCGCCGTTCAAAAGTTCCGACGTACAACTGTCTAACTGAGCGAGCATGTATGGACGTGTGTATGTTAGTGTCTTGTTCTTGAATGGAATTGGATGGAGGATGGTGGCAGCTATTTTAATTGTTGGGCAAAATCAGCTTAGTCAGCGGGTGGATTCGATTTTTAGGTCTTTTGCTTTCTTATATAATAACTATCGTGAGTTAAATTCATAATTATTAATATAAAACAAACAAACATGGTCTTCATCAAACAGCCATGTCCCGTTGAGCCTGGAGTGTGATACGGTCAGCAGTGTGTGTACCGGTGATAATCCACCTGAAGACTCGGACACGACGAGCGACGAAGATGCACGACCACCACCGAAACCAGGCGCTCCATCGTCGCGAGCGCAGCGCTATGCGGCGCGCTGTGGCATCTAATTCAAACAGTTTGGTGCGCGACGCCACCGCGTAACCAGCTCATGATTAAGGACTCCGTTCGAGCTTGAAACTGGTCGGGCACACCCGATGGAATAACGTGAGTGAAACCGTTTATATGAATAATTTGCTTTCTCCTAATTTTTCCCAAATTAACAGGTTAACTGTCCACAGACCACACTTGGTCTGTAGAGAGACTTCCATACCAGTCCACAAACCGTATGTGGTATGTTCGCCCGTACAATTTCTAAGCCATCTGACACTGATGTGGACGTTAGAAGAAAGTCTCATATTATATTTAATGCGGACTCAGCAGGACATGATTTCTTATAAAAACTTAACTGGACTTAAGGACTGGACCATTCCCATTCTCTAGAGCATGGACAGTTAACCTGTTAATGGGATCGGTTTCCATTCTAACTAGATGTGGCTGTGTATCAGTATTTTACACGAAACGACTGCCATTTGCAACACCTATTTACACAAGTTAGTGTATTAATGAGACAGTACTCGTATTTCTTAGGTATTTGGACCAATTTACTGTCAACAGTTTTATAGTTATACAGGAATTCATTAGCATCCATTGAAGCCAGGTAATTCCTGACACTGATCACGTATCTAGCATAATTTATGGAATCAAAATAATTGTATAACACCAAAAGTAGGATACTCTAATTAATCAATCGCTGCAGTACTTATAATAAATTAGAATAATTATTATACATACATACATACATATTATTACGCCTGTTTCCCATTGGGGTAGGCAGAGACTATGGATTTCCACCTGCTACGATCCTGACACACCTCTTTCGCTTCATCTACGTCCATTAACCTCGTCATGCATGCTCGTCGGTTTAGAGAACTCTTAACCTGGCATTTTTTGAGAACATCCGCGATTTGATCGCGATACGTTCGCCGATATAATAATATTAAATAATATAATAAAAAATAATTATTAATTAATTTTTAATTATTATAATATTTATTATACTTAATAATACATAAGTTGGATTCTGGATGCGGAAGGCAGTGGACCGAGTGTTGTGGCGCAACTTGGGAGAGGCCTATGTCCAGCAGTGGACTGCGATAGGCTGAGTTGATTGATTGATTGATACACAAGTTGACGCAACTTTTAAAAAAGATCATAATGATTCGTGCAAACACTACGCGTGAGGTGCGTGGCATAATCTTAAATTGTATTTTTTTATTACGTGGGTTTGCACCTTTTACTCATTTTAACAAAAACCGTTAATAAATTATATACAGTGAAATTATGCACTTAATTAATGCTAATTAATTAAATAGCATCCTGTATATTGCACTTATGAAATCAAAAGGTCACATAATCTTTTTTAACCTGTTACATAACTAGCATCAGAACAAAATCTCATTACAACTAACAGTATTCGTTGAGTCGCAAAGCCTCCAAGTTTGAGCTTCATTCACATAGCGTCTTTCCACTAAATCTTACTTCGGATACACTCGGATACTTTCGGACACCCTCGGAAACTAGGATGAAGAAGTTCTGTGATGTCAACTTTATAAGTCAACGTTCGAAATTTGATGCTTAGTTTTCGCACTAATGGTCTTATATCTTTCTTACTTAGATGTTCAAAGTAGTTGAACTGATTTTATACTTAGGAGTAGTTTAAAGGCACTTATACTTAATATTAATTTATCTTAATTAGGTTAAACTTTCATAAACAATAATGTCCGCCTGACCGAATTTCAGTCACGGCAGCCAATCTCAACGGAGACTATAATATAATCAACTGCACGGGACATAATATAGTGCACAAGTGTGTGCGCAAACACAGCAGGTGTATCTATTCTCTCACTCTCATAATCTGATGGGACGGCAATCCGACACGACCGGAGAGAGATCAGGCGCAGGAGATCTACTCCGAAATGACACTATCGAATGTTCGGGCCCGACCGAAACACGACCGATGTTTGCATTGTTGTCCTACTACGAACAAAGTTCGGATTATCTCAGTTCGGTCGGCGCCATAGACAATCTTCGGAAGAGTATCGGATCGAACTAAATGAAGTACTAGAGTTGAACTTTTCATCGATATGTTGTAATTACTCTTTATATACTCATTTTGATGTAATTTAACTGTTGCATTAGAGAGTTATACTAATATTTTTATAAAGAAAATTGAACTTGGCTTTTAATTCATTATTTTTAACTACGAAAACTGTAATATTTCCAAAAATTCAACAAAATTGTGGCTGACATAATGACTGCCTTTGCCGATTGTCGAAATAAGAAAAGCCAAAGCACAGTAAAGTCAAAGGAAATGTAAATAAACAAGGAGTGTTTGAGTTTTTTTATTGCAAAATCCTTCAAAAAAAATACATTATTCACACAAAAACTCATCTGTCGTCATAGCAATAAGCGATAACCGTATTCCGATCGTTTAATATTAAGTGCTGACTGAAGTGTTGAGTGTTCAAGTTAAGTTGTGAGATGTAAACAAAAAATAAACTAAATAAACTTCACACTACATAAATTATTATTCACTTCACCCGTGAACAAATGCCCATTGGGTTTATCGTTTTCTCATGTTCGTGTTTTGGAAGTTTGGAAGTGAAACTTATTATAGAGAAATCATTCTACACCGAAGGACGTCATGTCTACACCGACAGCGGCACAAATTGATGCTCTCCTCAATTTCCTTGAGGAGCACCGAGATTTGGCTCGAGGAAACTTGAGGAGCATCGAAGGTCGCACGCTGTCTCATCGGCTGTGGGAAGAAATTTGCACAACGCTGAATGCGTTGGGCGGGTGCACTAAAACGACGAAACAGTGGCAAAAAGTAAGTTTACTTTGATTTATTAAGTAGGTATTAAAATTCACACAAACAGCATACATACTCAGTTGCAATTAAATTAAGTAAAGCCCAATGTGTTCTGTCACTAATACTCATTATTGAAACATTGTAGGTGGATAAAAAAAAAATCTAAATAATTTTACTCATATATTAATTGCATTACCTGTCTGTTATCATAATATGCTTAATTTTGTCATTTTAAATGACATAATTATATGTGTATGTTCATACACATGTATGCATTTGATGCAAATTGATAAAAACAATCTAATTAATAATTGAATTATTCATTTATTTTAGGTGTGGACGGATAAAAAATATCTGGCAAAGAAGGCAGCAGTGGCTGCACGGAGGTCTGCGTCTGCTACAGGAGGTGGACCATCTACGGCTCCTTCACTCTCCCAATGGGAGCTTAAAGTTATTTCTATAATGGGAGATGGATTCGGTGAACCGCAGACTTCGGCAAGGGTACCAGCTTTTGTTGAGCATGTATGTATTAATTTATGTTTGTATTTCTATGTGTTAAAAAAAAAAAAAAAAAAATTTTCGATAGAAAAGTATCCCTGTGGCTGGTCGTCAGCCATAGTGACACTTTGTATTGAAATATAAAATAATGCGGCTTTATCTCAACCCACATATTTTGTTTTTCAGGCAACTCAAGAGACAACCACTGCTGCCTCAACACAATCCTACCAAGATGGAGACCTTTTGCAACTAAATGGTATGTAGTACAATGAAATAATATTCTGAACAGATAACTAATAGTGTTAACTATTACATATAGTACACACCATTATTTTTTATTTTTAAATTATTTGTTATGTTGTGTTGTAGGGTGTAGCATTAAAAGTAACATGCATATTATATTTTTGTTAAAATTTGTAGTTATAAAGTATAATATTTAATTATGAAATAACTATCATATTACCTTAAGCTAAATGTGGTGTGCTAAGCTATTTTTATATTCAACTAAATTGTTGCCTTTAAACTACGGTACAAGAATTTTTCGTTTTTATGAATTCAATTTACTTTTATACCTATGTTTTACAAATAAATTATTTTGATTTTGATTTTGAAAAAAAAATTATGAACTCAAAATTACTAAGTACCTACTTAATTAATTTTATTTAGATTTACTTCTCTGTATATCTAATTTATTATTTCTGTTTATTTTTTGCAGATGTTTTGCCAGTAGAAACACAATACACGGAGCTGGACACCCACATTCAGCCAAGTACAAGCCAACAAGCTTCAGCCACACCAGCCAGAGATGCCTCAATAACGCGCAACCAAATAACTTGTAAGTGTCACTGTTTAATTTTAATGTAAAGCATAAAACAATACTAATATTTTATAATATACATTTTTCATAGAATTGTCTAAACTAGATTTAGATTTTAAGTGAATTAATTACCCCTAAACGACACTCTGACCTTAAAATATAATCCTGTTTGTTGTCTATTTCTACAGAATTCTGTAGTTTTTTTTTTGTTGTGTATGCATTTTAATGTTTTGTTATTTTACAGCTACACGTCAGCGAAGTGCATTTCGGCGGCATTCTGCGTCTCTTCGGACTGATAGTTCTGTGCGGGACAGACTATTCCGATTAGAGGAACGCCGTGTGGTATGTGAGGAACAGCGAAACCTAGAATTAGCTGGCATAAAGATGGCTGTTGTAGAATTGTGCAGGCATATGCAGCAGCTCATAGAGCAATTGCCATCAAGAATACAATAATAAGTAACAAAGCAACTTTAATAGTTGCTATATTACTTATTGTTTTATTACACTTTATATTTTATCGTGTAAATATTAATTGTATGTATCTAGTTGTAGTCTTTGGCATAGTTAACATAAGTTTAAAAATTTACATCATTTATATGATTTAAAATTTAATAGAAATAAGTAAAAATTAATGTAGATAGATAGATAGAATATACTTTATTGTACACCATGAATATAGTAGTAAACAGGAACAACGTATAAATTAAGTAATTACATGTAATACATTAAATGTTAAAGTTTACTAAAAGTTTCTTTCTAATAATTGTATTACTCGTTCCCTCTGTCTTTGTCCCCTCCTCAAAGCATCTGTGGCAGATGTAGCAGGCTGATATATAACCTGCCGGGAGTTCTCTGCTTGAAAATCATCTTGGGTTAACTCCGGAGCACTCACTCCAGCCTTTATGCACATATTATGCAAAACACAGCAGGCTAAGATTATTCTGCCCGCTGTTTCTGGATGGTAATGAAGCTCCCTTGCTGCCAAGAGACACCTCCATCGACCCTTGAGTATCCCAAATGTGCGTTCAATAGTGGAGCGTGTACGCTTGTGCACAGCATTAAAACGGCCTTCTGGACTGTCTTCTACAACACTTCCTATAGGTGTCAACAGATATTCCCTTAAGGGGTATCCAGAATCACCTGTAAAAGTAAAATATTATTGGTTTAATATTGTCAAAGTCAAAGTCAGAGTAAATAATATTGTGTATTATATAATTACTATTTTCTTTAAGAATTAACATCTAATTTATACTTGCCTAATAGATATGTTGTCTCGGTGAGACTCTCCAGATGGCCCTTGATCTCACATTGAGACCAAATAAATGCATCATGCGTTGCTCCACCGTAAGAAGCATCCACATTTAGGATAACACAGTCAGAGTCACATATCTGAAAAACAATCAGATCAGATTATACTTGTGAGTCTTTAAACACCATGTTTTTTTTTCAAAATCTAGTAATTTTTTTCACAGAATAGTCTTACCACTTGGGTGTTAATAGAGTGAAAATGTTTTCTGTTGAAAAAACGCTCTTCATGTTGACTGGGCCTCACAATAGCAATGTGAGTGCAATCAATACACCCAACCACACCCGGTATATTACATTTTGCATAAAATCTGAAAAGAAACAACATAATCATTAAAGGCAACCGAAAGAGATCACTATATCCTATTAGATAAAAATCCTTTTCCTTTCAGTATGTTCCTTTACTAAACTTTTAAACTCACTTCGTCTTGATGACACTTCTTTCAGTACCATTTTGTGGAAATTGTATGTACTTTCGGAGTATTTCGGGTGTATTAATTGCCAATGAGACCTCTCGTATACACCGGGAGACAGTTTGCTGGGCCATTGGGGCATCATCATTCTGCCCTACAGAGCCTTGATAGCTGCCCCGAGCGTAAAAGTTCAAGGCAACAAGTATCTAAAATTGAATGCATACATTTTTATTCTGATAATTGTAATGATAAATTGTTATAGTCCATAAACGTGGTTTACTTTTTATACATCAAAAGTTAAAATATATATTTTTAATATTTATGTATAGTTTACAAGACAGAAGTGAGTCAAACATACCTTTGTAGCAGGGTCAATTGCACGGCGATTACGCTTCCGCGGTAACAAGGGTACTATCTCCTGGCAGAGTTCTTCATAAAGCGACCGACTGATTCTATAATTAGCTACAAACTCAAGGTCGGGCACTAAATTGGCATTGAAGGAGTCGCGAAGGCGTCTGCGATTCCTTCTGCGCTCCAAACGCTCTTCCTCGAGGGCCCATTCCACCAAAAGCATACGTACTGCCATTTCGATACAATTTTGAGTATGGCACATTCACTTTACCACATTTGATAAACATAAAACTCAAGATAGTTGTATTATTACATTCAATTCTATTTTTACGATATCCAAAAGAGAGCTATTTTGCTGTCGTGAATTTTGACATAAATCCACGATGAAACTCTTGTCAAACTCAAATTATCGGCCGGACTTTTTTCGTTTAGAGTAGGGTTTACGATACAACAAACGTCAAATGGAAGTTCGGTCGGGATCCGAAACGACCGACCGAGTTCAATGAAGTTCGTAGTAGGAAACGTCCGAACATTCGGCCGATACTTTCGGATTTATCACTTCGGAGTAGACCCCCTGGCCCACCACAAGCAGGCGAGCCCCTTCTCCCCGTGCGGCCTAACGGTGGCCGCACCCTCCTAGGCAGCGCACACGGAACACTGCACGCCACCTCACCTCATGGGCCTTTACCAGCTGCGCCAACTACTCCAGCTGCTGGTTGGGCAGCAGACTACCCCGAGTCTGCTGCTCGCAGGCCCTACCTCCCGTATTTTTTTATAGAGGTTTTCTTCCTCGCGGTCCGGGTGGTGAAGCCAAGACCCTCGGTCCCAAGAGGTGCGAGAACACTACTCAGCGGGCACTCTTGGGGTTACGAGATCGACGGGGGCAGACAAGGACAGTCCCCCCGCTGCCTGGCCAGTGGCAGGGTGAGTGCACACCGGGCCCGCCCCTGCTCCTCCACTGTGCCCTCTGTTTGCAACAGAGGGACACGTGGAGCAACTCCCCACTGGCCCAGAACGGGCCCCTTCCGCGCTAGAATATTCGCCACAGGCAATAAAATCCCCTGAAGGTTAATCCCTCGAAAGGCCGGCCAAACAACTGCCGTTCCCTCCAGACGTGTCCAGAAGGACAAGCAGCCGTCAGGCAGACGTGGAGGTTTTCTGGCCAGCACCCCACTAAGGCCTTAGCCTTCTAGTACTGAGAATAGGCTCGTGCCCAGCAGTGGGACAGTAATGGGCTGGTTATGTATGTATGTAACCTCTGTGTTATTTATGGAAATATGAAGGTGGAAACTAAAAAATAAAAATAAATGTTTTCAAGTTTATGAGCATCTGTTAACTAGGTCCTTTTCATGCAATGTCGGCTAATGATACAAAATTTAAAGGAGCTGTGTTTTGGTGTTGTGAGGTCACTCAAAAACTGTAATTATGTGCAACTACATAAAACAATCGGAATATTCTTTATTAATGGAATGGTTGCAGAAGTTAAACTGCCAGAGATGGTGTGCGGTCGATAATTTTTTATGACTGAAATATCAGTGTGGATTTACAATCACATCTTATATTAGATAAAGTTTGAAATGTGTTAAATTTTCATGCACATTGTACACACAGCTACACATCAAGCTGTAAAAAACCAGTAAAGGCTGACCTCGCGTTGTAAGGAAAACCTATACAATGCCAGGTCAGCTTATCCAGTATAATCCAAATGTACAGCTTGATGTGTAGCCGTGTGTACTCATTGTTGAAGAGCCAAATAAATAAATTAATTAATTAAGGCCCCGAAGACACGGTCATGTTTACATGATCAATCTACGTGCTTAACTGCATGCATAAACGTTTCCATACTTGCACGATGGCTTGTCATGCCTATCTATGAGCTTGTCGCAAGATTGACATGATTTGATTTCTTTCTTACAAGGGTGTTTGTCATCCATGCATGAACAGCTATGCTTGTCATGCGTTGCTCATTAATTTAGTTGTCTTGTTTAAAATAAGTTAGTTTTCACGATCCTCTCATGAATCACACAGATATTTGGCATATCATGCTCCAAACAGACTATCATGAATGCATAAAGCGTTCCATCTATCACGTATTTATTTGATCATGCAAGCAGGAACATGTCACGGGGCCTTTAGGTTTTTATAGTAAAAATATCTACTAAAAATAACTACTTCCACGGCTTAACGAAATCTCAAAGAAATTCAAGCAACACTCCAGACTCTCACAAAACACTTTTTTTCATTTCCCAACTGGAACGACTTTCCCAATCGTTACCCAACTGCTCTTCCTAATCGATTGGGAACGAGAAATATTTTAAAGGCGTATTAAATCTAACTGAAGACGGAAGCGCCCGGGAGCCTTGAGAGTTCGAAGTTTACTCTTAGATACGTCAAGTGGTTCTTTTTCGCATTAATTATGTGAGGTACACTTGAGATATTGTTGTAGATGTTCGGGGACGTGTAAACGGTTGGAGATACCCTAAGTGGGGTTTTGGGACCAAATTATTGACACGAAATGATTTGGGTGGATTAATAAGAGCGGAATAAGCTTCATTCAGTGATGATTTCAATGATAATTATGTTGTAGAGTCTTTGTAGTAGGATTTAATCAGTGTGTTTCCTAGACGTTTTAGAACAAATTCAAATTTAAATATAATTACAGGCACTTTAGAAATGTCAAGCTCCAGTTGCACGGTTCCGAATTGTGGGGCCAATGGAGAAGACCCGGCAAGAAACTCAATGGATATAATAACTTCTTAGGTTTTCGCGATCACTACACATTATAATAAAACAAAGTTTAACCGGATTAAATCGCGTATATCAATGGATATACTCTTTTAAAAATAGTTTATTGTTTATTACATCAAATTCATTCAAATAATGTGAGTATAATGTAGGTTAATGTCAGAAATAACCAAGAGTTTAAAAGTGAGAATATTGCCTTTAGAAATAAATCTAAAAAGAGTTGCCATAGTATGTAGGAGCTGACCAGTTCCGACAGACGGCACCCGTTCACGAGCATGACGCGAGCGTCAACCATCGCTTAACTCAACCATATTGAAGGGAGCTTAATAAGCTTTTTAAATATTTTTTTCCACTGGCTATGCCAGTAAATCACTGCGTAATTATTTCGGAGACGTCTAATGTCTTCTGCTCATTATATAATTCCATCCTCCTCTAATAATGTAAACGCAGAAGTATGAATTTTAATCTTTAATCACGCTGAAATGGTTGAATAGATTTAATGTAATTTGGAACACCGACTATAACCAAGATAAAGATATAGGCTATTTTTTATCCTGGTATGATTCACAGTTCTCGAGGAATGTGCGATGATGTCTTTCTGTGACAATCCGAATTATAGCGGGTGAAGTCCCGGGAAAATCTAATATTTCTTAGACAAAGTCTGACGACGCTAACTCTGCAGTGCAGTTATGGCAACACCGTAAACAATAACTATCGAAATATCTGTAATCATATCTGTGTCTGTAATGATATTTTAATTCTAATGCAGAGTTAAATTTACTAATCTGTACTTTCTTACTTAGGCCCACCTTCTCCTTCTTCCTCGTGGTCCGGGCGACCAAAGTAAAGCCAAGACCCTCGGTCCCAAGAGGCGCGAGAACACTACTCAGCAGGCACTCCTGGGATTACGAGACCGACGGGGGCAGGAAAGGACAGTCCCCCCGCTGTCTGCCCAGTGCCAGGGTGAGTGCACACCGGGCCCGCTCGTGCTCCTCCACAGTGCCCTCTGCTTTCTCAGAGGGACATGCGGAGCAACTTCCCATTGGCCCACATCGGGCCCCTCCTGTGCCAGAATATTCGCCACAGGCAATAAGGTCCCCCGGTCCAAAGGAGACTTATTGCCCGTGCCCAGGGTGCACCGGCCCAACAACTGCCGTTCCCTCTAGACGTGTCCAGAAGGAAAAGCAGCCGTCAGACATACGTGGAGGTTTTCTGGCCAGCACCCCAATGATATAACTCTGAGTTAAGCACCCTGTTTGACGCAAGTGGCCCTTAGTCTGACAAAACTAACTCTGCATTGGAATAAAAATCATTACAGAGATTTTGATAGTATTTTTTTTAGTGTTGCCCTAATTCCACTGCAGAATTAGCATGGCCTGACATCTAATGACATGACTTCTTCACAACGTTCTAAGGAAATATACGACTTTTTTCCACAAAAATGTACCAAAAGCCAATATATTAGTTCTTTAAACACATAAACACAAAATACACACACTATCAGGACTTGGCTCCTGAAACTGAAACTTAGCTAACAAGCGTCTTTTTGCTGGCGACAGCCACACAGTCGCAAAGAAGCTGCGTGCAATGTGGAGAGAAGCGTCCTGGACCACTACTATACAATATATACAATATTCTTTATTGCATAAACAAGAGACAACTATACAAGAGTTACATAATTTCTACAAATCTTAGATAACCATGATAATATATTACAAAAATCGGTAACAATTATTTTACACTGGCGTTTATCAAAACTGACAGTTAGGTGAAAGGGGTTGCAGGCATCGGTTGTCATTAGACTGATTCACCCTATCCCCCCGTACTAGTAAAAAACTGTATCACGAGCGGATAGTATTCCTCGTCCTCAGAACAACAAATACGCACAAGTCCATTCATGTCATTTAAACAGATCAAATTGTCATATTTCATTTTAACAAACTGTAGCGATATAGTATGCTTATTGCTTAATGGTTGGTTATTGTGTACAATTTTATTAAAGTAGGTCTAGATAGGTAGTCTATTTGTGTTTTGTAATTTTGTGAGAGTACGTGTGTGCGGGGTACGTTAATGTGATGTGCCTACCTATGTGTATAATGAATGATGTATGTTGTGTTATTTATGTGCCTTAATTATAACAAATTTTTCAGGAGTTTTTCAGTGTTATCGTAGTCTAATGATTTTAGGAAAATTACTATAAAAATTAAATTATTAAGACCAAATAATTCTTTGTGTTATTTAGGTGTTTGTGTGATGAGATTATTTTGTATCATGATTATAATTGGACTAGCGTGACTGCCGAGAGTTTGTTCTTTGGGTCAGCGTATTTATCGGGAGTCACTTGTAATAGTTCGAATTTTCTTACCAGAAGTGGAAATATTAACTTTCTCTTCGTCTATTTCATAGGACCCAATACCATGACTGGCAACTGTGGGTTTATTATAACGTTGTGTATAAAACCTGTTTTTTTATGTGAAATATCTATTGGCGTGCCTTGGCGGTAAGACCAACTCATACGCCGTTTTCCGTAATGGCATGATGCTCTTATGCCATCATGCCATGTTACATCTGCTGGCCGTCCCGTGACGGCCACATATTTTTTCTTAAAATGACAATTCATGAAATCTCTTTTTGTTTATTTCATTGGACGCAATACCATGACTGACAAACTGTGGGTTTATTATTATATACCGTTGTGTATAAAACCTGTATTTTTTTCTTCTTACTTCATGTTGCCGATGCGGTACTATAAATATGGAATAGTAGTTGAAATAAAAGTTACAAAGCTGATAATACAACGACCATTCAGCCCAAAAGACGCCTAATCTATTATCTATCTATTATCCATTTACTATAATAAAACTGTAAATGTCGAAAAGTCTGTACATTGAGTTTTTTTTCGCGAAAACCGGCTAGGGGGACTAGAAATAAGCTATAGAACACGAATCAATCGTTTAAAAAAATTATGTCTGTCTGTCTGTCTGTCTGTTTGTTACCTCATCACGTGAAAACGGCTGAACGGATCGTAATGAAACTTAGCATTTGTATTGGTATTAGTCTAACTTAAAATATAGGGTATGTTTTATCTGAATCAGTTGAGTAGATCCAGCGATACAGCTTGACCCCTCTATTGTATTATTAAGTTGCATACAAAGTATAGGTCATGATTGTTGGTTGGTTGCAGGTTCCTAAAAATACAACTGGATTCTATTAGTATTATAGAAAATATAGAATAACATAACATAGCCCATCACTGTCCCGCTGGTGGGCATAGCCCTCATCTTGGAATGAGAAGAGTTAAGGAACTGGATATTGTTAGTGTAATAGATTATCATAACATAATCAGCTCATTACCTACTGCCCCACTGCTGGGCACGGACCTCTTCTCGGAACGAGAAGAGTTAAGAAACTAGAAAATATAGAATAACATAACGTAGCCGTAGTCAACCCATTACTGTCCCACTACTGGGTATGGCCCTCTTCTCAAAATGAGAAGAGTTAATGAACTGGATATTATTAGTATTCTAGAATAACATAACATTACCAGCCCATTACAGTCCCACTGCTGGACACGGGCCTCTTCTCAGCATAAGAAGAGATGTGGTTAGTGTTATAGAATAACATAATCAGCCCAATTACTTCCCACTGCTGGGCACGAGCGTCTTCACAGAATGAGGGAGTTTAGGGCTAATTCCATGAAATTCCATCACCTTAGCCGGTTGGTTGTAAAAACACAATATAGTATGGTCGGTAAATAGTGTAATCGTCTGTGTAGGCGCTTATATGTATATATTTGAAGATATTGTGTTCATAATTATGACACGATGTTATTTTTCGACATCCACGCGGACGGAGTCGCGGGCACAGCTAGTGTTGAATATAATGCGTACCGTACAATGAATTCTGCCACTAGCTGAGGCAGGGCTACTACTGCAATCCGATTGGCCCTACCAAGCCCACCATTGGCTAATCACTAACGCGGCAATTTTGACGGCTCATGTAAGTGGTCGAAACTGATTTGAAAATTTCAAGTGGATATTAGTAGCGACTTACATTAGTTTAATTTCATAAATGTGTTGCAGAAATCGGTAAAATTCAAATTCAAAGTTCAAATTAATTTGCTTAAAATGTGGTACAGAGGATGGTGGCCTGTTATGAGGCGTTTATGGGCTGTATGGTCGTTGTGACAATATAAATTCACCGGATTTACCTGAATATCAGTACTCGTGTAAACTCCCCCATCTGTGAATCAGAAATATCTATCTATACCATAAAGGTATTATACTGACGTAATAAAATTGTAATGGTCGAAAAGTCTGTGCATTGAGTTTTTTTCGCGAAAACCGGCTAGAGCGGCTAGAAATAAGCAACAGAACAAGAATCAATCGTTTTTAAAATTTATGTCTGTCTGTCTGTTTGTTACCTCATCACGTGAAAACAGCTGAACGGATCGTAATGAAACTTTGCATTTGTATTGGTATTAGTCTAACTTAAAATATAGGGTATGTTTTCTCTGAATCGAATGACTAGATACAGCTTGACCCCTCTATTGTATTAAGTTGCATACAAAGTAGAGGTCATGATTGTTGGATGTTGCAGGTTCCAGAATAAGAAGAGATGTGGTTATTGTTATAGAATAATTTAATATAATCAGCACAATTACTTCCCACTGCTGGGCACGAGCGACTTCTCAGAATGAGAAGAGTTTAGGGCTAATTCCATGAAATTCCATCACCTTAGCCGGTTGGTTGTAAAAACAATATATAGTATGGTAGGTAAATATTGTAGTCGTCTGTGTAGGCGCTTATGTGTATACATATATTAGAAGACATTGTGTTCATAAATATGACACTATGTTATTTTCCGACATCCACGCGGACGGAGTCGCGGGCACAGCTAGTTTAGAATAATTTTTCTATTGAAGCTAAATTATTATGACAAATATCAGCCATTGTGTAAACAACCATAAAAGTAAAGAATCAATTTGATAGAAAATGCAAATAGTTTTACGGGTTATTTCCTTCGTTTACTCAAGTTTTTCTCGACGTTTTGAGCACTTGTGTTCGTGGTCACAGGGGATCAAACCACTGTGTGAAAGGGTTACTATCGGAAACTTCGAGACTTACAAACAATTTGCGAACAATTGTGATCTTTAGAGATGTGTAAAGGCGTGAAAGGTATGGCTATAGATGTTTAAGTAAATAAACAAACAATTTTGTGGATTACCATCCGTATATACCATACCATATATACCTATACCATAAGTATAGCAAAGACATAATTATTGAGAATGAGAAAAATCGATGAACAAAAATTAATCGAAAAACTAATTGGGAAATAGTGGCGTTAAGACCGCCTTTGTACCCCGTTGTACAAACAGAATTAAATAAATAAATAAATAGAGGAAATGCATGATTTTTAATGTAGTCAACTGTCATAATTTATACTTTTGTCGGTCATCACTACATCGGAAATTCGCCTGGTGTTACAGATATCCATGGCCAGCGGTGATTGTTTAGCATCAGAAGATCTGTTTGCTTGTTTGCCTCTCTATTTTGTAAAAAAAAATCTCAAGCTTACTAAAAGCAATACTATACTTAAACTTTAAAACAAAGTAATATTTTTTTTTTTAATAGTAACATACTCGTAGTAGCGGCCATAAAGATATATAAAACTTAGCGCTAACAGTAACTGTAGCGCAAAGTTGTTCCACTGTACTGTATGTTTGACTCTAGTGTTCCTTATTAATGCACTTACTTCTTCTTGCGGTGCAAGCGTGTGGTTTGGAAGATGCATAGTTTATTGTATTTGTTTTTTACTTTGTGTTGTTTATTTCCATTTTAATCTACGAAATGTTGCCTGTTTTTACTTAGGTACCTATATTTTTTAATAAAGATAGGGTCATTTAATCATCTGTATTCTTTTTTCATCTGTAATATTATTTTTATGTTATCAAATTTGTATAAACGCCTACCAAGGCAAAGCATAGTGATACTGCATTTTTATAAATTAACACCATGTCTTGTAAATCATAACTATGTTTGACAAATAAATAATTTTGAAATTGTTTTTGTTTTTAGCTGTGGTTTTCAGAAACGTATGTCATAAAATCGACAAACAAGTCAATTAAATATATATCACAGAACTGAAATCACAAACTGAGGACCACTTTAATAACAACATCTTGTCCTTACAACTCTGTTCTGAAAAATCCGTCCTTCATAAACAAAATTAAGTTATAAATAAATTGTACCGACTAAAATAATCCTGACATTGAGCGGCGCTGACGCATGGAATCTTAAAACCTCTTCAATTCTACCCCTTAAGTGAGGAACCGTGAAATAGGACTACACTCCCTCGACGGTCGTAAAATAAAATATTTTTACCAAAAATATCAGGCTATCGAATAAAGGCTATGCAAATAAGCAGATGCGCTATGCTAATCCGACAAGAGATGAATAGCGGCCGGGGTGCAGTTCAAAAGAACCACTCCATGCCTTTTTAGATATGTTTCCTTTGATGGGAATGTGTGTAATATAAGGGTAGGACCTTCAAGAATGTGTACGTCTTTGGAGCTGTGTGGCTTCCATCAAAACATGAATAGTATTCAGAAATGATTTAATATTATGATATTAAATTATCAAAAATAAAATGATAAAGTTATGATTATTTTGATTAATGATCATCATCATCCTCCGAGCCTTTTCCCAATTATATTGGGGTCGGCTTCCAGTCTAGCCAGATGCGGCTGAACATCAGTATTTTACACGGAGCGACTGCCATCAGACCCCCGCAACCCAGTAACTGGGTAATACTGACATTCGGAGGTTAGACCAGTTGTCAGACTTTCAGGCTTCTGACTACCCGTAACGACTGCCATAGATATTCGTATGACAACCGGGACCGACAGCTTAACGTGCTCTCCGAGGCACGGAGGGGTCTCGATATGTAACGAAACGGTCACCCATCTACAGACTGACCGCGGCAAGTGCAGCTTAACCTTGCAGATCATACAATCCGCGCAGTCGTTGCTTCGCTACGAAATTTATGATATTAAATTGTCAATTTGTAATTTGTATAATGTCGTTTTAATATTAAATCCTTGATACGGACACCCGCGACCTTTACCAGGTCTTCGGTCCACCTTGTGGGGGGCCTACCCACGCTGCGCCTTCCAGTACGCGGTCGCCACTCCAGAACTTTACAGCCCCATCGGCCATCCGTTCTGCAAGCAATGTGCCCCGCCCACTGCCACTTAAGTTTGGCAATTCTTCGGGCTATGTCGAAAACATAATCAAATCACTCAAAACTAGACGTCCCAAAAAGCACATCACTTTATGCCACGAACAGAATTGTTCCCCCCGACCGCCAATACGGTGAGTTTAACATGCAAATGCATACCGAACACATTTGCATGAAAATCCTGCACTTTTCGCTCCATCCCACCACGGGACCCCTCAATGGACCGAGAGGCCGTTGTGGGGTTGAGATGGGTGGTCAGAACCAACGAGATGGGGTTTTGAATTTTTGATGGAGAACAATGGTGATTATCTGATGTTTATCGTCCTACTAATATAATAAATGCAAAAGAATGGGTGTTTGACGTTAATGTAAAAAGAAAGAAAATAGAAATAATTTATTTAACCCTCGTTACAGGCAAAAACAAATAAATAAATAAATAATAAATATCTTTGGGACATTTTTACACAGCACCATCTAGTCCCAAACTAAGCAGAGCTTGTGGTATGGGTACTAGACAATGGATATAATACGTATATACTTTTTTTTTTGTAAATACATACTTATAATACATAAGCAACACACCCAGACCAACACAAACACTTATGTTCATCACACAAATATTTGTGTCCTGTGGGAATCGAACCCACGACCTCGTTATCAGCAGTCCGACACTCGAACCACTAGACCACAGAGGTCGTCAAAAACTTACTTGTTTGTTTGTCCTTCATTCACGCTGAAACGCCTAAACGGATTTGTACGGAATTTGGCACACAGGATTATAGACATAACAACATAACATCACGCCTGTATTTCCCCGAAGGTGTAGGCAGAGGTGTAATAGTACACCCACATTTCGCCAGTTATGTTATAGTCCCATGTAATAGGGGGCGAGCCACTGACCGGGCACAAATCCAGACTCCGGGCTGCTACTGAGAATTATTATAGACCATGTCCTAGATTAAAACAAACTTTTACGACGTCTGTGGTCTAGTGGTTCGAGTATCGGACTGCTGATCACGAGTCAGACCACGGGTTCGATTTCCACAGGACACAAATATTTGTGTGATGAACATAAGTGTTTGTGTTAGTCTGGGTGTTCCTTATTTATTATAAGTACTTATTTACAAAAAAAAAGTATATAAGTATTATATCCATTGTCTAGTACCCATAGTACAAGCTCTGCTTAGTTTAGGACTATATGCTGCCGTGTAAAAATGACCCAAAAATATTTATTTATTTATAGACGTAATAATATGTACCACGAGAGAGAAGCCGACATAAAAGGTACCCTCATTTAAGCCTCTCTGCAATGGGATATCAGCACCAGATGTTAATAATATTGTCATGCAAAAAAAATACCCCACCTATTTTCTATAACAGTCACCATACAAGTCCACGTTCAAATAAAAACTTTTCACCACACTCCACGGTTTACAGTGTACAGGCGTATACGGTGCCAATTTGAAACGGGCCAAGTTAACAATTTCCAGGAAAATCTATCTATCCAGCCTTCGAACTACACTAACAGCATAGAAAATCTGGAAAAACCAATTTGTCGCTCACAAAGACCCGATCTGTGTACCGGGGATTTTGCGAAATATTCGAAAAATATTTCGAACCACGACCACGTACGTGGTTTGTATGATGTAGTATATATTTGAGTGTGTTGTCCGGACTTTAGTCCTTAATTCGAATTTTGTGTAAGACTGTGTCGTAGGAAAATATTCATATCATCCTCCTTGCCTTTTCCCAGTTATATTGGGGTCGGCTTCCAGTCTAACCAGATGCGGCTGAACATCAGTATTTTACACGGAGCGACTGCCATCAGACCCCCGGAACCCAGTTACTGGGTAATACTGACATTTGCAGGTTAGACCAGTTGTCAGACTTTCAGGCTCCTGACTACCCGTAACGACTTCCATAGATATTCGTATGACAGCCGGGATCGATAGCTTAACGCGCTCTCCGAGGCACGGCGTGGTCTCGATGTGCAACGAAACGGTCACCCATCCACGGGTGACTGCGGCAAGTGCATCTTAACCTCGCAGATTGTACAATAGTTGCAGTAAGGAAAATATTCATATATTTTCAGTAATTTTGTGAATACGTGGTCAAGTAAAGACGTGATAATTGTATGAGCTTTGGCTAAGATGATCCATCTACTCCATCTAGTCTTTGTCAGAAAATTTCGTCACAAAAATATCCATTAACAACATACCTCGCACAATAATAATCCACACAAAATTGCACTTAACAAAGGAAAATCTTTAGTCTCAAACTAATCTTAATTAGTTTGAGATAAAGAAATTAGTTGCAGAAAGCCTACAAAAAATTTGTTTTCTCAAAAATTGTGGAGACTAGCCTGGACTATGCCAGTCATATCGATCAAGCTATGATCTTAAAAAAACCGGGATAAAAATAACTAACACAATATATACTTACTTACTTACTCCTCTGGTTCAGCGACCCAAAGTGAGTCATGGCCTCCGAAACGAGAACTCTCCACTTTCCTCGATCTTGCGCGATATCTTGCCAGTTGGTAGCTTGAAGCTCACGTAGATCAGTCTCCACAGCATCTCCCCAGCGATATCTGGGTCGACCTACTGGTCTACGTCCGGTTGGTTGGCCCAGATACGTTTTCTTGGCTCCACGATCCTCCTCCATGCGTTCGACGTGGCCGAGCCATCGCAAACGTTGTGCTTTAATTACGCCAATGATATTAGACTCGTCCACTAGCTCTTCGATTTCGGCATTATTCCGGACTCTCAGCGTACCATGCTGTGTTTTTATCGGCCCCAGGATTTTACGGAGTACTTTCCGTTAGTTTCCGCGTTAGTGTCCAAGCCTCAGAACCGTACATTAAAATTGGTCTTAAAACTTAATATAACGTTTTTGTAACACAATATACATAAAAATATATTTAGAAGTATCGACAATACTGTTTAGTTACCTAAAACATTTAATTTAACCTCTTGTTGTACTAAACAACAGCTAAAATTGTAATTTGCTTGAAAATCACGTTCGCTGTGTCCAGTGCACGCAAAAATATGCGCACATTTACAAACATTATTACAACCCTAATATCTGATCGTGTGATCCCTGCCCATGATTAGGGTGGCGGTCCAATTTTGGGTTATTTGGTTAAAAACGAGAAATATAGATTGTCTGATAAATTTGAATTTTAACAATTATTTTCAGGGCGTGGCATCATGTAAACTTGGAAGAATAAAGAAAGGTGGACGGAATCTCGTTAAACAAAAAGTGAAGCACCCATAGTAAGGCAGCTCGCTTAGAAGTACGGGCTGGCACGCATGCATATATTCACACCCATAGTAAAACAAAAAGTAGTCATTGTTCTTGTGTCACAAATAAAACCTCGAAAAACATGCATTTTTTCAACGTTTTTGTTCCTGCTCTATCTTCAAAATTATAATACATACCAGCGTCAAACTTGGTCTGATTATAGTGCAAACTATGTAGTTAAGCAAGATATACTAAAAATAGGCAAAAATAGACATACGTGGGACACTCAGAAAGTTTTGCGAAACTAAAAAAAATTGTTCTATACGTACATATATTTTTATCAAATCTTTTCAAAGTACTTTCCACCAGCCTCTATACAAAGATTCATGCGCCTAAACCAGTTTTCAAAACACTTTTTCCAGTCCGCCGCAGACACCTCGTTTACAGCCTGCTCGAACGCAGCCAGCGCATCTTCCGGCGACGAAAATTGTATCCCTTTGAGCTGATTTTTTATTTTTGGGAATAAAAAGAAGTCACACGGTGCTAGATCAGGGCTGTAAGGAGGGTGACCCAGGAGTTTGACTGGCGTGCTGTCCAGGAAGTCCCTCGTTTTGAGTGCGGTGTGCGCAGGTGCATTGTCGTGTTGGAGCAGTAGCCCGCGGAGCCCTGTGTTTGGTCGCTTGTTGCTTATAACAGAGAAAACTTCTGGCAAACATTTGGTAGTATACCATTCGGCATTAATGCTTCTTTGATCCCGTAAGGGAATTGATACCAAGTGGCCAGTCAAATTAAAAAAGCTAGCGATCAAAATCTTACCCCCGCTTCTAGATCGCTTCACTTTGGTAGGCGTTGGCTCATTTTGAAACACCCAAACAGTCGACTGGCGCTTGGTTTCTGGGTCGTATTGATAAATCCAGGACTCATCACCTGTAACGATGTCGTAAACACGCCGAGACGAGCCTGCTTCAAATTTGTTAAGCATATCACGGCACCATTCCACCCGGGCCTGCTTCTGAGCATCGGTGAGGTTGTGCGGCACCCAGCGTGATACTATCCTCCTCACGCGAAGATGGCTGTGTAGAATCTCGTGAACGCTTCCCGATCCAATCTTCAATATGTGTTGAATCTCCTGATATGTAATTCGCCTATTGTCTTGGATTAAATTTTTCACTGCTAGCACGTTTTCTTCGGTAACAGCCGTCAAAGGGCGACCGCTTCTTTCGTCATCCCCCAAAGTTGGTCGACCGCGCTTGAATTCGTTATACCAACGATACACGGTTGCCTTGGAAGGGCCTTCATCCATGAATGCCATTTGAAGTCTATCGTACGATTCATCCGGTTTCAGGCGACACTTGAAATCGTATAAAATCATAGCTCTAAAATGTTCCCGGCGCAGATCCATATTTCAGTGAGACACAATACTTTGAATTAACTTGCAAAAAATGTGGAGGGAAATTTTGAAATTGGAACTTACTTATTTTTACTTATAAATAATCATATTTTCGAAAAACATTATAACTGGCCAGTCTCCCATATATAAAAACTTTTTTTCGCAATACTTTCTGAGGGGCCTGGTATTTCGTGGTAAGAGATACAAAAAATCATATTTCGCGCACGGTGCGTTAATGTCATTTGATGAACTCTCGTAAATTAAATCAGTTTCTATGGGGTATCAGTTCGATGGGTGGTACAGAACCCTTAATTTTTTTTTTAATTACCTGGTTTATAGGCATCAGTATGTTTCCGAGTTGGTTGCGGCGGGATGCCGTTTAGAGGTTACTAGACACACAAAAGCCCCTGTTCTTCTTGGATTTCAAGGACCTACTTGAGATCTGCTGATATACATATTTAAACTTTGTATCCAAAACAAATTTTGAAAAAAAAAAGGGACAAATGTATCATGGTATAAAAACCATATCAATTGATTCTTTCAGTGTTTCTGAACAAACTTCTAACAATTCCATTATACGTTAAATACGACATACGTTACGATTACGTTCCATTATACGTAGTTTTGAACGTACAAGAATACTTCTAAACTCATATCCCTCTCCTTTCATCTAAAGTCTTTCACTCGTTTTATTAAACGCCATTATCATGTCACGTAGGAACTATACGTTAAGCGCCCTCTGCCGGCCAGCTTTATAAATAAGGGTGACCAGAGGAAAATTATATGGTGGGCGTGCTCCCTGGCTCTTTGTTCTGTGAATATTAATATTAGAGTTATGTGAGGACAGAAATAAAATAATTTTATTGTCTCCGAGTGCAGATGGAGGAATATTGAAAAGACTTTTCGAGGTCTTAGGATATTTATAAAAAGTTGCAGATAAATGGATAGTGGCATAAAACCCCATTACCAGAAAATCCTCAGTAAAACATTTTCTATTAATCGGCTGAAAATTATCAAGGACCAAGTAAATGAAGCAATAAAAGCAGTGATAGCCAAGTGGTTGAACGCTTGCCTTCCATGCAGGATGATGCGAGTTCGATCCCGGCCCGCACCTCTGACTTTTCGGATTCATGTGCTGATCAGAATTTGATTATCACTGGCTTTAACTATGAAGGAAAAGGTGACTAAGGCCTTAACCTTTTCGTACTGAGAAGAGGCTCATGCCCAGCAGTGGGACAGTAATGGGCTGATTATGTATGTATGTATGCAAGTAAATGAAGCTAGCGGTGTAAAAGTTTATTGGAAAGCTCGCTCTATGTTTATTCTGGAATAAGTTCATACATTTATGTTTGTAAATACATACACAAGATCTTCTCGTCCAAAATACCGCAGTCTCAAGACGAAAGGCTTTGACCAGTGTGTGTTGCCAGTAATTACTTACGGTACTGAAACGTGGTCGCTCACAATGGGCCTGATAAGAAGGCTCAAAGTCACTCAAAGGGCAATGGAGAGGGCTATGCTCGGAGTGTCCCTGCGTGATCGAATCAGAAATGAGGAGATTCGCAGGAGAACGAAAGTAACCGACATAGCCCGAAGAATTGCCAAACTTAAGTGGCAGTGGGCGGGGCACATTGCTCGCAGAACGGATGGCCAATGGGGCAGTAAAGTTCTGGAGTGGCGACCGCGTACTGGAAGGCGCAGCGTGGGTAGGCCCCCCACAAGGTGGACCGACGACCTGGTGAAGGTCGCGGGAATCCGCTGGATGCGGAAGGCACAGGACCGGTCGTTGTGGCGATTCTTGGGGGAGGCCTATGTCCAGCAGTGGACGTCTTGCGGCTGAAATGATGATGATGATGACATACACAAGAATTTTCCTCACAATATGATTTATCTTGTCTCGTAAACGCGTACACAAACAAACGCCCAGAGTCGGAACTACTATCTGTAGGTCAAATATTTATACCTTGCGGCAGTCGCAACTACAACTGGTAGTGCAGCAACTAATTATCTAGCTACTGTACCATACACAGAAATAGGTAAACTACACCTCCCATATTGACGTCATAAATTTTTGAAAATTAACTTTAATCAAATGTACTCTACAGTTTTTGTTTCTGCAGTTAGAAACACCACAATAAGGCATTTTTGCGGGTTTTTGTTACAGTATTTACAGAAACAAGTCATAAGGCATACTGAGAAAGGCTTTGAAATTCACTGCATTATGGTGCAGAGTGTTGGCACGCGCGCCCTGCCCACTCAGCCATTCTATTTATTTCTGTGGTATCATACATACCATTCTTGTACTATACATGGCCTCTTATTATCTTCATTATTGTACCTTCTTCACACTCTTTGATGTTCTGTTTAAGAAAAAGAACACCACTTTTCCACAACCTGTATCATAAAAACATAAATAAAGTCCTCCATTTATCCAGTCCTCACAAAGTTCACGACACGCTTGCTTAACTCTGAGTTGAGAACTTACATAATTTATTCGACGCGTATTAAATTAGGCATTTTAATTAATTCCCTTGCCCCGGAACATTAAGCTGCACTTGTATTATGCTAACCATGTGGGGGATTATGGAAATGCTTTCTATGTATTGTTTTGCTAGTCTGGATGTTAGATCATTATGATTTGTGTTGAGAATGAAGTGGATAGTGGTTGACGTTGTAATAGTTTAATTTGCATATTACAACTGAACTGAAGTATTTATACATGAACTACGCTTTTTTTTTTCGGACTGTACCTTTTACTTTTTAAATTCATATGCAGATCAGAATTTGATTATCACTTGCTTTAACGGTGAAGAAATAGATCGTGAGGAAACCTGCACACCTGAGAGTGCTCCATACAGTTATTGGTGGTGTGTGTGGTCCAGTAACCCAAAGTGCGCCAGCGTGGTTTTCCCAGGCCTAAATCCTTGTCATTTTGGGAAAAGGTCAGTGTCCTCCAGTGATTAGTAATGAAGTGGTTATGTTATCTAGTAATAGTATAGTAAAAGCCATTGCCCCATTGCCGACAGTGCCTCATTGTTTGACAAAAAAACTAACTTCAGAAAATAAGAGCAAAATTATAATTTAGTTAAATATTATCTAATGAACATTGAACTGTTACATAGTGCACCACAAGTACGATCATTACGAAACCAAATAAGTATTTAAAAAAATACTTGTGATCGTCCTTTAAAGTGTCGACAATTGGGGATGTTACGTTAAAGCTTTTAAATTAACATGGTCATAGTCAATAACACTTATATTTTTATACATCTCGGGTATAGAAATCTAAATAGTATAGTATAGTATATAATTTTTATTGTGTCAACAGTGGTACATTACAGTTCTTATAGGTACAAGATTGGATCAGCACAGTTTACCTATTTAGGCATACAATAAGATTGAAGGCAACAGTAGAAAATTAATCAGTCTAAGATTTATCCATTGATTCAAGTTTCATAATGACTACATTTTTATTTTTATTTTGGTAAATTCCAATATTTAATTCATTTATACATCCAAATTTAATTAAAATTTCAAGTACATTGTAAAAATCATATACATAAAAAAAACAAATTCATTAAAAATTCAAATTCATAAACAGTTCAAATTCATAAAATTATTATAAAAACACTAAAATATACTTGTATAATAAATAATAATGTAATTAAAAATCTATATATAATAACTTCATTTATCTAATATTTATATGTCTACGATTCATTTAAAATTATCCAGGAAAAATATGTTAATAAAATTTATTTAATCAGGTAAGTAAGCATCTAAAGTTTTTTATTAAAATATTCCTCAAGGTCATAAAAACAATTATCAATCAAAAGCTTTTTTAATGCAGTTTTAAAAGGAATAATATTTAAACTTGTAATTGCCGTTGGTAGGTGGTTATATATTTTTATGCTAGTGTAATACATATTCCTTTTATATGTTAATAATCAAGTAATAGAAATGTTATCTACTGTCTTTTACTACGGGAACGCATGTCGCCGGTTTGCCGCCACCAACACATAAAAACGCAATCACGCCCACCATGTTTCTAGCATTCAATGCTAAATAAATTAAGCCTAAAAAATTCCGCAGCTAGATATGCAGCAAAATACAATTTTAGTGACTCTGCGTCCAAAACAGCCCTGATGATCAAGCAAACGGTTTGCGCACTGGTGTCCTAAAAGACACCTGTACTCGGCGACAAATTCACGCGCCTTTGCCACTTCTATTATCTTTATTTAGATTTCTATGGTCACGGGATATTTACCATTTAATTAAATAGTAAATATCCCGTGACAAATAATAATATGAGTGTTAGAACATTGTTGGAGTGCATTAAAAGTGCCTCCACGAGTGACGATATTTAACTGATCGTCCGGCGCACCCTGGGCAGTCAGCCCCGCTACCAACCTGCTGACTGGCTAATCTTTTCCCCACGGCATGAGCTATTATCATTATGTAGCTCATGTCAACACGATAAAAGAAGAAGTGTTAGAACTCCAAGGTTGCCTGGGAGAGAATGCCTAAGGCATTAAGTCCGCCTATGTACACATGTTGCATGAAGTTTAAATAAATAAATAAACTCCTTGTGAAAGAGTTGGCCAAAATAATTTGACCAGTTTCTTCAGTCTCAGTCATAATATATACAAGTTACGAGCCTAATATTACATATGTTTCAGCATTAACACATTATTATTCATATACCAAAGTTAAACAATGTGCGGAAACTATAATATTTCTTAAATAAATCATTCGGAACTTACAATAACACAATAAACCTGCGAAACAAACTTCCGACGCGGTTAACAAATTACATCGTACTAGATACACGGTACTAGTTGTAGTACATAACATAACATAACATCACGCCTGTATTTCCCCGAAGGGGTAGGCAGAGGTGTATAGTACACCCACATTTCGCCAGTTATGTTGTAAGTCCCATGTAATAGGGGGCGAGCCTATTGCCATTAACCGGGCACAAATCCAGACTCCGGGCTGCTACTGAGAATTTCCTAATGAAAAAACCCAATAACACTTTGCCCGACCCGGGAATCGAACCCAGGACCTCACGCTTAGCAGTCGCGCTTGCAACCACTAGACCAACGAGGCAGTCAGTGTAGTACATAGGTACACACATTATATCAGCTATGTTACTATGTTTTATAGAACTGATGTCATAAATATAAGCAAGTTTAGTTTTTCTTGTAATGTGTATGTGTGATTACAATATATGTATAACCATATTTTGGGTTCGTTTTTAGAGGCAGTTCAGAATGGCGAAATATTAGCAATTCCATACTTGGGACAATTTATTTTTTACTTTTACAATATCTCGTGAATCTTCACAGTATTTTAAATACTGCTGTATTTTTTTTATAAACAATCATCATTATGACTTGCATGAATAATAATACTACCAATCAAATATGAATGTATTTCCATGAATGATGTATGATAATTCGACATTATAATATTATATAATGACATGCTTTTAGACTCATAGCGTATCTACTTCAATTTGCAGTGCCCTTGCAGGGTTCATAAACTACTTATATTGTGCCATGTAATTGTAATGCATGCATAAAATCAATATCTTGTATACATGAAGGTTAATAAATAAATAAACTGCCGTCCGATGACTAAAAGGCAGTTGTTCATTCGTTACTAACACTTTAAGAATGTTACTAGCCCATCAAAGTGTTATGATGTATAATCTGCCGTCCGCTAACTAAAAGGCTTAAGTGACAATTTTGTCAAATTCAAGTTACATATACTACTAAAGAGGGCAAAATTTTCTCTTTTTCGTAGTATATGTAACAAAATTTGACAAAATTGTCACTTAAGCCTTTTAGTTAGCGGACGGCAGATTATACATCATAACACTTTGATGGGCTAGTAACATTCTTAAAGTGTTAGTAACGAATGAACAACTTTATTATTACTGAAAAACAGCTTGGTCACATTTTGAATGAGCATTACTTTTCGTGTAAAATGTTATGTGGTTAAGAAAGTATATCAATCTAAAAACAATACCAAATAAAAACATTGTATCATGTTATTATCTCAATTACGTAACCAATTATACTAGCACTAGTGATTCTGAACAATTTACTTTCAAGTTTTTTTTTATAGTATAGGATGGCGAACTCATTTCGACAACGTTTCGTTTCGTTAAAGTAACCACTTAACATCAGGTGGTCCTTTAGCTCGTCTAAAGGACCACCTGATGTTAAGTGGTTACCTTTGCCCATAACAACTGCAATACCACCTAGGCTGTTGCCTAAATGGTATCGCAAGTCGGTTCGCCAAACTGAGACATGAAGATGGAAAGTCTCATGTGATTGTAATTTCACCGGCACCCGTACCCTTACCCGTAGACCGAAACACAGCAATGCAATGCAAGCATCACTGTTTGGCGGAGAAGTAGGTACGGTGGTAGTACTTCCCTGAACAAGCTCTTTCACAAAGGAGCTCTACTACTACTTTGTATTATACAAAAAATAACGTCATAATTTTTATACTACATAACAGGTAAATAAGTGCTTAAACTACAGACATACTATTACGACAGTATAAAGAGATATTAACATACTTACTCTGTGGTATTACTGTCTGTGACATATTCGTACTACATGTAGCTGTAGATTCTGCGTCGCAACTTTGACACTACACTACACTTACTGTTATGGAATAAATCACCTCTCGTTCCGGGAAATTGCCGACTTGAGCTCGAACGATACGCTGTAGGTTTGTACCCCGTAGTTTATCGATACTTTGTCGATACTTCAAGTACTGATTGTTGTTCCGTTGTTTGAGGTTTTTGCTCAAGTGAAGAGTGTCTGGGTTTTCTTATAGTAACGTCTGTTTTTTTTTAAATCATGTGTTATAAAGTAAAAAACAAGACCTTGTAATACCTTGATTACGGTGATTATTTTCATTATTTCGTTTTTTTTCACTCAACATCTTGCAATGTATATTTATGTACCTACTTTGTTCAGCAATAAAGTTTTGAATTGAATTGAATTGAATTGAATTGAATTAAGCAACTCGACTTTAACTTGTTTTGTCAACAGTAAAACTTTGTTTTGTAGAGATACAATTCTAATACAAAACATAAAAACATTAATTAACATTGAAACTTTCTTCTATAGAAGGAAAACTGTTCTGTTGCTCACCGATGTTAATAAACTTTTCTACTGTAATATAAACTTGTATAAGTGTGTACAATAAAGAATAATAATGAGAAAATACGCTAATTTTTTTTACGTCAGTTCTAACCAATGAGCTAGACTTTTATCGACCAACTTCCTCAAGACACGATAAAAAAATTAAATAACCTTTGTAATTTCTTGGTTATATTTACACCTAAATTAAGCTAAAGATCTTTACCTGAAATAAATTTTCATCTGTACTTACAATTCTGTCGAAAAGGGGCTCATAGCTAAGTAATTACCGCGTGAATTGCAACATTTGCGAGGTGAAGTTGCTTTAGCTCTGGTTAGTCCTTTGATGGGTGACCGTTTCTTTGCAAATCGAGCAGCCGTGCCTCGGAGAGCACGTTAAGCTGTCCAGTTGCCATACGAATATCTATGGCAGTCATTACGGGGTAGTCAGAAGCACGAAAGTCTGACAACTGGTCTAGGCTTTGGATGTCAGTATTATCCAGTAACTGGGTTGCGGGGTTATGATGGCAGCCGCTCTGTGTAAAATACTGATGTTCAGCCGCATATGAAAAGATTGCAAGCCAACCTCAACATAATTGGGCAAAGGCTCTGAAAAAGACCATCCATCACCATACCATCCATCCATCCATTACCATCTGATTTTTGTACCCATTTTCGCAACATAAATGAATTTAATTGAATTGAAAGAGACTTACAATTCTATCGATATCACCCCCACACTATGACACTCCCGCTGCGTCATGTAATTTCCGCGGTGCGCCGTACGAAGGCGGACGAATGCGTTGTCAAACTCGCAACGCTAACTGGAGATTAGGACAAAACTGCACCGTGCAACCCAACTGTGATGAATGTTATGAGGGGTTACTTGTTCGTGGTATTGTTGGTCACAGTGGGCTTTAACCATCGTCTCGTCACAGAATACTTAATAGTACTATCGTACAGTACGGCCACTCACCGCCCCCCGGCAATTTAAGATTGTCCCACCCGCATCCCGCACTCACCCGCAGTTTGTCGGCAATTGGACTGCATTATTGCAATGGATGTCAATCGCCAGTCGCTATACAAGTACGCCATCTTTGAAAACTACTGAGAAGCGCATGGAACCCAGTGGGCATTACGAAAGGCGAGCATCCCTAACCTACACGTGTGTGTGCATTCGTATACAGACGTAATATTGTGTATGTAGGTAGTGCTAGCATTTATATTGTATTGAGTGGTCGAGGTGTGGTCTCGTAATGAATACTGAAATAGGTAGATGAAGTTGTTCATATTAAAATCTACTGTGCATTGGAATTACACTATTTGATTCTCCCAAGCCCATTTCCTCATCGGACAACCAGATGCACGGCAATGTACCATCCTTATATTTTTAGACATTATACCTTCACGCACGAAGCGTTTTGCTAGTAGTTTAATTATGCCTACCAATGAGTGGAATTTCAGTGTGTTTCCTTATAAGTATAACCTGGTGGTCTTCACGGCTCGAGTGTATAGGTTTTTGCCGGGCAAGCGTGCACCATCATCGACCGCACTATAGCTTGACATCAGGTGAGGTGGCGGACAAACCTTCTAAACATGGTTAAAATTATCTCTGTGGTAAATAATGAAACACTTATCTTTTCTTTTTCCAAAATTAATCCTAAAAGAGGGTGAAATAGGATTATAAATTTTGTATGGGAGAATATTATTGCGTGGCTGGATTGAGTCGAAACTCAGTATAAAAATTCTTCGAAGCAATTAATGAATTATGTATTTTTTAATTTCTCCAAAACTTAACTCACCGGGGGCAAAAAGGGATGTTAAAATTTCTATGAATTATCTTTCTGAGGTCACGCTTGACACAAATAGTCTTCAAATTAAATAATAATAAAGAAATACGTATTTTTCTTTTCCAAAACTACCAAGGGGGTCATTATACGGAGAAAGTTAAAACTTTTTACGCGGGCGAAGCCGTAATAGCACTGCTAGTATCACTATAAACGTAAATGTCTCACTACTACATATAATTTCCGTCTCACGATGTATTTTGCAGTCAAACTTGCGCTAACTGCAGATTACAATACAAACGGTGCGGGGACGGGGGCTCGTCGAATGCGATAGTTTGCTTGACAATGTGTATTGTTGATGATGTCATGATAGGCCTACAGATGAACTGATTTTACGTCAATTCTGTTCACCCAATTAAAGGATGCATATAGATAGATAGATAGATAGAGTATACTTTATTGTTTGCACACCATAAAAATAAAAACAAAGTTATAACAAACATGAGCACAGTACTAACAATTGGCGGTCTTATCGCTTAAAGCAATTTCTTCCAGACAACCATTGGATGGACTTGAAATGTACAAGAAAATATAACAGGTAGTTGGCGGTGTACTATAGAGAAAATACTATATAAATAACTAAAATAAAAACAAAAGGTAGGCATATCACATATTGTCAGAGGTTTTTATAGACATGCAATAGAAAAAAGGAAGATGATTAAGATTTTAAGAACACACTTTAAAGTCTTCGTAGCAACAGCTATAATGGTACCACTGCTAGGCATGCTAAGAAGTTGCCAACGCTACTCATGCTAAGAGGTTGCCAATGCCATGCATGCTACGAGGTTTCCACCGCTATGCATGATACAAGGATGGCACCGCTCCGCATGCTAAAAGAGCCCAAATTTTGAGTAAATTCAATGTTAGTTTAAATAACGTAGGTGCTTTCCATAGCATTCTAGCTGAACCAAATTCCGATGCAGCTAGAATGTTATTCTCATTTAAAATTTAAAAAAATGAAGTTGTCTACCTCTAGTTAGTGTGGATAATTTAGAATAGTGTAAGATGGGATTGGCATCGTCATTTCTTATGTATAAAAATCCCTTATAATAAATAAAGAATATTTAAAAAAATAACATGTGCCTTAATTAAGTTTTATTATTATTTTTGGATCGAAACAGTCGTATCCTACGTATATTATTTTTGGGATAATAAAGACCAATATCTTATACATTATAAAGGAGTCGTGAAAATAATAAGCCACTCAATATTGCATTTACGTTCCGGTTAATTTATACTGCATATAATTAAATAGTTATACTATAACACCTCCTCACCGAGTTCAAACTTTAACAAAGAGCGACTGTTGTGTGAGTATGAACATTTCACGGTAATCACACCGGAGTGGAAGTTTAGGAAACTTTGTAATGAAATGTGCACCAAAATTAGTTTGAGGTTATACTAATAAAATATATTATTATATTCGTAAAGTCAGAAAAGTCTTACAATTTGTATTAATTTAGTACATAATCAGAAACATGTCTAAATTGTTTTTTTTACGTTTCGCCACGATAGGATTTCTCGTGTATCGCGGGTCATGCAAAGACGGCAAAATAATATAAAAAGTTTGTTTTCTTCAGAGTTTTTCAAGTTCCTATTTTTTTGAGTCTTTGTGAATATGTCTTTGTATTGTATTTTACTTGTATGGCTTTTTTCTTGTTCTGTACTAAATAACTGTACTGCCTCGTTGGTCTAGTTGTTGCAGGCGCGACTGCTGAGCATCGGGTCCTGGGTTCGATTCCCGGGTCGTGCAAAGTGTTAATGGGTTTTTCCATTAGGAAATTCTCAGTAGCAGCCCGGAGTCTGGATTTGTGCCCGGTCAATGGCAAAAGGCTCGCCCCCTATTACATGGGACTGTAACATAACTGGCGAAATGTGGGTGTACTATTAAACCTCTGCCTACTCCTTCAGGGAAATACATGCGTGATATTATGTTATGTTGTTGTTATGTTAAATTCGTAAAGTGAGAAAACTCTTACAAATTGTATTCAATAAATAAAAATAAATAAATATTTTTGGAAATTTTTACACAGCACCATCTAGTCCCAAACTAAGCAGAGCTTTTACTATGGGTACTAGATAATGGATATATGTATTCTGAGATACTTTATTTTGTAAATATAAAAAGTTACTGTGTTTTCTTCCGAGTTTTTCAAGTTCCTATTTTTTTAAGTCTTTGTGAATATGTCTTTGTATTGTATTTTTACTTGTATGGCTTTTGTCTTATTCTGTACTAAATCCGGAAGACCCGGAACAATTGTCTGTGGATCACACAAATATTTGTTCCCAGCGGGAATCGATCCCACGACCTTTAGCGCGGTAGCCGATCATTCAACCACTGCGCCAATCATGTAGTCAATTAATTATGTGTCGACAAACCAAAAATGCACATAATTGTACTTAACAGAACGAGTTAGTGAAGCTTAGGCGGATTTTCGCTTTCAAAAGTAAATTAATTAATTTAATTAATTTTATATTATTTCAGACGTTTGTCCATAGTTAAAATACAACACACAATAAAAACAAATTAGTGACACACACAAAAGCAATCACAAGACACAAAAAACAAACCAAAAATGTTACTAAAACAAATAGTTCAAGGAGGGACTACCCACTGATCACAGTGCAGTGCGTAAGTGAATCCAGTGGCACAGTAGAGGAGAGTCCCACCTATCCACGAACACGCTTAGCATGCTGTTGTGACCTGGGACCTGACCCAGAAATAAATAAACAAAGTATTCGTTTTCTCAATAGGTAACAAACATGGATTCGAGCCCTAGATCTCACACTAGGATTCATGATTTATGTATGTACAAGATATGAAAATAACGAATTGCCGTCAAAGTATTTTCATCGGATTTCCATAATATGACCCATCCGTGCCTCGAAGAGCACGTCAAGCTGTCGGTCTTGGTTGACATACGAATATCTATGGCAGTCGATACGGGTAGTCAGAAGCCTGAAAGTCTGACAACTGGTCTAACCTCCGAATGTTGGTATTGTCCAGTAACTGGGTTGCGGGAGTCTGATGGCAGTCGCTCCGCGTAAAATACTGATGTTCAGCCGCATCTGGCTAGACTAGAGGGGGCGAGGAGGATGATGATTTCCATAATATGGCTCGAGAAAAAATAAATACCAATTATATTTCCAAGTAAATAATTATGTCACAGTTCACTAGGAAAACACAATATCAATACAATACAACAGGAATCTATAAATTGTACCGTTAAAGTTACAGGCTAAGATATACTTTGACAATTCCAGGATTTATAGTCTATTAGGCTAAGCTGAAAATAGAGTACACAGGTTACTTATTGCTACCTAAAAGCCGAGGGATTTTATTAGGATTAAAACTTTATTTATAACTAGTCTTCGCCCGCGACTTTGCTTCGTATAATTCGGCTTATTACAGAAAGACTTATCGCATATTCCTCAGGAACCGTTTATTTTCTCGGAATAGAAAATAGCTTTTATGTTAATCCGGATTATGGTCTATATGTGTGCCAAATTTCATCCAAATCTGTTTAGTTGTTTCAGCGTTATTGAGTAACAAAAATCCAAACATCTTCACAATCTTTCAAATTTATAATATTGGTAGGATAGTATAAAGAATAGTAGAATTGAAAACTTTTGATATTTAATTCAATTCAATTCAATCGTTTATTGCGAATATAGGCAAGGTAGGTGTTACATGAATATTGTCGTAAAGACAATCTTACATTGCATTAATCTTCTTTTACATTTATGATTGCCAATGTGTCACTCTTTATTTATTTATTTATTTTATTCTTTGTTCTCTTTGAACATAATGAGCATATTACTATCCTACTGTACAACATTATTGATGGCTTACATGACATCAAAAACCTTAGCAATTTCCAAGTAAAGAGAAAAATTATCGAATGGTTAAATAAATACTCCTATGACGAATTGGAAAGTCTTCTGCAGGCCATCATAGCAGCTTAGGTGATGGCGTCTGTTGTCCCTACGCCGTTATCACGTTAGTATGCCAACACATGCATCCCTATCATACAATCACTTCCAGCACATACACATGATTAACATATACTCACATTCAGAATAATCAGTCACGTCCAACACTCACACACTCACCCCCACCATCATACACACTCACATTTACATACTCCCAATCAAGTCACAACACAGCCCACTACACAAAATACAACACACAAACAAGTGAACAACACATGTATTTTATTAATGTATAATTATTCTCTAATTAGTTCACCATTATATTTTTCTTTTTGTTTTGTAATACTAATGACCAGCCTTATACTGTTACACAAAAAAATAGCAAGACAAATTTTGTATGGGATTGTTTAGCTCCACATACGCACACCGTGGCGCTGGTAGAATTCCCATATAAAAGTCGATAATTACTAGATCAAAAACTCATGCTACGCTCTGGTGCGATTTGGTAGGCTATGCAAACTATCAAGATCTTTTAAATCTCGAGGTTCCTTCACAATCTATAAACACTTAAGGGGAACTTCCCTGCCACGAGGTTTTAGCAACGTTTTTACATACATTGGTCTGATGAAATTAGTGATTCGGGAGAAAATTGTTTGAACCCCCTAAATCTTTTCAAAATATTCTTTGAATATGTTACAAATTTACGCTAATAGATTTTGTTTTTTCAAAAAATATGTTTGGTATTCTAATAAAAATTACTTTTGTTCGTCATAATTTTAACGAGAAAAAGTCATTTGAGGTGCCTTTAACCTACAACTATGAAGATATTGCGCAATTAAAAAAAAAACAATCAGCATAGTTTTTTACGGTAAAAAAAAAAAAACAAAAAACACACGTAAATAACACATCAAAGTCATCGAAATCGTATAACGTTTTAGGGGTGGCGCCTTTTGTATGAACAAGAAGGTGGTTCCTCTCTCCCTCTCAACAGTCCAGCCAATAGACGCAATAGTAAAAGCGTTAAACACTATACAAACAAAGTAAATACAATTTCCAATTCTTATTGAACTAAGTTTACGGGACTTGTCGCGCACAATTAAATCAAAATATAACAAACATTTTGACTAACCTCGACGTTTCGGTCAAGTTGCATTGGCCGTGGTCACGAGCAGACTGAAGTATGTTGGTGTCATCGTCTTGCGCGGCGGGTGTTTTCTCGAACTACCCGCGGTTGGTTTTTCGTAACGTCGCTGTCCGTAACAAGATATGCTGAATCACGACTCACAATGCTGACAGTTTCGGCGGACATACATGTAGACATACCACGACGCGAACACTTCTCGATTACCGGATTCCACGAGGAGGACAACCTATATCCATCTTCCCGATTGAAATTTTATATTGAATAAAATTTATATTTATATATATAAATTTTTTTTTTTTTTTTTTTTTTTTTTTCTTTTTATATTTTGATTTAATTGTGCGCGACAAGTCCCGTAAACTTAGTTCAATATGAGTGAAATTCGCGAAAGTTTAAAAACTTCAATTTCCAATTCGGATCTATCCTTCAAACATCGTTATTATTATTATAGCAGTATTAGTCAGAAATGTTATCAAGTCATCCTGAGTCAGTGCAGAAATAGTCAAGTTACACAAAACTTGATTTAGATGTGTGACAGAACATCTCAAACGAATTTAAACAGAGAATCAACTGTAAGCATACTGTAAGTAAGCTATAAAATCAGCTTAAGCATTTAACGATACCCCATCTCGGGGAATCATCCCCAAAACCCATTTGATAACCTTATTTAAACAAACATTACATGGCCGTAAAACTTTATGACGTACTCCAAAAATACTTAAAATAACAATAAAACATCTAACTGTACAATGATATACATTGCTTGCTTGTTACGTCAGCGTTTATAAAAATTACGAACTCAGCAAGCTATTGATGTCGCGGTAAGAGTTAAGCTCGATTTTAATTTTTTCTTGCTGTTTTGTGGTAGAAGGGTGCCGTGGCTACCTGCTAAGGTGGCCATAACAATAAATACCGGGGACTGTCCCGATAACTGGCGTGGAAGAGATATATGTATATTGTGACCAAGCAATCACTTTTGCTGGGATAATGCTTTGAATCTCGATTTTAGGCTGAAATGGGAACTAATTCGATCAACTGTCGAAATTTATCGATCGTGACCTAGCGATAATACTGAGTGTTTTTAGGGTTCCGAAGTCCTACAAGGAACCCTTATAGTTTCGTCATGTCCGTCCGTCTGTCCGTCTGTCCGTCTGTCCGTCTATCCGTCTGTCCGTCTGTCCGTCTGTCCGTCTGTCCTAATCCTTTACAGCTTAATAACTTCTACAGTTATAAACATAAGTAAATGAAATTTTGTTAAAAAATAGTCTGCATATAGATCTCAATTTTAAAAGAATAAAAAAATAGTTTTTACGTTCTTTAGGGGTGGCACCCATACATGTGAAATGGGGAAAAAAAAATTTTTTTCGCTGCACCCCCTCGTGTGGGGTATCATTGAATAGGTCTACTAAAATGAAGGTAATGTTTCATACACCACTTTTTTATCAGGTGTACCAACTGCGAAATATAGCCCGCCAAAGTGGCTTGCAATGTGTCCCCCCCCTGCCATTTCTAAACTATGCAACGTAGAAACTTATAATCTTCCACATTGATAGACCTTTGTGAAAACTCTCTTCTAAAATTATTTCGAGTATAATGTGATTATAATTTTTTGAGTTATAGACAGAAAACTGAAAAATACTTAAAACGTCCCAGTTCAAAGGTCATTGACCTTAGAGAAAAATGATCATAGCAAATAATGCTCCTTTAGCTACTTTCTATTTGAAAAAATCACAAAAAGTAACTTTGTGTTATGTTGACGACACACTTCTTAAATTTGGCGCCATCTAGCGGCGTCGTACAACACTCTCTGGGTCGCCAATGCTGGCGTCAAGTGCCGTGTATTACATTTGGCACTGTATGGCGCCATCTAGCGGCTATTGACATCACTCTCTGAGTCGCCAATGCTGCCGTCTATTGCAAAAACTAAAATAGCCGTGATTAATATTCGATTTGATTTGTTTGTAACACCTACTTAAGGAACCCTATAATACTGAGCATGGCCCGACATGCTCTTGGCCGGTTTTTTAAACATTAAATCGTATACATTATTATTATTGTGAAAATCAGTAGTTTTGTTGAACTATGCACAACACTTTTATTCAGCTATTGAATGCAGTAAATATACTTATACCTTTTTCATCGTTTTTCCCAAATATATTATTCTTGAAAATGAGTTTAAAAAAAAACTCTGGCTTTTGTAAATTTTCTTTGATACTTACATCACCATATATTACAGTAAATAAAAAGCAACTTCAATATACCTAGGTATATTCTAGACCAGACTTTTTACAAAAACGTTTAAAAGATGCGAGAATCACGGGCGAATGCCTTTTGTACACGTTTACTTGCATTTAAAAGCACATCTGAATCGTATCCGAATTAACATAAAACCCAGAGGGCGATAAAAGTACACAGTACACTTGGCTACATCCTGTAAATAAAATAGGGCTGTCAAAAACTCTGTACATGTTTAAGAGATGCTTATAAAATAACCTAAACGTCACAAGCATTACCTGTTATTGTTCTGGAAGTTCTTTAGAATCTTTCAAAATGTTGATTTAAAGTGAAATTTTCCATAACATTGTATACTTCTCTGGCTTGCTTTAAATTTTAAATATCATTGAATAGTGAATAGTTGCTAGGGCCTTAGCCTTCTCATACTGAGAAGAGGCCCGTGTCCAGCAGTGGGACAGTAGTGGGCTGGTTATGTTATGTTAGTGAATAGTTAATAATTGAATAGTAAACATAATAAGTTACTAGAAAAACTACTATGTTTATATTGTATGTGAAGTTGTTTTTTTTTTTCATTAAAAAATTTGAGTTATTTTTTTAGTTATTTAAAGTCATTGTAAAAATATTGCTTTATTCATAAACATAATAGTAGTACTTCAGCGACATTCAAACCTCAGATGTGTGCAAAGAATCAAATTCGTGTCAATATCAACGATTTGGGTATGAAACCAAAATTCATATAAAATGTATCACTTTCTTGTCATCCCGCACTGTTTCATACAGCTATGAGAAGGGATAGGCCTCTGCGGAATATGCAGAATATTGCAAAGGGCTTAATCGAATGTCAGTCAGTCTGCTTAGTTTGAAACTTGATATAGTATGCGCTAGTTTCGGCTTGATACGACAGGTAACGCGGAAGTTCTCGTAGGATTTGATATTAACTTAACTTTAATATTTTTTAGAAGCTAACTAACTATAACCATAACTATTTTTTGGAAATCATATTTATTTATTTATTATATTCTTTATATATTTTTTTTATGATGGTTCTTTTTTGTACATACACCAAACGAAAACAAAGACAGTAGTTTACAGATAAAGGCAATCTTATGAAAAATTATTATGATTGAAGAAAAAAATATCTTTGAGACATACTGTCCTATAGTTTCCTGCCTTTTTCTAAACATATTCATTTCAAAACATGTCATTTATAAAAAATCCACAAAGTTAGGAAATAAAAACGCAACTTTCAAAAATTATCAATGGCAGCCCTGTCCATTTTACGGCTGCAATATCGTTTATATACAGAATGATGAGCGAGGCCTCGCAACTCAATTAGCTAATGAAAACGTGCTGTTTTGATCAACTTAAACGTAGTCTTGACTAGCGGAGCTTTTTGGCGCATTTTTAATATTTTACTTACTTTGTAACTCAGTTTAGAGCGACTGTATGTTTAAGAAATGTGCAGGGAATTGTTAACCCGGTTAAGGAGAGGCGGCCTTATCTTTTCATGAATGTCTTTAGCGAGTAGGTTAGGGATTTTGTATACATATTATTATTATACAAAGTCTTACATGATTGCTCTAAAGTTAGCTTGAAAAAATACAGTTTGATTTAGGGGATGTAGCAGCTAAGTGGCGCCCCCATCAGTAAAAAAATATATTCGATTTATCGAAAATTCGGTTTTAACTATTGAAGTACAGGTAAAGTCTAACAAAGCAATTAGTATACAGGGTCGTCAAATATAGATGAAGATTTCTCAGGAAGTTATTATAGAATGATTTGATTAGGGTTTTGTATCAATACAGTTTAACTTTGTCCGTTATTAAAATTATATTTCACTCGAAAATATCCATAATCTTCTGAGAAAACTTCATTTATATCTCTCTACCCTGTATACCAATTGCTTTGTTAGACTGTACTGTAGTTTAATCAGAAACTTTTGACTCTGTAAAATATAGTTCGCTGTAGTTGTAGATAGGAAAAAATGCCAAAAGTGGCCGTTTTTCGCACTTTTTCCATTCACTCGTCTCATACTTTAATTTACTATATTTTCGAGACCTAGTTTTAAACTGGGGAAATTCCAAGTTACATATTTATCTCTCAAAGCAAATAAAAGTCTCTTTCAGATATCTAATCTAGTGTAACAAAACTACGTACTACTTACAAGTTAAACAATTTGTAAGCTCTTAGAGACAAATCGATGGAAACCGATAGTCTCGAGACTCGATAGTTGATTGGATGGCTAATCAGACAGCCTCATAATACTCGCTTCCTTTGTTCCAGTTTTTTTTTTTCTAATCCATTACTTGAGGTTTTTTTGTAGAAAGAAGCTTAAAGTGTAAGTGGAATTAAAGATCGAAAAAGTTTATATGAATACGTCTTTTTAAAAGAATTTTCTTAAATTAGTAACTTCGAATTTATTTTAAACGAAAATATTAGTAGGTATAACAGTTTTTTCTTTTCTCTGTAATCGATTTACTTGGTAAATAAAAACGCACTTACAAGCTATAGTTAGTGCGGTATAACATGGCAATTTTTTTTTTTTTTTTTTTTTTTTTTTATATCTTTGGGACATTTTTACACAGCACCATCTAGTCCCAAACTAAGCAGAGCTTGTGCTATGGGTACTAGACAATGGATATAATACTTATATACTTTTTTTTTTCGTAAATACATACTTATAATACATAAGAAACACCCAGACCAACACAAACACTTATGTTCATCACACAAATATTTGTGTCCTGTGGGAATTGAACCCACGACCTCGTGATCAGCAGTCTGACTCTCGAACCACTAGACCACAGAGGTCGTCGAAAAAAAATGTGTCAAATCTGTCCTACTCTGGGCACTCAAGCATTTATCAGTTCTTGCCTTAATGATAAATATTAAATTAAGCAAACAGCTACTTAATTGCGGTGCTACAACAATCGATAGCTAGACTTCTTCATAGTAATTACAGGTAATGTTGCTATTTGGAAAATTTTAACCCGTTTCCAAAACACCCAAACTGTTTTATCGCCAAAAAAGGCTTTTTAATCACAATCCCAACTCCACACACACGTTCCAAAAACCTGTATTCGCTCAAAAAAACATATCGCATAGATTTTTCATCGGCTCACCAATAAATAAGAGACGCCCTTACCCAACGGATGGTTGGTGGGTCCCCGGACGGATTTGCATATCCCTTCTTTTTGCGAAAGCACTGAAATCGCGAATATCTTTTGGGATTATACCTTTAATACCTTTTGGGATGGATTTTGTACCTATAAGTGGAATTCGAAAATGATATTCGATGAAATTCCGTATGATTAAGTATTGATTTGTGTTTTTATTTATGATGGGATCCGAAGGGTCGGGTGAGAAATTTTTTTTAAAGAGGTGTACATTTTTAGTGATCAATGTCAGGGTGTGTTACGAATGTTTTAATATTGCTTCTGAATACTTAGGCGCAGCGTGGGTAGCCCCCCCACAAGGTGGACCGACGACCTGGTGAAGGTCGCGGGAATCCGCTGGATGCGGGAACATGGCTGAACGTTGTGACGATGCTTGGGGGAGGCCTATGTCCAGCAGTAAACGTATTTCGGTTGAAATGATGATGATGATGACTTCGATTTTTCTGTCTTGAATCCCAATCTTCGGTTCTCCGCTTTTTGATCGAAGTCTAACCAGCTTCCATCTTTAGCACATACGAAAGATATTAAAGTTTTTATTGATGTTTTTTTTGTTGCTTCTCGCTGTATTTTCTTTATGGATGACCCACAAGCGAATGTCGCTTGTGGGCACAGAAAAAGATAGAGTAGAATGGTTGTAATCACAATTTTACTTGAGATTCATGCGTGGCAATTATCGAACAAACTACGCCTTACATTTTTTTATTTTTTTATTAGGTTCGCAAACTGGACGTTACGACATTATATTTAATAAATAACATGTGCGGAAAATCATGGTAGTCGAACGGCCTTCTAGGTGCGAACACAACATGCATACGAATATCACACTCAAAATAATTACAATAAAACACGGAAGTTACAATAAAACACAGGATTACAACAAAGCAACAAACACTGCACAAACATTAACACAAAACGAACAAGCAAATTATTACAATTTGGTGTTGAAATATTTTTTTATTATTTTGACCGATGCATTGGATGGTTTTTTTGATGGATTGATTGGACTGGGTTCCAAACAGGTGGTAGCTAAAAATAATAAAAAAAAAAAAAAAAAAAAGTCCAGTCCTAAAAATAATCAAGTCCCAAACAGCACGCAACACTGTAAAAGATAATGATATTGTGAGTGATTACTGCGTGCATCGAAACGATTTTAATTAATAATATTGTACGGTAGATTAAAATATTTTTTTTTGAAATATTTGTAAAGACGCTTGTCATCTTAGTCTACCTGCGACCACGAAATGCTGCAAAGCTTTCGAAACGTCAGGGAAACCAATTTAAATAATATACGCGATTTAATCCGGTTAAACTTTGTTTTATTATAATGTGTAGTGATCGCGAAAACCTAAGAAGTTATTACGCCTTACATATTGGCGTCATTAATTTTTTTTAAATTAACTCTACTCAAATGTATTTTACAGCTTTTGTTTCTGCAGTTAAAAACATCACAATAAGGCATTTTTGCGGGTTTTTGTTACAGTATTTACAGAAACAAGTCATAAGGTGTACTGAGAAAGGCTTTGAAATGCCCTGCTCTATGGTGCAGAGTATTGGCACGCGCGCTCCGCCTACTTTTCCATTCTATTTCTGTGCTTGTCCTTGACCCACATTAAGACGGAACCTCTATGATATAATTCGCGATATAATGGTGACTTTCACATAATTTGCGACACTCATCACTCACTCAATTATATACCCTCACCATACCATAGCCATGGCTAATCTGGCAACAAAGACTTCTTTCACCAATAACAATGACTGATCACATGCTTCAAGGGGTTACGAGACTTTTACACTACACGAGTTCTGGTCAACATAATTTTGACGTTTTTTAGGGTTCCGAAGTCCTACAAGGAACCCTTATAGTTTCGTCATGTCCGTCCGTCTGTCCGTCTGTCCGTCTGTCCGTCTGTCCGTCTGTCCTAATCCTTTACAGCTTAATAACTTCTACAGTTATAAACATAAGTAAATGAAATTTTGTTAAAAAATAGTCTGCATATAGATCTCAATTTTCAAAGAATAAAAAAATAGTTTTTACGTTCTTTAAGGGTAGCGCCCATACATGTGGAATGGGGAAAAAAATTTTTTTTTCGCTGCACCCCCTCGTGTGGGGTATCATTAAATAGGTCTACTAAAATGAAGGTAATGTTTCATACATCACTTTTTTATCAGGTGCACCATCTGCGAAATATAGCCCGCCAAAGTGGCTTGCAATGTGTCCCCCCCCCCTGCCATTTCTAAACTATGCAACGTAGAAACTTATAATCTTCCACATTGATAGACCTTTGTGAAAACTCTCTTTTAAAATTATTTCGAGTATAATGTGATTATAATTTTTTGAGTTATAGAGAGAAAACTGAAAAATACTTAAAACGTCCTAGTTCAAAGGTCATTGACCTTAGAGAAAAGTGATCATAGCAAATAATGCTCCTTTAGCTACTTTCTATTTGAAAAAATCACAAAAAGTAACTTTGTGTTATGTTGACGACACACTTCTTAAATTTGGCGCCATCTAGCGGCGTCGTACAACACTCTCTGGGTCGCCAATGCTGCCGTCAAGTGCCGTGTATTACATTTGGCATTGTATAGCGCCATCTAGCGGCTACTGACATCACTCTCTGAGTCGCCAATGCTGCCGTCTATTGCAAAAACTAAAATAGCCGTGATTAATATTCGATTTGATTTGTTTGTAACACCTACTTAAGGAACCCTATAATACTGAGCATGGCCCGACATGCTCTTGGCCGGTTTTTTTTCAGGTATGACTTGACATTCGGATGTCTTCTGTGTGGTGAGCTGTAAATCACAACATAATACGCTTGAAGAGCTAGCTCTAATGGTGGGTCTCCACGTACGTACATGCTTGACATTTTTACGTTCAATCGAGCAGTTTCAAACGTGTAAACTAGTAAAGCTTGACCTTTAAGCTTCAGCTAAAAACCGCTGACGGGAGTTTATTCTACGGTTTTACTGTAAAAGGCAAAAAAGGTGCCTTTGTTTCATTCTTAAACATTCTAAAATTAAGTCTTGAGCTATTCCCACAGGACACAAATATTTGTGTGATGAACATAAGTGTTTGTGTTGGTCTGGGTGTTTCTTATGTATTATAAGTATGTATTTACAAAAAAAAAGTATATAAGTATTATATCCATTGTCTAGTACCCATATCACAAGCTCTGCTTAGTTTGGGACTAGATGGTGCTGTGTAAAAATGTCCCGAAGAAGAAGAGATATATATATATACGTGGGACACTCAGAAAGTTTTGCGAAACTAAAAAAAATTGTTCTATACGTACATATATTTTTATCAAATCTTTTCAAAGTACTTTCCACCAGCCTCTATACAAAGATTCATGCGCCTAAACCAGTTTTCAAAACACTTTTTCCAGTCCGCCGCAGACACCTCGTTTACAGCCTGCTCGAACGCAGCCAGCGCATCTTCCGGCGACGAAAATTGTATCCCTTTGAGCTGATTTTTTATTTTTGGGAATAAAAAGAAGTCACACGGTGCTAGATCAGGGCTGTAAGGAGGGTGACCCAGGAGTTTGACTGGCGTGCTGTCCAGGAAGTCCCTCGTTTTGAGTGCGGTGTGCGCAGGTGCATTGTCGTGGTGGAGCAGTAGCCCGCGGAGCCCTGTGTTTGGTCGCTTGTTGCTTATAACAGAGAAAACTTCTGGCAAACATTTGGTAGTATACCATTCGGCATTAATGCTTCTTTGATCCCGTAAGGGAATTGATACCAAGTGGCCAGTCAAATTAAAAAAGCTAGCGATCAAAATCTTACCCCCGCTTCTAGATCGCTTCACTTTGGTAGGCGTTGGCTCATTTTGAAACACCCAAACAGTCGACTGGCGCTTGGTTTCTGGGTCGTATTGATAAATCCAGGACTCATCACCTATAACGATGTCGTAAACACGCCGAGACGAGCCTGCTTCAAATTTGTTAATCATATCACGGCACCATTCCACCCGGGCCTGCTTCTGAGCATCGGTGAGGTTGTGCGGCACCCAGCGTGATACTATCCTCCTCACGCGAAGATGGCTGTGTAGAATCTCGTGAACGCTTCCCGATCCAATCTTCAATATGTGTTGAATCTCCTGATATGTAATTCGCCTATTGTCTTGGATTAAATTTTTCACTGCTAGCACGTTTTCTTCGGTAACAGCCGTCAAAGGGCGACCGCTTCTTTCGTCATCCCCCAAAGTTGGTCGACCGCACTTGAATTCGTTATACCAACGATACACGGTTGCCTTGGAAGGGCCTTCATCCATGAATGCCATTTGAAGTCTATCGTACGATTCATCCGGTTTCAGGCGACACTTGAAATCGTATAAAATCATAGCTCTAAAATGTTCCCGGCGCAGATCCATATTTCAGTGAGACACAATACTTTGAATTAACTCGCAAAAAATGTGGAGGGAAATTTTGAAATTGGAACTTACTTATTTTTACTTATAAATAATCATATTTTCGAAAAACATTATAACTGGCCAGTCTCCCATATATAAAAACTTTTTTTCGCAATACTTTCTGAGGGGCCTGGTATATATATTTGAGACTTAGAAGCCCACCATTTTTTGCGTCATTCATAATCTCATGAGTGTGGTTATAATCGTATCGTAGTCGGGTCGCGTACACTAAAACCAAAATCCACGTAGTCACTACTCTTACATACCGTAGTGTTGTAAGTGAGTTTCTGTGTAATGACCAGCATTGGGCTTTTTATGGCCAGCTGGACAATAATGGAATTATAGAAAGGGTTGCTTAGAAAGCCTTTCCTGTATTAATAGCAGTTCGTAGGAAGTAGGAGTGCTGATTTTTTTCAAGGACTCATACCACAACAGTGATGATAGCCTAGTAAATGAACGCTTGCCTCCTATGCATGAGGGTCGGAGTTCCAGCCTGGCACCTTTGACTTCAAATACATGCACGAACAGAATTTGATTATTATTTGCTTTAACGGGAAAGGAAAACATTGTGGGGAAATCTACACACCTGAGAGTACTCTACACAGTTCTTGATGGTGTGTGTAGTGATCGACTAAGGCCTGAACCTTCTCATTCTGAGAAGAGGCCTGTGTTTAGCTTTGGAACAATAATGAGCTGATGATAACGATGTGCCACAATATACTGGTAGGATTTGATCTCAAAATCATGCCGTCAACAGCTCTGTTGTAGTCCAACCAGCTCAGTCCAGCTCGGTGGCAGTGGTAGACTTTTGCATGTCCAACTAAATATTAGAATAACTAAAGGATTATGTCGAGAGGTTGATCAGTACTCAGTAACGTCTTTCTGTGTAACTGGTTCATAGCACGATCACTAAGCCCCCCGTAGATAACAGGCTTTTAATTGGCTGATTGTTTAGTCGGGTTCTTCATCAGTACGAGGACATACGTGACACTGGCAACCCTGATTTTCATGAAAAAAAAACAAAATATCGGCCGACTAAGTCTGCGGGGGCTCTAATTCTTTTTCTCTTTGCCAAGCATAGTGATTTTAGAAGTCATTGGGAGGTATATGTTTATTAGCTGCCAACGTTGATTGTTCCGTATGGTGCCGGGCACAAAGAATAGCTCCACCACATCTGTTCTCGTGGTTGTCGTAAAAGGCGACTAAGGAGTTCACCAGAGGATGGGTAGCAGGCTCTGAGTATTTATTCAAACTACTGCGATCGCCAATCCACCTGCCCAGCGTGGCGATTATGGCATATCCCCCTTATGTCCAGCAGTGGACGTCTTTTGGCTCAAATGATGATGATGATGTTGAGCTGAACTTTAATTAAACCGAATTGAAAACAACAATATAATAAAGTTCCATCACATTCGAACAGTTATTGACTCAAACAACTTGCGAGAGCAGATAAACAGTCCCCACTTTATTTTTCTTAACCAAGTCAAGATATTTTTCATATATTTATTTTTATATACTTTTATCGCATTGAGAACAGACTTCAATATACCAGTAGCTTCGAAATGTCACCGGGTGGATCACATTTACGAGTTATGACTTACGATGCGAAACACAACCTTGCCACACAATTCTCTATCGTATATCTAGAAAGATATGGATCACATTCATTTGCCACATTTAAAAATTATTATCAGCCTGATATTTGACACAGTAACTCAATTTCACGGGGTTCTCGACCTTAAATCGTGATAAATTGAGTGAAAAATCCCTTGTCGGTTTTTGTCCAGTGTTTTACTTCGATACATGGACAATATAGGGACGTTTTACAGTGAAAAGTTAATCTTGTATGTTTGTTTGTGTTTCGAATGTGTTTCGCGGATTACAGGGAACATGTTTTATAAAGGGTTAAATCTATGTTCGATGTGTTTGGATTTAGATTGTTTTGGAATGAAGTATTAAATAAAAAATCCGTTGTTCGGGATGTTATTTAGGATTATCCTTTTGACGGTGTTGAAAGGAGTTGGACGGGTATTAGTGGGTGCGATATGTGATGTAATGTTTTTGGAATGTTACTGTAATTAAGTACAACTATTAGCCTATGTCTTCGCCCGCGTATGATTCAGTTTATCATAGAAATACGTCATCGTGCGTCGCTCGGGAACTGTCGGATAAAAACTAGCCTATAATTATATCAAATCCAGGCTATGGTCTATCTGTGTGCCTAATTCCATCCAAATTCGTCCGGTCTTGTTCAGATTAAAATTATTTATTATACAAATTGGATGTTAAAATCACTTTTCCAAGTCTGTTATTTTTAAAACTAGATGGTATCGGCAATTCCTGTATGACTACCTCTGAGAAGAAATACTGAAACATTAGTAATAACTTATCTCTCTTTTAAAGTCCAGACATGTTATATTCAGTATTTGTGTGAGGACAATGTAGGCCAACAACGCCTGGACTGGTCTTTTGAAGAAAGTGCCAGGTCAATTACATCTAAGATACAGGCTTCGGCTTAGTTTAGGGACCAGTCTTCCACAGATCTATCTTGTTTAAGTTTGTAATACTGATAATTTATTTATAATTTGAGTGGCAAAGGCGTAGCACTAGAGGGGTACCAGCACTGTCCAATGGAGTTCCCGGAGCTCCTCTATTTTGTGCTGAGGATGGCCACCATGTGATTTTAGTTGGTAGAAGCCAAATTACCCCTTCGCCATCCCCAGACGAAGAGTATCCATGAGGATTTAACCCGAAAACAAAGAAAAGGTCAATTTAAGTGGACCTGTCCCAACTGACGACATGTATGCATCAGCCATCATGTTTTGTTTAGGAAGTTCAACTTGAGCCCTTGGTATCCAATCCAGACCGGTGTGTTGCCGAATGTCGTCCATCCAACGTTGGAGTGGTCGTCCCCGCGGTCTAAAGTGCTGTCGTGTTCGCCACTCCAGCAGTCTGCACGACCAACATTTCGACCAATGTGTCCCGCCCATCTTCATCTCCAGATTCGTATGTAAGTATCTTAATTTTGTCATACATCCTACCACCATACATCCTTGAGTCCTTTTTCAAAATCGTCCAATTTTTACATGCGATAAACTTCATATCCAGTGTGTTGCGTCAAAATGAGCGTGCTATTGTGATTTTCCGGTCGAGAGCTGTCCTGAACGAAGGTCTCACGGGCCGTTGCTTCAATCCTCGTGGGTAGACCTCGCAGATTTAAGGGGCTGAAAATTTTGAACATGTAAATTTTATAACCTATAGCTGTGTAGGAGTACGGATCTGCCGTTTGATTGTTATTGTAATACAGTCAAACGCATATAGATGGGAACAAAACAAATATAAGCAAAGCTTGTCTTGTATGACACTTACACACTAAGCTCAGTTCCGTTTATGGCTTGATATGCAATAGACTGTATCTATTAGTTTGAGTCTATTATGAAGACAAATATTTGTATGATCATGTAAAATACCAGCGTCATATAGAATACCTGACACATGCTGAGCTGGAAACCCATTTTCTACAATCCTGAGACACATATCGTTTATGCAAGGAGTACAAGATATAAAAACTCACTGTGGTTTCTTCTGTGTTTTTCATGTTCTTTTTGCTTCTTTTGTGAAGTACCTACCTATGTGGTTGAATTGACTTTTTTACTTATATGTCTTGTATCATGTTTTCAAGTACCTACTAAATAATAATATAAACTAGGTACCTATAGTATCTATCTATGTAATATCATGCAAGAGCTTTAATTCGGTTTAGTTTGTGTTATTTCAATACCTTTAACTTTAGAATGCTATTTTCCATAAGAGAGCAACAAAAAGCAGTTGTGACGTCACTACTACGTTGAAACAACAGTCAATATCGACAGCGCTAAAATCGTATTGAGCGTTATGGGGCAACGTACCTATAGCAACAATCTGCAATGCCGCTAGCAGTTAACAGTTACAGAAATTGCCCAATATGCACAGGCCGAATAACTTACAAACAACTGCTTTCGAGACTTTCAAAGCCCGATATCGTTCCCAAACAACTTGTAAAACTGAAATAAAATCTATGAAGCCTGTTCAGATATTCAGGAGCGGCGCCATCTGGTGTGATTTATGGTGATCTGTACCTTCGCGTGAACTTGCAAACTACATGTATAGCGGGGATGTCCAAGTTTTGTTCGGAATACGTATTGTAGTATTTATTTGTTGGATTTAAGTCTTGTTTTGAATTTGTTTTTGGTGTAACTTACACTTTTCTCTAAACAAATCTGTAGATACATCATTCTAAAAGGCATTGAATTTTTATTGAAAACTGTATCATACTATTATTGATAATTCTAAAATTCTTGTAATTTTAAACTAGGTTTAACCTCTGGATCATAATTAGACTTCCTTAGATATTAGGTAACAAAAACTTATTTTTTTTTAGTTTTAATGGGAAATTAGTAAAAAAAATGCGATAAAAATCTCTCTCCAAGATTTTTCCCAATTATGTTGGGGTCGGCTTCCAGTCTAACGATGTGGCTGAACATCAGTATTTTACACGGAGCGACCGCCGTCAGACCTCCATAACTACTGGATAATACTGAAATTCTAAGGTTAGACCAGTTGTCAGACTTTCGGGCTTCTGACTACCCGTAACGAAACTAGAATACACATAGGACATCTTTACACAGCACCATCTATCTAATCCCAAACTAAGCAGAGCTTGTACTATGGGTACTAGATAATGGATAAACCGAAACCAAAAAATAATGAATGAATGAATCTCTGAATGGCGGGACCGACAGCTTAACGTACTCTCCGAGACACGGCGGGGTCTCGGTGTGCGATGAATCGGTCACCCATCCAAGGACTGACCGTGGCTAGTGCAGCTTAACCTCGTAGATCTTCCAATCCACACGGTTATTTTTTAGCCACGAGATCTTTGATCATGTGCTGTAAAATGCCCTAACTTTGCCCATAAGCTCTACTTTGCCTAAGGCATCAACTTAATTTTTACATGCTTTATAACTAAACCAAAAATTAGCGTTGTCACAGTTTTAAAATCGGTTCGTTCCAACTAGTTTTACTCCCCAAGTATACACACAAAACATCACCCATATCATTAAGTCTACTCAAAAATAACGAGGCAAAGTAGGGCTTGTGGGCAAAGTTAGGGTATTTTACAGTAACATAATTAAAAATCAATACAAATTTAAAAATCTTATCAAAATATTACATTACTATTCTCACACCCCGCCCTGTTACCGCGCCAACAAGTTTTATCAAACATCAGAAATCACGAAACAGTTCTAAATTGCAGTCAAACTCATAAACATGAACCCTCACCTATACTTAACCGCTAGTTAGCACCCTCAAGTGTTCAGTTAGCTAGGCCGATCAAACCAGCCGTGCGTGATAGCTCGCGTACACCCGATTAACTAGATGATACACTTTTATAACAAGTTGCTATGTAGAAGTTCTTAAACTTACGCGAATTTCACTCGTATTGAACTATATTGAACTATATTCACGGGACTTTTCGCGCACAATTAAATCAAAACAAAACAAACATTTTGGCTAACCTCGACGTTACGGTCAAATTGCATTGGCCGTGGTCATGAGCAGACTGACAACGGCCAATGTCCACTGTCTGGGTTGACTGACTCTCTGAACTCAACCAGCCAAGCCTTTGGATCGAACTACATCGAGAATATACGTGGGACACTCAGAAAGTTTTGCGAAACTAAAAAAAAATGTTCTATACGTACATATATTTTTATCAAATCTTTTCAAAGTACTTTCCACCAGCCTCTATACAAAGATTCATGCGCCTAAACCAGTTTTCAAAACACTTTTTCCAGTCCGCCGCAGACACCTCGTTTACAGCCTGCTCGAACGCAGCCAGCGCATCTTCCGGCGACGAAAATTGTATCCCTTTGAGCTGATTTTTTATTTTTGGGAATAAAAAGAAGTCACACGGTGCTAGATCAGGGCTGTAAGGAGGGTGACCCAGGAGTTTGACTGGCGTGCTGTCCAGGAAGTCCCTCGTTTTGAGTGCGGTGTGCGCAGGTGCATTGTCGTGGTGGAGCAGTAGCCCGCGGAGCCCTGTGTTTGGTCGCTTGTTGCTTATAACAGAGAAAACTTCTGGCAAACATTTGGTAGTATACCATTCGGCATTAATGCTTCTTTGATCCCGTAGGGGAATTGATACCAAGTGGCCAGTCAAATTAAAAAAGCTAGCGATCAAAATCTTACCCCCGCTTCTAGATCGCTTCACTTTGGTAGACGTTGGCTCATTTTGAAACACCCAAACAGTCGACTGGCGCTTGGTTTCTGGGTCGTATTGATAAATCCAGGACTCATCACCTGTAACGATGTCGTAAACACGCCGCGACGAGCCTGCTTCAAATTTGTTAAGCATATCACGGCACCATTCCACCCGGGCCTGCTTCTGAGCATCGGTGAGGTTGTGCGGCACCCAGCGTGATACTATCCTCCTCACGCGAAGATGGCTGTGTAGAATCTCGTGAACGCTTCCCGATCCAATCTTCAATATGTGTTGAATCTCCTGATATGTAATTCGCCTATTGTCTTGGATTAAATTTTTCACTGCTAGCACGTTTTCTTCGGTAACAGCCGTCAAATGGCGACCGCTTCTTTAGTCATCCCCCAAAGTTGGTCGACCGCGCTGGAATTCGTTATACCAACGATACACGGTTGCCTTGGAAGGGCCTTCATCCATGAATGCCATTTGAAGTCTATCGTACGATTCATCCGGTTTCAGGCGACACTTGAAATCGTATAAAATCATAGCTCTAAAATGTTCCCGGCGCAGATCCATATTTCAGTGAGACACAATACTTTGAATTAACTCGCAAAAAATGTGGAGGGAAATTTTGAAATTGGAACTTACTTATTTTTACTTATAAATAATCATATTTTCGAAAAACATTATAACTGGCCAGTCTCCCATATATAAAAACTTTTTTTCGCAATACTTTCTGAGGGGCCTGGTACAGGGATCATTTAGTACCGGCGGACTGATGTAATACCAGCGTCATACATTCCGCAGCGCAGCAGTACTGATTATTGCAGCTAAATGCCTTTACTTTTCTTTTTACTTGTAAAAACATATTTTTGTTCACCTTTGTGAAGGTCATATTGCGTCATTAATACCCAAGTTGAATTTTTCCGTTATGTTAATTAGTGCTTCGTTTGGAAATACTTTTATTTAACGTTATATTAACGATGCACAACGATATATAAATCGTATTTGATATATTTTGTGCTGTTCTGATTTACTTATTAATAATTTCATAAAAGTGCCTTCGTACAAAGTCCATCTCATTATAATTATTTCTCCTTTTCTTTTAATCCCTACTTTAGGTTGCCGTACTTACTAATTACTTCCATGTAGTGATTATTTCGCCGAACTTTTAAGACGGTGTTCATGTTCCCCGTTCGTTGCTGAGCCTTAGCAGTGGCTGCGCTGCCTACAGCTGCACGCGCCAGGCCAGTGCTGCAGCAGGCACCAACAACGAGGGGCGTGAGCGTAAACCTTTATTGATTTTATTTTACAACGTTGATTATCAACATTTGTAAATTATTTTGTTGTTTACGTACTTAACTTTGGATTATTCTTCCTCTTATTTTTGTTGAATTGAACTTACTGTTTTCGTTAAAACTATTAGCTAACATTAAAACAACAATAAAAAATGACTTTAGCAGAATTGAGTACTAGGCGTAGTTCGGTCAAGGGCCAAGTAACTAAATTTAAAAACTATTTAGATAAATTATTACGATTTGAAACTTTTACTGCAACACAAAAGGTGGAACTTCTTAAACTCAGCAAATTTGAAACATTTTCTTCTAAATTTGATGACTTTCAAAGTCAGATTGAGGTTTTTAATTCTAGTAGGTTAGAGGACGAACTTGAGGAACGAGAAATAATTGAGGGGGAATTTATTAGTAACATTGTGACTGCTCAGACCTTATTGCAAGCACATAGCAAGGATAAGGACAGTGTTCATGATTCTAGTTTGCATAATGTAACAAATTGTGTTCACGATCATAAAGAAATGGTTTCACGTTCAATTATAGTTGTTAATCATCTAGCCTTAGAACTAGCATCTAGCTCCGCTAATTGTTCTAAAAAATAATCTAAATATTGTAAAAACTACAAGTAAACCAGTTCAATTCAAATTCAATCTATTGGTGCTCTAGTGTCTCAGTAATAGACAAAGGGAATAGATTTTGAATTCGCGTTCATTTGATTCTTGACGATGGTAGCGTTGAATGACCGTCGTTGAACACCTGATTTTATTTTCGCGATTTCAGGATTGGTCCCATAATAAAAGTTGTTCATAATGATGAGTACAATGACCCCATAAGAGGTTTTCAGTTATTTCAAAAACACATTGTGTAGTTAAACTTACCACGTTCATAAGAAAACTAGGTCCAACAAAGATTAAGCATGTCTTAAAATCTCGACAAAAGTTTACCAAACTTTCCTTCTCAGATTAATAAGCTTTCCTTTCACAGCGAAGCGGATACAACAAAAATTAATCTTGAATGTTTTTTAAGAAGTTCTTAGTTTTAAAGAAAAAACTGATCTAAAACTTAGACAATCTATATTCACTACCGTCATGTACCAGGTACTTAAGGCCCCAAAAAGGTAAAGATCGAGCAAAAAGATTGAATCTTTGTGAAGGTCAGAACAACTTAGCAGGTCGTTTGCTGACTAAGCACAAAGTTACTAATGGATCTTTGAAGGTAATTTTATGTGTTTTAGGTCATGCCCATGTAGATGAGTTGAGCAGACTTCAAGAAGGCTTTAACATTGAGCCGATTTATTGGCGATGACGTCAAACTATTCATTGTCCATGACGTCCTCTTCCAGACCTGTAGGATTACTCTTGAAAACCATTTCATTCAGATTTCGATCGGCATCGGCACAAATGTCAATCTATACTTTTAAATGCAAAATTTACTTTTTTTGCCGACTACGGTGCAGCAAAAGGGTAGTGAATTTAACAATCTGTACTTGAGAATTGTGTCTCTAACTGAACAATCATAAACAACGGAAAACTTTACTTTATCAGCGTCATCAAAATTCGTCGTTAAATTGTCAAATCATTTTAGAAGATACCGGTCCCCAAGACACAGGGAATCCTAGTGTGCCCAGCAGAGTATCTTGTAAAAGATGCTTAATTTGGTTAAATAAAATTATCATTATCATTATCAAAACTCAATGTTGTCCTACGCCTGAAATCAAATCAATTAAAATAAATGAAAATGGTATTTATTCAATTTTATTTATGCTAAAGCTAATTAGCAATTATAAGATATCAAAAAAAGTCCCCAAAAACGCCCAACTTTCACCGTTTCCTAGTGTTTATAGGTCCTGAAAACCCATGCAAAAATATAATATTCAACCCTGTGCTATTTTATTTCAATATTTTTTGACACTGTTTTTAAGATAATTTTTGGAACGTAGTTACTTATCGCGCGTTGTGAAAGGCTAGACGGAAAAAATTCTCACGAAAAGTTGTATCGACATTTTTTTTTTTTTTTTTTTATAGTATAGGGTGGCAAAACGATCTAAAGGCCCACCTGATGTTAAGTGGCTACCTTTGCCCATAACAACTGCAATACCGAATCGAAAGGAACTTCGTTCCATCCGGGTGTCCCTTAACACCTCTCAACTTTTTTATTTATTATCTACTATTTTGACATTGATCGTTGTAAATGTGAACACCACAGAAATAGATAGAATGGTTGTAATCACAATTTTACTTGCGATTCATGCGTGGCAACTTTCCGAATAAACTATACCTTACATTTTGCGTCATAATTAAAAAAAAAAAAATATCAAATGTACTTTACAGCTTTTGTTTTGCAGTTAGAAACAGCACAATAAGGCATTTTTGCGGGTTTTTGTTACAGTATTTATAGAAACAAGTCATAAGGCGTACTGAGAAAGGCTTTGAAATAACCTGCACTATGGTAGATGGTGCTGCCACGCGCGCCCTGCCCACATGGCCATTCTATCTATTGATGTGGTGAACACAATGTAATGTGAATTGTAATGTGTGTATTAATGGCATCTAACTAACAATAAATTTAAAACCATTATTAATCATTAATTAGTTCACTTCTGTGATTGTTTCTCAGTCATTAACCTACATTGTTCTCACACAATTATTTCCAAATCAAGTAACAAATCATTGTACCATTGATTATTATACCAAAGAGTATATTCATGGATTAGGGGCTCGTAGCGAAGCAACGACTGCGCGGATTGTACGATCTGCAAGGTTAAGTTGCACTTGCCGCGGTCAGTCTGTGGATGGGTGACCGTTTCGTTACACATCGAGACCCCTCCGTGCCTCGGAGAGCACGTTAAGCTGTCGGTCCCGGTTGTCATACGAATATCTATGGCAGTCGTTACGGGTAGTCAGAAGCCTGAAAGTCTGACAACTGGTCTAACCTCCGAATGTCAGTATTACCCAGTAACTGGGTTGCGGGGGTCTGATGGCAGTCGCTCCGTGTAAAATACTGATGTTCAGCCGCATCTGGCTAGACTGGAAGCCGACCCCAATATAATTGGCTCGGAGGATGATATCCATGGATTTTATTGCCGGCTCTTCTCCATAGGACCAACTTTTTTGGAACTGTGCAACTAGATTCATAATTAACGTTTTAAAAGTGCACGTAAATACTTATTCGAAATAAAAATAATGGCTTTAACTTTGACGTGGAACGCAGCCCAGTTAGCCAGTTAGAGTTAGTTATTTAGCCCAGTTCTCAAAAATATTCAGAAATCAAAATCTCTTCATAATAATAAAAAAACAGAAGTAAGTTCTAGTCGAAATTCTTCTAACCCCTTTAAAATATCCGAGGGGCGAGTACAAGTCGTATTGAATGTTTGTGCAGAAGGTCAATAAGACCGAGGCTTAGCTGTCCGCCCGCTGACTCCGCACGAACCGGCTAATGGACTGTCACAAGCGAGCTCCATTTCTGCGACAAATCTATTATAGGACTGGATTGTGGCTTTATTTATGAGAAGCAACTGAGTTTCTGAGAATACTGATGTTCTAGGATATTTACATTTAATAATAATACATTAAATAATCAAGAAACACAACATTAAACAATTAAGAGACTCAAAGTCACTCAAAGGGCAATGGAGAGGGCTATGCTCGGAGTGTCCCTGCGTGATTGAATTAGAAATGAGGAGATTCGCAGGAGAACAAAGGTAACGTAAAGTAACGTAAAAGGCTTATGTCAAGCAGTGGATGACTTCCACCTCAACTGATGTTAAATGATCGAGCGGTCGACGATGGTACACGCTTACCCAACAAAACCTTATTCACTGGAGCCTTGAAAACCACCAGATTATACCTATCGGGAAACACAGACGCAAAGAATTCCACTCTTTAGCCGTTCACATGAAAAGCTGTTAGCAAATCGCTTCGTGCGTTCGTTCACTGTCATCTTTTATTCACACGCTGACCTCTCATCATTTTTACACGTCCGCACCATGTCTCTCCACATTCCCAGACATCTAAACCGTCTTTCAAAACAAGCTATAATGCCTTCTTAAATATTTTGTAGACGATAACCCCGCAAAAGTATGTAAATGCGTCCTGGGTAGGGTCTCGTACATGGAGTAAAAAGAAATGGAGTCGCAATATTGCTTGTTTCTTGAAATTAATATGTTTTGACACTTTTATAAAACTTCCACTATAGAACATGAGTCACTTCATAGACCATTGCAAGGGGCATAACAGAATAATGTATAACTAACCACCACTTTTGAAAACGGTTTGTTTAATGCGATATGGTGTTTTAAGCGTGAATTAGCGAGACACGTGTTTAAAACAAAATCACTCTCATTAACAGTTGATTTGACACCTACCACCAGAGAAATGCGGTTATTCATCGCAACCACAGAGTTACGATAAGAAAAGCTACCGAATTGTGTAACTCACTCGCGAATGCTATCATGTTTAGATTTTTTTTCACATTTTTGTCAATCCATCTTATGAGTAAATATAGACCACGCAATGAGTAGCTGAAAAATAAAATGAAAAGATTTAAAGAAAGCTGTTATCATTGTGAGTGCGTTACACCCCACAGATCAGCTGGCGCTGTAAACTTTTCCCAGCTTCGACAATGACAATGCGTTTTCTCACATATTGTTGCTCCATTGCTTCTTACTCTTTGGTCCTGTGTGATGGAGACTTTCACTGGCCCACCGTCTGCCATATTGTAATAGGGATTTAGGGCCTCTTGTTGAAAGGAATTTGTTTTGGCGCCATGATCTTAGATTACGTAGAATTTTTTTGAAAATATGTTTATCTTGACATAAATTTTATGTATGTATTCCATTAAACAGCATTGTATGTTTTTTGGATATGTTTTACGAAAAAAATATCATAGTGGTACGTAAAATTTTCACGTCACTTCGTACTTATGGTTGTTATAAAATTAGGAATCTGTAGGTATGATTCTTTAATAAAGCAGAACCTAATTGTTATTTTTACGCCTAATAGATTCAACGCTATGGCTACACTATAAATATGACACTAATTGCTAATCAGATGCTTGCAATAAAATAGATTGCTGCTAAAATTATTTACAAAGATATCCCCAAAAAGTCCCAAAGTCACATGAACCACTAAATCACTTCGGCATACCCCGAAATGCCCCAAATACAGCATTAATCCCCGAAATTGAATTCAAATACATAAAGCAAACCATGTTACGGGTGTCGGCGTAAATTACGGCGAAATTAAAACATTGCGCTTGTGGTGTGCCGCATAATTTCGCGCCAACAAATGGGACCCTGCAGGTTGGAAGTTACGTGTGCCTTTTACCTATTATTCGGTTGAATTGCATTTGTGATAGTACATGTTTTTAGAGGTATTTTATTTCTACTAGTTTTAGATATCGTAGTCGTGGCTGCCAAGTATAAAACTTTGGGCTGCATTTCCAGATGGAGAGTGTTTATAAAAAAATTATCAGACAATCTGTTAAACATGACATGTGTTGCTTAAAGTCATTGTTTACAATTTAAATTGGAGGATAAAATTAATGTCTATAATTTGATCCTAAGTTTAACATGGTAGTGTAACAACACTACAAACTAATTTATCTTTTACTAAATATTTATATCTTTTGGGGATATAGGTGTTGTTTTGGATACAGTCTATAAAGCTATATTAATATTCAAAATAATGTCAAAAAATACAATAGCTCACAACCAGTCAGTGAATGTGCAGAAAATGTGGAAACGTCAATGAAAAACAACAGCCTTTTGACAAACAGTACTTGACATAGAGAGAGTTTATGATATAAGTGTGCTAGAAAGCACCCAGTTTCATGCAGGCATTGGTGAACTAATTAAAGTTAGTTTGTTTACTAATAGGTTTGTGGAGGAATAAGGTGTTATGTTCCTCCAATACAAAGGGAGGATTCTCCAATCAGGCTGGGTCTGGTGGGCCGCGAGCCAACGGTTGTTTTTTTTTTTTTCTCGAATTGACTCTCGCAGTATTGGTACCGAAAATAGATACCCTAACTGCTTAACCGGGTGGGTGGCGGAGAATCCCGTTAGGGACTCCATCCGCCGATCTAACGGTTGATGTCGGGCGCTTTTATTTATGCCGAGTGCGCGTCAAATTATGATAGCGCGATTCAGGATTTTTAGTGTCATCTTGTGCCTCAGTGGTAGTACGCAAGTTGCGCGATAGATGTCGCTACACGTTATTTCAAAACTCTTAGTTTTTTTTCTGTATCGAGCATGCGTTTCAGACACAATTTTCTCATGCACAAACGCCTATAACATAAGCCATACAAATATTTGTTCCTTGTTGGCATCAAACCTGCGACTCGTAGCGCAGTAGTGAACTTCTCAGCGACTGCATCAAAAATCATACGTGCATCAACGAGCGCAAAGCCGCCAGCGGTCGAGAAACCTATTGTGTCTCATTAGCCGTTCTTTGATGAACTATATTATTATAATGCTGACTGTAACATATAAGAATTATTTAGAATCCCTCTGCTTACTTACCCGTTTCACCCAACATAACTCCGTTATACTGTAATATATTTCCAAAAACAAAATAAAATAATAAAAATGTTACACAGGGATAGCCGAGCTATTGTGCGGAGTCCAGTCGCCCGCCGAATGAGAATAGAACGAATGTACTGAATAGAGCGAATGGGTGAATGATATAATAAATCATTCCGCTACACGTCTTTTGTTGTGTGAAATATGACGTTCGGCTTAGATTTTCGCTTTAGTAGTTTAAAAGACCGACTTCTGGCTTTTTGAAAGAAGAGTGAACTGTTTGGCCCATAGGTTTGGGCCGATGTTTCATCTCCTTAAATTCCTATTTGTTGCTGTATAATCCTTTTAGGATCGAAGCAATTTAAGTCAATTTAGATGACTGGTTTTCGGTGTGATATGCTTTCAAGCTACAAGAGTGTGTAATGTTCCTTACACCATAATAATATGTCCTGGTGAAAGAGTTCGTCCGGGGAAGTACTACCACCGTAGCTATTTCTACCGCTAAACAGTGGTGCTTGCATTGCTGTTTGAAGGTACGGGTACTGGTAACATTACAAACACATGAGACTACAGCTTTATCCGACGAACAACAACCTGGGTGGTATTGCAGTTGTTATGAGCAAAGTTAACCGCTTAACATCAGGTGGGCCTACTGCACTCATGGTCTGACCAATTTTTAGTCAAAGATTTTATTATGACAATAGAAAAGATTTTATTATTTATTTTGACGTCTGTGGTCTAGTGGTTCGAGTGTCGGACTGCTGATCACGAGGTCGTGGGTTCGATTCTCCCAGGACACAAATATTAATGTGATGAACTCAAGTGTTTGTGATGGTCTGGGTGTTTCTTATGTATTATTAATATGTATTTACAAAAAAAAAGTATATGAGTATTATATCTATTGTCTAGTACCCATAGTACGGTCGACCGCACGTCGGTGGTAACACTTTGACATTAGCAGCATCTTTATTTCGTAAGCAGTAAGGGCGGTTTTCGAATTGAAGTGTTACCACTGTCATGCAGTCGACTGTACAAGCTTTGCTTAGTTTGGGACTAGATGGTGCTGTGTAAACTGTCCAAAAATATTCATTTTATATTTAATTTTAATGATATTATTTAAAGAAAAGAGATTTCATGAATAAAAGTTTATCTATTTATTTAATAGTTGAATAGCAGACCACCAGCGTAATTCATAAATATTTTCTCACTAAAGGAAACACAATCAGTCTCAATAACAATTTTTGATGAAATAATTCACAAAATAAACGTTTCTCTGAAATTCGAATATTGAATGAAATCAATTTTCATTATAATAGGTGTTGGAACGCACGCTTGGCCGAACATTGACGGACATTACCGAACGCAACCGAACGATGAAATGAATTTAATGACTGATGAATATGAGGAATATTTTTTATTGATTTTATGAGTTTTTTTATATCTTATTCTTATTTTTCAGCATCAAAGAGATTTAAGCAAGAAAGTCTTACCACCATTACCGCAGTTTTTAGTGCCCTTCATGGTTATCAATTACCTCCAGCTCACCTAAAAAGCCGAAAAAGCTTTCTGAAGCTGACAACCTCCATAGAAAAAAGTCCACAGGAAGCAAGGCGCCACTTGTGGCATACCAAACTCCCTGAACCACCGGACTTGGCAGAGAAAGAAAAGAAAGAAATAATTTATTTTAGTCTCGTTACAGGCGAAAATAGAAACATTGATTGAGATAGGTGAGCATTTGTCTCCCGGGGATGAATTGTAATGGCCAATTTGGAAGTCATTTCGTACGTCGCATTTGATGCACTTGAAATAAATTTACATGCTAGTTTGTGCCACAAAATTAAGGGGCGGCATTGAGAAAAATAGGAATTTAATAATCAAAATATTTTTATTTGTGGATAAGACGTAGATCTAATTTTTATATATCTGATTTTTCATTATATTTACTAGATTTTGGTGTAGGGAAAACACGATTCAATAAAATTAGCTCGATCGATTTATTTTCCAAAGTAAGGTCCGTTTTACCACTATTTTGCATTGCATTTGGAAACCCCAATAGTTTTTACTATTGTTTTTTACGAATAAGATACATCTTGTGCATATCTAGATTATGTTGTACCAGATTTTTGTTTACATGTTTATTCGTTGAGATATTAGCAAAAATTTTAAAAAAAACATCAAAACAGCGCGATTTCGCTCTGTTCTCGCACGCGCAATTTGCCGTGTGTTAGTAAGGGACGGTTGCAAATTCAATGCAGCACCTTAACCCCAAAAATCAAAATCGTTCATTTGCGCTATACGTCCGTGATTGTGTATCAAATCTTAACTTGTATCGTCCAGTAGCTTCAGAGAAAATAAGCTGTGATAGACGGACAGACAGTCAGACAGACAGTCACGAGAGTGATCCTATAAGGATTTTTTCTTAGGTTTTCGCGATCACTACACGTTATAATAAAAAAAGTTTAACCGGATTAAATCGCGTATATTATTTAAATTGCCTAAAGTTTTCCTGACGTTTCGAAAGCTTTGCAGCATTTCGTGGTCGCAGGTAGACTAAGATGACAAGCGTCTTTATTTTTATATATTTCTAAAAATATATTTTAATCTACCGTACAATATTATTAATTAAAATCGTTTCGAGCAACGCAGTAATCACTCACAATATAATTATCATTATAGATTTAATCCGGTTAATCTTTGTTTTATAATGATCCTACAAGTGTTCCGTTTTGTCCTTTTAAGGTACGGAACCATAAAAATTAAATGTTTTCTTTTTGTTCTAGGTATAAAATACTCTAAAACATCTTGGAACCTAAAATGTAAGACACAAAACATAGCCTGAGTTTTATTTTCTAGACAAACTACATTGTTCCGTCATTTGCACCGAATTAGTCCCCGGCGTGCGATAACTTACCTCCAACTAAAGCAGTGTCCCCTGCCCCGCTGCCCCGATTGCTCTGTTTTTGTTTTCAGGCTAGAATTTAAACCCTGGTTAAAAATACCTGGATTTTTATACTAGAGTTTATTTCATATAACACTAATCAGTGTAACCTACCATATTATTTTAAGGTGTAAATAATTCATATTTTTTTACTTGGACGAATAAAAAAAGGCGGACAGAATCTTGTTAAACAAAAAGTGAAGCACCCATAGTAAGACAGCTCGCTTAAAAGTACGGGCTGGCACGCACACATTCACACTCATAGTAAGACAAAAAGCCGCGATTACGCAACAAATCTCGTGTGACGGTAGACATTGTCGTAGTGTCACAAATGAAATAACAATATATATCTGGTGTGTTAAAATTGTGTCGAAATTATAGTGGGTTTAGGAAAAAACTAAGTGCTTCAATCTTTTCTTAGCGAGATTCTGTCCGCCATTTTTTATTCATCCGAATTTTTTTTACTCTTCACGTCATATATTGTATTTTCATAAGGTATAGCAGACTTTGACTTTCTTTGACCAGTGTGTGTTGCCAGTAATTACTTACGGTACTGAAACGTGGTCGCTCACAATGGGCCTGATAAGAAGGCTCAAAGTCACTCAAAGGGCAATGGAGAGGGCTATGCTCGGAGTGTCCCTGCGTGATCGAATCAGAAATGAGGAGATTCGCTGGAGAACGAAAGTAACCGACATAGCCCGAAGAATTGCCAAACTTAAGTGGCAGTGGGCGGGGCACATTGCAAGCAGAACGGATGGCCGATGGGGCAGTAAAGTTCTGGAGTGGCGACCGCGTACTGGAAGGCGCAGCGTGGGTAGGCCCCCCACAAGGTGGACCGACGACCTGGTGAAGGTCGCGGGAATCCACTGGATGCGCAAGGCACAGGACCGGTCGTTGTGGCGATGCTTGCGGGAGGCCTATGTCCAGCAGTGGACGTCTTTCGGCTGAAATGATGATGATGATAGCAGACTGAAAAAAATGTATATTGCAGAAGACTGAGAAATGGCATAAAATAAACTATGATATGTCATGCAATTAACTGCAAATAACCACAATGTAGTGCGCGTTGCGGAACAAAATTTGATAAAAATTGCCATCGACTCGCTAAGAATAAGAATAAGAATGTTTATTTGCTAGAAATGAGTTACATAAAGTTGTCATCATAAAATAAAAATCCGTCATTTCGCCTAGTTGGCATGCAAAGAAGAACAAAAAGAAGAACTACGATATGTCATGCAATTAACTGTGATATGTCATGCAATTAACTACGATAAGTCATGCGACGGACTCCAAAAGGTTCTGCAGTAGACTGCAATACGTAAAATTGTTAGGATTTGGTATAAGTTACACTACATTAGGATAATTTTATTGTTTGTGTATGAATCAGTGTTCATCACTTAATAAATTTACGTATGTATATTATAATCTACTAAATGGCCTGTCAGGCTCACGTGACTTTCGTTGAGGCAATCAGCAATACAATATCTATTATTGTTATGATCATATATTATTCAACTTCATATAGAAATTCAAAGTAATCAGTACATGATCAAAATTTAATGGCTTCGAAGTATATTCGCGGACCAACCCAAACAGGACATCGCACATTCATCATTAACTCGCCCTATCGCAGTCCACTGCTGGATATAGGCCTCTCCCAAGTTGCGCCACAACACTCGGTCATCTGCCTTCCGCATCGCAATAAAGCTAATTAATAAATAAAGCTAATTATGACCCGCAATCATGTATCACACTAATAATATTGCCATTATTCGTGTCATCATTTCAGCCGAAAGACGTCCACTGCTGGACATGAGCCTCTCCCAAGCATATGTTGAGGGGATATGCCATAATCGCCACGCTAGGCAGGCGGGTTGGCGATCGCAGTTGGTTGGTTAAATACTATTATTCGTGTAACCAAGCTTAAATTATGTTTTTTTATAGAAGTTTAATTCACTACAATAGAGATTTGTTTAATACAGGGCTCGGATACCAGTTAAATTTTGAAACCGTTATTATGTACTTGACGCAAAACCTTTAAATTTCGGTTTTGTTTGAATAAACCGGTTTTTAAACCGTTATTTTGAGGGAACTTTACATAAATGTTTTTTTGGATTAACCGGTTTAGAGCAATAAAAATCGGTTAATACAAACAAACGCCGTTTAGTTTTTATTTTTCTTTAGTAGAAAGACAATTTCTGTTTCGTGACGAACGTTTATTTCACTGCTTCAAACAGATCCGCTGCAAAAAATCCAAAAATGGGTATCTACTTTTCTTTTCTTTCTTACTTGGCGCTCGTCGATTAAACTGGTTAATTTAGGTTAAATAAAGCTCTTTAAACGTTCACGTTCTCAAGAAAAGTTCGGAGCTAAACCGCAATAAACCGGTACTAACCGGTATTTCTCAAACGGGTTCTGAGCCTTGGTTTAATAGGTACCAGGAAACAAGTCTTGGTCTCGCAGCGTTGCGGCCTTGCATTTTTGTAAGGCCAAGACTGATAGTAGTGTTGTCCAAAGTTTTGGTCTTGCAGTCTTGTTGTCTTGCATTTAAAGAAAACCAAATTCTTAAGCCATACACCGCGTCAATGTTGCAAAAATTTAAATAAATTTGACAGTTCTATAGAGGTTTCAAGCAGTTTATTTTCCACTTTCAAACAAAACCAGCTTGAAAATAACATCATCAGACAAACCTTCCAGTGCTGAACTGATAAATATTTTGAAGAGTAATACCTACACCGCATAGGAATGGCTACATCACAGCTACGTAAAAGAGATATGAAATACCAATCACGTGACAGAATGCGGACGGCATACTAATGAATGGCGCGGGAATAGGCCGCGATTTTTGATAGCAGAGCTATGTCATGTGCCAACATTTTATGGATGGATAGATTTTATTCGCGTTTGGTGATTTTGAAGTGAGATTTAGGAGGGTTAAATGCGTTTTTGTTTTGTTTGAAAATTGTATAGCTTTGTATTGAGAATTGGTAAATTGTAGAAAATTGGTTAGTAATTGCTGAAACATTTTGGTTTGTCGGATAGATTTAGTTAAGTTTTTTTTTTATAGTATAGGATGGCGAAACGAGCTAAAGGCCCACCTGATGCTAAGCGGTTACCTTTGCCCATAACAACTTACGGTCAAAGTTACTACTTACTTACTTTAAGTTTTACTAAAGCAACTTGCAGTAGTAATACTAAGGCTTTATTTCACTAACGATAATTCTCTGGTTAAACGATTATTTACCTACAATTCCAGTACATTTTGAGATTATTCGGCCGTTTGATCAGAAAATGTATGTTGATGAACACCGGCCTTAGTGCATGTTATTTTTTTGAATCAAGATTATAATTTTCTCTTTAATAGTATTGAAAGACACGTTATCTTTTAATTGACACTTCCTTTATGTGTCTGAAAAATAAACACTAAACTATAGGTACCTAATAAGTCATCATCATTATTATCAGTACTTAAACTAAATGCCGTATCTTATAGGTAACTACATTAATTATAACGATTTAAATTATGGATATAAAAAATCGCTCACGAGCAGGATTCTAACCTGCGACTCCTAGCTCAGTACGCCAGTGCTCTAGGCACTAAGCTGCCGTGAACACTGCTCGTGGTATCGAAATTAACCTCCACTTTGGTACGTCTTTTGAGTGACGTCAGCGATATCTTATCAAGAAACAGTGTTTCTTAACCGACTCTACTAACTTTGCATTTAATTCGAATTCGTATAGATATGCCTACACTTATAAAAAGGCGTAAAAAAAAAAATTAAAGCACCTGCAACTCCTGGCTCAGGACGCCACCGTACTGAGCCAGGAGTTGCGGGTTCGAATCCTGCTCGTGAGCGATTTTTTCTTTCCACAATTTGAAAAGTTATCTTTCATTTGACACTTCCTACATGTGTCTGAAAAATAAACACTGAACTAAAGTACCTAGTAAGTACTTAAACTAAATACGGTATATTATAAGTACATTAATTATTTTGGTAATCTGGCTTCAACGATAACCATTTTGATAAAATCTAGAAATCCTAACAAAATGCCAAGACTACTATCAAAATCGTGTCACCAATCCCATTCAAACCACAAACAGTGATCTCATACAATATTAATCAGACTTTCCAACTGTTGCCGTGAAATAAAAGGCATCCCTGGCCGTCAATAAGAAGGGTAGTTAAAAACTGGCAAACTCGCCACCTGGTTACCGTCAAGACGACGACGTTCCGTAAGCAGACGCTGTGATGGCACGCTGTTTTCGTGCATAGGTTGGTGACATAGGGAGAAGAGGCAGCGCATTTTATTACATAGGAAATGAAGAGCGGGAGTTTTCCTGGCTGTCTCTATAATAGACATTCAATAAACGCTATAGCTTGTTTAAAAAAATTACATTTTAATTTTGATTTTGAAAAGTCACAATCAAGCTCACATCGATGGTGATATAAACCAGTTAATGTTGAATTTATCTGGTATGAAACTTACATACTACGCTAGTTTCACTTATCATCAATGATATTTAAAAGTATAGATATGTCATACTTACAAAACAAACGAAAAAAATGTGCCGTACGCAGCCACAGCACAATACACATAGACTAGTTCAAAGTAAGTAAGATGGTTACAAATAGCAAATAAATATTTTTTCTTTCTTTCTTTTTCTTTCTTTCTTACTTCATGTTACTTTCTGTACACACACGACGACATTTTAGTTTTTATTTTGTCACCGGTCACGCTCGGCGCCTTACTTAACGTGGATTACTAGAAAAATGTCCTAATTAGGACGTTTTCGAGTCTTTAAATTGCGAGCGCAAGTTACGTATCTGTACTTTTAAATATCATTGCTTATAATGGTTTTGTTACCATTGGCAATAATGTGGTGGACTGTACCTAGTTGAAAGATTCAGTACAGGTAATTTTTATTAAAAAAAAATATAATTCTCAATAATTATGCGTACACTAGATAATATCTATCTACCAAACAGCTATGTATATTAGGAAATCTCTAAGAGGCTTGTCGACACTTCGCGTGACCAGAGGGCTGGTTTGTTCTTTGTCCAAAGAATAAGCGTTGCCATTCAACGTGGCAACGCTGCCAGTCTTCTGGGCACTTTTCCAGATGAATTGATTTGATGATTCCTCCACAGTGTGGAGGAATACTTTGACGCCTAAGCGCGCCTTTTTATATTATTTTATTTTTTACTTGTATTTTATATTTGTGTGGTAAATATAGTACATTTGTAGATGGATTAATTATAGAAAATATTATTTGTTGGTACTATAAACTATGTATGTATGTATACCACTTATAAATAATATGTAATCGTTACGTAAGTTTAGTATTTTTGATAAAAAATGCAGTTTTAAATAATTCAAACAAGATCACCCTATACCTATATGTCTTGATTTTACCTACGTGTATTCAATACTGCAGTAAATGACGATTTTCTGGTGAACGAGAACAAATAAAATCGAACTTGCTAGTTTAAAACTTTTAGTTTAGTTCTAAATCTGCTTTGCCATGCAAAACAATGTAAAATCTATTATAAACAGCCTTAGCCCGCTATCACCTAAGCAATATAAACGCTACCTTACGCTAATACGAAATTATTATAACTTGAACGAATATTTCCATAGGCAACAATCGCTAATGCGCCAAGTTTGGTCAAACGCTCCTCTAATTTATGCGCTTTATCTCTCCCTGCCGTTCGCTCACGCGCAAACTTTCAGTATAAATGTTAACTTTTATAACAAGGATATGAACAGCTAACGGTTAATTTTACGCGTTTTTTTAGCGTCCTAAATACGTAATTTTGATGTCGGTTAATTTTATTTTAATGGTGTCAAGTGGAGTTTGTATGGTGTTTAAATATAAAACTTGTCGTGATCGTACTTTCAATTTAATTGCACCATTCAGTAAATTTTTGGCCTAAAATTTGTACCGAGTGGGTCCCGAAAAACGTGCAACGGAATCGCGGCAAACCCAGGCGAAGATGGCGGGACGAGCTGGACTCGTATAGAAAAGACTGGTTCACAATTTCACTTGACCGGAAAGAGTGGAATAAGGAAAGGGAGGCCTTTGCCCTGCAGTAGGACAATATAGGCTGAAAATAAAATAATTAAAATAATTTAGTTAATAATGTTCTTGTTAATAATTTATTACACGGTACTGGAAGGTGTAGCGTGGGTAGGCCCCCCACAAGGTGGACCGACAGCGACGACCTGGTGAAGGTCGCGGGAATCCGCTGGCGCAGGACCGGTCGTTGTGGCGATGCTTGGGGGAGGCCTATGTTCAGCAGTGGAAGTCTTTCGGCTGAAATGATGATGATGATGACGACGGTACTTCAAACTAATAAAACAAAATTAGAATTTCAGTAGGATCATTTGTTGCAATCACCGTTTCCGATAAAACCTAAACATTAAATTCTAAAAAAAAAAACGCTGCGAAAAAAACAATATAAATTATTTCGTGTAAAACCAGAGGTGGAAACAAACATCTATTTACAGAAACATATATGAGGAAGGGCACAGGTGACGATGAAGAAGGGATGCGTATCCAAAAAAAGTAATTCGCGCATCCCCAAAGGCCATTTTTCAAGACCCACGACCGAGTGAGATTGGACCCAAGTATGAGGCAGATTCCACTGAAAGATAATAATAGTTGTAGATTTGTTTCTTTCTTTTTTTTAACTAGATTATTATCTTCTTCTCTAGAAGAGATTTATGAAATCAAGACTATCAACTCAGCCTATCGCAGTCCACTGCTGGACATAGGCCTCTCCCAAGTTGCGCCACAACGCTCGGTCTTCTGCCTTCCGCATCCAGTCCCCCCCAGCCACGTTCTTTAGGTCGTCGGTCCACCTGGCAGGGGGGCGCCCTACGCTGCGTTTGCCGATTCGTGGTCTCCACTCAAGGACTCGTCTGCTCCAGCAGCCATCGGTCCTTCGACAGACATGGCCAGCCCACTGCCACTTCAGCTTACTGATTCTACAAGCTATGTCGGTCACTCCGGTACTTCTCCGGATAATCTCGTTTCGGATTTTATCCTTCAAAGAAACTCAAAGCATAGCTCGCTCCATAGCTCGCTGAGCGACTTTAAACTTGTGGACTAGCCCAACTGTCAGTGTCCACGTCAAGACTAACCATGGTGAAAAGAGCTAGCAAGGTTTTGTCAACCGAAGGCTGACTTCTCAGGATGCGATACTTAAACCAACAATAGAAACATAGCCACCAGCTTCCTTTGCCGTGGGGAAATACTCATGGTCGCCCTCGTCCCGGGGAAGGCTGAGCCAGTGTCGGACTCTTACCGACTAAAATCACCACGGTGTTCCTTCAACAACCTTTGACCGAGAGCGTGGGATAGGCCCTGCATTCGCCAACCACTCCCGGTCTTCGCTCGTCTATTTAAAGTATGCTTCTTCTTCCCGCGCGGCCTAACGTCAGCCGCAACCTTCTCACTGGCATGCATGGAACTTCTTGACTGGTTGGGTAGCAGACTACCTCGAGTCCACCGCCTGCAGGCACTATTCTCTCTAAGTTTTTATAGAGGTTTTTTATTTTATTATTCTTAACGAGCTTGCGTTTGTCCGCCACCTCACCTGATGTTAAGCGATGGTGCGGTCGACGATGGTTCACGCTTTCAGGTTTTCTATTTCGTAGTCCGGGTGGTGAAGCAAAGACCCTCGGGCCCAAAAAGAGATGCGAGAACACAACCGCAGCACTCAGAACAGAGAAGGACTGCGTCGGCTGGGTTTGTTAAGCATTTTTTTTCTATAATGCATTACAGCTACTACGCCAATCGTTTCGTCATTCATCATCATTGTCATCATTTCAGCCGAAAGACGTCCACTGCTGGACATAGACCTCCCTCAAGCATTGCCACAACAACCGGTCCTGCGCTTTCCACATCCAGCGGATTCCCGTGATCTTCACCAGGTCATCGGTCCATCTTGTGGGGGGGGGGCTAAGCTGTGCCTTCCAGTACGCGGTCGCCAATCCAGAACTTTACGGCCCCATTGGCCGTTCGTTCTGCGAGCAATATGCCCCACCCACTGCCACTTAAGTTGGCAATTCTTCGGGTTATGTCGGTTACCTCCTAATGAAATTAGTATGGATGAAGTCAGAAGGGCGGTTCGTGGTATGAAAAATGGGAAAGCAGTGGGACCAGATGGTATACCAGTAGAAGTATGGAAATTATTAGGAGAAGATGGATGTTACTGACTGACTTTATTCTTCAATAAGTTGTTGCATGAAGAAACGATCCCACAAGAATGGTGTTATAGTACGCTAGTGCCCATCTTCAAAAATAACGGTGATGTACAAGACTGCAACAACTATAGAGGAATAAAGCTCATGTCACACAGTATGAAAGTATGGGAGAAGGTGATAGAGAAAAGATTGCGAGAGGAGAGTGAGATCACCCAAAACCAGATGGGATTTATGCCAGGTCGTGGGACAACAGATGCCATATTTGCACTCCGCCAAATATGCGAAAAGTATAGACGTGCGCATAAGAACTTGCACATGGTGTTCGTTGACCTAGAGAAGGCGTACGACAGAGTACCCCGCGAGGTCTTGTGGTGGGCGCTGAAAGAGAAAGGTGTGCCTGCAAAGTATGTGGAGTTAATTCGTGCTATGTACAGCCAATCCAGTACCCACGTTCGGTCGGCCGCTGGCAACACCGACGAGTTCAGTGTGGCTGTAGGCTTGCACCAAGGATCGGCTCTAAGTCCTTACCTCTTCTTGCTGATAATGGATGCTTTGACATCAGAAATCCAGGAAGAGGCACCCTGGTGCATGCTGTTTGCTGACGACATTGTCCTTGTTGGTGAAGATGGACTTGAGGTCCAGAGTAGATTGGCGAAATGGCAACAAAATCTGGAGAACGTTGGCTTGAAAATCAGCAGAACTAAAACGGAATACATGTTCTGCGATTTCGGCGGTCTTTCCGGTTTTGTTGCTATTGCGCTAGATGGCGTGCCCTTGCCAGTCTGCTCCGACTTTCGGTACCTCGGTTCACTTGTGCAATCAACTCAGCCTATCGCAGTCCACTGCTGGACATAGGCCTCTCCCAAGTTGCGCCACAACGCTCGGTCCTCTGCCTTCCGCATCCAGTCCCCCCCAGCCACGTTCTTTAGGTCGTCGGTCCACCTGGCAGGGGGGCGCCCTACGCTGCGTTTGCCGATACGCGGTCTCCACTCAAGGACTCGTCTGCTCCAACGGCCATCGGTCCTTCGACAGACATGGCCAGCCCACTGCCACTTCAGCTTACTGATCCTACAAGCTATGTCGGTCACTCCGGTTCTTCTCCGGATAATCTCGTTGCGGATTTTATCCTTCAAAGAAACTCCAAGCATAGCTCGCTCCATAGCTCGCTGGGCGACTTTAAATTTGTGGACTAGCCCAACTGTCAATGTCCACGTCTCGGCACCGTAAGTCATGACTGGCAGGACGCACTGGTTGAAGACCTTTGTCTTCAAACTTTGCGGTATAGGCGACGAGAAGACTCGGCGAAGTTTGCCAAATGCTGCCCAGCCCAGACGGATCCTTCTGTTGGCTTCTTTCTCGAAGTTGTGTCTACCAAGCTGAATTCGATGTGATGACACATGAGGCCAGCTGAATTCATGATGTGAGATGTTCTCGCCGTTAACGTTGATACCCTGTCCAGTCCAGTCCAGCGTCTTGAAGACGTCCTCCAACGCGTTAGTGAACAATTTCGGGGATATTACATCCCCTTGTCTCACCCCTCTGCGCAGTTGGATTGGCTTCGTCTTTTGGTCCTGGAGCTGAACAGTCATGGTAGCAGCGTTGTACAGGCATCTCAGCATCTCTATATACCGCTCATCAATGTGACATCGCTGAAGAGCATCCAGAACTGCCCAAGTTTCGATAGAGTCGAAGGCCTTCTCGTAGTCCACGAATGCCATACACAGCGGCTGATTGTACTCTTCAGTCTTCTGTATGATCTGCCGAACAGTATGGATGTGGTCTATGGTGCTGTAGCCTTTTCGAAACCCAGCTTGCTCTGGTGGCTGGAATTCGTCGAGTCTTCCGGCGAGACGATTCGTGATGACCCTCGAGAACAGCTTGTACACATGACTCAGGAGTGAGATGGGTCTGTAGTTCTTCAAAAGGGTTTTATCCCCTTTTTTGAAGAACAGTACCACCGCACTCCCGCTCCATGCCTCCGGTGTAGAGCCTTGTTGGATGACGGAATTAAACAGACTCTGTAGCTCCTTCAGGACCGGAGCCCCGCCTGCTTTTAGGAGTTCAGTAGTAATGCCGTCATCGCCCGGAGCTTTGTTGTTCTTAAGCTGCTCGAGGGCCGCCCTAATCTCGCCCTGGTCAACGTCCGGAAGATCCTCGGTGTAATGGCGCGTGAGCTGGGCTCTTTTGTCGTCATTGCTAGGAACCGCTGGTCTCGCCGTTTTCGTGGAATACAAATGCCCATAGAAGTTTGTGCAAAGCGATGGCGAAATAGACCGGACAGTCAAGCACCGAATTAACACAGGATGGTTGAAATGGCGGCAGGTCACGGGAACTACATGTGACTCTCGAATTCCTCTTAAACTGAAGGGGAACATCTATAAGACCATGATAAGACCTGCTGTCCTGTATGGATCGGAATGTTCGGCTACGAAAGGAATTAATGAAAGGCAAGTGCATGTAGCTGAGATGAGAATGTTAAGAGGAATGTGTGGTGTAACGAGAATGGATAGGATAAGGAATGAATATGTAAGAGGGAGTCTGAAAGTAGCGCCAGTGACAGAGAAGTTAAGTAGCAATAGACTGTCATGGTATGGACATGTGATGAGGAGGAATGAGGAGCATGTTACGAGGAAAGTTTTAAGTATGAATGTTGATGGCTATAAAAAAAGAGGGAGACCGAAGAAAATATGGATGGATTGTGTGAAAGATGATATGAATAGAAAGAAAGTGAACACGGAGATGACGGCTGATAGAGATGTATGGAAGAAAAAAACATGCTGCGCCGACCCCAAATAAATTGGGATAAGGGCAGGAGGATGATGATGATGATGATGATGTCGGTTACCTCCGCTCTCCTGCGAATCTCCTCATTTCTAAATTTTTTCTCGTTTCGTCATTATAGATCACAAAATGTGTTAAACATCACAGAAAAAATTAACTAAAACTCAAATGCATAGTTGTGTATAGCGCTCGAGCATATCTCTCAGTGGATAACGTACTCAAATATATTTATGCGACAAAAAGACGTCTCTCTACCATTCTGTAAACTTGTAAGGACGTCCCAATGTTTTTCCAAGTTTTATTTTTCGCTTAGGTATCTCTACTGTTGTTATAAGGAAAGATAGTTTGAGGTGATCTTCAAAATTAAATATAGGTTTATCTTTCTTCACTCTCAGGTTTCCTCACGATATTGTCCTTCTCCGTTAAAGTAGGTGATAATTATTTTCATCATCATCAGTCCATTACTGTTCCACTGCTGGGCACGGGCCTCTTCTCAGAATGAGAAGGATAAGGCTTTAGTCCACCACGCTGGCCTAGTGCAGTTTGGCTGTCTATACACACGGTTGAGAACTGTATGGAGCACTCCAGGTGTGCAGGTTTCCTCACGATAAAGCAAAATGAGCAAGTGAAATTAGATCCACACATGAATTCAGTGAGTCGAAAATTCAGTGGTGCGGGCCGGCATCGAACTCAGACCCTCTTGCTTAGAAGGCAAGCGCTCAACCGATAGGCTATCACCGCTCAACTTAACTATAAACATATTACTTAGCCGTATTTTTTTAATAAAATTCACCGTTACTAAGTTAAGATATTTTAACGAGTAAGGGCCAATTCACACCAAACATAATACTTACTCATAGTAGCCGCCGATTGTAAGCTAGCCGTTTCGCAGTTTCCTGATTTTATACAACGATTTTTCGTACTCACAATAATGTATTTTGAATCCACGTTTATTGTGACACCCACTGTGAGCCTAGTCAGTGTCGTTGGCTGGCTAGCAATACGTCTGGCGTGAACTGCCCTAACAGTGTCAATTGTATTTCAGCACGTCTCCTAAAAGAAAAAACGTAAAGACACAACTCTATGTAAGCCTGTCTGCTTCATTAAATGTATTAATGAACGTAACTGTTCTCACAAGTCTCATTAAGAAGTTGTTTTGGAACACGTTTGCTCATTCCTTTCTTAGCTCTTGGATTATAGAAATAAGGTAAATTTTGTCACAGCTTAGTTGTACAAAGAATACATAATAATTGTTATACATTATAACTGTTATAAAACTGTAGTGGTCTATTTGTTTGTTCGAGCAACACACCATGTCCTGGATACAGAATACTTTTTTTTTACTTTAGGTGCCTTGAGAATGAAGCCGCGGGCGTCAGTACGTTTTAAAATTATAATGTTGGCGACTCAGACCAAAATAATATGATAGACGGAGCGCGTAGAACTAGTGAAAAAAAAAATACAAAATGGCAAAAGAGTACCTCCCCTATGCGTTCGACGTGGCCGAGCCATCGCAGACGTTGTGCTTTGATCGCGCCAATAATATTAGGCTCGTCCACTAGCTCTTTGATTTCGGCATTCTTCCAGACTCTCAGCGTACCATGTTGTGTTTTGTCGGCCCCAGTACCAACCGCGGCTCGCGAACATTGTGAGTGTACACCACTGTTGACACAATAAAGATTATATATACTATATACTATAATAGTAGGTACCCCTTTGCCGTTTTGTATTCCTTTTTCTGGCTTCATTCGCTAGTTCTACGCCCTCCATCTATCTTATTCTTTTGGTCTGAGGTTGGCGATAAGAAACCCAAAAATGTCAGACATCTGGTTTAATCGAATTAAATTATGAAGGTTACATGATGATTATAAGCGAAGAAGAAAGAAGAAATAAGAAGAAACAAAAAAGAAAGTAAGAAGAAAGAAGAACTTACTTCTAAGAAGTAAGTGCATGATTCCTATAATTACAGAAAAAAAAAACGGGTGGCGTTGGGAGACGCTTGACAGAAGCGAAGCTTCTACGCAATTGCAGACACAGATGGAACGCGCGTGAGTTAACGGTGATGGTTTTTCTAAGTTTATTTCCCACTGGTAGCAGAGCGCAAAACGATGCTATCCGTTCAGGTGCATTAGTTAAAACATTTTTTTGCTGTCGTTTGTTTATAGAAGCTTCGCTTCAAAACTACTCAGCAGTGCTCTTCAATCGCCTCCATAATGCAAACGCACAGTAAACCAAAATGAAAATAGAACAACAAAAAATTATCAATGCACTTATAACATAACTATAGGCAACCCTACCACATTCCTTTTTCCCCATAGACCAGTAAGCCTCTAGACGCCGGTTAGCTGGACACCCCCGGTCACAACGCATATGCTCTACCACTGCATATCATACGTCCCTCCGCCAATCGGAACGTCACTCAGTCAGCGAGCGGCACCAATCATAAGGAATCATACCACCGAACTTTTGAGCCGGCCAATCATAACGCGCCGTCCGCCCCCCTGACCCCACCAACGTTTTACGACTGCGTTGGAATACAAAACTTTGTTTATGCGGAGTCTTGAAGCTTACTGGTCTGTGTTTTTCCCTAATCAGTGTATCCAATTTTAGTTCGCACAATTAAAGTTGTGTTAATTCTTTCCAATAGACTCCATCATCGCGCGATTTTAATTTCCAGCCAGAACTTTCGAACAGTGCGGTTTCAAATACGTATGTTTTTTCGTCCATTTTGTTTGCTCGCAGTTGGTGAAAGTTCCTGGTTAGGATGGTGAATGGGTTTAAATATTTAAGGTTTTGTCCATGGCGGGAGAACTGCTTTTAGATTTTGTGTGTTTGCTAAAAAAAAATCGGATTTGTAAAATATTGCTTTGAAGCCGAATAATCCTACTTTTAAGCAAGTTAATCAGATTTTTTTTAAAGTTCTGTAGCGAAAGATTGCGATCGAGACCTTATTACTATGTCTACGCAATCCGTTCATTCGTCCTTCTGTCTGTCATAGGGCTGTATATTTTTACCGTAATAGGTAGTCGAAAATTTCACAACATACAGGACGTCCCACGGATATGCCACATGGAGGGAAAGTACCTTGAATATTGTAGATGGAACATTTTACTAAAAGAAGACATTATTTGAATTTAAAAAACAATTTAAACACCATTCATAGATATTTAAATAATTACATGGTTGAACCGGAAATCGAACCCGTTACATGAGAAAAATAATCACCCTGTAGCTTTATCATACTGATAGAAAGGCTTCAAAGGATTATTTTTTTAAATAACATAGTGTCACAAATAAAAGGAAGACCATGAATTTTAATATTTGATGTGAAATTTTGTTCAGAAAAATGAAAAGCTGACATTGCCGTAAGGATATACAACTGACATTATCATAAGTACCTAATACTAACAAATGTACTCAATTGAGAAGTACGCATCATTTCCCTATTATAATTTAAACTAAATTGCGTACCGGAATATCCTAAAGAGATTACACAAGTAAAACATTCGAAATAATGAGGAATTCCAAGCAAGCAAGCAATTAAACAATTTAAGTGAAAGCCTTTTTTCAAATATCGGTCTAGTCAGAAGAATAGTATTGGAATCTTAATAAAGTATGCACAGGCTGATACACATATGAGTAATATTGCAACACACGGTGCCTCAATACATCGGCGTAATATGAACGAACGCTTGCTGGTATTATTTTATTGTACAAGTTTAATTCACTAGACGAGCACGTTTCTCGTTTTGATACACTGCAATTCAGCATTGGAAAATATTTTTCCGAAGGATGTTGAAATGCAGTGCACCAAACAGTTTGGTGAACCGACTTGCGGTACCATTTAGGCAACAGCCTAAGTGGTAATGCAGTTGTTATGGGCAAAGGTAACCGCTTAAAATCAGGTGGGACTTTAGCTCGTTTCGTCATCCTATACTATAAAAAAATTTGTGTATCAGGTACCTATAATAGACCTAACTGAAGAACTTTACTTTTAATTTTTATAATTGTTTATCTTACTTGTAAGTATTCCAAAATAATATTGACTAACTATGCTATGTTTTAATGAAAATTATTTTGTAGATTTTATACTTCTTATTTCATTTATTTACGTCCAAAAAGAGTTAAAATTCTTGCTAAAATATGGATATCTTGAGGCCCACAACTTTCAAGTCAATAAAATTATCTTTTTACTGTTTTATTTCAATAAAAACCTAGATAATAAAGAAACAAATCGATATAATGCTTAGTTTTGGACCTGTAACATCCAATAATGGAGTAATCACCCATCTGCGTTTGTATGGAGAAATGACCGGCTAGTTCAATCTTAACATCAGGTGGGCTTTTAACTCGTTTCGCCATCCTGCCTATAAAATAAATCATAAATAAAAAAACATAAAATACTTCATAATAGATCCATTCCAATTCATTACATTCGCGTAAATTACTATATAGAAATCATTGTTTTTCTCACAAACTATATTCCCTAGAACTCCATCAATTAAAAGTTCGGAACTCTCATAGTTTCCTGATTACAACAACATACTGGTGAACATAATTGTGCGAACAAAAGGCGATTGTACAGTCGCGGCCATCGGTTCTCGAATCAAATACATTCCCTGACCGAGCCGGAGCCGGGCAGCGGTTAGTACGGACACCAACTTTGGTATAGCTCGTAAACTTTCTCGACGAAGTGTGCAGTACAGGTGCGTGCAAAGGTATTTAACTGCAGTGCTATATAACGTGTTATTGTAATAACTGAAAACTTCTTAAAGGGTCATTGTACCCATTAATATGAACAACTTTTACTATGGGATCAATCGTGAAATCGTGAAAAAAACAGCTGTTCCCTGCATTTGTGTTCACATAAATAGTAGGTTGGTCCACTTCTTCTTCTGTCGTGTCGACATGAGCTATATAATGATAATAGCTCATGTCGTGGTGTAAAGATTAGCCAGTCAGCAGGTTGGTAGCGGTGTCCACTAGTAAAATTTGTTCATACTGATGAGTACTATGATGAGGGTTTCAGTTATTTTAATAACACGTTGTATAAATCTGCTTGTAAAATTCATTGCAGTGCAAATACTTGTGCCTTTAATGGGGAAATTCAGTCAGTCAATAAATAAAATTCGTTTTTTAAATCACACTAAAACTACAAATCATAACATTGTTAGTTTTTTACTTTAATTTGGATATTGCTTGCTTGGAAATGGGTTTATGGCAATTATCCAATGAAAAACGGGTGGCTTCGGAGAACGCTGGGCAGAAGCGAAGCCTCTACGCACTTGCAAGCGCAAATAGAACGTGCGTGCGAGTTAACGGTCACGTTTTTTCTCAGTTACTCCCCGACGACCGATACCATCTGATTCCGGTGGACTAGTGTTACATTTCAAACTAAATAATATGTCATACTTGGTAAAACACAACCTTTCTAAACAGTACAATACAGGGTTATTTGTAAAACACCGTTAACCTTTCAGGACTATGTTACTAACATCATAATCAATAACTTTTGTTCCATGACTTTTTACAAAACATAATACATTTAGTAAAAACAAACCTTCAAGATTTTGTTGTCCTATCCAACACATTTCAACTCTGTATTTTGCTGTACGACGACGCGACACGCAAGCGCATCAAAGCGACCAACCAACTGAGGGCCGCCCGTAAATAGGTCAAGTTCAAGCCCCGCCGCCCTAACCCCGCTCCCCTCGCTATTTAACCATCGCGCTTTCTTTTGCTTCGCATGGACTTCGTAACATTTAGAGCGTTCAATTTAAATATTTTAATTTTTGTATGAAATCTGATGAACTAAAATATGATGAATTTTTAAAAGTCATAGAACATTAACAAAAAATAAAACCGACTTCAAAAACCTTAACTAAAAAGTAAAAAATAATCATTGTGTGTATTTTAAAATCTTAACATAAACAACATTTTTAAGGCGGCACGTGGTTGACTCTTTGCGTCATGTAATGTACAGTCGAGCGCAATATCTATAGTAAAAACAGTTTATGTGAACGTACATGAAAATCACGCGCCGCCTTCAAAATGTTGTTTATGTTAAGATTTTAAAATACACACAATGATTATTTTTTACTTTTTAGTTAAGGTTTTTGAAGTCGGTTTTATTTTTTGTTAAAAAGTTTTTATTTCATACTTTTTAGTGGAGGGTTGATTCATAAATGTTTATATAACCAATTTGAGAATATATTTTTTATTAACCTTTGCTATCCCACTGCTGGGCAAAGGTCTCGCTCATGTTCTTCCAAACGTCCATTCACTATCGTGAAAAAAATAACACGCATATCGGCCAAGAATTCTCAGAAGAACGAACCAATGAGCAGATCATCTAGATAGGCGAAGCTAAAATAAACTGAGTTATTGAAGCTAGTTAAAAAACTACTCAACCTAAGTCAATAAAATTTATATGGGACCACCGCGCGGACTTTCTCTACCAAATAAAAAAACAACCACGTAAATCGGCCCACAAATCTCGGAGTAATCGGTGTACATACATGAAAAAAAAAACAAAAAAAAAAAAACCCGCGGAATACATAACCTCCTCCTTTTTTTGAAGTCGGTTAAAAAGTTGTTGATTCTGATGTTAGTAACATAGTCCTGAGAGGATAACGGTGTTTTACAAATAACCCTGTATATATAATATAGTATCTGCGACTGTACGTGGGACACTCAGAAAGTTTTGCGAAACTAAAAAAAATTGTTCTATACGTACATATATTTTTATCAAATCTTTTCAAAGTACTTTCCACCAGCCTCTATACAAAGATTCATGCGCCTAAACCAGTTTTCAAAACACTTTTTCCAGTCCGCCGCAGACACCTCGTTTACAGCCTGCTCGAACGCAGCCAGCGCATCTTCCGGCGACGAAAATTGTATCCCTTTGAGCTGATTTTTTATTTTTGGGAATAAAAAGAAGTCACACGGTGCTAGATCAGGGCTGTAAGGAGGGTGACCCAGGAGTTTGACTGGCGTGCTGTCCAGGAAGTCCCTCGTTTTGAGTGCGGTGTGCGCAGGTGCATTGTCGTGGTGGAGCAGTAGCCCGCGGAGCCCTGTGTTTGGTCGCTTGTTGCTTATAACAGAGAAAACTTCTGGCAAACATTTGGTAGTATACCATCCGGCATTAATGCTTCTTTGATCCCGTAAGGGAATTGATACCAAGTGGCCAGTCAAATTAAAAAAGCTAGCGATCAAAATCTTACCCCCGCTTCTAGATCGCTTCACTTTGGTAGGCGTTGGCTCATTTTGAAACACCCAAACAGTCGACTGGCGCTTGGTTTCTGGGTCGTATTGATAAATCCAGGACTCATCACCTGTAATGATGTCGTAAACACGCCGAGACGAGCCTGTTTCAAATTTGTTAAGCATATCACGGCACCATTCCACCCGGGCCTGCTTCTGAGCATCGGTGAGGTTGTGCGGCACCCAGCGTGATACTATCCTCCTCACGCGAAGATGGCTGTGTAGAATCTCGTGAACGCTTCCCGATCCAATCTTCAATATGTGTTGAATCTCCTGATATGTAATTCGCCTATTGTCTTGGATTAAAATTTTCACTGCTAGCACGTTTTCTTCGGTAACAGCCGTCAAAGGGCGACCGCTTCTTTCGTCATCCCCCAAAGTTGGTCGACCGCGCTTGAATTCGTTATACCAACGATACACGGTTGCCTTGGAAGGGCCTTCATCCATGAATGCCATTTGAAGTCTATCGTACGATTCATCCGGTTTCAGGCGACACTTGAAATCGTATAAAATCATAGCTCTAAAATGTTCCCGGCGCAGATCCATATTTCAGTGAGACACAATACTTTGAATTAACTCGCAAAAAATGTGGAGGGAAATTTTGAAATTGGAACTTACTTATTTTTACTTATAAATAATCATATTTTCGAAAAACATTATAACTGGCCAGTCTCCCATATATAAAAACTTTTTTTCGCAATACTTTCTGAGGGGCCTGGTACCGTTAGATCGCTAGAACACAGTAGCATGCGTGAGCTAATATTTACCTGTGCCAAGTTACCACACTGTATGAGATTCTAAGGGACTGTGATTGAAGATTCACATCGTTCCTCATCATTCTTGCGTATTCTAAGCTGGTATGTTGATATATTGCAATCTGACTGAATGCAGGAAAATTTGTATTACTAAAGTTATATTGTGTATTGTAGTGACATTTTTTTATTCCTAGTTGACTTGTGTTTGACTTTGGTCTCTTTGGTCACATTTGATTTCTGAACTGCTGGAACCAGAAAAGAGATTGTTATAGTCTTGAGTTAGACCCATAGAGTTATTATTCTTACGTCAGTATGGAAATGTCTTTGGTTAGACCCAGAGACATGACATTTACCGTTCTTTACCAACGGTAAATGTCATGTCTCTGGTTAGACCAGTTTCCTGACAACTATTCAATTTAATAAACAATTGCGGGCTGGTTATAATGTTTTTTATTCAGATGGAACAGCAAAATGTTGATTGTCCGTATAGTTTTACTGTACACAGCCTTATAGTTTCAGTCACTGATGACTGCCATAGGAAGTTACTTGACATCACCATCTTGGCTTATGAGCATTATTATAGATATGACGGTCTCGATGTGAACATCAAACATTCATCCAGCTGCACCGTTGCTTGATTCCTAGCTAGGCCAATCATTGCTGTATACATGTAGTCAAAAACATCCCAGCAAATATTTTACCAAAAAATACAAAAGTTCTTCAGCTGTCTCTTAGCGACAGAAATGAAGACGCTTGTCTTGCCAGGTCACTCCCGAACAGGAAATTAGCTTGGGCGGCGCCTGCACTTCGAGTGCTGACGGTGACGTATAGTTAATGTAGTTGCGTAGTCGTAGTGATATAGTAGTAGTGTACTTAAATTCTGATTTTTGTTTTATGTTTTTGTGTCTGGTAGAGAGGAAATTAGTAGAATTTTCTCGTAACTATGATTTTAGGAGGTTTAAATGTTACTCTCTGATTTTCTATTTCATTTCAGTTTCAAACAAATTTCGTTCTAAATTGCTACATGTTAGATGTTTTTTGCAGTAGCATTAAACGCTTGCCTTCCATGAGGGTTTGAGTTCAAAACCGGCCCACATTCTGTCTTCTTGAAGTCATGTGCGGGTCAGAATTTGATTATCGGTGAAGGAAAACATCGCGAGGAAACCTGCACACCTGAGAGTGCTCCATACAGTTCTCGATGCTGTGGTACTAGTGTGTGGTCCGACAACCTGCAGTAGGCCAGCGTGGTGGTCTAAAGCCAGAAACCTTCTCATACTGAGAAGAGGCCCATATCCAGCAGTGGGACAGTAATGGGCTAATTTTATTATGACCTTCTTTTTTATCAGCCCTTAACCATGCACTGCCGGATTTCGTTTCTCTAAAGATCACAACTTCGTTTTCGGTCCCAGTTTTTCATAATATTAACAACAATAAAAAAAAAAACTCCGTGCCTACAAAATATATGACAAATAAACATTATCTTATCTTATCTACTTCTCCGCCAAATAGTGATCCTTGCATTGCTGTGTTTCGGTCTGAAGGGTACGGGTGCCGGTGAAATTACAATCACATGAGACTTTCCACCTTCATGTCTCAGTTTGGCGAACCGACTTGCGGTACCATTTAGGTAACAGCCTAGGTGGTATTGCAGTTGTTATGGGCAAAGGTAACCACTTAACATCAGGTGGGCCTTTAGCTCGTTTCGCCATCCTATACCATAAAAATAAATAAAAAAAATACTCATATTTTATTTTTAATGTTCTCTACTTAGCTTATTCTTCATAGAATATTAAAGCGTATTGTATTAGAAGCTAATGCAGTGTACGTAACATCTAAGTGCGTATCCGGACTAGGCGAGTGCATTCAGCAGCGGTGCGGGCCTGTGGCGCGAGTAGGGTTGGCCGAAACGCAAGTTGAAATGTTTATTTTAATATTTTTCTGACGGGTTCCTTGGAATTGAAGGAAAGTTTTGTAGATGAAGTATACAACGTGTCCCAGAAATCAACGTCAAGCCGAAAACGGGCAATAAGCCAAGTCGTGACAGTCATTAGAAAAATATAAAAAAAAATCTTGGTCATGTACTTTTCAAACTTTATGGATTCAAAAATAAATCTCAAAAAGTGCCACCCTGTGATGATTTTCAAGTCCTGTGTCTACAAATATTAACTTTCCGTCAGTTTTTTTTCTGTGACGTAACTATGAATAACCCTTCTGTAAATTACAGTTAAAAGTTAAAACATAACTACCTCATTTTTAAATAAAATGTTAGATTTTTGACCAACATTGAATTCAAAATTATTACATCACCCAACTTTAACCGCGTGTAGTGTAAAAAAAATGTACTACACTATTTTGGCAAGTAACTTTAAAAGATGGCGCGTTTAGACTGGATTCCAAAATGGTATGCAACTTACTAATTGCTACTTCTTAATTGAGGAAAAAATAATATTTGTTAGTTTTAGGTGCGTTTGAAATAAAATTCAGTTGTTGGATTTCTTTAGTTATAATTTTTATTAAATCGGATTTACCGAGTTTATATTAAATGTTCGAACTGTTTGCCTTCAGCTGCACATTAATAAATACTCGATGATCGGGATAACGCTCAGCATTTGGGTCTCACTCACTTTTTGAGATTTATTTTTGAATCCATAAAATTTGAAAAGTACATGACCAAGATTTTTTTTTATATTTTTCTAATGACTGTCACGACTTGGCCTATTGCCCGTTTTCGGCTTGACGTTGATTTCTGGGACACGTTGTATATTTTATAATACAATATATTTTGTAATAACAAAAGAAATTACAAGGGAAAATATAAAATTCATCTTTAGATATATGAAGGCCAATTCTCGTAATAATTAAGGACATTCAAAATATAGTTCCAAACTAATCTAAATACTTTAAATCTCAATCTCCTGAGAGAAGATGCTCCTGTTTGCCATTTATTTGTGATACTTAAGTCATAAACAAGACTACCCAAATTTTTTAATTGTTTTTTTTAGGGTAGGTGTCCTTATTATACAGTAAACTGACCTCAAATAAGCTGAATAAGAAAACCAATGTAAATCTATAATATCTCTATCTTAGATTAATAATGATGTATCTTATACATATATCATTAATAATCTAAATTCTAAGGTAAAATGTTGGTTTTCCAATAAATAATACTTGTGACGGGCCAATATTTTATTTATAACTTAAAACCAGAATATAACCGCATTGAAACTGATTCATGCATTTAGGAGTTATTATGCCACAGACAAAAATACAGAAACGGTTTTAATCTTGTAAAACTCTTTTTTGTGTCGGAAAAGTTTTTTTATTTATTTATTTTTATTGTAATTCACAAAACTGATGTACAATCTCACATACACTTGGGAAAAGATAAGATGCAGGACAACTGATTGACATCTACTAGATGTGAATCTAGCATGCTTATTTAAGTAGGTAAACAGAAATTATTTGCTTATGCTAATTAAATTAGGTGTAGTTATTTGCTTATTAAAATTTCAATACAATAGTTTATTTTACGCACTAAATTTATTCCATCTAACCATTTCGACAACCCTGTGAGTGCGCCCGGCACATCCGGCGCAGACGGGGTGCCAATTGAGAGCGTTTTTATTTACCGACGCGATTTCAAGCCAAAGTGCCTTCAATAGGGTTATGAAATTATCTTCTTTTTTGTTACTGCATAGAAATTGGCGTAGGGGAAGATGGCAAATAACAAAATATACGTGCGTATGTGTTACGTACTTGTAAAGTAAGAAAGCTAAGCTGCGTATTTGTGCTGTAAACATGCTTTGACAAGTATTTTTAAAAAATCGCAGTCACCAGACAGATAAATTGACAATCATAATTAGTAAGATTATCAATAACTGGGGAGTAAGTATAATGTTTAAGATAGAGCTACATTCAACAAGCAAACAAAATAGGAAGCAATATGCTGTAATTGTGGCAAAAAATAAAACTATTTCAGCTAGATAAAATCATCACCATAATTACATAATTAATTTTATTTAATCTCTGCTTATCTTCCGTGAGGAAGAAGTCCGTACTTTTGAAAGGCTTGCTAGAGGACACAGTCATCCCTTAAGTTAAACAAGAAACCACATTTTAGCAAACATAATTATCACAATATTATCATAATATCGTAGTTTCATCAAATTAATCGAGTGGAATTACCTGCGGCATCTGTGTTTCCTGAATATGGATGGATTATGTGAAAGATGATATGAATGGAAAGAAAGTGAACACGGAGATGACGACTCATAGAGATGTATGAAATACATGCTGCACCGAACACAAATAAATTGCGACAAGGGCAGGAGGATGATGATAATCTGTGTATCCTGAAAAGTATAATCTGGTGGTCTTCAAGGCTCGAGTAAATACATGTAGGTTCTTGCTGAGCAAACGTGTACCATCGTCGACCGCACAATCAATTACAAAAATAAAAAATAACACACATATTATTTACCTCTGCAAACTCAGTTCCAAATATTCTCCCGAAATCTCGGTACGATCTAGATTGTTTCTCATTACCATACTCCAGAATGTTGGTCTTATTAAAGTTTATAAGTTATTCGCCATGAACATTGATCGGACGTTACTGAGGACGTGATCCGCATCGACAGACCGACGCGCGAATAGATACGGCATGAATAATTTAGTTTGGATGATGAAACGGATGAGAGATTTTGGTTGAAGGTTGCGGATAGTATTTAAATAAACGTTTACAGTAGTTTATTCATAAGTAGGTTGGTCACAACTATCATACCCATATAAATCTTTTTAACTATGTCTTTCACTTCTAATGCACAAACACTCAAAAATAGATTTATAATATACTAGACTATGCCCGCTTTTCATTTCCGTGGTTCTAGATTTATCTCAAAGGAACCGTATTCATCCATAAAATATATACACATACGTATATACTATATGCGTATTTTCACGCTTGTAAGGAAAGGCAGAATATTGTAGTTATTCAACAAGTTAGTACGCCCCACATTGCAAGATAGTACTTTTCCAGATCTGATATTTGACCTACAACTTCAATTTATTCTGCAGTCCCTCTTAATTGTCTCGTAAAACTAATAAAAACTTGTACTTAGGCTTTTAGAATTAGGTTGTCAGAATGTATATTTTGATCAATATATGTGCGAAAAGTCCGGTAATCATAGTTTAATATAGGTTGTCTGTTATACGGTTGACGGAATGTCGGTGGTAACAGTTTAACATTGACAGCGTCTTAATTTCGTAAGCAGTAAGGGTAGTTTTCTAATTCAAGTGTTACCACTGTCATGCAGTGGACTGTACTATCTTGTTAGGAAATCCACTCGAGAAATTTTAAGTTAATCAATTTAATCTATCCACTTATATTCAAAAGCTCTTCACGACCTAATTTACCGTGTACCATCTAACACTCCATTTAAAAGCCTCGAGAACTCTAACCCGTTATTGACTCTATCCAAATCTTCACAGGCTAAATGTCTAAACACCGGGCCCCTTATATTTGCACCCATTTGAATATCTATCTTATAAATATGTATGTACAATTTCCTTTATTTCCTATGTTTTTAGATGAAGCATCCATTTCTTGGGGTTGCGTTGAGATTTTATATTAATATTATTATTATTGTGTTTTGGATTAAAACTGTTTTGGAATAATAATAGACCCGGTTATTATGGAAGCTAGATAAATAGCTGCATTTTTCTATATTCACAGATAAAAGTTGTTGTCAATTCAGCTGAATAGTGGAATAGTTTACTTTAGAGGTGCTCGTGGCTAAGAACTGCGTGGATTACAAGATTTGCGAGGTTAAGCTATGCTGGCCGCGGTCGGCCATTGGATGGGTGACCGTTTCGTTACCCCTCGAGACCCCTCCATGTCTCGAAGAGCATATTAAGCTGTCGGTCCCGGTTGCCATACGAAAATCTATGACAATCGTTATGGGTAGTCAGTCAGAAGCCCAAAAGTCTGACAAATGGTCCAACATTAGGAAGTCGGTGTTACCCAGTAACTGGGTTGCGGAGGTCTGATGCAGAGTAAACATAACATAGTGTAAGGAAACTACGTACAAACGCTTGAAACGATGCACCCACACAGACACATGCGTCAACAAGGCCCCTGAGCGGGTTGTTTGCACTGATAGCACTGCAACGTCCGCTTAGGTTCTTGTTGAGGCGTATGGCTGTATTAGTGATTCAATCCGGAGCGTTAGGACGTAGGTTCCGTACTGTGTTATGTTTAGATAGATAGATAGAATATGCTTTATTGTACACCATGAAAATAGTAGTAAATAGAAACAACGTATAAATTATGGGTACATGGGCGGTCTTATCGCTAAAAGCGATATTTTCCAGACAAGTTTGCTGTGTCTGATGGCAGTCACTCCGTGTAAAATACTGATGTTCAGCCGCATCTGGTCAGACTGGAAGCCGATCCCCAACATAATTCAGAAAGGCGAGGAAAGAGAAGTGGGTTAGTTTGCTTTGTTGTGAGTAGCTTGTCCAGGTTAGACTGAAAAGTTCAAATTAAGTAAAAAAACACCTATACCTACCATTACTTTTGAATTAAAATGCGTGAATATTATAGTGCGAATAAACATGGAAAGCCTAGAACATGAGAAATGAGACAGCAAAACAGACAACGATGAAGAAGTTATTTAACAAACTTGTACCTACAAAACGTAACCGTTTCGCTCTAAACCCTAACAGAATTAGCAAAACGTGACACCGGTACATTCCCCGAAGATTCATAAATGACGTATACTCCGCACCCGCAGGTAACTCGCGCCATACTCGAATTTCTCAAAACTGAGCATTAGAGTACTCGAATGGGATTGCGGTGTCTCGAGCGCAAACACTATTAGGGTGGAAACAAACAGGACAAATGGATTTAGACTCTCAACAATTTAATTGTTCCGTTCTGTTAATTGATTGTGGCGGAGATTTTCGGATGAAACGCTAACTATTGTGTTCTTGGGAAGTTAGGTTGGCTTTTGTTACGAATTCTAGGAGTTGAAAGAAACTGGTATTGTTTTGACAAAGGGTTTTAACAAGAATTTTGTACAAATTTGTCTTGAGAATCGCGCGTGAAAGACGCGTAATACATCCAGCAATCTTTTGTTCTCGTTGATCTTTAGACTCCACATGTACAACATACAAGATTAACACTGTAAAACTTATCCAAGCCCCCAGCTCACTAAGCCACGTAAAAAGGTCACAAACACTACCCTAGCACCACAAACAACCTTTACAAACAAAAGTCCAATGTATCAGGTATTGCACCTAGTTGTAGCCGAGGCCACCCAATTGAGTCAGGCTAGCTCGGCAACCGGATATAATAGCTTAACGGCAACTTGAGTGGAGAAACAAACAGAGTGTCACTTGCAATTGGTGAGGGGTGCAAGGGATGGGCTGTAAGACAAAGACAAAGACATTTATTGCTCAAACTGTGTACATAAATGTAGATGGAAAGCAGAACTTTTTTTTCGTCTTTTACTTTTTATTCAGAAAGCAAAACTCTGGAACCAACTGTCGTCAGCGGTTTCCCCCAAACAATCTGCCATGGGAGCCTTCAAGAAAACATTTAGTCTTTTTAGAAGATTGATAATGCATTCCTGGAGGACTTGCTGCAAGCTACAAACAGGGGAATAGAGTGTGCCACTCAAAGAGTGGTCAAAGCCCATATACGACGATGACGACGACGACGACGACGACGTCTGTGGTCTAGTGGTTTGAGTGTCGGACTGCTGATCACGAGGTCGTGGGTTCGATTCCCACAGAACACAAATATTTGTGTGATGAACATAAGTGTTTGTGTTGGTCAGGGTGTTTCTTATGTCTTATAAGTATGACTTTACAAAAAAAAAAGTATATAAGTATTATATCCATAGTCTAGTACCCATATTACAAGCTCTGCTTAGTTTGGGACTAGATGGTGCTGTGTAAAAATGACGTCCCAAAAATATTTATTATTACTATTTATTATAAGTCAAAGCCATTGACGTGATAAGAGAATGCTTTGGCGACTTCTCCAGTGTTGCAGATGTAGGTGGTGTGATGTTGCTAAACATAAAATATTGCGTATCATTTTGCATAACATTTTGCTCATGACATTTCGCTAAACTTGATAAATGGCATATCGGCATCAAAAGTACGTATATGTTTTACATTGGCATTTATTTATTATTTTAAAGACCTTTTTCATGATAAAACTAATTAAACGAATTAGTTAGCATTTGAATTTCACAGTACCCCGTAAACTAACCTAAATAATTATCAAAGTTTATGTGTATCGACTTGCTTTAACGGTGAAGGAAAACACCGTGAGGAAACCTGCACCCCTGAGAGTGCTCCATACAGTTCTCGATGGTGTGTGTAGTCTGCCAACCCGCACTAGGCCAGCGTGGTGGACTAATGCCTTAGCCTTCTCGTACTGAGAAGAGGCCCGTGCCCAGAAGTGGGACAGTAATGGGCTGGTTATGTTTATGTTATGTGTATTAACGACTCGTTTTTGCATCAGCGTGCTGAATTTTTTTACGCTCTTGTTACGTATGCTACATGACGAGTTTAATAAACATCTATTTTATACTACTAGATTTCGAGTTTAATAAACCTCTACTTTGCCCACGGCATCACCCGATCACACGTGTACTGAAATAAAGTAGCCTATGTTACTTCTGAATAAAGTAGCTTTCTAATGGTGACAGAATTATTAAAATCAGTTTAGTAGTTTCAGAGTTTATTGATTACAAACAAACAAACAACCAAATTATTCTTCTTTATAATAATATATATTGTACAGTCGACCGCACGTCAGTGGTAACACTTGAATTACAAAAACCACCCTTACTGCTTACGAAATAAATATGCTGTCAAGGTCAAACTGTTACCACTGACGTGCGGTCGACTGTACACAGTGAAATTTAGGTGGTTTTGGAGACAAAAAAGGGCCATTGTACTCATCAATATGAAAAACTTTTACTATGGGATCAACCCTGAAATCGCAAAAGTAAAAACAGCTGTTCCCTACATTTTGTCGATTTTAGTATTTTTAAGTATTTATTTATTTTCAAGAAAACATTTATGTGGACATAAAACCTTTCAATTCCAAAACCACCTAAAAAGCGTGTATATTATGTAGTATAAGTATAGATAATTAGTGGGATTTTGTTCAGTGTTACAAAATCAGTCGTCATGAAAACGTGTAAAAAGTAGTTTATTCAATCCAATCAATACAACAAAACACTCAATGTTGCAATACAACCAAAACTTACTCAGGGATAAGCGGCGTGTGGACAGGGTTTATCAATCGGAAATCTTTAAGTCAGCTCTTTCACATAGATCTTTCTGTTTTCTCGGACCATACCTATATAACAAATTAAATAAAACCCTCAATATATACCCTCAACTTAAAGCAAAATGTAAAACGTCAGTCACGAAATACCTCAAAAACTTAGACTACGAACAAACCGAGAGTATTTTGATTCCTCTCGCGTAGACTATCAGCATCTACAATAATTCCTCCTTGGCTCCCTTCTTTCGTTATACTCGATACAAAAAGCTTACTCACATATTCTAGACCCATGCACACATTAACATTCACACTTACACTGACCCACACAAATCAAACACAAACACACCCACACTCCCCACATATAATTTGGTATTTCCGTGTTCTTTAATTGTTTTATCTGTGTAGTCTTAAATATAAGTAAAGCTCTTTCACCTAATGAAAATGTCTGTGTAAGGCCAAATTATACAACGCTAGCTGCGAAAGGGCCCTGGTGACCTGTAATACAGGTTTTGAATAAAAACCTACTTCAGGCACCAGTCTCTCACAAAGTTGGTTTTTATAATTTTGCCACATTAGCTAAACCTAGTACTTTAAAAACTATTGTGAAGAGAGAATAAACTGATTATTTATTTATTTATTTAATCTATTTCGCTTGGTACCACTTCAGAATGACTAGAGGTTCTCATTACTGACAGGGATACAAACACAGGTGACTTCGCTACTGCACTCGTCGCTCGACACTCGACACTCGGCCCTCGGCGTCGGTTGCTGCAATCACTAGTCTACATTCCAACATCATGCACGAAGGCTATGGAGGCCAAATACCCACTTATAAGTGACACCAACTAGAGCTTCGTTTTGTTCATTTGTTAAAATATTGACCTAAACAAAAAAAAAATTACACTAACTCATTACGCAGAATGATTATGGGTTTATAAACATAAGAAAGTATTAGTTATCATGAAACGAGAATTAACGCGCACAACATTTCAGCCGAAAGACGTCCACTGCTGGACATAGGCCTGGACCAAGCAGTTTGGGGGGGATATGCCATAATCACCACGCTTGGCAGGCGGGTTGGCGATCGCAGTTGGTTGGTTAAATACTCAGAGAACGCTGCTGCCCATCCTCTGGTAAATCCCTTAGTCGCCTTGTACGACACCCATGAGAAGATATAGGGTCGTGCAATTCTTTACGTCCGACACCACACCGAACTAGCATACGTAATATAGCCTTTTTGGCTCTCCATTCTACAAAAAAATTAGAAGATATAGGTTGGTGCAATTACTACACGGAACGCGCACATATCTAATTTAAAATGTTTTAAAGTTATGTTTTTGAAAGTTTAAAAATATATAAAATATTGGCGTTATAAGCCAAGGTTATTTTAAGGAGTGACTGTAATCATCATAACGAACAACTTATTATGGAAGCAACCCAGAAATAGCGAAAAAAAAATAGGGAGAAAAACAGCCAATCCATAAAAAATCATCGATGGAATGTATGGAACACCTGTTTGTTTTCGCGATTTAAGAGTTGCTCCTTTAGTAAAAGTTGCTGGCTAAAATGAGTAAAATTACCCATTTAAATGTTCACCTCATATTATCCATCCCAGATACGGCATTACATACACAGAATAAGAAAATTAACGATTATTTTAAAGCGTTTTTATCAAACATCAAAGACTAACACTGGATCGTTTCAAACACCAAATCTTTCCCCAAATAGATCAACGAAACGCCGCTAAACTATAAAAAGGCATTCCAAAAGAAATTACCATTGAAAAGCCGTGTATCTGCGATCCATCGTAGACAGCCATGCGCATCGCGTGCGCCGCAAAAACATAGGATTATGAGTTGTCTGGCAATCGTGAACCGCATGAGAAACGTTCTGATACGACTGGGGAATCGTAATGGTAGCCTTATTGACGTCTGTGGTCTAGTGGTTCGAGTGTCGGAACTGCTGATCACGATGTCGTGGGTTCGATTCCCACAGGACATAAATATTTATGTGATGAACTTAAGTGTTTGTGTTGGTCTGGGTGTTTCTTATGTATTATAAGTATGTATTTACAAAAAAAAGTATATAAGTATTATATCCATTGTCCCATACCACAAACAGTGATAGCCTAGCGGTTGAACGCTTGCCTTCCATGCAGGAGGGTGCGAGTTAGATCCCGGCCCTCACCTCTGACTTCTCGGATTCATGTGCGGATCAGAATTTGATTATCACTTGCTTTAACGGTGAAGGAAAACATCGTAAGGAAACCTGCACACCTGAGAGTGCTCCATACAGTTCTCGATGGTGTGTGTAGGCCGACCCGCACTAGGCCAGCGTGGTGGACTAAGGCCTTAACCTTCTCATACTGAGAAGAGGCCCGTGCCCAGCAGTGGGACAGTAATGGGCTGACAATGTATGTATGTATACCACAAGCACAAACCATACCCATACCATACCCATACCATACCCATACCCATACCATACCCATACCATACCCATACCATACCCATACCATACCCATACCATACCCATACCATACCCATACCATACCCATACCATACCCATACCATACCCATACCATACCCATACCATACCCATACCATTCCCATACCATACCCATACCATACCCATACCATACCCATACCATACCCATACCATACCATACCATACCCATACCATACCCATACCATACCCATACCATACCCATACCATACCCATACCATACCCATACCATACCCATACCATACCCATACCATACCCATACCATACCCATACCATACCCATACCATACCCATACCATACCCATACCATACCCATACCATACCCATACCATACCCATACCATACCCATACCATACCCATACCATACCCATACCATACCCATACCATACCCATACCATACCCATACCATACCCATACCATACCCATACCATACCCATACCATACCCATACCATACCCATACCATACCCATACCATACCCATACCATACCCATACCATACCCATACCATACCCATACCATACCCATACCATACCCATACCATACCCATACCATACCCATACCATACCCATACCATACCCATACCATACCCATACCATACCCATACCATACCCATACCATACCCATACCATACCCATACCATACCCATACCATACCCATACCATACCCATACCATACCCATACCATACCCATACCATACCCATACCATACCCATACCATACCCATACCATACCCATACCATACCCATACCATACCCATACCATACCCATACCATACCCATACCATACCCATACCATACCCATACCATACCCATACCATACCCATACCATACCCATACCATACCCATACCATACCCATACCATACCCATACCATACCCATACCATACCCATACCATACCCATACCATACCCATACCATACCCATACCATACCCATACCATACCCATACCATACCCATACCATACCCATACCATACCCATACCATACCCATACCATACCCATACCATACCCATACCATACCCATACCATACCCATACCATACCCATACCATACCCATAGCACAAGCTCTGCTTAGTTTGGGACTAGATGGTGCTGCGTAAAAATGTCCCAAAATATGTATATTTTATTGATGTAAAAAAACTATGGGCATACCCAGTAAAAGATAACGGGATTGTTGGTCTATAGTCTATATTGGTAGTATACATTTTTTTTTATCAGGTTCTCGCTTTACACGTGTGATTTGCAACTACTGTTCTACTTAAACCGTCATCAAATACAAATCATCATCATCATCATTTCAGCCAAAAGACGTCCACTGTTGGACGTAGGACTACACCAAGCATGTTGGGGTATATGCCATAATCGCCACGCTTGACGCCTCGGGTTGGCGATCGCAGTTGGTTGGTTTAATACTCAGAGAACGCTGCTACCCATCTTCTGGTGAATCCCTGTCGTCTTTTACGACACCCATGAGAAGATATAGGGTGGTGCAATTCTTTACGTCCGGCACCACACGGAACTAGCATGCGTAAGCAAGCCTTTTTAGCTTTTGATTTTACAAAAAAATTACAAAAAATAAAATAAATATTTTTGGGACATTTTAAACATCACGCCCGGTCGGTCGCCCTAGATATCGCTGGAGCGATGCGGTGGAAGGCGATCTTCTGGAGATCAGAGCCAGTGATTGGCGAAATACTGCCAAAGATCGCGGCAAGTAGCGTTCTCTCGTTTCGGAGGCCAAGACACATTTTGGGTCGCTGTGCCAGCGGAGTAAGTAAGTAAGTAAGTACATAAGAAACAACCAGACCATCACAAACACTCATGTTCATCACACAAATATTTGTGTCCTGTGGGAATCGAACCCACAAGACTCCTTCTTTCTACAATAATTCTCAACGTTGAAAGTAACATACTCAGTGCAACAAAGATATATTCTCTCGCAGCTAACAGCTATGTACTCGCGCATTACATCAATTTAGGTTAAATGGTTTATAAAGCACGTCTACAACATGTTGCTATCTTTTAGAATGGGGTGAGTTACTTTAAAAAAGCGGGGTTTCTCTTGTACTCTATATTAGATTTTTATACATTATGGCATAGACCAGTAAGCTACAAGACTCAACATAAACAAAGTTTTACAGGAGAAGACAGTCGTAAAATATTTGCGGGGACCGGGGGGCACGTTATTGGTTGATTGGCTCGAAAGTTCGGTGGTCTGATTGCACGATTGGTGCCGCTCGCTGACGTCCCGAAGTGTCGTCCCGATAGGCAGCGGGGCGTATGATATGCAGTTCTACTGCATATGCTTTGTGACCGGGGGTATTCGACTAATCGGCATCTAGAGGCTTACTGGTCTCTGACTTTATGGTTATAACTTTTTTACTAAGAAATTTTATTACATAAATAACAATTATAATAAAGAAATTAAATCTAATAAAAACTATTTAACCTTAGAATATTTATGGTATGTATTCACGATTCGTATTTATTGGTGTAACAACATAAAATAATCAGCCAATTACTGTCCCACTGCTGGGCACGGGCCTCTTCTCAGAATGAGAAGGGTTAGGCCTTAGTCCACCACGCTGGCCTAGTGCGAGTTGTCGGACTAGTCACAACATTGAGAACTGTATGGAGGACTCTCAGGGGTGCAGGTTTCCTCACGATGTTTTCCTTCACCGTTAAAGCACGTGATGATCTAATTCTGATCTACACATAAATTCAAAAAGTCAGAGGTGCGGGCCGGGTTCAAACTCAGACCGTTCAGCATGGAAGACAAGCGAGCAACCAAGGTTGGCGGTCAAACGCAAGTCCGGTAAAAGTAAAAAAAAAACACCACCTCTTCTTACTTCTTATGGAAATGAATGTGGGTGCTAATATATGTAAATTGTCGTCTTTGATGTGTGTATATCATGTTAACCCATCTTACATAAATCTTCATACACTACTTACGTACTACGATCTGAACAACTACATTTACACCTACTTAGGCATGGAAACTTGCCAACAATTCGCCTTCACATAATCGCTCGAAAATCGACTCGTTAATGCAAAATATAGCTTGAATAATATACTAAAAAACTCCAATTCATTACTTTAATATTACAGCAATGATCACTTTGGATACGAGTATCGTAAATAAGGCGTAGCGCCGTAGCGCTGCGTAACCGACGCACGTAGTATCTTGCTACGCCGTAGCCTGAATTAACAACTCGATAAGCTTAGGTTAGACGGGATACATTCGAGCGACATTTGAGCTACAAAATGTGGCGTTTAATAAATAAATAAAACTATGATAAAATCCGGATTTGACCGGATTTAGAATCGGAATAAATTATACTTCTTTGAAAAAAATATTATTTCTGCCATGCTTATTTAAAATAATAATTTACCTTATAAAATTGCCAAATAATTGACTTTTCATTTTCTATTTTGACACTTATAAGCGATGCTCAGTAAGGTAAACTGTGCATCATGACACAATTTAGGGGTGTGTTCCAATTATCTAGGAGAACGCCAAACACGAAATAAATTGTTAGTCAACTCTAAACTTTTAATAACACACTTTATAGGGTTGTGTTTAAATTGGTCAAATTATCTAAGAGAACATCAGACACAAAAAAATGTTACTCAACTCTAAACCTTTAAAAACAAAGTTTCAAAAACACACTTACCTATTATAAATTCACTTGTTGCACTTCAACACGAACTTCAAAAACAAAAGCAACAAATAAGTTGCTCTTCAGTTGATGATCTGTCTAACCTTGAATTTAGACAGTCCCGCAACGAGCGGCAAATGGGGCCTTCGCGTGTTACTACGCGATTCCGAGTTCATCCCATATGGGGAAGTGGGTAGAAGTACCTCGGAAAAACAATGTTGAAATTGCGAGCCTAAATGGAAGGCCAAATATTTTACGAAGTGAGGATGTAAAATATTGAAGCGACTTATAACAGTAATGATTTTTACGCACTTTTGTTTCTAATATGGCCCAGTATTCAGTGACTTTTTTAAATAATTTAATATGTATTTGAGACTCAAAACTTTTTGCTTGGTTTTGGACCACAGAAATAGATAGATAGGTAGATAGAAGATAGATTGAATATTCTTTATTGATAGATAGAATGGTTGTAATCACAATTTTACTTGAGATTCATGCGTGGCAACTTTCGGAACAAACTACGCCTCCCATATTGACGTCATTAATTTTAAAAAATTAACTTTAATCAAATGTACTTTACAGCTTTTGTTTCTGCAGTTAGAAACAGCACAAGAAGGCAATTTTGCGGGTTTTTGTTACAGTATTTACAGAAACAAGTCATAAGGCGTATTGAGAAAAGCTTTGAAATGCCCTGCACTATGGTGCAGGGTGTTGGCACTCGCGCCCTGCCCACTTTTTCATTCTATCTATATCTATTTCTGTGTTTTGTACGTTGTTGAACTAAAGTCTTTATTTATAGGAAAAGTTTGAAGTTCAACCGCCCGCGCCTCGCAGTAGCTTTCAAAGGGATATGTAGTTTTTTGAGTGTATGGATTTTTACCTGATTATGTCATAGTTCATAATTATTTATTGATAATAATAATTTTTATAAGTAATATAAAAATTTCATTCTGTTGTTATTACTACATTAAGCTAATACATTTTGATTACCGGTGAGAAGTCAAAGAAAAGTTATAATCAGATCATTTTTCCCACGGATTAATCCTACTGTTATGAATTCGAAAGCATGTTAATTGTTTTTGTTTGTCCTTCAATTATACTGAAATGGCTAAACGAATGTACAGTCAACAAATCGGAATCATGACCCACTCAGCTGATAATTCGTTAGAAATCGTCAAAACAGTAAGGTTTTCTTCTATGCTGCACTTAGGACATTTTGAATATTACAGAAACTGCATTAAAACGGGTCAGTGGTCTGTGCCATTTTGAGTTTTGTTATCAATGCAATAGATTTATAATTGGATTGGAAATTATGTTTTTGATAAAGCAGGAATTATGTTTTGAATTTCGAATTAGCTGTCGTTTCACGTGGTTTTCCTACAAACAACTATATTTTTTAAGAAACCTATACTAACTTTTTCGATTACAGACCATTAATAAAATAAAAATAAAAATTAAGAAATAATAAAATGTCAAGTATGAAAAGGTGTCAAACAATACTCTTAACAGCTAAGTATGTGGAACCTCGGACGAATAAAAAGGCAGACGGAATCTCGTTATTCAATAAGTGAAGCATCCATAGCAAGCCGGCTCGCTTAAAAGTATGGCACGCACACATTCACATCCATAGTATGCCAAAAAGCCGCGATTACGCAAAACATCTAGTGTTACGGTAGTCATTGTTGTAGCGTCATAAATAAAATAACAGTATAAATCTGATGTGTTAAAATGCTTTCGAAATTCAATACTCAGTATATTTATTGCAATTATAGTGGGTTCAAGAAAAAATTAAGTGCTTCAGTCTTTGTTTAGCGAGATTCCGTCCGCCTTTTTTAATCCTCCGGGTGTGGAACATACATTTAATTTATAATATCCTCTGTACCATATTTCACGCAATAAATTATAAATAAATAAATAACAATATTTGGAGTTAAACGTCAAGAATAAAATTTAGAAAAATAATTTTATTGGTAAACTAGCTGTAACTGTCAATAGCTAACAAAATTGATAACAAGTCAGTTGCCAGGGAAATATCTGTTTAAGCGAAATTCAACCCAATTGTATTAGAATGTCTGTAGCATATTAAGCTTATCGTGGGTCATGATTCCGATTTGTTGACTGTAGATGAAATTTGGCACATAGATAGACCGGATTAAAATACTCTATCCCGGAAATATAAAAAAATACCGAAGGATGTGCGATAACTTTGATAAACCAGATTATGCGCGAGCGTATCCGTGGGCAAAGGGTAGTCATATCTATTGATATGCTTGTATTTGCTGATTTTTGTGTTACGTTTATTTTACATCATCCAAAAACAAGAACTGTGACCAAAATGAATAATAAATCTCAATGACGATCAATCAAATGTTTGCTAAAAATCGTCAAGTCATAATAACATTTGTCAATAGGGCCCAGTACGCGCGACTGACCGCTGGTGCGACAAAACAAATCGTGTCGCAACACACGTTTGTCGCGTCAAATGTTGCGTGCAACGCCGCTCTGTTGCCTCTCATTGTTTGCGTTTTATGAAGATATTTTTGTTCGCAATTTATCGGTTTGGTTCGGCAACTCGGGGGAAGCGCGATGTTTTGATTCAGAGGACAGAAGCGTTCAAACGTGTTTAAAAAAAAAAACACAAAAAAGGGATGTTTATAATGCACATTGTTTACTACTCCAGAGAAAACTAATAACTACCAGGGCGTTTAAAGCAGCCATACTCAACCTTTTTTTTTATAGGGGCACAAACACGTTTCAGTCATGGTGTCGAGAGCCGCAAGCAAAAATTATTTAGTTCTTAATTAAAACGTAATTCCAAGTTAACGGTGTAGTTACTTTATTAATGAAAAAAGTAGTTTTAACAAAGATGTTTTATATGTTTTAATGCGATTTTTGATACTGTGAACACTTTTTCAAAACTTTATCAAGATCTGGCTTGTCACTACATGCTATCCTTATAACATCATCCGGATGAAAATTTATAAGTTTGTTTCTGTAAACGTTCTTTGTGTATTTCATTTTTGAAAAAGACGATTCACACACAAACGTAGACCGAACCGAATGTTTGTAGGATTTCGGCACATTTTTGAACGCTTTTATATTTTTGGGGAACAAAAAATCGCTGATAGCGCTCGGCTCACATTCCCGTTCTGAAACACCCATTCTCTGATGGGCGCGAAATTTAAAATGGTTTACAAAAAAATTGTAACTTTAGATGGGCCAATAACGAAGGCCCGGCGGGCCGCACGCAGCCCGCGGACCGCAGGTTGAGTATAGCTGGCTTAAAGGATTAACAATTATATAAAACATATTGAAACCGAATTACATCACGTTTATTATTAAAATTGGTTTCCTGACGTTTCGGGTTGGGGCACGAACCGGAGACAGACCGCTACTGTAGTAAAAGAAAATTCATGAATCATCCCAAGAAATTCCAAGACTTTATTATTATACAACGTATTATTGAAATAACTGAAAACCTCTTAAGAGGTCATTGTACTAATCAGTATGAACAACTTTTACTATGGGACCAAACCTGAATTCCCTACATTTGTGTTCACATAAACCGAAAAAATGTAGGGATTAACTGATCTTTTCTCGGTTCCTGGGTTGGTCCCATAGTAAAAGTTGTTCATACTGATGAGTACAATGACCCCTTAAGAGGTTTTCAGTTATTTAAATAAAATATTATAAAGAGAATCTTTATGGCTTTCAGTTTGATAGTAATACCAATGATATTTAAAAATATAGATATTATGCCGTACCTTAACAAAACCAACGAAAAAAATGTTCCGTACACAGCGGCAGCACAATACACATAAACTAATAAAAAGTAAGTAAATTGATTATTTCAAGATACTTTAGTGTAATATTTTATTTTATTTTGTGTGTTTTTTTTCAACACTTTCTGTTCAAACACGACGGCATTTCAGTTTTTTTTTGTCACCGTTCACCGTCACGTTCGGCGCCTTACTTGAAGCGGATTAATAGAAAAACGTCCTAATTAGTTTTCGAGTCTTCAGACTGCGAGCTCAGTAGCATATCTATACTTTTAAATATCATTGAGTAATACTGTTGAAGAAGATCACAGACATCACAGTCACATTTTCATTCTAACAATAATTGTAAGGATCATGTTATGACAGGAGATAGCTCCCAAAACATTACCAATATCAACAACAAATGCCAAACCAAACCTAATAAATCAAAAATAAACAGCCAAACATCATTTTCGAACACCAAAAACGTATTGACAAAGTTTAGTTCATTACGCGGGAACGTCAAGGGGGGTAGACAGAGAATTGATGTAGTTTCGAACAACGGCTCTGTAATGAAATTAATGGGCCACGAGACGCTGCACGCACGACATGCCCGCGACACGACTACTACACGATCACGACACGGTAACGACTGATGTTCTTGGTAATTAAGTCGACTTAGTGCACTTCGGTTGATACGTTCATTTTGTATGGCCAATATTGGTTTTGATGGGTTCTATTATTGGTGACTTTGAAGGGTTAATAAACAGCTTGAGCAGGTGAATTGTTACAGTCACTTTGGTTTTGTTGTTGTGCAAGGGTTTGAGAACTTCATAATTTTAACTGATAGTAGTTACTTTGGTTTTGTTGCCAAAGAAGGAACTTCATATTTTAACTGGTGGCAATAAAAAATGTTATAGGTAAGGTTCCTACAAATCCTGATGTGCCACCACTGAGTAGTTATGTTTATTTTTGGGAAAGTGTTAATTGCTACTTGTAATTTATCTCAAGTATCATGGAATTTTTCTCTGGATAGAGATCATACCGACCGTACTAACGAGAAGGATCCTAAATCACAAGTATATTTTTTTTTTTCTTAACAAACTTATTAAAAAATGGACTGTCAGATAGACTGCTAACAAACGGTACTTAGAGAATCTTTTTGTTAATCATAACACTGCAAATGAATTATTCAAACGAATTATTAATTTCAATTTCCGGTAAAAAATTTAAACTTTACAAATTATGAGGGCCATCAAAAATATTTGTTAACGATTCATCATCATCATTTCAGCCGAGAGATGTCCACTGCTAGACATAGGCCTCTCCCAAGCATTGCCACAACGACCGGTCCTTTCCACATCCAGCGGATTCCCGCGATCTTCACCTGGTCGTCGGTCCACCTTGTGGGGGGCCTACCCACGCTGCGCCTTCCAGTACGCGGTCGCCACTCCAGCACTTTACTGCCCCATCGGCCATCCGTTCTGCGAGCAATGTGCCCCGCCCACTGCCACTTAAGTTTGGCAAATCTTCGGGCTATGTCGGTTACTTTCGTTCTCCTGCGATTCATGATTCATCAGTGGACGCAAAAAATTTACCATGTAGGAAATGTAAGGCGTCCATAACTACCAACTCTGACACATTCTTAAATTACGAAACAATACGCAACACTCATAATTCTTCAAATGACGAAAGGAGATAAAAATCACGTACAAAACTCTCAAACATTGTATCGCACATACTAACGTCAAAAAGATAGCAAACATCACGACGCACACTCAAGGGGATGAGTGAGATGACGCGTCCCGATACACGCACGTATCTTCAAGCTTCAGTGGACGTTTGACAGGTAGGCAGGGGGAAATTGTGAGCCCTTACAATCTCACCCTTATAATTGAGAGCGCAACGCCAAAGGAAATACAACGCTACGTCAACATAAATTAAGGTGGATTCAGATCGTGGGTTTCACCAGCTTGAAGTGTATCGGAATTCGCCGGTTGAAAGGAGTTCTTGCGTTTGAAGTTTCGGTTTTGTTTACTAATGTGCTTTTGTGTGGACGATCATTGTGTTGTGTTTGAGATGTTTTTCCTAAAATAAAGGTATTTGGAGCAAAAATTACACGGGTGTTCCAATTTTGGTTCCTTTCACACGTTGCTATATCTGAGGATTCGTTGTTGAAAATAGGTTTTATCTGTTAGCTTGAAAGGGTTTACTAGGCTTCACAAGGCGCTTGCCTACGCATAGATATTTATAAACCTTTTTAATTTTAAATATTTGGTTCTTAAACTAGGGTCATTAAACATACAACATTTCTACCATTGTGTTGCTTAGACCTTAGACCAGACTGACGGTAAAATTCAAGCAACATGATTTAAATTAGATTTTTCAGAAGCCTTGTTCGCAGGAAACCTTCTGTTTTTCATATTATAAAAAAACAGGCTTTTTTGTTACCTCCCTATTCCACCTTACAACGATAATGTCATCAACCTAAAAAGGTTAATTACAATGCACTATCCAGAAAAACCTGTTGTGTTTCTGTCTCATTACGCCAAATGTCAGCCGCTTGACATTCTGCCACAGTTCTGTTAGTATAATGAACGTCACTGTATAAAAAATATGAACGTTCAACTTTTCAGACTTTGTACCGTTTATAATGGCTGCTAAATGAATTATGTGAAATGTTTTTGCATTAACCATAACAACCAGTGAATAATATAAATGGTTTTAAGTATTTTTTTAATATTGTATCGTTTGGTTATTATTTCTATTTCAAAAATTTTGGATCTTCTGATTGTTGGAATACATTAGTTAGGTTTGGCATGAACACATAGCAACTTACGTATACAACTTAATTCTCAACCTCATCAGTTTTATATAATCTAAAGTAGGTACCTATTTAATCTACTAATTTAATAAATACCTACCTGGGGTCCTTTTTCAAATAATTTCGCTAACAGCTTTTGCCCAAAGAACTGGAGGCAAATAATTCAGGACTGTAGATACTGACGGGAAAGTTTCCAATATTTTTGAACTCCGCCATCTGCACGATGAACGATTTAATTTAGTTAAGTGAGGCACAAGATAGCTTATAAATTATGCAGAACTTTGCAATATAATCGTTGGCCAATGACTTTCTGGTTGATTGGAAGAGAGGATAATCTAATTACGAACAGAACATTTTTTTGAAAGTTTATCGGAAATGAAGACTAATGAAGAGGTTAGGTGCCAGATAAGTTTTAATCTAGAAAACAGAATTGAGTAATGGAACTAGTTCTTCATGTCTTTTTATCAGAATATGTATATGTGTTAGGGGTTAAGCTAGGAACACGTGTGCCTGACGGCTGCTTGTCCTTCTGGACACGTCTAAAGGGAACGGCAGTGTTGGGCCGGTGCACCCTGGGCACGGGGAATAAGTCTCCTTTGGACCGGGGGACCTTATTGCCTGTGGCGAATATTCTGGCACGGGAGGGGCCCATGTGGGCCAATGGGAAGTTGCTCCGCGTGTCCCTCTGAGAAAGCAGAGGGCACTGTGGAGGAGCAGGGGCGGGCCCGGTGTGCACTCACCCTGCCACTGGGCAGGCAGCGGGGGGACTGTCTTTCCCTGCCCCCGTCGATCTCGTAACCCCAGGAGTGCCCGCTGAGTAGTGTTCTCGCGCCTCTTGGGACCGAGGGTCTTGGCTTCACCGCCCAGACCGCGAGGAAGAAAACCTCTATAAAAAATTACGGGAGGTAGGGCCTGCGAGCAGCAGACTCGGGGTAGTCTGCTGCCCGACCAGCAGCTGGCGTAGCTGGCACAGCCGGCGTAGTTGGCGCAGCTGGTAAAGGCCCATGAGGTGAGGTGGCGTGCAGTGTTCCATGTGCACCACCTAGGAGGGTGCGGCCGACGTTAGGCCGCACGGGGAGAAGGGGCTCACCTGCTTGTGGCGGGCCAGGACCTGTCGGGGGTGGTTGTGTGAATACTCACGGGTTCCCACGCCCCCGGCTAAGGTAGTTGAAGGTACACCGTGGTGGTTTTAGTCGGTAAGAGTCCGACACTGGCTCCGCCTACCCCGGGCGGAGTGCGTCCATGAGGATTTCCCCACGGAAAAAAAAAAAAAAAAGAAGGAAAACGGGTAAATCTAGTTTATCCGGGTATATTGATAGACCTAGAATTTTCCAAGCTCTTTGGGTAAAGTCCGATTTTTTTAAATCAATTCTAATTCGGTATTTACCCGGAAATCCGAATAAACCTAGGCATACCCGACGCTGACTGGGTATGGTTCATAGCTATGCTATGATTCGATAGGTGGCGCTTTGGTCAAGATATTAATTAATTCTATAATTATGGACTAAAATTACTCTCTTATTCATATTCACAATATTATGTTGGTTTAGTACCGAAAAATAAAAACGCAAAATCTGGACCCGATAAGTGGCGCTGTGTGCAAAGCCATTGGCGTCAGCTAGTTGGCAAGTTAACTTTTATGGTGCCAAAATATCGTTATAACGTCAAGGTATGTAATTATATGACTGTGTGTAATTTTTAGAATTTGGGACAAAGCTTTGAGAATAATTTTTGTCCCACTGCAGGACAAATAATTGAAAACCATATAAGTTACGTTACTCCGTTGGCTCAGCAACCCAACATGTCTTGGCTTTCGATACGAGAATGCCACTTGACGCGATCTTCAACCATATCTCACCAATCACTGGCTTGAATCTCCAGAAGACCGTCTTCCACCGCAACGCTCCAGCGGTATCTAGGGCGACCATCTGGGCGTCACCCTATCGGTTGACCCAGATAGGCTCTTGTCGCATCTCAATCTTCTCCCAATCTCTCCACGTGGCCTAGCTAACGGAGTCTGTGAGCTTTTGCCTCTACTATCACGTTTGGTTCGGCCACGAGCTCTTCTATCTCGGCGTTCTTCCTGATCCGCCAGGTTCCAGCTGGTCTCTGCACAGGGCCCAAGATCTTACGTAAGACCCTCCTCTCTCTTATAAAGAGCTTACCATATAACTATTCAACATTTGAATACGTTAATTTCACACAAAAAAATTCGCTTTGGACACACAGATAACATGCAGTTACCAGGTAACACTGACTATAGTACCGTAACACCGTACCTGAATTGGGACGCTAACAATAGTAGTATACTAAAACCACACAGTAAAAGGATTTCCGTGCTTATCCTGGAACAATACACGTAAAAACATTCTCCTGACGAAGGTAACCATAATCTCGTTATAATGGCAATTTTCTATCTGTCAAGATTTTTACTTTTCTGAAAACGTTTTTCATTGCTTTAGCACTGTTCTTTGTTTTCTCCTAGAACATCATACCATGACTAGAATTGATACAACCATCTTTGAGCTAAATGAATTTCATCTATTTATACCAACTTAAGTGCCATTTTATAGTTACTTCACTGTGCAAGTTATATAATGTTCAGAACTTCGTTTTCCCAATTTTTTCAGGTGACTGTTTGATAGTATAGTAGTAGAGCTCCTTGTGAAGGAGCTCGTCCGGGAAAGTACTACCACCGTACGAATTTCTGCCACCAAATAATGATGCTTGCATTGCTGTGTTTCGGTCTGAAGGGTACGGGTGCCGGTGAAATTACAATCACATGAGACTTTCCATCTTCATATCCCAGTTCGGTGAACATGACTTGCGGTACCATTTAGGCAACAGCCTAGGTGGTAATGCAGTTGTTATATGCAAAGGTAACCGCTTAATATCAGGTGCATCTTTGGCTCGTTTCACCATCACAAGAACTATAAAAAAATACTGAAACGTCTTGCTCTTCTTACGAACTTCGGATTGCGTTACTATTACTACCCATTTGAAAATTATGGTTTGTAAAAATGTATCTGATTTCAAGGAAACAAAGACCAAGTGCTGCCAACAATCATAGTGAAGCCAAAAAATACTGTGCTCCTTCGTTTACAACAGCGCTTACGCACACACCATGTACCTGAAGGATATTGGCTTTCGCGATGCTTACTGGACGATGCCGTGACATGTGTACTGAGAGGGGTGAGCACGACTTGAGGTGCATGTGTGGGTGTGAGCGCTGGTTGTATACGAAGGAGCATGGTTTTTTTTGGCTTCACTATGATTGTTCGCAGCACTTCGTCTATATTTTTTAATGTCTATGCAAGGAAATGCAAAAAAAAATCTGTGATACTCACACGAACCCGGAACAACTAACTTTAGTTCACAAAATTGAGCCGAACCTGCGACGGATAGTTTACAAGCCAATTATTCTGTTTCTGTGCCTACGGACCCAGGCCCCATAAAAGGATAACAAAATAAAGTCAACAGCCATACCACAATCACGTCGCCATCGCTCAACTGTCCTCCTTTATATCCGAGCGCGTTTTAAACGAATGTCACCATAATAAATAGTCTGCTCATCGAATCATCACAAATGCGATGTAAAATGCATGCGACGATGTTCCAGCCTTTACACAACCAACTTAACTTTACATCCGCACCATTCAATAATGAGCACTATGTGTAGGTAATAAAGATTATTAAGTATTAAAAGAAAAAAATGTTTTAATGCTATGATGTCCTGCGAGGAGGGTCTAGACTTCGCGACGCCGCGCGCCGTATTTCAGTATCGGCTGATGTATGGGATAAATTTGCAGCCGCATTTATAGAATAGGATCACACGGCAGTGGATGTAGTGATGTCACTATGGATGGCAAAGTTTTCTTGGCGAAAGGTGTTCTGAGATATGAAAGGACTGGACTTTTAAAAATTGAGAATTTTTCATTTCAACAAATTCTAGCTACGGAAGAAGGTCCGAGTTAGTTATTAACTTTTTTATTTTTGACGTGTGCTGTGCACTAGGAAATACTTTCATTGGTAAATTAATTAGGACTCGCTTTTTCTTATATTTAGTTTTTCCGCATGTTTTTATATTGATCTTACATTTTATACAACGTGTATCAGAAATGCGTGGTCATATTTGAAGAGCTTACTCAGGGGATGTAATTGAAAAACTTTTACTATGGGACCAACCGTGAAATCGCGAAAAAATAATCAGCTGATCCTTACATTTTGTCGATCGACATCGATGATTTAGTAGTGAACAGCTAATATTTTTTCGCGATTTCGGGGTTGGTCCCATAATAAAAGTTGTTCTATGCTATGCCCTGAATGAGCTCTTCAAATATGACCACGCATTTCTGATACACGTTGTAGACTTTCGAATTGATAAGATAGGTACTGCTTTTTCGTAATCTTTATTTATCATTCGTATGAAAATGAATAGGTACATTTTAAAGCGGTTAAACCGCTTCGTGTTGCACGTTTTGTCTGATTTTGGTGAGACCAATTGGTGAGAAACAAGAAAAACACCTATAATTCCAACAATGCTTACATTGTAAACTATACGTAATTATTTTTGTGTTGTTTTTTTTTTTAATTCAGCACTTAAATTACTTGTGAATTGGTTTTTAAATCCTTATTATTATCACAGCAGGAGAAGATCCCAAAAGTTCAATCTATTCATTCGCAAAACGTCTTCAAACTTAAACATTTCTCATATGACTCATAATTGAACCTATTTCTACCATTTTTCATTAACATAACTCATAATAGTGTACCATTTCACATGGCAGTCTTCATAGCATTTAAAACGGTTTGATAAAGTTAACATTACAGACAGTTGCCCAGGCGCCGTCGAGACGAGACTGCAATTGTCTCAGCGGGGCCCCATCTAGTTTTACTACTCATACTTGCACATGCAAGGAATGTTACTCTGTCTGCGTTTTTAGCGGAAGAATAATTTCCAACTCAATTCGATTTTGTTTCAAAGTAATAAGGTTTCTTAATGATGCATTAGTGTATGTTTACTTATCCTTTTTAACGCCTCGGCGTCGTAAAGGTTTTCGTGCCCTCAGTGCCACGTCTTCTATAGAAGACAAATATTCTATAGACATTAGTACTAAGTTATATAGTCATGGCGTGGACTGAGGGCACGAAATCGTTTATCTTCTATATGTGTCATTGGCGGTGAAAAGGTTAATAAATATTTTGGGACATTTTACACAGCACCCAGTCCCAAACTAAGCAGAGCTTGTACTATGGGTACTACACACTGGATATATAATGATAATGATAATGATAATGATTTTTATTTCTCTCTTCACAAAGGTAGGTACATAATATTTCTTATAACTATTACAGTGTTCTTTCCTTTGTGAGAGACTGGAGTCCGTACTAGGGAAACCCTGTGTGACAGATCACCAGGCCCTCACCCGGAATACATCCTAAGCATCCGAAACATCAGTTAATAGAAAAATTATCTTTAATAATACATGTGACTTTATATAAAATTCAAAAGAAAGATATGAGTGTGACAATTTTATATAGTGGTGAGTGGGTGGTTGTGTGTGTTGTGTGGTATGTGGGTAGTGTGGAGGAGAGGTGTGTGGATGGGGAGTGTGTGTTTGTGGGACTTACGTAGCGGAAAAAGGTTTATGAGTCATCCTTCTTACGAAGGAATTACCAATATATTTTCAGTAGTATCGTAGTCAAGGGTGTGTAGCCATTTAGTCAATACTTTCTTACATTGGGATTTATTCAGGGGATAAATTTTCAAAATTTGATTTATTTTATTATATAAATAACTTCCAAGAAATTCAAAATGTTTGTGGGAGAAACTAGTGGTAAATATAATAGTGGTGGGGCACACAGCGTGTTTAAGTCGTTTAGTTGCAAGAAAATTGGGAATATATTGTATTTGGGAGTGTTTTTTAAGTATGGTATTAAGAAGGAAAAGTTGTCGCACAGTTAAGAGGCCACAGCGTTGGTAGAGATCTCTAGTAGGATAAAGGAATGGTAGGAACTGACCAACTTTAAGAACTGCTCTTTGAGCTCGTTCTAGTGGCAGCATGATAGTCTTAGGTGCACCTCCCCATATAGTGATGCAGTATGTTAACAAAGATTGGCAGATCGCATAGTACACCATTTTTATAATTTTACTATCTGCAACATGACGAAGACTTTTAAAGATATATATCACTTTTCGGATTCTGGACTCGAGCAGCTTAATGTGTGACTTAAAGCTTAGACATTGATCAATCATAACACCCAAGTACTTGATCATTTCTGTCTTATTTAGTGCAGGACAAGAGCAGACATTGACACATGGATTGGGACAGAAATGAGCGATAATAGAGTGTTGGTCAGACGCTGGTAAGGTGTGATTTCTTAAGGAAAAAGTTATGTATTTTGTCTTTTCTACATTAAGCGTTAATTTATTATACCTAAGCCATGTGGAAACAGTATTAAATCCAGTCTGTGCATATCCATAAACCTCTGGCCACGTGTCCGCTTTAAATAGAAGTGCCGTATCATCGGCGAACGTAATGATCTTTCCGCTGGGCATGTTGAGTTCGCAGAGCTCATTAATATATGCGAGGAATAACGTTGGACCGAGAATACTACCCTGCGGAACTCCATGCACAATGGGAAGATCATCACTAACCCAATCTGCAATTCTAACTCTTTGAAATCTATTACTGAGATAATCAGCCAGCAGTTCCAATTGATTTCCTCTTACACCGAGCTTTTCCAGCTTATTTTGCAATAATGAGACAGAAACTGTGTCAAATGCTTTGGCCAAGTCCATAAATATAACAATGACCTTCTTCCTTTTATCTGAGTTATTTACAACAAAGTCTGTCAGCTCATGAATTGCGTCACTGGTTGAATAGCCACCTCGAAAACCAAACTGGGAGGATGAAAGTAGTGAGTTATCTTCCAAATATTTGATTAGACGCTGGTTGATAATCTTTTCCAGAATTTTAGATAAGGTCGGCAATATGGAAATAGGTCTATAATTATTGACACAGCTTCTGTCTCCACTCTTGTGAATAGGATGAATCTCAGCGAGTTTTAGATCGTTGGGAAATCTACCGGTGTCAAAAGCAGTATTGCAGATATATGTTATGGGAGGAACTAGAAGCTCCCTGTATCGCTTTAGAAAAGCAGCTGAAATGTTATCACGTCCGACAGAACAATCATTTCTTAAGTTGAGTATTAGCCTTTCAACCTCCTCATTATCGGTTGGAAGTAGTACTAATGAGTGGGTTTGGGACTTATCTGACAAGATAGGGTTACACACAGGAGGACATTTCTCGGCAAGTACCTTTCCAATATTGACAAAAAACGCATTAACATTATTCACCGAAGAAGACTCGTTTTTGTGATTTATAAGGTCCGTGGCATGTTCTTTTGATTTAGTCGTATTTGTTATTGATTTAATTGAATTCCATAATTTCTTATTACTTGTTTTAGCTGCTGTTTTAATTTCAGATTTTTCAAATTCAATTTTAACTTTTCTTAATATTTCGTTACAATGGTTCCTATATCTTTTGTACGTAGTTACTGACATCTCATTTTGTGGATTCTTTTTTAATTTCTGATGTAATTTGTCGCGGTTTCTCATGCACCTTATAATACTTATATATACTTTTTGGAACGAAGTTCCTTAAAGGGGTTTTCGGTAGGTGTGATTCGGGAGAAAATGTAGCGTCACGTCACGCTAATATTTGCGTTATACCCATAGAGTACTTTGAGTATACGAACATTGAGTTGTTAGCTGGCCTCACCTTTAAGCACCATCTGGTAGGTAACGTCATAGTGACAGCTGACTATTAAATAAAACATAAAAATAGACAAGTTTTACTTGGACTCGAACCTGGGACATATGGCCTCAGTCCGACGCATGTTTCCTGCCATTTATGCTTGTATTATAGTTGCAAAGTTTAGTATTGTAATGAACCGGTCAAAATATATGAATTTTAAGGATAACTATATATAAAGATAAGGGGTCCCCTGATCACACAGTTTTTTTTTTTCAGAATCCGAATTTTATAATTAAAATCGCTTCAAATTAAGTTCAATGATTAAGTCTGTAACTAGATTCAATTCTCAAAAGACCAATTTAAGTAGTCTTGGTATTTTCAAAAAATAGTTCAATTCATTTCTTCCACTTACTTAAAAATCCAATCTACTGACAAAAGGTCCTTCAGAGGTTTTTTGTATTCGCCATACAATGAACATTTCCTTCGCTAAAATTAGTTTGAAACTACAACGGAGTCACGTAAAATATTACTCAAATAAAAAGAGACTGTAATTCTCTCGCACTAGAATACCACGTCAAAGTCAATTATAAGATCGAACGCCTACTTAAGTCCTAAGTTTTGATGGAATTCGTGGTAGGGCTGAGGTCACACAAGCCTTGAATATTTAGGCCGAATTTTCGGTCCGAAACGTGCGTATTTAGGGTTGTGATACGTTTGAAATTGGGAATCATTCTTTGTTGAGAATTGAGGCGTGAGGAATTTCACAAAAGTGCGAAATAAGGATTTCAGTTAAGGTGCGTTTACACTTTTTGTGATAAGTAAACAATGTACATAAATACTGCTTTAGTGAACAAGATATTAGTTTTCTGAGTAGGTACCTACTGCATATGATATGCCAATTTCTTTCATTGCCACAAAATAAATAAATTACATGATTGGGGCAAATTTTTACTTCTGTTACAGGGCTCCTCCAAGTTTATGCCATTTTCACTTTTATTTTAATAAATATAAATTAATGTAAATCCTTATGGATATTATCAAGGGAAGGGAAAAGTGTTTCTAAATATTGTATTGTATAATTATGTTTGTTACTTTGTTTTTTTCGAAAAAACAAAAATACAGGCACTTAAGTATCAAGAATTTAGTAAAGCATCAAAAGCCAACATCAAAAGTCGAAAAAAATTATGTGTAAAAAGCCATCATGAGATATGCAATGGGCAATAGTGAGTGACAAAAACAATTTGAATTGCCCTTCCATCCCTTAGCTAATTTGATAATAATATTGTAAATTCACGGCAATTTTAAAACTTGATTGGTTCATTAGGGTTCCGTACCCGAAGGGTGCCAAACGGGACCCTATTACTCTCGCTACGCTGTCCGTCCGTCCGTCCGTCCGTCCGTCCGTCCGTCCGTCCGTCCGTCTGTCTGTCACAAGGCTGTATCTTTTGAACGGTAATAGGTAACCGGTTGAAATTTTCTCAGAATATTTGTTGGTATGAGGTGTATTACGACAAATACTAAAAACAAAAAAAAGTCTAAAACCAAAGGGGGTCCCCATACAACGAACCTCAAAAAACATGCATTTTTTTCAACGTTTTTGTTCCTGCTCTATCTTCAAAACAGTAATATACACCAGCGTAAAACTTGGTCAGATTATAGTGCATATCATGTAGTGTAGCAACAAATACTAAAAATAAGACAAACATAGACATGTGTGGTGATACCTGCGTAAGAAAGACATGCAAAAAATCATATTTCGCGCACTGTACGTTGGTGTCTTTTGATAAACTCTCGTTAATTAAATCAGTTTTTATGGGGTATCAGGTCGTTGAGAGGGACGGAATCCTTAATGCGCGAGTCCGACTCGCACTTGGCCGGTTTTTTTTATTTATTTTTCAGTAGCAACCCTACGCGTACAGTCACAATCCTTCCCGGTGATACATTTTGTCGACAGTGTCCCTTGCACGAATCCTGCTACATTACACGTACCTACGGCTGCCGTCGAACACTGAGCGCAAACGATTTTAAGCTTAGTGGTGGTTTACCGCAAAGTTTGCTGATAGTACCTATGGCTGCCGTCGCGTCGCGTCGAACTCGAACACTGAAAGCAAGCTATTTTAGCCCACCGCAAAGTTTGCTGATAGTACCTATGGCTGCCGTCTCGCGTCGAACGCTGAGCGCAAGCGATATTAGCCTTAGTGGTGGTTCATCGGAAAGTTTGCTGATAGTACTTAATTTATGATAGTAAAGCTATTCCTCACGGAACGTCGAGTGAAACAGTTCGTGATAACTAATAGGTTAACAGTCGTTACTAGTTAGCTACTATTTGTAATCTTCAAGCCCATATATTACGGGATGAGCACGATTCAAAGCGGTGGTGATGTGATCAATTAGCGTTGCTTGAACTGAAGTCAACCATTACTAAAGTTATAAATGACAACATGTTTGGCGCAGTGGCTGAACCATCGGTTGCTGCATGATGGGTTGTGGGTTCGATTCCCACACGGAACAAATACCTATTTTTGTCCACAGATAGTTGTTCTTCTGGGTCTGGGTTTTTATGCATGTGAAATTTGTTTGCAAAGGCATCCATGATATTATTATAAGATAATCCTAGTTAGGGGCAACTTTTGTGTCATAATTTCATAGGATTTCGCAACCAACCAATAAATCAATCAATCCAACCAACCAACACTGAAAAAAAAGAATGATTGATTTTACTAAATTCCGCGTAAATTTTATCAAATTCGCGGGTTAATATAGGTCCTACACACGAAATTGTTGATTTTACCAAATAGAACTGGTTGATTATGTAACCCATACGTTTAGTAAATTTACACATTTCATTTTGTTTATTCAACTAAAAAGTTCTGTATATTTCACATCGATTATTTTCGATATTTTACGATGAGATTTAGTAAATGTCACTTAACGTGTTATGTAAAATATGTGAAATTAATTTTGCTACATTTACTCATTTCATTTTGTATATTCAACTAAAAAGTCCTGTATATTTCACGTCGATTATTTTCGATATTTTACGATGAGATTTAGTAAATGTCACTTAACGTGTTATGTAAAATGTGTGAAATTAATGTTGCTACATTTACTCATTTCATTTTGTATATTCAACTAAAAAGTCCTGTATATTTCACGTCGATTACTTTTGATCTTTTACGATGAGATTTAATAAATACCACTAAACGTGTTATGTAAACAATGTGAAATTGATTTCGCTACATTTACTAATTTCATTTTGTATATTCAACTAATCCAGTCCTGTATATTTCACGGTGAGATTTAATGAATGTCACTAAATGTGTTATGTATAATATATGAAATTAATTTTGCTACATTTACTCATTTAATTTAGTATATTCAGCTAATCGAGTCCTGCATATTTCACGTATATTACTTTCGTCCATTTAACGATGTTGATTTAGTATGTTTAACTAAAAGTGTTTGGTAAAATATGTGAAATTAATTTCATACAATTTACCAGATATCTTGTTGTTGGTTTAGTATATTTTACTAAAAATATGCAAAACTGATTTTGTGATATTTACTCTTATGATTTCGTATCTTATATTAAATAAGTTTTGCATATTTTACGTAAGGTATTGTAATAAAATATGTAAAATTAGTATTGTAACATTTACTCATACCATTTCGTACATTTTAGGAGAGCACATTTCGTATACTTTACTTCACTTTTAGTAGTAAAATATACGAAATGCGCTCTCCTAAAATGTACGAACAGGATGTAGGTATATTCAATTAAACATGTTTCGCCATTATGCATGAAAGCTGTAAATTATTGGTTGACTGAAAATCTCTCGTAGCGTAATATACTGGGTGACTAGTGCGCATAACTTATAAGGATGTTCAGACCATCAAACTAATGGTCCGACTGAACGAAAATCCTCAAAAATTATGCGCACTAATAAAGTCACCGTGTATACTTTGTCGCCAGAGACTTGTAGTCAGCTGCCTAATTTACAGATCAGTAAACTATCAATAAAAAAATAAACGAAAGACAAAATCACCCGCCCGTGAGCGGTATCATATAGTACAAAATAAAACTGAAAATAAAAGAACATGTTTAGCAAAATTTACCAAAAAGTACTCCAATTATAACTGTTAAAAATACACATTTAAATGTTAAACAAATTAAATCTGAATTGTATGATAAAATGTTACAATAATTTTGTTCGGGTTATAACTAAAATAGTAAAAGAAAACAAAATATTAAATGAATAAAATTGAGTATATTATAATTGTTATCAAATTACTTTTACAATAAAACTTAAACAATTCACTTACAGGCGAGGTAATAACTGAAATATCACATAAAATAATCAACTAGTGTGTCACAAAACAAATGTGGCACAAAATAATCATATAAGGCTTTCAGGTTCAAAATGAACACTTCCCATAGTGTACACCGGTTTCAAAAGGTAGGTACAACACCCGAAATGTCCACTTCCGAAAAAGTACTTTTTCCAAAATGCACCTTTCCCCTAACGTACATTTCCCAAAATGTATCTTTTTCAAAATGTACATTCTTAGAACAGATAGGAATAACTGACTGAATATATTTTAAAGTACCAGGATCACATAAATATGGAGAAGGTTAACTTATTTTTATTTACTTTTTGTTAGAAGAATGTACATTTAGGGAAATGTACATTCCGGGAAAGGTGCATTTTGAGAAATGTACATTTTGAGAAGTGGACATTTCAGGAAATTTACCTTTTGAAACCGGTGTAAATTATGGGAAGTGTACATTTTGAACCTGGAGGAAAAAAGGAATCAATTTGAACAGATGTTTCATTGTTCACAGTGCCTTCAATAAGAGCCCTTATTTGCAACAAGTCATACTGAATTGGGTATTTGACTTGAGAATGGATTCTACGATTGTAGGTTTAAAAGAGCGCAAAAGGATAGCAAAATAAACCTCTACGCGAAATTTTGGCTCAATTTGACGAATTTTACTATGATTTCTAAGACTCCAAATTTGGTAAAAAAAAATCATCTAATGGCAAAATAGTGTTGATTATTATAATCCATACGTAATTACAAATAATGTTGTTATTGATTTTTTAAATGTTTACACATCAAACAAATCATCACTAAGCAAAAACATCACTTTCTTTTGCGGCCGCGCGGTGTGAAATGTGACGTCACAGAATAGTGACGTCACATTTCACAATTTGCTTCCCTTTCTGCTCTATTATACCTTAAAAGTATCCATTCTTAAGTCAGATATCCAATTGTGTGATACTGTTACTGATTGAGAAAAAAATTAGCAACGCGTAACAAACAGTATTACTGGATGCGAATTTTTATTCTCGTCTAGTAACATGTGTTAGTAAATGGTTCATATTTATCTCTTAGAGCAGTTACCTAACACCGTTACTTAAAGAATATTTTTTCACGTTCAGATGATGAAGGAGAAGAATAAGTATGAACCATTTACTAACAAGTGTTACTAGATGAGAATAAAAATTCGCATCGAGTCACACTGTTACTCGTTGCGAATTTTTTTCTCAACCAGTCAGTGTGACACGATTCAGTGCGACTCGTTGCGAATAAAGGAACAGAATAGCATTTATAATACAACATAAGAAGACTGCCATAGAAACCAGAGAGAACAAAATGAAAACGTACACAGACCAACATCAATAGATTATAATTTTAATTAAAATTTGCTTTAACCCAAAATAAGTTTTTTTTCTTAATGTACATATTTATATTTAAATGTACTTAAAACTAAGGTTGGGGTAACCTCTTACAAAAGGCCCGTCGTAAAGGATGTCCAGAAGGGATCATTTACAATCATGTGACTCTAAGGGTAGTTAGATATGCTGACCCATTCTCCAATAAAAAGAAAGAATTATCCGCCCACAATGTCCAGCATACCAACGCCATACAAAACCTTAATATTATATGTACATATTTATATTTAAATGTACTTAAAACTAAGGTTGCGGTAACCTCTTACAAAAGGCCCGTCTTAAAGGATGTCCAGAAGGGATCATCTTCAATCATGTGACTCTAAGGGTAGTTAAATATGCTGACCCATTCTGCAATAAAAATAAAGAATTATCCGCCCACAATGTCCAACATACCAACGCCATGCAAAACCTTAATATTATATTACTTAACATTATTGGTAAGTTTACATCTAACGCAGTTACAATTCAGCTTTATACTATATCAATACATACAAAAAATATTTCTAAGTTTTATCAAAATATGCTAAATAATTCTTACAGTCAAATCCTACTTATCATATTAACCACGCTCTGGTACCATGTTGGAAATGTCACGGCGTAGTATGATAATACTAGTTACTCAACACTCGTATAGTCGTTTCACACAGACGAACACATAAATCAAATAAACATGTTTAAATAAACTATAGGTACGATGGAAACAAATTAGACTTTTTTATCATCAATTCCTTAAAAATGTCTTTGGATTATGTACAAAATAAAATGTTTGGCACAAAATAGAAATTTCAGTCTAAAAAGGTTTTAAGACAGATCTGCCATAAAACAAGCTACACTTGATTTTTTTAAATCAGATTTGCAATCAATTCCGTAAAAATATTTTTGGATAAAGGTCCACACGTTAACACACTCTGTCGGGTACTCTAAATTGAAAACATGGAAAATTTTAAAGCATACATCTACTGCTTTTAGTAGGGTGTCGATCTTATAAAAGACTGATTCATAATGGACATAGTAATCGGTTATTTCTTCCATCGATGACCCTACCACGACTATCAGTGGTTGGCAAGTAAGTCCTTTGGCCAAGTGTTCATCCTGACGCAGCTTGATCTTTGTTACTATTTCGCTCTGATTCTGTAATAGAACAAATACAAGGTTGAACAAATACAAATATAAAAGATGTTCTGAGTCATAAATAATCTACTACACTGAACCCATTGCCTGTAAACTAATGCTGATTTCCTCACGATGTCTTCCTTCACCAAAAAGCAAGTCATAATAAGAAAAAAACGAATCGGCTACCACAGGTAAATACTTTGTATTATTTATTTTTTAATTTATTGCGCACTTTATTTACTTACCGCGACATGTAAAATGAAAGCCTTTTCTGATTCAGCAATGCTTTATAATATTTTTTCTTCTTTTCTTCGGTTTTAACTGGAATTTTAATGGTGGGTGGCATCTTCGAACTCATCAGTTTTAGGTAAACATAATCTCTCACATCTGGAAGGAGTTAAAAATTATTATAAAGCTAAGCCTGTAAAAATGAGGACTGTCTATTATCTGTTTATTATTTAATATAATGAAAATAAATTAGTACCTACTGACCTGGTGTGGTACTATCGTCGTTCAAAGTTTTCAGATTATCCACGTAACTTTTTATTTTACTGTAAATTGGCAATTCTTTTTCCATGAATATTGGCCACTTTTTGAACGATTCTAGGTCATGGTTTGGGTACATGAATTCAAAATCTAATTCAACCTAAAATAATAAAATTGAATGATTACCTACGCATAATTTTTTGTCTTAAACATAAAACCTATACTGTTAAATGGCATAAATATCAATTAGCATAATATTTATTATCAAAAATTCTAAAAGCATAATATCATAAGGTCGAATTTTGTCAAGCATAAATATTGAAAAAAAACATATAAAAAAACAAAAAACAAAAAACTTAAATATTTAAAAAATATATTAAATATTTAATAATAAATTATACGAACAAGTTTGTAGCCCAAGCTTGCTTTGATTGAAGCCCACTCATTAAATAAGTCCTGGATGGTTTTATCTTTTCCAGATAAATCTTCTTTTCGCAATGTCCTTGTTAGTTTCCACTTCTCCACAACATCTACCCAAGGCTCTTTATTAAATTTCAACCATTGCTTCATATTATTAAGATCTTCAAGTGATACATTTTGGGGCTCTTAAACAAATAACATTCTATGTCCATTAAAATTGAACTCGTAAAACTGTGAATGTGAGACGTTAAGATAAGAACTCACAAAGCAGATTGTTTAGTTGAGTTCCACCGCGGTCGCCCGCCAACCGATCGCAGAGCGCGCGGGCGCAACCCGCCGAGGCTGCGGGTGACCGCGGTCCGAGCGATTCTACTGGTTGCCCGTTCGGAGCGGCATTTAGGCACATCACGTCCACTTCGCATTTGATCCACTTGGTCCAGTTCGCGAAACGTCCATTTCGCATTTGGTCCATTTCGCAGATTGTTATTTCCCATTTGATAATATTTCACATAAATATGGGAAATGGTAAATGTTTTTTTGTTCTTTTTTTCATATTCTGCAAATGTCAGATTTTTATTTTTACTGCGACATAATAAGAAAAGGAAAAAAATAATAATAATATAAAGTGATTGAAAATATAGAAGCTAACCTTTTCTGCGAAATGGACCAACTGCGAAAGAGACGTGTTTTCGGAAAGTGGACCAAATGCGAAGTGGACTTAATGCGACTAAACGATTTTTCATACAAGCAAAATGATTTTCAAACCCGATAGTGCAAAGTTGAAATGTTGAATAATATACCTTCATGAGTTTCAGTTATGGTAATGGTGGATGTTTCGTGTTTCTTTATGAGTCCTGATTTTCTTAAAATCCTTCTTTGGTTATGGTACCGGTCTACCAATTTCCCTCTTGCTGGAATATATGACTTCCCATATTTTCTAATATGAACATAATATGCATCCTGAAAAATTGTTTGTAATGTAGTAAATTCCAATTTGATTTTTTTTCAGATATTACCATTACTTGATATTCTCATCGACCAAAATTGCTGATAGGTAGCAGAGCAATTTTAATAGGGTAGTTTTCAAATATTTGAAAACCGCTTATATATATTTAAAGATTGGGACGAACGATCCAACAGAAAAATAAAATAAATAAATTAATTAATGTATTTTTCTCCATGAAACCAATTAATAAAATAAACGGTTTTTAAAAATTTGGAAAATACCCTATTTCCAGTGTAAGCGCTCCTTGCAACAATCTGGTTATTGATCTGGAACACTGAAGGAAAAACTGAAACATTTAAAAACATTATTTTAAATAACGTTTCTGAGCCCTGGCGACGAGTTGCAAATGGGAAGAGTGCGCACAATCCGAGAAAATTCAAGACTATACATGGTATGCTATCCATACTATACAACGACTGTTACTATATTACCATAATACTACTAGAGTAGAACCAATATACTATTATCTAATCAATCTACCATACCAAAATATTTTTGCAATAAAAATATAACCTTCGACTCGAATGGGAAAAATTTAACAATTTGACTGGACATGTCCTCATAATTTTTTGCATCCATCGAACCCTTCCTTTTTATGAAGTATTCTATAATACATTTTAATAAATTGTTTCTTATAGTTGTATCATCAATCTTCTTGTTCATATACTGAAGGCATATTTGTCCGATACTAGTGGTCTTCAGAATTTCTTTTAAATTAAAAGACTAGTGGGAGAAAAAAAAATAGGACTTATACACAGAAATGGTAAAAATAGTCAGTGTTATTACAAAAAAAATTTAAACAATGCTGTACATTTTTTGACAATATTGTTTGAAAGAGACAACATCACATTTAAACAGGCGTCTAAGTTAAAGTGTTTAAAAATCTTTTGTAATAACACTAAGTAAATTAAAAAAAAACAATAAAACTATCAATTGGAAAGATATGGATAAAAAAAGATATGAAATCAAAGTTAACTTCACTACAGACATGGAATCAAATTCGACTCACTGGGAAATAAAAATCACAATACATCATCCTGGGACCATGTTCTGGCTCCATCATCAGACCCGAAACATCACCTCATCACAAAGCACTCTTTAAAACCAATCTAACGAGCCCTAACACAGTGAGTTTCCGGCTACCAGGGTTCAGAGATCCTGTGGCCACCTTCCGACTCCATTCATCGTCAGACCATGAACATCACTTTACTTCATCACAAAGTGCTCTTCAAAACCATTCTAACGAGCCCAAACACAGTGAGTTTCTGGCTCCATCCATCATCAAATCCTGAACATCACTCATCACAAAGCGCTATTCAAAACCAATCTAACGAGTCTAAGCCGCTGGGTTTCCGGCTATTATGGTACAGATCCTGTGACCACTTTGATTTTTTTATTAAAAAATAAAGAATTAATCGTACATACATAATAATTTATGATAATTAAAAGATTTGCAATGAAGAAATTGAATTGAATTGAATCAAAAACATAAATGTGAAAGTACGGACAAATTCTTTTTCACAAAAAAAGAAATCAAGTTCAACATAGGTAAGTACCCCAACACACATACAACATAAGTACTTACAAGTGAATTTCATGAGTTTTTTGTCGATTGACCTTATTAGTTCTTCCATATTTCCTGACTGTTCTTAATCCTATGACCAAACTAACTTACAAAATTGGAAGAAAAAAAATAGGTAACGAAAAAAGACAAACACAAAAAGGCAATAACATTGACTCACTCCTGGAAAACTGGCCATAGCCATACAGCAGGGAAATTCTTCTAGTATTATGGCCATTTGTAGCAGGAACAACATAGGGCGGGCTTTTTAATAGATAACTTATTTAATTTTGTAGTAGGTATTTATGGTATCTGTTATTAACAAGGCAATTTCAAAATAAAGTGTAAAAAACTAACCTCTTCGTTCGAAGTAGCACAAGAACAGCCACTAGCCGCAGAACTATAATCGTTGCCCACATGCCCCATAGAATCCTTATCTGATTCTATTGATTCTGTGTCTAAAGAACATGTTTTCTGTAAAAATTAAGATAAGATACCTATGTTATTTTTTTTTTTATTAATGTGAAAAAACTATTTCAAGTTGACTCCAGCTGGATCAGTGCTCATACTATTAAGAGCAGTTGATCTGAGATACATTAGTAACATTTCTACCAAGGGCACGCCGCAATAGCGGCGGTAAGGCCCGTCATGGAGGAGTGGCTGGAGAGGGGCTATGGCGCCCTCACCTACCGGCTGACGCAGATACTCTCGGGGCACGGTTGCTTCGGGAAGTATCTGTGTCGCATAGGCCGGGAGCCGACTCCCGAGTGTCATCACTGCGGGAGCTGCCTTGAGGACACGGCGCAGCACACACTGGCGGAATGCCCAGCTTGGGCCACGCAGCGCCGTGACCTTATAACTGCAGTAGGCGGCAGCGATCTCTCGCTTCCGGCTGTTGTTTTGGCTATGGTTGGGAGCGAGAACGCTTGGGAGGGCGTCGTCTCCTTTTGCGAGGAGGTGATGCTCGCTAAGGAGGCGGCGGAGAGGGTTCGAGAGGCAACGACCTCCCTCCCCACCCGCAGGAGACGGACCGGGCGTCGCAGGAGGGCGTACGCCGACCTCCAGCCACCCTAGGAGTGGGCCTGCGGGCGGCGGACTCGGGGTAGCCCGCCACCCGATCAGTCAAGGCCCGTGACGGTGGCGCGTCGTGTTCCGCGCGCGCCAGTCAAGAGAAGGGTGCGGCCGATGATGCCGCACGGGGAGAAGGGGCTCGCCTACTAGTGGCGAGCCGGGACCTGCCGGGGATGGTTGGACGACTATAAGTTTCCCACACCCCCGGCCAATGGTTGGAAGAGGAACACCGTGGTGGTTTTAGTCGGTAAGAGTCCGAAACTGGCTCCGCCTTCCCCGGGCGGAGTGCGTCCGTGAGGATTTCCCCACGAAAAAAAAAAAAAAAAAAAAAAAGTAACATTTCTACCAAAACTAAAAATCTTTAAAATAATAATCTTTACTAATATTATAAAGCTGAAGAGTTTGATTGTTTGTATGTTTGAACGCGCTAATTTCAGGAACTACTGGTTTGAATTGAAAAATTATTTTTGTGTTGGATAGTCCATTATTTGAGGAAGGCTTTAGGCTATATATAGTTATGCAAGGTACATAGAACAGGCAGCCGCCGTTGGATGGCGACCGCGTACTTTACGATAAGACTGACCTGTTAGGGCGAAGGTACCTATTCTACCATTCTAAGTTGATAATAAGTAGGAACTTAGAACTTACCTTGAAATACAGCTTGTGTTTCCTTCGAGACTCCCCAGGAATCGAGAAGTGCTATCGCGAACTTGGAGTCTAATGTAAATCCTAACGTATTTTGTGACGTCGAGTCCATTTTCACTCACTATGAACTACTATTACTCTAGCGTAACTATGAATGATTATATCCAACTAATCCAACACAGAGCACCGCGCACGTGTCACACGCACGCCCCGACAACCGACCGACCGAGAACAGTGTTGCCAACGAGATATTTTGAATTCCGCTATGCAAGTTGGAATTTTTCCGCCAAAAATCCAACAAAATTATATATTTTATTTACGATTACTTCATCGGGTAAATCGCACGATTAACATGCCTTGGCATTTTTTTCAGTCCAAAATGTATTTAGAAATGGTATTGACCATATTTTCTGTACTTCATTTCCATTATTTAGATTTTACGTTATTTCTGTAGATGCTCGGAACAAATGAGGGAGAAGCATGTTTTCGTGTCCGCATAAAAGTTTTTTGATTTTATTTTCATGATATTATAAATCTTAAAATCAGAAGTTTATCTAATGGCGGTAGCTTCTTGGCATAATTATGAGTTTTATACGAAACGCTCAAGGGTGTCAGCGCGACACCCTTTCTTATCTTGTTCAGTAGTGTCAAAATATCATGAAAATTAAAAAAAAACTTATGCGGACGCGAAAACACGGTACCTACAACCCAAAATCTACAGGAATACTATTTGTCACGCTAAAAACGTCCGGACATGATATGATCAGTAGGTACACAAAATGTCTAAAAAATCGGCCAAGTGCGAGTCGGACTCGTGCACAAAGGGTTCTGTACCAATCGTTATTAATATCGAGCAAAAACGGCAAAAAATCACGTTTATTGTATGGGAGCCACCTTTAAATATTTATTTTATTCTGTTTTTAGAATTTGTTGTTATAGCAGCAACAGAAATACATCATCTGCGAAAATTTCAACTGCCTAGCTATCATACAGCAGCCTATGATACAGCCTGGTCATAGACAGACAGACAGTGAAGTCTTAGCAATAGGGTCCCGTTTTTACCCTTTGGGTACGGAACCCTAAAAACGTTTAATTTTAGTCAAAATTATTCCCGTCATTACCTACGTCAAATTACTTATAATAAAATTAAAAAGGGCGGAGAGGTGTTAATCTGGCAACTCTAAGTCGTATCGAGTCGAGAAAGTAAAGTTTTCATCACTTTACTAGGATATAAGTATAATATGTTCAATGATTACGACTGAAGGACATGTATCCATGGTCATGAATAAATTAAAAAAAAAAAAAAAAAAAATCGAGTCGAGAACGCGAACGCAACGCGAATATTTGGAAGAATAGGTATGACGTCACGTCAAATGACGTTAAAGTTTAGTAAAATCTCAAAGATGTTTCGTAAAATCAATATTTTAATTAAGTAACATGTAGGTTGGTAATATGACGTCACGTCAAATGACAATAAAGTTTAGTAAAAACTCAAAGATGTTTCGTAAAATCAACATTTTAATTAAGTAACATGTAGGTAGGTATATTGGTATTAGAGTAAAATCGCTACTTTTTTAATATTTAATCTTCATCATTTCTGCCGAAAGACGTCCACTACTGGACATAGGCCTCCCCCAATTAAGGGGGGGATATGCCATAATCGCCACGCTTGGCAGGCGGGTTGGGTTGTTGATATTTAATCTTACTAATATTATAATTACCTATGCGAAAGTTTGTGAAGATGTTTGGATGTTTAGATGTTTGGATGTTTGTGACTCAATCACACATAAACAGCTTAACGGATTTGGATGAAATTTCGCACACATATAGAATATGATCTGGATTAACAGAATACTTTTGATACGGATGATCTCCAAGATAAACTGGTCGCAGCTTCCCCAGGTAAAATTCAACGGAATTGCTATTCCGATAAGCGAAAAAGTCAAGAACCTCGGGGTTTGGATTGACAAACATCTTTCTTGGGGTCCACAGCTGCAGGACGTAAGTCGCAAAATTTTTGCATCTGCCAAATTTTTGAGACGATTGCGGAACTTTCTTCCAACTGCCACTAAAACTGCGCTTGCGCAATCTCTTTTACTTCCTATCCTTGACTATGCTGATGTCAGTTATCTCGATCTCACTGAGGCACAACTAGATAAACTTGAGCGACTTCAAAACTTTTGCATATGATTTATATTTGGCTTGCGTAAATATGATCACATTTCTGAATTTCGTACAAAGCTCAAGTGGCTTCCCATACATCTTCGCCGGAATTCTCATATCTTGTTTCAGCTCTATAGTATCTTGTTTAATCCTACCAATCCTCCAATCCTTTTCCGAGATAAAATGTAGGTACCTAACGGCCAAAATTAATATCCAATCTATCCACGATTTACCCTACTAGAGATAGAAATTTGACATATTTTGTATCGAGCTAATGTCAAATTCCTATCTCTAGTAGGGTAAATCGTGGATAGATAGACGCATAAGCGTGATTGAGTCACAAACATCCAAACATCTTCACAAACTTTCGCATTTGTAATATTATAGGATATCTGACGTTTTGTTAAAAAAAAATGGGTACCAAATGAAAGGGCCTAATAAGTACTTTTCAAATATACAGGGTGGCAGGGACATCGACGCGCAAACTGTACTTAACCGTGAATTCAGCACACGATTGTAGACCCTCTAGCGAAGAAATTTTTCGTCGGTTATCAAAAAAAAAACATCAGTTTCACAGAAAAGTGCAATACCTACGCACGCGGTCAAAATGTATGGAACATCAACTTTTTTTTTAATAACCGACAGAAACTTTCGTCGGGAAGAACTGACTTCGAAACTCGTTCTGTTGTTTAAACAAAAGTTCTTTGTTGATTTTATTTACAAGCTTGCGTAAAATTAGCATATTTCTAATGTCAATTATATTAAATATATCTCATAATTTGTGTCAAGTATAATCAATCTTCCGATTTGTTAGTTTTTACGAACAACTATAGTAGAGTAGCAAGCGACACCTATCGGATATCTGGAGAACTGTGTTGTCGTACTGTTGTTTAAACAAAAGTTCTTTGTTGATTTTATTTACAAATTTGCGTAAACTTAACATATTTCTAATGTGAATTATATGAAATGTTTCTCATAATTAGTGTCAAGTAAAATAAATTTCCTAATTTGTTAGATTTTACGAACAACTTTAGTAGAGTAGCAAGCGACACCTATCGGATATCTGGAGAACTGTGTTGCTAAACTCGTACTGTTGTTTAAACAAAAGTTCTTTGTTGATTTTATTTACAAACTTGCGTAAAATTAACATATTTCTAACGTCAATTATATTAAATGTATCTCATAATTTGTGTCAAGTAAAATCAATTTCCTAATTTGTTAGATTTTACGAACAACTTTAGTAGAGTAGCAAGCGACACCTATCGGATATCTGGAGAACTGTGTTGCTAAACTCGTACTGTTGTTTAAACAAAAGTTCTTTGTTGATTTTATTGACAAGCTTGTGTAAAATGTACATATTTGTAATGTCAATTATATTAAATATATCTCATAATTTGTGTCAAGTATAATCAATCTTCCGATTTGTTAGTTTTTACGAACAACTTTAGTAGAGTAGCAAGCGACACCTATCGGATATCTGGAGAACTGTGTTGTCGTACTGTTGTTTAAACAAAAGTTCTTTGTTGATTTTATTTACAAATTTGCGTAAACTTAACATATTTCTAATGTCAATTATATGAAATGTTTCTCATAATTTGTGTCAAGTAAAATAAATTTCCTAATTTGTTAGATTTTACGAACAACTTTAGTAGAGTAGCAAGCGACACCTATCGGATATCTGGAGAACTGTGTTGCTAAACTCGTACTGTTGTTTAAACAAAAGTTCTTTGTTGATTTTATTTACAAACTTGCGTAAAATTAACATATTTCTAACGTCAATTATATTAAATGTATCTCATAATTTGTGTCAAGTAAAATCAATTTCCTAATTTGTTAGATTTTACGAACAACTTTAGTAGAGTAGCAAGCGACACCTATCGGATATCTGGAGAACTGTTTTGCTAAACTCGTGCTGTTGTATAAACAAAAGTTCTTTGTTGATTTTATTTACAAACTTGCGTAAAATTAACATATTTCTAATGTCAATTATATTAAATGCATCTCATAATTTGTGTCAAGTATAATCAATCTTCCAATTTGTTAGATTTTACGAACAACTTTAGTAGAGTAGCAAGCGACACCTATCGGATATCTGGAGAACTGTGTTGCGAAACTCGTACTGTTGTTTAAACAAAACTTCTTTGTTGATTTTATTGACAAGCTTGTGTAAAATGTACATATTTCTAGTGTTAATTATATTAAACGTATCTCATGATTTGTGTCAAGTAAAATCAACTTTCTTATTTGTTAGTGTTACGAACAAATTTAGTATCGTCACCTGTTGGAAATTTAGAGAACTCTTACGAAAGTATTTTACAAACATTCTTTAGTGTATTCAAATATTTGTTTGATAAATTTTACTATACTTAAAATAGTTTTCGTCAATCTGTTTTGTTATGTAAAATCAACAAAGTGGATTTTGTTAAATTCACTCTTGTTATAGTAAAATTAACTATGAAAAGGGTTGAGTATGGCAGTTCATTAGTCAACCTACGCTACTTTAGTACATTCAACAATTCTTTTTTTTCAGTGAACCAACCAATTGTAATAATATACGCGATGTTTTTTATAACTTTTTGTAATTAAAAATAAAGGATAGAAAAACTTGCTTGCAAGCAGGATGGACCTGCAGTCAATATTCAATAATGTACTAAGCTACAAGTACCCCATAGAACCAGAAGTTGCAACTTCGAATCTTGCTTACGAGTCTTACGACTGACTGTTTGCTTTTCACAATACTTTAGATTTCGGCCCGCTTGCGTTATACTAAGTTTACACGAGTTTAGTACTTGTCAATAACGCAACTTGTCACTTAGTAAATAGGATTGCCTTCTATTTCTGGAACTTGCACTTTCACTAATACTAATCACGAATTCAGCCGTTCACACGATGGGTATTAGATGTCAAGTACTAGTTTTACTAAACTCGTGTAAACTTAGCTTTAAGGCTATAAAAAAAAACCTTTATTTTCAGACAAAGTCTATAGTGTTAGTAACAATTTGCTTAATATCTAGTGTTAGTAAACAAAGTAAAGTAAGGAGTACAATAAGAAGTGTTATAAAAAATTGAATTGAATTTAAATACAAATTTGAGTATTGCTTATTAGTATCCAAAACTAATTAGTCATTCTATCAAGCCTTTGATGTTAAAAATGATTGACTGAATTATTCAGCGTTCCTTTAAAGAAGTTTACAAGTCCAATATTGACTTACCAACTTTAAACAACCATGCTCGTAAAGTCAAAGAAACACTAACATACCAACTCGGATAGTTTATCAAATCCCATCTCGAACAATGGTCTGTCTGTTTACGTCTGACACTTCAGAACAGCCCCAATAGTCTTCAACAAAGTTACCCTCACTACTCAGAGGCTGTTTAATATAAACAGTTTGATTGACGTGGCGACCGCACTCGGTGCAAGGGTTATTAACATGCCTCTTCCAAAGTTATGTGCGCCTAGTACTATTGCCAACTTTTTGGGTTTTATTTGTTTCATTAAAAGAAGAATGCATGTAGTAAACTTTAATCATGTTTGTTCTAAAGTTTATCAATACCTACTCAAGAAAGTGTTCCTTCCTAATTAATACTTTGATTGACGTAGCGAAAGCACACTCGGGAGCCAAGGGTTTATTAGTAAGCCTCTTTCAGAGTTATGTTCTCCTAGTAGTTCTTGCAACAACTTGGGGTCTGATGCGTTGGATAGTTTCATTTGTTAGGAATGCATGTAGGTTTTCTTTATTTATTTGGAGTTTGGCGTAGCATTAATTATTATATCTTTCAAAGTTATATGCTCTTGGTAGTTCTCTCAAGTTTTTGGGATTCCATTTTCGTTTTTTTTTTTACGCTTATTTATTTCAAAATGGGTAAGTTAGTTTGTCGTATCCGTCCGTTTGCTTGTTCTACTTCTTCAAAACTCAACTTTTGATGAAATATAGAGATAATCCTGTAAAGTTTGAAGAAGAGGTACCTATGGTCAAGTATGTGAATCTTGGAATTTATATTGACAAAAATCTCTCTTGGAATCATCAGATGCAGGAAGTCAGTAGTAAATTATTTGCGTCTGCGTGGTCCTTGAGACGACTACGCAATTTTCTCCCTACTGCTACCAAAACGGCGCTTGCTCAATCCCTCCTTCTCCCTATTCTTGACTATGCCGATGCCAGCTATTTAGATCTTACTGAGGCACAACTAAATAAGCTTGAGCGACTTCAAAATGTTTGTATCAGATTGATATTTGGCTTACGCAAATATGATCATGTCTCCGAATTCCGCACTAAGCTCAAGTGGCTCCCTATACGTCTTCGCCGGAATACCCATATTTTATCACTTCTCTACAGTATTCTGTTTAATCCCAAGACCCTCCTTTATCTCAAAGAACGTTTCAAGTTCCTTCATGACACACATACACGATACTTAAGATCATCGGAAAACTTGGGGCTTCTGATGGCAATGCATTCTACAAAATTTTATGATAAATCTTTTACTGTTCAGGCTGTGCGTCTGTGGAATGAGTTACCTGTGTCTATACGGCGAGCTCAGTCACTGTTTTCATTTAAAAAATTAGTTAAAGAATACTACCTTTCCAAATAAATTGTAATTTATTAAGACATTGCCTATGTATCCAATATCTATTCTAAATTGTAAGATTATTTATATATATATTATATATATTTATGATACCTATATGTGTAATATATTTTGTGCTATTTATTTATTTTAGTTTAGTAGTACGCCACGGACCATTATCTAGATCTTACGTCTTCTTTGTCCATCCAAAGGTTGTCTGGAAGATATCGCTTTTAGCGATAAGACCGCCCCATGTACCCATAATTTGTACGTTGTTCCTGTTTACTACTATTTTCATGGTGTACAATAAAGTATATTCTATCTATCTATCTATCTATGTATTCAAGTTGAAGTTAAGTCATTTTGGTAACTAACAAGTTCAAAATATTAAATTACTAACCTAAGTGAAGCCCCCCTAGATTTCAGATTTTTTATCGGCCAATAATATTACTCGATTCTTAATCAATATGTATATGTGTACGCACACCGGTAGACCCAATTTCCCATACAAAAATTATATTACCCAACTATCGGCCAATAGTTTAGTCTGCGGGGGTTCTAACATTTTGATTGACGTAATGAGACCGCACTTGGTGCAGGGCTTAGTTATTAGCAAGCCTACTTCAAAATTATGTGCGCTTGGTAGTTCTGTCAACTTTGGGACTTGGCTTTATTTGTCAGTTTATTTAGATGAGAGAACGCATATGGCTTAAACTTACTTTGTTTCTTTGTTTATGTAGATGTAACTTCTAAATTACTCATCAAGGAAATTTCGCACTTACTGTAAGAATAATTAAAGCAAGATTTCTTATATGTAGTCGTAGTATAGCATGAAGTCAATTATATTGTTTATTTGTTTATCTTATGAATAATGCCAATACATTATTATCAATATCTCTTGTTGTAAATTACTTTACTTAGATTAAATTTTTAATAAAAGTTGAACTTTACTACAAAATTGCGAAGATGTCGTCGTATCATCAACTAGCAAGATCAAACTAGCTACAAGGGTTGATATTCCGGTGCTTCTTGTAAATTTATGCGTGCCTGGTAATTCATTCAATTTGTGTAGTCACTAAGTCGATTATGGGGTAGACAGAGGAGTAGAAAATTAGGCGGTAATTGAAAGGATAGATCAAATTTTGTCTGTTTTGCTACAATAAAAACCAGTACGATGTATTGAACGAAACTGGCAACCGAAATTGATTTGATTATTTCTATCTTATCGCATATATTTATTTCTTGACAATATTGGTAAGAAAATTGAACATTTGATAAGTATTTAATGAATCCTTAACGATTTATCCCAAGTCACCATAATTTAAAAATCACACTTCGGTGAAATCAAGTAAAATAATACTTTTTTACTGACTACAACATACAAAAATTCTAATAAACCTTTATACGCGGAAGAAACCTAATAATTAGCATTCCTTTAACTTTGACTTAAAAGAAATCATTAAACAACATGAGAGTAGGAATCTTATTAAATTGCCACTCATTTAATGGCCTCCATCGTCCGAGATAAATTGGAATACTTGTTTTAATCAAAGTAATAAATATTTAAATCTTCACTAGCCCACGTCCACGGCTTTGTTCGGTTGAGAGAGCTAACATTTTATGACCTATTATTCTCTGAATCTGAAAGGATATGACTGGAAAAATTGCCCTGAAAACCAGCTAGCTTTTGAGTTATGCATGTGAGTAACAAAGCTCTTGTAATGAGGATTTTAAAATAAATATTTTTTTATTCACAAAAAGTTTTACATCAAACATCTGTAAAGTCCCTGACTTCTGAGCTAGGTACTACAAACCTGTGTTACAGAAGTCAGTGTCTTCTCCCATTAGTTTAACACAAATAGTGAGTATAAATTACAGTTTACAAAATTTATTTGTGATGTGGACTAAGTGTTGTGTTTGTGTGAGTGTGTGAGCGGTGTTCGTGTAGGTGTGGTGTGGGTGAGTGTGAGTATGAATCTGGAGTGAATATACATGGGCGCAGAAAGCAATAATATTTGTGTTTGTTCATAATCTAGTTCTAATAGCCAATTCTTAATCATAGTTTTGGTTTCACGACTTATGAGAATATTAAAACTTATTACTCTTTTATGGTCAACTAAGACAGTAATAATGCTCTCGTATTAGTATAATAATTTTCTGTTGTAAAACTTCTCAAGGAATTGAGGGAGGCCTTTGCCCAGCAGTGGGACAGTACAGGCTAACAAAAAAAAAAAAAAAAAAAAAAACTTCTCAGTATAATAATATATATTTGTATTGCTCGCAGAACGGATGGCCGATGGGGCAGTAAAGTTCTGGAGTGGCGACCGCGTACTGGAAGGCGCAGCGTGGGTAGGCCCCCCACAAGGTGGACCGACGACCTGGTGAAGGTCGCGGGAATCCGCTGGATGCGGAAGGCACAGGACCGGTCGTTGTGGCGATGCTTGGGGGAGGCCTATGTCCAGCAGTGGACGTCTTTCGGCTGAAATGATGATGATGATGATGATAATAATATAACGTATTTTTAAATAACTCAAAACCTGAAACTGGTTTCATCAGAATCGAAAGTAGAATGAATATAATTTCAATAACTTTGGGTTAATTTTTACCAACAAAAAGCTTTTGTATCATGCCAAGTCCAAAAGTTTTTACAACGCTACGCTGGGCGTGAAACTGATGCCTATATAGGTGAACAGGACACGTCATATTAAATTTATTATTATCCTTTTGAAAATGCCGCGAAGGTACGGTTGGGGCGAGCGGGGCGCATCGATATTAAGTATGACAGCAAAAATTACCAATATCTTCTACAATAATTTATGAAAATAAATAAAAAATTGCCATATCTATTAATTTTACAAATTAATTGGAGTGTCTGAGGTTACCCGCAAATATGTGGGGTAGGAAGGGTGAAATGTGAAATGTATTCTGATGAGTTGAACGCGCGGGTAGCGGGTAGGTGGGCTATGCAGACCAACGCCACCAAGTCGATCAGACAAGGCTGGTATGCACCAAATATGTAATATGTATGTATCAATGTGTATGTGTAAATATATGTAATATTTTAGTCGGTTCCTTTGTTATATTCAGATAATGTTAATAAAATTTCCTTTTCTCCACTTATGATTTGTTGTAAAGTTTTACCAAACACAAGGGCTTTCTTTTATTTAGTTGTCTCAGATTTTTGGTGTAACTGACCAAACATTACATACAAAGCATTGGTTATTATTAATTAGGTACATAGATTATTTACACTCTGCAATTTAACTACAAACAATTACTACCAATTCTTGGTCGTAAGGAAATTAAATGTCACTTTGATTGACTGACAGGCCCCCTAAACCTGCTCATCTTCTCGCCATATCTCTAACGGGCCGAGCAGAAATAAAAGGACTTCATAAGATAAATTATTATTTAACTTAAGTAGGGGTGCTTTTGAGCTCACTTATCTTTACACTTTGGGGAAGGGGAGAAATTAATTTTAAAACTTTTTTGGGTAAGTCTTACGATAATTAAGTATGGATGATAAACAGCTGAATACATAAGAATAATAATAATTGTAAGTTGGAAAGGGGTTGACGAAAATGAGACATAAGGGTAGTAAACAATAGATATTAAAATATCACTATACCCGGGTCTTTGATCATTGCGTCCAACCTATCATAAATTAAAATTATTTTTTGGACATTTTTACACAGCACCATCTAGTCCCAAACTAAGCAGAGCTTGTACTATGGGTACTAGACAATGGATGTAATACTTATCTACTTTTTTTTTGTAAATACATACGTATCATCATCATCATCATTATTTCAGCCGAAAGACGTCCACTGCTGGACAAAGGCTCCCCCCAAAGGGGGGGATATGCCATAATCGCTACGCTTGGCAGGCAGGTTGGCGATCGCAGTTGGTTGTTGAAATACTCAGAGAACGCTGCTGCCCATCCTCTGGTGAATCCCTTAGTCACCTTTTACGACACCCATGAGAATAGAGAGGGTGGTGCAATTCTTTACGTCCGGCCCCACACGGAACAAATGAACACGGAACGAATACATACGTATAATACATAAGAAACACCCAGACCAACACAAACACACTCAGATACCTATCAGAGACGTGGACACTCACGGTACGCCTGGGCCACTTTATAGTTACTCAACGGGTCATGGAAAAGGCTATACTCAGAGTTTCTCCCGTTAATTGGATCCAATACGAAGTATTGTTCTGTCGTGTCGACATGAGCTGCATAATGATAATAGCTCATGTCGTGGTGTAAAGATTAGCCAGTCAACAGGTTGGTAGCGGGGCTGACTGCCCTGCAGGGTTTGCCGATCCAACAATTAAATATCGTCACTCGTGTAGGCTTTTTTAATGCACCCCTTTTAATACGAGGTGATCTGATAGATAATCAGAGTTGTCAACATAGTCCACAGAATAATTAAACTGAAGTGGCAGTGGCCATATTAGCTGAAGAACCGATGACCGTTGGGATAGACGAGTTCTAGAGTGGAGACCGATCTGAAAACGTAGCGTAGGACGCCCTTAGGTTAGATGGAGACGGTCTACGCAATGTGGATGATAGCAGCTGGATGAGAGAGGCCGAAGATCGATGTCAGTGCCGTGCTATCGGAGAGGCTTATATCCAGCAGTGGACTGCGATAGGCTGATGATGAATACTGTTAAGACGCTGAAGGCCATATTCATCGATAAGATAACAGATATTTGTGTAAAACCAGCTATTCTATTAGAACATTCGTATTCACCAACATCATCTAAAAAAAAAAAATAGTAGTAGGTATTAGCAATAATGCGGCCTTGTTAATACTAAGATTACTAAGGTAACATACACCTTGTTTGCAACACCACAGTACGTAGAAACGACTTATCTCCATTAAAAACAATAACATTCATTTGTTATCACATCAAAACACGATAAAATATAACAATAAACCCAATTACAATGAGAAACGTCACATAAGCCCCACTGAGCTTACAATAAGAATTTTCAATTAAATTGTGCGAAATCGTCAATTTTATTGTCAGTAAGGAAAAACGTGCGGGTTGCGAGCGAACATACTAAATTGGTTTGATTAAATTTGTCGCTGACACGTTCGACGTAACGAGACCACACCTACGGCTTAACAACTCGCAGTGAAGGGTTAAAAGCGTTAGGTTTTGGGGTCTAAATGTGTGTCGAAGTGAGTACACTGTGTTTGATTGTTGTGAGCTATTCAGGTTTAGACTCCCTTTTACAGTGAAATAATCAAACAATTTTGTGTTTATTTTACGTGTAGTATGCAAAAATACATCTCTTTCGATCCTGATTGTTAGTCGTAGTTGTTATCTAGAAAGTAATGTTGTATTTAAGAATTCGGTTATAGTATACGCGGAGTAATCCGGTTAAACTTTTTTTATTATAATGTGTAGTGATCGCGAAAATCCAAGAAATTATTAATTCGGTAAAAATCGAAATATAGTTGAAAAAAATCTACATTTTGTGAAGGTTGAAACCATGTTCTTATTTGAAACAGCAGAATGATAAATAAAGCCTTTTAAGTGCGATTTAAATTAAAAGCCACAATTCTCAAACGGCACTTCAGGTAACAAATTCACAGGAAGGAAGGGTTGAAAAAAAATATCTCGCGGAATAAATCACAGGGTGACGGTACCGAAGTGGGCCAGGAGTACACCACATAAATCGCAGTATTCCGGCATTTCAAAGTTTTATTCTAAACTTGGGCCCTTCGTCAAAGTCACTCAGAGCGGTAAATAAAAAATAAAACTTTTTTCCCTCAGAATAAGTGAAGAAATACGAATTTCGGACTATTTTCCCGCGGTGCGCGGTGTGCCCCTGACGTTAGAATTTGATGTATTCAAATTGAACACGCGAGTTGGCAAGTTTTTGAATTTAATTAAGAATAGGTACTATCTCTTGTATTTATAAATACTTTATAAACAGTTTTTAGAAGCTAAGAGAGCTAAGAGATACGTCGTCATACCCCGATATTCTACTTACATAACTTTAGCAATTTGTATGTCAGATACGAATTACCGTTGTTTAATTAACGCCGCACAGAATAAAAATAAGGTCCCTACATTTTTAAATAAAAAATTCCACCATATTTTTCTATCTAGGTCTTTCTAGGGTCCATAAATTAGTTCTGTCGGCTATCTTGGGAGAGGGGTGTCCCTTTACCCTTTGAACTAAACACCCCGTGACGTAGATCGATTTTAAGTGAAAACTTTAATTTGCTTATAAGTTTTTTGTGTTTTAATTATGATAATTTGCACGCTGTGCTGGGATAATGTCTGTGGACTAAGGTCTTAGCCTTTTCGTAATGAGAAGAGGCCCGTCCCCAGCAGTGGGACAGTAATGGGCTGGTTATGTAAGCTTAAGAGAGTGAGCGAGCGAGAAGTGAATTTTTGGCGTTCTCATTCTATTTCATTGAAAAACCTGTAGAAATTTCCATTACTGACTTACGGCCAAAATTAAATTTAATTAATTAAATATATAATTTTTTTTTTTTTTTTAAATTATTATGTTGGTGAAGAATTGGACTGAAGAAGCTACTGATAGGGAAGTTTGGAAGAATATGGGGGAGACCTTTGCCCAGCAGTGGGACAGTACAGGTTGACACAAAAAAAAAAAAAAAATTATTTTAATTATTTAATTAATTTAATTTAATTTTTTGGGGTGCATTAAAAGAGCCTCCACGAGTGACGATATTCAATTGATCGTTCGGCGCACCCTGGGCAGTCAGCCCCTCTACCACCCTGCTGACTGGCTAATCTTTTTCCCACGGCATGAGCTGTTATCATTGAGCAGCTCATGTCGACACGAAGAAGAAGAAGAAGGCCAAAATTAATATCCAATCTATCCACGATTTACCCTACTAGAGATAGAAATTTGACATATTTTGTATGGAGCTTATGTCAAATTTCTATCTCTAGTAGGGCAAATCGTGGATGGATTGGATATTAATTTTGGCCGTTAGATATCCTGATACTGAGCCCAGATCGTCTGGTACTGAGACCACGTCGCCAGCGCAATGAAATGTTGTTCTTTTGGTAATAAGTTTATGATAAGATATATTTTTAATTATTTTTATTATGTTTCAATTTAATTATGCTGGCCAAAGTCCAAACTTATATGTTGTACCAGGCCCCTCAGAAAGTATTGCGAAAAAAAGTTTTTATATATGGGAGACTGGCCAGTTATAATGTTTTTCGAAAATATGATTATTTATAAGTAAAAATAAGTAAGTTCCAATTTCAAAATTTCCCTCCACATTTTTTGCGAGTTAATTCAAAGTATTGTGTCTCACTGAAATATGGATCTGCGCCGGGAACATTTTAGAGCTATGATTTTATACGATTTCAAGTGTCGCCTGAAACCGGATGAATCGTACGATAGACTTCAAATGGCATTCATGGATGAAGGCCCTTCCAAGGCAACCGTGTATCGTTGGTATAACGAATTCAAGCGCGGTCGACCAACTTTGGGGGATGACGAAAGAAGCGGTCGCCCTTTGACGGCTGTTACCGAAGAAAACGTGCTAGCAGTGAAAAATTTAATCCAAGACAATAGGCGAATTACATATCAGGAGATTCAACACATATTGAAGATTGGATCGGGAAGCGTTCACGAGATTCTACACAGCCATCTTCGCGTGAGGAGGATAGTATCACGCTGGGTGCCGCACAACCTCACCGATGCTCAGAAGCAGGCCCGGGTGGAATGGTGCCGTGATATGCTTAACAAATTTGAAGCAGGCTCGTCTCGGCGTGTTTACGACATCGTTACAGGTGATGAGTCCTGGATTTATCAATACGACCCAGAAACCAAGCGCCAGTCGACTGTTTGGGTGTTTCAAAATGAGCCAACGCCTACCAAAGTGAAGCGATCTAGAAGCGGGGGTAAGATTTTGATCGCTAGCTTTTTTAATTTGACTGGCCACTTGGTATCAATTCCCTTACGGGATCAAAGAAGCATTAATGCCGAATGGTATACTACCAAATGTTTGCCACAAGTTTTCTCTGTTATAAGCAACAAGCGACCAAACACAGGGCTCCGCGGGCTACTGCTCCACCACGACAATGCACCTGCGCACACCGCACTCAAAACGAGGGACTTCCTGGACAGCACGCCAGTCAAACTCCTGGGTCACCCTCCTTACAGCCCTGATCTAGCACCGTGTGACTTCTTTTTATTCCCAAAAATAAAAAATCAGCTCAAAGGGATACAATTTTCGTCGCCGGAAGATGCGCTGGCTGCGTTCGAGCAGGCTGTAAACGAGGTGTCTGCGGCGGACTGGAAAAAGTGTTTTGAAAACTGGTTTAGGCGCATGAATCTTTGTATAGAGGCTGGTGGAAAGTACTTTGAAAAGATTTGATAAAAATATATGTACGTATAGAACAATTTTTTTTAGTTTCGCAAAACTTTCTGAGTGTCCCACGTATGTTTAGAAATTTCATTTGTTTTAGGAGAAAATTGAGGTTTAAAATACTTAGAAAAAAGGTATTTAGCTGGACTAGAGATATTTATTGAAAAAGTTGTAAATTTTGTATCAATGCAATATTAGAAAACACCCCGAAAAAAACGCATTTTTTTACGTTTTTTTTAAAATATATAGTATAGGATTGCGAAACGAGCTAAAGGCCCACCTGATGTTAAGCGGTTATCTTAAGTAGCGATAAGCGGCGTTCATCCCATAACAACTGCAATACCACCTAGGCTGTTGCCTAAATAGTACCGCAAGTCGGTTTGCCAAACTGAGACATGAAGATGGAAAGTCTCATGTGATTGTAATTTCACCGGCACCCGTACCCTTCAGACCGAAACACATATTTGGCGAAGAAGTTTTTGTTCATACTCCTTCGTTCTTGGTCGGTTTTTTACTAGGAATATTTGATGTGTATGTGTGCGTGCCAGCACCCTGCAAACAGATCAATATTCCTGTGTCATGTAACAATTCATTGATTGTACCGTTGATTATTTGAAAAGAGTATATCCATGGAGTTTCTTGACGGCTCTTTTCCATAGGACCAACTTTTTAGAACCGTGCAACTAGATTCATAATGAACGTTTCGAAAGTGTATGTAAATGCTTACTAGAAATTTAAAAAAAAATACTTCGCCTTTGACTTTGTATCCAAAATACCACGACATTAATGTCTCTTGATTTTTTTTCGAATAAATACTTAAATCAACCAAACACATACATAAATAAAACACCATCCAACGAAACCCTCTCTCAACAAATGCTAACTATTCCAAAAGCATTTTAGCAATCAATATTCAAAGTCCACAATACTGAGCAGGGGGAGAGGCTATAAAACTTGCTTGAAGCAGCGTGCCTTAATAAAAGTCCGCCAGTAAACATTCTTAAACTGATGCCTTCAAGTTTAAAGTTTCGAAGATAGCTTGTTGCAGTTATGATGAGGAATTTAAGATGCCTAAGGAATCTTATACAATATAAATATAACAGATAAAGTAGAGAATTCTTAAAAAAAAAACAGTCAAGTGCTAGTCGGAATCACGCACTTCTGGATTCCATACCACATTATTTGTTATTTTCAGTATTTGTCATGATAGAGGTTATAATAAAAAAGTTAATTAACAAAACCAAAAAACCCGACCCGGTTTTGTTAATTAACTTTTTTATTTCAAATTTTTTTGTTCTGTCATGTTTTATCACGCTATTAATGTAATTTTTTTAAAGTCACACATAAATATATAGGGTACCCAATTCATTTTTAACGTTGAATATTTTGTTGTTTTTTAGCATTTCTCATTCCAAATTACATTTAAACATATAAGTTGTTTATATTTTTGTAAAGCATTTATAAAACCCTTTATTTTGATACCCCACTCGATAGGTTTTGATGAACAAAAATTTTTTTTTATGACGTAATATGGCTCCAAAAAGCGGCCATTTTGATTTTTGTAATTTTGATATACCCAGTGTCACTCTCACAATTAAGACGAATCTAACGACACCTCTCAAGCTAGAATCCATCAAGCCGTTTAGGCCACAGAGCGTGCCAAAGAAATATACATACATACATACATACATACATACATACTTACATACTTACATACATACACTCGAAAAACATAACCTTCCTGGCGCAGTCTGGTAAAAACACATGTTAAACGAAAATTTTAAATGACTTCCTGTTACGGTTAAAAAGATACAGCCCTGGGACCAACAGACGGACGGACAGACGTCGTAGGTCTAGTAATAGGGTCGCGTTGGCACCCTTTGGGTGCGAATATCTAAAAAATTAGGAAACCAAAAAGTGACCCGTGCTTAGCAATAAATATTTTAGGCCTTTTAGCTTCTACTCAGAATAGTGCATGTTGTGAAGCAGACGTTACCCAACCAGCAAGATTGGAAGCAGGGCTCACTTTCTAGGTTACGTCAGACGTTCTCAGGTGCCGTCACTCGTGAAAGCTCTTTTTACATCATATGTAGTTGATCGATCGATTATCTAACGAATATACTAAGGGGCAAGTTCACCCAGAAGATAACAGATGTTTATGTAAAAACCAGATGTTTAACCCGAACTTTGGTGTTCACCAACGGTAACCAACCGTTATATCACAGTAATCAATCGATTTTTCTAACCGAAGTCGGGGACGTCGTTTAAGTACTAACCGGGTATTTAAACATGACATTTTTGACGTTTAAAGGTCGAAATTGTTGAGGTTATTCATTGATATCCTGTATTTCATTGTTTTTTCGTAATTTTAGAAGAGTCTACGCTGTATAAAATATTAATATTAGGATTATTACTCTCCAATATAACAAAAACTTTTTATAATGATTAATATAAACGGTTTCACTCACGTTATATCATCGGGTGTGCCCGACCGGTTTCGAGCTCGAACGGAGCCCTTAATCATGAGCTGGTTACGCGGCGGCGTCGCGCACCAACGATATAACCGCGATATAACGTGAGTGAAACCGTTTATATTAATCATTATGAATTTAACTCACGATAGTTATTACATAAAAAAAACTTTTTAACAAAAAATAAAACCGACTTCAAAAACCTTAACTAAAAAGTAAAAAATAATCATTGTATGTATTTTAAAATCTTAACATAAACAACATTTTGAAGGCGGCGCGTGGTTGATCCTTTGCGTCATGTAATGTACAGTCGAGCGCAATATCTATAGTAAAAACCTGCCGAATACATAACCTCCTCCTTTTTTTGAAGTCGGTTAAAAACAATTGCATTTTATCATATTCGTAAAATTTACAATAAATACATAACCTCCTCCTTTTTTTGAAGTCGGTTAAAAACCGAATAAAATAAGGGCCGGAACACGTTGCCGTTTTTCGAGCGTGCATTTTTCTTTTACGAACATAAACAAAGACACATATTGCTTATGCTTTGAGAAAACTTATGAAAGATGTGTAAACATAACTGTTTTTGTCGTATTGAGGTAGTACGTAATTTTTTTATTTATAATTTTTTGCATAATTAGTCAAAATAAAAATGAATGCGGCTTATGCGGATATGCGGATGCTCGCGCGAAACCTGCACAATGTTACCGCTACTTTTGGGTAAGCACAACTACCAGAATTTTATCATGTTTCAAGAAACGCGCCCGCCCGACACACTTCGAGTTTGTAAGCGGCCTAGTATTCAAACATCAAAATGGCGTATTTAATTGGTTGTTATGACAACCAAGACCGCTTATCCTGCCAAATTAAAAAGATATGTCAAATGTATAGAGTAGCATTATACTAGGATTTTTAATTTTGGAAGAGTTACCTGATATGCAACCGTTTTATATTGTCGTTCTTTTCATAGTATTGTTGCCATTTAGTTACCATTTTGATTAATCGTGTTACATCGTCAATCGTTATCGTTCTTTCATTCCCAGAACGCTCGGTTTCAGAATCAATGATCGGATAGGAGTCGTGAACACGAAAATTCCCGCGTCCCGGTTAAACATCTGTTGTTAAATAACAGGTTGATTTTGCAAACAGTGGTTATTTCATTGTCCGCGAACTCGGCCCTAAATATAATATAATATATTATATTTAGCGGGGGAGCGGGGCGCGCACTTTGGCTACGAGTCGTTGATTAAGACGGACGTTCTATAACCCGACATGACTTGTCCTTTTATTTTGTAATATTCAATGTTTATGTAATGGTGTAATAACTTACTAATACCTAACCTAAAAATACAGTGCTCTCATTGTTGGTTTAGAGAGTCTTAATGTGACTATTATTGAACGTACCCGCCTAGCCCCTGATAAGCAGACATTACTTTTTAACTGTAAAAGTATGGTCACACCTATAAATTATCCTGTAAACGTGGTTGTTGCTATTTATATTTTAAATTGTTTTCCTTCGTAGCAATCACCTTAACTTGATAGCATTCCAGGAATGCAGAGCCTGGCACCAAACATGTGCCACACGTATGCCACCAAATATGTGTCTTGTCATCTTTGTTGAAACTGACAAACAACTGCCCACATCAGGTGGGCCTTTAGCTCGTTTCGCCATCCTATAATATAAAAAAACTACTTGTATTAAGTATTGGATTTCGTAATATACCTACTCAGAAACTGATTAGTGTAATTAATATCATCCATAATATTTTTTCAATTAAGTTTCCAAGTAATTTTCTTAAAAACCTTACACAGTTTAATTAATATTTGTAAAGAGTTTCCTAAGATTATCTTCGAAAACAAGACTAGCAAAGAATCAAAAAAACATTCTAGTTTGCGGTGTAAACAATTTGCTGATAGAATTTGTTACAAAAGCTATTTTCAGAGCCTTTCACTAAAAAGTTGGATAATTTTTTTGACCTTCGTGAATTTCAGCCACGATATTGTTCCGGTAATTTATCATTTTTATTTTTTGCAGATTTCCTTGGTTACTTTTTATTTATAAAGAAGATATTTTTTTTACTTTATCAAGAGATAAATCTCTTTTGCTGATTTTGGCTGTATTTTGATATTTACCCAAAAAATATTCCAGAAAAGTATAGACGTGTGCCACTTTCAAACCCAATGGTTCCCATCTACGAGAAGATCAATAAACTGAGATATTATGTCATGGTTGATAGGAGCTAGGTATCTCTTTTGCGCTACTGAACCAGGAGTCGCAGGTTCGAATCCTGCTCATTAGCGATTTTTTCTTGCCACAATTTATATCTTTGGATTTCGCTTCACATGCGTGAATGCGTTAAAAATAATAAAATAATTAACATCTATACGCTCTATTTATATTTCATCGAACACACATATTATTGTTGAATGTTCAATGATAATGTTGCGCTTACTTCTAATTTTCGTCACAGATGTCGCCGCGTGTCACGGCTACCCAGCACTAGCTTCAAATTATAATTAAGCGTCTCTTCTTACTGTTTTCCTGGTACAGCCTGCTAATTTAAATTTAATGTTCGCCGGCTTGTACTTATAATCGTCGTGTTTGTGTGGTATTATCTAAGTATCTACTTAAGGTAAAATGTAGAAAATATTATCTGTGGTCTAGTGGTTCGAGTGTCGGACTGCTGATAACGAGGTCGTGGGTTCGATTCCCACAGGACAAAAATATTTGTGTGATGAACATAAGTGTTTGTGTTGGTCTGGGTGTGTTGCTTATGTATTATAAGTATGTATTTACAAAAAAAAGTATATACGTATTATATCCATTGTCTAGCACCCATACCACAAGCTCTGCTTAGTTTGGGACTAGATGGTGCTGTGTAAAAATGTCCCAAAGATATTTATTTATTTTATTTATTTATTCGTGTAAGGGCGTTTTTCCACGACTCGAGACACGACACGATTTGCGGTCGCGACATACTACACACGAGCGACTGCACACGACCTGTCGTTCGTAATTTTTCCACGAGTCGCAATTCCAGCAACGATACTGCAGTTGTTAGCATACGTGCACGTTCAGTGACGGACGTCTCGAAAATGTGTCGTTCTTCGCGCCATCAGTAATTTCTTAGGTCGTACAGCGGCTATATTGTCACTGCAAAAAAAAAAAAACAATATGGCAGCAACGACGACATAGCCGAAAATTCGTTCGCAAAACGTGCAGTGTGCTGTGCGGTGTCGTTGCGTGAGTAAACGATTAATTGATTTTGTTATGGCGTATGGAGTTATCACCGCATTTTGTCGTATTGTGGAAAGCGTCAGTCGTTGCATAAGTGCTGAAATAATCAGCAGGCTTGACAAACGAACTCTATTTTGTTGTTATTAGTACAAATACTTTTGGAATCTATAGTACCATCTGAACAGGATTAATACAGGATAACCCTTGCGCAACACACTTGGCCTGATAACTTAGAAATCAAACTTAGGCCGTTTTTCCACGACACGACACAATGCGGTGACGATTCCGAGCCGCATATGTTTCTATGAGTCGTTTTCTCATGCAACGACACCGCACAGTAAACCGCACGTTTTGCAAATGACTTTTCGGCTATGTCATCGTTGCCGCTATATTGTTGTTTGTTTACAGTGACGATATAGCCGCTGTACGAAACAAGTAGGTATGAACTTACTGACGACGCACCGCATGGCTCACGACACTTCATTCGGGCAATACTACGAAATACTACAAGCCGCGACTGCCATTTCGTTGCTGGAATCGTGACTCGTGGAAAAACGAATGAACGACAGGTCGTGCTCGTGTGTTGTGTGTCGCGACCACAAATCGTGTCGTGTCTCGTAACGTGGAAAAACGCCCTTAGGGCCTTAAGCGTGGCAGACATAAAACTTTTTAACAAAAAATTGAACCGACGAAAACAGAAACTGAAAAGCGAAAAATAACTAATTATGAGTCGGCGCCAAACGAACTTTTAACAAGCATAGTGCGTGTAAGTTGGAAGTGGCCGAGCGGAGAACGCATTTTTGGAAAGTTATTGTTTATCGTTGAAAATCTCACGTTGTATTTGATGTGACGTTGTTTTTATTATTTATTTAAAGTAATTTAATGATCTTCGTTGATTGGTTGTTTGGCGCCGACTCATAATTAGTTATTTTTCGCTTTTCAGTTTCTGTTTTCGCTTTTCAGTTTCTGTTTTCGTCGGTTCAATTTTTTGTTAAAAAGTTTTATTTTTCATTTTTTTGTGGTTAAACTCTAAATCCAGGTCTCCATTATGTCGTAGTGTCTAGAACTATATTTATGTATGTCAAGTTTCAACAGAATCGGTTAACAGGTAAGAATTCAGTGGGTGAACAAACACTCATCCCCTGTTTTACTACCTTTAAGGGTGGATTTTGATTTTGAAATTTAAATGGGACCAACTTCATATACCCTATCCAATAAAAAAAGAATCATCAAAATCGGACCACTCTGTAAAAAGTTATGCGTGGTCATACATAAAAAAAAAAAAAAAAAAAAAAAAAAAAATTATATACGCGTCGAATTGAGAACCTCCTCCTTTTCTTCGTCGGTTAAAAATAGCGATCATTAAACGATGAGTGAAGCTTTATCTACTACTATTATAAAATTGTTAAATGTCAGTTGTCTGTTTGTTTGTTTGTTTGTTCCAGCATCACTATAAAACTACTAGACCGATTTTGTTGAAAGGGTTTGTGACTAAAAACTTATGATTTGACTTAAAAACTGGTATGTATTTTACCTCGCTACGATGACGGGAACCGGTGATTTTTAACCGACTTCAAAAAAAGGAGGAGGTTATGTATTCCGCGGGTTTTTTTTTTTTTTTTTTTTTTTTTTTTTTTTTTTTTTTTTTTTCATGTATGTACACCGATTACTCCGAGATTTGTGGGCCGATTTGCGTGGTTGTTTTTTTATTTGGTAGAGGAAGTCCGCGCGGTGGTCCCATATAAATTTTATTGACATAGGTCGAGTAGTTTTTTAACCAGCTTCAATAAATCAGTTTAATTTAGCTTCGCTTACCTAGATGATCTACTAATAGTTTAGTTTTTCTGTGAATTATCAACTAAAAAGTATGAAATAAAAACTTTTTAACAAAAAAACAAAACCGACTTCAAAAACCTTAACTAAAAAGTAAAAAATAATCCTTGTATGTATTTCAAAATATTAACATAAACCAAAATTTTGAAGGCGGCGCATGTTTTTCATGTATGTTCGCATAAACTGTTTTTTACTATAGATAAGCGCTCGACAGTACATTATATTTACATGACGCAAAGGGACAGTCACGCGCCGCCTTCAAAATTTTGGTTTATGTTAATATTTTGAAATACATACAAGGATTATTTTTTACTTTTTAGTTAAGGTTTTTGAAGTCGGTTTTGTTTTTTTGTTAAAAAGTTTTTATTAATTATATTTTTCTACAACATTTTGCATACATTAAGGTGAATAAGGCGCTCATATCCAGCTGTCATTCGCACGCATGCGCTCTAGCGCGCGCCTCCATAGAGAAAATACGGCTGCTAAAGATATTGCATTAAAAACTTTTTGCTCAGGCCGAATTGTACAGAGTAGAAAAAAAAATCCTGTCGTATGTGGGTGGTGCCATCTTGGAAATGCAGTCTTTTGAGCCAACCGAAAATCGGAATCTTTCGACTTACAGACAAGGACCGGAAGCTACCTCTAAATTGCGATTTCTCTAATTTTTTGTATGAAAAGCAATAAAATTTAGAAGTACCTAAACGTTGTTATATTTTATCCATCTTAATATACGAATAAGCATAAAGTTATCTTGGTGTAACTAAAAAAATACTATTTTCAGTCTACAATTTTTAATTACCTTCTTCTTCAAGTATATTATCTTATCTTCTTAACTATTATAATCTTAACTATTATAAAATTGTTAACGTCTGTTTGTTTGTTTCTTTGTTCCAGTATCACGCTAAAACTACTGGACCGATTTTGATGTTTTTTTTTTTGTTTGAAAGCTGATGATCTGACTTAAAAACTGGTATGGGTTTTGAGAAAGAAAGAAAGAAAGAAAAAAGAAAAAAAAAATTCGTGGTTTGCGTACTCACCCGACAGATCGAAGCTTCTATGCATTTGCACGAGCGGATAGTAATGTACGATGGAGTGGAGTGGAGTGGAGTGGACAGGGGATGGGACTGGGGATGGGACTGGGGACGGGACAGGGGACGGGACTGGGGACGGGACAGTGGACGGGACAGGGAACGGAACATGGGACGGGAAATGGGACGGGACATGAGACGGGACATGGGACAGGGCAGTGGGACGGCACATGGGACTGGACATAGGATGGGACATGGGACATGCGACGGGACGATAGTGATAGAGTGAGATAGTGGGACAGTGGGACAGTGGAACAGTAGGACAGTGGCAATGGGACGGTGGGACAGTGGGGCAGTGGGGTAGGGGGGCAGCGGTGCAGCGGGACAGCGGGGCAGTGGGCCAGTGGGGCAGTGGGATAGTGGGGCAGTGGGGCAGTGGGGCAGTGGGGCAGTGTGGTAGCGGGGCAGCGGGGCAGCTGGGCAGCGGGATGGTGGGGCAGTGGGGCTGTGGGTTACCGGGGCAGCGGGGCGGCGGGGCAGCGGGGCAGTGGGTCAGTGGGGCAGTGGGGCAGCGGGGCAGTGGGTTACTGGGGCAGTGGGGCAGTGGGTCCGTGGGATATTGGGGCAGTGGGGAAGCGGGGCAGCGGGGCAGTGGGGCAGCGGGGCAGTGGGGAAGAGGGGCAGTGGGGTAGCGGGGCAGCGGGAAAGAGGGGCAGCTGGGCAGTCGGGCAGTGGGGTAGCGGAGCAGCGGGGCAGTGGGTCTGCGGGGCAGCTGGGCAGCGGGGCAGAGGGGCAGCGGGGTAGCGGGGCAGTGGGGCAGTGGGGCAGCGTAGCAGTGGGGTAGCAGGGCAGCGGGGCATTGGGGCAGTGGGGGTCAGTGGGGCAGTGGTATAGTGGGGCAGTGGGGCAGTGGGGTAGCGGGGTAGTGGGGCAGCGGGGCAGCTGGGCAGCGGGGCCGTGGGGCAGCGGAGCAGCGGGGCAGTGGGGCAGCGGGGCAGTGGGGCAGTGGTGTAGCCGGGCAGTGGGGCAGAGGGGCAGCGGGGCAGTGGGGCATTGGGGCTGCGGGGCAGCGGGGCAGCTGGGCAGCGAGGCAGTGGGGCAGCGGGGCAGTGGGGCAGTGGGGCAGCGAGGCAGTGGGGCAGTGGGATAGTGGGGCAGCGGGGCAATGGGGCAGCGGGGCAGTGGGGCAGCGGGACAGCGGGACAGTGGGACAGTGGACTGGACTGGAATGGACTGGACTGGACTGGACTGACGTGGGTTAGCAGAATTTAACGCGAGCGGAGCCGCGGGTAAAAGCTAGTATTATTATAAATGCGAAAGTTTCAATGTTTGTTTGGTTGTCCTTCAATCACGCTGAAACGGCTGAACGTCCGGCGTCTATGTTTCCCGATAAGTATAATCTGGTGGCCTTCAAGACTCGAGTGAATAGGTTTTTGCTGGGCAAGCGTGTATCATCGTCGACCGTACCATTGCTTAACATCAGGTGAGGTGGCAGTCAAACGCAAGCCCATTAGACATAAAAAAGTAGGTATTTGATTGAAATTTGCCACACAAATAGATTTTAACCCCAATTAACATTGAGGCTACTTTTTACTCTCCACGACAGGGAATCCTAGTGTGGAGGCTAGTGTCCTATGTATACTTTGTAACGCTACTTTGATCAATTAAGATTTTATTTATAAGACATAGAAAGACGTTATCTTGCACCTCTCAAAGGTGCAAGATAACGTCTTTCTATGATAAACCGAATTAAACGTGGGCGAAAATCCGAAAATAGGCTAGTATTTTAAATTAATTAATTAATTAAATATTTATTTATTAAATTTATGCACACACAGAGAAATAATAATAAAATACATAGAAATGAATAGTACAAAGGCACTTTTTTACCAGTTGAAAATTGTTTATTATGGATTACCTACATCATGTGGAACAGCAAATCAAACTTCAAACTCTGGCCACAACCAGCGGCCCTACAAATAACCCTCAAACTCCAAACTGCCACATATCAGCAGTTAGATCGGCACGTTATGACGCAGGCCTGCCCCGAAGGGCGAGGGTCGTCCTGAATTATTTATATGACATCCGACGCTGCTGTGTCGTCGACGATTGATTGACAATGTTCTATTGAGAGATACCCGTGTATTGATACGTAGGTATGTATAGGTAGGTGCGATAGCCATCAGCAACGATTGAAGTAGGGTTGCAAATTAGTTCAAAAGTTGAGATCATGTTTGATTTATGTAATTGCAGTAGGCATGTAGTGTTGTGGAGTTTTCGTCATAGGAATAAACCACTCAAAGCGCTACATACATTGTGTATTTTTTAAGCTATTGCATAGCTTCTATCGCGGGCCTTGAGCGTGGAGACCGAATCCAGAAATTCCGTAACGAAAATAACCTAACACCCCCCACTCCGACCGGAACAGTGGTGATACTTTTTAGTTTTGCCATCTATCGATGAATAGCAGAACTTTTAATGACTTTTTGAAATATCACGCTTGTCTCTTTAGTTCTGCAAATCGCCTCTAGTTGGCATTGGTTGTATCGGCGTTACTGCGCTTAAGCTATTGCATAGCTTCTATCGCGGGCCTTGAGCGTGGAGATTTTTTATTTTTTTATTATTTACCCGAGCCGGCCACTGACTGCTGAAATTGACCTTGTTTTGCTGTTTTAATTATGTTTTTTTTACATTTGAGGTCATTTTCTATTGTTTTAGTAAGTTATATAAAAACACTAACGTTTATCCCTTCTAAGTATATTAAACTCGGGGACATTGAGGATTTAGAGTTGCTATATGCTGAGATAGATACGACAATGCAATATTTATATCATTGACATAGTATAGTATCTGTATCTTCAGACACAAGGAGTAATGCTTCTTCTTGAATAAAACGCTGATTACTCGAATTACAATAATTTAATTTTGAATTGACAACGTGTTCGACTGATCGGAAAATGAACAAGTCAAGTTTTGATATTTTTCTAACTTTATTTACCTACTTCCATCATATATGATCATGATTAGACAGTGGATATAATACTTATATACTTTTTTTTTGTAAATACATACTTATAATACATAAAAAAACACCCAGACCAACACAAACACTTATGTTCATCACACAAATATTTGTGTCCTGTGGGAATCGAACCCACGACCTCGTGATCAGCAGTCTGACCCTCGATCCACTAGACCACAGACGTCGTCTAACCAAACAGTTCATCCATAACTACTACAAACACAAATTTTAGTCATATAAAACCACTATCAATCTATGATTTCGCAGATTTTCGCACAGAAATAATCAAAACAACATTTTGACTAACTTTGACGTTTCAGCCAAGTTACAGACTCTAGTTATAGTCTTACCATATTCTCAAGAACTGTTGCTACTATACCTATATATATATTCCTATCTTTCAGAACTTTGCTCGAGTTGTACGTACATTGTACAATGGTACAAGGTTACTCTGAATTATTTATTACTCTCCTGTACTTTAGACATGTCGAAGACGATTGAGTGACAGTGTACCATTAAGAGGTATCGAAATACTAAGTGTTAATTCATAGTATTGAGTAGGACTAGAGGCTGGGATGTACTGTTGCTAAGGTTGCTTTATTTCAAAGACATTAAAATATAATATTAAATGTCTTTGCTTTACTCTGGATTTTTCCGTAAAGGTAGCCTGTATTATGTAATACAACTATACTTTTGTGACAAAAACGCAGAACTAAAAGATTCCTAACGTTGACACTGATATAGTAAATATAATCGAAAACACGTTACATTTAAAAAAAGAAAATGAATCGAAAGAGTTTGGAATGGAGATCAAAATCATTTTGCGACAATTTTTTAATTAAACATAAACCTTAACGACTTGTTAAACAGTATTGAATAATAGCCATGACTAAACCAAACAAAAAACATCATCATTTCAGCTGAAAGACGCCCGCTGCTGAACATAGGCCTCCCCCTTCAGGGGTTGCTAAGGTTGCTTTATTTCAAAGACATTAAAATATAATATTAAATGTCTTTGCTTTACTCTGGATTTTTCCGTAAAGGTAGCCTGTATTATGTAATACAACTATACTTTTGTGACAAAAACGCAGAACTAAAAGATTCCTAACGTTGACACTGATATAGTAAATATAATCAAAAACACGTTACATTTAAAAAAAGAAAATGAATCGAAAGAGTTTGGAATGGAGATCAAAATCATTTTGCGACAATTTTTTAATTAAACATAAACCTTAACGACTTGTTAAACAGTATTGAATAATAGCCATGACTAAACCAAACAAAAAACATCATCATTTCAGCTGAAAGACGCCCGCTGCTGAACATAGGCCTCCCCCTGAAGGGGGAGGTGGATATGCCATAATCGCCACGCTTGGTAGGCGGGTTGGCGATCGCAGTTGGTTGAATAAATACCCAGAAAACGCTGCCGCCTATCCTCTGGTGAACCCCTTAGTCGCCTTTTACGACACCTACGAGAAGAGATGGGAAACAACGATATTTTGATATAATAGCGAGAACTTTCTGATCTACAAAATCTCTTTACCTTACCATAAGTACCTATGAGCATGAAACCAAGCAAGCGTTAGACACCCCTGCGACACTGGTCGCGCAACTGCATTAAATAACTTCTGATGCGGAAAACTTCAATAATAAAACCAAAGTTTTGTCGTTTTGTCTGCCAACTTATCAAGGCGAGAGTGAACAAAAAAGACTTAGGGGCGGTGAAAGCTTCTTTTAAATTATACCAAAAATGTTGATGTGTTTGCGGTTTTTATACTGATTACTGTGTTATTCATTTGTCAGACTGATCTCGATAACTAGCTGTTGGAATAAAGTAATATTTGAGAAGATTATAGAATTCTTCATCTTCTTCTAAACGACGACGCGACGTTGTGGAAGACCCCCCGCCACCTGGCTATCGACAGTCCAGAGGGACTTGAAGGAGAGCGAAATAAGAGCCACGACCGCGTGGTATAGAAATAAATGGAGAAGGCAGACAAGGAGAGCCGATGGGAGATGGGATAAGGCTGAGGGAAAGGAGAAGATTGAATTGTCTAGTACCCATAGCACAAGCTCTGCTTAGTTTGGGACTAGATAGTGCTGCGTAAAAATGTCCCAAAGGTATTTTATTTATTTAATTCTTCTCCTTCAAGCTAATGTCGTGGGAACAAGATTAGCCACTCAGCAGGTTAGTAGTGGGGCTGATTGCCCAGGGAGCGCCGGACGATCAATTAAATATAGTCACTCGTGGAGGCTCGTTTTTATAAAATTGCAACCAAATACTTAAAACCTGTAACCACCGTTATCTTCAGTAATTTGTAAGTGTATAAGCGTGTTAAAAATTTCTTAGGTTTTCGCGATCACTAGACATTATAATAAAACAAGTCAAGCTTTCGAAACTTCAGGAAAACCAATATAAATAATTTACGCGATGTAATCCGGTTAAACTTGTTTTATTAACACGCTTTTATTAGGTCGACCTGTATGTAACTATGTAATGGAATCTAAGGTAACTAATTTAACCATCTTCCAATGGTCGTAGCGTGATGAAAATTGGCAGCTGTATGTAGTTCTGATGACAATACAATAATATGGTACTGTCGAACTGATCTGATGATGGAGCCGGAAGGTATGAACTGGAACTTCATGATGGAAAATCGTATCATAGCTGTTTTGGATTTCTTAGAAAAGTCTTGTAATGAACTTTGACCACGATTAGGTTTCAAGGTCTGATGATGAAGCCGGAAGATAGGCACTGGCATTCCATGATGGAATATCGTATCATAGTCGTGTTTGCACTTGTGAGAAAGGCCACGTAATGGACTTTGAAGCGTGTGTTTCTAGTGTTTTTTAAACTAATAATTTATTATAATGTATAATCGTCGTCGTTGAAATATACTTACGTAGATATTTTCAGGTTGCAGTAGCGTCCAAGACCTCTCCTTTTTTCCCTCAAAATAAATGAGTTGATAATAGATTTTGTAACCTACAAGACGTGCTATTTGTTTATAAAGCTTTCAGTTACGAAAACATTATTATTTTTTTATTTAATTTTGATCCCTGTTCTTCCAGCCATATGTTTTCAGTATAAGTACCTATTATAAGTTTCCTGTACTAAAATAACGTATCTTTAAGACTCTGAACATCTATAACACATCTAATAAAAATAATGAAACTTTAAAGATTGAATTATATTATTATTAATAATATAATATATTATTTTATTTGATTGATTAATACTGGAAAGAAAAAATCGCTCATGAGCAGGATTCAAACCTGCGACTCCTGGCTCAGTTTCTTCTTCTTCTTCGTGTCGACATGAACTACATAATAATAATAGCTCATGTCGTGGGGAAAAGATTAGCCAGTCAGAAGGTTGATAGCGGGGCTGACTGCCCAGAGTGCGCCGGACGATCAATTAAGTACGCCAGTGCTTTAGCCACTAAGCTATCGTGAACACTGCTCGTGGTATCGAAATCATCCTCCACTATGGTACGTTTAGGTCTAAGGCCTTAGCCTTTCTCATACTGAGAAGAGGCCCGTGCCCAGCAGTGGAACAGTAATGGGCTGATTATGTTATGTTATGGTACGTTTTTGGGTGACGTCAGCGATATCTTATTATGAAACTGTATTTCTTAACCGACTCGATTAACTTTGCAGTTAATTCATAGTCGTATAGACAAACATAGCTTTTCCAACGTAAAACATTTCCCTAGGAAGTACCAACACGAGTAACCCGGTTATAAATCTAGTATATAAGCAGTAAACTAATCCAGTATCGCATGTCATATAATACTCGCATTGATGAGACAGGCGGTCCCTGACGCGGCATCGAACTCCCGTCCCGCGGGACCCGGAATTGAAACACGACAACTTGACACACTTTACTGCAGATTGTGAACAGATTGGAAACTTTACTGCATTGCTTGGGAATACACTTTATTGGATTTAAAAGTGAATTATGTTTTAGTATACATTGAAAAGAATATGAATACAATATTTTACATTCATCTACACCATTCTTATTTTATTATTTTAACGCATTTTACGCATGCGAAGCGAATTCTAAAGATATAAATTGTGGAAAGAAAAAATCGCTCACGAGCAGGATTCGAACCTGCGATTCCTGGCTCAGTACGCCAGTGCTTTAGCCACTAAGCTACCGTGAACACTGCTCGTGGTATCGAAATTATCCTCCACTATACGTCTTTGGGTGACGTCAGCGATATCTTATTAAGAAACATTGTTCCTTAACCGACTCGACTAACTTTACAGTTAAATCAAAGTCGTATAGATATGCCTACCCTTACTAATTATTTTATTATTTTAACGCATTTTACGCATGCGAAGCGAATTCTAAAGATATAAATTGTGGAAAGAAAAAAATTTATATCTTTACACCATTCTCGTCTTATTTTTTTCAAATATAGTGTTTCTGGTAATTTCCTCGAAAACTGCAAACGTAAACTCATTTCTCGAAGTTACACTGGACGGTACACCAGTTCTTAGTTCATAATGCTGGCACTATGTGGGTTAGCGGACTACACACTCTATCAAGAACTTATGGAGTACTCTCTAGTGTGTAGATTTCCTCACGATCCTTCACGCATAACGCAAATGATAGGTACAGTCAACTACTTGACAGTGGTAACCGTTTGACCTTGACAGCGTTTTTATTTCGTAAGCGGTGATACGATGGTTTCGTAATTCAAGTATTACCACTGACATGCGGTTGACTGTACCGATTTTTTTTTTATCGAATAGTGCAGGTCAGGATTGAACTGAGACCTGAGCATGGAAGGCAACCGTTCAACCGGTAGGCTATCACCGCATTTTCCCTGTTAGTTACATAACTTGACATCCATGTCAAGTTCTCGAAGATATCATTAATCTCAGTATACTGACTTGATAATATTTCTTTTAGATTTGCGCCAAATGTCAAGGCCGTATATAAGACAGGGTAATATAAAAAGTAGATTCAGAATATCATTTGTCAAAAGCAAAGGTAAAGGGATTGCGAGTGAAATATGGGCTGGTAGAATAATATACGTCTTTATTCAGGAGAATCTCCTTGGTATACGTGAAAACCATTGTTATGAGGATTCGGGTAGGTAGGTCATAGTAATTTTAGGAAAATAGATATAGTATGAAGGAAGGAAGGAAGGCGCAGGACCAGTCGTTGTGGCGATACTTGGGGGAGGCCTATGTCCAGCAGTGGACGTCTTTCGGCTGAAATGATGAATGGTGATGAGATATAGTATGTTCGGGAGAATAAATTGAGAACGTGCAGTCTACATTGTTGCTTGCAGGATCTGCAACCGTGGTGGAAGAAAAGTTGAGAAAAAATTGAGAAGTTATATTTAGGTCTTCTATTTAGTACAATAAATAATAAGTATGTGTACAGGCGTGATGTTATGTTATTTAGTACAAAAGGCGGAGAGGGTGAAAATAGCGACCAATGGACACTGCCAGGCTAGGTGCATCACCTTATGGAGACAGAAAAAACCGGCCAAGAGCATGTCGGGCCATGCTCAGTATTATAGGGTTCCTTAAGTAGGTCTAATTACAAACGAATCAAATCGAATATTAATCATTGCTATTTTAGTTTTTGCAAACAGCGCCACCTAGCGCTAAATTTATGAAGCTAAATTTAAGAAGTGTGTTTCTTTTTGTGATTTTTTTAAATAGAAAGTAACTAAAGGAGCATTATTTGCTACGATCATTTTTCTCTAAGGTCAATGACCTATGAACTAGGACGTCTTAAGTATTTTTCAGTTTTCTCACTATAACTCAAAAATTTATAATCACATTATACACGAAATAATTTTAAAAGAGAGATTTTATAAAGGTCTATCAATGTTGAAGACTATAAGTTTCTACGTTGCATAGTTTAGAAATGGCAGGGGCCCCCCCGCCCCCTATTTTGACAAAAAATCTAATAGATATAGATCTCAATTTTAAAGGAATAAAAAAATCGTGATTACGTATTTTAGTGGTGGCGCCCATACTGTGAAATGGGGGTGAATTTTTTTATTTCGCTGCACCCCCTCGTGTGGGGTATCATTGAATAGGTCAACTAAAATGAAGGTAATGTTTCATACATCACTTTTTTATAAGGTGTACCATCTGCGAAATACAGCCCGCCAAAGTTGCTTGCAATGTGTCCCCCCCCCCTGCCATTTCTAAGCTATGCAACGTAGAAACTTATAATCTTCCACATTGATAGACCTTTATAAAAACTCTCTTTTAAAATTATTTCAACTATAATTCGATAATAAATTTTTGAGTTATAGTGAGAAAACTGCAAAATACTTAAAACGTCCTAGTCATTGACTTTAGAGAAAAATTATTATAGCAAATAATTCTCCTTTAGTTACTACCTATTTAAAAAATCACAAAAAGTAACTTTGTGTTATATTGATATGACAAACTTCTTAAATTTAGCTTCTTAAATTCAGCGCTAGGTGGCGCTGTTTGCAAAAACTAAAATAGCTTTAAAGATTTAAATTGTGGAAAGAAAAAATCGCTCACGAGCAGGATTCGAACCTGCGACTCCTGGCTAGGTTCGAATCCTGCTCGTGAGCGATTTCGCTTCGCATGCGTAAAAATGCGTTAAAAATAATATAATAAAATAACTTTGATTAATATTCGATTTGATTCGTTTGTAATTAGGAACCCTAAAATACTGAGCATGGCCCGACATGCTCTTGGCCGGTTTTTTTTGTAAATACATACTTATAATACATAAGCAACACCCAGACCAACACAAACACTTATGTTCATCACACAAATATTTGTGTCCTGTCGGAATCGAACTCACGACCTCTTTACCAGCAGTCCAACACTAGAACCACTAGACCACAGAGGTCGTCAAAAGAAGAATAAGAAACTATTAACTGTGTAAATTATAGTTTGCTGTAGTTGTAGATACAAAAAAAGTGAAAACTGAAAACTTTTGGCACTTTTTCTATCCTACTACTACCGAAAACTATAGTTTACAGAGTTAATAGTTACTGATTCAACTACAGTACTTGTACTACAATAGTTAGAAACGAATTTTCGATAAATGATGTACTCAGCTAGTAATTATTTTTTTACTGATGGGGTGCCACTTAGCTTTTAAAAGGGCCTTAAGAGGTTTTCAACCAACCAACTGCGATCGCCAACCCGCCTGCCAAGCGTGGCGATTATGGCATATCCCCCCCTTAATTGGGGGACGCCTATGTCCAGTAGTGGACGTCTTTCGGCTGAAATGATGAAGAGGTTTTCAGTTATTTCAATAATACGTTGTATATGGAATCAGTTGCAAAGAAGTATCTAACTGCATTCTCTTTTTTTGCCGATAAAAATAAAACAATTGCAGAAAGTCACCCTTCGCGACCACATCTTTAATTTAAAGTCGCACCCAGACAATCCCAGCGGCGACGTTGGCTGCCACTTACGAAAGCGAGCGAAGCCGCGGCCGGAGTGTAGCTAAGAAACGGTTTTATTTATGAGTGTCTGCGCCATGGAGTTGGCTCCAAACTTAGGCTTTTTATACTGAACACTTTCACTATGGTGAAAAAAACGAACGGGACATGGAGAAAAAGTACATTAAATATAGAAGATGTTAAGATTTCATGGTCTTCTTTAATTGTAAGATACAATGTTTATTCGAGAGATTTTATCCTCATCATTATTATCTAATCTATTTTATTGTATCAATTGGGACGGTAAAATAGTGAGTGTCTACTGTTTGGCTTAAAAAAATAACTGTGAATGCAGTTATTCTTGTTTTAAAATAATGTATCCTTCGACCAAGAGTGTATCGACGATAAAGAAGCTTTAGATTTATACAAAGTGTTATTGAAATAACTGAAAACCTATTAAGGGGTCATTGTACTTATCAGTATGAACAACTTCTACTATGGGACCAACCCTGATATCGCAAAAATAAACAACTGAACACAAAAAATTTTGGGTTTATGTAAACACAAATGTGGGGAACAGCTGATTATTTTTTCGTGATTTCAGTGTTGGTCCCATAGTAAAAGTTGTTCATACTGATGAGTACAGTGACCCCTTAAGAGGTTTTCAGTTATTTTAATAACACGTTGTATATCAGAATATAAACCTAATTCATCAACTCAGCCTATCGCAGTCCACTGCTGGACATAGGCCTCTCCCAAATTGCGCCACAACGCTCGGTCCTCTGCCTTCCGCATCCAGTCCCCCCCAGCCACGTTCTTTAGGTCTTCGGTCCACCTGGCAGGGGGGCGCCCTACGCTGCGTTTGCCGATTCGCGGTCTCCACTCAAGGACTCATCTGCTCCAACGTCCATCGGTCCTTCGACAGACATGGCCAGCCCACTGCCACTTCAGCTTACTGATCCTACAAGCTATGTCGGTCACTCCGGTTCTTCTCCGGATAATCTCGTTACGGATTTTATCATTCAAAGAAACTCCAAGCATAGCTCGCTCCACAGCTCGCTCCATAGCTCGCTGAGCGACTTTGAATTTGTGGACTAGCCCAACTGTCAGTGTCTACGTCTCGGCACCGTAAGTCATGACTGGCAGGACGCACTGGTGGAGGACCTTTGTCTTCAAACTTTGCGGTATAGGCGACGAGAAGACTCGGCGAAGTTTGCCAAATGCTGCCCAGCCCAGACGGATCCTTCTGTTGGCTTCTTTCTCGAAGTTGTGAAAAAAATAACTGTGAATGTAGTAATTTATTCTTGTTTTTAAATCATGTATCCTTCGATCAAGAGTGTATCGACGATAAAGAAGAATGCTAATTTCCAAAGAAGGTATCTGTAGCTTTAGATTTATACAAAGTGTTATTGAAATAACTGAAAACCTATTTAGGGGTCATTGTACTTATCAGTATGAACAACTTTTACTATGGGACCAACCCTGATATCGCAAAAAAAAACAACTGATCACAAAAAATGTAGGGTTTATGTAAACACAAATGTGGGGAACAGCTGATTATTTTTTCGTGATTTCAGGGTTGGTCCCATAGTAAAAGTTGTTCATACTGATGAGTACAGCGACCCCTTAAGAGGTTTTCAGTTATTTTAATAACACGTTGTATATCAGAATATAAACCTAATTCATCAACTCAGCCTATCGCAGTCCACTGCTGGACATAGGCCTCTCCCAAGTTGCGCCACAACACTCGGTCCTCTGCCTTCCGCATCCAGTCCCCCCCAGCCACGTTTTTCAGGTCGTCGGTCCACCTGGCGGGGGGGCGCCCTACGCTGCGTTTGCCGATTCGCGGTCTCCACTCAAGGACTCTTCTGCTCCAGCGACCATCGGTCCTTCGACAGACATGGCCAGCCCACTGCCACTTCAGCTTACTGATCCTACAAGCTATGTCGGTCACTCCGACCTAAACCTAATTAGGTGCCTGTTATTCATGAATATGACTAATTAAATATCTTCTACTCAGAATAATAACTAGATATCTTATCGTAGATACCAGGCCCCTCAGAAAGTATTGCGAAAAAAAGTTTTTATATATGGGAGACTGGCCAGTTATAATGTTTTTCGAAAATAATTATGATTATTTATAAGTAAAAATAAGTAAGTTCCAATTTCAAAATTTCCCTCCACATTTTTTGCGAGTTAATTCAAAGTATTGTGTCTCACTGAAATATGGATCTGCGCCGGGAACATTTTAGAGCTATGATTTTATACGATTTCAAGTGTCGCCTGAAACCGGATGAATCGTACGATAGACTTCAAATGGCATTCATGGATGAAGGCCCTTCCAAGGCAACCGTGTATCGTTGGTATAACGAATTCAAGCGCGGTCGACCAACTTTGGGGGATGACGAAAGAAGCGGTCGCCCTTTGACGGCTGTTACCGAAGAAAACGTGCTAGCAGTGAAAAATTTAATCCAAGACAATAGGCGAATTACATATCAGGAGATTCAACACATATTGAAGATTGGATCGGGAAGCGTTCACGAGATTCTACACAGCCATCTTCGCGTGAGGAGGATAGTATCACGCTGGGTGCCGCACAACCTCACCGATGCTCAGAAGCAGGCCCGGGTGGAATGGTGCCGTGATATGCTTAACAAATTTGAAGCAGGCTCGTCTCGGCGTGTTTACGTCATCGTTACAGGTGATGAGTCCTGGATTTATCAATACGACCCAGAAACCAAGCGCCAGTCGACTGTTTGGGTGTTTCAAAATGAGCCAACGCCTACCAAAGTGAAGCGATCTAGAAGCGGGGGTAAGATTTTGATCGCTAGCTTTTTTAATTTGACTGGCCACTTGGTATCAATTCCCTTACGGGATCAAAGAAGCATTAATGCCGAATGGTATACTACCAAATGTTTGCCAGAAGTTTTCTCTGTTATAAGCAACAAGCGACCAAACACAGGGCTCCGCGGGCTACTGCTCCACCACGACAATGCACCTGCGCACACCGCACTCAAAACGAGGGACTTCCTGGACAGCACGCCAGTCAAACTCCTGGGTCACCCTCCTTACAGCCCTGATCTAGCACCGTGTGACTTCTTTTTATTCCCAAAAATAAAAAATCAGCTCAAAGGGATACAATTTTCGTCGCCGGAAGATGCGCTGGCTGCGTTCGAGCAGGCTGTAAACGAGGTGTCTGCGGCGGACTGGAAAAAGTGTTTTGAAAACTGGTTTAGGCGCATGAATCTTTGTATAGAGGCTGGTGGAAAGTACTTTGAAAAGATTTGATAAAAATATATGTACGTATAGAACAATTTTTTTTAGTTTCGCAAAACTTTCTGAGTGTCCCACGTATCTCAACGTAGGTACCTACTCAAAAAAAGCCAAAAACACACGATAATTCACACATTCACAACACTTTCACTTCACACTCCAGAATCGATTCCTGAAAATTTGTTTTCTCCCTGCTTTTGTCAAGTGATGGAGAATATATTTTCGGCATAACGAAGTATGGAGCTTTGGGGTTACTTGGACGAAGTTGTGAAGAGTTTTTCAAGTATAAAAAATGTTTGGAAGGTATTCTAAGTTTTCTGATTTGCACGCTGATTTGAGGATTGGAGAAAATGTAGGGAGGAAATGTTTTAATATTCCAATTGCTTGTGTTAGGAGAACGGATTGATTTCGATTCAAGTGTTTTTTAACAAGATTTTTATATTACCGTTAGGTTAACTTGTGTTTCGCTTGATAAGAAACGACTGATAGAGGAGAATGGAAGGAAAAGATATGGCACCAACTCCGAGTAACTTGAGACCAGAGTAATAATGATAATAATGTCCTTCCGGCCGAATTGCGCTCTGGCGGCCAATCTCAATGGAAAGTAGCCATCTACGCGGGACGTAATATTGCACAAGTGTGTGCGCAAGCACAGGTGCATTATTTATTCCCACTCTCATAATCCAATGGGACGGCAATCCAACACGACCGGAGAGAGATCAGGCGCAGGAACAACGGCTTTACGTACCCTCCAAGACACGGGAGTGTAGCACCGCCAACAACCTGACTCCGGGCGGCTACTGAGAAATTTTCTTGACAAAAAATCCAAATAACACTTTTTGGCCGACCCGGGAATCAAACCCAGGACCTCACGATCTGCGGTTGAACTCGTTACCGCTAGACCACCGAGGCGAGGCAGACCAGAGTAGGAAGATGATGATGATGATGACATAATATTTAATAACTAATTATTATAGTCATATAATCATTACCAACGACGATACAGCCCAATAGACGCCCAATGTTGAATATAATGCGTACAATAAATTCTGTCACTAGCTGAGGTGGGGTACTGCAATCCGATTGGCCCTACCAAGGCGGCTATTGGCTATTCACTAACGCGGAAGTTTTGACGGCTCATGTAAGTGGTTGAAACTGATTTGACGATTTGAAGTTGCGAATAGTGGCGACCTATTAGTGAAATTTCATACATGTGTTGCAGATGTCGGTCGCCTGTTATGAGGCGTCTACGGACTATGGTCGTTGGTCACAACATAACTTTATCAACACAGCCTCAACATGTTTCAATAACTATTTTTTTCTTTCTTTGCAGGTAAGATCCAGCGTCATCCTCCTTGGCAATCTGAAAAAGGAAAAAAAGCGGTAAATTTAGAGCATTTTTTTTTTTTTTACCTACATTAGATGTCATCCAAACAATTTTCTTATTTTCAATATTTTCATGCTAGTATAAACTGCACCAATTGTTGATAAAACTTACATACCAAAAGTGTTTAGCGTCATAACAATAGTGTTTTAAAATCCAATACGATAATGAAGCATTTATTTTACAAAGCATTACGACGATTTGACGACTTCTGTGGTCTAGTGGTTCGATTGCCGGACTGCTGACGTAAGTGACAGATAAAAATAAAACAACAAGCTGCATCGTGTCGGACCGTATGACAATCTAATATGGGTCAAACCTCTAGGTAGTCACACGTTAGCAAGAACAACCCGAGCACAACTCACGAGGTCGTGGGTTCGATTCCCACAGGACACAAATATTTGTGTGATGAACATAAGTTTTTGTGTTTGTCTGGGTGTTTCTTATGTATTGTAAGTATGTATGTACAAAAAAAGTATATAAGTATTATATCCATTGTCTAGTACCCATAGTACAAGCTCTGCTTAGTTTGGGACTAGATGGTGCTGTGTAAAATGTCCCAGAAATATTTTTTATATATATTTTATATACTCCCTCATTAAAGAAGAAACGAATGACATACCTACATCAGCAGACAATTATTTGTCTAAAAATACCTATGTAACTATAAGTACAAATTGTTATCGCTCGTAAAACTCGACAGTTTCGCAGAATTGCGTTAACAATGCTGGGTATGTCAGAAAAATTGACGTGCGCGCCCCCTCATCGGTGGAAATGTACAGGCATTTTTAAGGATGACAGGTTTAAAAAAAAAAATATGGTATAGCTACAAAGTATTTTTAGAAGTAATATTTTTGTTTCATTTATATTTGTATGAATAAGCATTTTTGTTTTGTTTTTTCTAAGTTATTCTAAAGTCCATGGTTTTCGTTGAATCTGTTTACTTACTCATTAAATGACCTGTTCTTTCGTATTTTGATAAAAGTAATATCATGTAATCATCCAGAAAATCGTTTTGAAAAAAACGGGTGTGAATGTAGCTCAAGGGTTTAGGTAGGTACCTAATTAAACTAAAAAAAAAATTTTTTTACCCTAAATATTTGTCAATATTTATTACAGATAGAAAAACACATGGTGAATGTGAATATGTATCTGTTACCCAAGTGACAACTAGTAAAAAAATTGAACTTTCTATGGTAATCCATATTCTATATTAGGTATATATAAAAAAAAAAAAAAAAAATTACACTTGACATAGGAAAAAAGCATAGGGGGAGGGGCTAAGTAGGTATTAGTAGCTACAAATCGATGAAGACGTACAAGTCGATACTCAAATCATACCACTAGCTGATAACAGTTTTACGTGTACCACCCCATGAAAGTAAACATAACGTTAACTTTTCCACCCAAGTTCAACTTTACACCGTACTATAAGCTGTTAGGTATAAAAAAAAAATTGTTGTTTTTTTTTTTTGTTTTGGTTGGAAATACTTGTATCATACCCTCCGACTGGGGACGGCGGAGGGTTATGTCGGACTCTTACCGACTAAAACCACACGGTGGCCATCCTCTGCACAAAATAGAGGAGCTCCGGGAACTCCATTGGACCGCGCCGGTGCCCCTCTAGTGCTATGCCTTTGGCACTTCCCGGGAAAACAATGTTAGGCATAGGTACTAGCATAGTAAAGTCAGTAGGTACCTCTAGTACTTGCTATACCATACATCAGTCAGCCGCCTCATTATAGAGCACTCGGATTCTCGGAAGGTTCTCGCCAATACACTTGCTTGCTATGTGAATAGTGGCAAAGACACAGCGAAATAGCAAAGACATTTAATTTCTGGCTGATGGTGTTACATACGCACACCTAGATAGAATCTAAAGAACCTGCTCGTTGCCTTGCCCTCGTGTGCAATAGGCATTAGAAAAGTTGGTCTGTTGTGTAGCTAAAATGTTAAGGCTACCGCCATCTAGCGGAAGTTTCGTGAACTAAGAGGAAGCGCCATCTAGTACCGCACTTTGTACTACAAACGTGAAGCAGGCTGTTTGGATAATAAAAGTTCTCCGTATCACCACTAGGTGACAGAAACGATAAACAACGTACAATTTTTTATGAACCCTTCAAATATTACTATGTGTTGGTATCCCTTATAACTTTTAAATACTGGATTTGTATTAAATACACATTGAATTAATTAATTCAAAAAATAAAATAAACTTAAACGCAATTATCCTAGCCATTTCTAGCTAATTTACATTTAAACAAGCTCCTTCTTTAAAGTCAATTCCCAAGAAACGTTCAGTTTCAAAAGTTAAACTTGAAATTCTCAACGAATTTAATTAAAATGATCCCAGTTATAGCCAAAGAAGTCTACAAAGTTCCCAGTAGATACCAATTGTGGCAACTTTGCCCTGCCTTGCTCGTCCACTTGCCAAGTTAGACATCCGTAATTATTACTTTGTACTTACAACTATCTACTTTTAATACTAGAATTTCGAGAAGGCTAACTTTATCTAGTTTGGGCTAAGTTACAGAGTTCATTCGGAGTGAGTAGGTATATAATTGCTTTGCAGTCTCTGACAGTTCAGTAACTACCATTAACCATTGACTCCAAACCAAAGCTGCCAAACTTATAAGATGGTCAATAAGTGAAGCATCCATAGTATGCCGGCTCGCTTAAAAGTACGGGCGCACACATTCACATCCATAGTATACTATGCCAAAAAGCCGCGATTACGCAAAAAATCTAGGGTGACGGTAGTCATTGTTGTAGTGTCACAAATAAAATTTGAAAACAAAAAAAAAAAACAGTTATAGCGAATGTACGGAACCACAGGATGCTCCCCCATCGCACGAGTCGAGGCAAGGCGCCTACGCGTTATTCTCCAACACACTAACGAGTATTCGAACGCACCGAGTATGCGCCTCGCGACGACCCAATTAATAGAGTAGTCTGTGGTCGTGCTTCTATGGTAGGACACTTTTTAGTCTATGGAGACAGAGTTCTGACGTGTGTGGACATTCTATTGTAATTTTGGTGTCTTATACCTTTTTTTTTATTAAAGTTTATTCCATCTAATAAAGCCCTAATCATTTACACTGACCCACCCCGACTATACAGTATAAATCTGGTGTGTTAAAATGCTTTCAAAATTATAGTGGGTTTAGGAAAAATTAAGTTGAAGCACTTCGTCACACACGTCTTTGTTTAGCGAGATTCCGTCCGCCTTTTTTATTCGTCCGAGCTTACAACATAGTTAATATTATTACCATAAAACCCTTACAATAATAAAATATCATTACCTATCATAAAATATAATTTATTTTGACTGTATACTGTTTTTTTATTTTATTTTCAAGTATGCAGTGACAGCCTGATAAACATAAAAATCGCATTGAAAGATTTTGGATGCTATTTTTATCAATTTGTCCGTCACCATTTAAAAGCTTAGAACAGCGCCATCTATTGATACCCATCTGAATTGCTTGGTGCACAGTTTGTTCTGCGGCAAAGCGGTGCACTTTGGATAGCAGTTTTGTTTTATCGTCGCTAGGTGGCAGTGAAATTGCTTTTTTATGCTTCCAATAGATGGCGCTAAGAGTACCAAAGAGCAAAGTTTTCAAAGGATTAAATTTTCAATAATTATTATAGTCTCAAATAACATAAAGGCTTGCAGATGATAACAAACGTAATTTTAAACTGTATAGGCTTTATTCATATGACAGAATCCAACTAAAATGATTTGATATTTTTAACTTTTGCTATAAGTAAAGTCACAATCAATCATATTCCAAAAAGTAAAATTAATAATCGTGGCGGACGAATATTGTGGAGCAACAAAAGCAAATGGCTGGCAGCTGTCATTTGACTAAAATAAATTTGTGCTGATTTGAATAAAGTTCCTATTTGTCGTCTACCAGGGTGATTACCCAGGGCCGTTGTTCTTGTTGCCAGTACCAGTGCTACTCGATCGATTCTCGTTTCGAGATTTAATTTTTTGTTGTAGAAACAAAAGTGAAGTACCTAGGTTATTTGTGCGTGGTTCTGGGGTGAGCAGAAACTAAATGAACGAATAAAATAAGCAAATGTAAGATGCGAAGGAAAACCTTTTTTGATTTTTGATTTATACAAAAAAGTTTCAGTATAACAAAATACTTCACCTTTGCTTCTCTTGCAGCTAATAACCATCTGCTTACATTATAAAAGTTTTAAACACTGAAGTCACAACAAAAATCGATGAAAAATATGGGTGGAAACAAACCCTCGTAAATTGCACAAGTGTTGGCGACTCAATAACAGGGCGCAGTCCGTGTTATATCTAGTTTTAGTAAGTAATTTATTTGAATTCTAAGGTGAGCCAGGAGGATTTTATTGAGGGTCGAGCATACCTGGCTCCCCCCTTTGCTAAGCCTATGACTTGGTAATGAAAAATCTATATGCTGGGTCCTGGGAACTCTCTTCTATGTTTACTTGAATTTTATTCACGCCACATCTCACTTTAAACTCCCTTGTTGCAATTCCCCTTCGACTAGCAACAGTAGTAGGTACCCCGACCCGGTAATTCCGCTATTTCTTTCCCAGGGAAGTCGTCGTTTGGAAATAAGCGATATATTGCAGGAAACACCGTTGTCTCGGTCTCGGTGATGCGAATTTAATGATTGCTCACTGCGGCCCTTCCTGTGTTCGTCCGTCGTGAAACTGACGCGATTTATAGTTCTTGCTCTTCTTCCTACAGGAAAAAATGAGGAAATTGGAGATGTAGTAAAGTAGGAAATATAAATTGGAGTCAGTTTATGATTATTGTCTGCGGAATATTTTTTCTGGCGCAACGCAATTCTGTCAGTCGACTGAGCTTGGGTGCTCAAGTTACGCTCAGCTCAGCGTAAGCCGAACGGAGTACTATTACTATTTTATTACTAATAGGCTACTTATTTATATATTTTTTAATTTACGCCAATCTAAAATATACAATTTTATAGTAGCGTCCTAAAATAATGTTAACGAACTACGGGAGCCGCGGGTAAGGTGTATAAAATAAATACTCTTGCGGATGGTTTCAGAATACTTTTTTATAAGCTTTTTGAAATGAAAAAGGAATTTTTTGTCTAGCCTCTGGGAAAAGTAAGGTCAAAGCAATCCATGGAAATCATTTGGAAATATCGATATAATTATGTTCCAGACCAAAAATTGAAGGGAAGGTGATCCGTGTATTATGTTGTACAATATAACTGAGATTCTCAATTGAAGTAAGTATTACAAGGTTATGGATATGTTAATTCATTTTTAGTAGAAGTTCAGTCACGTGTTTAGTTTTAACATAAAAACTTATAGGTATTATGTATGATTTATGGTTTAGTTGCAAAAAAGCCAGTTCACTTATTGGCGAAGTGTTAACAAAAATGCACAATTAGTTTGTTTGTTTGTCATTCAATCACATCTAAAGAGCCGAATAAATTTTGATGAAATCATGTCACAGAGGCTATCTGAAAGCTGAAAAACGACATGGGATACTTTTTACCCGCATGTAACGTAAATGTAGCCATCATTTACAACCTATACAAGGTAAAATCAAACAGATAACATAACAGGTGTAATAATACACCCACATTTCGCCAGTTATGTTATAGTCCCATGTAATAGGGGGCGAGTCTATTGCCATTGACAGGCCACAAATCCAGACTCCGGGCTGCTACTGAGAATTTCCTAATGAAAAAATCCAATAACACTTTGCCCGACCCGGGAATCGAACCCAGGACCTCACGCTCAGCAGTCGCGTTTGCAACCACTAGACCAACGAGGCAGTCAAACACAGTCAACAAATAACGGTGGATTCTACTAGAGAAACTGAACAACTTTTCTTAAGAAACATAGGTCGTCAGAAGAGAAATAAATAAATAAATATCTTTGGGACATTATTACACAGCACCATCTAGTCCCAAAATAAGTAGAATTGAAAAAAAAATACTACCCATATGGGTACTATATAGTTACAAAAATATTGGCGAAAAGACGACCTTTGAAAAGATGACCTTTTCGTCACAGTCACAAAGCCAGAATAATTATGAACGATTATTACACAAGACAATTAAATTTTACGATTATATCTAAAGGCTTTCGTCAGTTAAAAATCAGAAATTATGTCAATTAACGAATTCACCTCGCGATTTCGACTCGAGGCACAAAGGTTGCTGATTCGGCACCTCTCCTCCCTCGTAATTACCATAATCTCTGCCAACTTTGCCTACTTTTACTTTACTTTACCTTTAATCCTTTTTCTCATGCACAGATTACTTTCTGGAGGTTTAATTGAAACAATCAAATGGGATGTGTATTATCAGCCGGTATGATTGAAAATCTGGTAACTTTACCAACTGAGTGAAGACAAACTTTGTGTTTACTATGTCAGTAAGCGTTACTTGCACTGTACAAGTTGTACAAATCACGTTATTATTACTAATAATATAATTATTAAGAGTATTCTAAGCTGACGAGCATGCATGACGAGGTTAATGAACGTAGATGAAGGAAGGTGCGTGTCACGATCGTAGCGGGTGGAAATCCATGGTCTTTGCCTATCCCAATGGGAAACAGGTGTGATATTAACATGCATGTATTATTTGTTTGACTCTTCAACAATCAGTACACTGTACATGAAAAAATCAACACATTAGTATTATTATTCTCATGAAGTATCGCGCTTATTACCGACATAGCCCGAAGAATTGCCAAACTTAAGTGGCAGTGGGCGGGGCACATTGCTCGCAGAACGGATGGCCGATGGGGCAGTAAAGTTCTGGAGTGGCGACCGCGTACTGGAAGGCGCAGCGTGGGTAGGCCCCCCACAAGTTGGACCGACGACCTGGTGAAGGTCGCGGGAATCCGCTGGATGCGAAAGGCACAGGACCGGTCGTTGTGGCGATGCTTGGGGGAGGCCTATGTCCAGCAGTGGACGTCTTTCGGCTGAAATGATGATGATGATGATGATGATCGCACTTATTCAAAAGTGCCTGTAACTTGGTTTTATTTGAAATAAAAAATATTTGAATTTGAATTTTCTCGTTATCAACCTGTTGACTTCTATTTGCTAAATATGTTATTACGTAGGTATGTTTTCCTCAAATATCCAATTCCTTTTCTTTTTCGAAGATGAAACCTTCAAAAGTCTATCAGCGTCTTTGGGGAGAGGCTGGGTTGAGTGAGATTTTTACCGCACTAAAACCTCCCCGGTGGCCATTTTCAGCACAATGGAGGAGGGACTCCGGGAATGGGTTATGCTACCGGTGCCACCTTGTGCTACGCCTGTAAGACACGTCCTAGGGGAGACTTGTTTTCCTAAACACCTTCACCTTCACCTTCGTAACATGGGATCACAGCGTGTCACGGTCATCCCCATAGAGGAAATGAATATAAATAGAGGGGAATTGTGGGCGGGATAGGCGCGCCGCGCTTTTGAGCAGACGCGCTAATTTAACCAAAATCCGCGTCACAGCTTAAACATTGCGGCCAGGCTGTGACAGAGTACGTTGCTGTGCGAAAAAAAAAAATGCTTATAAAACATGGATATCGACTACGTGAGTAACCGCGTAATGTATTGCGTTTCTTTCGATGTCGCCTTCACCTTATTTGCCTGACTGTCACCAAAATCCCCGCGTATCGATAGTGTAGTAACATATTGGATGCATTATCGATATAATTAATTCGGTGTATACTTTCTGTTTTAAAATAAATATTCCTCATTTTTATTATTTTAAATGCATAATAATTTTATTTTTAGGTAGATTTTATTGTCGAAATTATTTATTCGCAATTTCGAGTTTTGATAAGATAATATAAGATAAGATAAGATAATGTTTATTTGTCATAACATGAGTATACACACAGAGTATGCAAGTTGTACAAAATTATTATAAGGTCTATCATGATCATGTTATACCTTTACGGCATACAAATATAATTTTATTAATGGATATGTCATTAATCAAATATGTAGAAACTTATACAATACAATACAATATTTATCAATTATCAAATATCAAAAGAATAAAATAATAAAATTTGTGTGAAACAGTTTAGGGAGTGGTGCCTTTGATTCGGATTGATTTAAGAAAAAACTGAAAAAAAATATTATTATTCTTATTCAAGTATTCCGTGGTCATCCCTGAGGTGGACCAGTGGACGCCCAAAGCCCTTACTCTGGACGACTGTGACCTCAAAATATCCAATTCCTGCATGCATTACATGAATAACACTTCTAGAGATGGCCATACACCTTAGAGCATCACACGCACGGAAACAAAACTAAATAAAATACTACAACACACTTTAACACAAACTCCAAACGCGTCGAGTGCTCAAACCTTATTTGCCCATTGAATAACTAATACTATAAAACCTAGTTCCCAGATTCGTTACACAAAATAGTACCTTCTATATTCTATACAATGCAACGTAGGCAAAAACCTACATTTACAAGTCTTTTTCTGAACTGAAGTGTATTGTGTAGTTCAGATTCGACCGTTGTGCACTAGGCTCAATCCTGTAGGGCTGCCAACGAAGAGGCCCAAGTGGAATTTCAAAAATTCAACGCCTCGATAGCTCGGCTAGAGGCGGATTATGCATAGGGCTGACATCTTGAAGTTTTTTTTTAATTTAGAGTTTTAATTATAATGGAGACTGAGAGACATCTGTTGGTCTAACCAAATGAATAAATAATCTTAGAACGATGTATTTACGAGCTTGCTATCTCGAAATAGTTTTAATAAGCACGAATCCATGCTCGTAACATAGATTAATATCCAGCTTACCCATTGGATAATGGAGTCACTATATATTTTTATACACATATATAAATCTGTAGCACTCATATTAAGTTCGATTATGGAACAAAATCTTCTATATCCTCAGCTGACTTTTATAACACATAATTTGTGTGAGACACGAAACAGCTGAAATATTCTTTGTTTTCCTTAATTCCGTTTAACATAAAAATGGCAAAACATTTTACATATTTATGATCGACTTTCACATTTTCCATTCAAAAGAAATCGTACTAACACTTAAATAAAATTTAATTTTGTTTGGTACTTAGAATAAAACGTTACAATTCAATCCAGCACGGAGGCTGTGCCAATATCTCTTTATTGTTATTGTAAATATTATTTCAGCGAAACAATAATAATAAACGCTGCTTTCCATACTTATATTAAAAATACTTTATTTTGCTTTCGAAAGTTAACTTTAAGAGAAATAGGGACGGGATATTAAAAACCGTTTTGTTTAGATATTCACAATAATCGCCTTGGATAAATCTGATCACTTCAATAGTGATTACGTGCGCAACAGAAGTTTAACAAACTCGGCGTAACACAGCCCTACACTAAAATGTACGAGCGTGTACACACGATACGATCTGACTGCTTCGATGCTGCCTCCAATATTCAGATACTGGCTTTACAATGCTAACAAAACAAACTTATATCTACACTCAATGCCATAACATTTTCAACTCTATCACAATAGCATTAGGTTGTTTAGTTTCGTATTTGAGTTTAGCAGTTCGAAATAATTATTATATTTACAGTCAAGTGCCCTGCAATGTGCAATTTCACATACAATATAAACTAGTTTGAAACATGTGGGTTTGTTTGTTCAACATTTTCAACGAGTTTTGTAACTTTTTGAGTGATGGTAGAGAATCCTATCTTTGCGTAGGTTTTTTATGTGATGAGTTCTGTAGTGATACGAATGCTAACAAGTTATTTACTAGTATAGTCTTTATTATAGTCTGATAAAGGGTACATGCAAAGAGATTCCATGAGTACCTAGCAATACTTGAATACACACTGCAACCTGGGCAGTCAGTCTCACCACCAATCATGCAGACGGTAGTAAATTTACGCCACGGCATTTTTTTTGGGGTTCACAAAAAATCGGCACGAGAGTAGATAGAATTAAGGCTGGAATCCATTAATTAAAGCGGAGAGGAGAGCAGGATGTCACCTCTCCTCTCATCATTAGTGGATAATACCACAAAACTACAATGAAATGTAATTTCCATATTCTCTGTATGAAACAATATGAATTTTCTTTCTGTTTTCATTTAGATATATCGCGGAAAATGTTCCAAAAATTGCATTTTTCCACAGAAAGTAGCAATTTTGCAGCCAATTAGCGCTTGTTGCAGTCTTCACTATACGCAAGAAAACTAGCAAATAGAGCCATTTACTGGCAGCTAGATATAGTCTCTTTCTTATTCCTCTTTCATAGCATCTAACCTTTTACTGCGAGACTAAAGGCTTATGTTAACGTGAGCTCATGCTTCCAACTATCAAAATGAAGTTCTATTTGTAGTGGCCTTAGAGTAAACTTTCATAAAATCTCGTTGCCAATAAACTTTAGATTTGCATTAGACATTCCATTCTGAACTAACTTGGTAGTAAGTTATCTCGTTACTCAACACCTGGTAATTTTCGCCGCACTCAACTTCTACGGTAGCCGGTGACCGCGGCGGCTGAGAAACTTGGCCTCCTTGAGTGCCAGTTAATAAACCAGTGTTGGATTTAGGTAACAGTGCATCGATGCATCTATTTTTTGAAGATTCGATACAGTCCGAAGTCACAGGTCGTACGTAGTGACAAATAAGAATATATGTAATTTGCTTGTTCCTCTAAATGCCATATCTTTTTGATACTTGGAGACCACATACGGTTGCCAAAAATATAGACTCTTTTATATTTTTCCCCAATTATTCTCTTATTATTATATCTATGTCTTTTGCTAATTTGCGAAAAAACCTTTCTCTAAAACCAACCAGTAATATAATATAATGTAACTTCCAGAACACATTCAACATTCTCAGAACCGAAGTTCGAAAGGATCACTCGTACCCACACGATCGGTTAATTATTTAATTTAAGTAAACCGAAGTTAAACATTGACTACGCAAACATCTTCAGACCCACAGGACTTTTATTCAGTTCTTACTACGTCACAAGTTTGTCCACAACTCCTTCACAACTCGGGAAGCAAACACCTGTCCCTTTTGACCGCAAACTGAAAACTTCAAACTATAACAAACCAACCAACCGTGAAATTTGGATTTGGTTATATACCGCGCTGATTTTAGGTGTACTAATAGCATAGAATTTTAGAGTGTTGTAAAAAGAGGCATTTAAAAGTCTGCACACGATAGAAACAATATGTTTATTTCGATGTCAATAAAGTTTGATATTTTTTATTGGACCCATAGTTTACCTACAGATAAAAATATAAAAATGTATACCGACACACCTATACGTCTTATATACAAAAACATAAGCAAACTTTTCAGTGCAAAACAAAGTTAAAATAATCAAACAAAACTGTAGTAGAATTCACCTATCTCCGACCATACTTCACACATCACTCCATAAGACCATTCACCACCTAATTACCACCATCAAGGGCCAATACCCACAGGAGCCCTACAACCTACAGTACCGTATAGTTTGCACCCCAGTTTGCGCCCCAGTCCGCTCCTGTTTGACTAGCTCTCCAGCGCACAAATAATGACCGCGCCTAACGATATTTGACAAGCAACTTAAACACGGCGTAAGTGATGGGGTGACGGTAGGGGGTGATTTGAAGCGATAGTGTCGATAGTTGATGTGTGTACGACATTGAAATGGAGGGATAGTAAATGAAGCAACGGAAACTGGTAATTTGTGAGTTGTATGATTAAAGTGACATTTGAGATAGCAATTATTTTAACATTTATTTTGTCATGATTAGTCCAGGCATAACCATCATCCTTTTTTTTTTACCGGGTATCAGTCTAACTTTATCAATGAATAATTTATACGGCCTATCGCAGTCCACTGCTGGACATAAGCCTCTCCCAAGTGCGCCACAACACTCGGCCTTCTGCCTTCCACATTCAGCCCACCCCAGCTATTTTCTTCAGATCGTCGCGCGTCGGTTCACCTACCTGGGACTATTCTGTTACGCTGCGTTTTCCGATTCGTGGTCTCCACTTAATGACTCGTCTGCTCCAATGGTTTCGGTTCTTCGACAGACATGGCCAGCCCACTGCTACTTCAGTTTACTCAAAGAAATTGTAGTTTACTGATTGTTTAGGCGCAAACACTGATCCTACAAGCTATGTAGAAATACATAAACAAATACTACCCTCCACCAGTTTTTAAGAACGGCTCGCGCAGTCACCGGTGTTCGCTCCTTCATAATGTAGCTAAATATTATCTGGTATTTACCCTCATTGTACTTATTTAATATCCTACCTTGTTAACTACATTTTTGTTTACCTGTTTGTATAGTCGATGATACTGATGTATGGTAAAACTCAATGAGTTTATGTTTACATCTTTAGAATGTTTTTGTTATGTATACCACTGAACAAATAAATAAATAAAATAAAATAAATAATGTCAAGGGTTCCACTTTCAACGATCTTTCTTTCTCTTTTGTGTAGTTAGTAAATATAAAACAACAACAGCGTAACATTCCGACTCGGAGCAATGTAATATGATCGCTCGATGATGGGCATAGGTTGCAAAGTGCTCCACCACCTCCTTCGCACAAGTTTATTGAATAACCATATCCCGAAACCGGTAACCCGAACAAAACCCTTATATAATGGTAACCCTTCTACTGGGTTTCAAGCATAGATCCCATTCAAGGGGTTACATCGTGATAAAGGTAACCTCATAAACGGCTCCCTTCGAAAGGCTCAACTCGGTCTCTGAACTAAATATAGGTACTGCACTAGTGCAGGAACAGCCAGTACAACAGAGTTGACTTTGTGAACTAGGCTCACTGTTTAGTTTATTTAAATTTTCTATTCCGGAACAAGCAAGGCAAGCAAGCCTATGTGATAGACAATTTAATGACAAGTTATAAAACTTCTATCATCATCATTTCATCATCATTTCAGCCGAAAGACGTCCACTGCTGGACATAGGCCTCCCCCAAGCATCGCCACAAGGACCGGTCCTGTGCCTTCCGCATCCAGCGGATTCCCGCGACCTTCACCAGGTCGTCGGTCCACCTTGTGGGGGGCCTACCCACGCTGCGCCTTCCAGTACGCGGTCGCCACTCCAGAACTTTACTGCCCCATCGGCCATCCGTTCTGCGAGCAATGTGCCCCGCCCACTGCCACTTAAGTTTGGCAATTCTTCGGGCTATGTCGGTTACTTTCGTTCTCCTACGAATCTCCTCATTTCTGATTCGATCACGCAGGGACACTCCGAGCATAGCCCTCTCCATTGCCCTTTGAGTGACTTTGAGCCTTCTTATGAGGCCCATTGTGAGCGACCACGTTTCAGTACCGTAAGTAATTACTGGCAACACACACTGGTCAAAGACTTTCGTCTTGAGACACTGCGGTATTTTGGACGAGAAGATATTGCGTAGCTTCCCGAACGCTGCCCAACCGAGTCGGATTCGACGATTGACCTCTTTCTCGAAGTTGGACTTACCTAGCTGGACAGTTTGTCCTAGGTATACATAATCGTCAACAACTTCGAGTGTAGATTCTCTGATGTTTACGGGAATAGGTGCTATATGGGATTCCGACATAACCTTTGTCTTGTCCATATTCATCTTAAGACCCACTCTATCAGAAGCTCTACTGAGGTCATCGAGCATTGTACCGAGGTCCTCCATGGTCTCAGCCATGACTACTATGTCGTCGGCAAACCGAAGGTGAGTGATGTACTCGCCGTTTATGTTAATGCCTAGCCCCTTCCAGTCCAGAACCTTGAAGACATCCTCCAATGCAGCAGTGAACAGTTTCGGAGAGATCACATCTCCCTGTCTCACACCTCGCTGCAGAAGGATAGGTTTCGAGGCTTGGTCCTGTAATCGGACTGACATAGTGGCGTTTTCATACAAAGACTTTAACACTTCGATGTACCGATAGTCAATCTGGCACCGTTGAAGAGACTGTAGTACCACCCAAGTCTCGATCGAATCGAAGGCTTTCTCGTAGTCCACAAACGCTAAACAAAGAGGCAAGTTATATTCTTCGGTCTTCTGTATAACCTGCCGCAGCCTTTGAGTATATACCATAGGAGGTCGCAACGCGCAAATTCACAAACATTTTTTTCTGCCAACTTTGGTGGGGTACGAGGAAAACACGTACAGCACACATTTACAGGTAATAGCACACAAGTGCAAAAATATATCGTGTCGCAATGAACTCACACTAAAACAAACTCAGAATACAAACAAAAAACACGCACACTAACAACATTATCGTCGTATATATTTGTTCACGTATGTCAACAGACGCAAAAAAACTAGTGATGGGGTATGATTAAAGACTAATAAAGACCGATAAACTGAATGATACAGGAATTGATTTGATATCGTAGAAAACATAATTGTAGTTATTCATTGTTTGAAAATGAAAAATAAAACACTGTGTTAAAATTTATTATATGTAGAATAGAATATAATTATTTGCTATTTTTTTTATAACATTTGTAACAGTCATGTACACGATGATTATGACTATTTTACATATTTTCTTAAAATATTAAGATATACACATATTATACACGCTGAAATTTATATCGATTAAATACCGCGGTGTAGCGACTCCATAACAGTAGGACGTAAGGTCAACCGCACGTCGGTGGCAACACTTTGACATTAGCAGCATCTTTATTTCGTAAGCAGTAAGAGCTGTTTTCGAATTGAAGTGTTACCACTGTCCTGCAGTCGACGTACCTACAAACTTTTTAAACACTGGTGTCGATTCTCTTGTTCACGAACTAAACTTATTTTAAACTATCGCTCTCTTTTACAAATAGTAGATACAAGAAAGGGATGGCAATCATTTTAGAGCTGTCAAATTAGACGGAATTAAAATTTCCATACAAGTTTAGTCGTGATCTCGGAACGTGCCCACTAAAATACAAAGAAATGTAACACGTAAACTAATTTGACAGTTCTAAAATGGTTGCTATCCCTTTCTTGTATCTACTTTTAGTAAAAGAGAGCGATAGTTTAAAATAAGTTTAGTTCGTGAACAAGAGAATAGACACCATTGTCTACGTATTTGTCATCTTATGTTTTTACGCGCTTCTGTAAAATTTAGTTACAACCCCTTACTGGGTATTTATTTGGGGCAGCTGTTGTATTCCTGCAAACTTGAACATACCTAGGTACCTACTTATGTCACGTCGATCATTTACCTGCCTACATGGCATTCAAACAAATCTTTAGAAACCACAGAAACATAATTTATTGTCTTTTCTTTAACTTTCCTAAACCATTCATTTACCTACAAATTTATTAATTTATTTAATAAATCCTAAATAAAATACCTACCTAGGTACGATAACGCGCAGTAGCTCCGGCCACCGCCGACGCCGCGCCGCCGCCGACCGGCCGCCGTATTTAACTACTTTCGTGTGTTTGTCCCTTACTACAAATTTCAACGATTTCATAACTTATTTATTTTCACTTGCCAGTTTTTGTATTCTATGTTTTTTTTTGTAAACTGGTTTGACTAAAAGATAGTAACTACTGAGATAGAGTAGGACACCGCGGGATGAAAGCGATGAAAATTTCAGCGTGTATATTATGTATATAATTCTAGTTCTAGCACAGAATACCTAATAATACTAAAGTACAGAACAGCCTCTCACCGCCCCCCCCGCCTATTTAAGATCCCTCACCCGCGCCCCGCACGCACCCGCAGTTTGATGGCAAGTGGACCACAAGATTGCAATGGACGTCAATCGCCAGTCGCTAATATATATATATATATATTATGTTATGTTATTTAATTAAATTATGATTGTATGCCTCAATGGCGGGACATGGCTGATCCTATTAATATTTTTTACACATCTTATGAACCTGTGATCCACAATAAATGAATTTGAATTTGAATTAATGTCGCTATACAAGCACGCCATCTCTGATTAATACTGAAAAGCTTGTAGGTTGTAGTTGTAGATAGGTTATGGAATTACATGTAGGTATTTAGTACAGCATTGTAGGAGATAATAATTGAACTTTAATTTTGATACGTTATTGAATTAAATAAATTTTAGGAAATAAGGCGTATTTAAAAAGAAATCATGAGTATTTAATTTTATAATAATAATTAAAAAGTAGGTATTTACTTTCTCAAATTTTCATGTCACAATTTAATAACTGTACACTTTATGGTAGAAACTGGATGAGAGATGAGTAGCCGAGGATAAAAGTCGGTGGCGTTCTATTGCAGAGGCCTTCGTCCAGCAGTGGAATGCGATAGGCTGATGATGATGATGGATGGATACGGTTACGGTTACGGAGCTCCATAACATCCCTGCTTATTACTTACCCCCAGTTTCTGGAACGCTGATCAATTTGATCTATTGTCATATCTAATGTGAGCTCCTGTGATTGATCGGCAAAAATACTAACAACTAATCACATCGCTTGACAGGTCAAATCTCAGGAGGTTTGACAGTCGATTAGTTAATTTTTGTGATGATCAGCCTTTCGGAAACTGGGGGTTAGTATTGTAGTTTTAAAAAAACCGGCCAGGACGATAAGGACAAAATATTAATCTATCGTCTCCTTCTTTCATAGATATTACGTAATTTAACGTTCTCTATCTAACTAGCTGAAATGTCGGTGATTAACCATCTATAGGTTGTTCATCTGAGTATGTGAATATGACCTCAATCGGTCAAGTCGTTCAGAAGTTACACAATTACTAACAGACGCACTAGCAATTTTTGATATATATACAATTTTTTTCAATTTTAAATTCAAAATAATTTAATTATTTTCAGTTAACAAGGCATTATTATAAATAAATAAATAAAATAAATAAAATCATTTTATTTCAGGCAAATTCACCCATAGTTATAAGTTAGTTGTTAAGTACAGTCTCTTATTCTAAATTAATACTAACAAGAACATCAAATACGTAATTAGAATAGTATAAATAATTTTAAAAATAATTTTAGAAATACATTATTATTCAATTAAATTAAGTTTTTATATTAAATTTTAAGTCAAATACTTATATTGGTTGTCAAAATTAAAAAATAAGAAATAAGAAACAGTACAGGGACATAATTTTTGCAATTTTATTTTTTATTATTAAGATTAAATTCGGATCTAAACATATAAATTGTGCTGAATACAGTTGCTATAATACCATTAGTACTGCTTTTTAATCTTTTTCGAAATGAGGCCCTCGACCTCCTTAGAACGGCAAAGAAGTCACACACTCTGTTCTCAAAAAACATGCCAGACGCGCTACACCGCCAAGGCAGGTTGAACAAATAAAAAAAACAAAACAATAAGAAAACAATAAGATAAAGCACCAAGTAATAGTATGACAACCGGTGAACCACTTTTTAATTTCGTTCATTCAACTACTATTCACCATGTCCCCACACTACGTCTTGTACTATAATTTTTCTGTCGTAATAAAACGTGGTACGGAGGTATAATTTTTATTTAGTTATCTTCGATTTTATGCAAAATGTATGCATTTTAGACAGAAATAATATTTACATGTGAGAGGAAACTCCATGCTCCCGCAGGTTTGAGGTAGTAGATCACCTTTTGCACAGAAACACCGAACAAATAACCATTTTTGTATGAGTGGTATAAAGCGACACAAAGCGACACAGAATGGCCAGATATTGCGAGTGAACTAGTTTTTATAAACGTCAATGGGCATACGCCACTTTAACATGGCAGAGGGGTACGCCTGTTATTACTCCCTCCTATGGTATATACTCAAAGGCCGCAGCGTATGTATGTGGTCTACGGTGCTAAAGCCTTTTCGGAAACCGGCTTGTTCGGGAGGCTGGAAGTCGTCAAACCTGCGCGATAGACGGTTCGTAATGACTCTCGAAAACAGCTTGTAGACATGGCTCAGAAGTGAGATGGGCCTATAATTCTTCAGTAGAGCATTATCGCCCTTTTTGAAGAAGAGTACCACCACACCTCTGCTCCATGCCTGTGGCGTTCTTCCCTCGAGAATGACGGAATCAAACAGCTTCTGAAGGGCCTTAAGGATCGGTTTTCCACCCGCCTTCAGGAGTTCGGCCGTAATTCCGTCATCACCCGGTGCCTTGTTGTTTTTGAGCTGCTTCAGAGCCATCCTAATCTCGTACAGGCTGACGTCCGGGATATCTTCGGTATAGTGTCGGGTCAATCGAGCTCTTGGGTCGTGAGCCCGATTTACAGCGGGTGTCCGGGTGGACGTGTATAACTGTCCATAGAACTTCTCGACCTCCTTCAATAGCTCTGGCTTGGAGGATACGACTCTGCCATCGTCGGTCCTCAGTTTTGCAAGCTGGCTCTGCCCAATAGACAGGTCTCTTGCGAAGACTTTGGATCCCTTGTTTTTATCTATTGCGTCTTTAATACGTTCCGTATTAAATTGGCGTAGGTCACTTTTTAAGGACTTTGAGATCTGTTTATTGAGCTGCCGGTACTTAGTCGCATCATCTGAGGACTGCAGAATCATCTCGCGTCTTTCCGCCATAAGCTCGAGAGTGTGGTCAGAGAGCTTTTTGTTTCTATTTGTACGACGGGTCCTAAAGATCCTAGACCCGACCGTATGGACAGTTTCCACAAACCCATCGTTGTAATCGTCCACTGAGCTCCCTAGGCATTCGAAACGATTCTGAAGTTCGAGCTGAAAGCTCTCGGGGTTTTGGATTTGGATCGGTGCTGGACGGAGCGTAGACTTCATCAGTCGAGATCTTTCCAGCTTGATGTTCAGATTCAATGTGCCTCTTACCAAACGGTGATCGCTTCCGGTTTTAACCGCGTTGATCACAGAGACATCATTGAATATTTGCTTCTTCGTCGACATAATGAAGTCAATCTCATTTTTTGTTACACCATCAGGGCCCAACCAGGTCCACTTCCTATGCTCACGCTTTCTGAAGAAAGAGTTCATCATATAGAGTCCCTCCTTCTCCATAAAGCCGGCCAGTAGATGACCCCGGTGGTTCCGATATCCATATCCAAATTGCCCCACTCGCAGCTCATCATCGTAGCGATTGCCCAGTTTCGCGTTGAAGTCTACCATGACAACAGTGAAGTGAGTTTTAGAGCCATGCATGGCTCTCGAGATATCCTCATACATGGTCTCCACCTCATCGTCGGGGTGATTTGAGGTCGGGGCGTATACCTGTATAACCTTCAACGAATACCTTTCGGTTATTCTGAGTATAAGGTACGCCACCCTGCTCGAAACACTCTCGATCTTCACTATGTTGTTCACAAGAGACTTGTGGACGATAAACCCGACACCGCCCTGGGAAAGTTGATCGCCCTCCCGGAAATAGAGCAAGTTACCGGATTTGAGGATTATCGTGTCCTCCCCCTCTCTTCGGACTTCAGATAACCCTACGATATCCCATCGTAACTTGCTCAATTCTTCCTCGAGTTCGACAAGCTTCTCGTCGGTCCGCAGTGTGCGTGTGTTGTATGCTGCCAGGTCCAGTCTTTTTTGTTATGGTAGCCGGATCTCTGCCGGGGATTCTTAGCACCCCCTGCCCCGCCGTTACCTAGGCCGCTACCGTAACCAGGGCTAGCGGGGCCGCCGGGGACTAGGGGCCGATTTTTTGTTGTGCTTTGCATGAGGGGATATGCCATAATCGCCACGCTTGGCAGGCGGGTTGGCGATCGCAGTTGGTTGGTTAAATACTCGGAGGACGCTGCTGCCCATCCTCTGGTGAATCCCTTAGTCGCCTTTTACGACACCCATGAGAAGATATAGGGTGGTGAAATTCTTTGCGTCCGGCACCACACGGACGTGAAAAACTTCTATAGAAAGTGGTAAATAGGAAATCTCTGAATAAAACTACAATCACATGAGACTTTTCATATACATGTCTCAGTTTGGCAAACGTGAATTGCAGTAGCATTTAGGTAAAAGCCTAATTATATTATTGCAGTTGTTATGGGCACTATTTAACATCAAGTGGGCCTTAAGCTCGTCTCGCTATCGTATAGGTACCATAATAAAAAAGTTAAATTATAAATTTATACTACCTTTAACAATTTTAGAACTTTGAATAAGCTTCCTGTTTTCTCTCTTGTTCAAGAGGAAAGTTTATTTGTAAATTATTTTCTCAATTGCACTAAACATAACATAACAAAACATAATCAGCCCATTACTGTCCCACTGCTGGGCACGGGCCTCTTCTCAGTATGAGAAGGCTTTAGTCCACCACGCTGGCCTAGTGCGGGTTGGCGAACTACACACACCATCGAGAACTGTATGGAGCACTCTCAGGTGTGCACGTTTCCTCACGATGTTTTCCTTCACTGTGATAATCAAATTCTAGCCGATAGTCATAGCCTAGTGGTTGAATGCTTGCCTTCCATGCAGGAGGGTGCGAGTTCGATCCCGGCCCGCGCCTCTGACTTTTCGGATTCATGTGTGGATCAGAATTTGATTATCTGCACTAACATTCTTATATAAATCTATAGGTATAATTCGTGTGGTTGATAACAATTATTATACTGCAGACGTCCTTCGATGATCACCATGTAGTTTCCTAGCTTTTCATGGAACCGACGCACGTATATTCAAAGCTTGCAACAGCAAAAAAAAAATTTTTGCTATCTATGGAACGCATCCGGACGCTACCGCTAATCTGCTGTCATCTGTGAACTCATTCCTTTTTTTCGTGCAACGACGCGCGACGTAAAAATTTATCAAAATCGATAATAGAGTTATTTTCAATAAAATAAGCATGCTGAAACGCAAAGGTGATAGTTTTAGACAGTGTGATAGTGATAAATACAACTTAAGAAAGTTACAGAAACTAAAAAACAAAATACGACGAAGGACAAGATCGTCGTCGAACTTACCAATTTTCTCCCCCTCCTGAAGATGCTGATACTCGAGTGATGATAAGGAGTTCACCGTCATCCTCTGGTGACCATCTGGTCTCACAAGATAGTTTACAAGATGCCCAATAAGGTGAATTGTCTAAGCGACAACATCGCCATTTTGTACACATACAATACACGAAATAAAAATAGGCCTAAGATCGATACTGTGGGATCGTTTAATGGTCTTTTTACATGTCTAGGATCAACACAGAGGGGTTGTTCAATGACATTAATTAACACGCCAAGGATTGTCACTGTGGGGTCATTCACGGCGTTATTATGATATTGCCTAGGATTGGTACAGAGGGACCTTTCAATGGTAATTCATAAGTGTAACAAAATGCATACTCAATAAATTCTATTGTAATCATAACAATGAAAACAGGAGAGGAAGAGGGGGGGGGGGGGCCATCAGAGACCCAAAGGTAAGTTATATAATATTACAGTTTTTTCTTTCAGCGATGGAAAACATCCTCAATGAGGACTGTCTACAAGTACTTTGCTCTAATCTATTAACCAACTATTAATAAATAATTGAAGTGAGGCAGAAAATGTAAGACATAAAATTGATGGGCTGGCTTGTATAACTGAAAAGTTATTAATCTGTCGAATACCAGATTTCAGACACAATTAAAATTTAATTATGGCTGAGCCAATTAGCCCCAGCAAGGATTGAGCGGTATAGAGGTACAACCAAAACAGCTAAATTTATTGGAAATGTTAAATAACACTGGTAAAACACTTGCTGATATTTTCCACAATGGAAAGGATGTAGGAGATACATTCTTCAGATCAGTTTTATTTGGAGATAACCTATTTGAAAAAATTTAAATTTCAAAATCTCTAGGAAAAACAGACCGAGAGATATTGGTTACAACCCAAACTACCTCTTAAGAACACACTCAAAGGTACACTGCTTTTAACCTGGAGGGGCCCACCTCGGCATACACAGAAACAGCTGTTCTTGGAGCTTTGTGCCAACAAAGCCGCAGCAGTGGGCCATGATAAACAACAACTCAAAGAGAGCTACATCAGTACCACAAGGCTATTGGAGATCCAATAACAACAGTCATTATTATTACAGCAACTGATGTGAACTAGCAGGTTAAACCCTTTATACTACATCTGGCAAAGGATCACTAAAGATTCTATAGGTAATAATCAAAGAATATGACATTATTTTTGGTCAACAACCAGTTAAACTGTATTCACCATAGAAATAATAAGTAATACTTAATAATTCCATGGTATTCACTGACCAATTACTTACTCCTTGTCAAGGAAGGTGGAGGTAGTTATACTCATAAAATGAATAAATAAATATAATGATAATAGTTACTTCATCTGAATGTGTAACTACTGAAGATCAATGAAGATCAGTACTTTTCAACAAATTTTGCAGTAAGTAAACCAAATGGCATCTATAGATTGACTCTGAATCTGAAATACCTAATTAAATCCTTTCATTCTATCTAACACAGCATTTTAAATTAGATGACTATAGAACAGTTTCAAACAATAAACTGCTATCTGGCTAACTTAGATCTAGAAGATGCCTACTTAATAACATCAATTTAAGAAGATAATAAGATCTTAATTCAAAACAAATTATACCTCCGGTTTATCTACTGCACCATTTGTTTTCATTAAAATTCTTAAACCAGTTGCTACTTTGAGATCCTGGGATTTAAATAAGCCCTATCTAGACCATTTATTATGTATTGAAAAATATTACATACAATACAATGTAAAGTTAAGAAAACAAGCAGCCTATTGCAAAACATGGGTTTTTAGGTATGGAATGTAGTGTTTTAGAATTTATATTTTAGTCAAAACATATGACAATTAAATAAATAAATGGTCTGTTTTTAGAAAAAACATTATACTTATTATCAGATACCCAGCTAAGGCTCTGCTATATGTTATTGATGTTTAAATACAAAAAGTTTGGAAAACATAGAGATATATTTTATCTCTTTAAATATTGATAACAATATGATAGTAAGGTTTCTACACCCACTGGGGGCATTTCAGATTTAAAATGGTGGAAAAACATCATAAAGCATATTCATTCATTTTATATCATCAAAGTGAAAACAGCATAAATATAAAATAAAGATAGTCTATGATGCAAAGGTATCTGGCTGGGGTGCTAGTTGTAATAATAAAATACATGGTTTTTGGACACTAGAACAAAAACAAATGCATAATATTGTGCTAGAACTAAAATCTACATTATCTATTTATTAAATTTATGCACACGCAGAGGGGTGATAATAAAATACATAGAAATCTATACATTCTTGATATTGGAACTGTAATTTTTTATTAAGAATTTATAATACCATGACTATCAGTTTCAATCAATCTCCTAACAAATATGAAAATGATGTGAAAAAAGAAATCAAATCAAAATGTTTTATTGTATTCACATGTATTTTTGGTGCTACATTATGCTATGGGTTAATGTATTAATGGTGAGATATCTGCTCAAGTGTTTTATTCATGTAATATATGAAGCAAATAACCAAATGTTTAGCTAATAGTATTGACTCAAGGAGTTGACACAAATTGGATAACCATATTGCAACAACTCTTAAGTCAAGAAAACATAAAACAGAATTGTACACAATATACAACATATATTACAATTCCCAATTATTGATTTATTTTCTTCAAGGATTAATTATAAATGTTAAAAATATGTTACATGGCATAGGGATTCCGTTGCTTAAGCAATAAATGCTTTTGCAATTGACTGTTCATATTTTATATATATTTTTTCTCTATGTTTTCCCACCATTCTCTCTAATCCTTAAAACTATCAGAAAAATCAAGATAGATGAAGCTGAGGGTATTGTAGTAGTACCTACCACAATGGGCTACTCAACCTTGGTACCCAATATTCAAGTCATTGCTTGTCTCAAAATTAATTATTGTTACCTTAACCTTATGTTCAGATGCGGGCAACCTACACCCTCCCAGAAAGAATCTGACTGGCTATAGGAGTGTTGTCCAAGAAGGATTTATGAGGCATAGAATAAAAGAGGCCTCTGCAAAGGTTGCTTGGTTATGTTGGTTTCCATCTCTGAGTCAACGCTAAAGCAATACCAATCATGATTAATGCTTGGTGTGAGTACTGCAATATAAATAATTTAAATTTATTATGTACCTAATACAATAGGTATAATATATTATCCTTTTTAAATGAATAGTTTAGAGGTTCATCCTACAGCAAATTCGGCCCTTAGCCAATAGGCTATTAATAAATAGGTCCAAAATTATCTAAAGATTATAGAATTATAAGATTTATTAAGGGAGTATTTAAATTGAGACCAACAATATCTAAATTATGAACATGTTTGGGATGTTTCTGTAGTTTTTTGATCATTTTAGAAACAATGATTCCAATGAGTATTTTGTCACTAGAAAAACTGACTAAAAGCAGTAATATTAATAATAATTTCTACTGGTCGTAGAATTGAATTCAAAACTATCTCATAATAATGGTCAACAATAGTTAAGTATAACAATCAGTTACAGATTAAAATATTGGATTTTATAAAAATCACTGCTCCAGGTTGGTAGCAACCTAAATTTATTCTTCCATTATTTCAAAATGAACCTAAGATTACCTGGCTAAGCCAATTTGTAGATTATATGTATAACACAAAGGACCACATAAACAATTTCAAGAACATCTTCATAACTTATTATAAAATAGGTAGGTACCTAAAAAGGCTAGTCTCAACAATCAGTAGGATAGGTGGTTCAAAGAAACTTAAGAATAGTGGTAAAATAACCCTCCTTCTGGTGCAGTCAGATACATACTAATATACTCACTACATACAGTACTAGGTACCATCTACTTCAGCCGCAGCTAGAAAGGGTAGGATAGGATATAGGATATAGGTATATGTAGGTATATTGATGAGATAAGGAGAACTGCAGGATGGACCTTAAAATCACAAACTTTTGCAAAGTTATATAATCATCCTTTAATAAAAATTTACAAAAGCATTACTAGGTGATGGAGCCAACTAAAAACTTTTATTTTGTTACTAGTATAAGACAGTGTTGTCATATCACATTATATTCTAAGAGATTTATTTTTGTTATTCTATCAACTCTGCCTTTCGCAGTCCACTGCTGGCCTCTGCAAAGTTGCGCGACCATATAGCCGGTGTGGTTGCTATTCAATGATTTCAACCAAGACAGAAAATTAATATTTAAGCCTAAGGGTGTGTCATAATGTTGTGACGCAATAATATAATATTAAGGGTGTGTCGTAAGGTTGTGACTCAATAACATAACAGTAAGTAAGTTGATTATGTAGAAGTCATGGGACTGGTTTGATTATTGTGTTTGTTAAAATATAAATTAATTATGTGCCTAATAATAAAAAATAGAGAGACTGATTTATTTGATAATAATGTTTCTTTATTTAAACACATTTCTTACAATCTTGGTAAAGCTTTAAACATCTACATGGTGATCATCGAAGGACGTCTGCAGTATAATGAGTGATCAAACGAACTTACCTGTAAGTGATGTTCGATCATCATTATATAAAGACACTGTCCTTCGATGATCACGGGAGCCCACCCAGAACCCACTCGAAAGAGTTCTTTCTCAATTACCCATAAGACTGTAATAAATGTGTAGCTTTTAAAAGAATGAGTTCACAGATGACAGCAGATTAGCGGTAGCGTCCGGATGCGTTCCATAGATAGCAAATTTTTTTTTTTTGCTGTTGCAAGCTTTGAATATACGTGCGTCGGTTCCATGAAAAGCTAGGAAACTACATGGTGATCATCGAAGGACAGTGTCTTTATATAATGATGATCGAACATCACTTACAGGTAAGTTCGTTTGATCACTCATTATACAATATAATTGTACGATAAATTAAAATAATTCTTTGAAATATGTGTAAAGACGCTTGTCATCTTAGTCTTTCTCCGACCACGAACGCTGCAAAGGTTGAGGTTGCTCTATGCTGCAAAGCTTTCAAAACGTCAGGAAAACCAATATTAATGATAAACGCGATTTATCCTGTTTTATTATAATGTTACAGAATGGCAAAATAAATAAAACATCACAAAGCCGATCACGTAAATATACGAACATTTTGTGATAAACGTTAAAATGAGCGAAGTGGACCGAAGTACCGTTGTACCGCAGTTACCACGCAGCGGCCACGCAGCGGGACCGCAACGTCCACGCACCGCCTGCCTCCATCATTACCCGCCACTATATTTGCATTACATTACATAATGTTGCCACTTTAAATAATATTGTTTGGAGTAAAGACAAATTGAATAAACAACGGGATACGGTATACGGTACGGTACGGTACGGTACGGTACGGTATATTAGTTATTTTAATGTTATGCTGTGTACAGTGAACAGTGTCAAAATTAATGGTTGATATTGTGTCGTGTGAGTTGTGTTATTCCATGCTCATGACTGGAGGTCGACGTACCTATCTATAACGTGTTTGCCGAATACTAGAATTGAATTTGAACTTCGACTAATTAAATAGAATCATACCTAATATTCAATGGAATCGCATTGTATTTACCCGACTGCGCCAGAAGGAGGGTTATGTTTTTCGAGTGTATGTATGTATATTTCTTTGGCACGCTCTGTAGCCTAAACGGCTTGATGGATTTGAGATTTAGAGGTGTCGTTAGATTCGTCTTAATTCTGAGAGTGACACTGGGTATATCAAAATTTAAAAAAAAAAATTTGCCGCTTTTTGGCGCCATTTTACCTCTTCAAAAAATTTTTTTTTCCTTCAAAAACTATCGAGTGGGGTATCAAAATAAAGGGATTTATAAATGCTTTACAAAAATATATACAACTCATATGTTTAAATGTAATTTGGAATGAAAAATGCTAAAAAACAACAAAATATTCAACGTTAAAAATGAATTTGACTTTTCAAAAAAAACATTAATAGTATGATAAATAACACATGACAAAACTAAAAAAAAATTAAATGAAAAAATTAATTAACAAAAACAAAAAACCCGACTGCGTGTAAAAATAACAGAAAAGATATAAACAAGACTTATCAACACGCAGGCGGAGGCTACCTATGAACTATTATGTAATTCATAACCAAAAACATACGTAGCCTCCGACTGCGTGTTGATAAATCTTGTTTATATCTTTTCTGTTATTTTTACACGCAGTCGGGTTTTTTGTTTTTGTTAATTAATTTTTTTTAAATGTATTGTTCATATTATGTTTTCAATGTTATGAACAATCATTATTTACTTATTATGAATAGAAATGAGAAGCTAGAGCTACAATGATATTTTATGTAAAAAAATTATGCATCTTGCCTGTTTTTTTCATGTGCACTAAAAAATACCTAGGTATTTGTATTATAGAAGCTCACTCAACTATCATAAAATATCACCTGATTCGACAGTTTTAGTTTGTACAGTTCAGTGGTTTCAGTGGTGGATTGACCAGCAGGCTAAGGAAGCTTGAGCCGAGGGAGGCATATTTTAGGGGCGGCAAATTTGGGGGCCAATTTTTTTTAGGTCACTCAGATTTCTGTAAGACGGTTTCGTGATGTGTTATAGAAAGTCTACAAGACATGTTTCCGATAACTTTTCGATAGCATAAATGAGCTTTGATTAGTTTAGAAATAAATCTCGAGTCAGTCCAATAATCAGGCCCATAAAGACACTTGTGATCTCTTTAATAGCTGATAGGTGATATAAAAACTGTTAATCTTTGTTTCGCTAAACTAACTCAGAAAGGACTCATCCAGACATATTTATTAATTTTTTTTATCTGTCTATTTTGTCTCGGAAAAGTTCATAAAACCACAGACTATCATTAAAGCAAACATACCTAAAACGAAACAGGCAGTCTTTAAATATGGAGTTTTTTTTTCTCTAATTAAAGCCTTGCACCACAAGTTGCATCGCGACTACGTAATGAGCCCGCACGTCCATCGATGCGTGAACACGGAACGCGCGACGTACGCCCCATTGTGAGCCCGCGATGTGTAAATAAGTGATGTTTGTTTTCAGCTAACGGAGTAATTGCGTAGTAATTGGACGCGGTGGTGGGTGAGTAGGTAAATGTATGTTGTTATGATTACCATGATGAGTGATATTAGTTGCAGATTTAGGGATTAGAGCAGGGGTTCCCAAACTTTTTTAGTTCGCGGCGCACTTAAGGTGGGCACTGACGATGTATCGATTCGGACGTCGTTTTAATGACTAGGTACTTCCAAAAAAACTTGACTTGTTCTAAAAATAACATACGTTTTCAACATTCACGGACAGATTTTGGAATGCGGCCACGCCATTCACACGTTTGGAAGCATCGTCAGTGGCCACCTTTACAGGTTTAATATTTTTCTCGGTGCCCTAGCTAGTTGAATTGTTCAGTTTGTAACCGCGAATGCCTTAGTTTAAGTTTCTGGAGAATGGTAAACAGGAGCGCCTCTCGGCGCCCTTCTTTACTCACTACGGCGCACCCTCTGGGAACCCCTGGATTAGAGGATATCGTATAAAAAGTAGTATTGAGGTGCTACCACTACCACTACCACTGATAAATTCATCATTCATCATCATTTCAGCCAAAAGACGTCCACTGCTGGACATAGGCCTCCACTGTTAAATTAAAGATCGATATTAATGGTACAGTCGTATAATTATACTCGGTATGTTCTGTATAGAACATACCGAGAACAGAACAACAGAATAACAGAATATACCGATATTCTGTTATCGATTCTGTACAGATTTTTACCGAGCTCTTATATATTTTGAGTCCTCCCATGCGCGGAAGTGAAGCGGAAAGGTAGAGATCAAGTATAGAGCGAATCGGTAAGTACATAGTATATCACGACAACTCGACCTCGAGACAACCCGATCCCGACAATTCGACTCAGTCAACTCGACACCATGACATCTCAACCCCAAGACAACTCGACGTCGAGACAACCCGATCCCGACAATTCGACTCAGTCAACTCGACACCATGACATCTCAACCCCAAGACAACTCGACGTTGAGACAACCCGATCCCGACAATTCGAATCAGTCAACTCGACACCATGACATCTCAACCCCAAGACAACTTGACCTCTACAACTCGACCCGGATAAGTCGACTTCACAACTCGATCCGGACAAGTCGACCCCAACAACTCAACCCGGACAACTAGCCGAACCCCTCCCCATGGTTATACTGAAGGGTATCTCAAACGATACACCAGCCGAGGAGCTCATCCACATCATCCAAACACAAAATAGCCAACTCACAATCGACGATAGTGACTTCAAACTTGTCTTCAAACGCAATAACCGAAACCCCAACCTTTACAATGCCATCCTAGCAGTACAGCCTACCACCTGGCAAAAAATCATCGAGGCGGGAAGAGTGGCGATTGACCATCGAAGGGTGCATGCCGAGGAGTACTCACCATTCATACAGTGTATGCAATGTCTGAAATTCGGCCACACCAAGAACAAGTGCCAGACCAAAGAACATCCCTGTGTTAACTGTGCGGCGGAAGGTCACAAGCAGGACAGTTGCCCGATCAAATCAAAAAACGGCGAGCCCAAGTGTGTCAATTGCGCGGATCATAACAAAAAATGTAAGAGCGAATACGACACCAAACACAAAGCCACATCCGACAAATGTCCGAGAGTAAAGTCCATGCGACTCAAAATAAACAATAGAATCGACTACGGACAACAGTAGCACAACCAAAAACAAGACACAACAGAACATCACCACCAGTAGAACAAAGAGCAACACATCAGGGGCACCGTATCAAATAGCAGTACCCCTTTTATTTTTGTATAAAATCACGATGACAGACATTGAAAACCAAATAAAATGATTAAAAAAAAAACCCGGACAACTCGATTCCGACAACCCGACCTGGACAACTCGACCCGGACAACTCGTGCCTTATATTGTAGGTGTATGGGTCGCCTTACTAACACTCCACAAACACTCAATAGAGAAAATATTTTAAATGTTCATTTGTATAAACTAACCAACAGATCGGTGAATAGTTTATCTGAGTTTAAGCGAGCGCCCGCACCGAGTTCCGAATAGCCGGAGGTTAGTAAAAAGTTTTCAGACTATGGTGATGCAAGCGACTGAAAACTACCAAAAACAATAAAATAAGTTTTTGAAACGTTCCTTTTAGAGCTTTATTAGCTGAAGCTGAATAAGCTCCCTTGAATAGTTCTTTACAATTCTTATCCCACTTTTCACTAATATTTGTGTACCGCTAGTAAAGTTTCTGGAGATGTATTTTGTTCAATCAAGCAAGAACGGAATCATGAAAAACCGTTTAAGTTTGGAGCACCATATTCAGAACGAAGCTCCCATTTCCTCAATACGCAGCACACTGCTTACCCCTCAACGGAAGTATGACGTCACGCAGTACACAGTAAATTACCGTATTTATCAGAGACAGCGCCATCTGTACGCAATATTAAATTAAACGCAGAAGTTAATTAATACATCTGTTGGAAGAGTCAGCTTGTCAAATTTCCGCTTTCGACGTATTCATACAGATATTTCTGATCCAGATTTAATATTAAAACAGTATATGTAGGTATATAACTGTAAGTACAGTAGGCAGCTGTTAAATAAATAAATGAATATACACATACTATGTACAGATAGTACATATTGATGGTAAAAGAGTGTAAATTATTTTTTAAAAACCCGCGGCACAACCCATTCAATCAATAATTCTTTACCTATTTATATTTCATACAATAATTCGCTATAACCGATACTACATTGTAGACCAAAATTTCATATCGACTGAATGAATGAAAGCAACTTAGGATCCCTCAACAATTTATTCTCATTTCTCTTTTCTACTCCATCATCAGATCCTGATCACCGTATATCTGTAACCTATTCATTGAAACCGTTTTAATGAGCCCAAACAGGATACCTATTTGCTGTAAGATGGTGAGGAGTTGGGTATCCTGCAGATTACTGGTGATGCTGCAGCATCAGGTTAAGGTTACCATGTTCTCGCAATATCATTGAAGTAACAGAATACCAAATTTAAAATCGATCAAAGCTAGATCAACTAGAAAAGAGCTGATGATCTTCAAAAGACTAAACATATTTTTTTGAATCGTAGCTAAGAAAACTCTCCATCGAGTCTCACCTTTCAAACAAAAAAATCTTAAATCAAAATCGGTTCATCCGTTTGGAAGCTACAATGCCACACACATTATGTACATACGTTAAACACATAGCATCCCTCTGTTTGCGTCGGGGATTTAAAACCAGTACAAGCAGAACCTGTCTTGTACGAAACTTACACACTAAGCCAGTTTCGTTTATAATAGTTTAGATCTCATTGATAGGCGTTTGACTGTACCTACTCTTATTGGCAAAGAATGAACTAACTATCTTCTTGATAGTGATGTAAAGAATAACCTCATTACAACAAAAAATATACAACAAATATAAATAACGTTATAAGCATGACTTTATGAGAAATAACTGTAACAAATATTATGTGCCCTCACGTGTAACGCTGATATAAAGTAAACGTTATTTATTGCCAAAACCGTTATTTTAACGATGTCACTTTATGCGCGTAAGCTGAATGTTGCTTTTTTTGGAGTATTTGATGACGTAGGTATGGTGGCATTTGGTATGCAATTTTATCAGTTTTGGAAATGAAAACTGTGTTGTTAGATTATTTTTACTGTTAATGATTCGATTTTAGATCTTCTACACCACTGAAGATCCAAAATCAAATCCTGAGTCGATACGGCTCTTCTAAAATACTGTACAAATATGTATTGTCAAATCAAATTTTGAAATTGACAAGAAGTAGAAAATTATTATGATTTTTCAAAAAGATTATGCTGTTTAATGTTTCTCTAAAAGAGTAACTTAATAGCCAAAAAAGCTTAAAAATGATTTTTTTATATAAACGTCAGTTCCGCAAAAACAAACTTTTATTTAACATTATAATAAAACAAAGTTTAACAAAGCGTATATTTGTAACGACGCTTGTCATCTTAGTCTACCTGCGACCACGAAATGCTGCAAAGCTTTCGAAACGTCAGGGAAACCAATTTAAATAATATACGCGATTTAATCCGGTTAAACTTTGTTTTATTATAATGTGTAGTGATCGCGAAAACCTAAGAAGTTTTTATTTAACACAAAATTAACCTTCCATAAAATTTGCTTTAAAACCTCTTGTATCTATATAACTCGATTTCAATTTTTCAATCAAATCGAATAGAGTATGGAAAGGCCGGGAATATCCCGGGATTGAGTTAATTGATCGGACACAGTTTGCTATGTGGAGAGTACTCGACAAACGTTAAATTGGCTGTATCGAGTCCAAAACGCCGAATCACAGTGTATTGGTTGTTTTTATGTGGTTTTATTAATTAAAAATGGAGTATAGAAATTAAATTTATTTGTCTGGCTAGATTTGAGTCGTTGGCAAGTGCGTCGGCTGGACTCAATGACGTGTAGTTTATATTAAAAGATAACACCTTTATCAATAATGGTACATGAGCTTTCATTGAGCATTGGCATTCATTGCTTTCTTTATTAATTCTCGAGTGATACCTACTGCTTAATTATTTTGCTATCAGCTGACTAACACAACTTTTGTGAAATTAAATAACGTATGAACACATAAACAATTTTCTTTCTATTAAAATTAAAAGTTTCACTCTTGTATACTCTATAATATAAAAATAAAAAACCAGCCAAGTGCGAGTCGGACTCGCGCAGTAAGGGTTCCGTACCTCTCAACGATCTGATACCCCATAAAAACTGATTTAATTTACGAGAGTTTATCAAAAGACATCAATGTACAGTGCGCGAAATATGAATTTTTGCATGTCTTTCTTACGCAGGTACCACCACATATGTCTATGTTTGTCTTATTTTTGTCGTATTTGTTGCTAAACTACATAATATGCACTATAATCTGACCAAGTTTGAAGCTGGTATATATTCCCGTTTTGAAGATAGAGCAGGAACAAAAACGTTGAAAAAAATGTATGTTTTTTAAGGTTTCTTGTAGGGGGACCCCCTTTGGTATTGTTTTTTTTTTGTTTTTATTATTTGTCGTGATACACCTCATAGCAACACATATTCTGAGAAAATTTCAACCAGTTACCTATTACCGTTCAAAAGATACAGCCCTGTGACAGACAGACGGACGGACGGACGGACAGCGTAGCGAGAGTAATAGGGTCCCGTTTGGCACCCTTCGGTTACGGAACCCTAAAAACAATACAATGATTTTCATGTTAACGATTATTCTGTTAAATATTCACGATTTTGCAAATAATTATCTTAATCACAACAATGAAATTATATTTAGCATTTCAATTTCTTTTTCAATTTTTTTTTCTTTTTCATTTTCTTTTATTCCCGCCTAAAATGGTTTGGCACAAAGAACCAGAATGTATAGTATTGAAATACCAAGTATATTACTGAATGCCTGTTGTAGAAGCTAAGAGCCTTTTTCAATTCCCACTCACAACAAAAACCTCCAAAACGACAAAGCCTCATTTCTATTCCACCACATTCCACAACGATTTTAATTTAAAGTAAGCACAAATCTTTGTAAAATCGATGCTTTTAATAACGTCAAAGAGTTTGCGAGCGTGGCGCGCGGCCCGGGATTTTTAATAAATCCCGTAGCGTAGCGGTTATTAAATCAAAGATCCCGGTGTGCCGGCCCGCTCGTCCCGGGATTGCATAAGGAAATTTAATCCTTTGCTTGTAAGATAGGGATGTGCACTGAGAAATGAATGCAGTTGGTTTCATTTCAGCTTACAAAGGTATTCCATTATTAAGTTGAGGTTAAGTTGTAGTTCATTGGTCTAAGATGTTTAGATCTCTGTTGGCATTTACTGCATATTTTTTGATGTTTTTAAGTCCCTCTTCTTGCTTTTTATGCTTAAATACTAAGTTTTCACTTGTAAAACAGAGGCATGTGCATTTGTGCATACCAGCAACATTTTATTTACAAGCACAATTATAAAGTACCTCTAAACAATGCTACTGTAAAAGTAATGATCGCAATTCATAGTTATTGCTTTAAACTATTTACAAACGATCTCAAAAGTTCTAGTACCTAGGTATATTTTCTTTAATAAATAATGTTTGGGCAAGAAAATCCGTGGTCAAAAGTGCGTGCCTAATAAACCGACCGGTACTTTTCCCACTTACTTTACTGCCCATTCCATTTAACTACATACCCATCAACGTTTTTACTACGTGACGTATACATCGTAAAAGAAAAGAGCATAAAAATAAGGACAGAATTCCTAGACAGCGCTGGAACTTTAATAAAAACTACTCACAGATGTTAATAACATTCTCAAGTCCGCAAGAAAGGCTATCATGTCACTATTATAAAAACAGTTGTGTTATATTGGTAAATATCTATCCCGCATAATGTGTCCCCTCTATTATAACATTCTTTCTTATCTTTTTCAGTTTTTGGTTTTTACATGACAATATTATACGACCTCTGTGGTCTAGTGGTTCGAGTGTCGGACTGCTGATAACGTAGGTCGTGGGTTCGATTCCCAAAGGATACAAATATTTGTGTGATGAACATAAGTTTTTGTGTTGGTCTGGGTGTTGCTTATGTATTATAAGTATGTATTTACATATCCATTGTCTAGTACCCATAGCACAAGCTCTGCTTAGTTTGGGACTAGATGGTGCTAGTTTAAAGCAATAACTATAAAAATGTCCCAATAAGATATTTATTTAATAATTTAAGTATGTACACTTTAACAGTCTAACAAAGAGATAAGTATCTAAGGTTGGCATATATGTATAAATGGAGTTTTCTCAGATATTATAGAAGTTTTTTTAGTGGAATGTCATTTCAATAACTGAAAAAGTTTTACTGTTTTAAACAAAACCTTATTCAAATCGTTCTATCATAATTTCCTGAGAAATCTTCATGTAGGTATATCTGGTGACCCTGAATACTTACACTACCGTCATCGAAGAAAATTAGTTGAATTGACATAAATTGTATAAGAAGGTTAATTATTACATCTTTTCTTGGAATACTATTACTATTTCGTATAATTTTGTAATAGTTTAAATTGTTGGTGAATTTCTAATCACATCACTATGTATTAAAAACACTTTTTGAATTTGTGTAATAATAAGTCACCTTTCAGATTATCTAAAGCCAAAACACAATAACGAATCCATCCATCCTTGAATTCAAACCCACAACTTCCGAAGTATTTTCGAGAAATTCTCAAAAGCTAAGACCTGAATTCCTAGTCTGACCAGATGGAACACAATCTAAACTTGAATAGGAACTACTCACAGACAAAAATAAACCACATTCTTACTCGTAGATCCACGATAAATCTTAGCTTTTTACTTCACTCCACAACAATCGGTCCTATTCAGCACCTCGAGTGTTCGATCTCTCGAGACATCAGTACAGATCGATTACAGACATCGAATAGAATCGGATAGAGCATTGTGCTCGGAATAATTGCTTCTGTATGGATATCCGCTTTGTGGCGCGGACAATTGGTGTCTCGGTGAATGCAAGCCTTACGATTTGCATGGATCATTTTGGTATTGAGTGTTGACTGTGACTGACATTACAATAATGATTGGATGCAAATAAAATCATCATCGTATTGTTATAACCACATCGTTAATGAAAATAAGTTTCATAGATATATATATAAACACACTTGGCAAACGGAGTTATAATCGCAGTTCTGTTGGTCAACCAGTGTATGTGAGAATGGTGCCGCTCATTTTTTAGGGTTCCGTACCCGAATTGTGACAGATGGGACCCTATTACTCTCGCTACGCTGTCCGTCCGTCCGTCCGTCCGTCTGTCTGTCACAGGGCTGTATCTTTTGAACGGTAATAGGTAACCGGTTGAAATTTTCTCAGAATATGTGTTGCTATGAGGTGTATCACGACAAATACTAAAAACAAAAAAAAGTCTAAAAACAAAGGGGGTCCCCATACAAGAAACCTCAAAAAACATGCATTTTTTTCAACTTTTTTGTTTTTGCTCTATCTTCAAAACCGTAATATATACCAGCGTCAAACTTGGTCAGATTATAGTGCATATTATGTAGTTTAGCAAGTAAAAATAAGACAAACATAGACACATGTGGCGGTACCTGCGTAAGAAAGACATGCAAAAATTCATATTTCGCGCACTGTGCGTTGATGTCTTTTGATAAACTCTCGTAAATTAAATCAGTTTTTATGGGGTATCAGCTCGTTGAGAGGAACGGAACCCTTACTGCGCGAGTCCGACTCGCACTTGGCCGGTTTTATTTTTTATATAGTGTGGGGCAAATCATATCACCCGATGGTAAGCAACCCAGATATAGATAGCGTAGAATAGTTGTAATCACAATTTCAATTGCGATTCATGCGTGGCAACTTTCGAACAAACTACGCCTTACATATTGACGTAATATTTTTTTTTAAATTTACTTTATTCAACTACAGGAGGTGTACTATTACACCTCTGCATACCCCTTCGGCGAAATACAGGCGTGATATTATGTTATGTTGTTAACTTTATTCAAATGTACTACTTTTTTTTACTTTACAGTTTTTGTTTCTGCAGTTATAAACAGCACAATGAGGCATTTTTGCGGGTTTTTGTTACAGTATTTACAGAAACAAGTCATAAGGCGTACTGAGAAAGGCTTTGAAATGCCCTGCACTATGGTGCAGAGTGCTAGCACGCACGTCCTGCCCACTTTTCCATTCTATCTATTTCTGTGGTAAGCAATCACCGCCACCCATGGAACATCTGCAAAACCAGGGGAGTCGCCGATGCTTTGCCAACCTTTTGAAAAGACATAAGTAGTTATGCTCTTATTATTGAAGGCTCCCATGTCAAATTGGTTCGTGACCTAATCACCTTTCAAAAACCTTGGAGAAGAAGTGGGCCAAGGCCATTCATAAGTATTTATTGTTATCCCAAAGCCATTTTTTGTGCAAACTTAACATGGTATAGCAACAATAGGTATTTTTAACGGTTTATAACACACATTTTAATTCAAAACCTATTTTAATTTATGTTCGCTATACGTGGATAACATTGCTGTGAGAACTTAATTACTCTGAGATTGGATATCTATTTGAGTACCTATACTAATCAATATTATTGCGATCAGCACCTACCACCGTCTGCGGTTAGAACGAGGTCTATTTTCAATATTCAATAGTATCGTTTTAGATTTCTCCAATAGATCTGTTACCAGTCTAGTGAAGATGTCTAACTACCGAATTAACAAATAAACTTAACTTAACTTTTGAAGCAAATAAATATTTTTCCTTTCTTTCTTTCTTTTCTTTCAAGAAATGTGAAATCTTTTACCACATTTCTACCTATCACTGTAGCAAACTCTTAATTAAATATATTAGGACGCTTTTTCTCAAAGCAATCAGTTCTAAGAGAATCTTGAGATAATTCAATCTACAAAGAAAATACACACACACGCATACACTTCTATACACGAAGGTAGACCAAGGCATTTCACTTACGCGCTAAGGATGATCACAGACGATTTTTTTTCTGGTAGGTCCAATAGTTTTATCGGTCCCTATTTTCTTTATGTTGGTTCATCGACTTATTTTTCTGTCACCTTTCTGTCATCGGCAACGGTTATCATCAGGACGTTAATGACCACTGTTAAATATGAGACTCCTCATAATCCTGGGACAACGGTTTGAAGTACGGTAGTGAAAAAATTATCCCGTATCGCCACGCTTGGTGAACGGCAACAACGGCTATCAAATTGTGCAACTGACTCGCGATTGCAATCATGTTGATTTTAATGTTCATTGATCCGTATTATGTTTTGACAATGCGTTTCATTGGCAAATATGCACCAGGTAATAAATATTGCTGTAATGTTAAAATGAAAACTGTTGTCAATGTGAATCTGTTATACAATTATGCCTCTGAGCATCCAATTAGATCCAGGAAAATCGTCGCCTTGTAGGATCCGTAAGCTGAAGTGGCAGTGGGCTGGCTATGTCTGTCGAAGGACCGATGGCCGCTGGAGCAGACGAGTCCTTGAGTGGAGACCACGAATCGGCAAACGCGGCGTAGGAAAAAATGAAAAAAGTGACTGGGGGGACTGGATGCGGAAGGCAGAGGACCGAGTGTTGTGGCGCAACTTGGGAGAGGCCTATGTCCAGCAGTGGACTGCAATAAGCTGAGTTGATGATGAAATCGTCACCTTATATACTATACTTTATTGTACACACTTATATACATTCCTTCTACAACAAATGTGCGGAAAGGGAGTTTGATTTATTCTTTGTCGGGATCTACATAGCCGAACGATCAATCAGCTAGAATGTCACTGATTTGTAGGTCTTTTTGTGGATGAAGAACAGAAAGTGGAGATGGAAAATGTTGTGTTGTCACCGATAAAAAATTGACGACCGATCTATATACCATTTGTGTTCTTCCTTAAAGTCGAACTGTTCTGAAGGACTAAGCAATTATTTTCAAAGACATAATCATGTTAATGGCTAACGACTTCAGGCTTCTCAGACTATAAATTAGACGTACCTACTTTAGAATTATATGAAGACCCGAATACCGAGCTCCATATATTTGCCTAGATGGAATTTGTGTAGGTACTGAATTCGTAATTAAATTATTTGTGTGGAAACGTCTTGGATTTCACTTAAGATGTTTGTGTTAAGGATTTTGTTTTGTATAGCACCTTATAAATTATAAGACTTTTTTTATTCTAGTTTAGAATGTCTATGCTATTGGTAGCTGCGCGATTGCGGGTTTGATTCCCGCACTATGGAACAAATGGTTCTATTGTGTGACTTACCTACATATTGTTATTTTAATTTTTAAGTCTGGGTGTTTGTGCGTTTGAAGATTTTCTTTTAAACGCACCCGTACACAAGAGAATGTGGAATATCCTTTTTTTAAACGAATTTTTGTTGTGATTGCGTTTGTATTTATGCTAACTGCGCGTCAATCTTTGATAGTGAAATTCAAGATTTCTGACGTCATTCCAATTATATCGCTGATGTCCAGTAAGTACGTCAGTTTGAGTTCGTTTGTGGAGAGATAGATGTCATTAAAAATTAATTTACCTAACAAATTTACAGACGAGACTCATAATCAAGGTATTATCTTCAATTGTGCAGTATAATATGTCCCGTGCAGATGGCTAGTCTCCATTGAGATTGGCCGCCGTGACCGAAATTCGGCCGGGAGGACATCATTATTATTATTATCTTTATAAAAATCGTTATCTAGACAGCATGTATTCAGAACAAATTAACGAAATAATTCGTTTGCTTGGCCTGAAGCTACGTACAGTCAAGGCATATCGATGGTGTAATAAAAGACAAGATAAGATTTCTCAACACAATACAATTTACAGTATACTGCGGGAGACTGGTGCCTAAACTAGGCGTAAGCCTGTATTTCAGTACACCAACCATTGTAATACCATTGTAATAACCAGTGTAAGCAGAGCGTGTGATATACGAAACTATCCGCTTATAATGGTTTTTTTACTTTTACCATGCGGTTGTACGTAACGTACGGTCGACCGCACGTCGATGGTAACACTTTGACATTAGCAGCATCTTTATTTCGTAAGCAGTAAGGGTGGTTTTCGAATAGACGTGTTAACACTGTCATACAGTCGACTGTACAACTACTATTTTCCTAGAGAATTCACCACTGTTTTTCTTTTGAATTTCTCTATTAAATGTATTAGACCAGTAAACTCACTTCGTATTTTAATTGAATTCATTAGTAAAATTAAATAAATAGCATATTAAATCTACATGTAAGATTATTAAATGCTCACAATATTACGTTTAGTTGGTTATTAGCGAAACCTTTGTTTGTGATGTTTTACTTGAGCCGATTCAAGTTAATTAAGTTAAACTTGGTAGTTCGTATGTACATACGTATATAATTAATTTGGCATAATTACTTCTGAGAAGTCATCGGATTTCCAAGATCCTATAAAGAGATTAATAATTCTAAAGGTTCATATTATGTAAATTACTTCATGTGTCATATATCTAATAATTTCAACTCATAACTTTTTTCAAGTGGTTTCAAAAGATACAATTCAAAAATGCCTATAGTATTTTTTACTGATACGCATAGGTACTTGTAATATTTGTACCTAATAAACTAAAGGTAAATCTTGACATAGTATTTTTATCTAAATACTTGTATGTATGTATCTCTGTATAAAAACTAATGTTTTATTATGAAACACAAAATATAGCTGGTACCTACCACAGATAATATATTATATAATACTATACCACGTACGTTCCGTGTGGTGCCGGACGTACAGAATTGCACCACCCTATATCTTCTCATGGGTGTCGTAAAAGACGACTAAGGGATTCACCAGAAGATGGGCAGCAGCGTTCTCTGAGTATTTAACCAACCAACTGCGATCGCCAACCCGCCTGCCAAGCGTGACGATTATGGCATATCCCCCCATTGGGGGAGGCCTATGTCCAGCAGTGGACGTCTTTCGGCTGAAATGATGATGATGATACCCGGCACTAAAATTCACATAACGTTTACATTATCATTTACTTGTAAGTTTGCAGTTTTTGTTTACGCGTATTTTTATATTAAAATACAGGTCAATATACCTTTATTTTATAACCTAAACATTTCAAGTAGTTACTTAATATCAATAAAGTCTACTTTCTTAGAGTAATAACACTGTCATTACTAATTACTACGTTTGACTCTAAAAAAAAATATTTTTATTTAGCGCAATAGGTTTCTGAATTGCTGACTCCATTTAGAGATTCTAACCCATCATCATTTCAGCCGAAAGACGTCCACTGCTGGACATAGGCCTCCCCCAAGCATCACCACAACGACCGGTCCTGTGACTTCCGCATCCAGCGGATACCCGCGACCTTCACCAGGTCGTCGGTCCACCTTGTGGAGGGCCTACCCACGCTGCGCCTTCCAGTACACGGTCGCCACTCCAGAACTTTACTGCCCCATCGGCCATCCGTTCTGCGAGCAATGTGCCCCGCCCACTACCACTTATGTTTGGCAATTCTTCGGGCTATGTCGGTTACTTTCGTTCTCCTGCGAATCTCCTCATTTCTGATTCGATCACGCAGGGACACTCCGAGCATAGCCCTCTCCATTAACCTTTGAGTGACTTTGAGCCTTCTTATCAGGCCCATTGTGAGCGACCACGTTTCAGTACCGTAAGTAATTACTGGCAACACACACTGGTTAAAGACTTTCGTCTTGAGACACTGTGGTATTTTGGACGAGAAGATATTGCGTAGCTTCCCAAACTTTCGACATCTAACCTTCCCGAGATTCTAACCCAAAAACCCCTTATTGTGTACGACAATGAAACGATTAGGGTATTTTTGGCTGAAAGCCCACACTTCGACTTTTTTTATGGATAGCCTGTGATTATTATTGTGACCTTACATTTCCATACTATACACCATCCAAAAAATTTCACCCCAGAATTACCTAGGATATTTTCAGTGAATTTATTAACGTCATCTGAGGCCGGGATCCCGTTCTGAAAGATATTTTTTTACTCTTTTCGCCCAAGACGTCGGCGACAATCTACAGAGAACGGTATGATTCAATCGTGTCTGGCTAGTGATGTAGCGCTGACAGTCTTCCCGGGTTTTCCGGGGATCGTTAATATTATTTTAAATTGAATTTAAAACTATGCAATGTAATAATGTTTTGAACTTGAATTTAACAATATTGTTTCTTTTGCAATTTGTGACTAAGTGAACTAACGAAGCGAAAGATTTTTTAAGAAAGATTTAAAAAACAATCCCGTTGTAACAAATAATAGGTTATGAAGAAAGCTTAACTTTGCATGTGCGAGAATTAAGTTTAAAAATCTAGATGAAACTAAACACCAACATGGAAGTGAATAGTAAAATTGTTGTGTGTCAAAATTACAAGATCGATGTAATGGTTTTCAATAATGCACTATTATCACAGCCACCACTAATATATTTTTATACATAAATCCCGCATCCCGCTACCAATCCCGTTCACCGCATCCCTGTAACACTATCCTACGAACACCGGTGCGGCTATTGTGACCTGGGACCTCGCCCCCTCCCCCCTCACAGCCCCTATTCATGCCTCTAACAAGCCGGTTGAGATTGAATTTGAATTAGGTTGTTTTTATGTGAATGTTACACGTGCTATGAATGTTAAAGATTATTGGATTAGTGGAAACGAGATGATGTATGGGTTTTTCATAATTGAAGTAGATTTTAAGGCTTCGTCGGGAACGTTCTACACGCAGTGATCTTTTAAATACAATTATATGAAACTATTAAAAATGTAAACGATATCGTTTTGCCAATTGCACATAAAACTTTTATAATTTGATAGATATGGAGAAAGAACTTTTAAACTGATTATTACCCTTTATCTGTGTTTTTGTGCACATTTACACATCTCGTGAAACGATAAAATATATCGCTCTCTGGGCTCTCTTGGCTCCTCGAACCTCTCCCATACGTTCGACGTGGCCGAGCCATCGCAGAGGTTGTGCTTAGATCACGCCGATGATATTAGGTTCGTCCACCAGCTCTTCGATTTTGGCATTCTTCCGGGCTCTCAGAGTACCAGGCCATGTTTTTATCGGCCCCAGGATTTTAAGAAGTACTTTCCTTTCTGTGACCAAAAGCTTGTCCTCCTTCTTGAGCATCATTGTCCTAGCTTCACATTCGTACATTAATATTGTCTTAGTAATAATCATCATCATCATCATCATTTCAGCCCAAAGACGTCCACTGCTGGACATAAGCCTCCCCCAAGCATCGCCACAACGACCGGTCCTGTGCCTTCCGCATCCAGCGGATTCCCGCGACCTTCACCAGGTCGTCGGTCCACCTTGTGGGGGGCCTACCCACGCTGCGCCTTCCAGAACGTTTTAGTAATAATACCTTGTAATTATTTTTCGGTGCTGTGTGAGAGAAACCCTATTTATTGGTATTTGTTGGTGATGTTCTTACGGCTATGAAACTTATTAGTACAATCTAACAAAGCAATTAGTACACAGGGTCGCCAGATATAGATGAAGATTTCTCAAGAAATTATTATAGAACGGTTTGGTTAGGGTTTTGTATAAATATAGTTTAACTTCGTCCGTTATTAAAATGATATTTCATTCGAAAACATCCATGATCTTCTGAGAAAACTTTATTTATATCTGGCGACCCTGGATTCTAATTGTTTTGTTACACTGTACTGCAAGCTGTACTGTAGGTTGTTCTTTTATAGCTTCTGTATACGTATTCCGAAACGAGATTATCCGGAGAAGAACCGGAGTGACCGACATAGCTTGTAGAATCAGTAAGCTGAAGTGGCAGTGGGCTGGCCATGTCTGTCGAAGGACCGATGGCCGCTGGAGCAGACGAGTCCTTGAGTGGAGACCGCGAATCGGCAAACGCAGCGTAGGGCGCCCCCCTGCCAGGTGGACCGACGACCTAAAGAACGTGGCTGGGGGGACTGGATGCGGAAGGCAGAGGACCGAGCGTTGTGGCGCAACTTGGGAGAGGCCTATGTCCAGCAGTGGACTGCGATAGGCTGAGTTGATACGCATTTAGACTGCGTTGACTCTGATAATAAAATCGATTGGTTCATGTCACTTCTTGAATCAATGGAAGAAAGAATGAAGAAAAGTAAGGTTTTTTATTTGCATCTAGACTGACGCACTAAATTACCAAAAATATAAAAAAAATACAGAATAAATACAGGTACTTATTAGCAAACTTTCCGGTGAACCACCACTAAGACTAAAATCGCTTGCGCTCAGTGTTCGACGGTAGCCGTAGGTACGTGTAATGTAGCAGGGTTCGTTCAAGGGACTTTGTCGACAAAATGTATCACCGGGAAGGATAAGGATGATGATGATAAGGATGTCGTGACTATACAAAGAATCATGAAATTTGGTAAGATCTGCGTCACAGCCGCACAAAATGACTATGTCTCGGCAAATTGCTGTACCATATACACGGAGCAGAGCCACAACGCTGGTAAACAGCGATAGCCGGCGTCGACAGAATAACGTCGATCAGTGCGGAAGCACAGAACGCATTTTTTTTTAAGAAATGGGCTAACGTTTGACCTCCAACTCACCTACGCTTCCTTGAACCAGTTTGCACTAGTTTAAACACTGAAACAACATGACCTTTCAGAAAGAGAAAGTAGGTCTAACCTGACATTCTCAGATTAACTTTACCATATCAAAACAATAACATACGATACTTTTGGCACTTACTATCTACTTGTATTCCACAAGTGACTCGTAATCCGAGTCTTCTCGTTCCTCGCATAACAACAACATTTATGTTGACATGTAATTCTAAACCGCAGAGTTTATGTCATAACTTGTTTCAAACAAGTGACGAAGGGTGAACTATTTAGTAATATGTAGGAAAGAGCGGAGCTAGAGTTCCTTAGACTGTAGTAATACATACATGATTGTAGGGTAAAAATAACTCTGAGGTGAATTTGTTTGGATTTTTTTTGGGACTTCATACATAGCCCAATTATTTTTTTCTTTTTTATAGCTTATTATACAATGAATAATCAAAGTAGAAAATGCCGTAATCATAACCATTCTTATTTGAAAAAATCGGCCAAGTGCAAGTCAGACTCGAGTCATATCAGGCTAAGGTTTCCATACCACCACAAATTAGGAAAGAAGTCTAAAGACTTTATATTATTTTTAGTTTTTACCATGAATGCCATGATAGAGGCCATAGTACTTTCATAGGTAATTTCAACTGGCTACCTTTGTACTTTGGACCTCTGTGAAGTTGGCAGTTAAAAAGATGCAAGCCTTGTAACAGACGGACAAACCGTTGACAGTTCTTAATTGCTTTGCCGAAAAGGATAACCCCCAGTTTCTGAAAGGCTGATCAACGCATAAATTAACTAATCAGCTGTCAAATCCCAGGTCAAGCGAAGTGATTGGTTGTTAAAATTTTTGCCGGCCATTCACAGGAGCTGACATTAGATTTGACAATAGATCAAATTGATCAGCCTTCCAGAAAGCGGGGGTAAGCTGAGGTAAGCCTTTTCCAACTAGAAACATGATTGACGTAAGCTAGGATTTTATTAATTTTGAAATAAGTTTAGACTTTCACTACCTATTATTTTGAAGACAATTTTTGCATGACTAAACATCATTTCTAAATAATGTATGAATAAAATACTACTGCTACCTCTACCTACCTAACATCATATTATTTTTGAAACATACAAAAATACGAATGTAATAGTAATATCCTTCAAACAATCACAGGTCCCACAAAAATAAGCTCGATATAAGAACGGAATATTTTACGTTTCCCAAGCTGAAGGGAGACAAGGAAAACAGAAAGATGTAGTTTGTTGGTTTAAATTCCCTCTGTGTGGTGCCCACGCCAAGAGGAGAGGAAATTTGATTTGTTCTCAGAGTTTCGTGACCGTGTAGACGGCTAGGGTAAGGTTGTGGCGTAAAGTGGAAGTTATGTGTTAATATGCTAACACGAACTAGGAATTTATGTATTCAAAATAAGCCATGTTTTTTTTTGGAAAATAAGTAACTTGCCAGTATATTTTTAGCAAGCCAGTATTTTTTGAGCAATAAAGATTTCTATGTAATCTAGACCTTTTGGTGTAGACAATTTAGTTGATCTGCTTGCAAATAAGATAATTATACTTGGATTAAATTAATAATACTTAATTTGTTATGTTAATATACGAACGAACACACTCAATTACAAAAAAACACACGGACACAATTACGAACAAATGAATTTACTCAAACCATCACACCTTGTACTTACTACTATCATGTATTTTGTGTACCCTTTGTTGTGGAAATGTTTGGGGAAGGCCTATGTCCAGCAGTGGACGTCTTTCGGTTGAAATGATGATGACGATGATGATTGTTGGAGATTGATAAGTAAAGAAATAAATATATTGATTTTAACATTACTATGAATCCACTCATGCGCTTCAGTTCTAACACACATAGCAATTGTAATTTATTATTTGTTGGACTCTAATGGAGCGCTAATTATTAATTTGCTATTTCATACCATTTTCATTTATCATCCCGTCCAGAGGCATTATTATGTTAAACAACGGAATTATTATGATAATGCTATAATTATATTAGCTTGTAGTATTACGGTCCGATGCAGTAGTTTATATTAATTTTAAAGTATTATATACCAGTGGATTACTTATAAATTATAATTGATATTCTTGTATTTAGAGATCCGTTTCTGAAAATGGATAACGGTAACAGTAAGACTGATCTTACCTCACATAACTTACCAGAAAGCTTATAAACAAAATGGGGTTGAGAATATAGAACAGAAATATTATCTTAAAATAACTGACATCTAGACACTAAACTATAAGCAATCAAATTAAATAACAAAACCAATTCATTTCTACAACCCTTTATGATTGTAAATTTAAGGTATTTCTAAAGACTCGGTCTTACCCTTGCCCTATTCGTCTCTCCGACACTAAGAAAATCCCTTGAAATAGCGAAAATGATGAAAATTGTTTCGAAATAATGTCTCTTATTGTTTCTCGCGGATGACGACAAAGACTTTGCGAGTCAAAAGTTTCTTTTGTGTTGTATGAGATTGAATTGCGATGACAATAATGTCGTGTTACAGTTATATTAAAATTGACTTTTTTGTTTGCCCTTATTATTTAGATCGAGTGGCGCTGCTAACGATGTGGGGTTCTTTTTGTATTTGTTTGTGTTGTGTGGTGTTTTGGAAGGTTTGCTTTGTACTTACATACTATCGCAACTTTTATGCCAACTGGAATGTAGCAGAAACAAAAGCTGTTCATCAATCAATGCAAGAATTTTAAGCCAAATGTATTTTATTTGTGGGTATGCTTGCGTAATCATTTCAGCCGAAAAACGTCCACTGCTGGACAAAGGCCTGCCCCAATGGGGGCGGATATGCCATAATCGCCACGCTTGCATGCTTGCCTTATAGTAAAGTAATATGTTGCTAACGTATCAACAGAATATTATTGTAATATCTAATTGATGAACTTTTGTAACCATATTTTTCTATCTTTCTCACAACCTACTATGATTACGTTAAACGTGGTTCCTAGAAGATCTACTAATAGGTATTTCGTGAAATCTGACTCAATCAGAGAGCAATTTATTGTGTGCTTGTGTGTACTAAAGCAACTTAATCAAACAAGTCAAGGTATTTTGGGACTGTGTAATTTAAATATTGTCTATGGACTGTTCCCAAAATCTACATTATTTACATCTGTATGTAAAATCAGGAATAAAAATAATTGGGATATAATAATGATGATGGCTGTCAATTAAATATGATAAAAAGGGTACCTCCTAATCCTATATTATACAATATTTATATATAGCAGTAGATTTGGAGGTTTGCAAAAATTACGCAACTTAAGAAACATAAAAAACAAAACAATAAAACACAAAACGAAATTTACAAAACTTTTATATGTACTAGGAGGGATCAAAAAGTAGTGAGAACGACATACTCCTTGGTAAGAAAAAAAAAAATACTGGCAGGCATAGCTCAGATACATATTTTTTATATTAATAAAGGAAAAAATCTTCGATTCTCTTTTGTTTTTTTCTGAATGTAGTCATTTGTTTGCTTCGTGTCGGAACGTGTTCTCGAAAATGGAGAAAAACGAAGTGCGAGCCGTTATTAAATACCTCTGTTTTAAAAAGTTAACGACGCAAGAGATTCATTGCGATTTGGAGGCAACATTAGGAGAGTCTGCTCCGCCGTATTCCACTGTCGCAAGGTGGGCTTCTCAATTTCGAGTAGGGAGAACGAGCACGGAAGACGAACATCGTTGCGGCCGTCCATCGACGTCAGTCACCCAAGAAAATGTTGCGAAAGTCGAGAAAATTGTATTGAGCGATCGAAGAGTTACCATCCGATACTTAATTCAAGAAACGGGCATTTCATATGGAAGTATTCAAACCATATTGAAACAATCTTTGAATATGAGAAAAGTCTCCGCAAGATGGGTGCCGAGAATGTTAACCGACAATCAGAAACAAAATCGACTTGACATTTCGAAGATATTGTTGGACAAGTTTCAAGAAGATTCTGAAAACTTTTTGTCTCGTTTCGTAACAATGGACGAAACATGGGTCCATCATTTTGATCCCGAGACAAAACAGTAATCTTCGCAATGGAAACGGCCATCATCACCGACCCCGAAGAAGTTTCGCGTCGTGGTATCGACTGGCGAGGTTATGGCCTCAATATTTTGGGACTCAGAAGGGATATTGTTGATTGATTACCTGGAGCGTGGAACCACTATTACAGGCCAATATTATGCAGCTTTAATTCCCAAGTTGAGGAATGCCATCAAAGAGAAAAGGAGAGGGAAACTTCGAAGGGGCGTGCTGTTTCATCACGACAACGCACCCGCGCACAGGTCGGCAGTTGCGATGGCTGCCATTCAGCAAGCTGGCTTCGAATTGGTTGACCACCCCCCTTATTCACCAGATTAGGTGGCTAGCGATTTTCATCTGTTTCCCAAATTGAAAAAATACTTAAGGGGAAACAGGTATGAAGACGATAACGAGGTGATGGATGCCGTGGAGAGCTTTTTGCAGGACCAAGACAAAACTTTTTTTGTGAAAGGGATTGAAGCCTTGGAAAAGCGCTGGACTCGGTGTGTAGAGAGACTCGGAAACTATGTAGAAAAATAAATTATTAAGTTATCAATAGTCATTATATTCTATCTCATTCTCACTACTTTTTGATCCCTCCTCGTAGATTGAATGATTTTTGATTGAATCTAGAAATCGGCCACAAAATATCAGCTGTTAAACTCTTAAATTCTACCACGATACATCACATCAGCGTACCCTAACAAAGGGGTTCCGTACAATGAACCGTGACCAGGGTTCCGTCGGCAAATTGTTAATTGTCGCAACCAATGACGCGTGAAGATAATTACCTACGGACGGCGGCGCCCGGTGTAATGACTATAGTCGGACAATTCGACTGATCCATTCCTCTTTTGGCTAGGTAATTAACTGAGGGATTTTAATCTTCCTGATAGGTCGTAGATTTAGGGGAATTAATGGTGGAAAGAAGTCAGTTTGATTTATTTCGTTTGGTGGTCAGCAAATGCAGCAAGGGAGATTTTCAGCCAGATGGACCGAAGACAAAGATATCAGCCGGGTTACTTTAGTGTTTGGTGTAAAACTGAATATCAAAATAGATTAAGTAAATAATAGACGAAGTGCTGCGAACAATCATACTGAAGCCAAAAAATACTATGCTTCTTCGTGTACAACCAGCGCTCACGCAAACACCATGTACCTGAAGGATATATGCTTTCGTGTTGCTCACTGGAAGATGCCGCGACATGTGCACTGAGACGGGTGAGCATAGTTTTAGGTGCATGTGTGTGCGTGAGCGCTGGTTGTACACGAAGGAGCATAGTTTTTTTTGCTTCACTAGATTGTTCGCAGCACTTCCTCTATATTTTAATATGTCTGTGAATATCAATGCGTGATGATTTAAATTGTGGAAAGAAAAAAAAAAAACTGACGAGCAGTATTCGAACTTGCGACTCCTGGCTCAGTACGCCAGTGCTTTAGCCACTAAGCTACCGTGAACACTGCTCGTGGTATCGAAATTAACCCACCTTATTACGTCATTGGATGACGTCAGTGATATCTTATTAAGAAACAGTGTTCCTTAACCGACTAAGTTTGCAGTTAATTCAAACGTCACCTAGAGACGTACCAAAGTGGAGGTTAATTTCGATACCAGTGATAGCAGTGTTCACGGTAGCTTATGGCTAAAGTACTGGCGTACTGAGCCAGGAGTCACATGTTCTAATCCTGCTCGTGAGCGATTTTTTGTTTCCACAATTTAAATCGTTAGATTTCGCTTCGCATGCGTAAATGCGTTAAAAATAATAAAATAATCAATGCATAACTTGAAAGAGGCATACACGTCTAGTAGTAGACTGCAACAAGCCAATAGCAATTACGTCATCAAAGATTGTCACTTGTTTTATCCCCGAGACTTGTGGGATTGTGAGGTTGTTCAGGTATAAATCTCAATCTACCACACCTTTTTATGCATACGATATTATTGGTCAAGTAATATTATCAATCATCGAATGGCTACATCGAAGATCAATCACACAATTTTTTTCGCAATTTTATATTCCCAATCTTATCAAGAAAAAACAAATCGAGAGCTTTGTTCAAGCCCGACGTGAAAAAAAAAAATATTAATTAACAAAAACAAAAAACCCGACTGTGTCTAAAAATAACAGAAAAGATATAAACAAGACTTATCAACACGCAGTCGGAGGCTACGTATGTTTTTGGTCATGAATTACATAATAGTTCATAGGTATCCTCCGCCTGCGTGTTGATAAGTCTTGTTTATACGTGGGACACTCAGAAAGTTTTGCGAAACTAAAAAAAATTGTTCTATACGTACATATATTTTTATCAAATCTTTTCAAAGTACTTTCCACCAGCCTCTATACAAAGATTCATGCGCCTAAACCAGTTTTCAAAACACTTTTTCCAGTCCGCCGCAGACACCTCGTTTACAGCCTGCTCGAACGCAGCCAGCGCATCTTCCGGCGACGAAAATTGTATCCCTTTGAGCTGATTTTTTATTTTTGGGAATAAAAAGAAGTCACACGGTGCTAGATCAGGGCTGTAAGGAGGGTGACCCAGGAGTTTGACTGGCGTGCTGTCCAGGAAGTCCCTCGTTTTGAGTGCGGTGTGCGCAGGTGCATTGTCGTGGTGGAGCAGTAGCCCGCGGAGCCCTGTGTTTGGTCGCTTGTTGCTTATAACAGAGAAAACTTCTGGCAAACATTTGGTAGTATACCATTCGGCATTAATGCTTCTTTGATCCCGTAAGGGAATTGATACCAAGTGGCCAGTCAAATTAAAAAAGCTAGCGATCAAAATCTTACCCCCGCTTCTAGATCGCTTCACTTTGGTAGGCGTTGGCTCATTTTGAAACACCCAAACAGTCGACTGGCGCTTGGTTTCTGGGTCGTATTGATAAATCCAGGACTCATCACCTGTAACGATGTCGTAAACACGCCGAGACGAGCCTGCTTCAAATTTGTTAAGCATATCACGGGCACCATTCCACCCGGGCCTGCTTCTGAGCATCGGTGAGGTTGTGCGGCACCCAGCGTGATACTATCCTCCTCACGCGAAGATGGCTGTGTAGAATCTCGTGAACGCTTCCCGATCCAATCTTCAATATGTGTTGAATCTCCTGATATGTAATTCGCCTATTGTCTTGGATTAAATTTTTCACTGCTAGCACGTTTTCTTCGGTAACAGCCGTCAAAGGGCGACCGCTTCTTTCGTCATCCCCCAAAGTTGGTCGACCGCGCTTGAATTCGTTATACCAACGATACACGGTTGCCTTGGAAGGGCCTTCATCCATGAATGCCATTTGAAGTCTATCGTACGATTCATCCGGTTTCAGGCGACACTTGAAATCGTATAAAATCATAGCTCTAAAATGTTCCCGGCGCAGATCCATATTTCAGTGAGACACAATACTTTGAATTAACTCGCAAAAAATGTGGAGGGAAATTTTGAAATTGGAACTTACTTATTTTTACTTATAAATAATCATATTTTCGAAAAACATTATAACTGGCCAGTCTCCCATATATAAAAACTTTTTTTCGCAATACTTTCTGAGGGGCCTGGTATCTTTTCTGTTATTTTTAGACGCAGTCGGGTTTTTTGTTTTAGTTAATTAATTTTTTTATTTGATTTTTTTTAGTTTTGTCATGTTTTATTTATCAGACTATTAATGTTTTTTTTTGAAAAGTCAAATTCATTTTTAACGTTGAATATTTTGTTGTTTTTTAGCATTTCTCATTCCAAATTACATTTAAACATATAAGTTGTCTATATTTTCGTAAACCATTTATAAAATCCTTTATTTTGATACCCCACTCGATAGGTTTTGAGCAAAAAAATTTTTCTCACAATTAAGACAAATCCACCGACACCTCTCAAGCTAAGATCCATCAAGCCGTTTAGGCTACAGAGCGTGCCAAAGAAATATACATACATACATACATACATACACTCGAAAAACATAACCCTCCTTCTGGCGCAGTCGGGTAAAAATACACTGTGGGCCAGTAAAAATATTCCCGACATATCAGCATACCGTTTGCCATAAGCAGATTTTCATGTCCCTCGTCTAACGTTTTGCAGCTGTAAGGTAGTTTATGCTCGTAATCCCGTGTCCACCTGCCTCAGTCACTGTCACAAGCCAGACGGATAAATCTCTGGGCGGCGCCCATCGTCGAAGGATTTAAGGACCCCCTTTGCGATGGTCCGATGTGTATTTTTGTGACTCTGCTGTTCAAGGACGAATGATGAAGAGCTGAAATATGTACAAATTAACTGTCGATAAAATTCTGTCTTAACAAAAGTTCTAACCTTCAAGAGAGTCTTTTCCTTTCCCCGAGCCTTTTGCCAATTATGTTGGGGTTGGCTTCCTGTCTATCCAGATGCGGCTGAACATCTGTATTATACACGGAGCGACTGCCATCAGAACCCCACAATCCAGTTACTGGATAATACCGGTCCTCCTAAGGTGTCAGAACATACAACATTTAAGAAAAACCCTGTTGTTCCTGTGAGGTACGTTATCAGAATCAATATTCATACATAAGGACACAAGTCATTTGGAAAAACTCTTCAATAAAAATTATCAAATTAAATATTAAATTATTATTTGTAAATTGAAAGTGATTATATCACTCAAAACTGGACACAAGTCATTTGGAAAAACTCTTCAATAAAAATAATCAAATTAAATATTAAATCATTATTTGTAAATTGAAAGTGTCAAAACTCACTCACTCAGTGATTATATCAATAAAAAAAATCAAATTAAATATTAAATCAAGAGAATTATTAATACAAGAGAGCAAATCAACTTATTACAATAAGCAAGCTTTTTGAAAAAAACCTATGTAAGTTTTGGCTTAGAATATAATAGAGAATATACGGATGCGTCCACAGATTCCAGATCCATGATGGTTCGACATAATCTGTTACTATTTTACACTTCATAATTAAATAGTATAGAAGCCAACCTTTCGAATTAAATTTAGTCGTTTGCGATGTCCTTTTTCTACCCTTGAAAGTCTTGATAGTTTTAAATATCACAGTAATAAAACAAATGAACAAAATTATTCTATTGTAACCTCTGCTTATTAATTACTGAACAAAAGTCAGAAGTATATCAATTAAATAAATCCAAATATGAAGCTACGTTGTAATTTACAATTTTCAAGCAATTGTTGTGCAGTAATTAGGCAATTACGACTGCGAGCACGTTTTAAATTAATTAAATTGGTGTTAAATACTCGTACGCAGAATATTTGACTACCATTTGCATTCTGATGCGTTAGCGATTAAGGGATTACTTTTAATTACTGTAAAAGCTGACGCCTGCAGCTTTACTCTCGTCTATCTGGGTCTCCAATTCCATTGAAATAGGTCCAGTAGCTTTTGTCAAAAATTCAGTTAATAATAATGTCTAAGGTTTTCGCAATCACTAGGTATACATTATAATAAAACAAGTTTACCCGGATTACAAACTAATTTTGTTTTATTATTATTCAGTTAATGCCTTAGGCAAAGTAGGGCTTTGTCGGCGAAGTTGGTTCATTTAACGGTAGGCGTTTGTTGTGAGTAAAATATTGGATACACAGTCTGACATAGACTAGACAAGACAAGACTATGTTACAGTCGCAGCTTCGTTCACGTGGTATGTCAATAAAAAGTATCATTTGTGTTGATCTAGGACATTATCTATCTGTTTGCCTTTCATCCAAATCTGATCAGCCGTTGGCGTGATCGAGTAAATGCCCAGCCTTGGGAAGTTACAAATATAAGATGCTGCTTACCATATACTATTCGAAGTGTTGCAATCTATTTAAATTAATGGACAGTGTAGATGTTTCCGATGACCAGGATTCTCGTCATTAAATGTACCGAGTCATTTCAATACAACGAGAAAGAACTTCTTCTATCGTGTCGACATAAGCTACATAATGATAACAGCTCATGCCGTGGGGAAAAGATTAGCCAGTCAGCTGGTTGGTAGCGGGGCTGACTGCCCAGGGTGCGCCGGACGATTAATTAAATATCTTCACTCGTGGAGGCTCGTTTAATGCACCCCAAAGAAAGAACTACAAATGGGTTGTACTACACTAATAACACAACGTAATTATCACAACTAAGATGATAAGGATTAATATCATGACCATAATATTTTTCATTAAAATACTTACTATTTCGAGGTTATGTTTTGCTTTCAAAACCAGTGGTTGCCTAACAACTAAAGATTTTTACTCTTCTATTCCTGTAGATGTAAAGGTGCCAAAAAGAAGTTGACTAACAGTGATGCCAACATAATAGGTATATTTTATACGTGATTTACTAAAAAACCGGCCAAGTGCGAGTCGGACTCACGCTGTAAGGGTTCCGTCACAGAATACTTATTACTTCTCACGTTAATATTGTGTTGACTTGAACTCTTTAAAGTAAAAAATGATTATTGTACCTACTGTCCGCATTAAATACGATGAAATTGAAATAGAAATAAGAGGAGTGTAATTGTCGTATATTTTTTTCCCTTGTATCACGGCGAGGTTATTCCATGGTTATTCCTAGCAATGTCCTTTTCAAACATATTCACAAACTTTCAAATTAGTTTACTAGAATCGTAGAATATAAGAAGAATTATCATAAAATAATTTGATATCCTACAAACTAGATTCTTACGCTGTACTCCCCAAAATGTCCCATACCTGCATTTTCTTCTTCCTTCCATTCTACTGACTCGATGAAGGCTTCCAAGAAGCGCTGGCGTGAGGTGTCCGTCAGCTAATCTGACAGTTTGCGAGCTGCGTCTGACAATTTAGCGCGGCTTTAACTTTGCGTGGCCTAAGTCATGAGCGGGAAGCGATTTTGTTATTTTTTTAGGAAGGATTGGCTACAGAAAAATAGCTTGAAGGGTTCAGTACTGAAGTAGGTATCCTTTTGATTTTGTTCTGAGCAACAATACATAAAAAAATAAAAATACAATTTATTGTACAGAAATAATAAAAACATACATGATTTACATAAACGATGTGTACAGTCAGATGAAGATTTCTCAATAAATTATTATAGAACGGTTTGATTAGAGTTTCGTATAAATACAGGTTAACTTTGTCCGTTATTAAAATGATATTTCACTCGAAAACATCCGTAATCTTATGAGAAAACTTCATTTATATCTGGCGACCCTGGATAATAATTGCTTTGTTAGACTGTACAGTCGAGGAATGAAAACGTTTTTCAGTTTTCATTCCTTTAAACGTGTTTTTTTTTTTTGTTCTTAACGGGCTTGCGTTTAACCGCCACCTCACCTGATGTTAAGCGATGGTGCGGTCGACGATGGTGCACGCTTGCCCAGCAAAAACCTGTGTTGCGTGCTTATGTTATATTTTGAAACTACGAACGAGAGATAATTAGGTGGGTGTACAGTCAACCAAACGGAATCATGACCCACCATAAGCTTAATTTTCTACAAACATTCTAATACAATTAGGTCGAGTTTCGCTCAAAGATATTTCCGTGGCAACAAACTTGTTATCAATTTTATTGTACAGTGACAGTTAGTTTCTTCTAATTTGATTGATATTCTTCTGGAATTAAAAGAGTTTGTATAGGTTTTTGAATAAAAAAAAGTTCGTTTTTATAGGTAAACTATGCGGAACGACAGTTAATTCTAAATTCAAAACATTATTCTAGCTTTATCAAAAACGTAACTTTTTATTCAATTATTAATCTATTGCATTTAAAAAAAAAAACAAAAAAAAAAAAAAAAAAACAAAGCAAAGCCAAAAAAAAGCAAACAAAGCTCAAAATTGCATAGACCTCTGACCCGTATTAACGCAGTTTCCTTAATATTCAAAATGTCCTAAGTGCAGCACGATGCTAATAAGAAGAAAATTTTACTGTTTTAACAATATCATACGAATTCTCGGCTGAGTGGGTCATGATTCCGATTTGTTGACTGTACATACAACTGTCATTACATTATCTGATCTAAGGAGATTCTTTTAGATTTGATATTTAAATTGACTACAAACCTTTTTATTACTGTGCTGATACTCTTGGCCCACACCCCTTACCTGTGCAACTAAAAGCAGACCCAACTTTTCTCCATACAAAATTCAACACTATCACCTCACGTTTAAATTGTAAATCCTTTAACAGGTTATATCTTGAGGTTTTAGAGGTAGATTTGGATGTCGCCGAGGCAAAATCGTAGTGAAGCTAGTTCCTATGTCTCGTATAGGTACGACTAAGTTTAATAGCCTAACCTACGACTAGGCTGGAGGCAAAAATGCTAAGTTTATCATGTTTGACAGGCTATAAGTTAGGTACCTTTTTAACAGACTTCAAAAAAGGAAGAGGTTATGTTTTGTAATATTGTATACTGAATATGTTTTTGGTTTTCTATAAGCGAAAATAAATTTTATTTTTTTAGGATTTATTTTAGGAGACATTTAGTTTTTAGGACATTTTCTCTTGCGTAGTAATAAAATTATTTCTATAAACAGCCAGTGGCGAGTGGACAAGAGGGCGGTTGGGCAAGTGAGCAAGTGGGCGAGTGGGCCAGTGGGTGAGAGGAGGGCGCGAGGTGGGCGAGTGGTGGGCGAGTGGGCGAGTGGGAGAGTTGGCGAGTGGGCGAGAGGTGGGCGAGTGGGCGAGTGGCAAGTGGGTGACAGGTCAGTGGGCGAGTGTGTGAGTGGGCGAGTGGGCGAGAGGTGGGAACGAGGTGGGTGAGTGGTGGGCGAGTGGGCAAGTAGGCGTGTGGGAGAGTGGGCAAGTGGGCGGTTGGGCGTGTGGGCGATTGGGCGAGTGGGTGAGTTGTAGAGTGGGCGAGAGGGCGAGTGCAGTGGGCCAGCGGGTGAGTGGGCGAGTGGACGTGTGGGCGAGAGGTGGGCGAGTAGTGGGCGAGTGGGCGAGTGGGCGAGCGGGCGAGTGGGCGAGTGGGTGAGTGAGTGAGTGAGTGGACTGGGACTGGGAGTAAGACTGGGACTGGGACTGGAGTGGACTGGATCGGACTGAATCGGACTGGATCGAACTGGATCGGGCTGGATCGGACTGGATCGGACTTAATCGGACTGGATCGGACTGGACAGGACTTTGCCCGTGGCTTCACTCCGTGGTTCTTCAATTCATCCTACAGGAATCGTTTTCTTTTTTTTATAAAATGCGTACCTACCTGTTTTCAAGTCCAAACACAAAAAAATACAAAATAGGTCCCGTAGTTTTTGCGTGATGCTTGAATAAACAAACAAACAGAAATTTACAGTTTTGTAATAGTTACCGGAAAACACCTAATTATTAACAGGATCCGTCACGGGGGGATACCAGTCTCTAACGCGAGCGGAGCCGCAGGTAAAAGCTAGTCTACTATAATACGGTACTAATTACTTAAATATTTCACTATTACTGTCTCTAAATTATTATTAATTTATAACTAAAAATAAAAGACTTAACGAAATTACACACTCGCGATTTTACTGTATTTCAGTAGAAAACGACACTGAAACAGGGTTGCCGCGCACATTTTTAGGGTTGTCGCGAACATTATTCATAATAGCTAGTTGGAGTTGGTCAAAGTAATAAACCTGGTGCCAATCGCTAATAATTTTAAATGTGTCACAACACTATTGGAAAATGTCAAAAACGCCATTATAGCGTGCCGCGGGTATATCTTAGCAACTGTCTACGTATATGTTGGAACCACACTTTCTATTTTCACCAAATTCAGCTGAACATCAGCATTTTGAGAAGATCAAAACAACTGATTATCATAATCTCTAATCACAGTTAGATACTTTAACGTTAACAACATTAAAGATTAAACCGGAGTTTAGAACATCCTGAAGAATACTCAAGTAAGTACGTAATATTTAATTCTGCTTATTCAAAATTCTACAACCTTCAACCTTTTCTGGCGTGGATTTACTTGGTATACCTTATTAATGACGACACAAATGAAATTATACCCTATCTCCATTTCTCTATGGTCCTTTATCCTTGTTGAAATGTTTCCAGAGTTGTAAACTCTTTACTATAAAGCAAATCATTTTGGTCTTTATGTTTGTAACATTAAGGTTTCTTTTGAATGTAAATGTAATGTCGATGTGTAAGCTAAAATGTTGAGCTGACGCGTTGGTTGTTACAGGTTGAAATCGGCATATAAGTTTAACAAGACTTTAGTTTGTGTAATAGTAATGAAATGATTTATCTTTCAGATATATGCAGTGATTTTTTGAAATGTAAGGATAATGTTGATCTTCTGTTTCTGTTGATTTGATTTATTGATTGATTACACATTGTAATGTGTTATTTTAATAACGCATGTAATTATTTATTACCCACGACGTTTTCATAAATGATTACAGATGATATTCCTATTTTTTGTTGTCATACTTATTCTAATCGACGCGCCCCACTCGCCCCACCCCTGCGGCTATTTCCAAAGGATAATAATATGACGTGTTTTGTTTACCCACGTAGACATCGGTCTGGCGATGGCGCTCAGCGTAACGTCATATGAATCTTTTTGACATGGTCTATTATAATTTTTGAAGTAAAACTTCGGAGTAAGCTGGTGAATACGTTACGAGTCGTATGGCGAACGGAGGGGGTAGTGCGGGACGCGGGGAGCGAGGCGCGGTACGGCCGGCCACGACACAGCGCCACGCCACTATTCCTTTGTTCATTGAAATAGTATTGAGGGAGATATAAGTTAGTGAAGTTTTAGGTACTTCAGTCATGTGGTCTAAAGCACACTTCTTTTCTTTTTTTAAATTAACCATTATCAAAAGGTAGTGTGAACCATTCTCCTCTCTACACTGAACAAACTAGTTTCAGATTTTGAGTTAATTCAATAAAACGTTGCGTAGACCACCTCACCGGTCTATACAATGTTCACCTTGATCACCTTGCGAGCCAGACTAAAGAAAAGATGGATGAATTGTGTGATGTATGATGATATGTATAGAAATAAAGAAAACAGTAAGATGACGGATGACAGATGTATGGAAGGAAAATACATGCTGCGCTGACCACAAATATACGGGGATAAGGGCAGGAAGATGATGATGATGATGATTTAGATATCTTGAACCATGAATATTATCGTAACATAATGATGCTGCTGTCATGCACGTCTTTTAGAATATAACACCGATATAATAGAGTTGTTGAGATGCCTTCCATTTTATATTTTAGTGTCTATCTACACTTAAGCATGAATCAGCTGGATCCAGTTTGTATGAACGTCCTTTCTCTGAAAATTCCATTCCTGAAAAGGACTCAACTAATATTTGCGTACTTAAAATTCAACAGTAAAATTTCTGCTGCAATGAAAATCTTTGCTCAGAAAGTAAAGTAGAATTTAGAAACAATGACCTACATCGTCATGTATGATGCATTAATAAAAATATGACGGTGCATTCTTACGATGACGTTAACTCGTATCTTGCCAGGAATTTAAAAAACCCAAATTGATTGAGCATTCAAAAATTATACAAGGTAATAAAATACACAATACGTCTGAACATTACACGCCCTCAAAACCTGAAATCATGACACGTTCCAAAAAAAAAAACTACAAAAAAAAACGCAAAACAAAACTAGCGAAATCCGGTTCCAACTAGTAGGGAGACAACATGCGCCTACCGACGCGGACACTGCGAAAAACAAAAATATTTCGACGGTGAATTTTGTCGGCGTAGGCTTTTACGCTGACGCTACTGAATAAAATATACGGATAGTGCAGAGCGTGTTTTCATACTATCTATGATTTTAGTGCGGCGCCATTTTTTGTACGTTGTTACGATTTTGTGCGCTGTTGAGCCCGTTGATATGCGGTGCAATTGAGGCTCTGATAGCACATCATAAAAGTTGTTTGTAGCTTTATTTTGAGGTGAATAAAGTGAGCCTTATCATTATGTTATACAAGGAATTTTTGCGAGTGTGCTTTGTAAGGAAATTGTACGAGTAGTAAGGGATGGATTTAAATAAGGAGAACGGTATGTACGTATCGTTTATTTGTGCGACACTGACTGAGGCCTGAGGCTATGAAGCGATATTTGGCTCCTTTTACACGCTTCATTTTGGTGCGCTAGTAACGTATCTAACTCTTTTTAAACATAATATCATTTAACAATAAATTTAGTGTTCCTGACGCACTAAATTTACTTAATTAGACGATTATTTGCTCTAATTACTATGTAGATGACACATTTTAATGTGATTACTAGATATGTATATCCAATAGTCAGGCATTATGATAACATAATTAGCATTCAAGGTTATTTTGTTAGACTATTTTATGAAATCCATGGACTAGAGACTATTATTATAAGTGAAGGAACTTGCTACTCGTTAATGAAATCGCTGATCGTGATAAGGCCGCCATTTGTACAATAGTTTAAATGCATATTCAATGTAATGTTTTTATGGTGTACAATAAAGCATATATAAATAAATAAATAAATAATGAAAACAGAGTTTATCTTATAAGCAGGTATTAAATATCAGTACCTAACTATAGAAGTTGAGAACTCCAAAGGTAAATAAATAGTCTTTATTCATCATGTCGATTTTTAACCGACGAAAAAAAAGGAGGAGGTTCTCAATTACGACGCGTATTTTTATTTTTATTTTTTTATGTATGACCACTCATAACTTTTTACAGAGTAGTCCGATTTATATGATTATTTTTTTAATGGATAGGGTATATCTCGAAGTTGGTCCCATTATATTAATTAAACAATCAACGAAGAACATTAAATTACTTTAAATAAATAATAAACAACATAACATCAAAACGACGTGAAATTTTCAATGATAAACAATAACTTTCTAAAAATGCGTTCTCCGCTCGAACACTTGCAACTTGCACGCACTTTGCTTGTTTGTTTGGCACCGACTCATAATTAGTTATTTACATTAGTTTAGTTAGGAAAAGACTAAAAGCTTCATTTTATTTTTCGCTTTTCAGTTTCTGTTTTCGTCGGTTACATTTTTTGTTAAAAAGTTTTATCTAATGCAAGAATACAACTTTGAAAATACAAATTAAACGAAAAAGATTAGAGGAATAGCATAGGGGTGCTAATATATGTATCATTTCCTTACTCATTTATATTATTTATGTTGCTAGAGAATAAAGTAATAAAATATATGGAGACCAATATTACTATCGACAGTATTGTTAGTTTTTAGGGTTCCGTACCCAAAAGGTGCTAGGGGGACCCTATTACTCTCACTACGCTGTCCGTCCGTCCGTCCGTCCGTCTGTCTGTCACAGGGCTGTATCTTTGTAACGGTAATAGAAAACCAGTGGAAATTTTCACAGAATATGTGTTACTATAGTGTCTTACACGACAAATACTAAAAATAAAGTAAATTCTAAAACTTAAGGGGGGTCTCCATACAAGAAACCTCGAAAAACATGAATATTTTCATCGTTTTTGTTCCTGCTCTATCTTTAAAACGGTGATACATACCAGCGTCAAACTTTGTCTGATAATAGTGCATACTATTTTATTTAGCATCAAATGCTAAACATATGGCAAACATAGACATGGTGGTACCTGCATAAGAAAGAGATGCAAAAATTCATATTTCGCGCATGGTCGTTGATGTCAACTCTCGTAAATTAAATCAGTTTAGTTTCTATTGGGTATCAGGTCGATTGGTGGTACGGAACCCTTACTACGTGAGTCCGACTCTCGCTAGGCGGTTTTTTAATATAATGACGAGTAGGTAGTGCCCGTGGCTGACCGTTTCGTTACACATCGAGACCCCTCCGTGCCTCGGAGAGCACGCTAAGATGTCGGTCCCGGTTGTCATACGAATATCTATGGCAGTCGTTACGGGTAGTCAGAAACCTGAAAGTCTGACAACTGGTCTAACCTCCGAATATCGGTATAACCCAGTAACTGGGTTGCGGGGGTCTGATGGCAGTCGCTCCGTGTAAAATACTGATGTTCAGCCGCATCTGGCTAGACTGGAAGCCGACCCCAATATAATTGGGAAAATGCTCGGAGGATGATGAGGTAGTGCCCTCATATACTCTGTTTGCTACACATTACACAATGATTACTTTTCTAGTTTTATTTTCTATAGTGAGCTGGATTACTCAAAGATCTATTGGTAAATAATCTTTATTTACATAATTACTTTGTTCATTTTATAGAATTCCCTGATTCCTGAGCTAGTATAATTACTATATACAGGTGCCAGTGTGTTCCCCTTAAAAACAAGTTACAGGATTAGAAGAAGTACCTATTGGTGATATTACAAAGTTGCTATTGCTACCAAGCCTAAGCACTGCTCTTTGCTGTGGAGTTTTATGTTGCACAAAGTTTTTTATGAGTACTACGGTGGACTCTACAGTTTTATTTTCTATTCTTGAGACATACATGGTTTATTTTATTTCAAGAGTGTTTCTTTTGTCTATCTTCTTAAAATAACAATTCAATAAACTTTTATGGTGATTAAAACTTGAAACATTATAATAGTTTTTGTGTACTTGGATTTTTGTGCTGCTATTCGAGCCAGCAGCGCTTTGAAAAATTTCCTTACCTATGTTACAAAAAGCATGAACATAGGTAAGGAAATTTTATTATTTAAGGCACGAAAATAAAATTGTTCTTCCTATATTAAATTCAACATCTTCCTTTTCCCAGCAATACGTCTAACGAGGTGTACTGGCTCTTTCGCAAAATGGCGGTCTGTCATCGCCAGCACGTTGTATTATCACATTTGTGTCTTTTTACTAGCTTTACCTCAGAAATACCTGCGCGGTTACGTTCAGTACTAAACCGCTGGAATTGCTGCTATTTTCTCCTGGCCTCTCGTTAGGGTAACCACGTTTGTGGGCGAGCGATATTTTAAATTGATAATGTTATTTTGTTTCAGTTATTAAATTGTGAGACATAATGTTCATTTTAAATTAAAACATTTTTATTTGTAAAATGCTTTTACAATTATTCTTCGTGATAAGCTTTTACAATCTGAAATGTAAAATTAGTTACCATTCACTGACAGGCCCTTGTATCAAAATTTTAACGATACTAATCAATAAAAAAACGTTATTCTGCCTTTAATTTGCTTTGAGCGGTATAACATAACCAGCCCATTACTGTCCAACTGCTGGGCACGGGCCTCTTCTCAATATGAGAAGGCCTTAGTCCACCACGTTGGCCTAGTGCGGGTTGGCGAACTACACACACCATCGAAAACTGTATGGAGCACTCTCTGGTGTGCAGGTTTCCTCACGATGTTTTTCCCTCACCGTTAAAGCAAGTGATAATCGAATATAAATCATCCTCCGAGCCTTTTCCCAATTATATTGGGGTAGGCTTCCAGTCTAGCCAGATGCGGCTGAACATCAGCATTTTACATGGAGCGACTGCCATCAGACCCCCGCAACCCAGTTACTGGGTAATACTGACATTCGGAGGTTAGACCAGTTGTCAGAGTTTCAGGCTTCTTACTACCCGTAACGACTGCCATAGATATTCGTATGACAACCGGGACCGACAGAATATAAATCCGCACATGAATTTGAAAAGTCAGAGGTGCGGGCCGGGATCGAACTCGATTTGAGCGGTATGATAAGATGTAAAAACAGTTTATTAAAAAAAAACATTTCTATGATGACATTTACCTCCGTTATTAAACAAAACAAGTAGTCAGAAGTATGTACTTAAATCTACGTTTCTATGATTACCTTAGCCGATTTCGGCTATGGAGACCTTTTCTGATCCGTATTACATAGGAATAAGATGGACATAACATATAACTGAGACTTGGAGACCCTGAGCCATTCAAAACATACGTTCCACATAATGCCCTTGGGCCATTCTTGTTACTGTAACAGTATATTTATAATAAATGGTCACCCTACAAGTAAGGCGTAAACGTGGCTCACGTTCGTAATATTTTTTGCTACAATCATTATACCTACACTAGTCTGTGAGCTTTTTATTCTGTGTAATAGTTTTCATTTTAGCAGAAATTCCTCTATTGTACAACGTTCATGTGAAGTAAGACTGATGACCGGTCTAAAGGAGTCTTACTATAAACCTCTTAAGGGGTCATTGGACTCATGAGTATGAACAACTTCTACAAAATTATTGAGGATTTAGTTAATAAATAACCCATGGCTTATAAGAGAAATAAGCGAAAAGCGAAAGCTAGGCAACTGTTTCGTCTAGTACAGATTGAAAAATTGCATAATCCTCAAGGATCTTAAACGTATCCCTATTAGACAAAAATATTATTATGTATGAAAAATCGTGTGTACGATTTATGTAGTGTTATTTTTAATATTAACAACTCTCGAAGAGATTAGTGTACTCATCAGTTTGAACAACTTTTTAACCGACTTCAAAAAAAGGAGGAGGTTATGTATTCCGCGGGTTTTTTTTTTTTTTTTTTTTTCATGTATGTACACCGATTACTCCGAGATTTATGGGCCGATTTACGTGGTTGTTTTTTTATTTGGTAGAGGAAGCCCGCGCGGTGGTCCCATATAAATTTTATCGACTTAGGTTGAATAGTTTTTTAACCAGCTTCAATAAATCAGTTTATTTTAGCTTCGCCTATCCAGATGATCTGCTCATTGGTTCGTTTTTCTGAGAATTCTTGGCCGATTTGCGTGTTTTTTTTACGACAATGATTGGAACAACAACAATAACAACAACAACAACAACTAAAAAGTATGAAATAAAAACTTTTTAACAAAAAAAAAAACCGACTTCAAAAACCTTAACTAAAAAGTAAAAAATAATCCTTGTATGTATTTCAAAATCTTTTCATAAACCAAAATTTTGAAGGCGTTGCGTGATTTTCATGTACGTTCACTTATACTGTTTATTACTATAGATAATGCGCTCGACTGTACATTATCACGCAAAGGGTCAATCACGCGCCGCCTTCAAAATTTTGGTTTATGAAAAGATTATCACTTATCGTCGCGCTCAGCAGTCAACATGTCGGTTGCCACGTTGATGAAGTCTGTGTAAACAACCTGAGCTACGCAGACGACATGGTACTGTTGAGCGCGTCGGTCTGTGGGTTACGCAAGTTGTTGCAAGTGTGTGAAGAGTACGCTTGTAGGCACGGCCTTGTATATAATGCCGTAAAGAGTCAATACATGGTCTTTCAGGTCGGCACCAAGTGCCCACAACATGTTCCACCTATTCGCTTGAATGGTGTTCCTTTGGAACGGGTGAACCAATTCAAGTACTTGGGGCACTGGGTAACAGCCGACCTTAGGGACCATGTAGACATCGAACGGGAGCGGAGGGCGCTGTCAAAGAGAGCTAATATGATAGCCCGTAGGTTTGCACGTTGTTCAAATCAAGTAAAGATTACGCTTTTTAAAGCCTTTTGCACCTCACTATACACGTGCAGCTTATGGGTTTCCTACACACAAGCTGCTTACAGTGCCCTCCGTGTCCAGTATAATAACGCGTTCAGGGCGGTATTGGGGCTGCCCCGCTTCTGCAGTGCCTCGGGCATGTTTGCGGAAGCGCGCACCGACTGTTTCCACACCACCATGCGCAAGCGGTGCGCGTCCTTGGTGCGCAGGGTGCGGGCCAGCTCCAATACTGTCCTGGTGATGATTGCTGGGCGACTGGACTGCCCTTACATCAGGCACTGCTGTAACAGGCATGTTGCTGGGAGTGCCTGAATGTCAATGAAATGAATGTGATTGTGAATGTTATTATTGTAATTATAAATATGTGTTGTGTGTCTATATTTTATGTAATTTTATGTCATATGGGTGCATACCTGAAATAAATGCATTTTTTTTTTTTTTTTTTTTTTAAGGTTTTTGAAGTCGGTTTTTTTTTTCTTAAAAAGTTTTTATACTATGAGACCAACTCTGAAATCCTAAAAAAATCCATTCATAAAATAAAATGTATAGATCTGCTGTTTTTTAGGGTTCCGTACCCGAAGGGTGCCAAACGGGACCCTATTACTCTCGCTACGCTGTCCTTCCGTCCGTCCGTCCGTCCGTCCGTCTGTCTGTCACAGGGCTGTATCTTTTGAACGGTAATAGGTAACTGGTTGAAATTTTCTCAGAATATGTGTTGGTATGAGGTGTATCACGACAAATACTAAAAACAAAAAAAAGTCGAAATCCAAAGGGGGTCCTCAAAAAACATGTATTTTTTTCAACGTTATTGTTCCTGCTTTATCCTCAAAACGGTAATATATACCAACGTCAAACTTGGTCACATTATAGTGCATATTATGTAGTTTAGCAACAAATATTAAAAATAAGACAAACATAGATATATGGGGTGGTACCTGCGTAAGAAAGACATGCAAAAAATCATATTTCGCGCACTATGCGTTGATGTCTTTTGATAAACTCTCGTAAATTTAATCAGTTTTTATGGGGTATCAGGTCGTTGAGAGGTACGGAACCCTCACTGCGCGAGTCCGACTTGCACTTGGCCGGTTTTTTTAAACGATTTCAGTGTTGGTCCCATAGTAAAAGTTATTCAAATTGATGATTACGGTCATCCCTTAAAGGTTTATAAGTGAACTAAAAATAACCCTGTAAACAGCGAGGTAATTTACCAGTTTTCAATTTAATCCTCTCGATACATGTAATTAGTCAAAGGATTATCGCAAGAAGCGCGTAGCTTAGCAACTTGTCTCTGCAGCTCTCGAAGGAGGTTGCTACATGAAGTTACCCATGTTAATACCATCGGAAAATTTAATAAACAAACTTGCCTTGAGAAAACCACAACCAAACAAGAATAGAAATGCTACACGAAAAAGATAATAAAATACATTTCTTTGCTGTAGACTATAAAGAATGATATGATTATAAAGTGCGAATATCTTCAAATCGGGTGGAAATGGTGGTATTATTTTTAAATTACTTAAGAACCAACAGACCACAAATATAAAAATGTAATACACACAACAGCGAAGTACGACCAAACATAAATGACATAATACTATCGAATACCGCAAAAAAGTAATATTAAAAATACTCGAGAGTTCTTGCGAGAGAATATTTAATAATCCGGCAAGGGTTGGAATAATATTCGTTGGGCCCTTTTTAATGTGGCCTGCCTTTTGTGGCCCGGGGCTTGGCTGTAACGACAAGTACATAGGTACGTACCTAAGTTGGGGTTCTGTCGCAGTCAACGGGTTTGGGTCTATGCTTGCGGTTGTAGATTATGTGCGTTACTCATGTTATGATTTGAATATAGAATATACCTAGTGCTTGAGAAAATAAATTGATGCCTAATGGATCGAAAATGTTACAATAAGAAAGAAATAATCATTCATTTGAGAAAAATGCAGGTGGTACCAGATATAAGTAAAGACTCGTAGCTTCTACCTATTATTTTGATAAGAAAGAAAATAATGATTTTGTCACACCAATACCGAACGTGAAGAAAATACCTTAACAAATAACTCTTGTTACTATTTAAAATAAAAAACTACTACTTAAAACCTCGGACGAATAAAAAAGGCGGACCGAATCTCGGTAAGAAGAGATTGAAGCACTTAATTTTTTCCTACCCACAATAATTTCGACAGCATTTTAACACACCAGATATACATATATTGTTATTTTATTTGTGACACGACGACAATAACTACCGTCACATGAGATTTGTTAGGTAATAGCAGATTTTTGTCTTACTATTGGTGTGAATGTGTACGTGCCAGATGCCAGCCCGTACTTTTAAGCGAACCGTCTTACTATGGATGCTTCACTTATTGCTTAGCAAGATTCCGTCCGCCTTTTTTTATTCGTCCAAGCTAAAAACGTGCTAAAAACTGTCAATATAAATATTCTAAAATTAGATTACCTACAAGATACGATATGGTTATGGACACTAGCTTAGTCTTATATTATAGGGATAACCTCCACAAAGCCATAAACCACAGAATAGATAGAATGGAAAAGTGGGCAGGGCGCGCGTGCCAACACTCTGCACCATAGTGCAGTGCATTTCAAAGCCTTTCTCAGTACACCTTATGACTTGTTTCTGTAAATACTGGAACAAAAACCTGCAGAAATGCTTTATTGTGCTGTTTCTAACAGCAGAAACAAAAGCTGTAAAGTACATTTGAATAAAGTTATTTTTTTTAATTCATGACGTCAACATGTATGGCGTAGTCTGTTCGAAAGTTGCCACGCATGAATCGCAAGTAAAATTGTGATTACAACCATTCTATCTCTATCTATTTCTGGGCAATAGACCTATTGCCTGTTGAATGGCCTGCAGGCTCCCGTGTACAAGAACCTTAATACAGCCGTACGAAATTACAGCTTCACTACTTATTTTTACATTCGAATGGTTCCTCCGCTCGACTGAGTTTGTGTTAATAATATTTTCCTCTTTCAGTTAGAATCGTTTCATGTTTTCTGTCCAGGAAATGACGGGAACCTCAGATTTGTAAACATTATTCGTATGTGCCTATAAAGTGCGCACGGTTATGGATCTTATAAATGACTTATTTTAAATGAAAGTTATACGATTTTAGTGGATGAAAAAAGCTGAATAAAAGGCAGCTATTGAGAATTTGACGCACAGAGAGTTAATCGTGATGGTAAACAGTTATATCAAAGCACGCCGGAACGATAAATGCTTATTCATCATCATCAACTCAGCCTACCGCATTCCACTGCTGAACATAGGCCTCTCCCAAATTGCGCCACAACACTCGGTCCTCTATCTTCCGCATCCAGTCTTCCCAGCTACTTTCATCAGGTCGTCGGTGATCCTGACTGGAGGGCGCCCTACACTGCGTTTGCTGATTCGCGTCTCCACTCAAGGACTCGTCTGCTCCAGCGGCCATCGGTCCTTTAACAGACACGGCCAGCCCACTGCCACTTCAGCTTACTAATCCTACAAGCTATGTTGGTCACTCCGGTTCTTCTCCGGATAATCTCGTTACGGATTTTATACCTCAAAGAAACTCCAAGCATAGCTCGCTCCATCGCTCGCTGAGCGACTTTGAATTTGTGGACTAGCCCAACTGTCAGTGTCCACGTCTCGGCACCGTAAGTCATGACAGGCAGGATACACTGGTTGAAGACCTTTGTCTTCAAACTTTGTGGTATAGGCGACGAAAAGACTCGGCGAAGTTTACCAACTGCTTATTAACATGATTATATTATTGTCTATGTTTCTGTCTTTACAGATTTTGTGTATATTTTACAACCAACAAAGGGAGAACTCATCAATTAATGAATTTGTACATTTGTATAGGTAAAGGAAATCTTGGCAGGGAGGAAAACAGGTAATTTGAAAAAAAAAAGAACATTAAATACTCTTCATCAATAGCTGGCCGAAAAGAAATCGCTAAGACGAATAAAAATCAATACAATATTCAAAAGATAAAACTGGCTGGATAGAATGCCACGATTAGATGCCCTTTGATTTAATTAAAAAGATGTTAAACGAACCAGTCTCCCTGGCAATGAAGCAAAATCAATTCGGAAACTTCGGGCCGTCCAAACTTTTTTTATTTGCCTTTTAAATGTTAACGAAACGGTTTTAAAAACGTAATTAGTTGAATTTTCTATTCAAATTGAGGTATGAGATCGGAATGAAATGCGTAGTCATGAGATTTTGATGTGAACCTGAATCTTTCTGAGGCTGTTATTAAAGGAATTAGGGATTCCATCAGGGTTATTAACAACGTTCTCCTTAAAACTGGTTTCAAACCCTCCTGCATGGAAGGCAAGCGTTCAACTGCTAGACTATTTGTAAAATGGGTGTATAATCTAAAGTATAATTATTGCCTTTATGGTAACAAATAATCCGAACTTTAGAATTTTATTTTACAATACCGGAACACTAGACTTTAGATCATAATACTGCACACGATTAAATATATTTCAGCTTCCAAACAATTAGATTTGAAACAGAAAACAAACCACACGATATTTCGCTCAGATCCTACAAAGACCTGCTTTGACGGACAATCGATAAGCGAACAATGACTCGATTGTCAGAATCGAGACGAATAACCCAGTAATCGAGACGTCGGAACCCCGCCTTTGTAACGCGGGAACTCGTTAGGGCGGCCTTTATCCCGGGATTCTTATCCTCCGGTGCTTTACGGACGTGTGTATGGCTAAGTCTGTTTTTGATTGACACTAAGCCCTTCAAATAATGGGCGTATCGATCTGCTTTAAAAGGGCTGATTACGGGAGATTTTTCATCGGATGGCTGATTTTTTTGGGTTTAACATCGTTTTTACGATGGTATGTAAATATTAGAATGTGGGCTATGAACTTCAGTTATTTGATGTATAAGTAAGGGATTCAAAACCACACTGCCTCGGTAAATTTTTCAGTAACAGCCCGGAGTCAGAAAGTTGGCGATGCTACACCCTCGTGCCGGTACCGCGAAGACCACGTAAAGCCGTAAGGTCGTGTAGGATTGCCGAATACCGTCCCACCGGATTATGAGAGTGAGGGAATAGAGAGTGCTCCTGTGTTCGCTCACACACTTGTGCACTACATATTATAGTAAATAGTAATATGTCCGGCGCAGATGGCTAAGTCTCCGTTGAGATTTGCCGTCGTGACCGAAATTCGGCCGGGAGGAAATTAAGGAATTCAATTTAGGTAATAAATAAATATTTTCGGACATTTTACACAGCACCATCTAGTTCCAAACTAAGCAGAGCTTGTAATATGGGTACTAGACAATGGATATAATACTTATATACTTTTATAATAAAACAAAGTTTAACCGGATTAAATCGCGTATATTATTTAAATTGGTTTCCCTGACGTTTCGAAAGCTTTGCAGCATTTCGTGGTCGCAGGTAGACTAAGATGACAAGCGTCTTTACAGATATTTCTAAAAAAATATTTTAATCTACTGTACAATATTATTTATTATAATGTGTCGTGATCGCAATAACCTAAAAAATTATTATATACTTTTTTTTGTAAAAACATAAGAAACACCCAGACTAATACAAATACTTATGTTCACATCACACATATATTTATGTATTGTGGGAATCGAACCCACGACCTCGTGATGAGTAGTTAGACACTCGAACCACTAGACCACAGACAAAGATAGAATTGTTCGTTTGTTTAACTCTTAAGTCTACAATAATTTTCTCAAGAGTAAATTGTTTGTCTAAATAATTAGAACGAATAATGACAGAGAAGTGAATGTTTAAACAATTGTATGAACGTTAAGTTCCGTGTGGTGCTGGACGTATAGAATTGCACCACCCTCTCTCTTCTCATGGGAGTCGTAAAAGGCGACCAAGAGTTTCACCAGAGGACGGGCAGCAGCGTTCTCTGACTATTTAAACAACCAACTGCGATCGCCAACCCATTTGCCAAGCGTGGCGATTATGGAATATCCCCCCCTTGGGGGAGGCTTTGGTCCAGCAGTGGACGTCTTTAGGCTGAAATGATGATGAATGAATGATGAATAATTTACAAGAATAGTAAACTCATGAGAAAAGTAAATTTGAAATTCAAAATGTGTTTATCGAATTTTGCCGTTGACTTCTCCAACTTGTCTCTATGGTACAGTCGACTGCATGACAGTGGTAACACTTCAATTCGAAAACCACCCTTACTGCTTACGAAATAAAGATGCTGCTAATGTCAAAGTGTTACCACCGACGTGCGGTCGACCATACTAGGCATGAAGCAGTTTGTTTATAAGAACCTTTTATTTTTAGCCTGGGACCACAAGTCTCCTTTGTTGATCTTATTACGTACCCACCCTTCTAAAATTGGGCATACTTATCTTGTTAATAAATTTCTCCCTTAAAACAGGTAACTTGAGCGCGCTTGAACTGATTCACTCCGTGTTTTGTAATTCTCGGCTCAGCAACCAAGTTAAGGTGACATACAGGATTATAAGACAACAGTAATGAAGAGAGAGGATCGAGCTGAGATATGTCATTGCTCCTGTTTAATTAGGATGTTGTGTATCCTTGTGAAGTTATAAATGGAAGCAGTCGATCGAATCGAAAAGAAGTTTCAATCTTCTTTTCGATCTAGAAATTAAACGTCCAATAGTTACGTGTATGTCGTAAAAATTTGTGATTCTACGGAAGTGTTATTTTAACAGAAGTAGAAGCGGAGACAGAATGTCAATAGTCAATTAATGTGGAAGCCAAAGAGATTTAATAAGTAAATATTTAATGTCTTTGGTGGAAGCTGAAAGAAATAAATGTTTTTTTGTTTTGTTTTGCATAATAATCATAATGTATAATAATAAAACAATAATGTAAGTTAAATAACAATGTAAGTTTAACTATGAACTCTTTAATAATAATACTGTGTAAGCACTATAATAATAATTTACAATAATAATAATGTAGGTAATGTCATAATAATATAGTTCAATTGGGTTCTGGGTTCATCTATACAATACAATACAAATACTCTTTATTGTACACAAAAGAAAATAGCAACATATATTATGACTTATATAGAACACAAGCTACACTAGATTACTGGATCTGTACAGGATTTTTGCATGCTTAATACAAGCAGAATATAGCACTGTTCCTAAACCACCAATTTTATCTCTGGCACCACCTGTATTCTACGCAAATAAATGATTATTTCTTTCTTTATTTGTACGAAACATGGTACGGTCAACCGCACGTCAGTGGTAACAGTTTGACATTGACAGCGCCTTTATTTCGTAAGCAGTAAGGGTGGTTTTCTAATTCTAGTGTTACCACTGTCATGCAGTCGACTGCAGTCTGAACATACTGGTAAACAGAAGCGAACGTAGAAGTGCAAGTGTGAATACTGTAAAAAAACCGGCCATACCACCCATCGAACTGATACCCAATAGAAACTGATTTAATTTACGAGAGATCATCAAAGACATCAACGCACAGTGCGCGAAATATTAATTTTTGCATCTCTTTCTTATGCAGGTACCACCACATATGTCTATGTTTGTCCTATTTTTAGTATTTGTTGCTAAACTACATAACATGCACTATAATCTGACCAAGTTTGACGCTGGTATATATTACCATTTTAAAGATAGAGCAGGGTCAACAAAAACGTTGAAAAAAATGCATGTTTTTTGAGGTTTCTTGTATAGGGACTAGGGACCCACTTTGATTTTTGACTTTTTTTGTTTTTTGTATTTGTCATGATACACCTCATAGCAACACATATTCTGAGAAAATCTCAACCGGTTACCTATTACCGTTCAAAAGATACAGCCCTGTGACGGACGGACGGACAGCGTAGCGAGAGTAATAGGGTCCCGTTAGCACCCTTCGGGTACGGAACCCTAAAAATAACAATTCTTTGTTAATTATTTACGAACCAGATGCAGAAGCGGATGTGAAAAAGTGTGAAGAACTTCCGCAGTTGCAGAAGCAGCAGCAAAGGTCTTTTGCATCATTAGTAATAATCGTATCTACAAAACAGATTTTCAACAAAGTTGCCTTTTCAGTATTTTGGTTAGCAATCAAATAATTCGGATCAAAAATAATTTTAAACGTGTGATCACTATAATCTCTGTTTTACTCTGGATTCAAGTCTATTTCAACTATATTTTGTAGGTCCATTAATCGATCGAGCTATTGGTCTATGAAGGAACTCATGAAGGGCGACCTTCCAATGTGCCATAAACGCAAACTAATGGACATGTGCATTCTTCCCATCCTCACATACGGTGCCCAAACCTGGTCTTTGACAGTTCACCAGAGGTCCACGCTTGAGGTTTGCCAGCGAGCAATGGAGCGCAGTATCCTGGGAGTCAGACTCACAGACCGAATCCGGAACACAATACTGCGCTCCAAAACACAGATTGCTGACGTCACTCAAAAAGCTGCCAAGCTTAAGTGGGACTGGGCCGGACACGTTTGCCGAATGTCGGTAAATTTTTGGGCTAAAATTTGTACCGAGTGGGTCCCGAAAAACGTGCAACGGCATCGCGGCAGACCCAGGCGAAGATGGCGGGACGAGCTGGACTCGTATAGAAGAGACTGGTTCACAATTTCACTAAACCGGAAAGAGTGGAATAAGGAAAGGGAGGCCTTTGCTCTGCAGTGGGACAATATAGGCTGAAAATAATAATAATAATAATAATTAATCGATAGCTTAGGGTATTTTGATTTTCAACCACGATTTCAAGTAAATACAGTCTGTTTTTCACTGTCAATAAATCTTATACAAGAACAGAAAACAAAATCGTTTGATGCATTAAACGTCAAACAAAACGATAAATATCCTTTTGTAACCAGACAGGTAACAAGAAAATACCTTAACTTCACATCTTGAAGTCGCCTTTGGAATGCATTACATCAAAAATTTCTCCCACAAAGGCTTGGCAACGGAGGGAGGGAGACGTTTATCCTCAAAGAGACCGCTCCGTGGAATATCACCGATCTACGTAACACATGCGATGTAAGCGACGCCAGGCATTACCATACGTATTGCATCGATTGCGATCGAGTTACAGAAATGACACAGAAGAATGGCTAGAGAATACAGAAGTAATGTTGATGTCTGCATCTTGTAGAAGATGTTCTGTTCTCTTTTCTTGAAGAAACGGTCTATCATTATTTTCTGCCTATCATTACAAGCCCTCAAATGTAATGATAGGCAGAAAATAATGATAGATCCTTTTATAGTGCTAATGCACAAAAATCTAGCATTGTAGCTGCTGATTGCATACGCTTTACTATTTTGTTTCGTTAAACCATTAAATCATTTATTTTGCCACACATACACAAAATATACATATTACATGCAAAGATAACAGGACAAATTAATGAGAATACGCCATGCATACAACATAATATGTGTGGCAAGGGATCCAGCTCAGTATTTGCTGTGCATGTAGGTATGCACAGCACTGATTTTCAGCTGGTCCCTCCCATCTGTATATCTTAAAAGTGAAATTTAAGCGCATAATAAAAAAAAAAGTAAATGAAAGAAGACATCTGACATCAAAACCTACCTAATACAAAAAATTTGAATTTTACTTCGAATTTTAATTTAACCAAATTATGTGTATTTCGGTTAATGGGAGCTGTATCGACAAAATGGACCTTCAACATTTGGACATAGATGGACATGAAGCAGAGACGCTTGCCTTTCATCCAGAAGGGTTTGAGTTTGAACACGGCCCACACTTCTGGCTTTGCGGATTCTTGTGCGGACCAGATTTTAATTATCACTTGCTTTAACGGTAATGGAAAACATAGTAAGAAAACCTGCACACCAGAGAGTGCTGCATACAGTTCTCGATGGTGTGTGTAGTCCGCCAACCCGCAGTAGGCCAGCGTGGTGGACTAAGGCCTTAACCTTCTCATTCTGAGAAGAGGCCCGTGCCCAGCAGTGAAACTATGATGGGCTGCGTATGTGTATGCTATGTGAACATGAATTGTGATGCATTTTTAAGACACTATAACGATATTACTAACTTTAAAATGAAACAAGTTTTCAATTTCCCTACAAAATTTAACCGCCAACCAGCTGACGCTCCGAATTTTTATCGCCGCCACCACAGCCAAAACAAAAAAAAGTAAAAAAGATAACATCTAAACAAAATATAACAAAAAAACATAAAACGCGCGCCTACTTTAATCCGCCGCATTGTGCTTGGAGACAATCGAATTGAGATTGGATCCGGATTGCGCCAAGTACACAAAAATACACACCCTGCATACAAGTATACTGTTCTTGTATACGAGAGTAAACAGCCTGTATACACCCTGAAGACGGATTACCTTCGAACACCTTTGTTTTGACGGATAAGACTGTTGTACCGTGGTGTTATATGAAATTGAAAATTTGTCTCATACCCAATCCCATTTTCCAGTTTATTGTTTTGTTATAAATTGAGGAAAATCAACCTGGAGCAGAGATGAAAGATACAAATTGTTGCAACTACCTACCTAATCTTAAAATGTAGGAGCCATTTTGTCTGTCCTACTGACTACTGAGTAGTGACTGAGGTTTGATTTCCGTAAGGAAAACAACAACGTATAGCCTACAGATATGTAGGTACTTATTCAGGTTCTAGGTATTTGTGCTTGTGAGATTTTGTCTGTTAATGCACCCATAATGTAGGAAATATCCTAGTTTTAGGGCACAATAAGGCAATTAAAGACCAGTAAGCCTGGACGTACCGCGTACCACGTACTGGAAGGCGCAGTGAGGGTAAGGCCCACAAAGTGGACCGACAACCTGGTGAAGGTCGCGGGAATCCGCTAGATGCGGAAAGCGCAGGACCGGTCGTTGTGGCGATGCTTGGGGGAGGCCTATGTCAGGCAGGTGACGTCTTTCAGCTGAAATGATGATGCTGATGGAGCCTGGACGCTGCAAACATCAGATTGGCATGAGAACTCAATCAAAAATACTGGCGAGGGACAAGGGGTGAATGACGCGTTATGATTGGCCAGCTCAAAAATTTGTTAGTTTGATTCACAGACGAGGGCTTACTGGTCTGTGGTTTGATTAGTGCCGCTCGCTGATGAAGTCACGTACCGATTGGTGGCAGGGGGAATGTTATGCAGTGATACTGTATAAGCTTGGGAGGCGGAGGTATCCGACTATTTAACGTCTTTAGGCTTACTGGTCAGTGCGGGTAAATTTTCTTTAAAGTAAAAAAAATATCTTAATATTTCTTCAAAAGAACATAAAATTATGTCTTCACGTATAGTTGAGACAGTGTCAAAGTGGTATAAAATGGCGACTGTAGTGGAGACACTCGCCTTTGTTCCGCTAACTGTAGTAATTAGTGGCGCTACAGTCTGTCCACTAGCTGTGGATGCTACCGTGTATTAACTGACGTTTAATACTTGTTTAAGAATAATCGTCACAATGTATATCTTACAGAAAGAAAGAAAGAGAAAAAAAAATTATTTGCTACAAAAGTGACGCACAAAATTACCAAAAAAAAATTCAAGAACACAGAACAAACAACAACAGGACAATACTGTATTACGACAGTAGAGTGGACGTATGCACAGTATGCATCTTGATATTCGATTACGGAAAGAAAAACATATTTTTTGTAGCCCTTGCTTCAGCGTTTTGATTTTCCCTTAATCTCGATGTTTTTAGTGATTTTTGTGTTAGTATAATGCAAAAGTAGATCTTCTTTCTCCCAGCCTTTTTCTATGGATTCGGGTTTCAATCTAACAGTCTTCAGTCTTTCAGTCTGCGGCCTGAATATTACTATTTTTTACCCGACTGCGCCAGAAGGAGGGTTATGTTTTTCGAGTGTATCTATGTACGTGGGACACTCAGAAAGTTTTGCGAAACTAAAAAAAATTGTTCTATACGTACATATATTTTTATCAAATCTTTTCAAAGTACTTTCCACCAGCCTCTATACAAAGATTCATGCGCCTAAACCAGTTTTCAAAACACTTTTTCCAGTCCGCCGCAGACACCTCGTTTACAGCCTGCTCGAACGCAGCCAGCGCATCTTCCGGCGACGAAAATTGTATCCCTTTGAGCTGATTTTTTATTTTTGGGAATAAAAAGAAGTCACTCGGTGCTAGATCAGGGCTGTAAGGAGGGTGACCCAGGAGTTTGACTGGCGTGCTGTCCAGGAAGTCCCTCGTTTTGAGTGCGGTGTGCGCAGGTGCATTGTCGTGGTGGAGCAGTAGCCCGCGGAGCCCTGTGTTTGGTCGCTTGTTGCTTATAACAGAGAAAACTTCTGGCAAACATTTGGTAGTATACCATTCGGCATTAATGCTTCTTTGATCCCGTAAGGGAATTGATACCAAGTGGCCAGTCAAATTAAAAAAGCTAGCGATCAAAATCTTACCCCCGCTTCTAGATCGCTTCACTTTGGTAGGCGTTGGCTCATTTTGAAACACCCAAACAGTCGACTGGCGCTTGGTTTCTGGGTCGTATTGATAAATCCAGGACTCATCACCTGTAACGATGTCGTAAACACGCCGAGACGAGCCTGCTTCAAATTTGTTAAGCATATCACGGCACCATTCCACCCGGGCCTGCTTCTGAGCATCGGTGAGGTTGTGCGGCACCCAGCGTGATACTATCCTCCTCACGCGAAGATGGCTGTGTAGAATCTCGTGAACGCTTCCCGATCCGATCTTCAATATGTGTTGAATCTCCTGATATGTAATTCGTCTATTGTCTTGGATTAAATTTTTCACTGCTAGCACGTTTTCTTCGGTAACAGCCGTCAAAGGGCGACCGCTTCTTTCGTCATCCCCTAAAGTTGGTCGACCGCGCTTGAATTCGTTATACCAACGATACACGGTTGCCTTGGAAGGGCCTTCATCCATGAATGCCATTTGAAGTCTATCGTACGATTCATCCGGTTTCAGGCGACACTTGAAATCGTATAAAATCATAGCTCTAAAATGTTCCCGGCGCAGATCCATATTTCAGTGAGACACAATACTTTGAATTAACTCGCAAAAAATGTGGAGAGAAATTTTGAAATTGGAACTTACTTATTTTTACTTATAAATAATCATATTTTCGAAAAACATTATAACTGGCCAGTCTCCCATATATAAAAACTTTTTTTCGCAATACTTTCTGAGGGGCCTGGTATGTATGTATATTTCTTTGGCACGCTCTGTAGCCTAAACGGCTTGATGGATCTTAGCTTGAGAGGTGTCGTTGGATTCGTCTTAATTGTGAGAGTGACACTGGGTATATCAAAATTATAAAAATCAAAATGGCCGCTTTTTGGAGCCATTTTATGTGACTTCTAAATTTTTTTTTTGCTCAAAACCTATCGAGTGGGATGTCAAAGGGTTCAAATAAAGGGTTTTATAAATGGTTTACGAAAATATATACAACTTATATGTTTAAATGTAATTTGGAATGAGAAATGCTAAAAAACAACAAAATATTCAACGTTAAAAATGAATTTGACTTTTCAAAAAAAACATTAATAGTATGATAAATAATACATGATAATACATAATACACTAAAAAATTACAAATAAAAAAATTAATTAACAAAAACAAAAAACCCGACTGCGTGTAAAAATAACAGAAAAGATATAAACAAGACTTATCAACACGCAGGCGGAGGCTACATAGGAACTATTATGTAATTCATGACCAAAAACATACGTAGCCTCCGACTGCGTGTTGATAAGTCTTGTTTATATCTTTTCTGTTATTTTTACACGCAGTCGGGTTTTTTGTTTTTGTTAATAATTTTTTTTATTGTCAGTACATAATAATAGGAAAAGAAATGCAAAAGTAAAAAAAAAACAAAGAATAATTTACTCAATAGAACAAAAGTCTTTTACAAACTCCACAAGTACATCGATAATTTAGTTTTGTGAGTTTTTCCTAGTTTTTCTTTGTTTTCTTACAATTTGTTGTAAACAAAGAGCTTTTAGTACACGAAAATACCTCACAGAATTCGTAATTCGTATAAAACTGTGATTTAGTCCGACCATTAAAAGTTTGGAATCGTTAAAAGCAAACAATTTTTTTATAGGTTTTCGTTTCAATTCTTTACAAAAACAGAGATCGATTATTTATTGTGAAATATAAAGAAAGTATGAGTGAAATAGATTTTCAAAAAATAAACTTTATTTTAATAAAAATCTTTAAAGATAAAATAAAACACCAGAGCATAAACCAATTTTATAAAAACAGGATAAAAAATAAATACACGATAGATTTATAGCTTATTATAGTGCAGATATCAATTTAATCTTCTTCTTCTATCGTGTCGACATGAGCTACATAATGATAATAGCTCATGCCGTGGGGAAAATATTAGCCAGTCAGCAGGTTGGTAGCGGAGCTGACTGCCCAGGGTGCGCCGGACGATCAATTAAATATCGTCACTCGTGGAGGCTCCTTTAATGCACCCCAATCAATATATCAATTAATATCAATTTAATATACCAGGCCCCTCAGAAAGTATTGCGAAAAAAAGTTTTTATATATGGGAGACTGGCCAGTTATAATGTTTTTCGAAAATATGATTATTTATAAGTAAAAATAAGTAAGTTCCAATTTCAAAATTTCCCTCCACATTTTTTGCGAGTTAATTCAAAGTATTGTGTCTCACTGAAATATGGATCTGCGCCGGGAACATTTTAGAGCTATGATTTTATACGATTTCAAGTGTCGCCTGAAACCGGATGAATCGTACGATAGACTTCAAATGGCATTCATGGATGAAGGCCCTTCCAAGGCAACCGTGTATCGTTGGTATAACGAATTCAAGCGCGGTCGACCAACTTTGGGGGATGACGAAAGAAGCGGTCGCCCTTTGACGGCTGTTACCGAAGAAAACGTGCTAGCAGTGAAAAATTTAATCCAAGACAATAGGCGAATTACATATCAGGAGATTCAACACATATTGAAGATTGGATCGGGAAGCGTTCACGAGATTCTACACAGCCATCTTCACCTTTCATCTTCATCTTTCTTCTTCTTTTCTTTTTTTTTTTATCACGCTGGGTGCCGCACAACCTCACCGATGCTCAGAAGCAGGCCCGGGTGGAATGGTGTCGTGATATGCTTAACAAATTTGAAGCAGGCTCGTCTCGGCGTGTTTACGACATCGTTACAGGTGATGAGTCCTGGATTTATCAATACGACCCAGAAACCAAGCGCCAGTCGACTGTTTGGGTGTTTCAAAATGAGCCAACGCCTACCAAAGTGAAGCGATCTAGAAGCGGGGGTAAGATTTTGATCGCTAGCTTTTTTAATTTGACTGGCCACTTGGTATCAATTCCCTTACGGGATCAAAGAAGCATTAATGCCGAATGGTATACTACCAAATGTTTGCCAGAAGTTTTCTCTGTTATAAGCAACAAGCGACCAAACACAGGGCTCCGCGGGCTACTGCTCCACCACGACAATGCACCTGCGCACACCGCACTCAAAACGAGGGACTTCCTGGACAGCACGCCAGTCAAACTCCTGGGTCACCCTCCTTACAGCCCTGATCTAGCACCGTGTGACTTCTTTTTATTCCCAAAAATAAAAAATCAGCTCAAAGGGATACAATTTTCGTCGCCGGAAGATGCGCTGGCTGCGTTCGAGCAGGCTGTAAACGAGGTGTCTGCGGCGGACTGGAAAAAGTGTTTTGAAAACTGGTTTAGGCGCATGAATCTTTGTATAGAGGCTGGTGGAAAGTACTTTGAAAAGATTTGATAAAAATATATGTACGTATAGAACAATTTTTTTTAGTTTCGCAAAACTTTCTGAGTGTCCCACGTAGACTTATTCTTAGCTAATCTTAATCGTCTGTCAACTCTAGATGGTTCAATCAACCACTTCCTAATAGTTCCTAAAAGTTCAAGTTATACAGTGAGTAGTTAGCGCGGATATCAATTTAATAAAGCTTCATTTGCTTCATTACGCCCTCCGTCGAGGAGGAGGAGGGAAATTGAGTGCGATTATGCATTAAGATGTACAAAGGGATTTGGATATTATGTAGATATTATGCATATCTTCGTAAGAGAAGGTAAAACAACTCGGCTTATCGCAGCGATTGAATGTTATCATGTTGTAATTTACTTCTCTCACCCACGGCTTCGTTCCCGTGTTATGTCGACAGTAAATATCCTACGTGTTACTCCAGGATATAGTCTATCTGTTAACTTTGATTTAAATCCGTTCAGCCGTTTCAGCGTGATTGAAGGACAGACGGTGAACAAAAATACATACTTTAGCATTTATAATAATAAACTAATAAATAAACAAAGATCCATACTTTCTCACATGCACACATGCATCCTACACATGCATAAATGCTTTAACATGATATAAAACCGGCCAAGAGCATGTTTGGCCATGCTCAGTATTATAGGGTTCCTTAAGTAGGTGTTACAAACAAATCAAATCGATTATCGAATATTAATCACGGCTATTTTAGTTTTTGCAATAGACGGCAGCATTGGCGACTCAGAGAGTGTTGTTAGTAGCCGCTAGATGGCGCTGCACAGCGCCAAATTTAAGAAGTGTGTCATGTCAACATAACACAAAGTTACTTTTTGTGATTTTTTTAAATAGAAAGTAGCTAAAGGAGCATTATTTGCTAAGATCATTTTTCTCTAAGGTCTCCTTTGAACTAGGACGTTTTATGTATTTTTCAGTTTTCTCTCAATAACTCAAAAATTTATAATCACATTATACTCGAAATAATTTTAAAAGAGAGTTTTTACAAAGGTCTATCAACGTGGAAGATTATAAGTTTCTACGTTGCATAGTTTAGAAATGTGTCCCCACACATTGCAAGCCACTTTGGCGGGCTATATTTCGCAGATGGTACAGTTGATAAAAAGGTATGTATGAAACATTACCTTTATTTTAGTAGACCTATTCAATGATACCCCACACGAGGGGGTGCAGAGAAAAAAAAAATGTCATCCCCATTTCACATGAATGGGCGCCACCCCTAAAATACGTATTCACGATTTTATTATTCTTTTAAAATTGAGATCTATATCTAGCCTATTTTTTAACACAATTTCATTTACTTATGTTTATAACTGTAGAAGTTATTAAGCTGTAAAAGATTAGGACAGACGGACAGACGGACGGACATGACGAAAATATAAGGGTTCCTTGTAGGACTACGGAACCCTAAAAACCATACTTTCATATTTATAATATTAAATAGTATGATTCTAAAATTGAATCGTTGTGTTAATTAAATTAATGCTAACATAAGTGTAAAGGTTTGATTTAATTATAAGAATCGATCGGTATGAGAGGCTTACATAAATCAATTAAGATCCAGAGATTCGTTAAGCATTCCTTCATAAAGGCATGTAAAAGCGTCTGGTATGCTCTAATTGATACTGAATAAAATATGATTACGTACTCATCCCATTTACCAAATGAACAAAGCGTGTTAGAAATATTCAAATACAAATTCATAAAAAGCTTTGAAGCTATAAATACGTCATAGGATTAATAAAATGTGTCGCACCGACTTATACGGTGACCCTATATTCCATTTAAATATTTGGAAAAATTTGCATGCCAATATGGCCGGCCTACTACGGGTTAGGTTTAGAATACTGATTCGCGGGATTAAAAGTCGTTTAGTTAAAGGGATATTGGGAAATAAGGAAGTCGTCGGCTTTTTCCTATCGGCGCTGTGATTGGGAATGCGGCTTTTTCCCATTCGTCGGAGTCAATGGGAAAAGAATGGGATTTTGATGTGTTATTAAAGAAGTAGGGAGCGGTGAATAATAAAAGCCAAATTATTTTTGTGTTCCGTTTTTTATTTGGACTTTGCTTTAAGAAAGAGTAAATGAGAAATTCCTTGAACAAAGGATAGATAGATAGATAGATAGAATATACTTTATTGTACATCATGAAAATAGTAGTAAACAGGAACAACGTACAAATTATGGGTACATGGGCGGTCTTATCGCTAAAAGCGATATCTTCCAGACAACCTTGAATGTAAGGAATGTATACTGTACTCTAATATTTAAGTTTGAAACTGCTTCATAGATTCTGTAAATAATTAATTTGTCTTTATGTGACAAACACCAAAACGAATCATTCTTCACATACAGTTAACCACATGTCAGTGTTAACACTTGGATTACGAAAACCCTTACTGCTTACGAAATAAAAACGCTGTCAAGGTCAAACTGTTACCAATGACGTGAGGTCGACTGCACAAAACGAAAATCGAACGGTTTTTGATGATCATCCCCACGCCATCAAAATGTTAACCCATATACCTAATCCATATTATCGAAACGCCGAACATAGCCTCTTACGTATCGTTCCAACTAACCCGAAACTGCTACAACATTTTAATTCCTTCCCTTACCTCCGAGAACTTACCCTTACCCCGCCGCACTAAAATATTCATACAGGAAACTACCAGTTGTATATCTTCAGACTAGTTGGCTGTTGGCAACTGGCTGCGAGTCAGGCAAGCGTTAATTTACACGACTATAGTTAGACGGTGCTGGCATGCTGGTGTCTTGTTTTGCTTCTAGTTGGAATTGTTGGAAGGTAATTTCTAATGACAGTGCTTATTTTGGGTAGTACATAAGTGGAAATTTACTTGGGCTGTTGCAGTTTTAGTGAAGTTCTGCTTTGGCTTTTTCAAATATGTTGTCTTTTCTTGTTTATCCAAGATTGCGGGGGTCTGATGGCAGTCGCTCCGTCGCTGGTAGTTTAAATGTTTAGCCGCCTCTGGTTAGACTGAAAGCTGACCCCAACATAATTGGGAAAGACTCGGAGAAAAAAGATGGAGTAACTGCCTATTGACTGTGTAAATTAACGCGTGCAATTATAGGTGTTATAATAAATAATATATAGGTGTTCCGTGTGGTGCCGGACATAAAGAATAGCACCACCCTTATCTCTTCTCATGGGTGCCGTAAAAGGCGACTAAGGGATTCACCAGAGGATGGACAGCAGTGTTCTCTGAATATTTAACCAACCAACTGCGATCGCCAACCCGCCTGCCAAGCGTGGCGATTATGGCATATCCCCCCCTTAATTGGGGGAGGCCTATGTCCAGCAGTGGACGTCTTTCGGCTGAAATGATGAGGTGTAATAATATGCAATAATAGATAAATGTATATTGTAGTAGTTTAAATTAATAATATAAGTAATAATATTGTCAAATTGAATTTATATGTTTAAATATTGCATGCTGTGTAACGGCCAAATATGTGGAACATACATTTAATTTATAATATCCTCTGTACCATATTTCACGCAATAAATTATAAATAAATAAAAAAATTGCTATTTCTTTTTAGTGACAGTTTGGGTTACCGGCATAGTATGTATAGCGAGAAAGCTGTTTGTAAAATGGTCAGTAGCATTTGTGCTGCATCATTTCGGTGTTGCAGCACATGCCGAGGTTCCGTACCAAAGGGTCCCCGTTGTCTGTCCGTCTCGTCTGTCCATCTGTCTGACTGTAACAAGGCTGTATCTTTTAAACCATAATAGGTAGCCAGTTGAAATTTTCACAAAATATGTGGCAAATACTCATCATCCTTCGCGCCTTTTCCCAATTATATTGGGGTCGGCTTCCAGTCTCACCAGATTCGGCTGAACATCAGTTTTTTACACGGAGCGACTGCCATCAGACCCCCGCAACCCAGTTACTGGGTAAATATATTATGGCACATACTAAAAATAAAAAGTCTAAACTCAAAGAGAAAAGTATTGGAATTCTACTAAAGTTTTATTTTTTATTATAACATTGAAATAAGACTGTTCTCGAATCAAAGGACCCTGGAGACGTTTCGTGGTAACAACCGAGTGATTACGAGGCAACATTCTCTCTCGGGATACAAGAACTAGAGCCACCCGCTAACTGACAAGTACTGCGCAAAACTTGTACGTCTTCCAGGTAGCCTGTCTTAAACCAAGTAACTTAGTTAGTTAGTTTTAGTGTCAGGTGACTTCGTTAAATGACTTTTAAATAGCTGATTCTATTCTGGGAATGTGGTCCCTGGCGGAAGATATTTACCACTCCTCCAACCGTGGGTGAAGTGAACCTGTAGTAAAAGGCAACTAAAGTTCATTAGGGATTACAAGTCAATAACGGACTTTGACCCCTCCATACTAATGCATTCTGTTATACTTTTCTGTCAACAACAAACACGCCTACATTGTTCCGCGAAACATGTGAAATTATTGTTACTGGCGGATCGTAGTTTTGGTCACAATGACAGCAAGGTATTATGATTATGATACGCTAGCTAGATGACATTAACGACAGTTTAGTTAGTTTTTTTAACGACAGTTAACATTAACGACAGTTTAGTTGCAGTTTAGTTTTACCCATAGGTAGCGATATCATTTATAAATTGCAACATCGGGATAAAGTCAGGTCAATGTCCGCTATTGCCATGTTGATCAGAAAAACCATGCATATTTTAAAGTAGCTCATAATATGAATGATGATGATGATGATCACGATCTTTCTGATTATATTACAGGTGTAAACTCGGACGTATAAAATAGGCGGATGGAATCTCACTAAACAATAAGTCAAGCATCCATAGTATAGTTTTGGAGTTATGGAGCCGGCTCGCTTAAAATTACGCACATATTCACATCCATAGTATGCCAAAAAGCCGCGATTCCGCAAAAAAATCTAGTGTGACGGTAGGCATTGTGGTAGTGTCACAAATAAAATAAAAATATAAATCTGTAAAATGCTTTCTAAATTATAGTGGGTTTAGGAAAAAAAAAAGTGCTTCAGTCTTTGTTTAGCGAGATTCCGTCCGCCTTTTTTATTCGTCGGAGGGTGTAATGTTAATCACAATTCCAGTAAACAAACACATAACCGAAACTACAATTCAGTATCACAATTCCGGTGAAAAGCCGACGATTGCTCATGCTTTGTTTGAAGATGTGAACGCTTGCGTTGCGTGAGTGTAATTAGTGGACGGCTCCAGCTGATGGGATGAATCTCGTGTCGACGGACGTATTTCCCACGGTAGGGGGAGCTAGTGATAGGCGGAGGGAGGTAAAAGTACACGACGGGTATTGAGCTTATTTTATACGAAAAAATATTAACACGCTTTTATGAAGGTCGACCTGTATGTAACTATGTAATGGAATCTAAGATAACTAATTTAACCATCTTTCAAGGGTCGTAGCGTGATGAAAATTGGCAGCTGTAGGTATGTAGTTCTAATGACAATACAATAATATGGTACTGTCGAACTGATCTGATGATGGAGCCGGAAGATATGAACTGGAACTTCATGATGGAAAATCGTATCATAGCTGTTTCGGATTTCTTAGAAAAGTCTTGTAATGAACTTTAACCACGATTAGGTTTCAAGGTCTGATGATGGAGCCGGAAGATAGGCACTGGCATTCCATGATGGAATATCGTATCATATTCGTGTTTGCACTTGTGAGAAAGGCCACGTAATGGACTTTGAACACGATCAGGTTTCAAGGTTATAACATTTTTTTTTGTTTCTACGTGCATTTATAAAAGCGTGTTTTTTATTTGTTAATAAACATAAAGATTTATTACCTCTTATAGCACAATATACAACAAAGACAGCCGTGACGTGGCTGAAGCGTTGAAATGACGTATAATCCTTTCTGTTTCCCACTAGGTTAAGCAGAGACTATGGTTTTCCACCCGCTATTATCATGACACCTCTTTCGCTTCATCTACGTCCATTAACCTTCTCATGCATGCTCGTCGAAAAACTAGTTACATGGTAGATTGATAGGTGTGTAGACTATCCTCTCATTGTGTGTTATGAACTTGTGTAAAATAACTTTAAATTACATCGAAATAAAACGTTCAAAACTAAAGCGAATAAATGATTTGATTGATTGAAAGGCGCGTAAAAATGACGACGAATGAGCTGTGGCTGAATTACGTTTGTGACGTGTCTCCTTGTTTCAACATTATATTCTATTTTCGTTTATTAATTAATTACGAAAGTAATTTATAATTCATCCGCACGTAGTTTATCATCTGGAAACTTTTGTTTATTATTTATTCATGGATTCATAACTTAAGGCTTTGAAGTTAGACATTTTACAGGCCACGAGTTTGTGAGAATAGAAGCCAGGCTTGCTTTATTATAAATTAAGTTATTTTGGTAGTATCTCTACGCAATTAGCATACATACTAAGGATTATTAATTATTCGTTAGTGGTAGATGAAAGTTTAATATTTCATTTGTTTATTGGTTATTCTAGATTTTACTAATTTGGCAAAAGTTAACAATGTACAAGGTGACAATGCCCCGAATCCGTTGGATGTAAATATTGCGTGCAACTGATCTTGTATCCTGATTCTCTTAAATCAGGCTCGAAGAACCAAAATGTATATGATCAGATTTATCAGGCAGGAAAAATGAAAACCCTGGACTCCGATAAAAATTCGTGTGTATTCCATCGAGAGTAAGCGAACAGAAAAAATATATAAACTATTATAATAAAACAAGATTTAACCGGATTAAATCGCGTATATTATTTAAATTGGTTTCCCTGACGTTTCGAAAGCTATGCAGCATTTCGTGGTCGCAAGTAGACTAAGATGACAAGCGTCTTTACAAATATTTCTAAAAAAATATTTTAATCTACCGTACAATATTATTAATTAAAATCGTTTCGATGCACGCAGTAATCACTCACAATATCATTATCTTTTACAGTGTTGCGTGCTGTTTGGGACTTGATTATTTTTAGGACTGGGTTCCAAACAGGTGGTAGCTGCCAACCATCTACCTGCGACCACGAAATGCTGCAAAGCTTTCGAAACGTCAGGGAAACCAATTTAAATAATATACGCGATTTAATCCGGTTAAACCTTGTTTTATTATAATGTGTAGTGATCGCGTAAACCTAAGAAGTTATTATATAAACTATGTCGGTATGCTTGAAACTAAAACAGCCGCATTTGTTTCCAGTAGCAAAATATTGCGTTCGGTAATGTTGCTAACATAATTTCGATAGGCGCTGTAACTGGTTCATGTTCCTTTTCTAAACACATGGTCGGGGCACGTTCCGGAAACGATATGGATGTGCTTGGATAGACGTTAAATCAAATTTTATTTTACAAACCCTCCCTCCACTGTAGCCTATCCCTTGCACCACAGCCCACCATATAGGCCGTACGCTTATTAATCACAGCGGTACACGGTGCACGGTTTATTCGCGTTCTGTGCAGGTGCACAGCTGCCTACACACTCCGTTTTCATGCTACCTGTGTGACTGTGCACTGTGGCAAGATTTCTGTAGCTTTGAATAGACTGAGATTATTGTGATGTCTCTTGATATTAAGACTAAAGTTTGACTTATTAGAATTGCTTAACATGTGCAGTATGGTATTCTTGGGATTTTTGATTAACCATCACAGCGATACATAGTGCATCGCACGTACGGTGTTTGCGCGTTTTGTGCATTTGTGCAGCTGCTACTCCGTTTTTATGTTATCTGTGAGCTGTGATTGTGCATTATGGCAAGGTTTATGTTACTTTGAGAAGATAGCATAATTACGTATACATATTATAATTAAATTTATAGATAAGATGAATTAATTGTGAGATTTTAGGACCATGTGTGAGCCAGGAAACTCAATTAATTTTATAGTGCAAAGTTTGCCACTTTATAGTTTATGAAACAAAAGTGCTATAACGAATGATTCAAAACTAGCCCGACTTCCTAGTAATTTACAAAACACTTATTAATAGCCAAACAAAGTTATTCATTGTAACCTAGAACCAGGTCAAAAACCTAAAATTGATGGTGCTCCCCAGAATTCATGAATGCCAGAGTATAAATATTAAAACTAGCTTAACATGGCCACTATGGGAGCGCATTAATCTTGTACAGTGACAGCTATGACAAATGTGGCTCAGACAATCGACCTTTTTACTGGGAGACTCGAAGTTCTTTCCGGGGCTAAGGTTTTAGATTATGAAGATAAAAGTGATTTTCTGATGGAAGATTTAATATTTCACGAGGAAATGGATATTAATCTAGAGGAAGCTGAATTTGGATTGTATATTTTCATGTTCCTTTTTATAGGCCATCTCGCTCTAATTTTAAGCCATTTTTAAATATTTGAAGAGATTTTTGGCGAAATTGAAAAATGTGTTATATAAACATCCTTCAGAGTGTGATCGTCGTACTGGAAGGCGCAGCGTGGGAAGGTAGGTGGACCGACGACCTGGTGAAGGTCGCGGGAATCCGCTGGATGCGGAAGGCACAGGACCAGTCGTTGTGGCGAAGCTTGGGGGAGGCCTATGTCCAGCAGTGGACGTCTTTAGGCTGTAATGATGAAACGTCCTACAGAGTGTCATCACAAATATTTAAACAATGGATTTATTTCCATACATGATTTACATAGAAAGAAAAACAAAGATTTTTATTTTCTCTCTCCTTATAAGCAACAAATCAAGATTAAAGTATGTTTCAAATATTCGTTATGTACCTTGAAGGGTCTTTATAGAAGAAATTTTTCAATTTCACCTAAAATCTCTTGAAATGTTTATAGAAGTGCTAAAATTAGAGTGAGACGGCTATGAAGCCTCTTAAACTGGTTGACGGTTTTTTCGTTGATTTTTTACCCATCTTTAGCCGCATCTATTATATTATCTGTGGCCGCATTAAGAATTTGGACCGTCTTTAGTAAGTCAAACTCTTAACCATGTAAGCCGGAGCTTAATGAAGACGGTATTACAGCGGTATTACAGTTACCAAGTTACCTTTATCAGCCACAGGTGTTCAAATAACGTGGTGGTCGAGTGCTACTGTGGGGGAAATAATATTGTTTTCCCGGGACGTGCCAAAGGCATAGCACTAGAGGAGCACCGGCGTGGTCCACTGGAGTTCCCGGAGCTCCTCTGTTTTGTGCAGAGGATGGCCACCGTGTGGTTTTAGTCGGTAAGAGTCCGACATACCCCTCCGCCTTCCCCAGTTGGAGGGTATCCATTAGGATTTCCACACGAAAAAAAAAAAAAAAAAAGGTTATTTATAATATTAACTAAATCTAAGTGTACACTAGGTACATCAAAAAATTCAAGATAAATGAGAACAATTTTAGTATCTTTCTATCCAGAGTCAAATTAAATGCTTTAAAAATTGATTCTAGAGCTTCAGCACGGTGAATTGTCAATGCTGTTCACAATAAGCCTGTATAATTAATATGCCATTGCTGGCGCGATACTGTGAGTGGATACAACAGATGTCAGAAAACGGTTCAACGTTTCACGTTCACGAGAGATATTGTGATTATTTAATCAAAAATACTTCATAAAAGCTGTAAATGTTGACTATTGATCACTGAACATTGGTCTTTTCATGGCTATTATGGTGAACGATCACGTCTTGAAATAATATTGCCAATTGGTGATCACAGTAAGTTGTTATTATCATAATGCTGGTGATCACCTGTTAGACGTTAAAACCGATACATATTTACTTTTAAATACCACGGAAAAGAAAGTAGTCGTTATTAACGAGAGTCGAATATATTATCAAAAATAGGAATAGAATGACAGTTATAGTTATTGTATAAAAAATTAAAGGATATGAGCAGACCGAGCAACTGCCAAAAGCCTGTTCAATCTGATGCCGCCAAGGACGAAGTGACGATAGAATAGGTCAAAGCTGGACGTTGGAGACATGGTAATCTCAGATGAACCTCTCTTGCTTGGAAGCTCGTCCGCGATCTTCATCTTATAACTGGACCCGATGGTATATCCCGACTAGCCGACATCCTCACCAACAAGGCCTGCGTGCGACGTTCCCTACTACGGCTCTGCTAATTTCCTATGGCGGAGAAGCTAAAGAGTTGAAAATGATTTTTCAACGGCCGGGAATATGTTCAGGCTTCACGCCTTCAAGATATCGCATAGCAAACAGCCAGCATGCGCAACTATTAAAATTTTTGTAGGCGCTTTGTCTTGTTCATACAAAATGTTAGTAGTAACTTCACTTGCCTCAGAACATCTGTCCTTGTAGCATTCCTTTTTTTATTAAATGTTATTTCGCTGCTTTTGGGACTTTAATTTGGCACCATTATATCCTCCAAAGATATAACACAATCCACATGTGAAAAATGTACAACGCTTTCGAAACGAGTGCAATTAATAAATAAAACCCTTTGAATGAACAGAACATTTGAATATCAAACAAAAATAGGAGAAACGCGGGATCCCGGGTTGCCATTTTTCAGCACTCTCCACTGTTTTGGAAGATTTATGGGCATACATTTTTGAAATTCTAATTCTCTTATTATTTTTTGTTTTGCCGTTTTATTACGGTTGAAATAAAATGGACAATGTGTGGGCATTACTTTTGTTTTTAATAGGTTTATAAATACTTTGCGTACGTTTTAAGTATGTGAGGGAGTTTTGACAGTACTTTTTGGGAATTATTTAACACATTTTATATTGTAATAAACCACACAGGCTAATCCTATCAGGAGAACAGCCTACGCTTTACTTTAATACCTAGATTACATATGTATTTTTTTCAATGGGTAACTTTTAAGAAAAGATACATGTTATCATTAAAGACACATGGTAACCCTTGACCTCGCCAAAACCGTACAGACGTAGCCACGCTATTAAGTCGGTCCACAATTACATCAGAGGGTCAAAGAGTCGTTTTTACACGTATCTAATGAACGGGCATAATTTATGCCCATTTGTAAGTATGGACCTTATACGTTACTGTGTGGTGTAAGTACGATAAATAAGCGACACAAGTAAACAATTAGAATAAACTTTAAACAACAGAATTCATAAATCTTTCTGCCTATACGGAAAGTGGCAGAGAAAGGTTTTGATCGTCGTATTGATTAATTACATAAGCTTTTGTTATGTACAAAGCCAGAGTAATTTTTTCCATATGTTTACGCTATTAAAGCACTAAAAATATATGCACAAAAATTCGCATGCCTACTAAAAGCGCGCAGGTTTGCTCGCTGCTCGAGGGAAGTGAAGATCTCTCTGTTCAAGGCGTACTGCCAATCGTTCTACTCGAGCAGTTTGTGGGTAAATTACACGCGTCGGGCTGCTAATGCTCTGCGAGTCCAATACAACAACATCTTCAGGATGCTGTTGCGGCTGCCTCGCTATTGTAGTGCGTCCGGAATGTTTACAGAGGCGAGTACGGACGGCTTTCATGCCGTTGTACGAAAGAAGGTAGCCTCCATAGTACAGCGCGTGCGAGGTAGTAGCAACAGTATTCTGCAGATGATTGTATCTCGTGCGGATTGCCCCATCCAATATAAATGGATGCGTATAGCAATAGGTGTTGACTAACATAGCGTATAAGTACTTACTAACACAATTTATTGTAATTTAATTTAATGTTGTGATTGCTTTAATTTATAATTGTAATTTTATTTTTATTTTATGTTTTATAATGTTTTGATTGTAAATTATGGATTTTTTTATCTGACTATAAACTGATTAATAATAATAAAAGGTGGATTTGTCAGATATCTAATGTGTAAAAACGTAACGTAACGTAATGCGAATAAATATCTTTATCTCTTTATTTCATGAAACACAATGCGTCTATGTCCAAAAGACTAGACTGAGCTTTTTGCCTACAAATACAGACTGTAAACTAGTAACTTAATTGTAATCGGAATAAAATCATAAGTCATTAATGACATTGAGTAAACGCTCCGTATCTAAATCACACCAACCCCTACGTTCTCAAACCTAAACTAGAACACTTTTACTGCTAACTGACAAATGGTATATCATTATAACCCAATAGCCGAGCACAACACCAATAAAACTCACAAACCTTATTCTCCACGCCAAAATAAACCTGTAAATACGCGCGTGCGATTTACGACCGAATCGTAAACCGTTCCCAACTTGGCCCACAACAAGCACTAACAAGTTGAATTCGTACGGCTAACAACATGAACGAAATGAATAGCCCTTTTCCATCTGAACAGAAATTGCAGGCCGATATTAAAATTGCTTTCGCTAGGTTTTATTCCACAGAACTCTTGACAGCGACTGTTATTTTTTCGGAACAGTGAAAAAAAAAAACGGAGCAATTGTATTGGGAGCAATTTTGTTTTCATTGTGGAGTGTGCGTGGATGGAAAGCTGTTTTGTTGTTTGTTTAGTGTTGTTGGAATATGGATTTGTGGGGCTAACTGAAATTAAAAAACGCTTTCAGTCGAAAAGTTTAACGCCCAAACGTTCTCTTTACAGACCAGAGCAAGCGATGTTTTCCATAGAGTTAACAATGTGGGATTTACCAACAGACATTGTAGAATTAAAAAAAATACGTTTGTGATCGCAAGTTGCAATATCTTTTATCGATATAATAATTGAAGGCTGTAAGGAGTTTTCCGTATTGTATTGCCTAGAAGCATCAACAAAAAATTTAATTATTAAAAATAGTTGCATTAACTTAGATCCATTGCAATAAAAATCTAGAACAAGTTTTACTACTTACTTCTCCTGAAGTCACTCACTTAATCCGTGTCAGAACAAAAACTGTACCAACAAAGACAATAAATATTTCCATTATTTTCGATATTGACTCGAGCATGGAATCGTGGTTTTTCGAATAAATCTAACATCGATACTTGGGGTTATTTATTCGACTATTTTCTACCTTTCGTACACGAATCACCGGCAAGGGAATAACTTCACCGTAGCACCATGATAGCTGTTATAAGAACGATTGTTTACTTTGAAAAGGAAAGTAGGTAATGTAAGAGCGAAATAACTCTCGCTTTTGTAGGGCGTATGATTTTGTGCATTTGTTATGTTGGCAGAATTATTATAGCAATACTTTTTTTTGTTCCAGGTAATTTTTTTCACTGCTTCGTCGTGGTTCTGACGACCAAAAAGCGGCGCATGAAGGGTTAGTCAACATACCATGTCACATATTCCGGAAGGTGACGAGAAGAAATGACATCGGTGTTAAAGGCTACAAAACCACTACATAATACCAGTTTATTTATCTTTTTGTTTGAGTCCGGGTGCGATTCGTTTGTGGGAGAAATTTAAAAGAAAATCACTTACGTATAATAAATACGTCAAACTATACCTTTATCTATATTTATCGAACTGTAGTACGTAGCGTAATTTATGTTCTATTGCTACTTCTGTGAAAAAAATAACCAATCTATGTAGTAAATTATCCAACAAAAGACTTTAATTTACGGTTTACAATGTCAGACACACTATACGTCAGGCAATTAATTTGTATCAGAATAGCGCTTAATCAGTGTTAAATGTTAATTAATTATTTATCATTGCCTTACTTAGTAAAATTAATTAAAATAAAACATTTAAGGTATTTCATTTATAGTCCGTGTGGTGCCGGACTTAAAGAATAGCACCACCCTTATCTCTTCTCATGGGTGTCGTAAAAGGCGACTAAGGGATTCACCAGAGGATGGGCAGCAGCGTTCTCTGAGAATTTAACCAACCAACTGCGATCGCCAACCCGCCTGCCAAGCGTGGCGATTATGGCATATTCCCCCCTTAATTGGGGGAGGCCTATGTCCAGTAGTGGACGTCTTTCGGCTGAAATGATTTCATTTATAAATTACCTGATTTTTTTACTATAATATGTTTAATTTATTTGAGCCGCAATTGTGTAAGAAATTATGTAAAATAGTTTGCTGGGTTTTTTATTTACGCAATGAATAATTGACAATACCAATATCACACATTATAATCACAAAAACAAATATCGAAGTCAAGCAATAACAAGGTTAAATAAAAAAAATCTCCCACTTCTTCCAGAAAGAGAAATATTATTAATTAACAAGCAACGCTCAACAAAAAGTCACTTCAAATAATAAAGTCACAGTTCTAACGGAGAAGCAAAAATTACGCCGAAGTTAGGAGCGTGTTAAACTCCAGCATTCATCGCGGAGAAACTTCCATAATAGCGTTTTCTTAATAAATAGTTATACTCTCGGATAGTTTCCGGGATATGAGTTGTGGAGCCAAAGATTGTTATGTATTAAGCACTCGGAATCTGAGTTAAATGTTGATCTTGGAGTTTAGAATTTGGTTATAGAGGTAAACCACCATCAAACATGAGTGTATTTTTGTACATCTGCCATGTTAACAGTTGATTAGGAAATGGGCAAATAAGAAAGGTACCAAAGTAGAGCAGCCAATAGTGGTCCAATTAAATATTATTATTATTATCAGCCTGTAGTGTCCCACTGCAGGGCAAAGGCCTCCCTTCCCTTTTTCCACTTGTCCCTGTCTTTTGCCTTCTGGGGCCAATCCTTCAGATAGGAGTCAAGTTCGTCCCGCCATCTCCTTCTGGGCCTGCCGCGTTGTCGTTTGCTGCTGTCTGGAATCCACTGTGTGGTTGTTTTCGCCCATAGCTCCTCCGGCATGCGGCAGATTCAGCCAGCCCAGTTCCACTTAAGCTTGGCAGCTGTTTGGCCTACATCAGCAATTAAATATGTAATTTTTTTATTCTTAACGGGCTTGCGTTTGACCGCCACCTCACCTGATGTTAAGCGATGGTGTGGTCAACAATGGTTCACGCTTCTCCAGAAAAAAAACCTATTCACTCGAGCCTTGAAGACCACCAGATTATACTTCTCGGGACGAAACACTGAAGACGGCAAGGAATTCCACTCTTTAGCGGTACGCATAATAAGGCTATTAGCAAAACGGTTACTGAAGAAAACCTTATAGTAAAATTATTAGTCCAATATAAAAAAAAAACTTGTAAAAATAGAATAATTGACAAAATATATTGAGAGGCAAAATAATTCATTATTAGTATTAGTCTTTTACTTAATAACTTTAATGAACAAAGGACCATTTTCTTCATGAAATATGGACAGGACGGTGAGAAAAACCCAAGAGAAAGGAAAAGAGACTCATTCAAGATTATTTTAACTAATACTAAAATAGTCTGTCTTGCATATACATACCGTACCGTGCATTATAGTAACTCTAATAAAATATATAAAACTAATTTTCTTACAGTTTTGTTTTCCCCTTTAAATATAAGAATGACGAATGAAGAGACTACATAACTAACATAACCAGCCCATTACTTCCCACTGCTGGGCACGGGCCTCTTCTTGAAATTAGAACAATTCAGGCCTTAGTCCAGCACGCTGGCTTAGTGCGGGTTGGTGGACTACACGCACCGTCAAAAAATTTCAAGTATGCAGGGTTCCACGCCATGTTTAATCAAATTCTAATCCACACATGAATCAGAAAAGTCAGAGGTGCAGGCCGGGTTTGAATTCAGACCCTCTTGCATGGAAGGCAAGGCAAGGCAACGTGCCACACTTAAACCTGAAAGGTTATAAGCATATAAATCTTAATGAATAATAGAAATGTTACGCATGTCTTTTAATTCTGGTACGCGTGTCGCCGGTTTGCCGCCACCAACACATAAATACGCAATTACGCCCACCATGTTTCTAGTATTCAATGCAAAATAAATTAAGCCTAAAAAGAAATCCTCAAAAATCAAATCAAAAAGAATGTCTCTATGTCTCTATTGTTATGCTGCAAAATATAATTTAAGTGACTTTGCGTCCAAAACAGCACTGATGATCAAGCAAACGGTTCGTGCACTGGTGTTCTATGAGACACCTGTACGCGGCGACACTTTCACGAGCCTTTGGTACTTCTATTACCTTATATTATTTAGATTTCTATGGTTATGTTATAAGTGATTGATAATGTTATAAAAAAAACCGCAGGGCTCTCACTGCTTTTACTAATAAAAACATTCTCATTATTTTCCGTGAAGCGTGTTTGTTATTATTTTAAGAATATCCCTCGTGGTTCACTACAGTGGTCCACGAGAATGAAGATTACCTTTACAGGCACATGCAATGTTAATTAATATTATACATATAAAATAAATTCATATGGAAGCACCTGTCCCATATAAATTATGGAAGAATTAGATTAGCGACCATCAATTACCAGCAAATGAGGTCCGAATCTGTCAGGTACTGTGTAATCTACCCGCTGAGCGGAGAGAGCTATGAGAGCGAGCGGTACTAAGTGGTGGAAGGAAAGCGATTAGAGGCGCTAGAAATTATATAAGAACATTTAAATCCTAGACTACTACTACTACTGTTAAATAATACGTGAGGAACTTAATATCAGTTAGTAGACATTTTCTGCTACGGTTTTAAGAAAATATTGCCATAATTGGCATAAAATACAGCATAGCTTAGTAGTAGCAAAAGCTTCTGGTGAAAGAGCTGAGCTTGTCCAGGGAAGTACTACCACCGTACCTATTTCTGCCGCCAAACAGTGATGCTTGCATTGCTGTGTTCCGGTGTGAAGGGTACGGGTGCCGGTGACATTACAATCACATGAGACTACAATCTTCATGTCTCAGTTTGGTTAACGCGATTTTCAATAGCATTATCTACCTAGGTAGGTGCTATTGCAGTTGTAATGGGCAAAGGTAACCGCTTAAAATTACGTAGGTTAAAAATATAAATATACATATTAATTAATTATTATTTTTATTCTAGCAAGGCAGGACTTGGTTTGAATTTTTGTCGACTAATTTGATCCTAGGTTGGGAAAATAAAAAAAAACTTTTAAATAAACAGCTAAAAGATTAAGAACAAAACTTTGCTTATCTTATGACTTAGCCCAAACTGTTCTATGTTTCTACATTAAAAAAAGAGGATAAAATGTGGATAAAATAATAGGGTGGGCAGCGAGCCCTTTCATTGCCGGTTGGGTGGCGGGCCGAGGTATCTTTTTAATTTACTTTTTTCGTATCACGTGTTATCTAAAATGTTCTACTAAGTGGTAATTTTACGTGAAATGTTGAAAATGGTTAACGTAGCCCTTTAAAATGAGTAATTTACGTTTAGAGAGTTATTTAAACTGCTCTGTATTAATAACTTAAAATTGACAATCGGGAGCTGAACTGGTTTTATTAAAATAATGACTTAACCATTTGGTATAAATAATTAAAAACCATTCTACAAATAAGCCACGAACAATTAAAGATTTAAAAATAAATCTCAATTTCTGATTTTTTATTGGAAAGTGTTTATTTATTATTATTACTTTTGTACATTGGAGTTACATACTACTTTATACAATATAAATACACACTACCTATCTACATTAATATAAATAATATATACAACATAAACATGTATAAAAAACAGAAACAATAATATTAAAATATCATAAAAGTAGACTTAGGCGTCGAAGAATTCCTCCACATCACTGTCATCCGGAAGCGTGCCCAGAAGACTGGCAGCGTTGCCACGTTGAATGGCAACGCTTATTCTTTGCCCAAAGAACAAGCCAGCCCTCTGGTCACGCGAAGTGTCGACCAGTCTCTTAGATATTTCCTTGAAAAGAAGCCGTGCGCTCGGACCCCATGGCCCGAGCGTTTCGTCCCCAAACGGCTCAAAATCATAGCATCCAATAAGATTACTATATTTGCGCCGCTTGAGGGTCTCTGCAGCTGCAGCGGCAGCACAGCCACAGCCCGCCGAGCTAGGAAGATGGGATGGAGCAAGGGTGTCGACACAGGTTGCGTCCCACACCAGAGGCCTACCCAACTTCCAAGGTAATAACGTCATACCGTCTGGTCTCTTACCATCGTCACGTGCCAAGCCATTAGGTTCTAGTACGGCTGGTACGCCGGCGGTGGCAAGAGCACTACGAATAATGTCGTTAATATTGGCGTGCCGTGATATGCGACCTGCACTCCTGCAACAAGAAAGGTCATGGTGTCCGAGGCTGTCGACAGCTTCACCACAATGACACCGATGTGGAGCAACGCAAGGAGCGCCTAACCGTAGGCAGGTAGCGAACCGAAAAGTTGTGTTATCCAACATAGTGCCTAAGTTGGGTGACGGGAGTGCCTGAAGCCACAGTCCCGCCTCCCACTCACCCACAGCCAGCAGACGGGCACGCTCGGCAGTATTGACTGACGTATTTAATAGATGATTCCGTGTCCCACCGTCTCTGGGAAGATAAGATGAGGGGCAATTCTGTATTGGGACAGGCCATTTTCCAAGCGTTCACAGCGTCGTCGGTCAAACACGGTACCTCAAAATCAACCAGTGAGGATGCTAAAATTTTCCTGGTTAATTTCTCAGTACCGTGGACCGAGGACAGGAACTAATACTAACTAATACTGGAAATTTTGCGGACGCCGAGACCACCCATACGAATGGGAAGTGTGGCTTGTAACCAGGCTCGGTCGTCCAGAGCCACATTTAAAATTGAATTTAATGTGTTTCGTATAATTTTGTCTACTTTGTCCAAAAGTTGTGGATGCTTCCATAAGTGAGAAGAGCGTAGGATATACGTAAATTTAGGTCCAAAACAACAATATCGAATAATAGTATACGCCGAATGCATATTAATTTTAAAAAGCCTTTCCGAAATATCATATATTTTCTCCTCAACGAAAGTTGAGAAGGATTCGTCTAGGATTGGAGATCCTAGGAGGTGAAGTGAACTTTTTTCAACTATTTTGATATTTGGCGCTATTGCATGAAATTTTTGGATCGTCAGTTGTCGGTCAGTCGAGTGGGGAAGATAGTTTTCACATTTAGATGGATTGAGGTCAATTTCTGATGATTTCTAGTTCCAAGCACAGAAATTACCTCGTTGAACCTAACTTAATTAAATCTCCCACACAGAACAATCCGCTCTTTAGCAAATCAAACGCAAATCCAGACAATGAAGAGAGATTAGTACACCTGATCGCACACCCTGACAAACAGACACACATACGTACAATCGTACATGTAGACATACAGGTATGCAGATAGATAGACAGACGGCTGTTAGACACACGTCACTGGGTACTAACTATTTGAACATACGAGAGGGTAATACAAATTAGAGAGGAACTATTGTATTGAAAGGCTATTGAGGTAGATATTTAAATAGAGAGGTTTTAACTATCTTACTGACTCAGAATCAAGAAAGTACATAATCAGAAACAAAAATAAAACAAGATTTAAAATATTTGATCTAGCATGACATTAAAGATTTTTTTTTCTATAGCACAGTGGAAAATTTATTGATCATGTCATGATAACTAATTATAGCAACATTAAAAGGACCAATGATCTTTTGCTGATCTAAGCAGTCTTGTCACTACATCAAGTCATTCCTGATTAACTGAACGAAAAAATAACCGACACTGAACTATCTGATAATAATATTAAACTAAACTCAGACAAATTTGAAGAATTACAACTAAAAATAGAAGTAAGTATACATTCAAATGTACAGACAGACGGTGGTTAGATACACTGAACGCGTCACCGGGCACCAACTATTTGAACTGACGCGAGGGTAATACAAATTAGATGAGTATTTGTTTTGAATTAAGGGTTTCACGATTATGGATGTAACAATGAATGATCTATCTAGGTTTTAACGTTTGCCATGTGAATAGTTTGAAAATATCGTGATTGAAAATATTTAGAAACTAGACCATAGACCATACTTCATACCACATCACTTTAGAGTGACATAAATATTTATCTTTACTAATTCTGAAATAGGCAAAATTAAATCATCTTTTGCAAATGCAGATAATCTTTTCAGTTCATTTTAATAGACGTTTATTCCTCAATTTTCTCATTCAGGAATGCCTATTCGTTTTTGTATTTTTTAAAAATGATTGTAAACATAATGCACGTAACAACAAATCTACGGCTGTATCTAAAGAAAGGCATTTTATTACGAGGAGCCGCACCTCGCCAGGCGGCGCAGCTGAGCGCCACTTAAGGAGGCCGTTTCTTGCCCTACTGTTGCCATAAGCTAGCCCATTACTTGTAGGATACGTTACTTTTGTATTTTTTTGTATTATTTTGAAAGGGCAACATCAATCCGCCTTTGGATTGCATTAGACTCAGATATTACATGTATGTTAATATTAATATATCAATCTAAATACTGTAATAGGATGGACGGTTAACTCTGATATATATGGAAAAAAAATCTCTTGAAACTGTCAATATTATTCGAACACACTGATTGAATAATAAAAACGCACAATCCAATAAAAACACACAATGGCTCAATAACTATCTAAATTCTATTAGCGTGTGAATAGTTGCAATGGTTGAAATATATAAAAAAGTTTTTGGGACATTTTACGCTTGTTTTTTTTAAGTTTTTGGGATATAAAAAAGTTGCGGAGACAACTCGATTAACTTGTATCACAAACAATTTTTCTAATGCTATCAATATTTGAACTCTATTACTTCTACTGGCTTAAATTTTCTACTTTTTTACAGAAAGTTCTGTGTAAAAGTTATGGATATATGATATCTCTGATAAAAAAACTTTGAAATAAAATTCAAACAAAGTATAGAGCGAATGTAACAGGGTTATTTTTATTTCACCAATAACCCTTTAAGGGATTCATCGGGAAAAGTTTTACTATTAAATTAATTAAATTAAAATCATCTTTATTCAGGCAAATTACACCCATATACAACAAAACAAGGTAAATAATGTCACATTCAAAAGCAAGCTATGAGACCAACTCTGAAATTGCAAAAAAAAAACTGCTGTTCCCTACATTTTGTCGATTTATGTTTTTTTCTCACGATTTCATATTTGGTCATATAGTAAAAGTTGTTCAAATTGATAAGCACATCCTTTAAAGGGTTGCTGGTCAATCAGAAATTTACTGTATAATACAAGTAAACAAATGATATTTAAATATTCTGGAATAAATCACATAAGCAATAAATAGACAAGTTTTGCTGTTTAGAACAGATACAACTGCACAAAATAAACAAACAAATCATCATCATCATCATCATTTCAGCCGAAAGACGTCCACTGCTGGACATAGGCCTCCCCCAAGCATCGCCACAACGACCGGTCCTGTGCCTTCCGCATCCAGCGGATTCCCGCGACCTTCACCAGGTCGTCGGTCCACCTTGTGGGGGGCCTACCCACGCTGCGCCTTCCAGTACGCGGTCACCACTCCAGAACTTTATTGCCCCATCGGCCATCCGTTCTGCGAGCAATGTGCCCCGCCCACTGCCACTTAAGTTTGGCTATTCTTCGGGCTATGTCGGTTACTTTCGTTCTCCTGCGAATCTCCTCATTTCTGATTCGATCACGCAGGGACACTCCGAGCATAGCCCTCTCCATTGCCCTCTGAGTGACTTTGAGCCTTCTTATCAGGCCCATTGTGAGCGACCACGTTTCAGTACCGTAAGTAATTACTGGCAACACACACTGGTCAAAGACTTTCGTCTTGAGACACTGCGGTATTTTGGACGAGAATATATTGCGTAGCTTCCCGAAAGCTGCCCAACCGAGTCGGATTCGACGATTGACCTCTTTCTCGAAGTTGGACTTACCTAGCTGGACAGTTTGTCATAGGTATACATAATCGTCAACAACTTCGAGTGTAGATTCTCCGATGTTTACGGGAATGGGTGCTATATGGGAATTCGACATAACCTTTGTCTTGTCCATATTCATTTTAAGACCCACTCTATCAGAAGCTCTACTGAGGTCATCAAGCATTGTACCGAGGTCCTCCATGGTCTCAGCCATGACTACTATGTCGTCGGCAAACCGAAGGTGAGTGATGTACTCGCCGTTTATGTTAATGCCTAGCCCCTTCCAGTCCAGAACCTTGAAGACATCCTCCAATGCAGCAGTGAACAGTTTCGGAGAGATCACACCTCCCTGTCTCACACCTCGCTGCAGAAGGATAGGTTTCGAGGCTTGGTCCTGTAATCGGACTGACATAGTGGCGTTTTCATACAAAGACTTTAACACATCGATGTACCGATAGTCAATCTGGCACCGTTGAAGAGACTGTAGTACCGCCCAAGTCTCGATCGAATCGAAGGCTTTCTCGTAGTCCACAAACGCTAAACAAAGAGGCAAGTTATACTCTTCGGTCTTCTGTATAACCTGCCGCAGCGTATGTATGTGGTCTACGGTGCTAAAGCCTTTTCGGAAACCGGCTTGTTCGGGAGGCTGGAAGTCGTCAAACCTGCGCGAAAGACGGTTCGTAATGACTCTCGAAAACAGCTTGTAGACATGGCTCAGAAGTGAGATGGGCCTATAATTCTTCAGTAGAGCATTATCGCCCTTTTTGAAGAAGAGTACCACCACACCTCTGCTCCATGCCTGTGGCGTTCTTCCCTCGAGAATGACGGAATCAAACAGCTTCTGAAGGGCCTTAAGGATCGGTTTTCCACCCGCCTTCAGGAGTTCGGCCGTAATTCCGTCATCACCCGGTGCCTTGTTGTTTTTGAGCTGCTTCAGAGCCATCCTAATCTCGTACAGGCTGAACAAACAAATACACAATCAGAAATACTCTTAGAGAATTCTAAACAGTCATGTACAGCCAAATTAAATTGAATCACTAACAAAAAATATAATCAAAGGACTGTCCCTAAATTATTTTCTCGTCACACCAATCCTACCACAAGCATATTGGATAGCGTTGTTTACAAGACATTTATTTATGTCCGCCCTCGGAGGCCCTTTGACGAGTTAACCGTAAATACTCACCATTGTCAGCGGCGTTATTTTCGTTATACGTTAACGTTTATTATTTTTAAGATAACAGATTTATTTGAAAGAAGATTTGGGATTTTATTGAAAGAAACATTTTGGTGATTTACTTTAGTGCTTAAGACTGCTAGAGAATGAAACATAGTGCTAAAAACATGTTATTGCAACTCCTTTCCCATCTATAAAAGGTGCATTAAAAGAGCCTCCACGAGTGACGCTATTTAATTGATCGTCCGGCGCACCCTGGGCTGTCAGCCCCGCTATCAACCTGCTGACTGGCTAATCTTTTACTCACGGCATGAGCTATTATTATTATGTAGCTCATGTCGACACGATAGAAGATGGTCCCATCTATATCAAAATGGTTTTGAAAATAAATTAAGTTTTATACCTTATATGGGTGAAGTTGATAAATAATTTGTCTAAAACTTTTTATCGATACATTCACAACGTACTTACAAAAAAAAAAGGTTTTACACAACATCAAGGACGTAATTATTTTCTCTCTTTCAAGCAACGTAATATACTGTAGGATTCAAACAGCCAATTAGTCATTTTTAAAATAGCATTCTTTAATATGAAGTAGTCGGTATTATCAGGGCTAAATGGACGCAGAATGCTTCCTCAGGGAGCTATCGTAGGCCCATTTCTAAAACGCGGTTAATGAATCACGGCGCCATTTCTTTTTTATAGCATAAAGGACCCCAAATTAGGCATAATGCTTGTAGGCCTGAGCTCTTTGTGTCATTAAGTTTGTAGTTAATCATGTTGGTCGCAACTAAAACTCTGGATAAATTTTGTCTGTAATAAATTTTTCCGTGCTAATTTTGTAGTAGCAAAATCGAGGTGATATAGCTAAAAGGCTAAGTTGTCAAATTACGTTTTATATCGACAATTAGACTTCGCTTAATATAGACATATTCACTAGAATTAAAGAACATATAGCTGACGTCAAGAACAGACGCTCCACAAAGTCTGCAGTGTGTGAACTTGCCCTAGACAAACCCTACCATTTTACCTGGTTTATGTTTTGGAAAAATAATATTGCATTTAGTAATGTTATTGTGTAGCTTATTTACAGATTATGTTTAATTTCGACACAAATGTATTTTGTTATGAAATAAACCACTTATGACTTATGACTTTTCTTCGATTTGATAAACCACAAGTCCTGGCGAAGGAAAACCGGTATGTAGTACCTAGAATGCTCAGTGAGGCTATTGAAATTAAAAAACACCCTAATTTTAATACAGAAGATGGTTGGCAACTACCACCTGTTTGGAACCCAGTTCTAAAAATAATCAAGTCCCAAAAAGCACGCAACACTGTAAAAGACAATGACATTGTGAGTGATTACTGAGTGCAACCAAACGATTTTACAAACGATAATTAAGACGAAATATCTGTAAAGACGTGTTAAAGACGCTTGTCATCCTAGTCTTCCTGTGACCACGAACGCTGCAAAGCTATCGAAACGTCAGGAAAACCAATTTAAATAATATACGCGATTTAATCCGGTTAAACTTTGGTTTTATTATAATAGACATATTCATTATTCGTTACGAATAATATTTTACGTAACCATGGATCTCTAGCTTCATATCGCCAAATGTCAGTTATTGTGGTAAATGCTCGATACTCGACAGCGTTCAAGGTAAGAACCGCACGTTTTTCCCGTATTTCACGAGCAGCCGACAGGTGGCGCCTCTCACCGCCATTTTTATGACATTACACATAATTTGTCATGTGTATTCCTTTGTTGTTCGAAGCTGGTGATATATTTGTGAAGTGGTAAAGAATACAGGTACCCTGGTGTCTTGCGATAGCGGTTTTTTCTTTATTTTTCAAGTACTAGACTGTAATGGGACTACTTATCATTTTTCTTGGGATATTACACACGTTTATAATTTATGAGTGGCATTGTATGATAAAGTTCTTTACTTAATGTTTCTTCGATGGTGAAAGATGTTTCAACACTTTTAACAGCAAAGTTATAACTTGTAATAATTTAATTAGCAAGTGCTTCATCGATTCCTTTATTTATGTTACATAAATTTTCTAGCTTATAATATTTCTATTAGTAATAATGCGAATAATGTGTAAGTGTGGTATAATTAACTGGCGAAATGTGGGTGTACTAACTGGCGAAATGTGGGTGTACTAACTGGCGAAATGTGGGTGTACTATACACCTCTGCCTACCCCTTGGGGGAAATACAGGCGTGATGTTATGTTGTTGTTGTGTGGTATAATTACTAGGGTGTTCAATTAGTTCTGTCGTGTGATTTGAATTTGAGAAATGAAGTAAAACAAATATAATTGGTGTACAGTGTCATTATTAACAAAACATAACCAGATTATTTCACTATCCTACGACACTTAATTTGACCACAGTCAATGATATTATATAAGTACAGATGAGTGACTAGCGCGAATATCTGAAGACTCGAAAACAAGCTAATTGTGACATCTTGCTATTAGTCCGCGTCAAGGCAAGGCGCCGAGCGTAACCGTTGACAAAAAATTACAAAAATGCCGTCGTGAATGTACAGAAAGTGTACTAATTATGACATGAAAGCAAACAAACAATAAGGGATCACATACCACTTGTAAGTACAAAAAATTATTTGCATTATAGGCGTATTTCTATTTAAAAACAATAAATATTTTTTGTACCGAGAGCGATAAGACAAAACATAGATTATAAAGATGCAGATGCGACTCGTAGGCAGAAAAGTGGTACGTTCAGTATTATCGTCCGACGACGCACGGAGCGTACTTTGGTCATTCAGTTACTCAGCTCAGGTCCGTATTACAGAACATTCCTCAAGTACAGTTTAATCTATCAACTGATCGTTAAATCGTTAGATTTTGCTTCGTATGCGTAAATGCGAAATAATACAATAAATTATAGATTATCGAGATTATAGAGCAAGGTTAATCTTTTTATGAGTATTATTCAGTAGATATATTGTTATTTTTTTATTGATGTTTAACGCGAAATAGAGCTATAATTTGTAAATACCCCCACAAGAAATTTTTAATTTCTCTGACTACCCGGTAGCATTCACCTTAAAAAGCATAACAATTTAATGGTTGAATTCCCCGCACCAGACTGGATCATCATTATGTCAGATTTGCATCCATTTTGTTAGTAAATATTGCCCTGGGCCGCGTTTAATATTATCACCCGTCGTCGGATGACGCTCGGAGCGTTCCTTGGCGTTTGTTTGTATGATCACTCTGAGTAACTGAACGACCAAAGTACGCTGCGGGCGTCGTCGGACGATAATACTGAACGCGGCCTAATGTTAGTAAATTACGAATTTTGAATTGAGAACAATTTAATGAAAGCATAGTTTATGTAATTTATACTGTTACAGGGGTATGTATGGGGTTTAATCCAGGGTTGATAAAAATCATGACCTTTTTGGTTGACAGTTTTTTTTTAATTTTAATAAAAAAAATCATGATTTATTAGATTTTTTTCACTTTTTATTTGACTTTTAAGATTTTTACTTGATTTTTATTATTTACATACTCTTAACTGATAATATTCCCAATATTGTCTCAAAAATCCCAATGGTTCCGAAGAAAAACTAGATAAGTAAAAAAAATTTTTATCTCCAAAATTAGTTATCATTTTTAAATGGTTTTCATAAATGTTAATCTACTGACATAGAATCTTCCATATTCATGACAAATATTACAACGTCAAAATAAAAATAAACTAAACTTGAAGAAGACCTACTCCCTATTTACTTAAAACTCTTACCTACTTCTTCCCTTATTATGAATATTTTTACGAAAAGTTTTATTAGTATGCAACTTTGTAAGAATTAAAAAAAACATAAATAAATCTTAGTGTGACAGTAGTAATTAAGTACAGAAATGTAGGAAACAGAACAGAACAGAAGTTTGAATAAACTGATTATAGACCAGTAATAAAAATAACTGTTCTATAATCAGTTCCGAAAAGTAGATTCAACATCTAACAGAAGCAACTCCGAACTCGATTTTCTTGACTATTTGTAGTTTGAATGCCATATTTTTATTCAATATTCAGTAAAAAATAAAAACTGTATAAATTTTAATATGAATTTTTCTTATCTAGTCCCATAACATTATGATTTAAATAAATCAATGAAATTTTATGGAAAAAATAAAGTTTGTCAAAAAAATCATTTTTATAAAAAAATCACTTGATTTAAATCAATCAACCCTGGTATAATCTACGATTAAAGTTGGATCTTTAATCGTAGGGTATAATACTTGCTGCGTAAAATACTTGTACCTTCTGTATACTTACTCGTTTTCGTTAATCTATGCCAAAAGTGCTGTGATTAGCTACTCTGCATGCTGCTGCGTGCTGTGATTGGCTACCCTGCGTGCTGCTGCGTGCTGTGATTGGCTGGCCTAAATGGCCACATACACTACACGTAGCTGACAAACACTAGCTGTCTTTTTTGTTCATATTGGTTTACATACACCATCTCTTTCACACGACACGGCAATGTTGTGAAATGTAAGTGATGTAAAACATTGTGTATGTGTGCGACCGCTGCGAACGGAACATGTTTTTCGTTTGATTTGTTAGGGTATATCATATCTGTACTTATGTAAAATCATTGACCACAGTACTTTATTTCACGAAACTACGAAAACTACGAAACGAATTTATTTCATAAATTTTACGAAACGTGTATTTATACGTGGGACACTCAGAAAGTTTTGCGAAACTAAAAAAAATTGTTCTATACGTACATATATTTTTATCAAATCTTTTCAAAGTACTTTCCACCAGCCTCTATACAAAGATTCATGCGCCTAAACCAGTTTTAAAAACACTTTTTCCAGTCCGCCGCAGACACCTCGTTTACAGCCTGCTCGAACGCAGCCAGCGCATCTTCCGGCGACGAAAATTGTATCCCTTTGAGCTGATTTTTTATTTTTGGGAATAAAAAGAAGTCACACGGTGCTAGATCAGGGCTGTAAGGAGGGTGACCCAGGAGTTTGACTGGCGTGCTGTCCAGGAAGTCCCTCGTTTTGAGTGCGGTGTGCGCAGGTGCATTGTCGTGGTGGAGCAGTAGCCCGCGGAGCCCTGTGTTTGGTCGCTTGTTGCTTATAACAGAGAAAACTTCTGGCAAACATTTGGTAGTATACCATTCGGCATTAATGCTTCTTTGATCCCGTAAGGGAATTGATACCAAGTGGCCAGTCAAATTAAAAAAGCTAGCGATCAAAATCTTACCCCCGCTTCTAGATCGCTTCACTTTGGTAGGCGTTGGCTCATTTTGAAACACCCAAACAGTCGACTGGCGCTTGGTTTCTGGGTCGTATTGATAAATCCAGGACTCATCACCTGTAACGATGTCGTAAACACGCCGAGACGAGCCTGCTTCAAATTTGTTAAGCATATCACGGCACCATTCCACCCGGGCCTGCTTCTGAGCATCGGTGAGGTTGTGCGGCACCCAGCGTGATACTATCCTCCTCACGCGAAGATGGCTGTGTAGAATCTCGTGAACGCTTCCCGATCCAATCTTCAATATGTGTTGAATCTCCTGATATGTAATTCGCCTATTGTCTTGGATTAAATTTTTCACTGCTAGCACGTTTTCTTCGGTAACAGCCGTCAAAGGGCGACCGCTTCTTTCGTCATCCCCCAAAGTTGGTCGACCGCGCTTGAATTCGTTATACCAACGATACACGGTTGCCTTGGAAGGGCCTTCATCCATGAATGCCATTTGAAGTCTATCGTACGATTCATCCGGTTTCAGGTGACACTTGAAATCGTATAAAATCATAGCTCTAAAATGTTCCCGGCGCAGATCCATATTTCAGTGAGACACAATACTTTGAATTAACTCGCAAAAAATGTGGAGGGAAATTTTGAAATTGGAACTTACTTATTTTTACTTATAAATAATCATATTTTCGAAAAACATTATAACTGGCCAGTCTCCCATATATAAAAACTTTTTTTCGCAATACTTTCTGAGGGGCCTGGTATGCTACAAGTTCAAGCAAGACAAAATTGCCTGGATGCGACACTTTCTGTATTTGGCCCCATCTTTGAGGACTACAGAACGCAATTCGCAAATCAAGCATGGTGGATTCGGACTGGATGAAGATCCTACACCGGGAAGGTCCTTAGAAGTTATTGTGCCTGAAAACGGGTGGAGAAAGCAATAATGGAAACAAAAGACACTACTACTTACTTACTTATAGACAGTTAGAGGAGCTTTTGGAGATTCCTCTACGTACATTGCACAACATTGTGACCGAAAAATTACCTACATGTGAAAAAACCGTGTACACTTTGGAAATACACCAACGGAACAGCAACAGCTAGGTTCTGTCGAATGGTGCTGTGTCAAACGGTGCAAAAGACATGTAAATGACGGCGACCGGCATCAAGGTATTGAGACATCCTCCATACAGCCCTGACCTTGCTCCAAGTGACTTTTGATTATTTCCTCACGTAAAAACATGCATGAAGGATCAGAAGTTCTCGACGGAAGAGCACGTTTTAGGGTATTTATAGAAAAAATCGATTTGATTGCTTAAAAAAGTAAGAAAAGTTTATTGAACACCCTAGTACTTATTCAAAAATACAATTTATTTTAATCTGAAAAACACCAAGCTAATTAAAAATTAAATTAATCATTTTCAAAAGAAACGACTACACATTCACAACTCACGCCAATTACCCTAATACCGTAACCCTCTTCACTTTCCAAAAAAATTACCAACAAAACAAATAATCCGGTGCAGAATGAACTGCCAACGGAGACTTCAGTAATTATATCGTAAGGAGAGCTCTCGAAAAAAAAACTTGGCAAATTATTTGTGGAGCGTCAAAAGAAAGAATGACAGCAGATGATAGTAGCATCCCTCGGGTGAAGCCATTAATAACGATCAAAAACATTGTTTGTTGAGGATCGCCGCGATTTATCGTGGAACCACCCTCGCTGCCACCCTTTATCAAAAAAAACATTGTGAAGTGCGCTACAGTGGTTTTATGGGGTTCTGTATATGAAAATGAAAGAACTAATTCGATTTTTTTATACCATCCTTTCAAACATCATCATTACTAATTTCTTAGCTTTTCGCGATCACTACACATTATAAATAATATACGCGATTTAATCCGGTTAAACTTTGTTTTATCATCATTACTGTTTCCTGTTTCACTTACAAAAGCCAAACAGAGAACATTAATAAATACAAAACCACTGAGGTAATATGTACTACGTACTAGAGAAGACACCTCGAACAAAATGTTTGTAGCACGTTTTAGAGCTCCTGCACTCGCACTCGCTTAGCCACGCTCGCCGCGCGCATGCTCCGCGGCCAGCAAGTTGTGCGATATTTTTTGTTATGTCTACTCTAGTACGTAGTACGTATTACCTCAGTCACAGACATAGTAAAAAATATAGACTAAGTGCTGCGAACAACCATAGTGAAGCCAACAAAAACCGTACTCCTTCATGTACGACCAGTGCTCACGCACCACATGCACCTTAAACCGTGCTCACCCCTCTCAGTTCACATGTCGCGGCATCGTCCAGTAAGCATCGCGAAAACAAATATCCTTCAGGTGCATGGTGTGTACGTGAGCACTGTTGTACATGAAGGAGCACGGTTTTTGTTGGCTTCACTATGGTTGTTCGCAGCACTTATTCTATATTTTTTACTATGTCTGTGTCCTCAGTGTATAAAACAAGATTCGTTTTGAGTCTTGAATTAGGTGCTGAAAAAATATCTAAAGTTTTTCATTACTTTTTTACATTAAAAAGAAAACAGGATTAGTTACGACAAAATTGTTTGCTTTTAATTTTCTCATTCTCACAAACAGAACAAATTTCTAAGCAATGATAAACTTTACACAAAGATTTTCTAAGTTTAATCTACTCTTTCCAAAGAAACAAAAGGTCTAGAAAATTAAACTTTCACAAAGGGACTATTTAAACAGAATCGTTTTAGGCCTCACAATTAAACCCATCTAGAACTGAAATCAGGTTTAGTCGCAACCTAGATTTGTGACTATTCTCTACAACTAGACCGAATAATGAGACGGCCTATTTTCTCTATTTGAAATGAGTAATAGCTTCTTTGATGTTTATTGGCCCGGTAAAATAGCGTAATGAGATGTTTCTGTCAGAATACACACCCTAGGTTTAAAATTATACAAAAAGATAGACCGCTTCAGTAGGAGTAGAGCTACTTTGTGAAAGAGCTCGTCCGGGGAAGTACTACCACCGTACCTACTTCTCCGCCAAATAGTGATGCGTGCAATGCTGTGTTTCGGTGTGAAGGGTACGGGTGCCGGTGAAATTACAATCACATGAGACTTTCCATCTACATGTCTCAGTTTGGCGAACCGACTTGCTGTACCATTTAGGCAACAGCCTAGGTTCTTCTTCTTTTTCTTCGTGTCGATGATTCGAGTTTGTTATATAATTTTGGACCAGCAACAGCACTCTCAGTAGCCTCGCATAGGTCTTTGATTGTGCAGGTGGAATTTCTCAGTGAGCAGCCTAGGTGGTATTGCAGTTATTATGGGCAAAGGTAACCGCTTAACATCAGGTGGGCCTTTAGCTCGATCCACCATTCTATACTATGAAAAAAAAGCGTACGGGTGCCGGTGAAATTACAATCACGTGTAGTTTCAGTCTTAAATCTATTTCTCCTCCTGTTGACAAATATATCATCACTATCATCGTCTTGAATCATACCTATGTTTGACAAATAAATAATTTTGAAATTGAATAAAAGTCATAGAACACTATGAAAGTATTAATAAAGGTAAAATCACACACGATACTTTTACCATCGGCAATCGGCGATTTTGCAACTGCATCAATGCTGTATTGCGTTTTGGCGACTTGCTGCGTCTGATCGCGGTATCAAAATCGCGCGTTTCAACGACTGCAGCCGTGTCTCGCGTATGCTACCAGGGCAGGGACCTTACCTGATTGTGAATAGCCATAATTACCTAACTCTAACTAATAAGATTTTGATGTACCTATAGGCTAAGTTTCTGGTGAACAAATAATTTACTTACTTACTTCCTATTCTTTAAGCCTCACTAAGTTGATGCGAGATGAGTTTGAAGACAAAAGTCTTCAACCAGTGTGTCCTGCCTGTCATGACTTACGGTGCCGAGACGTGGACACTGACAGTTGGGCTAGTCCACAAGTTTAAAGTCGCTCAGCGAGCTATGGAGCGAGCTATGCTTGGACTTTCTTTGAAGGATAAAATCCGAAACGAGATTATCCGGAGAAGAACCGGAGTGACCGACATACCTTGTAGAATCAGTAAGCTGAAGTGGCAGTGGGCTGGCCATGTCTGTCGAAGGACCGATGGCCGCTGGAGCAGACGAGTCCTTGAGTGGAGACCGCGAATCGGCAAACGCAGCGTAAGGCGCCCCCCTGCCAGGTGGACCGACGACCTAAAGAACGTGGCCGGGGGGGACTGGACGCGGAAGGCAGAGGAACGAGCGTTGTGGCGCAACTTGGGAGAGACCTATGTCCAGCAGTGGACTGCGATAGGCTGAGTTGATTGATGAAGTTGATGCGACTGGAATCCGAATGCGTGCGAGTCTAGCGTTCAGTCGCTGTAACAAGCGCCAAAAAAGCGACTTGCTCGCCACGACTGGAGTTTTTATGTGTACGAATTGAAGCAATCATACGCGACATCGTGCTTCAGAAAAACTACTAAATCATTGATCACCGATGCTAAGAGTATAGTAAGTCTGCTTTTTCCCTTAAAAGTGTCAAACTCGTAATGGGGGTACAGAAATACAGGACCAATCGAAGCCATCTGTAGTCAACTAAAGCCGCACGATATCTTTGCCTATTAATTTGGGGTTCGATACTGAAGGTCTTCATTATTAAGGATCTCTAAACCTGCGATGATCCATCGTAAAGAAGCTATCTCCTTTCACCTAACACAAGCGCTCGTGAAAATTATTTTGTAGCGTTTTTTCAGTTTAATTTTCCAAAGTTTTCGTGAACATTTTTTGTTATTAGAGAATAAATTAATTAGTGTAAGAATATATCCCGCGGGCTGGAACGTTGAAATTATAATGAACTCTTTTATAGATTTACTTTGATTATAGCACAATTTATTATAGAAGATAATAAGCGTGATACGCTGTTATAGGTACCTACGTTTCTGAAGTAGATAGGCCCTAAAGAGGGCCTTGCTGGATGGATCCTGAACGTTATGCGTATCAGTTATCGCAGCCCATCAACTCAAGTCAAACGTAGGCGCATGGCGGAATTTTTAGTGGGTGCGAGTCCCACATAACCACTCCGCCTCCCCAGTGGTGTGGCATGGTATATAATAGACATTTTCTTCGCTTAAAAAGGTGCCTACGTTACATGTTTAACTTTGTTTATAGATCCTTTGAAGCTAGGTATACTTAGGTTTACATTATAATGTAAAACAAACCAAAAAATCAAAAACAAAAAAAAAAGAACAAAAAAAAACAAATCAAAATCAAATCCTGAAATCAAACGGTAGGTACATACTAAATTAACTTATTTTATAAACAATTACTTTACCAGTAATTTACTGGTATTAACTACTAGTAAAATTAATCTACGTATTTAAACTAAACCTTTTTCCAATTTTATTGAGATAATAAAAGACATGCACCCTACTATCAATAACCCAATAATAATACGGCTATATTTAACCAAACCCTTTTTATCGCCGAAAAAACGAAACATCCCCAATATTATTATTATAAATAATATTTTATCTAATAATAAACTTTGGAGCAACGTAAAGAAGATCTTAATAAAATCCGTGTAATAAACGTGGAACGACAGATTTACGGCGAACCGGACCGGGCCGGCACCGGCGCGATCCGCCTCAATCCGGCTTAATCCGGCAGGATCCGGGCTGGCGGCGATCTGGAGCTTTACTCCTTTGGGAGGGCTCCGTAATAGCTGTAATAGACGGCCCTTAAACGTCCAGTTACAACATGACAGGACGAGTTTTGCCTCGTAAATTATGTTGGGTAATTAGTTTTCGTGTGTATTTAATAAGATATAAATAGTTAAGCAGGTATGTCTTGTAGTTTCAGTTTGGTGTCCACACTTTGTTTTTGGAGTGAGTTTTGTTTAAAGCCCGTTTGTGTACTATTCATTATCTTTTTTTAAATCTCTGTTGGGGATTGTTCGGGATGAGATAAAGATGTCCATTTAGCATCGTTGAAGGCCTCACCCAAGTTGCTCCATAACACTCGGTCCTCTGTCTTCCGCATCCAGTCCCTCCCAGCCACCTTCATCAGGTTGTCGGTCCACCTGACTGGGGGGCGTCCTACGCTGCGTTTGCCGATGCGCGGTTTCCACTCAAGGACTCGTCTGCTCCAGCGACCATTGTTCCTTCAACAGACATGGCCAGCCCACTGCCACTTCAGTTTACTGATCCTACAAGCTATGTCGGTCACTTGGGGTCTTCTCCTGATAATCTCGTTAGCGCAACCTTAAATGCAAAATCTTAAGCGTAGACAATAAATTATACCTACTCTACCTCTTTAAGAATACCTTCGAAATACAAATATTTCTTTATTTCTCTTTTCTCGAAGAAAAACCATTCTACTTGATACACAATCAAATAAGATGTAATCAGTTACACTATACTAGGGCTGCCACTCGCTAGTGCGCGCCAATTAGATTGTACGAGCTAACGGACAGACGGACCGATGGAATGAGGGAATGAGGGCACCCTAATGGAGGTACGTTACAGTTACCAGGCCCCTCAGAAAGTATTGCGAAAAAAAGTTTTTATATATGGGAGACTGGCCAGTTATAATGTTTTTCGAAAATATGATTATTTATAAGTAAAAATAAGTAAGTTCCAATTTCAAAATTTCCCTCCACATTTTTTGCGAGTTAATTCAAAGTATTGTGTCTCACTGAAATATGGATCTGCGCCGGGAACATTTTAGAGCTATGATTTTATACGATTTCAAGTGTCGCCTGAAACCGGATGAATCGTACGATAGACTTCAAATGGCATTCATGGATGAAGGCCCTTCCAAGGCAACCGTGTATCGTTGGTATAACGAATTCAAGCGCGGTCGACCAACTTTGGGGGATGACGAAAGAAGCGGTCGCCCTTTGACGGCTGTTACCGAAGAAAACGTGCTAGCAGTGAAAAATTTAATCCAAGACAATAGGCGAATTACATATCAGGAGATTCAACACATATTGAAGATTGGATCGGGAAGCGTTCACGAGATTCTACACAGCCATCTTCGCGTGAGGAGGATAGTATCACGCTGGGTGCCGCACAACCTCACCGATGCTCAGAAGCAGGCCCGGGTGGAATGGTGCCGTGATATGCTTAACAAATTTGAAGCAGGCTCGTCTCGGCGTGTTTACGACATCGTTACAGGTGATGAGTCCTGGATTTATCAATACGACCCAGAAACCAAGCGCCAGTCGACTGTTTGGGTGTTTCAAAATGAGCCAACGCCTACCAAAGTGAAGCGATCTAGAAGCGGGGGTAAGATTTTGATCGCTAGCTTTTTTAATTTGACTGGCCACTTGGTATCAATTCCCTTACGGGATCAAAGAAGCATTAATGCCGAATGGTATACTACCAAATGTTTGCCAGAAGTTTTCTCTGTTATAAGCAACAAGCGACGAAACACAGGGCTCCGCGGGCTACTGCTCCACCACGACAATGCACCTGCGCACACCGCACTCAAAACGAGGGACTTCCTGGACAGCACGCCAGTCAAACTCCTGGGTCACCCTCCTTACAGCCCTGATCTAGCACCGTGTGACTTCTTTTTATTCCCAAAAATTAAAAATCAGCTCAAAGGGATACAATTTTCGTCGCCGGAAGATGCGCTGGCTGCGTTCGAGCAGGCTGTAAACGAGGTGTCTGCGGCGGACTGGAAAAAGTGTTTTGAAAACTGGTTTAGGCGCATGAATCTTTGTATAGAGGCTGGTGGAAAGTACTTTGAAAAGATTTGATAAAAATATATGTACGTATAGAACAATTTTTTTTAGTTTCGCAAAACTTTCTGAGTGTCCCACGTATATTATTATTAAGTAATATTTAGACTTGGCTAAACATGGAAACATCAGTTTTAGTACAGGATTATGAAAGTGAGTTTTAGGTACTTATAGAAGTTTTTGGGGGGGTTGTTTGGCAGGTCATAAATTTTAGAAAAGAGAGTTAGAAGGGTACCTACCTGTTTTAGTGCAAGAGTTGGTATTTAGATTTAATGAATAATAAAATAAATATTTTTGTGACATTTTTACACAGCATCATCTAGTCCCAAACTAAGCAGAGCTTGTACTATGCGTACTAGACAATGGATATACTTACTACTTATATACTTTTTTTATAAATATATACTTATAAGACATAAGAAACACCCAGACTATTTGGAGTTAATTCATGCTATGTACAGCCAATCTAGAACCCACGTTCGGTCGGACGCTGGCAACACCGACGAGTTCAGTGTGGCGGTAGGCTTGCACCAAGGGTCGGCTCTAAGTCCTTACCTCTTCTTGCTGATAATGGATGCTTTGACATCAGAAATCCAGGAAGAGGCACCCTGGTGCATGTTGTTTGCTGACGACATTGTCCTTGTTGGTGAAGACGGACTTGAGGTCCAGAGTAGATTGGCAAAATGCCAGCAGAACTAAAACGGAATAAATGTTCTGCGATTTCGGCGGTCTTTCCGGTTTTGTTGCTATTGCGCTAGATGGCGTGCCCTTGCCAGTTTGCTCCGACTTTCGGTACCTCGGTTCACTTGTGCAAAGCGATGGTGAAATATACCGGACAGTCAAGCACCGAATTAACACAGGATGGTTGAAATGGCGGCAGGTCACGGAAACTACATGTGACTCCCGAATTCCTCTTAAACTGAAGGGGAAAATCTATAAGACCATGATAAGACCTGCTGTCCTGTATGGATCGGAATGTTGGGCTACGAAAGGAATTAATGAAAGGCAAGTGCATGCAGCTGAGATGAGAATGTTAAGAGGAATGTGTGGTGTAACGAGAATGGATAGGATAAGGAATGAATATGTAAGAGGGAGTCTGAAAGTAGCGCCAGTGACAGAGAAGTTAAGTAGCAACAGACTGTCATGGTATGGGCATGTGATGTGGAGGAATGAGGAGCATGTTACGAGGATAGTTTTAAGTAATCATAATCATTTATTGATTTCATGGTGTACTTTTTGTGTGTGTGTAGTAGGGTGTCCCAAAAAAAATAAAAGTTATTTTATTTCAACGCATACCCCCTAATTTTATTTGAATGATGTTAAAACAATTATAAATGTTTCATGTACTTAGGACCACGGCAACCCGTGCCGACTTGCATCGGAACATGTCACATAATTGCATACTAAGGCGCGCGGGAGCTAACGTATCGATGTGCTTGTTATTGCTTGTTTGTTCTATTAGTAAATGCATTATTTTCATTCAGTCAACATGTCAGTGGAATTACACAGTTCTAAAATTGAATATTTTTTAAAAGGGGACGTTAAAAATCAAATTACCTGTACAAAACTTCCTTCTAATGGACAATTACTGGCAGTTCGGTTCTATTATATTCGTGAAGTGAATTTAAATGTCAATGAAAGCTCAAATCTTACTGTTCATGAGTGCATTGTTTATTGGGAAAAGGCACGTATATTGACTAAATCTTTACCTAACTTTGTTAATTAACTAGTTACCTTATTACAAGTTCGGAGAGATTTGCATAAAAATGCAAACATAACTCAAGGCGTGTTTGAGGCAAAAATTAGCCAAATAACTACAAGCTATGTCATTCCATTGTTTAAAAAGTTCCGAGAAAACTGGATAAATGTCTATCCCGAGAAAATACAGACTTATACAGAAAAACTATCATGCCTCAATGTTTCAGAAATTGAATTTTATTCAACAGAATTGTCAAAAAAAAATGCTAAAGATCAGTATCGAGAATTAATAATCTTTCAATATTATATCTTGGCGGAGATATTGAGAAAAAAATCAAGTTTCAAAATTTTTTTACGATTGTTTTGTTAGGGTATAACATATCTATACTTTTTATTGTTTGATTCTATAATCTAAATATCATTGGCGTAAATTTAAAAAAATTTAACCCCCTACAAGACCCATTCAGTCTTTCATTCACATTAACACGTTGATATTCTAATTCGCCACAACCGATACTAAATAAAACAAAACTAAATCAAAATCGGTTCATCAGACAGACAGATACACGAATACACACGTTGAACATATAACACCCCTCTGTTTGCATAGGGGTTTAAAAAACGCTCTAAAGTCTAAACGAAACACCCTGAGACCCTGACATAACGTTGGACATAACCCTTACGTCACGTCGGCGTTGGTCAATGTACGCCAGTAATGACGGCCACTGACTAACTAGCGCAAGTAAGTACGGTACGATAAAAATACAATCGACAAATCGACATCGAAAAAGAAAAAATTAGTTGTAAAATTAAATGAAAGTAAAGTTATACATTTTGGAAAGAAAAAGTCATTCACGAGCAGGATTCGAAACTACGACTGCGCTTCACATTCGTAAATACGTTAAAAATTATTTAATGATGTTAGTAACGATATAGATATTTGCACACCATTAACTTAAGATTATACTTTGTACACAAATAAATAATAATAATTTGTTCATTCTGGCAAATAAATTAATTTGAAATTTGAATCAGATGTGTGATAAGTACGGTACGATACTACTATTAATTCATTTCGGGACTTTGGGTGCAATATTACAAATTACTAAATTACCTTCCTTCTATATTGGGTAAGTAAGAACAGACCAAAAAAACTCATAAAAAACACACTGACTGTGATTCTTTAATGGAATATAGAAACACATGTTATTTGCACAATGGGTACTCGTATTATAATAATTGGAAGACGAACCTGATGAAGACTAATGATGTCGATGCACTGACGAACTTTGAATTATTGTTAGAGAGCACATTCTGTAAATACATTCGTCAGAGAGACGCAGTCAGTGCGCCCTTAATTACAGAGAGGTGCAAATTAATGAACTAACCCCAAAGTAGGCCAGAGGCACATGCAGGCGGAGAACGTGTCAGTTTTGGTACACTGGCGTGGCGTTGCGAAACTCAGCACGTACGAAGTGTACAAGCTTCCTCGTACATTGTTTTATTCTACATCTATTTTATTACATAATTTGTTCGCACTTGGTCGGATTTGCAAACGGTCGGATTCTCATTTCGCCGGAATACAGTTAAGAAGAAAAACTGTTTTATATTTTCTGCCAAAATTATATTTAAAAAATTTAAAATAAAATTTCGCAAAAGGTCGGATTCTCATATTGCCGGGATACAGTTAAATTTATTTTTTATTTTATTCATGTAATTATATCTGTCTGACTTTATTATGATCAACAGTTTTTCATTTTTTTTAACGAATTACCGCAAGAGAGGCAAAGTCTAAAGATTTAAATTATGGAAAAAAATTAGCTCACGAGCAGGATTAGAACCTGCGACTCTACGTTCAAAGCACTGGTGCACTGAACTAGGAGTCGCAGGTTCGAATCCTGCTCGTGAGCAACACAATTGCAAATTGTGGAATTATTTACATTACAAAAGCAATGACAACCTAGCGGTTGAACGCTTGCCTTCCTTGCAGGAATGTCCGAGTTTGAACTCGGCACGCATCTCTGATTTTATGTATTTACGTGCGGATAAGAATTCGGTAAAGGGAAACATCATGACGAAACCTGCACACCTGAGAGTGCTCCATACAGTTCTCGATGGTGACCTATGTAGTCCACCATGCTGACCTGGTGCCTTAACTTTCTCATTCTGAGAAGAGGCCTGTGCCAAGCAGTGGGACAGTAATGGGCTGATTATGTTATGTATTACAAAAATTACTAAAGCTGACTTTGAAAAGAATATTTGTTTTTTTTTACCTTGGTAAGTGGAATTTATCCTCTGAACTAATAAATAGCTAAATACCTAAGTACTTTGTGTAGAGCATACATAAAGTACTTGGGTATTTAGCTATTTATCTAAACGATAGGTATAGGTACTCGATAATCGACGACTTATTCATAAATTCAGTGACCCATATCGAGCTTAATAGACCGTTAGGGTAATAGACGTAAATATAACTTATATATTACAGTCATAACCATAGATCATAAGTCCGGCCATTATTAGTGACCTTATTCACAAATCCATTACCAGATGTATTGATAAAATTATACCTTTTAGTGAAATTACTTCTACACTTCGACTTGCTTTGACCCTGGCTTTGCCTGTACGAGCTAAGATTTTCTGATTTGCACATTATTATATTCGAAAAGACAGAGTTGCAAGCGAAGTTTGACCTGGGTGTGTGCGTTCAAACGTTAGGTTATCATTACAGTTTTCAATTTAAAAATAAAGGATAAAAGAATTAGGTACTGAAGAAGTGAGTACCAAATTTGTCTTTTCTTTTGTTTATTGTTATTATTAGTTCTTAACGGCCTTGCGTTTGACCGCCGTCTCAGTGATAGTGCGGTCAACGACGCTACACAAAAGGTCCAGGAAAAACCTATTCACTGGAATTTTCAAGACCATCAGATTATACTAATCAGGAAATACAGACGCTGGTAAGGAATTCCACCCTGATAAAGCTATTAAAGAACGTGGCTGGGGGGGACTGGATGCGGAAAGCAGAGGACCGAATGTTGTGGCGCAACTTGGGAGAGGCCTATGTCCAGCAGTGGACTGCGATAGGCTAAGTTGATTGAAAGCTATTAGCAAACCGCTTTGTTATTATTCGTATAATCTATAAAAACTTTATCCTTTTCATGATTCTTTTAAAACTCAATGACACACAAAATCACTTTGACACACAAAAATCGTATCATATCGATGAATCGACAGTTGAAATAAATATTACATTAACGATAACAGCCCATCAGCTAGACCGTTAGCAGTCGATCTAGAGGTCGCGTGTTTGACTCATAGACTCGTACTATTGTATTCACCCCCTCCCTTGTATTCACCCCCTAATAGTAATACGTCACATCTCACTCTGAGGGGTTGACGGGATTATTAGTAATACGTTTTGCACATAGCTGTTATTCATAGAAAAGGAATAATAAAAATAGGGTAAATGAAATAGAATTGTAATCTTAGGGGTGCAGGCATGTGATCGTTTTTATAAAGCTTTTTTTATCGATGCAAAAAAAGGCAACACAAAATACAGTCAGATACAATCTTATACGACTTTGAATTAACTGCAAAATTAGTAATCTGTTGAGGAACACTCGCTGACGTCACGCAAAGACGTGGTAAGTGGAAGTTAAACTCGACACCACGAGCATGGAATCTCGCTAAGAAAAGATTGAAGCACTTCATTTTTTCTTAAACCCTCTATAATTTCGACTGCATTTGAACACACCAGACATCATATTATTATTTTATTTGTGATACTATGACATAGACTACCGTCACACGAGATTTGTTGCGTAATCGCGGCTGTTCGTCTTACTATGGATGATTCACGTATCGTTTAGCGAGATTCCGTCCGGCATTTGTTATTTAATATTGATCTCTCTTCTGTAATAAATGCAAACGTGAGCGAATTCTTACAAGCCAACAGCTGGTTAAGTCATTTTCACATCAAATGCTTTTAGTATACAAAACACTTAATATAACTTTTGCGGGATATAAACCCGGTATGCTTTTGCGGGATTTATGGATCCTAAAGTTATAAAATACAGGTTTATAAAGTGTGTAGATAACTTAATATTAAAAAAGTAGGTACTTTCAAATTCATTTTTAATATTGAAGAAATATGCTTCAAATATAATTTAACTTCCATACAGTATCGACAGATGGCGCAGACTTAGAGAATTGTTTCCCTCACTTTATAGGTACAAAAAACATTCTCCATACAATATTTCTTTTTTAATTTGAGCTTCTGTGTTTTCGGAGGGGAGAGCTTTTTATATTAAGGGAGTAAATAATTATGTACATTTAAATCGCTTTTAAAATTTATGGACTGTTTTTCATTTGGAATTAGTTTCTCATTTTATCTCCGTGCTTATTGGAATACTTTTGAGTACCTAGTACAGTCGACTGCATGACAGTGCTAACACTTGAATTGGAAAATCACCCTTACCGCTTACGAAATAAAGGTGCTGTCAATATCAAACTATTTTCACTGACGTGCGGTCGACCTACTCTAAAGTCCTTTGTACACCATATCGATTCGACACCGACTCGACTAAATGTAAAGCATTGAAATGTGAGCTTTATTTCTTGTCACTAACGGTCAGTTTCGAGTTATTAGACAACTCGGCCAACAGAATCTCGGCCAAGTGACCGAGTTGAGACAATTTAATTTTGTATTGGTCAACCCGGCCGACAGTGAAAATGTCAAGTACTTCTGTACAGTCAGGAACAAAAACAAAATTAAAATATTCTTATTCAAATAACGACTTGAAAAAAACTAAATGTCTTCAGTAAAATAGATTTAGGTATTTCAAAAATCTAAATTTTCTACAACGCAAAATTAGCACGGTTGCTTTCATAATCTAAATTAATTTTAATTAAAGTAAAAAGAAGATGTAGGTACCTACCACAACTATATTACTTTTTAGGAGATATTTCTAGTATCTCCCGAGGGTTCTAGAAATAGAAAATATATCACAAGACTTACTATGTTATGCAATCTTGGTACATATTCAGTATCTATCTCCCGAGGGTTCTCGACATAGAAAACATACCCCTTACTATGTTATGCAGTCCTGGTACATATTCAGTATCTATCTCCCGAGGGTTTTAAAAATAGAAAACGTATCCCTTACTATGTTATGCAGTCCTGGTACATATTCAGTACCTATCTAACGAACAAAAATACAAAAATAATGCAGTCTACGGTTATGAAATCCAAATCGCGACCATTCTTGCTGTTAAATAAATTGTAGAAGCACGAAACATTCATAGATAGTCCTATGGAACGAGATAGTAATTGTTTTTATTTCAAAATAATATTGACATAAAATGCCTTAAGTATTCTGCAACCGACTGTACTTTAGATGCTTAGCCGGGTTGTCCAATACAAAATTAAATCGTCTCAACTCGGCCACTTGGCCGAGATTTTGTTGGCCGACTTGACCAATAACTCTCAGTTTCAGTTTTCTGACACTAAATTTTATTGAGTTGATAGCTGATGTTGATGCTGAACTAAAATTGGAGTTGATTCAGTGTTGGTTTCTTGTATGGGGACCCCCTTTGGTTTAGACCTTTTTTATTTTTAGTATTTGTCGTGATAGGTGTTATAGCAACACATATTCTGAGAAAATTTCAACCGGCTACCTATTACCGTTCAAAAGATACAGCCCTGTGACAGACAGATGGACGGATGGACGGACGGATGGACGGACAGACAGCATAGCGAGAGTAATAGGGTCCCGTTTGGCACCCTTTGGGTACGGAATCCTAAAAACGGATTGGATTGGTCTATACTCTTCCACCAAGAAGTATTAGGTTTTTTTTTTTTTTTTTTTTTTTAAATATCTTCGGGACATTTTTACACAGCACCATCTAGTCCCAAACTAAGCAGAGCTTGTGATATGGGTACTAGACAATGGATATAATACTTATATACTTTTTTTGTTTTGCAAATACATACTTATAATACATAAGAAACACCCAGACCAACACAAACACTTATGTTCATCACACAAATATTTGTGTCCTGTGGGAATCGAACCCACGACCTCGTGATCAGCAGTCCGATCCTCGAACCACTAGACCACAGACGTAGTCAAATTAGGTACTTTTAAACCAGCCTGTTAGCATCAACTTAGTTAACCAATAATGCAATAATCTATTTAGTTTACCTATATAAGTTTCAAGTACCAAGGTCGAGTTTAAAAGTCGAACGCTCAATTAAGTTACGTAGAAACAATAAGTAGCACTCGCACCAGTAACTCGACTCTCCTGAATTCGCCTCATGAATATTTACGAGCCATTACTGTAACTTCTCAGTGTCAAGTTGACAATTTTTGTAAATAAACAGAGGCCCCCGTTACAAAAGTTTTTACGTTAATTCAACAAAAAATATTGTTAAGTTAGGGGTATTATAACTGTAGAAAATTTTTAAATAGGGCCAGTATTACCCAGAGGCGATGGAATTTCGAGTTTTAACTTAGTTTGTACTTACTGCAATGGTGTTGTAAAGCTAACATAGAATTTGTAAAATTTACTTTAAAAGTGTAAAAATAATTTATTTGTTATTAGTACACCGTCAACTAAAATTCAAGTTCATCTCATGGTTGTCTGCGATAACACTGCGAATTTGACTGAGCTATGGTTCAAACTTCCTTTTTTTTCGTGTGCATATAATACTGGGTGTCAGGGAAACGCTCCCGAAACTGAAAGGCTATTATTATACTACCTAAAAACAATCGAATACCAATAACCATTAGCCTTATACTCATTGTTTTAGTGATTTGGTATTTTGAAAACCCGCAATGTAAGCATACAAAACTTGAGATCAATCGAGATCAACGCTCGCTACAACACGGACTGCGTATGCGAGCGGATTTCGTTCACCCCTAGCGCCAGCTGATGTGTTATTTGAATTCGAAGTTTAAAAAAAGTAGTAAGTAAATGGGGCTGTTTTGCTAATCAGTTTTATTTAATTGCCCAAAGCTGGATATGTATGAAAAATGCAAAAAATCTAAAAAAAAATATGGTTTCGTATCAGTAATCACCAGCACTATCACCTATCTTCGTTTTCGGAAGCGTTTCCCTGACACCCAGTATAGTACTCGGTATACTCTGTCTTTCGATTTATCTACCTCTATCTCCATTGTATAACCTGAATTCTCATCGCCCAAAACGAAACAGTTTTCAAAATTAAGTAAGTAATTCAAACTACAAGGCGACTGTACGTGGGACACTCAGAAAGTTTTGCGAAACTAAAAAAAATTGTTCTATACGTACATATATTTTTATCAAATCTTTTCAAAGTACTTTCCACCAGCCTCTATACAAAGATTCATGCGCCTAAACCAGTTTTCAAAACACTTTTTCCAGTCCGCCGCAGACACCTCGTTTACAGCCTGCTCGAACGCAGCCAGCGCATCTTCCGGCGACGAAAATTGTATCCCTTTGAGCTGATTTTTTATTTTTGGGAATAAAAAGAAGTCACACGGTGCTAGATCAGGGCTGTAAGGAGGGTGACCCAGGAGTTTGACTGGCGTGCTGTCCAGGAAGTCCCTCGTTTTGAGTGCGGTGTGCGCAGGTGCATTGTCGTGGTGGAGCAGTAGCCCGCGGAGCCCTGTGTTTGGTCGCTTGTTGCTTATAACAGAGAAAACTTCTGGCAAACATTTGGTAGTATACCATTCGGCATTAATGCTTCTTTGATCCCGTAAGGGAATTGATACCAAGTGGCCAGTCAAATTAAAAAAGCTAGCGATCAAAATCTTACCCCCGCTTCTAGATCGCTTCACTTTGGTAGGCGTTGGCTCATTTTGAAACACCCAAACAGTCGACTGGCGCTTGGTTTCTGGGTCGTATTGATAAATCCAGGACTCATCACCTGTAACGATGTCGTAAACACGCCGAGACGAGCCTGCTTCAAATTTGTTAAGCATATCACGGCACCATTCCACCCGGGCCTGCTTCTGAGCATCGGTGAGGTTGTGCGGCACCCAGCGTGATACTATCCTCCTCACGCGAAGATGGCTGTGTAGAATCTCGTGACCGCTTCCCGATCCAATCTTCAATATGTGTTGAATCTCCTGATATGTAATTCGCCTATTGTCTTGGATTAAATTTTTCACTGCTAGCACGTTTTCTTCGGTAACAGCCGTCAAAGGGCGACCGCTTCTTTCGTCATCCCCCAAAGTTGGTCGACCGCGCTTGAATTCGTTATACCAACGATACACGGTTGCCTTGGAAGGGCCTTCATCCATGAATGCCATTTGAAGTCTATCGTACGATTCATCCGGTTTCAGGCGACACTTGAAATCGTATAAAATCATAGCTCTAAAATGTTCCCGGCGCAGATCCATATTTCAGTGAGACACAATACTTTGAATTAACTCGCAAAAAATGTGGAGGGAAATTTTGAAATTGGAACTTACTTATTTTTACTTATAAATAATCATATTTTCGAAAAACATTATAACTGGCCAGTCTCCCATATATAAAAACTTTTTTTCGCAATACTTTCTGAGCGGCCTGGTATTCTATGTACGTAGCGTCCATTACAATTATTGCTATCTCTGAGTTCCAATCCAAATAAAACAAAGCCTCTTCTCTAAAGCCCCTTCTAACTTCGCAACCATAAATATTGTGTAGGCCTTTACCATTACATTGACTAAACAACTAACATAACAAATCTTAAAGTACTTAACTTTGTTTCCAAGTATTTGGCTAGCGGACTTCGTGCTAGGACCAATGCTATCAATTTGCAAGTACCCAGACACTGCACAAATAGAAACAAAAACAACCTGAAGACGACCCCGCCACATTTCAATGGAAGATTCAAAGCTTTACACATGCACTAGTAATATCACTTTTATTTCGTTGCAATTAAGGTTAATTTTTAACCGACGAAAAAAGGAGGAGGTTCTCAATTCGACGCGTATATTTTTTTTTTTTTTTTTTTTTTTTTTTTTTTTTTTTTTTATGTATGACCACGCATAACTTTTTACAGAGTGGTCCGATTTTGATGATTCTTTTTTTATTGGATAGGGTATATCTCGAAGTTGGTCCCATTTAAATTTCAAAATCAAAATCCACCCCTAAGGGTAGTAAAACAGGGGATGAGTGTTTGTTCATCCACTGAATTCTTACCGGTTAACCGATTCTGTTGAAACTTGACACACATTAATATAGTTCTAGACATAATGGAGACCTGGAATTAGATTTTAACCACAAAAAAATGAAAAATAAAACTTTTTAACAAAAAATTGAACCGACGAAAACAGAAACTGAAAAGCGAAAAATAACTAATTATGAGTCGGCGCCAAACAACCAATCAACGAAGATCATTAAATTACTTTAAATAAATAATAAAAACAACGTCACATCAAATAAAACGTGAAATTTTCAACGATAAACAATAACTTTCCAAAAATACGTTCTCCGCTCGGCCACTTGCAACTTGCACGCACTTTGCTTGTTAAAAGTTCGTTTGGCGCCGACTCATAATTAGTTATTTTTCGCTTTTCAGTTTCTGTTTTCGTCGGTTCAATTTTTTGTTAAAAAGTTTTATACTGTGCAGAGTTGCAGTAATAATGTTGTCAAACGTACACTTGCGGTCAAACAAAACGGGTACCCACCAAATAAAAATAAATGTCGCTTCGTTAAAGCAAATTTACATTTTTCTTTGTAGCTTTTATTTCATTAATTTTTGTGTTGTGCTACTCTTTTACGGCTCGTTGGGTTTCAGGTGAATTACGCGCGATATTTTATTAGAAATGAATTATTCTTTTTATGTTTTTTGTTCTGAGTAATCGGATTGTTGGATTTGTTCTATCATGCAAGCATAAGTAGGATTTGTATTTTAACATCATTTCTGTTTTTAGAATTCTTTGTTTGTGTAGAAAACAACATCTGTTTCATTTTTATAGAATCTGTTTAATATGAATGTTTATGTATTATTTATTTGACTAAACTACGGCTAGTTGCATTAAAATAAAACTAAATGTACTACAAAGTGATAACAAACTCTTAATCTGTTAGAAAAGCCTTATAATGATTATTGTTAATTAAGTAGGTAAGGTACCAGAGAATGGGCAGCAGCGTTCTCTGAGTATTTACTCAACCAACTGCGATTGCCAACCCGCCCGCCAAGCGTGGCGATTATGGCATACCCCTTTAGGGAGGCCTATGAGCTGGACACCCATTTGGTACAATATTGAGACACATATCACACTTTCTTATTGTATTTTTACTTGTATGTTCTGTGTCTTGTTTTTGTACTAAATAAACGTTTTATCTATCTATCTATCTATGTCCAGCAGTGGACGTCTTTCGGCTGAAATGATGATGATGATGAAGTAGGTACATAATACTAATGAGAAAGATTTATGTAAATCTATTTTTCTGATGGCCCATCTAAATATAACCCAGTGATTAGCAGGAACACTTTATGTAATGATTGCTCAATCAGTTTCTACAATGTTATCCTTGTACAGTGCACAATCAGGTGAACACTCGAGCTAATTCCACATATTAGTTCTGTCGATTATTGTCTCGCAATTATGTGTTAACGAGCTGTCACAGGTCAGTCGTCCGACAGTCGGTCGTTTGCTGGTGTACACAGGATTATGTCCGCCAGTATAATCGATCGGCACGTATTACGTGTATTAGTGTATTACCATACAATTAATTGTGCCTAGATTGGGATTAATTAACATTTGGTCCATTGAGGGCCAATATGTAATTGCACGTAATATATTGGCTGGCCTTTTGTCATTTGAAACTGTTACTTCTTTATATGCTGATTCAAGAAGAAATTTTTAGTAATTCTACGATTTGCATGGTTGTGGAGTTAAATAAATTTATTTGTGTATTTTACTTTGGGATTTGATTCATAACACCTTTTCATAAAGTATCTTTAAATTGCTAGAATAATTCAGGGACTGCCTCGTTGGTCTAGTTGTGGGGTCCTGGGTTCGATTCCCGGGTCGGGCAAAGTGTTATTGGGGTGATTTCATTAGGAAATACTCAGTAGCAGCCCGGAGTTTGGATTTGTGCCCATATAACATAACATATCATAACGCAAATGTGGGTGTACTATTAGGTACACCTCTGCCTATCGCTTTGGGGAAATACAAGCGTGATCTTATGTTATGTGCAATTCAGGTACAAATTAAAAGAGACTTGCAACAGATTATTTACAGGCAGAGTAGATTAATTGTACTCGAATGATTGATATGATTAGAAAAAACAATTTAAAATGAATTAATTAGAAACACAATGACATAGATTCTTTATTTTAATATTTCAGAAATATAACTCACCTAAACATCAAACGCACAGAGGGTCACATTAAAAGACCCCAACTATAACTAATATAACTAATCTCGTCACGGAACTAACTCTGTTATCCGACAAAAGAAAAGAGAATCGTTATCGGAATCGGATTTATGTACCATAATGTGTATCGATACGCTGCTTAAATTAATGGGGTGAATAGAAACAGTGACAGATTGCTACAGTATTAATGACAGTTTAGAGAAAAATTAAATTTTGTTGTTGCTATACTGCAGTGCTTATTAAAGTTGTCGTACCGTTATAATGCAAATCAGTCATTTCTCCGAGACGCAAATCTTCGTGACGTGTCGTGACGCTACATTTTCTCTTCCGAATCACGTCCATCAATCACCAATCAAGCCCCCATAAGAAACGGTTCGTTCCGGCTCTACTAAACAGTTCTACAGTAGAACAAATGGTCCAAAAAAAGTTGAACTTAACTTTTAGTAATATTTAGAAAGTTGAACTAATTGGAATATTTTTGTCCAATTAGTTCAACTGATTGAACTTATAGTTGAACTAAGTGGAATAGATCCAACTAACAAACATGAATTCACAGGCGTGATGATCGAAGAATTTTATTGTATTGTTTTTTGTCGGAAATATCTTGGTTACCTATTAGATTATGTCCAAAAATAGGTCCAAACACAAATTGTAGGTTCACTCTGGCTGGCTGGGTGCTTTCAGTAAACTCAAGAATTTGTTTCTTTTTTTTTAACCTATTATTATATTGAAAAGCATAAACGTGGTTTGTGCGACAAGTGGGATTGTCCAATGTTGAGACACTGGATAGAACTTCACAAGTCTAGTGCGAACTACCTGTTTTAACTTTTAGAAAAATGTATTAATTTTAAGTTACTAACATTAGGTTTTAGGTTTTCTTTTGTTTGTTACTAACACTATATGGATCAACTTGTGATCTGAAATAAAGATTTATTATTATTATTATATTATTATTATAAACATTACAACGAAACGTTACGCTTTAATATTTTTTTTACAAACCGTTGAACAGCAGACTTCACCTGTACACTAATAAGCATTATGCTATAAAAACCTGATTTCCCTAAGGATTGCGACAGCCTGACGCCAGTCGTTCAATGTTATATCAGACTTTTACCATGGATGAAATAGTTGGCCGCCTACTAATGAGTCAGGTCTAATTCCTGTATACTCGTATGAAGTGGCTCTTGGCACCCATCCAGAAAAAACGTTGATAGTGCGGAAAACCAACCGATGTATCAAGTCTTCTAATAATAATATCAGCCTTTTTTCAATTTTATAGGATTCAGCTTTAAGTCTGGCTATATGTGGCTGGATACCCTTACTACTATCTACGAGTTTATCAACAACTACTGGGAAATACTAATTAAACTTTTCAGGCATTTGATACCCTGGACTGGCTGCGGAAGGCAGAGGACCAAGACGTGTCGTGGCGCAACTTGGGAGAGGCCTATGTCCAGCAGTGGACTGCGATAGGCTGAGTGGATGATGATTCCCCGGGATGACTATCAGAAGTTACTCTCACTGCTGACCTGCTGGGCAAAAGCACTTGGTTTCCAAACTGCTCGGTTTAGTGACCTTAATAGTCAGTTGGTCGTATTAGGTGTCGAAATATGAGTATGACTACGAGGACATCGATATCCTCGTAGTCATACTGATATGACAAACTAGTATGACCACAAGGAAACAGCGTTGTTTTCCTGCTCGTCTCTTCATCGTTTTTGCGGTCTTCCTTGCCGTTGCTTCGCTGTGCCAGGGCTCCAATATATAGTCATTTTAGCTTAAAGCCCAGACGGCATCCAGCAGACTTGGCCAGGTCAATTCTACTTTATTTTAGCGGCTTTTCACTACACACTTTCAACCACCTTTCAACTACACTAGTGATTTGCGTTTTCGAATGCAGATTATGTATAGTATTTTGAACCTCATCCGTTAACTTAACACATAAATAGGTACTACGTTCCATTGCACGCTTGACTTATACATACTATCAAAAGTATGAAAACGTGATTAAACTGAAGTTGATTACTTTTACTACCAAGCAGTCCATGATTTGTCAAAATATAAACCTAATAAATCCTGAATATTTATAACTACTATTGCATCAAACTTTCCCACGAACAACACATCAAAAACAGCATATTATAATTATATCCTAAATGATCCTTAATCCGTCACTAATCAAAGAGGAGACAACAAACGGGGCGAGAGTCATTATTATAATAGGATTAGAGGCATATCTCTCTAGTTAATCTTAGCCAAATAATATCGGAGCTGCACGGATCCGATTACGGGATCGCATGGAACGCTCGGATCGCTTATGGGTGCTAATATAGTAAGGGGCGATGTAGTAAGGAATGGATATTGGATATTGATGGTTTTAATAACAATGAGCATTTAAGAAGATACTTGGACTAGTTGTTGCAAAGGTCTTCCACCCGCATTTTGATAGTTCGCTTAGTCTTAAGGATTCTCAGAAGTCAGATTATGGCACTTGGGTACGCCGATGACCTTGAGCAAACTAAAAAGTGATGGTGCTATTTTTCCTGTATAGTTTCATCTCTTTCTTGCCTCGTCGACCACGCTTCGCGCTCTTACGGTATTATAGGAAAATTTCAAGTTTTGAGATCGAGCGATATCGAATGATTTTAAAATGGAACGTTCCGTTTCAAGATTAGCAAGCAACAATTAATTAGAACAAAGAACAAATAGATCAGTACATTCCTTTAGAAGAAATATCAAATTTAGCAGGATAAAAGTACTTTTTTCAATCATTTATTTTATGTATAAGATTTTAAGAAATTCGAATTTATGAAAATAATACATTACGATTGTAATTATTAATATAAACGGTTTCACTCACGTAATTCCATCGGGTGTGCCTGACTAGTTTCAAGCTCGATCATGAGCTGGTTGCGCGGCGGCGTCGCGCACCAAAGTTGCGATTGTAGCTGAAGATAGGAATGTATTACACATACATTTTTTTAAATTATATTCATTGTAAAGGATTCAACAAATAGCCTCTCAAAATCCCCGTAAATTTGCGACCTTGCTAACCAAGCACCGTGTTTCTTATGAAAAGTGCAGGATCACCATAATATTGGCGGAATACATAGCATGGTGAAGCGAGCTAAAAGCCCTCCTGATGTTAAGTGGTTGCATTTGCCTATAACAACTGCAATATCACCTAGGCTATTGTCTAAATGGTATTGAAAATCGTGTTTGAAAGTCTCGTGTGATTGTAATGTCCCCGGCACCCGTACCACGAGCACCGGAAAACAACAATGCAAGCATCAATGTTTGGTGGCAGAAATAGGTACAGTAGAAGTAGTTTCCCGGACGAATTCTTTCAAAACGAAATCTAGTATGTACTACTAAAATTATTACTGCTACTTTAAAATATCAGCACTTTTTAAGTCGAATAATATTACTGTGTCCCTTTACAGAATTCACAAAGTATACTTCTTTACGTACTTACATGGCATAGGTAAGTTTAACTTTAATCTAATAAAAATCTAAGCTCATTTAATACATTCAAAACTGAGCTAGCACTATATGTAATTTCAGACAACTCTTTTGTAAAATAATGAATGCATTGGATGGGTACACCACAATTTTTTTCATTTTTATAAATTTAACTAACTAAACCATCATAGCATCATAAGGACCGATGGCCGCTAGAGCAGACGAGTCCTTGAATGGAGACCGCGAATCGGCAAACGCAACGTAGGGCGCTCCCCCGCCAGGTGGACCGACGACCTGAAGAACGTGGCTGGGGGGGACTGGATGAGGAAGGCAGAGGACCGAGTGTTGTGGCGCAACTTGGGAGAGGCCTATGTCCAGCAGTGGACTGCGATAGGCTGAGTTGATGAAGATGAAACCATCATAGCATAAGTTACTATTGTTCTCAAGTAAGTGACTTTGTGTTTTTATTGAGAATAAATTTCTGTAAAACCTAACCTAACTCTCCAATCCGACCGCGTTATACAGACTAGACACACGAATGCTCACATTGTACCCGCTGATTGATTGATCACCTCCCGTATTTGTTCATTACCGGCCCCGATTGATCGATGGCTCGCTTTAAAGAATATACGTCATTTTTGTCACAAGATATTACCCGCGAAAAGGGTTTGAAAGCACCTCTAATGTGTCATTTCACTTTGTGACAAATAGGGACAATGCTTGCGGTAGATAATGTTGGCGACAAAATGGGTCCATTGTGAGGTGATTTTGTGGTTTTTGCACAGGTGATAAATCATAGTTTTATTGGATTTTTGTAGACTAATGTACAGATTGAATAAAAAAAGCATAGAATATATGTATAGGTAGAAGAATGTTAGGAGCAGTGGAGATAAAAATAGTAAAATTGCAAAATTTGATTAATACCTACATAATTATTTTGCGTGACTTATTGACACCGGCCAGCAATGGACTGCGATATATCAAGTTATATTATATAGGGTAGGTATCCGCTGGATGCGGAAGGCGTAGGACCGGTCGCTGTGGCGATGTTTGGGGGAGGCCTATGTCCAGCAGTGGACGTCTTTCGGCTGAAATGATGATGATGATGATATCAAGTTGCTCGATCATATATGGTTTTATTTTATCTACTCGACTATACAACCTTTAAAAAGTCATGGATTACAAGCAATTATTTCCAAATCATGTAAGAAACCATTGTACCATTTGTTATTTGAAAAGAGTATATCCATGGAGTTTTTTACCGGCTTTTCTCCATAGGACCAACTTTTTGGAACCGAACTTTACTAGATTCATAATTAACGTTTTGAACTGCATATAAATACTTATTCGAAATAAAAACTTTTGACTTCAAAGCAACACAGCGTAGAACACAATATTTGTCTATTACATCCAGACAGATATATACGTTAAAACGAAACGCAATTAATTAGGTACCCAAATATGAGCAATACTAAACAACACGCGTATCGGTAATCGCGGCGCGATCTATTTGATGTATCGGCGATCGGCAAACACGCCGCGTTTTAATAATACGCCATATAGCGGCGCGTAGCAATGATATGCCAAATAGCACACAGCGTACAAATGATACACGAAAACGGATTGTGATGTATTCACCATTTATTGAAGTTAGAAAATAACCTATTGATGAAAGATCACAAGATACACGTTTTAATACTAATCAAAAGAAGTTATTTTTTATGCTGAGTATTAAATGTGTAGTATTGGCCTATTAAGTGCCAAGCCTTGAAATCTCGAAACATTATTGAGTTGTCAGTAGGTAATGTTTCTCTCTGAAAAGTATTTTACCGTACAACAAATAAAATATTTTTTCATAGAGCAGGTATATCATACTACACAAACAAAAATAATTAATTCAGATAAATTGTAAATAACAGTGTCCATGTCCACAGCGGTAATTAATGAAAACAATCGGAACCGCCGACAATTTGTTATGTCGCGTCTAGTCGCGGTGTCGCAGTGTCGCATGAATATGCTACACCGTGACTTGTCGCGCGATTAATGAACTCATTAACTGTCTAAAACAAAATTTTTATATTTTTCGGGTACTAAGATGAAGAAAATTACTCAAAGCAGGATTGCTACACGGAGGAAAGAAAATGCAAATCTTTTACAAAATTCAGTTTTTTTACTGCTCTAGAGGTTCTATTTCTAAAATTCCTGGCCATAGTAAGACTTTGACGAAATAATTTGTAAATCTTGAATTCCTGATGCCCTATCCCATAAATATGGACAAAAAATTCTAGACAAATAATGTTGCTATTTTGTAATGCAAAACAGAATGGAAGGGTCAACCCATCGAATGTCCGTTAAAAAACAACACGGAAAAAAATAAACTCGTGAACTACTGAATTTTTCATGGAATCCCCTCGACCTCACCTGGCAACTGGACCGTTTCTTTGAGCGATTTAATTTAACTCCCGATCCACAATTACAGGGACACAGTCCCTTTCGGAGTTCGGTGTCAAAGCAACGAAAACTCGAATTACACTCACCAATTTCCGTCTGAAAGGGTTACGAACGAAACCATTTTATAAAATACATTGCTGTTTTTGTATACAGGGTTTTTGGACACAGATTATAAAAGCAGCAATGGATGGGTTATGTTGAGATATTTGTGAGTATTTTTGGGGTTTGAGCGTGGAAGGATGTCGAGTCAAATTTATCAGGGCTGTCGCTCGGCAAAGCTAATGTATTCCCAAAGTTTGACAGAGCCGAGTCACCGGGAAGTCTCCGAGGAAAAAGCGAGGGTGTTTCCTAATGGAAACAAGTTTGGAATTCGTCAATGGATTACTTCGGTGTTTCACGAGATAGACTTTACATTGATACTGTGTCGCTATTTTGTTTGTTAACAGTTTGTCCTAATTAACTGTGCAAATGGGGTTTGATTTTGAATTACCTTGCGCTGTTTGTTCAAGATATTTGATTAGGGTGTTTTTTAATGATTTTGCAAAAGTAAATTTAATAGGAAAGTTGACTTTCTCCAACATTTTCGTGTCTCAGACGTCAAAACTGTTATCAGTCATCATAGATTTATTAAAAGGGCATATTTGACGACATCTGTGGTCTAGTGGTTCGAGGGTCGGACTGCTGATCACGAGGACGTGGGTTTGATTCCCACAGGACACAAATATTTGTGTGATGAACATAAGTGTTTGTGTTGGTTTGGGTGTTAAGTATGTATTTAAACAACAAAAAAAGTATATAAGTATTATATCTATTGTCTATAGTACCCATAGTACAAGCTCTGCTTAGTTTGGGACTAGATGGTGCTGTGTAAAAATGTCCCAAAGATATTTATTTTATTTATTTATTTATTATAATAAAACAAAGTTTAACCGGATTAAATCACGTATATTATTTAAATTGGTTTCCCTGACGTTTCGAAAGCTTTGCAGCATTTCGTGGTCGCAGGTAGACTAAGATGATAATCGTCTTTACAGATATTTCTAAAAAAATATTTTAATCTACCGTACAAAAAATAATAAATGTAATTAAAATCGTTTCGACGCACGCAGTAATCACTCACAATATCATTATCTTTTACAGTGTTGCGTGCTGTTTGGGACTTGATTATTTTTAGGACTGGGTTCCAAACAGGTGGAAAACCTAAGAAGTTATTATTTATTTATGTTGCCTGTCGGTACAAGTAGAAGTGCACACCTGTTTGTCAACTGTTTTTCGGACAAACCTATTTACTGCCATTTAACGGGTACATTATTTTAAACCATAGCAGTTTGTACTATTAGTAGTTATTATACCACCGTAAAATCAAATTTTGACACAGCTTGCAGCCCATCCAATAAAAGCAATACCTCAAACCAATGCTGGCAATATATCGCACAATTAACGCGCGCATTCTGACGTCACTGTTCAATTTGCCGCGTCATTGGCCGCCGCTTTTGTTCTCCACTCGATATGATGACGTCACTTGTTTGCCGCTAATCTTCCAACTGGAAATGGTGGATAGGCGATTTTGTGTGCGATACAGAATTTGGGATGTCTTTTTAATGTTATATTAATTGGATTCAAGCATATGTTTAAGCTTTTCGGATTCACGTGCGGATCCAAATTCAATTACCATTTGCTTATCCACTCGCCCGCGCACCGCACGAATCCGCAGTCTGACGGCAATTGGACTGCAGATCGCAATGGATGTCAGTCGCCAGTCGCTATGCAAGCACGCCATCTCTGAGAAATACTTAGAAGCGCTTGGAGCCCAGTCGGCATTACGAGCGGCGTGCATCTGTAACACACACGTGTGTGCGCGTTCGTATGCAGACGTAATCTTGTGTATGTAGGTGGTGCTAACATTTATATTGTATTGAGTGGCCGAGCAAAACTTACACACCTAAGAGTGCTCTATACAGTTTTCGATGGTGTTTGTACTCTGACTCCGCCAACCCGCACTAGGCCAGGGCCCGTGCCCAGCAGTGGGACAATAATGAGCTGACTATGCTGTGTTCAAGCTGCATTGTCAAAAATATTAGATATACCAAAGCATCTGATCTACTATTAGGTACATAATACGATCGTACATAAGATTTGAATGATGTTGTATCATAAAAGTATTTGGATGCTATTGGGACCAATATTTGTAAGTGTCGTTCATGGAGAAAGTATAGTCAAAATGTGATCCTTATTTTTTTTTTTTTTCAGAATAGATACCTACCCCGAGGTTATTCAAAATGTTTTGTTTTGATTTCATTGTGCGCGAAAAATACTGTAAATATAGTTCAATATGAGATACCTACCTAGATTTTTTAATAAAAATGTTTCAGAGCTATGAAAAATCCGTGAGTGTAAACCGAAGTCCATATCCATGAGTGTACATAGAAGCATTTATCTGTTATCATCCCCAAGGTGCTAGGGTCCCATGCTGGGGATTACACGAAGGATTTCCTAATTATTTGGCTGGATCAGTAAATAGATTAGCGCGAGTGTGACGCGAATATGCTTGCATATACAATACACCTCTACATACACCCCTACACACATACTCATGCAAACACACACATAAATTTGCTTTTAATTACATCATGTTAACACCAGTGTATAGTTGTTTTACTACAGATTTATATGAGATTGTGGAAGCAATGGTTTCAGTGTTTGGATTATAAATAAGTTACATTTGGTAATAACCAGCCGTTCAATTTTGGAATTCAATCAGTTAGCATAAAGCTAAATTTTTTTTGCACTACACCTAGCAAAATGTTCATCGCTTTGTTATTATAAGTAATACCCACAAATGTACTGTCCTGTCTAGAATCAAAGTACACTTTGTAGCTAAAATATATTTGCTTCGAAAATAAAATAGCGGTTAGGGATTGCTATCGAGGAAGACTGTCCTATGATACAGTTTAAACTAGCACGGAGGACAGTGTGAATCAATTCAACAACCGATTACCTAGTTATGATAAATGTTTAGTGTATGGATTTAGTGGTGTTTATGTAACAGTATAAAGTAACAGTATAAATACTCTGTAAGTATATCTAATTACCTAATAGATAATTGTTATGTAAACAATACGGTTGTTCCTTAGTAGATGTGATTTTTTTTATTTTATTGTTATTATTTATAGTTAATTATGGTATCAGTTTTTTTGTAAGCTATTGAAGTCAATGTTGATTTTGTAAGCTATTGATGTCAATGTTGATTATTGTGCTATCTTATAACTTATTTATACATATAATATGCTATAGGCCTCTATAAAGTTGTAAGCTGTGCTCACAGGATAGCTGTGCTATACCGAAGTGTTTTATGTATGATGAAGAAAATCTTCTTTTTTATTTGGAAGAAAAATAATCTCGCTTGCAATCTAGTTGTAGCTTGATAAATTAAGAAAGTTTGATGGATTTTACCAAATAAGATCATGATTAAAACCAGTGCGCCCATCTCTCCACCAAATTAAATTTACTCTTTGAATAAACTAACTACGAGTCCTTTCATAGAATTCTACAAGCATGTAATTAAAATATTCCACTAAAAAGTACTAAAAAGCGAAGTCAAACTATTTGTACAGCTGAACTTCAGTTGCAGTGGTACTTAGAACAAGTTCGATTAATTAGCTTCTGTGGGTGGCTGAAAATCGACGCCTCCGCCGCAGCGCTGCAGCGCTGAAAGTACTGAAAGTACTCGTTCCGTAGTTTTATATATAAAAGTTGGTGCATAAAGTAGTAATTATACAAGACATTCTACGTTTGTATGAGGACCAAATAAAAAGTGATTTATTTTTATCCCTACTTTATGGAAAGAAAGAAAGAATACACTATATTCGACGTAAGACAGACAGATTGGCCGGTCGTAGTGGTGATGCTTGGGGAGGTCTATGTCCAGCAGTGGACGTCTTTTGGCTGAAATGATGATGATGATGATGAAGACAAACAGAATTTCAGTAGGATCATAAAAACAAAAACTATACATAACGTGCTTTGAGTACACCCATGCTGAAACTAACTTAACTATTTGGCTCGCTCTTCTTTCCTTTGCATGTCGTTAAGAAAGGGGTTTGTCCATAGAGTTATCAGTAGCAACATTTTCCAGGGCTATGGTAAAGACTTACGACGAACAAAATGGTCAAAAAATAAACAAAACATAGTGATTATGAATACGAGGTAGTAGTCCAATTTACTTCCTACCATCAAGAACTGTATGGAGCACTCTCAGGTGTGCAGGTTTCCTCACAATATTTTCCTTCTCCGTCAAAATAAGTGAAAATTTAATTCTGATCTGCACATGTGAATCCAAAATGTCAGAAGTGCGGGCCGGGATCGAACTCCGATGTCTCTGATCCTCCTGTATAGAAGGCAAGCATTCTACCGCTAGGCTATCGCTGCCTTTGTAATTATTGTGAAGTGGTAGGTATCAAGTCTGCTCTACTGTACTGTACGCAACAAATTAAAGTTGCAATATTTCACGATCGTGTTTACAAAAGAAATGTATTGGCTGCGACGAGTCCACACACATTCGAACAACAAATTGTTATTTTATTTTTCAATAAGTTCTGAATTTTCAGATACACGTACATGTATATTGACGTAAGTACTTATGAATATTTAAATTGAAAACTATTGGAGAATTGGAGAATAATTTTAAAACGAAAATTATTCTCATCTAATTGTAAAAGGAATAGCGGAACTTAGCTTACGGATCTGTTCTGAACTTCAGTTTGATTCTTAATTAGAATTTTGGTTAAATAATCGTGTAGAAATTGCCAATAAGTTTGTATATTTGTGCAACTCTTGATGTTTACGTTTAGAATTACGTTTACAATCACATGAGACTTTCCATCTTCATGTCTCAGTTTGGCGAACCGACTTGCGCTACCATTTAGGCAACAGCCTAGGTGGTATTGCAGTTGTTATGGGCAAAGGTAACCGCTTAACATCAGGTGGCCCTTTAGCACGTTTCGCCATCCTATACAATAAAAAAAATAAAAAATCTACAAGGTACAGTCCGTATTGTAGCTTAGGAATCGTCAAACATTTTTTGCATGATTGTTTGGGTATGAGAAAAGGTAACCGCGTGTTAAAAAAATGTCAAAGGCGTTGTCTCTTTGACCAGTATTCGCGCTGCCTCACAAGTGTGCGATTACGATGGTTACTATCTGTTGAAGACCGAGTATCGACTATACATCATCTGTGGTTTGGCATCACTATCTTACGTTGTCTGTGGCGTCATGAAGTTGCCTCGACATGCATGAGCCAATTACAGCTGCGCGCAATCACGTGAAGGTAGCAATATTGTTCCTTTCTCCCTCTATCCTCGAATCTTGTAATATAATCACTACGAAAAATATACGCTTGAAAGTTTTGGCAACGGACACATCTATTTTATTTTACGGTTCCCCAACAATCCTGAAGAAGTCGAAGGCCGGTAGGAGGCGATCGCACAAGCCCCTACATGTTGATCCTTCACACCGGATTAAGATTATAGCGATTGCAAAGAAATTAGCGACCTTTGGAGCATTACGAGGCGAAAATTGATCAAGATCCATTGTTCGAGTAACCGTTGGAAGCCGGTACAATTCCCGTTGGCGCATCTACAGCGATACATCAGGAGAAAATTCAGTAGAATCTCGGAATTAGAGGAGTTGGAAAACTACGTCGTCAATACGAGCATAGCGCGCACTCGGCACGATCAACCATCCCATCCTATCCCGAACCTTCTCCATTTCTCTTGTGTGATACCGTGCTTTCATACTGATTTCAGTGATTATTGCGTGCTTGTGTAGTCATCCTCATCAAGCAGCCCCTGGTGCCGCAGCTAGCACCTGCTGTACGTGGTGAATTTCGCGTGAGTACCTCCATTTTTCACTAGTCACCAAAATGCCGTTAGATAGCAATGTAGATAAGTCCAGAGCCAAATCCCCTAGTAGATTTGATGATAAATGTGTCCGTGAACTTGTTCGTAAACGCGGGATAATAAAGGGTAGACTCACAAAGTTCTCAAATTATCTGAGCACGTTAGCCAAAGAAAAGATTTTATCACCGCAGAGTTGTATCGATCTTAAATTACGCATAACAGGTGCTAATAGTTTGTTCACCGAGTTTAACGATCTTCAAACAAGACTCGAAGAAAATGTTCGCGATTGTGACCTAGACGATCAATTAAATGAACGAGAATTGTTTGAAGATTGTTATTACGGTACTATATCCCAGGCTGAACTAATGTTAACCAGTGATAAGGTCGGTGACAGCCCCAGTAGTTCGTGTTGCAATCATAATGCAGATAAACTAAAGTCAGTTAAATTGCCAACAATAACAATGCCCACCTTTAACGGCTCATTTGAGCATTGGTTAGAGTTTAGAGACACCTTCTTGTCATTAGTGCATCACTCCACAGAAATAAGTAATATTCAAAAGCTACACTACTTAAAATCTGCACTTAAGGGTAGCGCTGAATCTGTCATAGATTCATTAGAGTTTTCTTCTGAAAATTACAGTGTTGCCTGGGAGTTGCTGTTAAACAGGTACAATAACAATAGGCTGTTGGTCCAAAACCATGTAAAAACTTTGTTTACCTTGCAACCACTGACTAAAGAATCACCTGTTCTCTTAAGGACATTAATAGACACTATTTTAAAGAATTTAAGGGCGTTAAAAATACTAGGAGAACCCACGGAGTATTGGGATACTTTAATTATTTATATTATTGTGTCTAAGTTAGACAAAATTACAGAACGCGAATGGGAACAACACAAGGGCACTTTATTGTCAAAAAATGATTGTAGCACATCTTTGAAGGTAGAAAACATAATAAAATTCCTTGAAAATAGGGCTGACATGCTGGAAACATTGCACTTATCACACAGCAAAGTTGTCCAAGAGAGCAAACCAAACACAACAAAATCACATTCACAATGCAATGTTTCCACCAACAAGCCACACGGTCGTTTCGCGCATTCCAAGAAATTCTTGTGTTTAATGTGTAATGGGAATCATTCTCTGTATTCGTGTCAAAAGTTCCTTGATATTGATTTAGATTCTAAGCTAAAACTTATCACTGAACACAAGTTATGCAACAATTGTCTACGTTCGGGGCATTCTGTTGACACTTGTCGATTTGGCCCGTGCAGAAAATGTAATAAGAAACATAACTCTTTAATACACAGGGATGAAGTTGCTAGCGAAACAATAACGCTGCATTCATTATGCGAAAATAAGAAACCGGTTTCGTTCATAGATTCCACAGGTAACTCGCCCGGCTCCCCCACTTGCGTTTCTCATATAGATAACACCGCTGTGATTCAGGTAAACAAATCACACAGTAACATGCAGACTTATTACGCGCAGCCTGCATGTGTGCAACCTGTATTGCTATCCACTGCGCTCGTTGAGATAGCCGATAAACATGGAGACTACCATACGGCGCGCGCGCTTCTTGACAGTGGAAGTCAAAGGTCTTTTATTAGTAAGTCACTTTGCGATTTATTAGGCGTTCAATTCTTACAGTCCACTCACGAAATACATGGTGTAGGTGATACTATGACTCAGTGTACGCAAACCTGTGTCGTAGAAATCAAATCGCGCATAAGCACATACACCTTTAATATACATTGTTTTGTTTTACCGCATATAACGTCTCTGCCACCTGTGTGTGAATTAAGCGCACAACAGTTCTGTATTCCAGACAACATACAGTTGGCAGATCCGTACTTTTTAGATTCCAAAAATATTGACATATTATTAGGCGCAGACGCTAGACGATCAATTAAATGAACGAGAATTGTTTGAAGATTGTTATTACGGTACTATATCCCAGGCTGAACTAATGTTAACCAGTGATAAGGTCGGTGACAGCCCCAGTAGTTCGTGTTGCAATCATAATGCAGATAAACTAAAGTCAGTTAAATTGCCAACAATAACAATGCCCACCTTTAACGGCTCATTTGAGCATTGGTTAGAGTTTAGAGACACCTTCTTGTCATTAGTGCATCACTCCACAGAAATAAGTAATATTCAAAAGCTACACTACTTAAAATCTGCACTTAAGGGTAGCGCTGAATCTGTCATAGATTCATTAGAGTTTTCTTCTGAAAATTACAGTGTTGCCTGGGAGTTGCTGTTAAACAGGTACAATAACAATAGGCTGTTGGTCCAAAACCATGTAAAAACTTTGTTTACCTTGCAACCACTGACTAAAGAATCACCTGTTCTCTTAAGGACATTAATAGACACTATTTTAAAGAATTTAAGGGCGTTAAAAATACTAGGAGAACCCACGGAGTATTGGGATACTTTAATTATTTATATTATTGTGTCTAAGTTAGACAAAATTACAGAACGCGAATGGGAACAACACAAGGGCACTTTATTGTCAAAAAATGATTGTAGCACATCTTTGAAGGTAGAAAACATAATAAAATTCCTTGAAAATAGGGCTGACATGCTGGAAACATTGCACTTATCACACAGCAAAGTTGTCCAAGAGAGCAAACCAAACACAACAAAATCACATTCACAATGCAATGTTTCCACCAACAAGCCACACGGTCGTTTCGCGCATTCCAAGAAATTCTTGTGTTTAATGTGTAATGGGAATCATTCTCTGTATTCGTGTCAAAAGTTCCTTGATATTGATTTAGATTCTAAGCTAAAACTTATCACTGAACACAAGTTATGCAACAATTGTCTACGTTCGGGGCATTCTGTTGACACTTGTCGATTTGGCCCGTGCAGAAAATGTAATAAGAAACATAACTCTTTAATACACAGGGATGAAGTTGCTAGCGAAACAATAACGCTGCATTCATTATGCGAAAATAAGAAACCGGTTTCGTTCATAGATTCCACAGGTAACTCGCCCGGCTCCCCCACTTGCGTTTCTCATATAGATAACACCGCTGTGATTCAGGTAAACAAATCACACAGTAACATGCAGACTTATTACGCGCAGCCTGCATGTGTGCAACCTGTATTGCTATCCACTGCGCTCGTTGAGATAGCCGATAAACATGGAGACTACCATACGGCGCGCGCGCTTCTTGACAGTGGAAGTCAAAGGTCTTTTATTAGTAAGTCACTTTGCGATTTATTAGGCGTTCAATTCTTACAGTCCACTCACGAAATACATGGTGTAGGTGATACTATGACTCAGTGTACGCAAACCTGTGTCGTAGAAATCAAATCGCGCATAAGCACATACACCTTTAATATACATTGTTTTGTTTTACCGCATATAACGTCTCTGCCACCTGTGTGTGAATTAAGCGCACAACAGTTCTGTATTCCAGACAACATACAGTTGGCAGATCCGTACTTTTTAGATTCCAAAAATATTGACATATTATTAGGCGCAGATCAGTTTTGGAATTTATTAAATAATAATAAAATACGGTTGCATATTGGACCGTATTTACATAGCACCAAATTAGGTTGGATTATGTCGGGTCCACTTAATTTAAAGTCACGCAGTGCCAAACAAGTTAAGTGTAATTTTACACAGTCGATTGATAAACAACTTAGAATGTTCTGGGAACTTGAGGAAGTTTCTAGGGTCTGGGATAAGCGCACGGATGAGGAACGTGCATGCGAGGAACACTTTGTTCACAATACTACGCGAAATAGTGAAGGGAGGTTCTGTGTACGTATTCCTTATAAACTCCCACCTGACACATTAGGAGAAACTTTTCCTCAAGCCCAAAGACGCTTTTTAGCTTTAGAAAAGCGTTTACAGCGCTCACACACTTATAAAAAATTATATAGTGATTTCATACACGAGTATGAACAGTTAGGTCACATGAGTCGTTGTGAAACATACGGATCTGCACATTACATTATGGCGCATCATGGTGTCTATCGTGAACATAGCACCACGACCAAGCTGCGTGTTGTGTTTGACGCGAGCGCCGCCTCAAGTTCTGGTGCATCGTACAACGACATTCAGTTAGTAGGTCCACCAATACAGGGAGATTTGTTTGCTATTCTTCTACGCTTTCGGCAACACAAATATGTCGCTTGCGCAGACATTGAAAAAATGTACCGGCAATGTTTAGTAGCAGACGATCAACGTGACATGCAATTAATTCTCTGGCGCGATGAACCGTCACAGCCATTAAGTACTTTTAGACTCAATACTGTCACATACGGAACCGCGTCCGCTCCATTTTTAAGTGTGAGATGTTTGAAGCAGTTAGGGTTAGAAAGTACGGATCCCGATGTTCAGAGAGTTATTAGCCAAGATTTCTATGTTGACGACCTAATAACCGGTTCTGATAGTCAATGTGAGCTACTAGACTTATGTGACAAAGTTACCAACACACTAAAATTAGGATGTTTTCCACTACGCAAATGGAAATATAATTTTTTCCCCGACTTGGACGTACAACACTCTCGTGTACCTCACGATTCCGAGGAGTTCAAAATTATTGAAGACGCGAATTCTAAAACTTTAGGTTTGGGTTGGTATCATCTGTCGGATCAATTTTATTTTAATACACAATGCGAAACTGATCAAAAACCGATAACAAAGCGATCGATATTATCAAATATTTCACAAATTTTTGATCCGTTGGGCCTGCTTGGTCCGGCAATTATGCGTGTTAAAATATTATTGCAACAATTATGGCTGTTGAAAATTGGTTGGGATGACGCGCTGCCTACTGGTGACGTCACGCGACTGTGGAACCAGTTTGTTGCGTCTCTTTCAGTTCTCAACACAATAAGGATACCTCGACATGTACTAGGAATTGATTCTACTTTTATAGAGATGCATATATTTACGGATGCGTCACAGTCAGCGTACGGTGCCTGCATTTATTTACGCGCAGTTAATTATGACAATTTGACGGTATCAGTGCGTTTATTGTGTTCTAAGGGAAAGGTAGCTCCTTTAAAGCCAGTCAGTGTACCTAGATTAGAGCTGTGTGGTGCTCTGGTAGGTGCTAGACTATATGAAAAAGTAAAAAAATCATTACAACGTGAGTTTCGAAATATTATGTTTTGGACGGACTCCACAATTGTATTGGGTTGGCTTCGTATGGCACCAAACCAATTAAAGACGTTCGTTCAGAACAGAACTTCAGAAATACATGAATTAACTAAGGAACTTCCGTGGCGTCATATTAGCGGTAAAATAAATCCAGCTGACCAAGTATCGCGCGGCGTCAGCCTACAAGATCTGTCTTCTTCAACGCTGTGGTGGAATGGACCTGAGTTTCTTCATGATATCAGTTTCAATTCTGAACAAGTCCCTTGCACACTTACTGATCATAAAATTGAGCCGTTACCTGAAGTAAAATCGAGTGTTATTTCATTGATAGCCGACAGTAATTCATCCCAAACATTTTTGTTTCCGTTCGCTCGTTTTTCACAATACAGTCGTATGCGACGTGCTATGGCATACATGCTGCGCTTCATTTATAACACACGTAATAAGCATAATTTGCGAAAGGGCACTTTAAGCGTTAGTGAATTAAAAGATGCTGACAACACATTAGTTAGATTATGTCAGTTAGAAGTATTTTCTGAAGAATATAAATTAATGTCTAAAGGACTTAGTTTAAAAAGTAAGCACAGTTTATTAAAACTAAATTTATTTATGGATGACTGTGGAATTTTGCGTGTAGGTGGCCGTATTCAGAATGCGCTAGATTTTGACTATAATAAAAAAAATCCTATATTAATATCAGGTAAACATCACTTTTCAGTTCTGTTGTTTCGCCATGAGCACAAACAGATGTTGCACGCAGCTCCGCAGGCTTTATTATTTCATTTGCGAGAATCGTGGTGGCCAGTCGGTGGCAGAGATTTAGCCCGAAAAATAGTCCATGAATGTACCACATGTAAGCGCATTAGGGGAAAAACATTGTCACCTGTGATGGGCAATCTTCCCAAAGAACGGGTAACTCAAAGTTATCCGTTCCTACGGTGTGGTGTAGACTATGCTGGGCCAGTGCTCATATTGAGCAGAAAAGGTAGGGGTGCTAAAACAACAAAGGCATACATCTGTTTATTTATTTGTTTTGTCACGCGAGCAATTCACTTGGAGCTTGTCAGTGACCTTACCACTGATGCATACCTACTTGCACTTAAACGCTTCATTTCTCGTCGTGGTAAACCTAATGAAATCTTTTCTGATAACGGCAGAAACTTTGTGGGTCTAATGAACGAGTTCAAGCAGTTTTTATCAAATTGTAGTCCTGATATAAAAGAATACGCATCCAGTCAGCAAATCCAGTTCCATTTTATTCCACCATACGCTCCGCATTTTGGTGGCCTGTGGGAAGCGGGGGTAAAATCATGTAAGTACCACTTACGCAGAGTAGTGGGAAACGCGCATCTTACATTTGAGGAATTTAGCACGGTATTAACACAAGTAGAAGCTGTCCTAAATTCCCGTCCTATAACCCCTCTATCCGCAGATCCAGACGACTTTCTTCCCCTTAGCCCAGGTCACTTCCTGGTTGGTCGTCCGCTTACAGCGCCCACCTGCACTGACTTGACGGAAACACCCACGCACCGCCTCTCACGCTATCAGAGGCTAGAACAGATCCGGCAGCATTTCTGGTCCCGCTGGGCGAAAGATGTCTCTGAGCTGCAGGTTCGAACAAAATGGCGCAGTCACTCCACTGGACTTCAACCTAATACGCTGGTACTCATTAAAGACAACAACTTGCCACCACTTAAATGGCAACTGGGGCGCATACTCCAGACGATTCCTGGCAAAGACGGAGTTTCAAGAGTGGCAGATATACGCACTTCATCTGGCATTATAAGGCGAGCCTTCGCGAAAATCTGCCCCCTCATCGATCAAGAAAGGACAGAAAGCCACACAGTGCAGGACCCTTAGAAAGCTAGTGCTTTCAAGGCCGGGGGCATGTTGAAGACCGAGTACCGACTATACATCATCTGTGGTTTGGCATCACTATCTTACGTTGTCTGTGGCGTCATGAAGTTGCCTCGACATGCATGAGCCAATTACAGCTGCGCGCAATCACGTGAAGGTAGCAATATTGTTCCTTTCTCCCTCTATCCTCGAATCTTGTAATATAATCACTACGAAAAATATACGCTTGAAAGTTTTGGCAACGGACACATCTATTTTATTTTACGGTTCCCCAACAATCCTGAAGAAGTCGAAGGCCGGTAGGAGGCGATCGCACAAGCCCCTACACTATCAATGAATCTGATTTCAAAGTGCTTGAACATCCACCGCATTCTCCTAGATATTTCTACCTATTCCTTTAATTGAAAAAACACTAGAGCGGTGAAAAATTTATAGATGACTACGCGGTCATGTGCAGAATAGAAGACTTTTTGAGGAATAAATCTAAATATTTTTTAGGCACGGAATAACAGCTTTAGAAAAAAGATAGATCAAGTATATTGACCTTAATGATGACTAATTTGCGCAATAAAATTGTATTTTCGATTACTCATTTCTATCTAGGCCATTCTCATTACTTTTTGAACACCTCTAGTTCAATATGTAACGTGATAATTATGCGATCGAAACGATATTTTCATATAAAAAAAATGTGTGTTAACGAAACGTAATATCCGCTAATATTCGTCAGACGATGGATCGTCCAATAAAATATTCTTACATATTCATGTCTGAAATACCATGTTATATCCTAAATGTTAGAGAAATGTTTGCTTTAGCTTCGTTTTTATACTAGTAAAATGTAATATATTATTACGAACGTAAAAAAAGTATTTTGTTTGAGTAGAATTCCATAACTTATCCTAAAGCTTTTTATTTAAATAATTTCCACACAAATTTAATGCTGTTAATATTATGTACAGAAAAAACTGAGAAACTAGGTATAACTAAACCACTTAAAATCGTATAATCTTTTATTGTTTAAAACCCTGGTAGTTAAATACTACTTATTTTCATTCCATCTATTCGAAAAGGACGACTTGTGCAGTTGTGCACCCAAAGGTGGTGTTTTCTATAATAGTAGTTTATGAAACTGTTGCATAATAGGGGTTATTAAAACACGAGTGTGAGTTTAAAAACCGAGCCGTAGGCGAGGTTTTTAATAGTATCACACGAGTGTTTTAATACCTAATTATGTCAGTTTCATACACTATTTTATCTACACTCATACAATTTTAAATAAAATACCAAAGTCAAAATCTTAGTAACATTGTCGTTGTTTTTCTTGATTTCTCTGGTAAAAGATTGTTCGTCATTTACGTTGCTGCATCCAGAAATTCAGGCGGGGTCATATTTTCCTCAGTTCAGTATCACTGCTGTAGTCAGATATTTTTGCCCAGAATAAAACTTTCGACACACAAAACCATAATAATAACGTAAACAATAACAATAAATTTACAAGTAACGATGTCCATATCCAGTAGGCCAGGCGCGCGGCCGCGCACGCGCGCTGGTGCGCGCCTACACAGATAATAAAATATTGTCTGGCGACAACATTATAATCGGAACTAATTTTCTATCCTTGTCAGGATTCCGTCAATCTCTGTTTTATCATACAAAAAATATGCCTGTAAACACTTAAATATAATTAAAAGCAATATGACAATCAAAAGTTCTGCCAAAAACGCGATTTTAAACGATAAAAATTTTCAATGTATGACAAGTGGCGCCACCCTGAATTTTGTGTACTCATTGGTGCCAAACTGTACGACTGCTAAAAAAAAGGTTTGAAAACTCCTTGGTTAGGTCGAAGTGGCATTAAAAACTCCTTAGTTAGGCTGAAGTGTGCGGTTATGGAAAAAAAATTAAATTACCGCATTGTTTTGTTCAGCAAACTGTATCGTAATGAAACTTTTTAAATTCATAACAGGTGCATGTGCGTAAAGTATGTCATTATGACATTACTTTCGAGTTCATAATTCGAATTTTACGATACGAGTGTAGATAAAAATCTTTTTGCGGGCAGTAATGAGTTTTTAATCCTCTTTTTATGTGCGCCACAATTATCTTTGCCACGCACTTTTTGAATTTGGAACATCTTAGTGTTCAGCGCCAAAGAAATTGAACGCAAACATTGTTTGAATAAAGACTGGCTGATACGACGGTCCATAGTCACGCCGCTGGCTGAATAAAAAAAAAAAGAAATCAAATTAAAAACGCGCGAACAACAACCCGCGTTTTCGTAAATTTTCATGGATTGTTAGAAATTCATGGTTTTGTTTTGAAAAATTAATTCTTAAAGTGACAGTGAAAGTATAAAATTAACTCCTGAAACTGTTAGAACTGACGCAAGAAATGTGATGGATAATCTATTACCTGCCAAATCGCGGGAGAAATATATGAAAGCCTATGGTAATTTGAATGGAGAAATGCAAGAGGCGCCAAGAATTTTTCAGAATCTGTGTTTTTGGCCTACTTCTAGTACTTAGCCAAAACTAAACAACCTTCCGCTCTTTGGAGTACCTACTCAATGCTAAAATCAACAGTCAGTTCTAATAACGACGTAAAACTAGACACATCATGTATCTGAAGACGTTGTCTGATGGATTTAAACCTAAAAAATCCAAAGTGTTCTCAGTCAAAAACGTGGACACTTTCTACGGAAACACCCGAGGCACCCGACTTGCCGTAAAAGTAAGTAACTATGTATATGGTGGATTAGTAAAGTATAACCATAGTGTTTTAAAGTGCGCATTTAATTTAACCTATACTTCGATAGATACTTGTCTTATTTACATTCGGTTTTGTTACAGGCGCCTTTTATGTTCTCATAGAGGGTGATGAAAAGTAGAGTGTATCACTCGGGTGCAAAATATATTTTTGGCTCGGCCGACGTACTTTGAATTCCTCGCTACGTTCAGTATTCTACTAAAGAATCCCACGCTATGCTCGGGATTCTATTTTAGTGATTATTCCATCTTTTAATTTTTTTTTTCTTTCACAGTTTTTTATAAAACTCCGTCAAGTCACACTCACAAGAAGTGGTAGGTTTGAAGCTTTCTTTGTTTTAACTTACAAACACCCTAGTAGATAGAACGACATACATCATAATACATACTCAAGTAACTAATAATACATCACAATCACAATAACATGATGATTTATATCCGACGACTTCAACGCAAATATGACGTCACAGCTTAATATTTTCCCACATGACGTGTGACTGGTACCTAACATTAGTGCTTGATCGTATATTATGCTGGAGCAATACATGCATTCCTGGTACTTACTCTGACATTAACGTGACTTGTGAAATACTAAAAATATAGGTACAAATAGTGCTATAATAAATCAAGTTTTTAACCGGATTACATCGCGTATATTATTTAAATTGGTTCTCCTGACGTTTCGAAAGCTTTGCAGCGTTCGTGGTCGCAGGAAGACTTAAATTAAAGGGTCTTTAAAGATATTAAAAAAAAAAAAACTATCGTACAATTTTTGTTAATTTGAACCATTTCGATGCATGCAATAGTCTGTTTGGATCCCAATTCTGAAAATAATCAAGTCCCAAACAGCACGCTACACTGTAAAACATAATGATACTGCGTGCATCGGAACGATTTTAATTAATAAAAATTGAACCGTAGTTTTTTTTTTTTTTTAGTATCGGTTAAAATTGTTTTATTATAATGTGTTGTGATTGCGAAAACCTATGAAATTATTATACAAATATTGTGTTTAATAAATTTGCAATAAGAATACAGTCTTGGTAATTTTTAGGGTTGCATACCCAAAGGGTGCTTATAGAACCCTATTACTCTACCTTCGCCGCCTGTCCGTCCCTCTGTCTATGCTGTATTTTTTATTAAAATATTAAATTATTCTAATACCTATCATAAATTAAAATATTTGTACGCCGGAAACGGCAGAATATGATGAATCCAAATTAGTTGTAACAACTGTATTGTACCCAAATTTTGACAAATAAATAATTTATCTAACCCTAACAAAGTTAACAAGTTGCAATTTTCGCATAAACTTTTCATTAAATTTGCATTAAAGAAAAGTTTTTCCAGTACTTAAAAGCACAGGACAGCGATTTTTTGTGTTAAATCTTTTCTTTAGCCGACTTAATTTTGCAGTCCAGGAACGCATCACCGTTCAGAAATTTTAATGTAACTGAGACTTTTTATTGCTGGCCGTTACTTTGCTTTTATTACCCACTCATAACGTTTTTACTATTACATAGCTACCTATATAATTATATACATGTGTACCTATTTTTAATAGCAGACGGTCTGCCACGTTTTTATATCACAAAAAGTAATGAAAAGACATCTACTAGCAATTTAAACTTTTGCCTGCCAAACACATTAAATATTATTATTAAGGGTGCCAACGGGACCTTATTACTAAGCGTACGCCGTCTGTCCGTCCATCCACCTGTCTGTCACTGAACTGTATTGGTTTATCGGTAATAGATAGCCAATTGAAATTCTCGCAGATTTTTGTGTTACTATTGCCATTGTCATAATAAATGCAAAAAATTATAATAAGTCTAAACCCAATGACGTTTTGTCGAAGGGAGTTCCTATAATATAAGATAACAAGAAAAAAAAAATGTTTTTTTTTCATCATTTGTGTTCCTGCTCTATGTACCAACACTATTATGGATCTATATAATATACCTAATTACTGTGTTATTGTTTGATCTGACATAAAGATGTATTATTATTATTATCTATACGTGTGGTGGTACGAAACCCTTAGTGCACAGACTCGCACTTGGTCGTATTTTTTATCTTATCTTTGTAAATATAAAGAACTTGAGTAAGATATCCGTTGAGTCGAGAGAATAAGATCTAATACGAAAAAATATGGTGATCTTACAAATATTATGTAAAAGTAAATCTGTGTATTCTGAAAAAATATAGTCCTAGAGGTCTCATCGGAGACACTGTCGATAGGCAGATTTAGTGGAACCGTGTCACCAAGGACTATGAAGAGGAATACCTTGTAGTTGATAGATACTTTACGAGCATTGAGCCTTTTGGTGATCATAATGTTAAATAAAACCGGCCAAGAGCATGTCGGGCCATGCTCAGTATTATAGGGTTCCTTAAGTAGGTGTTACAAACAAATCAAATCGAATATTAATCACGGCTATTTTAGTTTTTGCAATAGACGGCAGCATTGGCGACTCAGAGAGTGATGTCAGTAGCCGCTAGATGGCGCTATACAGTGCCAAATGTAATACACGGCACTTGACGCCAGCATTGGCGACCCAGAGAGTATTGTACGACGCCGCTAGATGGCGCCAAATTTAAGAAGTGTGTCGTCAACATAACACAAAGTTACTTTTTGTGATTTTTTCAAATAGAAAGTAGCTAAAGGAGCATTATTTGCTATGATCATTTTTCTCTAAGGTCAATGACCTTTGAACTAGGACGTTTTAAGTATTTTTCAGTTTTCTGTCAATAACTCAAAAAATTATAATCACATTATACTCGAAATAATTTTAAGAGAGAGTTTTCACAAAGGTCTATCAATGTGGAAGATTATAAGTTTCTACGTTGCATAGTTTAGAAATGGCAGGGGGGGGGACACATTGCAAGCCACTTTGGCGGGCTATATTTCGCAGTTGGTACACCTGATAAAAAAGTGATGTATGAAACATTACCTTCATTTTAGTAGACCTATTCAATGATACCCCACACGAGGGGGTGCAGCGAAAACATTTTTTTTTTCCCCATTTCACATGTATGGGTGCCACCCCTAAAGAACGTAAAAACTATTTTTTTATTCTTTTAAAATTGAGATCTATATGCAGACTATTTTTTAACAAAATTTCATTTACTTATGTTTATAACTGTAGAAGTTATTAAGCTGTAAAGGATTAGGACAGACGGACAGACGGACAGACGGACGGACATGACGAAACTATAAGGGTTCCTTGTAGGACTTCGGAACCCTAAAAAGTTCGGTATTTTAACATAGTTTTGGTGGTTGGTATTTTTATACAGATTACATGTAATGCGAGGTAGATATAGTATTAGTAACTCTTCACGTGAAAGAACTCATCCGGGGACTTCCCCGGATAGTACTTACTATCACCTTACCTACCTACTTTTGCCGCCAAACAGAGATGCTTGCATTTCTGTGTTCCGGTGTGAAGGGTACTTTCCATCTTTATGTCTCAGTATAGCGAATGCGAAATGTAATACCATTCAGGCAACATCCTAGGTGGTGTTGTAGTTGCTATGTGTGAAGGCTGTGTATGGTCACATCAAGTGGGCGTTATGCCACCTTTTACCCAAAAAAAAGTTTTAAGTAGTTGATTTTATTCGTGAAGATTATAAAAATATCAACTGAACCCCAAAGGTTGCATGGGTTCACTGCATTGATACCTAGTTATTTTTATACCTACATAAAGTTTATATTAACCATTAAAATGTGTTTGTTTTTTCCCAGATATATATTCAGAAATCAATAGCATCTATAAGTTCTTGAGTACTTAAAAGTTTAAATCAAAATGTATTGGTTTTTCTAACGTATGCAGCAATTTTAGCTGTTAAACTAAGTGAAATACAGAAACAAAATGATGAATGATTATGAATTATTATTCCATTCAGATATTCAGAGCGATGTAAATTATTTATTTTGCATGCAAGTCTTCTATACGACTTCACGAGATAAAGGCAGTCAATCCAATATATTCGTACTATAATTACGTCAAAATGACCAAGGGAGCTCCCACACCGCTGCACTGGTGTGGGAGTACCGCAATCAGGGATGTAGATGTCAATTTGACTCTCACGCCTGACTGCAAGTTATGTGCCTGAGGCAGACAAAACTATCAGTTCCTTTTGGTATAACATTTTTAATTAAATCAAATGTAAAATATAAATAGATTATTTATAAGCAGCAACTGCAATTAATTAATCAAAGGTTCACAAAACAGACACAATTTGATAAATAATTAAACTATTGTTTTGCTTAAAACCAGACCTCATGCAGTGCCGTTTATTATTAACTTCTTTTACAAAAAGTGTATTCACCCCTCATTCTTAGTTATTTAGAAGTTGGTAAAAGGCGTTAAATGCACATATCAAAACAATTTGTACTTTAATAATCAAAATGATTCTATCGACACTATAATATATATAAGACCTTGTAAAACTACTGTTCCTGAAAATAAACGTTCTATTATATTCTGTGATAGCATAAAAACCGATAATTATTTTTATGTATTTTTAAATGTTTTTATTTCTTTTTATTTGTAAAAATGTTTGAAAATGTAAAAAAATATGTAATTTAATGAATAAATGGAATAATAACAAATTCTTTATTTACACGAGGTCCATAGAAATGACACACAAAGTACAAAAAACTTACAAAATACAAAAAAATACAAAATCAATGTTCAATACCAAATGAATAAAAATAAAATACAAAAGAAACACTTTAAAATCAACACAAATTGTTATAGCAGCAAATTAGCATGTCATGATTGTATCAAGCAGCTGTCCTTAGCCATCGCTGATACATAGCTGTTGAGAAGATTCTCTCGGATAGACTTCTTATAATAGTATTTTTACACTTCGCCACAACGACCGGACGACGGATCATCAATCAGTCAATCAACTCAGCCTATCGCAGTCCACTGCTAGACATAGGCCTCTCCCAAGTTGCGCCACAACGCTTGGTCCTCTGCCTTCCGCATCCAGTCCCCCCCAGCCACGTTCTTTAGGTCGTCGGTCCATCTGGCAGGGAGGCGCCCTACGCTGCGTTTGCCTGCTCTGTATGGCTTCGAAGGAAGTAATTCTTGTCTCCAAGAACATTCCGGATGCACCAACTTAACATAAACTAACTTGATTCTTAAACTAACTTGATTCTTCTTGTTACAGATTGCCTCCACCTACAACTGTACCGAGACCCAAAGGACCGCTACAAGAAAGGCCAGACAAAAGCCTCTCTCTCCCTCCAACACTTCCTCGGCTTCGAGTCCGGCTTTACCCTGGATAAAGAGTCCAACACCATTGCAATCATATGCCAGGATGTAACAGTGGTCCTTGCCTTCGAGACGAGGGAGAGGCTAATAGCCTGGCAGGTGAAAGTGGGGGGACAACTTGGTTCTTCGAAAGAGTTTCTCGTAATGATTGGAGGAGGTGGGTCGAGGAAGTTACCGGCTGGACCAGCAAGGATGCATCTTCAGGGTAGACGGTTTGCGCTGACCAGTGGAGTGCCACCCCGTCTTTTAGGATTATGGGAGTTAGCGCATTTGAGGTAAGTTTTTATATCAGTTTAGAACAGAATTAATTTATTATTTATTTATGTACACACAATAACATAAAATTGAATCAACGGAACAAAGAATATAATGTAGAATTGTATAATAGGCAGTGTTTATATTTGATGTTTAATTATTATTATTTTTCTATTTTTTTCATTTTTTTTATATATTTCCAGACCCCGCCGTGCCTCGGAGAGCACGTTAAGCAGTCGGTCCCGGTTCTAATACGAATACCTATGACAGTCGTTACGGTTAGTCAGAAGCCTGAAAGTGTGACGACTGGTCTAACCTCCGAATGTCAGTATTACCCAGTAACTGGGTGGCGGGGGTCTGATGGCAGTCGCTCCGTGTAAAATACTGATGTTCAGCTGCATCTGGCTAGACTGGAAGCCGACCCCAATATAATTAGGAAAAAAGCTCGGAAGATAATGATTTTTTATTGTTCATACACCAAACGAAAAAAATACAGCAGTTTACAGAATGATTACATAAGTACAATGGGCGGTCTTATCTCACAAGGCAATCTCTTCCAGACAACCTTTCAATGGACTAGAAGATGGGAACCGATCATGGGTAGTTATGGTGTACAAGTAGGTAATAGTAGTTTATGAAACTGTTGCATAATAGGGGTTATTAAAACACGAGTGTGAGTTTAAAAACCGAGCCGTAGGCGAGGTTTTTAATAGTATCACACGAGTGTTTTAATACCTAATTATGTCAGTTTCATACACTATTTTATCTACACTCATACAATTTTAAATAAAATACCAAAGTCAAAATCTTGGTAACATTGTCGTTGTTTTTCTTGATTTTTCTGGTAAAAGATTGTTCGTCATTTACGTTGCTGCATCCATAAATTCAGGCGGGGTCATATTCTCCTCAGTTCAGTATCACTGCTGTAGTCAGATATTTTTGCCCAGAATAAAACTTTCGACATACAAAACCATAATAATAACGTAAACAATAACAATAAATTTACAAGTAATGATGACCAAATCCAGTAGGCCGTGGCGCTCGGCCGCGCACGCGCGCTGGTGGTCTACACAGATAATAAAATATAGTCTGGCGAAAACATTATAATCGGAACTAATTTTCTATCCTTGCCAGGATTCCGTCAATCTCTGTTTTATCATACAAAAAATATGCCTGTAAACACTTAAATATAATTAAAAGCAATATGACAATCAAAAGTTCTGCCAAAAACGCGATTTTAAACGATAAAAATTTTCAATGTATGACACAAAATTCAGGGTGGCGCACCCTGAATTTTGTGTACTCATTGGTGCCAAACTGTACGACTGCTAAAAAAAAGGTTTGAAAACTCCTTGGTTAGGTCGAAGTGGCATTAAAAACTCCTTAGTTGGGCTGAAGTGTGCGGTTATGGAAAAAAAATTAAATTACCGCATTGTTTTGTTCAGCAAACTGTATCGTAATGAAACTTTTTAAATTCATTACAGGTGCATGTGCGTAAAGTATGTCATTATGACATTACTTTCGAGTTCATAATTCGAATTTTACGATACGAGTGTAGATAAAATAAATAAATGAATATTTTTGGGACATTTTACACATCGACATCTAGTCCCAAACTAAACAGAGCTTGTGCTATGGGTACTAGACCATGGCTATAATACTTATATACTTTTTTTTGTAAATACATACATGAAACAACCAGACCAACACAAACACACATGTTCATCACACAAATATTTGTGTCCTGTGGGAATTGAACGCACGACCTCGTGATCAGCAGTCCGAAACTCGAACCACTAGACCACAGAGGTCGTCAAACGTACGGATGAACGGACGGACCGATGGACGGTACGTTTAATGGCTGTCCAAAATAGTCTAATGCAAGAGTCGAGTGCTATAAAAAGTCAATCTACAAGAATAATAAAATTACTATTTCTCATCAAGTAGCATACTTAAAGTTATGTCCATTATCTTCTTTAACTATCTTCTGAAGTATTTTGACCTAGATATTAAAACTTATGACACGTGAAATGTCTCAAACATTCATAAATTCATGGATACTAGTTTAATGCGATGCTTAAACTATAGGCATATGGGCGGAATGCGAAAACAATTGTGCTATATCAAATCCCATAAAGTGACAGTGAACCCGAATAAAATAAAGTAATAAAGCGAACAGTAAAACAACATCGGAAGATATAATCGTGACAGTAAAGGAGGTTTTATGTTATGCCAGGTCCATCGTCCTAGCAGGGTGATAAATGCGAGAAGAGGATGCGACATGACTTGTGCAAAAGAAAGTCGAAGAAAAACAAATCTACACAGATCAAAAAGTATTGATTTAATTTATTTGTTACTGTCTTTTACCGCGCTCCTGTAATTTTTTATTTCTTGAGTAATAAATTTTTTTTATTTTTTATTTATTTTCTACCAATGTTACTCATTTTCCAGTTTCCAGCTCATAAGCTATCTCTATGCTAAAAATCAAGTCAATCCGTTTCTCCGTTGCTGCGTGAAAGCAAAACAAACCAACAAACACATTTTTACTTTAGTGGTTTTTATTTAAAAATAAAAATATAATTTATTTATTTTTCACATTTTAAGTAGAACGGCTGAAGCCAATTAATTTTTTTAGGCACAACAATAATTTAAAACACATTCTTAAATTTATTCTTACAGTATTTCTATATTCGTCTCAAATCATATCCAAATATCCACAAATCTTACAAAATATACCAAAAGCCGCAAATAATTCAAAATATGGGTTGATCGAATTAATTATTTGACGTAATTGAAAAGTTAAAAAGAAAACAAATTCACACAACATCGAATTTTATTGCTAGATTAAATTTGCTACAGCGAAGGTCACACACAGTTTCTAGTTTATATTTTTTTATCATCACATTTTATCACAAAACATCGCATTCTCGCATTTGCCATTCGTCTAGGACGATGGGTAACGCATAAAGTCGCGTGACGTCTTTATGCGCTCGGGCGGCGCGCGGACGTCAACAAACGCTAATGGCGGCCGCGTCCGGTCGCCATCTTGTTGAGCGATGCGTGAACTAGGGCCACCATGACGCGGAAATTCGCTCGTTGGGAAACATTTTTGGAGGGAAATGATGTATCAAACAGAATGCCTAGAGGGTTGTTCTTTTTAAGTTAAATCACGAAACAAATAGTGATATACTTTATATTCAAAGGACGATGATATTCAAATAAATTATACTGTAAAATATATGGTTTGTTTGTCATAATTTTCGTTAGAGCTATAACAAAAGTATAGATGTGTTATACTCTAACAAATAAAACGAAAATATTTGTTCAGTTCGCAGCGGCAGTATACACACACATTATAAACTAGTACGAAGTAAGTAAGTAAGTTAGTTACTTTAAGTTACTTTCGCATCATAATTGGTACACCTTCTGTACACACACGACACGACACGGCATTTTTGTTTTTTTTTTTAACACCCGTCACGCTCGGTATTTTGTGACGTGGACAAATAGCAAAACGTCCCAATTATAACGTCTTCGAATCTTCAAATTGCACGTGCTAGTAACATATCTGTACTTTTAAATAATTATAATTTTAAAAATATCATTGGCTATAACATACAAATTAATATATATAAACTCGAAGACTACATACTCGAAGGAATTTAGTTATTTAATTGTTGGGATCCCGTGACTACCTTCTTCGTAGCAAATTACCATTTAATAATCGTGGCCACCAGATTTTATAATGATTACTGTTTTAATAATCAGATATTCTCAAAAAATCGATTTCTTGATTAATTAAAATTTATTTTATTTTCTCATCTGATGATTATTTTATTTTTTACCTCAGCCCACACATTTGTTATATATCATCACGCCTGTATTTCCCCAAAGGGGTAGGCAGAGGTGTATAGTACACCCACATTTCGCCAGTTATGTTATAAGTCATGTAATAGGGGGCGAGCCTATTGAAACATTTGTTGTTCGTCGCTATACTATAGTAAAAGATGATTAATCGGCCAAGATCTTTGAAATTAAATAATTGTAATTATGTTGAGGTAGTTTCAATTTCTGGGTACGCTAGCGCCCATTGTTCTATATCCTGGAAAGTTACCGTGTATTATTTTGATACAATATTGTTACGACGGAGGGTTAAGCAGAGTGGACGGAAATACTTCAACCTCGATTTTCCTGGACTTAGAGACGTTTTCAGCAGGCTGAAATGCATTTTCAGTCCGTATCAGAGGAGGCTCTATCACATACCAAAGAATCGAAATTTTGAGTAAGTTGCCGTTGTTTTCAGGCGCCTGAAACATGTTTTCAGGCCGTTTCAGGAGCCAACAAATCCGATGCCGACATTTCCTGAAAACCCATTTTCAGGCGTTTTCAGGACCCCTTATGGCCATTTGACACCCACATGTAAAATTGTTGATGAGTGAGCGAGATAGAGCTAAATATCAGACAAGGATAGACGAAGAACCTTCTGGAAGAGAGTGAGCAGGATAGAGCTAATATAAGACAAGGATAGACGAGATTCGACAAGCTTCGAGAACATTCCATTCTAGAAGTGAGTGAGTGAGATAGAGGATAGATGAGGTTCGACGAGGTTCGAGAACTTTCTATTTCGAGAATGTGCAAGTGAGAAAGAGTTATCTTATGACAAGGATAGATGACGTTCGAGGACTTTCCAGTACCACGACTCGCGGCCTATATAAACGGCGCAGCTGAGCGCCAGTAGAGTTCAGTTGGAGTTCAGTTGGAGTTCAGTTTGGATCAAGCGATACAAGCGATAACATCGAAGCGATATTCGGAGCGATTTAACTAGTAACTTTGTGTGTTAATTAGTAGTTCAGTGTAATTGTGCTGTAATAAAGTGTTCTCTACGCATTTAATCGGCTTTCTATCTATATACGAACCCCCAGCTCGTAACATTTGGTGTCAGAAGTGGGATAGAAAATGCCGATTACGCCAAGAGAGGAGGAACCGACTGGTAATGAAACGCCGAGTCGGATGCAGACGAGACAGTTAACGGCGAGACAGACAGCTCAGGACGCATCAAGAACTATGAGTCAGGAGGAGGTCGTCCAACAGGGACCTCAGCCTCAAGGTGGGAATAACGATATTACCAGCTTATTCAATTTGATGCAGCAAATGGCAAGAATGCAGGAAGAGCAAGTACGCGAAACACGCGAACTAGTTACAAGGCAGAAAGAGCAAGTACGCGAAACACGCGAACTAGCCACAAGGCAGGAAGAACAATTACGCGAAATACGCAAACTAGCCGCAAGGCAGGAAGAACTAGCTGCAAGGCGGGAAGAGCGGTTCCGTAGAATGGAGAAGATACTTGAGCGAGGAGCAATATTGGAGGAACTCTATCTCTCTGCTAAAAACAAACAAGATGAGGTAGAGATTAAGGTTGATCAAGCTGTCGTTAGTAAAGCAGACATATCCGAACAAGATGATGCCAATAAGAGCCAGGAATCGGACGATGACGAATATGAAGCAAATGATGGTGAAGACGAAGTTAACATGTGTCAAGAAACTGAAGATGACTCAGAAGATACAGATGGCACGTTCAACCCGAGCGGGTCGGAGGAGGACGATAGCAACTTCTACCCGGAGGTGGGCAAGGGAGTGGTGGGCGCCACACAGCGCCGCAAGTCGTTGAGCCGCTGCCGCTCCGCTGGCGAGCCCGCCACGCACGGCCGCAAGGTCAAGGGCAAGAAGGGATGGCCAAGTAACCTGAGTCACGGTCGAAAAGCAGAGTCAGACAGCGAAGAAGAAAGTAAAAAGTCGGAGAATGAGAGTGAGAACGAGTCCGGAAGCGAGACAGAGGAATCTGAGCAGGAAACCAAGTCGAAGCGTGGGCGGACAGCGGCAGCAGCGCCGACCGTGGAGAAAGGCCGCAAGGGTGCCCTAGCTAAGAACGTCAGAGCTAAGGCCACGCCCGTCAAGCGGAAAGCACCCACACCATCCGCAGAGAAGAAGGCACCCACTGCCAAAGACGCGGGGCCACCAGCGAAGAAGAACGAGAAGGCTTCCTCAGACAAGAAGTACGGCGAGGGCAGCGTGAAACTCAAGGAAGAAGGTAGCGCCGAGGAGTCCAACACGCCCGTCGACGAGATGACCAAGTGGCCGTCCACTGACGAAGAGATCAAGACGTATGACCCTGGAGGGTGCAAACTTTATTTGGATGGGCCGTCACGAAGATCAACGATGTCACCTACTGAATTCGGAAGGACGGACGCAATCATCCGAAGATTGTACACATTGATCGACTGGCCCGGTACTACGGAGATAATGATGCTCGGGACGAGCATGTCTTAGGAGGGGGTAGTGTTACGACGGAGGGTTAAGCAGAGTGGACGGAAATACTTCAACCTCGATTTTCCTGGACTTAGAGACGTTTTCAGCAGGCTGAAATGCATTTTCAGTCCGTATCAGAGGAGGCTCTATCACATACCAAAGAATCGAAATTTTGAGTAAGTTGCCGTTGTTTTCAGGCGCCTGAAACATGTTTTCAGGCCGTTTCAGGAGCCAACAAATCCGATGCCGACATTTCCTGAAAACCCATTTTCAGGCGTTTTCAGGACCCCTTATGGCCATTTGACACCCACATGTAAAATTGTTGATGAGTGAGCGAGATAGAGCTAAATATCAGACAAGGATAGACGAAGAACCTTCTGGAAGAGAGTGAGCAGGATAGAGCTAATATAAGACAAGGATAGACGAGATTCGACAAGCTTCGAGAACATTCCATTCTAGAAGTGAGTGAGTGAGATAGAGGATAGATGAGGTTCGACGAGGTTCGAGAACTTTCTATTTCGAGAATGTGCAAGTGAGAAAGAGTTATCTTATGACAAGGATAGATGACGTTCGAGGACTTTCCAGTACCACGACTCGCGGCCTATATAAACGGCGCAGCTGAGCGCCAGTAGAGTTCAGTTGGAGTTCAGTTGGAGTTCAGTTTGGATCAAGCGATACAAGCGATAACATCGAAGCGATATTCGGAGCGATTTAACTAGTAACTTTGTGTGTTAATAAGCGATTCAGTGTAATTGTTCAGTAATAAAGTGTTCTCTACGCATTTAATCGGCTTTCTATCCATATACGAACCCACAGCTCGTAACAATATTTTGGATTTTATGTACACATGTAACTTTTTATAGAAAATTTATTTTCTGTAATAAGCGAGATCAGAAACAACCCACATCAAATACAAATTCTAACGTGACAGACATTTCTACTCACTCACATGGGAAATACATTACACATTAATAAAACAGAAGTTAGAGGGCCAAAAACAAAGTTTATAAAATAATATCCACAAGTAAAACTCATAAAATGTATGAAAACCAATTCATAATCTAAATGTCCAATGGTTTCCCAGCAAGACAGTATGTTAGTCCACAAATGCACATGAGGTGCTTAACTGCACTTTGCGACACGCTGCCCCCGCGACTAAATTTGCAATTTTATCCTAGTCAGAAAGAGACAACGGTATCACATTCCATTTGCTAGAGGGAGAGTGTCAAACCGTAATTCATGCCGAAGTTGCTGAAAGTCACAGATTAGTAGATAATATTTTCCGAATTTTGTGAAATGTGTGGTGACTGTTTTATAAAGAGTCGCTTGTAAATCACGGACGGATAATTTCATTTTCATACGCTGAATATCAAAAGTTTTGAGTGACATGTTGTTCCGCTAGTAACTTTGAATATTTAGAAGAAAACAATAGTAATTTTTGTCTAAATAATGATTTGGATTATCTCAACCGACAAATGTCATAAACTTAACGTAAGTAATGACCTAAAGTTTGAACAAAACTTTCCAGTAGATGAAATATTACTTGATGAAATAGATTAAAGTAGCTTGTCGGAGTTTTTATGATTCATTGCTAGAGTCTAATATCATTATTAAATTAACTAGGTACCTACCTTGTTATTTTTTGCAAGTGCTTTTTAGTTTTATGGAACACTGACTCCTAACTTTAGTAAGAGGGACATACACATAGTATGTATTATAAGTATGTATTTACAAAAAAAAGTATATAAGTATTATATCCATTGTCTGGTACCCATAGTACAAGCTCTGCTTAGTTTGGGACTAGATAGTGCTGTGTAAAAATGTCCCAAAATATTATTATTATTTATTATTACAGTCGGGGAATTTAAATCTCGAGCTGGAGAACTTTGTTTTTAAACCTACATTTTCTCCTAAAAATAATAAATTTTCTAAATAAAAAATATACCACATAAGATTGTAGTATTCTGGTTAAAAAAAATAGCGAAGATAAAAAGATTTACAATATAAGATCGGAAGAGGATTTGATTAGGTTCAAAGATTGTAAATAAACACCCGCGCTTAGCGCGGTGAGTATACACTATACGATTTTTTATATTAACATTCGATCGAACTGCATATGAATTATCTACTGATGTTGTTTATAAAAGATACCAGGCCCCTCAGAAAGTATTGCGAAAAAAAGTTTTTATATATGGGAGACTGGCCAGTTATAATGTTTTTCGAAAATATGATTATTTATAAGTAAAAATAAGTAAATCCAATTTCAAAATTTCCCTCCACATTTTTTTCGAGTTAATTCAAAGTATTGTGTCTCACTGAAATATGGATCTGCGCCGGGAACATTTTAGAGCTATGATTTTATACGATTTCAAGTGTCGCCTGAAACCGGATGAATCGTACGATAGACTTCAAATGGCATTCATGGATGAAGGCCCTTCCAAGGCAACCGTGTATCGTTGGTATAACGAATTCAAGCGCGGTCGACCAACTTTGGGGGATGACGAAAGAAGCGGTCGCCCTTTGACGGCTGTTACCGAAGAAAACGTGCTAGCAGTGAAAAATTTAATCCAAGACAATAGGCGAATTACATATCAGGAGATTCAACACATATTGAAGATTGGATCGGGAAGCGTTCACGAGATTCTACACAGCCATCTTCGCGTGAGGAGGATAGTATCACGCTGGGTGCCGCACAACCTCACCGATGCTCAGAAGCAGGCCCGGGTGGAATGGTGCCGTGATATGCTTAACAAATTTGAAGCAGGCTCGTCTCGGCGTGTTTACGACATCGTTACAGGTGATGAGTCCTGGATTTATCAATACGACCCAGAAACCAAGCGCCAGTCGACTGTTTGGGTGTTTCAAAATGAGCCAACGCCTACCAAAGTGAAGCGATCTAGAAGCGGGGGTAAGATTTTGATCGCTAGCTTTTTTAATTTGACTGGCCACTTGGTATCAATTCCCTTACGGGATCAAAGAAGCATTAATGCCGAATGGTATACTACCAAATGTTTGCCAGAAGTTTTCTCTGTTATAAGCAACAAGCGACCAAACACAGGGCTCCGCGGGCTACTGCTCCACCACGACAATGCACCTGCGCACACCGCACTCAAAACGAGGGACTTCCTGGACAGCACGCCAGTCAAACTCCTGGGTCACCCTCCTTACAGCCCTGATCTAGCACCGTGTGACTTCTTTTTATTCCCAAAAATAAAAAATCAGCTCAAAGGGATACAATTTTCGTCGCCGGAAGATGCGCTGGCTGCGTTCGAGCAGGCTGTAAACGAGGTGTCTGCGGCGGACTGGAAAAAGTGTTTTGAAAACTGGTTTAGGCGCATGAATCTTTGTATAGAGGCTGGTGGAAAGTACTTTGAAAAGATTTGATAAAAATATATGTACGTATAGAACAATTTTTTTTAGTTTCGCAAAACTTTCTGAGTGTCCCACGTATTACGACATAACAATATTAAGTAATAATTTAGCCCAAAATAAAAATCACACCCACATTTTTCATTTGAACATCAGCTCACTTCGGAAGAACTTCAATCAATTATTAGTCTTGTTGGAAGAAAATAAATATAAAATAGATATATTAATATTAAGCGAAATAAATATCAAGAAGGACGAACTATCATTTTATCAGATATCGGGATATACTACATTTATACGTACAAGAGAAACTACTAGAGGAGGAGGAATTTTAATATACGCAAAGAATGGACTTAGTTTCGACGCTCAAACAGTGAATACTAAAGCACATGAAACACTTCATGGTCAGCTTAAAATAGGAAAAAATATAACGCATATAGTTGCCATATATAGACCACCTAAGAATAATAAGCTAATATTCATGGAACAATTGGAGAATACTGTAAGATCGATTCCAGCATCTGACAATGTTGTAGTGATTGGCGACACTAATATAAACTTGATAAACCATAAAGTTAATCCAACTACGACGAAGTACAAAAATATCTTGTGTGCATACGGCCTACAGTGCGCAATACCGAGCGCAGAGATAACACGCGAGGCGATCGTGGACGGGCGCCTTGTAGCTTCATGCTTGGACCACGTATGGGTGCGAGCCGGACGTAGCGAGTGCGGTTCGTCTTCGTATGTACTTGAGGCGCACATCTCCGATCACCATGCCGTTGGAATAACTTTGGACTTGGGTGACAGAAACGTGCAGGTGAACAGCGGTACTGGTGTGCGTGAAGTTATCAGCGATAAACTTGTTACTCAGAAGCTCGACGCGTATGACTGGGCGCAATTACTTATAATAACATGCCCGTTAATTTTATTTGAGACTTTGTGTACTGTGTTTGATCGGATTTACAAGGAAAGCATCGTTACAGTCACGGTATGTAATAAAAGAAAAAGACAGCCATGGATAGACAAATATTTATACAATATGTTATTGCGTAGGGATTACTTATTTAGAATGTGGAAATCAGAGCCAAAAAATATGAATAAGCGATTAGACTATACAAAATATAGAAATAAGGTAAATAAATTGGTAAACGAAGCTAAAAATAAATATAAACAGTCAGAAATAAAAAAATGTAATGGGGACTTCAGAAAAATTTGGTCAAATATCAACTTGTGGCTGGGCCGAAACAAAAATAGCCTAGATGATGTTATATTGAGACATTTAGGTAAAACAGACAGTATCAGTCAAATATGTACAAATTTTGCAAAAACATTTACTGAAGAAATACAGGGTATTAAACACTTATGCGACATAAAATTTTTAGATAGGAAGGAATATGTGAAGCCGATTGAGGTGAGTTTTAGATATATACCAGTTAGTTCGTTAGACGTAGAAAAAATAATAAATATGTTGTCTTGTGAAAAAGCACCAGGTATCGATAGAATAAGGGTAAAGGACATTAAATATCTACGGAAACAATTATGTCCTATTATAGCGAAATTTGTGAATATGTGCATAACTAAAAGTGTATATCCTGACCAGTTAAAGAGTGCGATTATACGCCCAATTTATAAGTCTGGAAGTCATTTAGAATATATAAATTATAGGCCTATAGCTATACTATCTGTTATTGATAAAATCGCAGAAAAAATTATTGTTGGTCAAATTAGTAAATTCTTAGAATGCCATAATGTACTATCAGAAACTCAACACGGGTTCCGGAAAGGGCGTAGTACCGTCTCGGACCTAACGGGGTTTGCGGATTACATAAATGAATGCCTGGACTCTGGTAAACAGCTGATAGCACTTTTTATTGATTATAAAAAGGCATTCGATACCTTAGATCATGAGATTTTATTACAGGCCATGGATGAATGTGGAATACGTGGCCCCACGAATAAGTGGTTTAAAAACTATTTAACGAATAGAAAAATACGCACCGTTATCGCCGGTGTGACTGGTGAGGAAGCGGATGTGGATCTCGGAGTGCCGACCGGATCAGTGTATGGACCAGTAGGATATGTGATGCACGTCAACAGCGTGTCAAATGTTGTACACAAATGTCGAGTGTATATGTATGCAGACGACATGTGTCTGGTTTATGCTTCGAAGGATATATCGGAGGTACAAAGGTTTGTACAGGATGACTTCGAAAGTATTACCAAGTGGGCACATGACAATGGGATAATTTTAAATTTGACAAAAACCAAATGCATGCATATACACTCGCCATATAACCAACGAGCTAAAACTAGTAGCAAGGAAAGTCTTGCTGTAATAGGACATACATACAATTGTTTGCACGATAATAAAGTTGATTGCACCTGTGTAACATTAGAGTACGTTGATACATTTAAATATCTAGGCCTATCCATTGATAGAAACTTTAATTGGAAAATACATGTAAATGATACTTGTAATAGGTTGAGATCTGTGTTAGGAAAGTTCTATCAATTAAACAGAGTATTGAATAAACAAACTTTACTGATTGTATATTATGCACTCGCAGACTCACTGGTCAGTTACGGACTTAGTGTCTACGGAAGAACGTTCATGACGTACTTACAAGATATAAAAAATTTACAGAAAAGACTGGTTAAGTTTCTAGTAAGCAAAAAAGTTAAAGAAAAATGTAACAAAGACTACGATAAGTTATTCCCCATTTGTAAAATTTTACCAATAGATAAGAAAGTTAATTATTTGATCAGTTTAGAACACTACTACAGTGACGAGTATAAAGTAAAAGTTACAAATAAATATAATACAAGAAGAGTTAGAGATAAAAAACTAGTTCAACCGAAGATGAAAAATTATTATGGAGACAGAATGTCAAATTTTTTAGTTCCAAAAATATTTAATAAAATAGACTTACTTAGGCAAAAGCCTAAAATAAGTAAAAGCCTGTTAAAATCAAAACTGAGGGATTTGCTTCTTGATGACGAGGAGACGTCACCAGGCAGTGTAAAAAAAAAAAAAACAAAAAACCAATTTGAAAGCCAATCTCTTCTGTTATCGAGAAGTTAATCCACAGTAAACTATTTTATAATCATACAACTTATTTTGTTGCTAATTAAGTGTTGCATGTTTACGTAAGAGTAAGATAGTATACGTATGTATGAGCGCATCTCGCCGTTAAACTTGATAGTTTGGCGAGTTTTCTAGTTAAGTAAAACTAAAGAAATTGTACATGTGATTAAACAAAAAAAATAAAAATAAAAAATAAAAAGACTTCAGACTTTTGCCAACGCAATTAAATTAAAATGTGAAAATAAATATAAAATGAACACGTCATAAAATAAAATCAAAGACTATTATATTTTTTTGCGCTTGCGACGTGGGATCTGAACCACACGATCTGGACTCAGTGTTGTGATATCTAATTCAGTAATGGAAAATTCTATAGATCATTCTATCGAATATATAATACATTTATAACAATAATAACATTGCCAAACATCCACTGTGTCTAAAAGTGTGAGAGAACTCTTATACAAATATTCAATTTATTTATTAAAATGGGATCTTACTATTACCTTACCTATGATATGACTTTTCTCACAGGCGCTATGGTGTGGTGGAAAGCAGGTTCTGCTTCGAGGGTGGCTCCCACTGCGGTAAGGGCGAAGGCCTGCACATGCTCATCACGGACCAGGCACAAGACATCACTGACGCCTTCGACTTGGCTGCTCATGGAACACTGCAAAGAACACCAGCTGCTTCTAGAAAGAATACAGGTGGATATAATTCATAATTTATTTTAAGTATGCGTGCGGTATTAGATGGAACGTAAAAACTAAAAAAAAACTTTGTTTCTTTCTACATTTTTATTTTTACAGTTGAGTACTAAATCTGACTTCTAGAAATATCATGGATAAACGTTGGTTTGAAATTGAACTCGATTACTCGCGAACTCTAAAGTTATACGTTTTGTATAATATTCCTGCATTAGGAATAGATATATAGATCTATAGATAGAGTCGGTTGGGCAGCGTTCGGGAAGCTACGCAATTTCTACTCGTCCAAAATACCGCAGAATCTCAAGACAAAAGTCTTTGACCAGTGTGTGTTGCCAGTAATTACTTACGGTACTGAAACGTGGTCGCTCACAATGGGCCTGATAAGAAGACTCAAAGTCATGCAAAGGGCAATGAAGAGGGCTATGCTCGGAGTGTCCCTGCGTGATCAAATCAGAAATGAGGAGATTCGCAGGAGAACGAAAGTAACCGACATAGCCCGAAGAATTGCCAAACTTAAGTGGCAGTGGGCGGGACACATTGCTCGCAGGACGGATGGCCGATGGGGCAATAAAGTTCTGGAGTGGCGACCGCGTTCTGGAAGGCGCAGCGTGGGTAGGCCCCCCACAAGGTGGACCGACGACCTGGTGAAGGTCGCGGGAATCCGCTGGATGCGGAAGGCACAGGACCGGTCATTGTGGCGATGCTTGGGGGAGGCCTATGTCCAGCAGTGGACGTCTTTCGGCTGAAATGATGATGATGATGATAGATAGAGTATACTTTATTGTTTGCATATCTTACAAATAAAAATAAAGTTATAAAAAACATGAGCACATTACTAACAATTGGCGGTCTTATCGCTAACAATAATCGGTCTTGTCGTAGGGATGACAATGAAAAAAAGTTCTAAAACATTACAATAATGATATAATAAACTTCTTTGCAGGAAAAAAAATGCGTCCCAGCACACGATTATCAGACTTCAACTCTACGGAACAATCAATACCAGATACAGCCAGTGCTCTTTACGAAGAAAACTTTTTCGGGGAAGACTGCGGAGTTTCACCCTACTGGCCATCGGACGAGAGGAGAGTTTATAATGATGAAGTAGAAATTAGTGCCAGACCACCCTGGACAGGAGCTGATCAAGTTACCTTGGAACGTTGCAACAACTGCCTGACAAAACTCGGTGCAGTATCCCGTTCATCGACAGTGGCACTTACACCAGGCACTACGTTTAATCCAGCTTGGACGATGGAAGCTGTTGCTGAGAGCAGTTCTGACAATTCCTCAAATAGCACAGAGTATTTGACGCCTAAAGCAATCAAAAAGAACTTAGAAGGTTGCCAGTGTAAAGACAGACCTCCAGGGAGACCGCCAAAGCCTGCTCGTTTGGATCAAAAGAAGCCTCCAGCACCACTGCCAGTACAAGCTTGCTCTTGCACTATAAGTGACAACAGCTATTCAATAAATAACCCTAAAGTAGGCCCCTACGAAAATTATGACGTTCCTAAAACTACCCACACTGAAGTAAGTCTTGTCTTTTATTTTATATTCTAGTTTCGCAATTTAGTTGACAAAATAAAAAAATCTAAATTGAAAATTTTAAAGTAGTAGTAAGTAGTGGTTATATTAAAAAAGACGCGAAAAATATTAATCATAATTTAAAGAATCATTCAACTTTTAATCAATGGAATAACAAAAAATGTGGTTTATTACTTATTTCTAAACAATTTTTGTTACAGATTGACCCATCAGAGCATTACGACACTCCAAAAAGAATAAAACAAGCACTAGCAGATGACTTGTTCCAAGTAACAAATATTTCAGCCCCCGGATCCTTAGTGTTAAAGAAAAATTGTGGATGCATACTAAAATTCGCTTCGAAAAAGAAACCGATTGTAGTAGAATGTGACGAAAACATTCAACCCGTAGAGTGTCCCTGCCAAAAAGTGACAAACTGGGCAAATAATCTAATAAGTCTTCCGTACTGCAAAAGAACTGCTAGTGAACATGTAAACACGGAAGTACTCACCCATCAGAAGTCAGAAGAAATGGCGCTTTATGCTACAATTGACATTTCAAGAAAAACTAATAGACAAAGTGCAGCAAGTACTGACAAAGACAATATCAATGAATATAATAATGAAGAACGATTTACTAATTACCAAAATATGGAACCAAAAGACAAAGGAGAATTTGAAGGACCATACGCAAACTACGAAAATCTGGAGTTCGCTTTATCTTTGGAGTACTACGAAAATGCTAAAGGTTTGCTAAAGAAAGCTGGCGTCACACAGAATGAATTAGATGCACTCAGTGCAAACATAGACCTTGCCGTAAATTCAATGCCAAAGAAACCCAAACTTTGCACAAAATGTGGACACTCACAGAATGCTCTAAACAAAAAAGACACGAAAAATAATAGAAATGACGAATACTTGCTAATGGAACCTACAAATGAACCGAAAAATGAATTTTGTAGTAAAACATTAGGGCCTAATCCCGGATATACACCAATGTCGCCAAATCCAAATTGGTCACAAAGCTTGAAGCATCCCATGCATAAACATAGAGTAGAAATAGAGAAATCATTAAGCATACCCACGCTAACTGGTAATGAAAGCAGAATATCTGTCTTCGGAGGAGCTAACAACAATAAAGAAGCAATGCAGAAACGATCGAGTTCAGTAGACTCTGCAAGACTTCTTGAAGACTTAAAAGAATTTGATAGCAGCATAGGAAGTCACGCAACATCTTCTTCGCTAGAAACTCTAAGAAATCTAGCCATAGAAAATAGAAGAACCTCGTCACCATGTGAAAACGAAACAGAATGCTATGACTGCTGCAAGTCATCAGGATCTGAGAACAAAACTTCTGAGGAGAGTTGTTCGAAAGAAATACCGCATTTGAGGAACAAGCTTATGGAGAATGCCCAAATTAAAAGATCTTCAAGCGTTCCCTGCAAATCAGGTGGGAACAGAGATTCTTCAAGTTCTAATGATTCAGGAGTATCAAGCTGTTCTATAAAGCACGGTGGACCAGATTTCAATGAATTTGAAATGCCACTGACCTCTGGTCATTCACGGTACCACTACATGGTTCATAAGAGGATGAGAGGAAATCTATCTACCTGTGTGCACTCTTCACTGCCGAGGAAGTCAAAGTCTTCAGATCCTCTAAGAGATATGACAATGCAGTTGCACAAAGCTGCTGTACCGGCTAAGTCTTCATCAGCTGAGGCAGAAGTCCCTGTTCTGCCTCCAAAACAATTCAAAGGTATGTTTTGTTACTCTGGTATGATGAAATACGATTTAAATTATATTACTTTGCCCAAATTTCAATCTGAATTTTAGTACAGAACTTAATCAACCCCACTGCTGGACACACGCCTCTTCTCAAATTAAGAAGGTTAAGGCCTAAGTGCCCAAATATTAATCTGAGTTTGTATAACTGGATAGAATCAGAATAGATTTGATAAACCATTGTTCTATATCCTGACCTCAGGATTGTTTGCAGGTGTAATGGACACGCACAGTACGTCGAGTGGTACATCGGATATGTCTGACTACATCGAGACCCTCTCTATGACGTCATCACACTCGTCCTCTGATACTCCTATGGGAATGAGGTAAGTATAGTTAAGAGTATGTCTAGTTTGATTAATTTGTAATAAAATTATTTTTATTACCTATTTTATCAGTTTGAGAAAATATGAAAAAACAATTAAGAGAATATATTTTCTTAGGTTTTCGCAATCACTATACATTATAATAAAACAAGTTTAACCGGATTAAATCGCGTATATTATTTACATTGGTTTTCCTGATGTTTCGAGACTAGACGCTTATCATCCGTCTTCCTGCGACCACGAACGCTACAATATAATGTATAGTGATCATGAAAACCGTATTATTATTATTAAAACTGTATTATTACTCAAAATAACATTTTAAAACGATAATTGTTGTAAAACGCAAAATCACAAGCAATGAAGCCCAACAACATATTGTTAATAAATTTATCACACAGTGTAAATTGATCTGGAAACCAATCAATTTTGGCCCAGTTTCATCGTTGAAAAGCAATATGAAACCGATTAAGTATAATAAATGAAACGAGTATAAGTACCAACAATGTTAACGCATTCTGCACGTTTTGGTACAGTAGCTGTAGAGAAATTGGCTCCTTTGCTACGAGTTACGGGTTCGATTCCCACAGAGAACAAATGTTTAAGGTAAAGATAGTTGTTTCCAGGTTTGCGTTTTTTTTATGTGATTGCTTCCACGATATAGGAGAATTTGTAGTGTGGGGTCCATTATTTAAAAAAAAAACCGGTCAAGTGCAAGTAGTACTCTCGCACTAAGGTTTCTATACCATATTTTATTATTTTCGAAATTTACCATGTTAAAGGTCTTAAGTAACACAAACACAATAATTTCTTAGGTTTTCGTGATCACTACACATTATATGAACTCAACTGCCAATTAAAATAACACAATAAAACAATGGACGTCGTCTTCAAAAGGTAGTTTGTCATACGAGGGGATAATAAAACAACTTTAAACGCGAATTGTACAGTAGATTTTTTTTTAATATCCATAAAGATGCTTGCGATCTTAGTCTTCCTGCGACCACGAACGCTGCAAAGCTTTCAAAGCGTCAGGAAAACCAATTTAAATATAATATAATTATAATTGTACGCAATTTAATTCAGTTGAACTTGTTTTATTATAACACAATCATATTAAAAAATACATCCCTATGACAGACAGATGGACGGACGTGTAGGTAATAGAGTCCCGTTTGCACCCTTTGGGTAGGAAATCCTAAAAAAGAAAATGTGAAAGTAGTTTTGTTTTGCAGGCTAAGCCGACAGCCGACAAACACGCTGCGGCCGCGCTCCGGCAAGGAGTACCACAACATGGACCCCATCATCACCTCCATGTACAAGAACGGGAAGGACCTGGCCAACTACACCAACATACCGTAAACATGTGAATGAGCCCAAACATGTTTGAAAACCGAGTTTAGATTATTTTTTAGGTCTTAACCTCACTGGCAGTTTCAGCTATTAGGATTTTTTTTGGAGAATTTGTGATTACCGAATATTATTTCCATGAAGTAAAATTAAGACATAAGAACACATATAATGGCAAAATTTTGGAGGTACGAAACAAGACAGGATCTAAAAATCCCCAATTTAATGGTTACATCCCATTTTGACAACTTTATTCCTGTCTACTAAAATGTATTTTAAGTTTACAAAATCGCATGTCTTGAAAGAAGGACTACGCGGCACATATAACAAAAGTGAAGCACCTTACCGAACTATGTGTGCGTAATTTGAGAAACGAAACGCCGCGTCGATCAGCGCACTACGACGTAGGGTGTGTGCGTGAGGCACGTATACAAACAAGCCGGATCAGCTTACTTAGGGTGCTTCACTTTCGTTATATGTGGCGCGGATTCCTTATTTTTTCTCTTCGTTGTGTCTTGTATAGAATCAAAAAGTTTACGAAATAAGATGTTTACCAAATGAGATGTAGCCAAAAAATTACACGATTAACGATTCGTCAAAATTTAGCATATGTCCTTTTAAGAGATTAATATACTCATCATAACGAACAACTTTTACCATGGAACCAACCCAGAAATCACGAAAACGGAAAATGTTCGACACATCTTGTTAAGTGACATCGATGCTTCGATCAAATATATTATAGATGCCCGGTCTTGTGCAAAATCAAACCCAAAAACGTCTCCACGAACAAATGTGCTAATAATTATGTTTACGTGTAACATATTATTATGTGTAAAACAATGTAATAGCAACTTATTTAAAAGTGACATATTTTATTACAAATGCTGATATAAAACCTTTATAAAACTTTTTAACGAAAAATTGAACCGACGAAAACAGAAACTGAAAATCGAAAAATAACTAATTATGAGTCGGCGCCAAACGAACTTTTAACAAGCAAAGTGCGTGCAAGATGCAAGTGGCCGAGCGGAGAACGCATTTTTGGAAAGTAATTGTTTATGGTTGAAAATTTCACGTTGTATTTCATGTGACGTTGTTTCTATTATTTATTTAAAGTAATTTAATTATCTTCGTTGATTGGTTGTTTGGCGCCGACTCATAATTAGTTATTTTTCGCTTTTTAGTTTCTGTTTTCGTCGGTTCAATTTTTTGTTAAAAAGTTTTATTTTTAATTTTTTTGTGGTTAAAATCTAACTCCACGTCTCCATTATGTCGTAGTTTCTAGAAATATATTTATGTGTGTCAAGTTTCAACAGAATCAGTTAACAGGTAAGAATTCAGTGGGTGAACAAACACTCATCCCCTATTTTACTACCCTTAGGGGTGGATTTAGATTTTGAAATTTAAATGGGACCAACTTCGAGGTATACCCTATCTATTAAAAAAAGAATCATCAAAATCGGACCACTCTGTAAAAAGATATACGTGGTCAAACTTTAAAAAAAAATATATATATATACCAGGCCCCTCAGAAAGTATTGCGAAAAAAAGTTTTTATATATGGGAGACTGGCCAGTTATAATGTTTTTCGAAAATATGATTATTTATAAGTAAAAATAAGTAAGTTCCAATTTCAAAATTTCCCTCCACATTTTTTGCGAGTTAATTCAAAGTATTGTGTCTCACTGAAATATGGATCTGCGCCGGGAACATTTTAGAGCTATGATTTTATACGATTTCAAGTGTCGCCTGAAACCGGATGAATCGTACGATAGACTTCAAATGGCATTCATGGATGAAGGCCCTTCCAAGGCAACCGTGTATCGTTGGTATAACGAATTCAAGCGCGGTCGACCAACTTTGGGGGATGACGAAAGAAGCGGTCGCCCTTTGACGGCTGTTACCGAAGAAAACGTGCTAGCAGTGAAAAATTTAATCCAAGACAATAGGCGAATTACATATCAGGAAATTCAACACATATTGAAGATTGGATCGGGAAGCGTTCACGAGATTCTACACAGCCATCTTCGCGTGAGGAGGATAGTATCACGCTGGGTGCCGCACAACCTCACCGATGCTCAGAAGCAGGCCCGGGTGGAATGGTGCCGTGATATGCTTAACAAATTTGAAGCAGGCTCGTCTCGGCGTACGACATCGTTACAGGTGATGAGTCCTGGATTTATCAATACGACCCAGAAACCAAGCGCCAGTCGACTGTTTGGGTGTTTCAAAATGAGCCAACGCCTACCAAAGTGAAGCGATCTAGAAGCGGGGGTAAGATTTTGATCGCTAGCTTTTTTAATTTGACTGGCCACTTGGTATCAATTCCCTTACGGGATCAAAGAAGCATTAATGCCGAATGGTATACTACCAAATGTTTTCCAGAAGTTTTCTCTGTTATAAGCAACAAGCAACCAAACACAGGGCTCCGCGGGCTACTGCTCCACCACGACAATGCACCTGCGCACACCGCACTCAAAACGAGGGACTTCCTGGACAGCACGCCAGTCAAACTCCTGGGTCACCCTCCTTACAGCCTTGATCTAGCACCGTGTGACTTCTTTTTATTCCCAAAAATAAAAAATCAGCTCAAAGGGATACAATTTTCGTCGCTGGAAGATGCGCTGGCTGCGTTCGAGCAGGCTGTAAACGAGGTGTCTGCGGCGGACTGGAAAAAGTGTTTTGAAAACTGGTTTAGGCGCATGAATCTTTGTATAGAGGCTGGTGGAAAGTACTTTGAAAAGATTTGATAAAAATATATGTACGTATAGAACAATTTTTTTTAGTTTCGCAAAACTTTCTGAGTGTCCCACGTATACGCGTCGAATTGAGAACCTTTTTTTCGTCGGTTAAAAATAGTTTTTTTTTTCTACACATTTTAGCATCATTGAACGTCTAACCGCTAGCGTGGTCGTGAAGCGACTGAGAGCAAAACTTATACTTATTATGGCACAGTTTTGATGTTGCCGTTTTTCGAGCGGCGATCGTGCATCTATAGTAAATTTGATCGAAGCATCAATGCATTTATATGGTCCAATATTAAGTTGTTCGTTATGATAATTACATTCACGCATTGAAAGGACTTATGTATATTGTCAAAAAAAAAAACAATGCAGAAATAGCCAGGGTGGTTGAGATTTTAGTCATGTTTTTAGCCACAATCTAGCATACTGTTTTGATAATGTTATTTAGATATTTGTTACCTAACTTAGAAATACTTTTAACATAACAGTGCTCAAGTTATTATTATTAACTTTTTGTTATCCCTAACGTATTATTTATCTACGCATATAAGACTGAATGTTTAAATTATCACTTAATTTATTTAAAAACGAAATCTAATCTAGTCATCATCCGAAAATAATAATATTAAATGTAAAAATAAGTGTTTGCGTTTAGCGTTAATGGAATAATGTAAAAAATTTGGATAATTTTTATTAAACAACGATTAATTTTTAAACAATTTATAGTCACTAGTTCATAATGCGCATTTTATACGAAGTTTTACTCATATAGTAGTTTCATTTGTGTTGTGATACGTCAAACAAAACATTTTAAATAAATTCCTCTTTGAACAAATAGTTTGATTGATGTTAAAAAGTATACAAAATACGAAATTATTTTGTGTATAGTGCAAACCCCAAAAATTTCCATTAGAACTGAGTTTTTTTCTTAATCATAAAAAAACATGCTTTTAAAGTTAATTTAAGTACATCTGTAAGTAGCGGAAAAAGTGAAGAATGTCGTACACTACCTGATGCACGGAAACTCATCGAGCTGGAAGGAAGGAAATTTTCCGAGCCTTAAAAATCTATTCACGACCCGCAGAAGTACTGAATTTAACCATGATAACCAAATTGAGGAGGAGGGTTATGTCCATCAGTGGGCGTCTTTCGGCTGAAATGGTGATGATGATGATGATGATGAACCAAATTGAGTTCATTTTCAGTTTTAGTTTACATTCAATATGGTATAAAAGCTATGCCAATCGATTCTCCCCTTTCAGCTTTACACTAAGTATACTAATAACCTCCTCCTTTTTTTGAAGTCGGTTAAAAATAACGTTAATCATACCCAACAAAACTCCTTAAACAAAAACGAACATTATACCTAACAGTAGTAAACTACTAACTACCACTACTGTTAGTAGTAATATTAAAAACTATGACTACAATAAAGTCTTTCAGAACGATCGTGCCAACGATCCAATGTTTGGAGCTACGCTTTCGTAGCACGCTACGAATTGCGTAGAACGAATCGTAGCACGTTTACTACAATCTACTACGACTTTACAAATGTTTTTACGTATCACAATACAAACAAAATTGACCTTGTAAATTTGATATAATCCTACTGATACGTTCGTTGCAGCAATAAGTATAAAGTTCCCAGAGAGTAGTGTTATCGTCGACTAAGATGTGACTTGTTCTATTGTAAGGGTCGTGTTAAGATTATCTGGCCATGAAACAAGCTTTTATGTGTGCTTGCTATGTGATCGGACTATCAGAAAACAAGAGAAAATATATATATTTAGCTGTTGTCATGGCTGTATGTATGTGTGTGTTTTATTAAACTGAAATTAGGTGCATTAATTAATAAAAAAATAAAAATGTTTCTTTTTTTTTTGTTTCCGGTCACACAACAAGGTCTAGGCATGGGACTCTGCGTGCAATACCATGGATGGCGTATTTACGATATACCTATGTATCTGTAGTATTTTCGCTAGCTCATATACTACCCACTTACAGGCTGTATATCATCCTCGATCTAAATGTATACCTTATACATATGAATAAACATCATAGTAATTTGTACACGAGTGTTTTATTTTTACAATTTATTTTGCGGAAAGTTACGGTGCAAGGAACAGGTAAATATTACGATAGTTTAGGAATTAAAAGTAAGTATTTAGCAATATCTGCCTTTGTACCCATAATTAAGGAGCGTCTTTACAAAAACTATTATATCCTAATACCCATAAGGTGCAAATTAACATGGTTAGCTGTACAAAAGGTAACAAATTTAACCTTATGGTCATGGAATTGTAACTGTTTTTGGAAAGACTCTCCTCAATTAATCGGATTGCCAACGCTATGGAGTGAGCTACGCTTGGAGTTTCGTTGAAGGATAAAATCTGTAACAAGATTATCCGGAGAAGAACCGGAGTGCCTGACATAGCTTGTAGGATTAGTAAGCTGAAGTGGCAGTGGGCTGGCCATGTCTTTCGAAAGACCGATGGCTGTTGGAGCAGACGAGTCCTTGAGTGGAGACCGCGAATCGGCAAACGCAGCGTAGGGCACTTCCCAGTCAGGTGGACCCACTACCTGGAGAAGGTAGCTGGGGAGGACTGGATGCGAAAGGCAGAGGACCGAGTGTTGTGGCGCAACTTAAGAGAGGCGTATGTCCAGTAGTGGACTGCGATAGACTGAGTTGATGATTAAAACAATCTACATTTACAACTAACAACAGTCCTGTGGAATATTGCCATATTTTCCCGTGAAATGGGCTTGATGCTAGCTCTTGATATAGTCTTTTGATCATCAACTAGGAATTATAATTGTAACTAGGAATCCTATTTTAAATTCCAAACTACTATTTTACGTGACTTCAAATGGCAATAAAAATAAGAATGAAATCTTATGAACAAAGTGGTTTAACTGTATTATTTAACTGTATTATTCTATCTCATCAATCACGTCTTTTCAAACGAACAACAAATGTTATTTGCCCAAAAATGGCCTACATCAAATTCAAATCGTAATTATTGTCCGCTGTTTCCAAATTAAATAAATAAATAAATAAATATTTATTTTTTATTTATTTATTTATGCTGTTTCCAAATTGCTTCAAATTCCCAAATTGCGACTTCGACTCCCTGCCAAAAGAGTTACCATACACACTGATTGCACACAAAGACTTTTTTGTAACTTGCTAGCTAGACTAAGGCGGTCCATAGTCGGCCGACAATCGCTTGTGTATGCAGCGCGCCCCTGAAGCGCATACATTAGCGAGTTACACGTGACGTTGCGATCCGATGCCGGTTGCTGTATTACGTGGGTCGAGAGTGTGGAGATGGCCTATTAGCAAGCTGACAGAGACGGGTTTTTCTTCTCGTTTGTTGTTTGTAGTTGTAGTTTTTTTTACGTTGGATAGGAAGTTTTTATGCTCTGTCCACCAGATGTCAGATTTTACATTTATCGATTAACCACATGCCTAAAATTCTTTTCAAGTTGACGTGGCCTTATAAAAAGGTAATTACAATACAACGTATTTCTTTGTATGAGATATATAATTTGCTAGACACTAGTGCAGTCAACCGCATAACGCGGAACTGGCTTAGTACGTAAATTTAATACAAGACAGGCTCAGCTTACAGCGGTTTAATTAACATCGAAATGTGCTTGACTATACAAAGTTTTTTAGTAAAAATATTTATGCATTCAAGCTTAGGTGGCAGCTTAGCGACTTAAGAGGCATTGGGCGGGGCACATTATTCGCAGAACGGATGGCAGATGGGGCCGTAAAGTTCTGGAGTGGTGACCGCGAACTGGAAGGCGCAGCGTGGGTAGGCCCCCCCAAGGTGGACCGACAACCTGGTGAAAGTCGCGGGAATCCACTGGATGCGGAAAGTGCAGGATCAGTCTTTATGGCGATACTTGGGGGAGGCCTATGTCCAGCAGTGGACGTCTTTTGGCTGAAATAATGATGATGATGATGATGAGTCAAGCTTACTTTAAGCATATATTTCGACGACATGTAATTTTCGTAGAAGTAAATGCAGTTATAGGATATGTTTTATGAGACATTATGTTTATGTATTAATATCTCAGAAAACCATAAATAATACAATATTTTAACAGTTACATTGTTTCTTTTTATCAACCATAAACATCGAAAATCACAATCTTGAATAACATAAAACATGAAAGTTTAAAAGCGAAATATAAACAGAAATACTGTCTAGCGTTCAAACAACAGAAATCGTCAAAGAAATAAATTTGATTAAAGAATGAATGCCATAAGCCATAAAGTGGGAAGAAATAAAATAAATAAAAGCTTAAGTACCTATGTATGGAATGAACAAAGACATAAATGTGAATATGGGGGATGCTTGGGTTAACTACTTTGAATCTCATCGTTTGTGTGGTAATAAGCGAGACTGCGGAGCTACTAGCTACACTTTTCTTGATTTTGGCTTAGTATTTTGATTTTGGCTGTGTACAATGTCCCAAATATTTATTATTTTGTTTTCAAAATGTAAACTATTTTTCGCTTGTAGGATTTTCGGTTATTCTTTAACTAACACTGTATTTATTTGTCACTAAAGTACACTGTTTTAAGGTTTCTTCATCTTTTAATAATATTATACATTCCACTATCAATTTGTTAACAAGAGTTTAACGTAGGATATAAGCCCACTTCCTTCTAATTTGCAACAATATACATGTGAAATGCCCACAGAAATAGAATGGTTGTAATCACAATTTTACTTGCGATTCATGCGTGGCAACTTTCGAACAAACTACGCCTCCCATACTGCCGTCATTAATTTAAAAAAAATACTGCAATCAAATGTACTTAACAGATATAAATTGTGGAAAGAAAAAATCGCTCACGAGCAGGATTCGAACCTGCGACTCCTGGCTCAGTACGCCAGTGCTTTAGCTACTAAGCTACCGTGAACACTGCTCGTGGTATCGAAATTATTCTCCACTATACGTCTTTGGGTGACGTCAGCGATATCTTATTAAGAAACAACTTAACAGCTTTTGTTTCTGCAGTTAGAAACAGCACAATAAGGTATTTTTGCGGGTTTTTGTTAAGTTATTTACAGAAACAAGTCATAAGGCGTACTGAGAATGGCTTTGAAATGCCCTGCACTATGGTGCAGTGTGTTGGCACGCGCGCCCTGCCCACTTGGCCATTCTATCTATTTCTGTGGACGTGCTGGTGACGCGACGTTGACTGACACTCGCTGGTCATGTTGTGACTGACGTGTGGGATGTCCTAAGACTTCTACTAAACTATATTTTGTGACGAGATCACGTTACTGATCGATGACTTGACGGTGACGTGACTGTGGTGCCATTAGACAATGATCCAACATTAATTCTAATTATTTGTGACCAGCAACTTTTAACCGTTAAAATGTCAAGAAATAAGAAAATAATTTCGTACCAAGTTCCATTAAAATAGCTGCGGCAAATACCGACTATCCGAAAAAAGTTAGCAGAGACAAACATTCCAGAAAAAAAACAATATCAAATTCCATCAATTTCGGGACGAAATGAACTCTCTCTGCGGGTAGTAGAAAAATTGTTCGTCAAAAAATCGTTCACAAATTGTGCGCGCGAACTTTTGCCGGGTTTTTGGATGTATTATTTTTTTAATAATTTCCTCGGCGCTCGTATTTACATAGCATTAACATCACAATACAGTGCTTTATTGTGCTTGGCCGCTCCGCTGTAAAACAATGCTCAGGTTCCTGAAACAAAACACGATGATAAATATGTTATTTTTGCATTCTCAAGTGTTTGTGTTTTGTGAATACTAGTTAAAACTTTTAGTTTGTTGAGCAATTTAAGCAATATGCATAAAATTTACATGACTATGTGCAAGTCTTAAGGCATTACCTGGTGTTTATGAGACGCATGGCCAGTTATACCAGTGTAAGGCTAATACTGCAATTATCAGGCATGATAAGCAAACATCATAATTTATTAACATTTCATTGGATTGTACTGTCCAACAGTCAATACTTATGAACAATAATGGACATGAGCGTCCTTATAGACTGCTTTATTGTACGGTCGTGAAGGCTAGTTGTCGTAGACTACGCCTGCCAAACCAATTGGTGATGGCAGTATGTTTTTATTATCTTTGAAAAAATACTTGCCTAGATACCGCGCCGCGCTGTGATTACATTTGCAATAACAAGCCAGAATCGTGCTGGCAGTGGTACCATCTTAGCCGCTAAAGGCTCCAGCATACCAAACGCATTTCAATAGTGGCACGGGGCGTGAAAACACGGCACACTAGGCAAGCAAGCTGTTTCGAAGCGCTTTGACGATAGGCCCGCGTTAGCACTGCTTTCAGTGTGACATATTGTGTCATTTGTAAAACAATAAAACTGCCTCGTAACCGCTTCAATGCCACACTGATGTACTGCCCTGCCCCGCTCCGTTGTGACGAGTAAAGTAAGGCAGCCAAACAACAATGCAACTGCGCTGCTATTACCCTGCGCATGTCACGCACCACGCTGCCTGTTTTGTCAGGACTGGAACGGCGCAAGCCCGCGCTCATGTTTGATATGTCGTGCTTTATTATCGTTCCTTTCTGTGACACTGACGAAACATTCACATAAAAACATGTTGGAATGTCAGTTTTCTGTCAATGTATCGAATCGCGTTCGCATTATCACACAACTTGTTGAAACGAAACTTGTTTGACATTTCATAGTCTATTGACTTGTTTCACAATCAATTTCGATACACTTCAAAGTATCTGCTTTCGGCCATAAATTTTTACCGACCTCATTGGAAAACACAAAAAACTAGATTTATACCAGTTATGAGACATGATTAAGCATCAGTGCGAACGTCAGTCGTGACACATCTACAGACAAACATGTCAATGTATAAGTTTTTAGTCAGTGCAAACACAGCCAACAACAAATCTTGAAATCTGTCAAAGAATTTACCCAGTTTTCTGCAGTGCGAACGTAACAATCAACAAAACAAGTTGTGACATTAGTTTCATATGACAAGTTTCGAGACATTACATGTTAAATGTTTTTTGGTGCAAACCCACAGTTATACGTGGGACACTCAGAAAGTTTTGCGAAACTAAAAAAAAATGTTCTATACGTACATATATTTTTATCAAATCTTTTCAAAGTACTTTCCACCAGCCTCTATACAAAGATTCATGCGCCTAAACCAGTTTTCAAAACACTTTTTCCAGTCCGCCGCAGACACCTCGTTTACAGCCTGCTCGAACGCAGCCAGCGCATCTTCCGGCGACGAAAATTGTATCCCTTTGAGCTGATTTTTTATTTTTGGGAATAAAAAGAAGTCACACGGTGCTAGATCAGGGCTGTAAGGAGGGTGACCCAGGAATTTGACTGGCGTGCTGTCCAGGAAGTCCCTCGTTTTGAGTGCGGTGTGCGCAGGTGCATTGTCGTGGTGGAGCAGTAGCCCGCGGAGCCCTGTGTTTGGTCGCTTGTTGCTTATAACAGAGAAAACTTCTGGCAAACATTTGGTAGTATACCATTCGGCATTAATGCTTCTTTGATCCCGTAAGGGAATTGATACCAAGTGGCCAGTCAAATTAAAAAAGCTAGCGATCAAAATCTTACCCCCGCTTCTAGATCGCTTCACTTTAGTAGGCGTTGGCTCATTTTGAAACACCCAAACAGTCGACTGGCGCTTGGTTTCTGGGTCGTATTGATAAATCCAGGACTCATCACCTGTAACGATGTCGTAAACACGCCGAGACGAGCCTGCTTCAAATTTGTTAAGCATATCACGGCACCATTCCACCCGGGCCTGCTTCTGAGCATCGGTGAGGTTGTGCGGCACCCAGCGTGATACTATCCTCCTCACGCGAAGATGGCTGTGTAGAATCTCGTGAACGCTTCCCGATCCAATCTTCAATATATGTTGAATCTCCTGATATGTAATTCGCCTATTGTCTTGGATTAAATTTTTCACTGCTAGCACGTTTTCTTCGGTAACAGCCGTCAAAGGGCGACCGCTTCTTTCGTCATCCCCCAAAGTTGGTCGACCGCGCTTGAATTCGTTATACCAACGATACACGGTTGCCTTGGAAGGGCCTTCATCCATGAATGCCATTTGAAGTCTATCGTACGATTCATCCGGTTTCAGGCGACACTTGAAATCGTATAAAATCATAGCTCTAAAATGTTCCCGGCGCAGATCCATATTTCAGTGAGACACAATACTTTGAATTAACTCGCAAAAAATGTGGAGGGAAATTTTGAAATTGGAACTTACTTATTTTTACTTATAAATAATCATATTTTCGAAAAACATTATAACTGGCCAGTCTCCCATATATAAAAACTTTTTTTCGCAATACTTTCTGAGGGGCCTGGTATTACAACATATGCAACACAACATATATATCTAGTCCCAAACTAAGCAGAGCTTGTACTATGATTCGACAACGTGAGGTCTAGTGGTTCGAGGGTCAGACTGCTGATCACGAGGGTTCGATTCCCACACGACAACAATATTTGTGTGATGCATAAGTGTTTGTGTTGGTCTGGGTGTTTCTTATGTATTATAAGTATGTATTTACAAAAAAAAAAAAATGTATTCGATCCATTGTCTAGTACCCATAACACAAGCTCTGCTTAGTTTGGGACTAGATGGTGCTGTGGAAAAATGTCCCAAAAAATTACTATGGATATTTATATGGACAATGGATATAATACGTATATACTTTTTTGTTTTTTTTTGGGATTCGAACCTACAACCTCGTGATCAGTAGTCCAACACTCGAACCACTAGACCACAGACGTTGTTAGTAATCAATAAAAGTATCAGTAATAGTATTATTGCAATTGAATGCTGCTGACTGCTTTTGGCATAATCACATTCACCTTTACTGTAGTCATAGGGAGTTAAGGAGTGCCTAATATTATGTCTTTAACCACAAAGTAACATATTTTGCTTACCCCTAACAAAGTCGTGTAAGGGATATAGGTTATTAGTAGCTCGTAAACAACGTGCAAGCAATATAACCCTATTTGAGTGCCATAGTGATAATATAAGGGGGAAGTAATGATTCTGAGTCTAATTTATACAAGCGTATTTTATAACCTGTAATCATTACACATTGCTGGGTTTAACGTACAATAAAATCTCGACACTGAAACCCATCACATTATAGCAGTCCATAAAATGTTTACTGTAAATCATAAACATGCTTCAACGATAATTCTTAACCATAAAGCCAGGAACAAATTTTCGGATGAGTCTTACAGTCGCGACCGACGGTAGCAACTAATGCTGTATAAATGGTCAATGAAGTTACACCTACATGTGCAAACTATCAGCTATAAGTCGCGGACGTGACATTGAACAGTCGAACGTCCGAAGAATATCTGGCTAACCGATGTTTCGGACGCCTCGGTCGCGTGAGCACAGTGTTCGGTCGCGTCCGAGGGTCTGTCAGTCACCAATGACGAGCTTTGACATTATGCTGTCTGTTTTTCGCGGTATTTTTGCTTTATTTTGTTGTTTAATTCAACTGTACATAAAGTTATTAAATAACCAGTAGGTACTCTATAATTTTCTTTTTGGCAGACAACATTTCGTGCTACCAATTCAAATAATTCTTATTCGTTAGACTTCATAATGCGCTGGAAGAATTCCGTGTAATGATGGTGAAACGTTCGAGTGACTCGACTGAATATGACGTCTGGTCTGACACGATTGTGCAAACTATTAAAACATCTGATAGTTTGTTTCGGGCTTAACAGTCATTATACTTGAAGCGGGATGGCTGTATTGACACTATTTTCTCCCACTGCCCAGTAAAGGAGAATTTCATTTGTAGCCAAAACCGTGTCAGTCATGATTGAAACAAAATCAATTCAATCAAATTATAATATATTTCCTGAAACTTATGGTTTATGAGCAAAATAAATTATTATGATCATGTGGCATTTGGAACGAAATATAATTACATAATGGACATCCGAAACAAACGTTTGCTAATTTCATATTTGCCCATAACATAACGCGGGAAGCAAATAAAACAACAGTGTAAATTAATTAGGGATGTGCAAACACGCAAGCGATCCCGGGACGAGCTCGGGAAAGGCGGGATGGACAGATTGCTGTATTGATGCGACGAGCTTTACTTTTGCATCGTTTAGAAGTGACAACGTTGAATGGAACGGGAATTTGCTGGGATAAATTATACTGTCATTGTTTACTTTAACGTATACACTAGGTGGGCGAGCTTGAAGACTTAAGGTAGTAAGGTAGACTTTGAGCACGTCCAATGCTGGCATCTCCTCACCAAAGTCCTTGATAACTACGCATGAGCAGCCGATAATCTTCCTGGCCTTGCCGTCCTTGTCGATCTTGCAGAGACCCGCTCATTCACCAAGCTTCTTGTTGTTGTCCACCTTCACAAGTGGGATCTGGTGCTCATTGCAGAGAGCCGACAAGCTTTTTGTATGCAGCCTCATCACAGTTCTCAGCCAATACGCACAAGACTGCTTGCCTCTTGTCAAGAGCCTTGGCGGCCTCGTGGAGTCCATGGACTAGTCCATCGTGGATGAGAGCAGTCTCCAGCAACTTTTTTTTATTTTTTTATAATATAGGATGGCTAAACGATTGCCCATAACAACTGCAATACCACCTAGACAGTTGCCTAAATGGTATCGCAGTTAGATCGCTAAACTGAGACATGAAGATGGAAAGTCATATGTTGTGTGTCAAATCATGTGATTGTAATTTCACCGGCACCCGTACCCTTCACACCAATGCAAGCATCACTATCTTGCGAGTTCACTCATGAATTAAAGACAAAGATTATTATTTTTACTCTAATAGTTTTTCAGTAAATATTACGATGGGGTCGTAAAGTTCTGGAGTGGCGACCACGTACTGGAAGGCGCAGCGTAGGTAGGCCCCCACAAGGTGGACCGACGACCTCGTGAAGGTCGCGAGAATCCGCTGGAAACGGAAAGCGCAGGACCGGTGGCTGTGGTGATGTGCAGCAGTGGACGTCTTTCGGTTGAAATTTTGATGATAATGATGATGATGACAAATATAAAATGTGACCAAACTAAATCAAAATTACCAATTTTTCATTCAATGTTACTACTAAAGCATAAGTATTAGCAGCACATTAATATGCTACTGCTGGGCATGGGCCTATTCACAGATTGAGAATGCAGGTTGGCGGACTGCACACATCATTGAGAACACTGTATGAAGCACTCTCCAGTGTGCAGGCTACGTCACGATGTTTTCCATCACCGTTAAAGCAAGTAATAACCAAAGACTCTTTGAAAGTTCCTTTTACTCCGTGGCAATGGTGTCGATTCCCTTATTTACAAACTAAACTTATTTTAAACTATCGCTCGCTTTTACTAATAGTAGACACAAGAAAGGGATGGCTACAATTTGAGCGCTGTCAAATTAGTTACGTGTTACACTTCTTCGTACTTTTAGTCGGCACGTTCCGAGATCACGACTAAATTTGAATGGCAACTAATTTGACAGTAGTAAAATTGTTGCCATCCCATTCTTGTATCTACTATTAGTAAAAGAGAGCGATAGCTTAAAATAACTATACCAATAACTCACATCCCTAAAGGCGCTTGTACATGGTACATGTAACTGGAGCATGTAACTGGTGCGGGATACATGCGCGAGCTAATGCGGTACATTCATGAGGCACTGGACCTGCGCATTTATTAACATGGTCGTTTACACTATCATCACAGAATATCTAATAGTACTAACGTACAGAATGGCCACTCACCGCCCCCCGCCAATTTAAGATTCCTCGCCTGCGCCCCGCACGCACCTGCAGTCTGACGGCAATTGGGCTGCAATATTGCAATGGATGTCAATCGCCTGTCGCTATACAAGCACGCCATCTCTGAGAACTACTGAGAAGTGCTTGGAACCCAGACGGCATTACGAGCGGCGAGCATCCCTAACCTACACGTGTGTGTGCGTTCGGATACATACGTAATCTTGTGTATGTAGGCGGTGCTAGCATTTATATTGTATTGAGTGTCCGAGGTGTGCTATCATATTACCTGCGTAAGTACCTCAACATGCGCATGTTAACCGCGCCGTGTACAAGCACTATTACTATTAGTTTCAACCACAGAGATAGATAGATACAATGGAAAAGTCGACAGGGCACGCGTGCAAACATTCTGCACCTAGTGCAGGGCATTTCAAAGCCCTTCTCAGTACGCCTTATAACTTGTTTCTGTATATACTGTAACAAAACCCGCAAAAATGCCTTATTGTGCTGTTTCAAACTGCAGAAACAAAAGCAGTCAAGTACATTTGATAAAAGTTAATTTAAAAAAATAATGACTTCAATACGGGAAGCGTAGTTTGTTCGAAAGTTGCCACGCATTAGTCGCAAGTAAAATTGTGATTAAAACCATTCTATCTATCTATTTCTGTGGTTTCAACAATATTAATAACGTTTAAACTATTTAAAAGTTATGACATGTACCTGTATACGTATTTCTTAGGCACTGTTGGCAGTGTTTACTAGTTTGCCAGGTGAAACACCTTGTTCTTGTAACAACAGTGCTAGTGAAGCGACGTGGTATGGGGAGCAGCTCTGAAATTGAACAACATACATGACCCAGTTTACATTGTTATGGTACAGCATCCAACGTGTACCCCTTTATAGGTCCGGAGAGTTGTTTTGAAGTATCTATACATATACATTTTTGTCGAACCTAGAAGCAAATGTTTTTTTGGTAGCTCATAGTTAAATCAGGTGTTATGCAAAACCAAAGGAAGAGCCAATAGAAACAGACACTGTTATTTTGCACATGTAAATTTATTACACCAAATTAAAAGTAAATAAGTAATAATTATTTATTTATTTATTATTATTTATTGTTTTTTTTTACACTAGGCAGAATCTTGTATCTGTCACTTGTGATTTTTTTGTATATTTTTGTTGGAGGTTCTCAATAATATAAATAAATAAATTATTTGCATAGGTAATTTAATCTTTCTGCTAGTACAAGAAATATTCAAAACATAATTTATTATTAAATAATATTTGATTTTTTTATTTTTCGGAAAACTTACATCTAGGCAAGTATTTATAGTTAACCTCTTATGTCTCGCGTGGATCCGCGTCAAAGATTGATACGATTAATAATATTATTGATTGCTTAAAGTCGGCGATTACGCATAGTATAATGGCGTATCGTGAGTCATCATCATCATCATCATTTCAGCCGAAAAACATCCATTGCTGGACATAGGCCTCCCCCAAACATCGCCACAATGACCAGTCCTGTGCGTCCCGCATCCATCGGATTTCCGCGACCTTCACCAGGTCGTCGGTCCCTCTTGAGTTGAGTTGGCGTAAAATTGAAACTGTATGAAAAATCTGAAAATTGCGTAACGCTAGTACACTATCGGTGGTTTACTCTGAGCGAGCGTTACGTTTGGTGTGAGCCCTCCCTTAATCTCAAACAATGAAATTATCAGGAGTTCAAGTAGCAGATAAATAAATAAATATTTTGGGACATTTAACACAGCACCATCTAGTCTCAAACTAAGCAGAGCTTGTAATATGGGTACTAGACAATGGATATAATACTTATATAATTTTCTTTTGTAAATTCATACTTATAATACATAAGAAACACCCAGACCAACACAAACACTTATGTTCATCACACAAATATTTGTGTTATGTGGGAATCGAACCTACGACCTCGTGATCATAAGTGATAAGGTTTACAATCTCCATTCCCTCCCAGGTTAACGTTCACCACCTAAGTGGTTACTCCAAGTAGTGGTAGGAGTGAAAACAGTTTATCAACGGGATCCCGGGCCGAGCACGGGAAAGGCGGTCCGGACAAATTTGTGCAGCGGCGCAGCGCAGTTTACATGTGTACGGTTGAAGCCCAGTCGATGACGTGGGGTACATGTCACTGACCTAATTCTAGCGGCTATATTAGATACTGTGTGACGTCTTTTGATTGGGCTTTAGAGGCTTATGGTACAATTTGCGATTATTGACGTTTGTGTTGGCATTATGCCATGTTGCACATATTATACTATATATACTAAAAAAATATTACATGTATATTATATAATATAACATTACAGTACAGTACAATATAGATTTTTTATCTTTATTTTTTCTGACTGAAAATTGTATAAAATTACTTAGAAATGTTTTTTTTTTAAATAAATTATTAAAATAATATACGCTATGTAATTCAGTTAACCTCGTTTTATTATTATAATGTGTAGTGATCATGAAAACCTAAGACATTATTATCTCTTTAAATCTTTAAAAAGGCTTGAAATTTGAACAGCCGTCTGACTGTGAAAAGTTAAAGGCCTCTTAAAGGGTATAACACCTGGCAACAATTAAATATAATTCAAAATCACATTTACAGAATTTGTTTAATTTCGTTAGGGAGTTAACCATTCACACCCTTAACCACGCCAATTAACTAACTAAAAAAAAAACACAAACTATTCCTCAAACTAAAACATAAAACAAAACATTGTACAACTTGAACAAAACTGGAACACAACTCCAAACTTGAACAAAGACAAGTTATTTATATGGCAGTCCATTCAGAGAAATTATCGCATAATCAATAGGGGCGCCTAATGGCAGCCATCTCCGGCCATTGAGAGCAGCTCCGCTAACTAAGCCATTTAGAACGGCCACTATTCAGTCCGCGGCTGAATAGTTGCACGATTTGTTAACTAAATCACTGCTAAGTTCAAGATTAGTGGGCCAGGTGCTTGTAAGCGTCGATTTATTTAATTAGCTGCGGATTTAGTGGTGGTGTTTTAAAGTCTTATGGAAATGGAAAGTGAGTTTATTCAAGCTTTTATTCAGAGTTGTTTACGGATTAGGTTTATAAGCGTTGCTTTGAAGTATTGTGTAGAGCACACCATCCTAACAGTCAATAATAATTTAGGAACAATAATAGTATGGTAAACTTGGGAGAGGCCGATGTCGAGCAGTGGACTGCGATAGGCTGAGTTGATAGAAACTGGCAGACTTCGGTGCCTACAGAGAATGAACAAGCATTTACCAACACACCTACTAACTTGACTAAATCACTCGACTTAACACTCGCACTCCACTCTAATCTATTCGTCTCTTGCACGAAACTTGATTCTCACAACTTATTAATACGAAATGAAAAATAGACGCTGCCTATTTCAAACCCAACGTTCAGACCAGGTTACACTGGTCGTGGTCATGAGCAGACCAATTTACATGCAATTATAATGCAATGCAAAACTTTATAAGACTTATATTGATTCATTCACTCAACATAACTGTCGCATCGAATGCTCTCGGATCTCTACCCCGTTTTTATGTAGGAATAACTTATAATATAACTTTGACAACGTCTGTGGTCTAGTGGTTCGAGTGTCGTACTGATCACGAGGTCGTGGGTTCGGTTCCCACACGACACAAATATTTGTGTGATGAACAAAAGTGTTTGTGTTGGTAGACCACATACAATACATAAGAAACTTATAATACCCAGAGGTGTTTTTTATGTATTATAAATATGTATTCACAAAAAAAAAGTATATAAGTATCATATCCATTGTCTAGTACCCATTGTACAAGCTCTGCTTAGTTTGGGACTAAGATGGTGCGGTGTAAAAAATGACCCAAAAATATTTATTTATTTAATACACAGAATAATTATTAAGTTTCCAATTTTTTTTACATGCGTTACTTTTCGATGCCATAGAAGGCTTTTTGTGCCAAAACTACTGCAACCAATTCCAATAAAACCCTCCACAGTAAATGTTAACAACTCCAGGTTAGCTGTCATTAATCAGGTCAGTTTAGAACCCGAAGTTAACTCGTAAAAAATTCCTCGAATACATAAAATAAAAGTCGATCGCGTCAAAGGGTTTTAAGGAGCGAAGTGAAAAACTTTTAATTGCCTTCCATTTAAATGGGCTATAAAGGGTTGAAATTTTTTACCGCAAAGCCTTGTGTAAATACCGTGCGGCAAAATTTCCGGTAAAAGAACGTCTTGGGTCAATGATTAAGAAACTGGATTATGTTTGAGCGGTCAACGTTTTGTGGAAATGGCAATTTTAAGGGTTCGTTTTAATTTCTGTTTCTGATGATTTTTGATGATTTGGTGAAAAAAAGTGGTTAATTATTTTCATTTTCGTTTGTTTTTCTCTTAATAAGAAGTAAATCTACCGTCGGTCTTCACGTTTATTAAATAACTTGATATAATAAATTATGCTTGAGCAATTTATGCATAAAATATTTTTAACTAAAACAATGGTGATCAGTAGCCCTAGCACGTACCATTTTGACGTATGGAAATGAAAGTATAGGTGAATTTTGGATCTGAAATACTCATTTGATACATAATATTCTTCTAACTTGGAGCTTTTACTGTGGGTTTGCACCAAAAAACATTTAACATGTAATGTCTCGAAACTTGTCATATGAAACTAATGTCACAACTTGTTTTGTTGATTGTTACGTTCGCACTGCAGAAAACTGGGTAAATTCTTTGACAGATTTCAAGATTTGTTGTTGGCTGTGTTTGCACTGACTAAAAACTTATACATTGACATGTTTGTCAATAGATTTGTCACGGCTGACGTTCGCACTGATGCTTAATCATGTCTCATAACTGGTATAAATCTCGTTTTTTGTGTTATCCGATGAGGTCGGTAAACATGTATGGCCGAAAGCAGATACTTTGAAGTGTATCGAAATTAATTGTGAAACATGTCAATAGACTATGAAATGTCAAACAAGTTTCGTTTCAATAAGTTGTGTGATAATGCGAACGCGATTCGATACATTGACAGAAAACTGACTTTTCAACATGTTTTTATGTGTATGTTTCGTCAGTGCAAACTCACAGTTAACTATATCTCTGTATGATACAAAGTGCTCATTATGCATTAAATTAAATCAAAATGTAATAGAACTATTGTATTTTTTCGATACGTCAAAATTGTTCGTGCTAGGGCTACAGACAATAAATTTATTGCACCTGACATTTATTAAAAACAGTGTTGCCAAGATATCATAAAATTCTACTAAAATATTTTGTTATTAGGATAATATTTATAAAATTCACAGACTTTGATAAATCGTCCTGATATGTAAAGATCACACGCCTCTAAGCACAAAACGTCTTTCAACGACGTCTGTGGTCTGCTGGTTCGAGTGTGGGACTGCTGATCGTGGACGTGGGTTCGATTCCTACAAGACACAAATTTTTATGTGATGTACTTAGGTGTTTGTGTTGGATTGGGTGTTTTTTTATGTATTATAAGTATGTTTTTACGAAAAAAAAAGTATATAAGTATTATATATCCATTGCCTAGTACCCATAGTACAAGCTCTGCTTAGTTTGGGATCTGTGTAAAAATGTGGCAATATATTTATTTATTATTTAAAAGACTAATGCTACTTCACTTGTGCCTTCATTTGGCATTCATGTACTTATATTCTCTCGGTTGACAAAATCCATCAATTTGTGTAGCGAACAATATTGTTCCGGCCAGACATACCGACAGAATGATTGTGGTTTGAATCCTGACCCGGCAAATTGTTTTGGTTAGCAATAGGATAATCAAACCAACTGTGACTGAGTTCAAGTGTTGGCAAATAGTTTATCGATTTGGCCACAATAGTAGCCGATGTGTTTTCTTTCATCTCTTTAGTTACCTTTTTTACTAGCCTATAGATATGTGGTTGATAGATATTTCCCACAATAATTACGTAGTAGTTAGAAGGTCTTATCTCACGTTCGTATGTCCCTTTTAACTGTTTTTTTTCCATTTAACATAACATTACATAACATAAAATAACAACATCACACCTGTATTTCCCCGAAGGGATAGGCAGAGGTGTAATAGTTCACCCACATTTCGCCAGTTATGTTAAAAGTCCCATGTAATAGGGGGCGAGCCTATTGGCATTAACCGGTTACAAATCCAGACTCCGGGCTGCTACTGAGAATTTCCTAATGAAAAAACCCAATGACACTTAGCCCGACCCGGGAATCGAACTCAGGACCCCACGCTCAGCAGTCGCGCTTGCAACCACTAGACCAATGAGGCAGTCATATTTAGTATTTTCCATTTAAATGCTTTGATATTGTCACTCAGAAAGTGTTTTACTGTACATCTTAAAAAGTTGTAATGGAAACCCAAAATAATTTTTCGCAAGCTGGAAAATTGAGAATTTCAAGATGGATATAAATACAAATTGAGGTAATTTTGTAAGTCACTCACAATGAAAATAGCTTTCATTTTGACATTAGAACAATATTCATTGCCTGGTGTGTCGTTACCGATAAGACGGATTATCAAAATATACAAAGTAATGAGCATTGCACCACCCTATATCTTCTCATGGGTGTCGTGTGTGTGTGTAGGCGACTAAAGGACTCACCAGAGGATGGGTAGCAGCGTTCTCTGAATATTTAACCAACCAACTACGATCACCAACCCGCCTGCCAAGCGTGGCAATTATGGCATTTTCCACCTACTTGGGGGAGGCCTATGTTCAGCAGTGGACGTCTTTCGGCTAAAATGATGATAATGATGATGACGAATAAACATTGAAATCAACATGATCGCGATCGCGAGTGAGTTACACAATTCGGCAGTGTTTCATTTCCTATCCCATTGTTTTCCATTTTGAACACATAAAGGTGAAACTGACCCCCAAATAGTTAACTTAATCAGCAGATAATTCAGTTAGCCGTCCATATTTCAGGCTGGGCACGAAAACAAGGGGGCGAAGTAAAACATCGCTTACACGAGATAAACAGGATTGAATCACACAGCGAGGCAACGTTCCGTTTATGAAGCTAATGGCAGAAGAATACGGTCATAATTCAGGATGAATACTTACCTAGGGGGGAGGCTAGGGGATGTCGAGTGGATGGAAGTGATAGAAAAATTTGTTAGAGAGGAAAGGAAGAGAATATTTTGAAAATATAAGAAAAAATCTGTCTAGCAATCAGTTATACTTTTGTAATCGTAAGAGAATAATCAAATAAATAAAATTGTACCTGCCAATCGGTAGTTCCTAAGGTAGCCTTGTTTCGTTCAACTTGTTAATGGGTTAAATTCAATAAAAAGATTATGATAAGTGTTGTCTTGAGGTGTCAGTTTTCGTTAAAGTGCCTACAAGACAACGGACTATCTAAGAAAACCGAAGAGCAACGAATGGCTAACGCGGCATTTGCTCTTCGAATTTCTATCAAAAACACCGCTACAGCTCTTCCAGCAAAAAACATAATCTCCAATCGTGGAGTAGGGCAGCAGCATAAAAAATCCGTAAGAAGTAGGGTACAGAGGGCCATAAATCAGGGCTGACAGTCGCGGCGCCGCCCCCCCTACACAACCATTGGATATGAACGCTGGTGCTTTGGCTATTAATGCCAGACTTTCTTCTGTTGAATCTGATTACCAGGGAACTTGAGTAGACTTTTACTGGTGCTTTGGCTATTAATGCCAGACTTTCTTCTGTTAAATAAGATTACCAGGGAACTTGAGTAGACTTTTAGGTCTAGAAAATTTGAAAGGTAATTCTGATCTGATTTCAAACATTCTACCATTATAAAAACGTAATTACTAAGCATTATGCTGTTAAAAGAAGAATGTGTGTTGTATTTTTAATGGAAAGGTTCTGGCCAGACGTACACACGGCTACACATCAAGCTGTACATTTCCAGTATAAGCTGACCTCGCGTTTCAAAGAAAACCTATACAATGCGAGGTCAGCTTATACTGGAAATTTACAGCTTGATGTGTAGCCGTGTGTACCAGTATGATGCCATTAATGACACGATTGGCCGAGTGGTTGAGCGATTGGCTGCTGCGCAGCGTATCGCAGATTAGATTCCCGCAAGGAACAAGTATTTGTATGGCCTACAAATAATTGGTAGCTACATAGCTTGTAAGATCAGCAAACTGATGTGGCAGTGAGCTTGTCATTCTGTCGAAGGACCGATGACTGTTGGAGTAGATGACTCTTCAAGTAGACCGCAAATCGAAAACCGCAGCGTAGGGCGCCCCCAGGTCAAGTGGACTCACGACCTGAAGAAGGAAGCTGGGGTGGACTGCTGGGTGCGGAAGGCAGAGGACCGAGTGTTGTGGGTAGCTTTTGAGAAACTTACGTCCAGCAGTGGACTGCGATTGGCTGAGTTGATGATGTTTACAGATAATTGAACCACGGTTCTGGTGTATGTTAACGCACCCACAATTACACAGTGCAAGGATTTCTTAAAAAAAAGTGGCTACTAAGAACGTAAGTACGACTTGGCAACTTTTTCTACGGTTACTCGAAAATACTAATTTTAACGTTTTTATGAAAAATACGCCGATAAAGAATATTATGTTAATTAAATACAATAACGAAGCCCTTATAAAAACGCTTAATGAATAAGAAAATCTACTAAAATATACGTAAAAACCTTGTTCTAAAAAAACTATCTGTAATTAAATTTTTACGCAAAAAATCTCCAATTAACGTGATCCAATTATATTTTAGATCCGTCCAACAAAATTAAGTGGAGTATTAAAACTGCTGACTAAGTCCGTCGAGACTTCGGCCTGCCAATTATAGAATTAGTTTCGAACTGATCAAGTCTCTCTAAGGACTGATAAACGAAGACTAGGAGAGAGTTAGTGCGAAATATCGCTTAAATCATTTTATGTTACAAGAAAGACACTGTACTTATCTTAATTACGAAAAAAAACATGATAGCAGATTGATATTAGAAGTGTGTGATTTACTTGTATAGCCAGGTGGTTTCCACCTGGTTGGTAAGAAATCCAACAGTACATTATAAGTAGAAATTACATGTACAATCCGTGTGGTGCCGGACGTAAAGAATTGCACCACCCTATATCTTCTCATGGGTGTCTTAAAAGGCGACTAAGGGATTCACCAGAGGATGGGCAGCAGCGTTCTCTGAGTATTTAACCAACCAACTGTGATCGCAAACCCGCCTGCCAATCGTGGCCATTATGGTATATCCTCCCTTTTCAGGGGAGGCCTATGTCCAGCAGTGGACGACTTTTGGCTGAAATGATGATGATATGTACAAAGCGCAAATGCGCATGTGTGCCTATTTGGCACAGCCATGGGGCACGCAGTGTCTTATAAATCTACATGTGTTTTTATTGTATTCCTATCGTGTCCCTAGTTTATGACAAATAAATAACTTCTTTCTTTCTACAAAGGCGAGCTTAACTCAAACTTGAGTTTTCAACCAGCAAACCTTTGAGCGATGGAGTGATTATAGAAAAGAGGCTAAGGGTTTTAGCGTACAACTAATTAGGTCTATTACAATTATCTTCTAGTCGTGGTATTTTACAAATCGTTTGCATACAATTTTATAGGTTTGTGACAGTTAGTTAATCTATGAGTCGTGCTCAGTTGGTAAGATGGACTGCAACAGTAAGCACTTTGGTAATATTTATACTTGATACACAACTTTTCCTCAACATCAATATTCATTTGGATTAAGATGTAATGCCAAAAGCTCGCAGAATCATACGATATAAGCACGATCTCACCCCTACACTTCCACCGATATCACACGTAAAGCGAGGGAACGATAAAGTCCACAAATTCAAATCCCGCATAAAAGTTGTGTGACAATAACTTTGTCTAAGTGGGTCGAGTCGGCTCTACTCGGCACTAACTAGCGAAAGATTTATGCACAGTATTATTATTATTATTAGTAGTATTTATGTATTTATGTTTTTTTTGGTAGTGAAGGGCGATTCCTAGATGTGTCAACTATCGAAGCAATTGCAATCGTATACATTTTCAATCGAGTCGCGCTCAATGAAACAATTGAGATGTTTTTCGTCTCAAGTCAATGGACTCGCACTACCTCCAGTGTTAATGATGGTTCTAGAACAATTCAACCTCGTAGCAACAACAGGACAAACTCAACGCCCAATGACTATTAACTATTTCGATTGATCCGATTGTCTCGACAGTGCGAGAATCGGCGATTAAACGTTAATTAACGATCCATCGACTCGAGACCATCAAGTTCGAGAGAAACCAATCGAAAAAATCTTTTTATCATCTCGCCATCGCACAACCGCGCAACGCTAAGGTAGGTGTAGATACTCCCCTCTCACTCTCTTATTAGGGCGGCTATGTGTGTGTGTGGGTTAAAGGGGACCAACCGGCCTAAAATTATTCACAAATGGAAATGAGACAATTGGTACTCTTTGAAAAAATAGGAGTCATGGGGACGTGTGGGGTTGTCCTTTGAAGATGATATAGCTGTGACTATAAGAAAATTTTAGAAACTCAAATAAATTAATGATTGTTTATTATTAAATAAATCGTATTAGTGCTGTTAGACTTGAACTTAACTGCCTCGTTGTTGGTCTAATGGTCGCAAGCGCGACTATTAAGTGTAGGGTCCTGGGTTCGATTCCCGGACCGGGCAAAGTGTTATTGTTTTTTTTTTATTAGAAAATCTCAGTAGTAGCCCGGAGTCTGGATTGGTGCCCGGTTAATGGCAATAGGCTCACCAGCTATTACATGGGACTTAAAACATAACTAGTGAAACATGGCTATACTATAAACCTCTGCTTACCCCTTCGGGAAAATACAGGCGTGATATTATTATTATATTTGAACATTAACTGGGACTTTGTACCTACAGAGAGCGGTCGATTTCATTAGTTTTAGCCTGTCCGATTGAATCTATTAGTAGTGTTGTGGCTTGCAAGATATATTCTATAATTCGGAATGTTAATATAAGATTACTAAAATATACACAAGCATAACTGTCGATTTAGTTTAACCTAAATACATAACAATGAATAAAAGTAAATTGATCAATGGTTAAGGAGTACTAACTCATCTTGAATTAAAGAAAGTTAATACAATAGCAAAGTGTAATATCAAAAAACTTATCGTGAAGACTTCAACAATATGATACATAACAACATCAAAATTTTCGGTTCGGTTAATTCTGAACAGGCGCGTCCCTAACACTCGTGTTACTCAACTCTAGGTCCCCTATTAAGAACGAATGTGGGTCAACGTTTAATCCCATTACAGAATTGACCCTGCAAGGGTACCTATTGAGTTAACTTGGTGAAATCTTGATGAAATTCCCGTAACACGGGGTCGTATTCCCGAACATAAAAATGATGGGAACACAGCTATGTGAGAAATCAAAATCGCTGTTGCCTATTTGTTATTTTGTTTTTTATCAAAGGTTAATGATAGAAAACAATAATTATGGAAAGATAAAACTGTAAGTATAACCGCCGCATTTTTCTGAAATGAAAGATTCAAGTATAAATTTTAAGGTGTATTTTTTTTAGTTTTTTGAGGTTTCTTGTATGGGGACCCCCTTTGGTTTTAGACTTTTTTTGTTTTTAGTATTTGTCGTGATACACCTCACAGTAACACAATTTCTGAGAAAATTTCAACCGGTTACCAATTACCGTTCAAAAGATACAGCCCTGTGACAGACAGACAGACGGACGGACGGACGGACGGACGGACAGCGTAGCGAGAGTAATAGGGTCCCGTTTGTCACCCTTTGGGTACGGAACCCTAAAAAACACCTTTTAGTGGAATTAAAACCTAATAATGACTCATAATTTTATAGCATTAAGAAAAAAAAACATGCTGTATTTTTGTAAGCAATTTGCTATTAAGAAGTAATATAAATTAGTTGAGAGGGTATTTGAGAATGTTTGCACGGGGCGAGCGAGCGCGATGCGTCGTGTTCACTCACCCACATCTTGTTGTAATGAATGTCGACGGACCAAGCGGTGTACAGCAAAATCTAAACTGGTTTATGTTCTACACTGTATCTGCCAAATGTCTGTATTTTTTTTGTGGAAATAAATAAAATAAATAAATAAATATTAACTGTTTTTTTTTAAAGGTTCTCATAATAACACGTTTTCACAAATACATTTTGTAAACTGTGATTATTATTTACTATTTGTATGAAGAAACTTCTTTTTTTTTTTTTTTTTTTCTTCTTTTTTTTTCCGTGGGGAAATCCTCATGGACGCACTCCGCCCGTGGTAGGCGGAGCCAGTGTCGGACTCTTGCCGACTAAAACCACCACGGTGTTCCTTCAACTACCTTAGCCGGGGGCGTGGGAACCCGTGAGTATTCACACAACCACCCCAGACAGGTCCCGGCCCGCCACAAGCAGGCGAGCCCCTTCTCCCCGTGCGGCCTAACGACGGCCGCACCCTCCTCTTCTGTAACACAGGTTTGTACCTAGCTCAAAAGTCAGGGATTTTACAGATATTTAATGTAAAACTTTTTGTGATTAAAAAATATATTTATTATTTATTATTATATTATTATTTACAAACTTTTACTATGGGCGCAACCCTAGGATTGCGAAAAAACAGCTGTTACATACGTTTTGTTGAGCGACACAGTCGCCTTTGTATGAAAAAGCTGTTTTTTTTTGTATATACGCGTTTTGGCTTATTAAGATACGTTTAGGTATTTCACGCTTCTATAACAGGAAGAAAGAAAATAACATTTGAACTAGAAAATAGAACATTTTCGTATCGACTAGTTTCTTGATTAAGGTATTCAACCACTAAATTATCAGCTATATTCATGTTGTATTTTGTAATAGGTATCTGAGAAATGAATTATTAAAACGAAAGTTTAAGCTTTAGAACAAGTAAGTAGAGTTCAACATCAGAAATTCACAAAGCGATAACTTTTGCCACCGGAGTGGTTTGGCAAACGAATGTGAATTCCATCGTGAAGATTGAATAAACACCATGTTCCTAAGTGTCTGACAATAGGTATTTACATTGTATAATAATGGTCTAACCTCCGAATGTCAGTACTACCCAGTGGGTAACTGGGTTGCGGGGGTCTGATGGCAGTAGCTTTATGTAAAATACTGATGTTCAGCCGCATCTGGCTAGACTGGAAGCCCACCCCAATATAATTGGGAAAAGAGGAGGAGGCTGATGAATAATAATATGTTCATAGTACACAGGTATTTTTAAGTTTCAATCATAGCAACTTCATGAAAGCACGTTTTTTTAAAAATTATAATCCTAATTTAGGGGTATTTTTAAATTATGAAAATGTCACCATCATGATTTAAAACAATTTTCAGTCATAACTTCTGTATTTTTTATATTATACTAATATTAGTTTTTACCTGCGACTTCGCTCCCGTGGATCTTTATATCTCAGGAACCGTGCATTTTTCAAGGATAAACAGCAGCCGATATCACTTTCCGGTGCATAAACTATTATAAAAAAATCACGTGTATCCGTTGCTACTTAAAAAAACACACGTTCACATTAAAACAAGTAGGAATAGAATAGGTGCAGAGACGTTGTACAAACTAGAACAAAGAGGCATTGTTACTCCGCCTTATGGTGCTTGTACACGGCATCGGTAAAATACGCATGTTGAGGCACTTGCGCGGGTTACATGCGTTGTGTTTACACGTTAATAAATGCACGGGTCCAATGCCTTCTGTTATGAATTTACCGCACTAGACCGTGCGGGTAGCCCGCGCATGTAACCTGCACCGGTCGCATGCTCCAGTTACAGTTTACATTCGGTACATTTACATAAATGTTTTTACCCGCAAGAATCTTGCGAATCTCCTCCACGATTTAGATAATAAAATATTTCAGAACTGTCAAAACTACACCTGAATTGATAACCATAATTCATAACCACGAAACTCTACAGAACAACAGTGGCACTGTCGCAAACAAAACAAAAATTGTTCGAACCGATTGATTTATAGAATTACTATTGAACGCGCTCCCTCCGGCCGGGAGGGTTGCCCTCTAAGCCCCCACCCTCCCCGGGGACCAAGATTAGGGTCTACAATAGCGAAGTGAACCAAAAATTTACATAATCTTGGTTACACCGGCGGACCGTGAATCCGAAGGTTGCAGAGGGCGAAAATTTTCGACTTTTCAAACGAAGGCAAATGATTGCGGTTTGAATCCCATAGGTTGTTATCTGTGAAAACCTTCTTACCTGATAGTAATATCCCTCGTTGGGTGCGGATTTACAAATTTGTTCAAGTTGTTTCATGTGTGTGTGTAAGAGCTTGCGCGACGCGTATGTCAGCGTGATGTGTTAGCGTGGGCCATATTCGTTGACATAAAGTATTCAGGTGACAGATTGCGCGAATGCTCGCGTTGGGACTTTTAGCGTGAATGTGTTACCAGCCTAATTTGAAGAGTACCTACCGCGTGCAATATTTATTATTTATTCTTCATGGTGATCCTCCGCGCCTTCTCCCAATTATATATTATTGGGGTCGCCTTCCAGACTTTCAGGCTCTGACTACCCGTAATGACTGCCGCAGATATTTGTATGACAACCGGGACCGACAGCTTAATGTACTCTCCGAGACACGGAGGGGTTTCGATGTATAACGAAACGGTCATCCATCCACGAACTGATCGTAGCAAACGCAGCTTAACCTCCCATATCGTACAATCTACGTGGTAGTTACTTCGCTATAAGTACCTATTCTTCATCATGGTGAACAACTACCAACATCTTTAAGGGCTAAAAAAACAAAACAATTTTTTTTTTTTAAATTAAAATCACATCTCTTGCAAGTTACAAATACCCAATTATAAAAATAACTAGTCAATAAAATTAATAACATTATTAATGTAAGTATAATAAATTCTCAAGAAGTTTGCTGCATTTGTAGGAACAACCTGTATCAACACAAATACTACCATCCACAACTTTGTTTTTAAAGACGGCTCGCGCAGTATCCGGTGTTCGCTATTTCATAATGTTGCTAATTATTTAAATCTGATATCTACCCTCACTGTACTTATTAAATATTCTACCTTGTTAACTATATTTTTGTTTACCTGTTTGTTAGTCGATGATACTGATATACGGTAAAACTCTAATGAGTTTATGTTTACATCTTTAGACTGTTTTTGTTATGTATACCACTGAACAAATAAATAAAATAAATAAATAACATAATACACAACTACAAAAAAAATCAAACGGTGTCATGATTGATGAGAAACGAAGTTTTCGAAAAAAGTTTTAAGACTTTAGAAAAACATTTTAGGGAATAAGCACACAATGTTGAGGTACCAATTTACGTATTCACTTCACTGCTACAAAAACCATTCCGACTGACACGGGTTTGTATATAAACCGCACAAAATACGCGCAGTTTGCATACATATCGAGATAAAAAAATAAAAAAGTGTTTTCTGCCCGTCACGTCTAACAATCGGTATCGAGAAGTCGAAGTTTTTATCGATTCTCGGCGCGTATTGTGCGGTTGCCCTAGTCTTGTGAGTTACAAAGAGACTGTTTCAATAGGTGATTTGGTATATAGGTAGGTAGTAGGTGGTAGTAGGTTGTGTTTTGTTCCTGGTCTCATTGTTAGCAGGATGCTTTGGGCTTTGGTTACAGAATTTGTTTACTAATTTTGTGATTTTTAGTTGTAGGTTTTGGTAGGTACCTATTACTCGATATTAAGTATCGTTCATAGTCTAAATTGGCTCAATTCTAGTTCAGTATGTAACATTGCTCGCAGAACGGATGGCCTATGGGGCAGTAAAGTTCTGGAGTGGCGACCGCGTACTGGAAGGCGCAGCGTGGGTAGGCCCCCCACAAGGTGGACCGACGACCTGGTGAAGGTCGCGGGAATCCGCTGGATGCGTAAGGCACAGGACCGGTCGTTGTGGCAATGCTTGGGGGAGGCTTATGTCCAGCAGTGGACGTCTTTCGGCTAAAATGGTGATGATGATGATGATGTAACTTTATTAACTTTTATAAATTCACATAATCAAAAATAATTGATTTATGAAATTTAAAATTGTTCACGGCTCACGTCAAGAAGAGAGAAGGAATTGGGCTACCGCCGCAAAAATATGCATTGGCTCCTTGGTAGACATTCTCAGCCGTCAATACATAACAAGCTATTGTTGTATAAGCAAGTTCTAATGCCAGTATGGACTTATGGCATACAACTATGGGATTGTACCAAAGAATGTAATATAAAAATAATACAGCGTTTTCAGAACAAAGTGCTCAGGGAGATCATGAACTCTCCCTGGTATATTAGAAACAGCGATCTTCACCGGGACCTCAAAATGGATTTCGTTAAGGACATCATCAAAAAGAATGCCGAAGCTCATGAATATAGACTTCATCATCATGTGAACGTTGAGGCTATCCAGCTCCTCGACAACACAGGCTTAGTGAGGAGACTGAAAAGGACAAAGCCTTTGAGTTAGTGTAGTGGTAAAATAAAAATAGTGAAGTAGTGACTATTAATTAAAGACATGATAAAAGTGACTTCGCCTTAAGAGACGCTAAGATAGTGCCAGTGGCAGTGGCGTGCATTGCATATAGGCAATTAGGCAATACCCAGTGCCTTCCTCATTCAAACTCGACAGTCGTGTAAGTTATTATATTTTTTTTAAAGTACGATGATTCTTTATCTTTTAATAAACCTATTAATGCTGAATAAATCTTCCTACATAAAAAAATCAATAACTTACACCAAAATTAAATTCAAGTGAAGTAGGCCACTGCACGCCACTGGCCAGTGGACACATTCGTAGAAAGCTAGCAGTTTAAGTTAACATAAAATTACTTATTAGTCTTGTAGATTAGATCATAATTATAATAAGGTACTAATAATTATCTATTAATACCTTATACATAAATAAATAAATAAAATAAAAAATAAAAATAGAGACAGAATCATACCTTCGATTGTAACAAGTAAAATTCTTTACAAATAGATAAAGGCAAAGTATTAAAAAACACGAGTATAAAGCTAAGCTAAGCTCTTGGATTGTAAAATTGATTTTTCTTCAAAGCATTCATCGTTATTAGAACTGAATAATTCACGGAGTTACAGAATTCTATGTTATGAATCGTGACCCTAGCTTCCAGAGCTAGTTCTACATTCCTGTGACGTCACCGTGACTCGCTGGCTGCCGCTGAATATTTAATTTAAATACCTTACATGAGCATTTTACTGAATGCTTAAAACGTTTGTATTTTAAATCGTGGGCAGATTTTTTATATGAAACTATTTATATTTCAGCTTTGAATTTTCAAATAACAAAATGTAAAAGTTTGGTAACGATTTACATAGGTATACAAGCTTACAATAACTCTAAGTATACAAGAAAAGGGGCATTCCCTACTACTGTAATGAAAAAGTCTAGAAAATAAAGATGATTCCTATGTCTTGTAACTTAACAACGCCACAAAACTTACCTGCATTTCGCTGTAAATATAGTAAATTGTACTACCAAGTCTATATTAAGATCAGCACAGCAACAATAATTGCGAGCCCTAGAGAGCAGGCTGTAATTTTTGCTTTCATTTCAGCTGTGTGATGGAGCTGACTCGATTTTAATACTACACCGTTTCATTAGGGCTGCGAGCCGGTGCAATTAGATCAGGGGGTCCACTCGCATTTCACGAACACAAATAAAGTTTGAACATTAGTTTCGACTGATACCTACACAATAAAGATAGCCATTTAAAAAACGCACAATATAGATAGACTACGGTTCATAGTCGTATGAAACTGACTGAAGATCAAGAAATAAACGTCAAAACACAAACGATGGTTAACTGGAGTAGCAAATTATGCGATGAATACGATTAATCGAATATCGTCAAACGGAGTAGACCCCCTGGACATTCAAGTCGGAATGCTGAACGATTCATAGTGTAGTGGCCCTAATTTTATACGCATCATCATCATTTCAACCGAAAGACGTCTACTGCTGGACATAGGCCTCCCCCAAGCATCACCACAACGACCGGTCCTCCGCCTTCCTCATCCAGTGGATTCCCGCGACCTTCGCCAGGTCGTCGGTCCACCTTGTGGGGGGCCTACCCACGATGCGCATTCCAGTACGCGGTCGCCACTCCAGAACTTTACTGATTATACGCAATTCAAAACAATTGGCTGTTTTTTAACCGACGAAAAAAAGGAGGAGGTTCTCAATTCGACGCGTATCTTTATTTTTTTATGTATGACCACGCATAACTTTTTACAGAGTGGTCCGATTTTGATCATTCTTTTTTTAATGGATAGGGTATATCTCGAAGTTGGTCTCATTTAAATTTCAAAATCAAAATCCACCCCTAAGGGTAGGAAAACAGGGGATGAGTGCTTGTTCACCCACTGAATTCTTACCTGTTCACCGATTCTGTTGAAACTTGGCACACATAAATGTAGTTCTAAACACTTTAACATAATGGATACCTGGAGTTAGATTTTAGCCACAACAAAAATTAAAATTAAACTTTTTAACAAAAAATTTAACCGATGAAAACAGAAACTAAAAAGCGAAAAATAACAAATTATGAGTCGGCGCCAAACAAACAATCAACGAAGATCATTAAATTACTTTAAATAAAAAATAAAAACAACCGAACATCAAATACAACGTGAAATTTTCAAGGATAAGCAATAACTTTCCAAAAATGCGTTCTCCGCTCGGCCACTTGCATCTTGCACGCACTTTGCTTGTTAAAAGTTTGTTTGGCGCCGACTCATAATTTGTTATTTTTCGCTTTTTAGTATCTGTTTTCGTCGGTTCAATTTTTTGTTAAAAAGTTTTATAAAGTAATAACTTTGTATTCGTTTTTTTTGTTTATTAAATTGAACAGCATTTAATTTATTTAAAAGCTCGTAACATTAACATTTTGTAAAATAGGACCATTTGATACCGTAATATTTTAAAAGAAGGATGTAATGTTATTTGTACAATTTATTTTTGTGGAATCAAATCAAAACATCGTTTAAAGGTAAGTTAATATTTGTATGTTAACAATGCGATAAAGAACGAAAACCATACAAAAAATTTAACTTGCTGAAATTGTCTACATAGAAAATACATTGAAAGAATGAAAGAAAGAAAAACTTTTATTTGGCACAGAACAGTGACAGGACAGTACAACAATAAAATTAATTAAAATACTAAAATTAATTGACACAAACACCTAACACAAACAAAACGGCGCCACGTTTTAAAGCAAGACACGCGTACTAGATCTAAAGCACTAACAGCAATACATACAAAGGGCATTTATTCTCAATACTATGGTATGTTTCTAGGAGCTGGCTGCACTCCAACCACGCACTCCAGCGTTTTTTAGCTCTCAATTGTTTTCTCTACTGTTAATGCCGTGCGCTTTTTATTGTTCGCCCACAGCACTTTGTTACTTGAAATGTTTTAATTTGTGAGATTTTTTCCTTGCTTCTTTTTCTTTTTATTGTGGTTTATTACAATTGTTGAAATGAGGTTAGTTATAAGGGTCACTACAAGGGTCGTGAGAATTTGGTCAAGCTTTTTTACCAACTATATTTAATAACTACTTCAGACAATATCTACTACAGTTTTCTTGTAGCTGTTATTATCAAACATTAATAAAAAAAAAATTACAAAAAATTGAACCGATGAAAACAGAAACTGAAAAGCGAAAAATAAATGTAAATAACTAATTATGAGTCGGCGCCAAACAAACAAGCAAAGTGCGTGCGAGTTGCAAGTGGTCGAGCGGGGAACGCATTTTTGGAAAGTTATTGTTTATCGTAGAAAATTTCATGTTATTTTGTTTTTATTAGTAGTAAGTAATTTAATGATCTTCGTTGATTGTTTGTTTGGCGCCGACTCATAATTATTTATTTCATTTATTTTTTAACCGATGAAAAAAAGGAGGAGGTTATCAATTCGACGCGTATCTTTTTTTTTTTTTTATCTTTGACCACGCATAACTTTTTACAGTGTAGTCATATTTTGATGATTTTTTTTAATGGATAGAGTATTTGCTTTTCAGGTTCTGTTTTCGTCGGTTCAATTTTTTGTTAAAAAGTTTAATTTTTTATTTTTTTGTTGCTAAAATCTAACTCCAGGTCTCCATTATGTTGTAGTGTCTAGAACTACATTTATATGTGCCAAGTTTCAAGAGAATCGGTTAATAGGTAAGAATTCAGTGGGTGAACAAACACTCATCCCCTGTTTTCCTACTCTTAGGGGTGAATTTTGATTTTCAAATTTAAATGGGACTGACTTCGAGATATACCGTATCCATTAAAAAAATAATCATCCAAATCGGACTACTCTGTAAAAAGTTATGCGTGGTCTTACATAAAAAATATATATATATATATATATACAACGTGTATCAGAAATGCGTGGTCATATTTTAAGAGCTCATTCAGGGCATAGCATAGAACAACTTTTACTATGGGACCAACCCTGAAATCGCGAAAAAAAATAACAGCTGATCCTTACATTTTTTCGACCGACATCGATGATTTAGTAGGGAACAGCTGATATTTTTTTCGCGATTTCGGGTTTGGTCCCATAGTAAAAGTTGTTCTATGCTATGCCCTGAATGAGCTCTTAAAATATGACCACGCATTTCTGATACACGTTGTATATACGCGTCGAATTGAAAACCTCCTCCTTTTTTTTCGTCGGTTAAAAAATACGTTTATAACAGTGTCAGAAAGAACAATCACTACCGTGGCAATCACTCAATTTCATTTCATCTCTAATGAAATTTCATGATGTCTACAAACTGTTGTTAAGATTAATGTTTTAAAAATCGTGGTAATTGATAAACAGCTAGTTAAAGTTATTATTTTTTCCTAATAAATAGTTATTCCACGTATATTGTACCAGGGTAGCATCAGTCCTAAGGGATAGTGTCGGGCACTCTCCGGCGCCGGCGGCGACGTCCTGATTAGTTCGCTGCACTGAGTTGATTTCTACTGGCATTGTGAAATCAAGAGTTAGGTACTTTACTTTTGATAGAATTGCAACGGAAGTTGAATTATGAATTTAAATAATTTGCGTTCTTGCTGGCGTCATTTTTTTTCTATATCCTTGCTACTACTTGATTTCACAAGAGCACGAACAAATCGACCTCATGTTCATCTCTCATGTAGTCATAATGATCTTCATATCTTATGATCCAGGTTGCTAGCATATCAGCCTTTACTTGGATGTCTATCTGCTGGTAATAAGTCTCCGAATACTTGATTTATTTAATTCCCCTTTACATGCACACACTCTCCACAGACACATTCACAACACATACATGCACACAAATAAACACACATATACATACAAATTCATACTAACCATAGTAACACTGCGATAAAAAATTATACCTTGTAAATACCTTACCGCATTATTGTCAATGTACGAGTACTAAAACTGAAATAAAAATGTAATTTTCACCCAAGGGTAGGAGAGCTGGTGTCCTGAAATACAGGCTTACGCCTAGTTTAGGCACCAGTCTCCCGCAGTATACTTTAATTTGTATTGTGGTGAAAAATAAATCTTATCTTATCTTATATTACCTTATTTCTGCATTCTATGTACACATGAACTTCATGTTGCTCAAATCAATCATAAGACACAAACAAACTTCACAGTTCTCATTTTAGTTAGGATTAATCGATATAATTAAGAACAGTGAGAAATTCCACTTGAACTGTACTAGGTCGACAGCAATGCTCAGAGGTAGTGGAATGCTCTTAATTAATAATAATATGACGTCGCATAATACTAAGAACTCGACTCATACAAAGCAATTTCAGAATTCTGCAGCTTTGAAATAATTTTAATTAAGATGGTTTCCTGTTTCAAAAAAAAAACTTTTGTTGCATTTAATAATTATGGTCTTATTAGCTTAACAGCAGTGACGAAGACTGCTGTTCTTAGAATCGATTCCTAGCAAAGACAATTTTTTTTTCTGTGTTAGGAAATTAATCAAGACAACAAACTGTATGATGGATTAACATTCGTACAAACTGTTCAACCACAGAGATAGAATGGCTATGTGGGCAGCACTGTACACCATAGTGTAGGATATTTCAAAGCCAGCACGCCTTATGACTTGTTTCTATAAATACTGTAACAAAAACCCGCAAAAATGCCCTATTGTGCTGTTTCTAACTGCAGAACAAAAGCTGTAATGTACATTTGATTTTTCCAACTATGTTGTACTAATATTAAAATAGTTACAAAAATACGCGCGATGATGATGATGGAATCTCACGCGCCGCTGAAATTCGTACAGCGGCTGGAATCATTCGGCGGGCCTTCTTGAAGCTCTGTCCGTTACCTGTAAAATAGTCGAGTTATTGCGCAGCCACATCGATTTCTTCGTGTTGGAAGACTGAATCCTGGTTCTTCCAAAGCGGCCGGCATGTTCATGAACAACACAAGTAGCGTCATCTAGCGGCGTCGACAGCAGTCACGGATGACGTCACGGCCTGAACTTTGCGCCGGATTCGTTTTTGCACCGTTACTATTAACAACTTCAGAACATTTGAAACTAAGAACTTATCACTGTGTCTTTTCCTACCTTGACATTGGCAAAATCATCGAATAACGATGGAGCCATAACTTAAAAAAAATTGAATTGAATTAACAACTTCAGAACCCCGACTAGATCGTTCCATGTCGGTTAAAACTAAACGTTTTTTTTATTGTAATATTTTCATTTTTACAAAATATACGTTTTAACCCGTTCAATAATAAAATTCACTCATTGAAGAGCACCCTAGCTGCATCCCGCACACAAAATAGACACAGGCTCAAGCATACATACATACATACATGCATCCATGCATGTTTGAGCCTGTGTCTGTTTCATATGCGGGATGCAGCCAGGGTGCTCTTCAATGAGTGATTTTTTTTAGTAAGTTATTAGGTAGTCCTAAATAGTCCAAAATAATACTGTTAAATTTTTCCTTAGGCCCTATCCTAGGAGCTAAAGTTTGAAAAGTCGTCTGATTGTGGACTACACTGCCGTGCCCCTAGATAAACTATAGGCCCTAGTACAAGTACTAACAACAATCTACTTACTGAATGTTACTCATTAAAGATAATGACAAAATTTAAGAGGAAAATGCAAAGCCAGTGTAGCCATTCTAATCGATTCTATTCTATTCAGTAATAACTAAAAATAAGCAGTTGAATACATTTTAATTATTTATAAGGTTTTTAAGGAACCGTTAGCATCAAACACGACGGAAATTATGGTATGTGGTTACACCCCGAATAAGTATGTTATGTTTATTTATAGTTCAGTTGGAGGAAGGCGGGATCTTTATTTGCATGAAACAGAAAATTCCATAAGTGTACAATCTCATCAAAAATACTTGTAACAAGCAATGAAATAATACGATTACGCTACCAGCAGATAAGCTAATTATTTAAGAAAATAAAAACATTTCATTGATAAGATTAGCAGTAGCTAATGTGGTTACGTCACAAAACAATTAAATCACTCCAATGAAAAATAAAAGAAACAAAACCGAGATACAATTTTGAGAAAAGCTTATCGTGATAGTTAAGTTCCAAGTTAGACCACTAGTTCTTGAGAAAATTCGAAAAAACCTCAGGAACAAGGGGATTATAGCGTAATGCCGCGATTTAAAGTGATTGAATATAATTAGTCGGTCTTTATTACTCTTTGTCTAGATTAAGATATAGACGACAGTACAAGCTGATTAAGATTATACCTTGTCATTAAGATATCAGCTTTATTGCAATGGAATAAGAGTCATCCACGAGTTTGATAACGATATGATGATGACAAGATAGTATTTAAACTATACCAATGGATAAAAAGTTTTTGGCAAAACTTATCGCAAAAAAATGCAGTTCGACGCATTTGTTAGTTTAGGAAATAATTTGAGAAATGTGTGGGAACAAAACTGGGGATTATTTGATCGTGGCTTGATAATGATAACAGCATTATAAACAAACATTGTTTTGTAATCTTGATTCGTATCAATACAGACTGTTGGTGACTGTTGATAAGATACCGTTTCACTCACATGTTGTGGGTCCATTTCCACGTGCTCCAAATTTTCGTGTTGTGAATAAGTCTACCTAGGGTAGTTGATTCAGCTTGGTAGACATAGCTTCGAGAAAGAAACCGACAGAAGGATCCAGTTCGCTGGGTTGCTGAAGGATTCGCTAAGTCTTCTCGTCGCCTATTACCGCAAAGTTTCTTCTTGCTGTCATGATTTACACCGCCACCGCACCGTGCGCCGATACGTAGACACTGATAGTTGGGCTAGTCCACTTCGAAGTCACTCAGCGAGCTACGGAGTGAGTTATGCTTGGAGTTTCTTTGAAGAATGAAATCCATTGAGACATTATCCGGAGAAGAACCGAAGTGACCGACATAATAGTAGACTTGTAAGACCAGCAAGCTAAAATGGCAGTGGGTTGGCCATGTCTGTAGAAGGACAGGAGCAGACGACTCCTTGAGTGGAGATAACGAATCGGCAAACGCAGCATAGGGTGCCCCCTAACCAGGTGGACTACCTCTGGGGTGGACTAAATGCGTATGATGGAGGATCAAGTCTTGTGTCGCAACTTGGGAGAGACCTCAGACCTATATCCAGCAGTAGACTGCTATAGGTTCAGTTGATTAAGTAAATATAAGGGCAAAAGACGCAACACTATAGCATAACAACACTCTGACGTAGCCTTTATTAAGCCGAGTTTCGTCACGTTGCTCCCTACAGGTGGCAAAGCGTTCAGTTTAAATGCAATTGTAATATAAATACTGACTTTCAATTGTTAATTGGCTTGCTTTCGGCTTAGTGTATGATGGCTAAGCAAATCTATTAGCGTGTTTAGAATTAATGAAAGTAATTTAAAGCTTCATTAACGTATTTAGGATATTGGCCTTTGTTTGAATGTTTTATGGTCTCAGAAAGAAGATTGTCACCAAAGGCTTATAATAAATAATAAATAAATAAATAAATATTTTTGGGACATTTTTACACAGCACCATCTAGTCCCAAACTAAGCAGAGCTTGTAATATGGGTACTAGACAATGGATATAATACTTATATACTTTTTTTTGTAAATACATACTTATAATATATAAGAGACACCCAGACCAACACAAACACTCATGTCATAATACACAAATATTTGTGTCCTGTGGGAATCGAACCCACGACCTCGTGATCAGCAGTCCGATACTCGAACCACCAGACCACAGAGGTTATATTTATAATTTGTCGTAAAAAACGAAACCAACCGCTAACAGTGTTAGTTATCATCCTTTACCATCAAAACAAAATATCTTTCTTCTTTTGAAACTTACCAAAAAGGAAAAAAAATGATGAAAAAAATCCTTTCATTTCTAAACTCATAAATATTTAATAATTTCTTAGGTTTTCGCGATCACTACACATTATAATAAAACAAAAATAATGCTACAAAGCTTTCGAAACGTCAGGAAAACCAATAATTAAAATAACATACGCGATTTAATCCGGTTAAAAAAAATTCAACGTTTTTTTTTTATGCGTGCGGTTCTGGGTTCGATTCCCGGGTCGGGCAAAGTGTTATCGGGTTTTTTCATTAGGAAATTCTCAATAGCAGCCTGGAGTCTGGATTTGTGCCCGGTCAGTGGCAATAGGCTCGCCCCCTATTACATGGGACTATAACATAACTGGCGAAATGTGGGTGTACTATTACACCTCTGCCTACCCTTCGGGGAAATACAGGCGCGATGTTATGTTATGTGTTGTTAAATTTTCATTTTCATTTTTATTTTTTTATTGCATAAGTTTTGCCCACAGCATACATGTTAACACTATTACCAAATAATACAGTACAGTTTTGTCCTTATACGTACGCCAATTAAACTTTGTTTTATCATAAATGTTTGTTACAAAAAATGTTGATCCAAAGTACTTAAACATTATAATACTCTTTTTTGCCCAACCGTAGTAAAGATCAAGTGATTACCACAGCGGTTGGGTATTACCCGAGTTTCCTGAGCTTAGATCGAGGTAAACGGCAAATAAAAAATTAAAATAAAGGTGTATATTTTGTTTTTCCAAGCTTAGTTTGAGATTAAATGTGCTGAGGTTATAAAAACCGTTGAAATATTCTTTTGTGGGAATTAAATAATACAAAATTTTGTTATTTTATGTTATTAAACTTTTGAATTTCTCTTGTGACACAACTAATGTGCTAATTTTTGTATTTTCTCATAAATATTGAAATAAAGAAGTTTTTAGAAATATCTGTAAAGACGCTTGTCATCTTAGTCTACCTGCGACCACAAAATGCTGCAAAGCTTTCGAAACGTCAGGGAAACCAATTTAAATAATATACGCGATTTAATCCGGTTAAACTTTGTTTTATTATAATGTGTAGTGATCGCGAAAACCTAAGAAGTTATTAAGAAGTTAAGAATTTAAAGCTTACAAAACAGTTAGTAATTTCAGCTCTTCCCTCATAATAAAAAAAAACTCTACCTTCCAAAACCCCCACAATCTTGTCGTCTTATCCCAAATTATTATATCTTAAGCATCCCATCGCCTTTCACACAACAAACAGCGGTAATTAACAAAAAGCCCGACCCCAGTTAATTGGGCAACATGTAGCACGGCCCGCAACGCAGGCCTACACCCCCCGGCCTTCCGGCGACGCCTGACTGTGCTACGGCTTTTAACAACAACATTTTGGCTACTTAATTTGGCCATAAATTGAACATGTATGTCGGATTTAAGTTATCTCTTAATTAATCAAGCTCTAAAGGTATTTGACAAAAACCTATGTCTGTGTCGAAGTGGTTATTAATGAAGCTATTAATCACAAAACATACACTGTACATCAATAACTTCGAATGTATAAATAATATTAAAAAAAGAAAAGAAAACAAGAAGAAAAAGAGAAAAATATAAGAAAATATTATAATGCCATAGCGAGCAATATAAATTAGATGGAAAAAACTATTCCACCTATCCCTACTGGTAGGGATAAAGGGAAAATCATTCCATCTATCCCTACCAGTGGACATACCTTGGTAGGGATAGATGGAACAGCCGAATTTAAACACTATCAGTCAACCAAACTACTTTATAAAACTATCATGTCGTCAACATATACGTGAACTTACGAAAATAATCTTTCATACCAACTCAGTAACAGCAATCACGAAAATTCATAATTCAAATAAAACTGATAACTTTGTTATAGTCTAGCCATAGAGGAAATGTCGTGAGTCTAGCAAACGTTATTCGTATCAATCGCGAAGTCGGCGGTAACTGACGATTTCCTTAACATCGTTAGGGGAGCTATCGAGAGGGCGAATGTACTAAAGGAGGGTATCTCCACTCATAAATCTAAGGGTATCAGTGTCAACTCTTAAAAGTGTTAGGGTTTATCTTTGAATGTTTAGGACCTTTGTAACCGATATTTATTTTGATGATCAGGGGTGGAAGATCCAGATTAAATTAATATTTGAATCTCCAGCAAGAGACGTATGGATTTGGTTACGAATTTACGAGTCACTTATAGGTTTTTTTACAATATATGGATGCAATTTTCTTCATAAAATGGCTATGCATAAAGTAACTAAGTAATTTTACATTTGGTAAACATAATTTTATACGTTGCTTTGGGAGATGCCGCAAGACCTAAATGCCCTCTAAAGATACTTCATCTTCATCGTATTAAAGCTTCAAAGCTCAAACGCTTCAAAATAAAGTCGCGAATACTCTTTGAGAAGAACAAAATGCTAGAATACAAAATAGACGCTCCAAATTCTCTGTGTGATAAAATTTTCTTGTCTAAAAATTTCACGAATTCGATCCAATTTCTGTACATAAAATGAATTTCAGAAAAGTTCGAATTCTTTCTTAGATGAAGTGCTCGCATGCGATGGGTGAGCAATTTAACAATAACTCCGTTTGACAGTAAATAAATTTGAATAAAACTTTGCGAAAACAGTTGGGCGTAACTTAGTTACGACAAATACATTGGGACCAACTTTTGCAACAAGGTCAAAAACTATTTATAATCGAATTAAGACCGGGTCGTTTTGGGAGATAAATAGTCTCACAGAAGTCAAAACATTTCCTTAGGATCCTCAAGTTATTTATCTCATGGATTTGGCAGAATTCCAAACACTTACACGAATAATGAAGAACTTACACGGTTTCTTTCTTTTGCATCCCCAAATGGCATTAAACTAAAAACTATTGGATATGGGGTTCCATTTCAATGGGATTGCTGTGATCTCCCGCAGCGTGTAAACTTAATGTATCACGTGATTTAGAGAGCTAGCGCTGATTGTTTTCGTAGCAGGGAGCTCGAGTGGGGACGAGTATGTTACTGAGCTTTATGTTATTGGAGTCTGATAGAAAGATATTACGATGATAAGTTAGATGGCAATAGCTTTGATCTGTTAGATCTGTAAGTGAGATAGGATAGTGTTTGTTATGCCAATTGATAATATCTTGATTGCTTGGTTAAAGGGAAAAAATCTTTACTGTTATTGGTGTGAGTACAACTTTAAGCATTATTTTAACCACATGCAGAAAACGTTATAGGTTATAATAATTATAACTTATGACATTGTGGTGAAATTAATATTGACATTGAAAAAATACACATTCACCAAAGCGTGTGTTCTCACTATCTATGCTAACGCTATTATGACTTTACATAAATAAATTACTTGTAGCAACAAATTATATTGTTGGACAATGGTCCACGCAGGCAATGACCTACGCATCGTCTAATTCTTAAAACTGACAGACAACGCACAGCCTAAACCTGTGGGTCTAGAAATATGAAAATTTGCAAAGGAATTCCTTAGATAACCTAAATGAGCATTATGAAAGGATTTTAAAAATTCAACCCCTAATGGGGATAAATAGGGGATGAAAGTTTATGTGAAAATCCGTCATTTTTGAAGTAACATCTGTCTATGAATATTCGTATTTGACTTTTTGACTGAAAATAAATAAATACGTTTTAAATCAACCCTTAAGTGGGTAAAATAGCGGGTGAAAGTTTGTATGGGAATCCTATTATTTTTTTCCGAATTTCACGCGAGCGAAGCCGCGGGCAAAATCTAGTTAAAACATAAAACTCTGTGTTGAATTTAGCTGACCAACACTGCCACAAAACCAGTTTCATTAAAATTTTCTATAATTCTTTGCCCAAACGAGTAAAATAAAATAGTAATATTTTATACAATCCGAATATATTTTCGACCAAACCATTCACCTTCACGCCTCACCAGTTAGGGGCACCTTCAAAATAGTTCAACGTTTCAGTTTCTTACACTTAGGACGGCGATAGGCGGCAGATGTGAGCTATTACCACTTCACTCGCTACAGCATCAACGATCTTGGTTATAGTGTCGTTACTGCCGAGGCTACTGACTTTATGGCTAAGGACGTGACAGGGGACGGTGATCAACTGCAATTCACGGAGGATAGGGAGAAACGAGTTTTGAGAATCAGGACCCTTCCAAAGATTGAGTACAGTTACTGAAGTGAGGAGATCGTTCCCGGAATCAGAAAACTGCCGATGCAGTCATAAATTGTTGGTAACAAAGATTTCCTATAAAATTAATTACATGAAAGTGTTCAGTTACAGCCGTTTTCCTTTAGATAAAGTTCAAGAGTCCACTTCGTTGTATCTTAATTTTTCCAAGAAATATCCCGTCTTAAGCAGGATACACTCATTTTAAATCTTCTTCAGTGTTTTCACCTCTAATTATTTTCAAAAGGATTCTCGTATAAAACCCTTTTGTTATTAAGATGAAGTCGAAACAATGATGAATAACAATATATTTTACAGATTACCGAGTCCACAGATAATATAATACTATACTACCTAGTCTAACTTTCACTGAAGTTTGAAACATCATTTTAATAATCAAGTTGTTCTACGTCTACAGAAAACTGCAAAAAATTTAGTATTTAGGTACAGTCTGTTTTTCTCTATTCTCTTATTTAGTAAACAATATTGGCATGTCTCTTTATTCAAATAACTACGGATAAAATATAATTACTTGTTCTGCACATGTCATCATCATCATCATCATTTCAGCCGGAAGACGTCCACTGCTGGACGGGGGGATATGCCATAATCGCCACGCTTGGCAGGCGGGTTGGACATGTAATTAGGTTAAAAAATGTTATTTAGTATATGAAATTGTTAACATAATGTCTTTTAATGATTATTGTTGAAGAATTGCATTAAAAATACATGCTAAGATTGTTTACTAAATAAGACAAGTATGAAAAAACAGAGTTTAGATATTAATTCAAACCCAAAATCCAGTCAATACTCAAAGCCTAACCCTAAATCTCTCTAGAAGATTCCAATGTCCCCGTCACGTAGCTCAGGTCTAGCTTATGTATCTTAACGAGAAAATAAGACCTTCTTTATAGGTTCGCCGGCTATTGAGAAGGACGGCCCGTCACTAAGTTACCTTTGGGGTATCTTTTCGGGTCGTGTTTCATGTATTATGTTTTATTCATTGAGCGTTTTGTTGACAGTGTAACTTAAGAAGTTTGTGGTGAAGAGATATTTTTACGTGGTATCATGTTCTTTGGTAAACTGATTGTGTCTTGGCTACTGTTTGGAATAATTTGATGTGACATCCTGAAACGATATACATGGGTCAACCATGGGTATTTTTTTGTAAAAATTGAGAATTATATAGACTTATTTATAATGCCACAGATATAAATGTCTTGCTGGGGAGTTAGTTGCGCTGCTTCTTCTTCCCAGCTTAAAGACTAAGAAGCAGTGAACAATGGGTGTTTTAGAGGCTGTCTTTATTGTCGACGTTCAATAAGCGTTGTTTCCACTCGATGAAATTTTAAAAATTACAGATATATTGTTGCGCGCGCAATCTCAAGAATCAAAAACATCCTAATTGGGACGTTTTGCTACTAATCTCCGTCAAGCAAGACGCTGAGCGTGACATGTGACAAAAAAAAACAAAAATGCCGTCATGTGTGTACAGAAAGTTTACTAATTATAACGCGAAACTAACTTAAAGTAACTAATTTACTTACTTTGCACTAGTTTATGTGTGTTATGCTGCCGCTGCGTACGGAACATATTTTTCGTTGGTTTTATTAGGGTATGACATATCTATACTTTTAAATATCGTTGTTTCCACTATAAAATCACACTCTACTCATCTGCTGCCACTGGTGCTATAAAAGGAGCCAATTTTTTTTTTCTAAATGCCATCCATCTTCTGTGCGTTTTAATAATAATACTTCTATTACCCACATTTTTATACGTTTGCTAAATAAGGCAATATTTCTTCATAAGTGTTTATTTATTGGTCTTTAAGAAGGTATATTTTTTACACGCGGTTGATTTCAGTCCTGTACGATATGATAGGAACAGCTATTAAAATTAATTATCTCCATAAACGTCTTGATAGCTAGGGCTGAGCTGCTGAACTCAACATTTTTAAACTCTTTCCGTCTTATTACAAAAAACATGATAAACCTGGGTTTAAACCAAGACTTTAAAGTCCAGAGTTAGTACGTTACTAGCCTTAGTACCGTAGTAATAGCTCATCCTTATTACAAAAGTCAAATTAAGTGAAGACTAGATAGTACCAGACTGTTGGGGGTGTATTAGGTAGTATGCAGAGAAATCGATTAAAAAATAGATGGAATTCTCGATGTACGGACTAAAATTATTCGTTCAAAACGATTTCCATTCGGTCTTAACGTTCCGTTTCAGCAGAATTTTTAATAAAACAATCCTTTTTATTGAAAATTCGTACTAGTTTATATTTATTTGTCTTTTTTTTTTATAATCCAATAATATAGGTACTGAATAATTCATACATACATACATACATATTATCACGCCTGTTTCCCATTGGGGTAGGCAGAGACTGGATTTCCACCTGCTACGATCCTGACACACCTCTTTCTAATTCAGTATCGATAAATGGTTGTCGCGCGATCCAGCATCTCGTTGTTTTCTTAGGACTCGTTTATGGACACGCGGCACGTCTGGCGGTGCGTCGCGCTGGGCGTCACGCGGTCTTCTGTTACGAAGAAGCGGCGCGTGAAGCGTGGCGGTGCCCGCGGTGTCACACACGCAAAGACAAACATATGGCGATATGCAGAGTGTTGTGCGGCACGTGCTCCTACAACCTTTCCTTGCGAAGCCACGGGCACCACTGCGACTGACACCGCGGGTGCCGCAGCCTTGGCTGCTGCGTGCGCCGCGTAAATTGTATAGTGTGTATATAAACAGGGCCGATATTTTGAGTAGCCCGCTACATTTGTAGTGATATCAATCAAAATTATTATCTGGGCTACGTTCAGTAATATCACCCGACGATGCACGGAGCGTAGTTTGGTCATTCGGTTACTCAGAGCGATCATACAAACGAACGTCCAAAGAACACTCCGTGCGTCGTCGGACGATATTACTGAACGCAGCCCTGACAAAAAAAAGTGAAAAAAGTTATCATACGATATTGTTGCTGTACGGATGACCGCACGTCAGTGGGTAAAAATTTGACATTGACAGCGCCTTTATTTCCTTAGCATTAAGGGTGGTTTTCTAATTCAAGTGTTACCACTGCCATGCAGTCGACTGTACGTATGATAACTTTTCACTTTTTTTGTTAGATCTGCGTTCAGTAATATCGCCCGACGACGCACGGAGCGTAGTTTGGTCATTCGGTTACTCAGAGCGATCATACAAACGAACGTCCAAAGAACACTCCGTGTGTCGTCGGACGATATTACTGAACGCAGCCCTGACAAAAAAAAGTGAAAAAAGTTATCATACGATATTGATGCTGTAAATTGCTGTATGATTGACCGCGCGTCAGTGGGTAACAGTTTGACATTGACAGCGCCTTTATTTCCTTAGCACTAAGGGTGGTTTTCTAATTCAAGTGTTACCACTGCCATGCAGTCGACTGTACGTATGATAACTTTTTTTATCAGGGCTGCGTTCAATAATATCACCCGACGACGCACGGAGCGTAGTTTGTTCATTCGGTTACTCAGAGCGATCATACAAACGAACGTCCAAAGAACACTCCGTGCGTCGTCGGACGATATTACTGAACACAGCCCTGACAAAAAAAAGTTATCATACGATATTGTTGTTGTACGGTTGACCGCACGTCAGTGGGTAACAGTTTGACATTGACAGCGCCTTTATTTCCTTAACAGTAAGGGTGGTTTTCTAATTCAAGTGTTACCACTGCCATGCAGTGGACTGTTCGTATGATATGACCGATTTTTCACACTCTTATGTCAGGTAATAACTGATTGATATCGCTATAAATAAGCAAACTAGGAGATACTTCTACCAAATTTCTAATAAAATAACACTGCGAACTTGTCACCGTAGTTTTCGTATGAATGGTAAAATAAAATTAGCCCATTTTTTTACAAACTTTTATTAATAATCAAGGGATAACATTTTGAAAACAGTAACAAGGCCCAGCACGCAATGATGCGAATTTGTGCAAATGAACACTGCAACAACAACATAACATCACGCCTGTATTTCCCCGAAGGGGTAGGCAGAGGTGTAATATATTACGGATTGAAGATATGTAATGTACCCACCTATTCTGTAGAAATTGCTAATGATTTTACTACAATCTCTTTTTATGAAATAAAAGTTCATTTATTATTTATTATTAATAGTACACCCACATTGCAACTTTTGGAATACAATACACCACAGTGTACATGCTTCCATTGTATAGTATGCACCAAACTTTATGGCCGCTGCGCAAACGAGTTGTACGAGTTGTTGTTGTCGAACGAGTTGAGTTTGAGTGACATGCGGGTGTCAATCGAGGTGCGGGCCGCTAACTTCACAGCAGACTGGTGCGCATTATACTCCATTGTACACGTTATTTGCGATGCGAATTCCTTTAAGCGGCCTACTCAAAGTACGGCCGGGGACATCTGTGCCGGAGGCCGGAGGATACAGTTTACTGTCAACTATATTTTTCCTTAAACAAGTATAAGTTGCACTGAAAAATAAAATATAACATTTATTGATATCACAAATTAAATAAGCAGACAACAGGGACTACAGGTAGACTCTTCCTGCCAATTTTCCAGACCAATTCACAACAGTAAATAGCCGTCCTCTAACAGAATTTTCTTAAAGCGTACCCATTCATATTTTTGTCATCACTTTCTCCATTAAATGTAGAAAATTATTATACTTACATACTTAAATAGGTACCTCATTATTTCTCATTGCTTTTCTTGATGTAGGTAAGTACTAGAAAATCATAGTAAACCTTATTTGCATTTCCATGAAAACATTGACCTTTCTTGTTATGATAAATGGTCTTAACTAGGTTTTTGCAAGGTTTGTGCATATTTGTCCGAGTTACTGAATATCTTCTTTTGTCTTCCTACTTGAATCTATAACAAAACAATGGTGATTCTTTAGTAAAATATGAGTGTCAATAGTGGTTTTATTTGGAAAGTTATTAACTTGTTTCACAGTGATTTAGCATAGCATACTACTTACATTTAGTGGTAATCCCCAAAATTTGTAGACCAAATCTTCTTACATTACGTTCACTGCATGTTGTCTTTCCAAAAATGCAATAAAATTAAAATTCTTCGCCACACAACTTGTGAATTGTTTTAAATTAACTTGATATTTTTCACGTCGCCGAAACCTCCATAACAAAATTATATTAGCTGCACAAACGAAAACATCCATATTCACGTAATTTCAATGATTTTTAAAGTAATAAGTAAACAAAACAAACATAGCTGAAAATAACCTAAAATTACATTTGACGTTTCCTAGTATGGTTTAGTGTTGTTAAACTAGGGGTCGCGTAGGTTTAATTTTAGTGCCGTACTTAAACCAAATTATGAGATAAACCTGCTTTTGTAATAAGAAATTTACCAAAACCATGGTTTATAATTTTAAACCACCTTAGTCCACGTTTTGTAATAAGGGGGTTTGAGTGTCAAAGGCAAAGGCGCTTAGTAGGTTTAATATAATTATATAAGTAAACGAGACAATTAACTCTCAGCCAGAGATAGTAATCTTTTTATGATGGCGCAGACTGAGGGACTTAATAAATGAAGATCAGCTGTGTTAGATATTTAAATATAAAAGAACCGGCCAAGTGTGAGTCGGACTCACGCAGTAAGGGTTCCGTACCACCCATCGACCTGATACCCCATAGAAACTGATTTAATTTACGAGAGTTTATCAAAAGACATCAACGGGCATACGCGAAATGTGAATTTTTGTATCTCTTTCTTCAGTAGGTACCACCACATATGTCTATGTTTGTCCTGTTTTTAGTATTTGTTGCTAAACTAGATAGTATGCACTATAATCAGACCAAGTTTGACGCTGGTATGTATTACCGTTTTGAAGATAGAACAGGAACAAAAACGTTGAAAAAAAATCATGTTTTTCGTGGTTTCTTGTATGGGGACCCCTTTGGTTTTAGACTTTTTTTGTTTTTAGTATTTGTCGTGATACACCTCATAGCAACATGTTTTGTGTAAAAATTTCAATTGGTTATCTAGTACCGTTACAAAGATACAGCCCTGTGACAGACAGACGGATGGACGGACAGACGGACGGACGGACAGCGTAGCAAGGGTCCCGTTTGTACCCTTTGGGTACGGAACCCTAAAAACAGTGAAACCCACAATCATAAAATGTTATGTCATGCATGGATATGTTATGTTATGTTATGTTTCTGTTTATCTCCTGAACTTTTCAACGTAGATAATTTGTTTTGCATGTAAGATGGCTGGTCATTGTCTAACAAGATTTTTCTATCAGATATAACCATATACCAACTATGTCGAACTTCAGAATCGTTTCGAATGCCTAGGGAGCTCAGTGGACGATTACAGCGATGGGTTTGTGGAAACTGTCCATACGGTCGGGTCTAGGATCTTTAGGACCCGTCGTACAAATAGAAACAAAAAGCTTTCTGACCACACTCTCGAGCTTATGGCGGAAAGACGCGAGATGATTCTGCAGTCCTCAGATGATGCGACTAAGTACCGGCAGCTCAATAGACAGATCTCAAAGTCCTTGAAAAGTGACCTACGCCAATTTAATACGGAACGTATTAAAGACGCGATAGAGAAAAACAAGGGCTCCAAAGTCTTCGCAAGAGACCTGTCTATTGGGCAGAGCCAGCTTGCAAAACTGAGGACCGACGATGGCAGAGTCGTATCCTCCAAGCCAGAGCTATTGAAGGAGGTCGAGAAGTTCTATGGACAGTTATACACGTCCACCCGGACACCCGCTGTAAATCGGGCTCACGACCCAAGAGCTCGATTGACCCGACACTATACCGAAGATATCCCGGACGTCAGCCTGTACGAGATTAGGATGTCTCTGAAGCAGCTCAAAAACAACAAGGCACCGGGTGATGACGGAATTACTGCCGAACTCCTGAAGGCGGGTGGAAAACCGATCCTTAAGGCCCTTCAGAAGCTGTTTGATTCCGTCATTCTCGAGGGAAGAACGCCACAGGCATGGAGCAGAGGTGTGGTGGTATTCTTCTTCAAAAAGGGCGATAATGCTCTACTGAAGAATTATAGGCCCATCTCACTTCTGAGCCATGTCTACAAGCTGTTTTCGAGAGTCATTACGAACCGTCTTTCGCGCAGGTTTGACGACTTCCAGCCTCCCGAACAAGCCGGTTTCCGAAAAGGCTTTAGCACCGTAGACCACATACATACGCTGCGGCAGGTTATACAGAAGACCGAAGAGTATAACTTGCCTCTTTGTTTAGCGTTTGTGGACTACGAGAAAGCCTTCGATTCGATCGAGACTTGGGCGGTACTACAGTCTCTTCAACGGTGCCAGATTGACTATCGGTACATCGAAGTATTAAAGTCTTTGTATGAAAACGCCACTATGTCAGTCCGATTACAGGACCAAGCCTCGAAACCTATCCTTCTGCAGCGAGGTGTGAGACAGGGAGATGTGATCTCTCCGAAACTGTTCACTGCTGCATTGGAGGATGTCTTCAAGGTTCTGGACTGGAAGGGGCTAGGCATTAACATAAACGGCGAGTACATCACTCACCTTCGGTTTGCCGACGACATAGTAGTCATGGCTGAGACCATGGAGGACCTCGGTACAATGCTCGATGACCTCAGTAGAGCTTCTGATAGAGTGGGTCTTAAGATGAATATGGACAAGACAAAGGTCGAATTCCCATATAGCACCCATTCCCGTAAACATCGGAGAATCTACACTCGAAGTTGTTGACGATTATGTATACCTAGGACAAACTGTCCAGCTAGGTAAGTCCAACTTCGAGAAAGAGGTCAATCGTCGAATCCGACTCGGTTGGGCAGCGTTCGGGAAGCTACGCAATATCTTCTCGTCCAAAATACCGCAGTGTCTCAAGACGAAAGTCTTTGACCAGTGTGTGTTGCCAGTAATTACTTACGGTACTGAAACGTGGTCGCTCACAATGGGCCTCATAAGAAGGCTCAAAGTCACTCAAAGGGCAATGGAGAGGGCTATGCTCGGAGTGTCCCTGCGTGATCGAATCAGAAATGAGGAGATTCGCAGGAGAACGAAAGTAACCGACATAGCCCGAAGAATTGCCAAACTTAAGTGACAGTGGGCGGGGCACATTGCTCGCAGAACGGATGGCCGATGGGGCAGTAAAGTTCTGGAGTGGCGACCGCGTACTGGAAGGCGCAGCGTGGGTAGGCCCCCCACAAGGTGGACCGACGACCTGGTGAAGGTCGCGGGAATCCGCTGGATGCGGAAGGCACAGGACCGGTCGTTGTGGCGATGCTTGGGGGAGGCCTATGTCCAGCAGTGGACGTCTTTCGGCTGAAATGATGATGATGATATACCAACTATGTTACACACTTTAGTCTACTTGAGTCTCTCAAAAAGAAGCTAGCATACATATTAAAAAATAAAAAAAATGTTTTTATTATTTTTAACTTGCCGTGTGGTATCCGGCAAATAAAAAGAATAGACCACCCCCCTTCTACCCATGGGTGTCGTAAAAGGCGACTAAGGTTTGAAATCAGGAGGATGGGCAGCAGCGTCCTTCTGTGCACCAACATCGTGCAACATCACCCACTGCGGTCACCAACCCGCCTGCCCAGCGTGGTGACTATGGGCATACATCCCTATGAACGCACAACACATACAACGGCCCCCAGTTCCCGGTGGTCCCTCTATTCCCGATTACGGTAGCGGTCGTGGTAACGGTGGGACGGGGGGTGCTAGGAATCCCCGGGTTACGGCAGGCTACCAAAACCGACGACTATATCTGGCAGCGTACAATGGAAAAACGTTGAGACTGGACCATCACCTCGCCGAGCTTGAAGTAGAGTTAAGTCATATAAAATGGCATATACTGGGGTTATCCGAAGTCCGTAGAGAGGGAGAGGACACGATAACCCTGGAGTCAGGAAACTTACTCTACTTCCGCGAAGGTGATCAGCTCTCCCAAGGTGGTGTTGGTTTTCTTGTCAATAAGGCCTTCGTAAACAACGTTGTGGAAATCGGTAGTGTGTCGACACGGGTAGCGTACCTTGTACTAAAGCTAAATGATAGGTACAAGCTGAAAATAGTGCAGGTATATGCGCCGACCTCGACACACTCTGACGATATAGCCGAAGCGATGTACGAAGACATAGCTAAGGCTATGAATAGTACCGCTAAGGCTCACTACAACGTTGTTATGGGGGACTTCAACGCTAAAGTGGGAGTACAAGAACGCGGCGAATCGAGAATCGGACCTTACGGTTTGGGGCGCAGAAACCACAGGGGCCAAATGTTGGTCAACTTCTTGGAGTCCCAGGGGCTCTTCTTAATGAACTCCTTCTTTAAGAAGCAGCCCCAAAGAAGATGGACCTGGAAAAGCCCCGACAAGGTGACAAGGAACGAGATAGACTTTATCATGACGGATAAGAAGCACATATTTAGAGATGTCTCTGTGATCAATAGGTTCAACACCGGAAGCGATCACCGACTTATCCAAGGCACTCTAAATATCAATTTTAGAGCTGAAAGAACGCGCATGATAAAGTCTACTCTCCGACCTTCGCCGCTCCAAACCAGTTTGGGCTCCGAAAGGTTCCAAGCGGAACTTCAAAATCGATTCGACTCGCTGGAAACCACGGGCAATATTGAGGAGAAAACCAACACCATGGTCAAAACATTGCAGGAACTGTCTCGAAAATTCTTTCCGCCGCAGCGTGGAAGCAAGATGCCCAAGCTTTCGACTGAGACTCTCGATCTGATGAGGAAAAGACGGGAAATGCCAGCCGCACATTCGTTTTCATCAGATAATAGGTCCTTAAACCTACAGATTAGGAAGCTGATGCGACGTGACCTCCGCCGCTCCAACACCCGCGCCATTGAGGCTGCGATTGAGCAAAATAGGGGGTCGAAAGTTTTCGCTCAGCAGCTAGGGAGGACCCATCTGATGAAACTGAAAGCCGCGGATGGCAAAATAGTCACCTCTAAGATCGAGATGCTTGATGAGGTCGAAAACTTCTATGGGCATTTGTATTCCACCAAAACGGCGAGACCAGCAGTTCCTAGCAATGACGACAAAAGAGCCCAGCTCACGCGCCATTACACCGAGGATCTTCCGGACGTTGACCAGGGCGAGATTAGGGCGGCCCTCGAGCAGCTTAAGAACAACAAAGCTCCGGGCGATGACGGCATTACTACTGAACTCCTAAAAGCAGGCGGGGCTCCGGTCCTGAAGGAGCTACAGAGTCTGTTTAATGCCGTCATCCAACAAGGCTCTACACCGGAGGCATGGAGCGGGAGTGCGGTGGTACTGTTCTTCAAAAAAGGGGATAAAACCCTACTGAAGAACTACAGACCCATCTCACTCCTGAGTCACGTATACAAGCTGTTCTCGAGGGTCATCACGAATCGTCTCGCCGGAAGACTCGACGAATTCCAGCCACCAGAGCAAGCTGGGTTTCGAAAAGGCTACAGCACCGTAGACCACATCCATACTGTTCGGCAGATCATACAGAAGACTGAAGAGTACAATCAGCCGCTGTGTATGGCATTCGTGGACTACGAGAAGGCCTTCGACTCTATCGAAACTTGGGCAGTTCTGGATGCTCTTCAGCGATGTCACATTGATGAGCGGTATATAGAGATGCTGAGATGCCTATACAACGCTGCTACCATGACTGTTCAGCTCCAGGACCAAAAGACGAAGCCAATCCAACTGCGCAGAGGGGTGAGACAAGGGGATGTAATATCCCCGAAATTGTTCACTAACGCGTTGGAGGACGTCTTCAAGACACTGGACTGGACTGGACAGGGTATCAACGTTAACGGCGAGAACATCTCACATCTCCGTTTTGCCGATGACATCGTTGTAATGGCTGAGTCGCTGGAACAACTGGGCGAAATGCTGCACAGCTTAAACGGAGCCTCTCGACGTGTCGGTCTCGGCATGAATCTGGACAAGACTAAAGTCATGTTCAATATGCATGTCATGCCGAGGCCAATATTCGTCGAAGGGTCGACCCTCGAAGTTGTAACGGAATACGTCTACCTAGGGCAGGCAATTCAGCTTGGTAGACACAACTTCGAGAAAGAAGCCAACAGAAGGATCCGTCTGGGCTGGGCAGCGTTTGGCAAACTTCGCCGAGTCTTCTCGTCGCCTATACCGCAAAGTTTGAAGACAAAAGTCTTCAACCAGTGCGTCCTGCCTGTCATGACATACGGTGCTGAGACGTGGACACTGACAGTTGGGCTAGTCCACAAGTTTAAAGTCGCTCAGCGAGCTATGGAGCGAGCTATGCTTGGAGTTTCTTTGAAGGATAAAATCCGAAACGAGATTATCCGGAGAAGAACCGGAGTGACCGACATAGCTTGTAGAATCAGTAAGCTGAAGTGGCAGTGGGCTGGCCATGTCTGTCGAAGGACCGATGGCCGCTGGAGCAGACGAGTCCTTGAGTGGAGACCGCGAATCGGCAAACGCAGCGTAGGGCGCCCCCCTGCCAGGTGGACCGACGACCTAAAGAGCGTGGCTGGGGGGGATTGGATGCGGAAGGCAGAGGATCGAGCGTTGTGGCGCAACTTGGGAGAGGCCTATGTCCAGCAGTGGACTGCGATAGGCTGAGTTGATTGATTGATTTTTAACGCATTTACGCATGCGAAGCGAAATCTAAAGATTTAAATTGTGGAAAGAAAAAATCTCTCACGAGCAGGATTCGAACCTGCGACTCCTGGCTCAGTACGCCAGTGTTTTAGCCACTAAGCTACCGTGAAGAACACTGCTCGTGGTATCGAAATTATTTTTCTTTCCACACTTTAAATCTTTAGATTTCGCTTCGCATGCGTAAATGCGTTAAAAATAATAAAATAATTAGTAAGGGTAGGCATATCTATACGACTTTGATTTAACTGCAAAGTTAGCCGAGTCGGTTAAGAAACAATGTTTCTTAATAAGATATCGCTGACGTCACCCAAAGACGTATAGTGGAGGATAATTTCGATACCACGAGCAGTGTTCACGGTAGCTTAGTGGCTATCCTGCTCGTGAGCGATTTTTTCTTACCACAATTAAAATCTTAAAAAAAAAATTAAATTACTTATTGATTTTATCTAGCTAGCTTTTCTTTTAGAGGACAGATACAGGAACCTGCTTTAGCTACTAAAAACATCAATAGTCTCCAATATAAAATTAAATACTTCTAAATTAAAATAGAACTGCACGAAACCTAGTTCTTCTCGTAGATAAGTAGAACTAGCTTCTCATTGGAACTCGCTGAACACAAACAGACAGTGGTGACTTCTGCGCGCAGAGCGATCGCATGTTTAGCGAGGATTGAGGGCGTATTGATAGGCGACGCGATTTTATAACTACTACACATAGAATAAGTTTTTCATCTCTTACAACCAACATTCCCGTATTCAGTAGACTAATTACCAACTAGGTAATTAGTAGTTTTAGTATTTAGTAGGAAAAACCAACGTTCACAATAAAAACAATCATTAACCACATGATTTTTTTACTGTTAAACGACAGCTTACAAATTATCTGTTTTTTGTGTGAACTAGGCCCTAAAGGAGGATTCTAGTAGTATTGAACTATATTTACAGGACTTGTAAAATAAAATCAAATAAAAAATAAAATCACAATAAAATCAAAACATAACAACATTTTGACTAACCTCGACGTTTCGGCCAAATTGCATTGGCCGTGGTCACGAGCAGACTGTTTTGATTTTATTGTGCGCGATAAGTACCGTAAATATAGTTCAATATGAGTGAAATTCGAGAAAGGATTCTAGTAGTTTTTATTCGACAGGTATTGGTAGTCGATTGTAGCAGATCAGCTAATTTTTAACGGTAACAATTCTGACGACAACGCCAAGAAAAAAAAACAAATATCTTACACTACTACCACACTTCAGAAAGATACTCAAACATAAATCTAAATTCAAGAAGTGTAATTTTATACGTTTACTTTTATGTGAATGAACAATAATAAATTCGGGCTTCAGTATTGAGTAGATCTTTGTTCTTGGCAGTACTAATTCAATAGAAAGATGATGATAATACTACTAGAATCTGACTTAATATTTATTTGGGATTACTAATCCTACCAATTGGGGTAACACTACCATTCATTCATTATTATATTCGAGAGGTACTATAAGCATGCTTAACAGAAAACACTACGCTAAACAAAATACCCTATTCGATCTGCAGTCACAATACACTTATGAAGCTATTGCACATAAGAACATCAAAGTTAGTAGCGTTTTAAATTAATAGCATTCATTCTAGAATACCCATTAAATTGAAATAACAGACCCAGACAATTTGCATTAGAAACTCGCTTTCCCTCACAATATAACCGCTCCGCACCACTTCCTATAGTTACTGAAGGGTTAATTAACTATTGCATCGTGTGGCTTGTGTGTAAAATAAGTGAATAAGTCAAGAGAGGTATATAAATTTACAGAAGGACCATATCATTGTTCTTTAAGTGACACACAGTACCTTTATGTATAAGTGATATTGATCAGTCAATAAAACTACTGAATTACGTAAAGAAAATTATAAACATTCGTATCCTCACATCTCATAGGTACATTTTTAATCTGGGGCTATAGTCATTAATAAGTTGGTTCCGTGTGGTGTCTGACGTAAAGAATTGCACTACCCTATATCTTCTCATGGGTGTCGTAAAAGGCGACTAAGGGATTCACCAGAGGATGGGCAGCAGCGTTCTCTGAGTATTTAACCAACCAACTGCGATGGCCAACCCGCATGCCAAGCGTGGCGATTATGGCATATCCCCCAAATATGATCATGCTTGGGGGAGGCCTATGTCCAGCAGTGGACGTCTTTCGGCTGAAATGATGAATGATGATAGTCATTAATGATCAGCAGTGAACTTTTGTGGACGACATAAACAGAGAGACAGCTCCAAACAATGCGCGATTAAAAAATGGTTCACACAATGTATTATTTCAATAGCTCAAAACCTCAGACACCCCAACTATTTTTTATTGTAATAAATTGATATAGCAAGTAATTATTTATTTTCATAAATTATTGTAGAAGATATTGGTAATTTTTGTTGTCACGACGCGCCTCGCTCGCCTCGCTCCACACCCCCGCGGCTATTTCCAAAGGATAATAATATGACGTGTTCTGTTTGCATACGTAGACATCATTGGTCTTGCGTTCAGCGGCGCGTCGTATGAAACTTTTATACTGCATGGATACAATATTTTTTTTGTTAAAAATTTACATATACGTGGGACACTCAGAAAGTTTTGCGAAACTAAAAAAAATTGTTCTATACGTACATATATTTTTATCAAATCTTTTCAAAGTACTTTCCACCAGCCTCTATACAAAGATTCATGCGCCTAAACCAGTTTTCAAAACACTTTTTCCAGTCCGCCGCAGACACCTCGTTTACAGCCTGCTCGAACGCAGCCAGCGCATCTTCCGGCGACGAAAATTGTATCCCTTTGAGCTGATTTTTTATTTTTGGGAATAAAAAGAAGTCACACGGTGCTAGATCAGGGCTGTAAGGAGGGTGACCCAGGAGTTTGACTGGCGTGCTGTCCAGGAAGTCCCTCGTTTTGAGTGCGGTGTGCGCAGGTGCATTGTCGTGGTGGAGCAGTAGCCCGCGGAGCCCTGTGTTTGGTCGCTTGTTGCTTATAACAGAGAAAACTTCTGGCAAACATTTGGTAGTATACCATTCGGCATTAATGCTTCTTTGATCCCGTAAGGGAATTGATACCAAGTGGCCAGTCAAATTAAAAAAGCTAGCGATCAAAATCTTACCCCCGCTTCTAGATCGCTTCACTTTGGTAGGCGTTGGCTCATTTTGAAACACCCAAACAGTCGACTGGCGCTTGGTTTCTGGGTCGTATTGATAAATCCAGGACTCATCACCTGTAACGATGTCGTAAACACGCCGAGACGAGCCTGCTTCAAATTTGTTAAGCATATCACGGCACCATTCCACCCGGGCCTGTTTCTGAGCATCGGTGAGGTTGTGCGGCACCCAGCGTGATACTATCCTCCTCACGCGAAGATGGCTGTGTAGAATCTCGTGAACGCTTCCCGATCCAATCTTCAATATGTGTTGAATCTCCTGATATGTAATTCGCCTATTGTCTTGGATTAAATTTTTCACTGCTAGCACGTTTTCTTCGGTAACAGCCGTCAAAGGGCGACCGCTTCTTTCGTCATCCCCCAAAGTTGGTCGACCGAGCTTGAATTCGTTATACCAACGATACACGGTTGCCTTGGAAGGGCCTTCATCCATGAATGCCATTTGAAGTCTATCGTACGATTCATCCAGTTTCAGGCGACACTTGAAATCGTATAAAATCATAGCTCTAAAATGTTCCCGGCGCAGATCCATATTTCAGTGAGACACAATACTTTGAATGAACTCGCAAAAAATGTGGAGGGAAATTTTGAAATTGGAACTTACTTATTTTTACTTATAAATAATCATATTTTCGAAAAACATTATAACTGGCCAGTCTCCCATATATAAAAACTTTTTTTCGCAATACTTTCTGAGGGGCCTGGTACATATTATTACATGATTTCCTTTTTGTTTTATTGTAATCACATTTAAGGCATAATATTGTAACTTATTTTTAAGGGGAACACACTGGCTCCTGTAATACAGTAATTATACTAGCGCAGGAGTCAGGGAATTATATAAAACGTACAAAGTTAATATGTCAATCAACTCAGCCTATCGCAGTCCACTGCTGGACATAGGCCTCTCCCAAGTTGCGCCACAACGCTCGATCCTCTGCCTTCCGCATCCAGTCCCCCCCGGCCACGCTCTTTAGGTCGTCGGTCCACCTGGCAGGGGGGCGCCCTACGCTGCGTTTGCCGATTCGCGGTCTCCACTCCACTCAAGGACTCGTCTGCTCCAGCGGCCATCGGTCCTTCGACAGACATGGCCAGCCCACTGCCACTTCAGCATACTGATTCTACAAGCTATGTCGGTCACTCCGGTAATATGTCAATAAAGATCATAAATTATTATTCAAAAGTAGTGTAAACCATTCTACTCTTGATTCTGAACCAACTACTTTCAGGGTTTGAGTTATTTCAATAATACTTTGTATAATGTATCTGCGACTCTATTTGAAGTTGATTGCGTTTTGACTATAGCAAATCATGTCTGTTTCTCATACAAGTTCAGGAGTTGGTCTTCTACAAGTTTCTTTTCTGCTACCCGGATCTCTACTGTTTTATTACTAACTCTTTGTTTCCATTGTGTACTAAACCATGTTTTTGTTCGATACAGAGTATTTCTAATTACTTCGTTAGGACTGTTGTAACGCTTATAATATTTTTGCGCTGTGTTATGGCTAAAAATGTATAGATAATTAAGTACGCTGGAGGCTATAATATAACAATTTCAAAGGATGTTTGCTTCTTCAAATATCTAGAAATCTTCTGAGGTCACCAAAGAATATTTTTGAATCAATTTTCCTACGCGCTGATAAAGGTAATATATTTTTATGACTCCCGTCCTAAAATTGAACTACTTTTCGATCAAATCGATTTTTTTTTTTTTAATAATGTTAGTTTTCTTCCAATATCTATAATTTAACTAAACAAGGTCTAATGTCCCCTTATCTTCAAGGAGTAAGACACTAATAAAAAGACTACTTCTTTCTCTTCTTCCATATTCATGTATTTCTCTACACATGCGTGTCTATTGTGAATATTTGGCACGTAATTTATTTGGGAAAAAACCCTAGGAGATTAATTAAGTACCTATACTACCTAACTAGATTAACGACAGACGCCATTCCTTATAATTGATCGTCAATAAAATCCCTAAGACGAGTGAGGCACGCTAAGCATCTGCCCAGCGTCTGCGGGCCAGAGGGACGAGGGGGAGGTAAGGGGGGCTGTCCGCAAAAAACCCGCTCCTCCCTTTGTTTAGCTGTAAGCTCGTTATTTCACCCTTGCCTTTATAGAGTGGTGCGAAATAAGAACGTTGAGCGTATTTTATGCATGTAAGTGTTGAAGCAATGAACAATTGTATGAAAAATAATCGTAATGAGATTTTTTGAAATAATAAACACGACAAACTTTATTTTAGAAACATCTTATACCACTAGACAGAGATATATGAGCAGACTATGAGAACTTTTACTGGAGCGGCGGAGCGTGGCAGGGCGCAAATGCCCAACAACAACATTCAGATTTATTTATCATTTGCATGCCAATTAATCCGATTATGGTAAATGTGCCGTACTGAATAAAATTGTAGATACCTGACAAGTGTATCTACCACATTTAAGCAAATAAAGAAATTGAAATTGAACAAATTGAATGTGTGCAACTTACTGCGCGAGGTGGGCTGTATATTTGAGCGCTGGATTTATATTGATGCCACAATTGACGTATGAAAACTACACGAGCGATCTAAAGAGAGTAAATTGCACGTACCTTGGCCGCCTGGATGGACGGCCACTGTCAGCGACACGCACCAGAACTTCTCGTACACGGATGGTCTCACACACAGGTCTCACACTAATTTTGTTCGGTTTGTTTTGTAATGCGCGTGATGTATGGAAGCGGATGATAGAATATGGAGCGGAGTGAATGCAGCTTAAAATTAATTTGTTTTATGCGGTGTACCGCAGTGATCACGAGCGGATATTTTTTACAAATATTATTTTTCTTTGTGTCAGTGGTCACTGACAGCGGTGTGGCAATAAACATCACTCGCTCACAACGATTTAAGAGTCTTTATTCGTAGCTCACTCATGAGATTGCTTATGAGTTTTACTAGCAAGAAGGATTTAATTTAGACTTAAATTACCTTATTTTATTTTTTTCATTTATTCAACGACCATGGATACTTGTCCTTCAGTCGTAATCATTGAACATATTATACTTGTATCCTAGTAAAGTGATAGAAACTTTACTAGGTTTCTGAGGGGATGATGAGATAATACGAAAGTCATGTTTTTCAACTTTGTACCATTTATCCACACTTGTACACGTTAACGAGCACTTAACATTTAATAATCCACCATTATTACACATTAACACTCGAAGAAACACAAATTTTGGAAAATAATAAAAAATCCACAACACGATCTTTACGAATTTTCCCGCCAACTACATAAATTACCTTAACTGAGAGGGTGTTGCCACCATTTACTGTGGGTTAAAAATGTATGATTCATACGATTCATACAAATTAATCTCGCTAAATAGGGCATGAAACATACTGTTAAAGTCGTATTATGTTCTGTGGTAAAAGTACAATGTGGCATCACCGGTAGGAGGAGGTTTATAATCTAAGGGTAGGAGTAATATAGTCTGTGGCAAGAACTCAAGAGAGAGGTTTCTTGGAAATGGCGTCCAAGTTCTGAGTGTAATGTGTCGAGGATATTAAAAGGTTTATCTACAAAATAAAACTTCTTTCTCTGGTCTCCCATATATCTTAATCCTAACACATACTTTCCAATTCTTTTCTAATTTTATGAATTGCGTGAATACCTATTTTTACCATAATTTCTGTAAATAAATCTACAACACACATTTAATGTAGGCTAGAATTAATTCTACAATTAATGCTATATTTGTAACACCAACTATAACCATATTAAAAAGCAAATAAATATTTGAATTTGAATTCACAACCTTATAAACGCTTCCCGCGCCCGCTTCCGCTCGCAACACGCGTCGCGTCGGCTCCGTGAGACCTAGCGCGCCCTCTTCGCGCGCCGATGAGTCCTTTTCTTTTATTTTGTTTCCTCTAAGCAAATGATATTATATCGGGAGTTAATTTTATTGCCAGATGCCAAGCAGATTCACCCCAAATCACTTTGAGCCAGTTGAATTTTTATTATATTTCCCCCTTTTACTTTTTATTTGAGTTTTTTTAATTTTTTAGGTGGAATTTTACGGTAACCGGTTGACAAAAATGCCTCTTTTCCCATATTTAAGACTATAAAATTGTAATCACATTTTGAATTTGAACAGCTTTCGTAAAGGAGGTTATTTAATGCAAACATTTATTTATTTATCTATCATACAACCATTACAGGATATTTTGCATCCCTACTCATACTTTTATAATAAACACAAAAAAACATTTTAGTTACTTTACAAATTACATGAATGAACCAAACCTTGCATCTATAGAGAAAATTCAGCAATTTAGCGTAAAAGCTTAGCTATCAGTGCAACGCCGATTCCTTTTGATGTCGCCAGCATTTCATCGCTTTGCAGCGGTCGTTTTATCGAACAAGCATTACGGCACCAGCTTAACGATCGACCACTCTCAAAGACCCCTCGATGTCCCACATTCTGTTCTAGAGTTGGGTAGAACACGCAAATGCAATGAGTTTGTATGAGTAACTCATTCTGTATGATGAGGTGGGACATTGTCACACTTCAAATGAGGTGGGACAATGTCATGTTGCTGAGACATATAATACACTGAAATACATTAATACATTGGGTTGAGCTTACATTGTCTAAGATAGGAGTGGGTAATATAGCTTTTACCGAATATCAGATCGAAAATATATATCTATATTTGATATCGGATTTTGAAACTATATAAGTATCGACAGATGAGCATAGTTTTGGTGATATCGTAGGTAGTTAGTATAGGTACGTCGTTTTCGATATAGATCTGATTCTTATATTGGTTGGCAAAAGGTATTGCATGCGTTGCGTTATAGAATACAATATCAACATTGTTAATTCCGAAGACTCCAATTTTTTTTATTAATTGGCCGTTTAATCAGCAACACACTATAATTCCCTGGTTAAACGACAGTTTAGCCAAAATTCCAGTATATTTTTCGTGTAATCGGCTGTTTAAGCAGAGAATTAACGTTAACGAACACTTGTCTTAGGCCGGTCTTCATCAAAGTTAATTATCTGGTCAAACAACCGTACACCCACTATTCCAGTATATTTTTCAAATAAGTTATGAAGCAACGCCGTTCTTTTATGGTACATGCTTCAAGTCGTCACATCTTGGTTCATTTGGTGTTTGTCCCAGTGTAGTGGTACAAAAATCTTTTTTGAGGTGTTGTGACATTCTGTCTTTTTGTATGGGACATTTGAGGTGCCTCATGTATGAGTGACACAACTCTATTCTGTTCACAAGATATTCAAATACATGGCTTTATTTGACAAAATATTTTCGAGATACAAGTAAAATGTATGTAGATTTTTCCCTTTTATTTCTGTTACCGCCCACGCGTTTGTTTAATATTTCAGGACTCCTACAATCTCCTGTCTCTTCTGTAACATTGTTTTTAAAGAATTCATCTGATCGACCCGTGTTTGGTATTTTAACATAAAAACTTTTTTCTTTGATTAAAATAATGATAAATAATAATAATATGTTTATGCCATTTCAAAAGTCTTAGTCAAACAAAAAGTAACCTGAATGACTTAAGTAAATAACAAGACTAAACATTGGACTATTATATACAGGTAAATGAAATGAAGGTAGTGAAATGTACGGGCAATTTAATTAGAGGGTACACACACATCTTTAGATATAACAAGTGCGGTTTGACCGTCGCCACGCCGTCGCCGCACTAAACTCAGGCATTCCTAATGCGTACGAAAGGCATTGTAGGTGTCTCATTAAAATTGCCGTCTTACATCAGCGAGGACGAATGCGGAACGGTATCGGGGCGGAGGAAGAGGGGTCTACCATTAACTCAGTCTTCGAGATTACGGTAATGGCGGGGGTACGGGAGACCCCGCCGCCGCCGTTCGACGGTTAACATCGGTTTGGTCACAGATTTGAATACAAATACCGACGTCGGACGAACGATGTGGAGCCGTATCTTTGCAATTATGTAGATCTATTCGCTTTGCGGATGACGAGACGCACCGAGGAATGAGAGATAAGTTTTGAAAAATGGTGGCGTTCGAGGAAACCTTGCTCGCGATGAAAATAATTAAGTAACTTTTTTGTTTATTACATTTTAAATACAGTTACTTTGTGTTGTTTATGTTTCGTTAAGTTTTTTCAAGAGGTGATTTAAGATAGGTTCTCCAGATTTTATTTTAACGAGCTGTTTTTCGCGATCAGTTTGTTTAATGAGTACTTATCTACGTCAACTTTACCAATTTAGTTTTTAATTTTATCTACACTCATATCGTAAAATTCGAATTATGAACACAAAAGTAATGTCATAATGACAGACTTTACGCCCACGCACCTATAATACATTTAAATTTCATAACAATACAGTTTGCTGAACAAAATAATGCTATAATTTTTTTTTCCATAATAGTATACTTCAGCCCAACCAAGGTGTTTTCAATGCCACTTCGGCCTATTCAAGGAGTTTTTAATACATCTTTTTTAGAAACCGTACAGTTTGGCATAAAAGAGTACATAGTATTCAAACGAGACAAAAAACGAAAAATGAACTAACTACGGTTGGCGCTATTAATTCTTACGGTGAATGAACCACCCTGTATATTATTGCACATATTTATGTATTTAGTTTAATAAGTTGTCTGCAGAATAACGGCATTCCGGACAAACCCCCGTGGTTTTTGGTTTGCTTTTGTCATAATAATGTATGTTTAAAAAAAAATAAAGGAAAAAAAAAAAAACATAAAATGCAGTGCGCTACTAGTCATATATTAAAAAAAGTAATCTTTTAAAATCGCGTTTTCGGCAGAACTTTGGATTGTCATAACAAAAGGGGGCAAACGAGCAAGCAGATCACCTGATGGTAAGCAATCTCCGACGCACATGGACATCCGCAACACCAGTAGAGTTGCAAATACGTTGCCGACCTTTTAAAAAGACGTATGCTCGTTTCTTGAAGGCTCCCATGTCATATTGCTTTTAATTATGTTTAAGTGTTTACAGGCATATTTTCTGGATGATAAAACACAGATTGATGCAATCCTCACATGGATAGAAAATTAGTTCCGAATAAAGAATAAGAATAAAGTTTTTGCCAGACTGTATTTTGTCTGTGATGACAAGCAGTAGAGCGCATGTGCGGCGCGCGCCATGGCCTGCTGGATTTGGTCCTAAGATTTGGTTGTCTTAAATTGGAATTTATTTTAATTGTTAACGTTGTTATTGTGTTTTTGTTAGTCTAAAGTTTTATTCTGAGCAAAAACGTCTGACAATAGCAGTGATACAGAAGAGAATTTGACTCCACCTGACATTCTGAAAGCAGCAACGAAAATGACAACTAATCGTACCAGAAAAATCACGAAAAACTTACGATGTTACCAAAATTTAACGTTGGTCTTTTATTTAAAATGGATGTTTCATGAGTTTAGATAAAGTAGTGTATGAAACTGTACTTTATTGATATATTTTTATACAGTAATTAAACAAAAATGAACATAGAAAGTGCTGCAGTGAATATTCTAAAGCGTGGTGTGGAATTAGACACAAAGAAAAGGTATACAGAAGCGCTAGTATGTTATCAAGAGGGGCTACAAATATTAGTAGACAAAATAAAAGGTATGCAACAACAAATCCATTGTTTACTTTTAATTTTATGACTAATTTTATCAAAAAAAACTTTTAACAGGAGAGCACGATGATTCGTCCAAATCTTATCTTAGAAGAAAAGTGGAGGAGTATATGAATAGGGCAGAAACCATAAAAAAGTTAGTTTTGCAACAAAAAGTGGCTGGCCAGTTTCATGAGCAGGTGCATATAGAAAACAATTCTACGGGTCATAGCTATAAGGCTCTATTTGGAAGGTTTTTAGATGATGATGTACATTATGTTTCAGTGGAAAACCCTTATATTAGAAATTTTCATCAGGTCAGTAAAAACATTGATACTATTTTTGTTAAAAGTATCTTATCAATATAGCAATGTTCCTAAACCACCAATTTTTATATCTGGTACCACCTGTATTCTACGCAAATAAATGATTCTTTCTTTCTTTCTTTCTTTCTTTTATCAAATTGAAGTTTTACATAAAATCTTTTGGAAAATATTACAATATTACGAGTTCCTGATTATATTTATTTATTATATATATATTATATATTATTAAAACACTCGTGTGACACTATTAAAAACCTTGCCTACTACGGCTCGGTTTTTAAACTCACACTCGTGTTTTAATAACCCCTGTTATGCAACAGTTTCATAAACTACTATAACTGTATCTTCGGTGCATATTTTGGAGATCAATGTGTTTGAAACAAACAAACATGCAACTATTTGTAAAAATGTCGACAGTGCGAGATGTTCCAAGCCATAATCAATATAAAAACTAATTGTGCCAATCACAGAATCAGATGCAAAACTGCTTAATTAAGCAAAAACATTCTTGGTATGGCTCTGCATATATACAATAAAATGCCTAATGCCATAAAATGTCTGTACAGTTTAAAAAATTAATGAAATTGCTATTAGTTGAAAAAAAATAATGTTCAATAATAATATTAAAAATAGTGACCAAGCATATTATTTGTCATTTTTGTTTATTGTATAACATCATCACTATTTAATTTCATTTTTTTTTTACATTTGGAGTTGTATGATGATTATTTATTTAAATAATTTTAGTTAAACAAATGACTTATGACCAAACAAACATAAATTAATCAAGCAATAATCTATCTCAGTCACTTTTAATCTAGTTTTACATTTCCATGTATGTACAATTATGACGAACAAAGGGCAAGCATAGTTTAAGTTCCCTTCGAGATATAATTAATTTATTTGTAACGATTAACTGATATAACAGTTTCTCACAATGCAGAAATCTAACAGCAAATCTCAATCTAAATTATTAACAAGCCATAACAAGTGAATTATTAAAATGTTAATTTCTCTGTCGCTGCAGCTAATATAAAATACACCGAGTAATTACACAAACGTAACGGGGAAGAGTTTTGATATTTTGATATTCCACCAAAGTTGGTGAAACAAGGGCCTTGTTAGACGAGGGGAGGGGGACGGATATTCGGAAATCCTTTCGCCAATCTAAATAAATTTAAAACTCGGACAATCGGATTACGAAGCGTCGTCCGTCTCATCGGTGCCGTTCGCCGATTATACTGAATTCACGACACGTTTATTCAATTAGAGTTTGAAGTATTTAGCGGTCGGGTGGTGGGGCGCAGTAATGGCGGCTGGCGGTCGCCGTTAAAAATTCAAATCGCGGCCACCTGTGCGCCCGACGACGCCCGAATCACTTTTATTTCTCCCGAAGCTCCTGGGTTTTGCTGCGCTCCTGGTACTTCTTCTTGAATTTTAATGTAAGCAAGTTGCCTTTGCAAAACGTTTAGGACTAAAGTAGCGAGGTACTTAGCCTTATTTAGGTTCTTTCATTATACTGTTCAGCTTATCCCTATTACTGAAATGAAAGAAAAACATGAGGTAATTTATACAGTAGGCAAGTAGAAGTAATTTGCTACTGCTTACAAAACATTTACTTTTTCTGTTCCTCTTGGTTGACTCGAATGAATTACTTCACAAAATAAACCATACATTGCCTTCATCATTATCTGTGTTATATCTACGACCAGAGATAATATATAAAAAAACATGACGAATCAGCTACATTGTCATCTAATGGTAGTGGCTTGATATAAAACTTTATGAAAGACGGGGACAACTCAGCGAAGTACAGAGAGCACAATACTTATAACAGAGTAAAAGGAAAAGGTTTATTGCAGATGCGGTGATTGGATAATGAATATAATTTAATAACATTCAGAAAGATTTTTTTTAGAATCACTATCTCATCATCGTCATTATTTCAGCCGAAAGACGTCCACTGCTGGACATAAGCCTCCCCCAATAGGGGGGGATATGCCATAATCGCCACGCTTGGCGAACGCAGTTGGTTGGTTAAATACTCAGAGAACGCTGCTGCCCATCCTCGGGTGAATCCCTTAGTCGACTTTTACGACACCCATGAGAAGATATAGGTTGGTGCCATTATTTATGTCCTGGAACTGTCCCATCACCATCTAATTAACTAATAAGCCTTTTCACTGAATCAAGTACTTTTATAAAAATAATTTATGGGTCACCACATTTATTAAACGTAACACATCTCTGACGCCTTTCAACACGGCCGCTTAAAAATCATAGCACACGATCCCCAAAAATCGAACATCCAAAAATACCGTAACCCTTCACTGCCGCTGTCAATGTGCCTCAATATGACACAATGGAGTGACGCGGGTCGCGTGTCACGGCGCGACACTGACGCGAATTTATCATCCAACTCTTGTTATCGACAGAACTGAGTGCCTGACTTGACGCCTCGTTATGACTAGTTTTTGTTGGTTGTCTTGTTTGTAGTGTAGTATGTAACTATTCATGTACAGTCGAAGAATGAAAAGGTTTGTCACATTAAGGTCTATTTTTGCTTGTGCTGGCAGATAAAATTAATGACAATTGTACGTACACCCGCCTAATTATCTCTCGTTCGGAGTTTGAAAAGGTAACATGTACTCGTGACAGGTTTAAAGGAATCAATTTGAAAATTGACGAACCTTTTCGTTCCTCGACTGTACAGAAACAGAATTCATGTAAGGATAATTTTAAGAAATTTTAATTTTAACAAGGTATTCTTGAAGTCTTATTCTAATCGTAATAAGATATTACAAACATCGAACATAAAAAGGATTTTGCTCGAAATATTGTTCTTTTAGTGAGAATCACCACATTTTGCAAGTCGGTGACCACAAAATATAATTAAGTAGTACAGAATACTTATGAATACTTTGCTCAGGTGACCAAGTGTATTATCAGAGAATTAGGGACAATAAGTGAGTTTTATCATTTATTTTATTATAGCAATTTTTGTATTTAAAGCAGCATGATAATTGTTTCAATTAGCGATGCACCTTATAATTGATTAGTATCATTTTGTTTTCATTTTTTGTCTATCATCTTACACTTTCATCTTACATCTCGCCCGGGAGCATGTACGGTGCTACCGAACATTGCGAAATTAATGTACAACCCGCGTCAGCATTATCCAACATTCATAATTCATTTTCATTTACTTTTAAATTAGTTCACTACCGATCATCGAACGCGCCGTGTGTTCTCACATACCTATCAATATCATATCAATATCATTTATTCTTTAGAACTATTTCTGTGTGAACTTTGGTGTTAATTTAGTGCAATAAACTATTGGTCTTCAAAAGACTCGTTTCATTTATATCAGCATATTAGTAAAGTTGTTCGGTACCTACAATACCCTACACCAAGTATACCTGAATGAAAGGAGTAATAATTGGTCCTAACGCAGGGAGCAAGTGGGTTAACGTCCACTGCGGCTACCATTCACACAACCACATGAATTTTAAACGCAGTTTAATTAAACATTTGTAACAACAAAAGACCTACCAAGAATAAAGGCGTCACATACCAGTGACAGACGGCTGACGTTTACTCAAGTGGGGTCCAAACTACCTCAAAAACGTCCCTTGAAAATAAGTTCAAACATAGAATAGCGGGGGAGTATTAGCCGCAGGCGAACGGTTGTACTGTCTTCATTATACCGGTGTAAGTGACCATTAAAATTCATTTTTAGAGCCTGCGGTGTCGTGGCGGGCGTAGGGTTAGATCGGATATTCATTGCGTATGCAAGTTGCTGGTGGTTTGTCCTTTGTAGTTAGTTAGTGGCATGTGAGACCACGTCTTGTTTATGGCTTGCGGGCTACTGGTAAAAATTTGACTCAGGAGTGTGTTTAGATCTTTGTGTCAAGCTACTGCCGAAATTGCTTCAATTTTAACGCGTGTTCTTTGACGAAAATGGTTATTCTTCTTCTTCGTCGTTTCGCTCTTGACAGAGCGGTCGTGGCCGTCATGTACTATTGCTGGGGGCTGCTGTAGCTCGCCTTACGATGCCTCGCCACCTTATGGAAAATGAAAATGGTTATTAGTGAAGTTTTAATAATTTTATTCATACTATTTTTTTTTTTTCGCTTTGATGTCGACTCAATTCAATAAATTAATTGGTCAATTTGTTTTTGATAGACTCTCAGATTTAGATTGACTCTCAGACCAAAAAAATAAGATCTTTTGGTCTGAGGCAACACTATAATGAATCAGAATGCTATTTTTCTCTCTACTTTAATTATTATCGAGTGAATAGGTTTTTGCTGGGCAAGCGTGAACCATCGTCGACCGCACCATCGCTTAACATCAGGTGAGATGGCGGTCAAACGCAAGCCCGTTGAGAATAAAAAAAAAAAAATATTACCATAAAGTTCCTTGCTGTCCTATTTTATATTATGATTCACACAAATCTTCAGCAATATTTCAAATAACACGACCCTACCAAATCAATTGATTATAATCAAACAAGTGAACAAGTGAAAAACCAATTCATATACATTTTACCCATCATTATCACATGCAATTCGCTATTACAACCTTAATAGCAATAATTATTAAATTCGTAACGCGGATAACAACATAATAACAATAATGTTAATTATAATAAACCGTTTATTAACGAATGCAGAGGTAAGTTTTGAATTTTTCATGTACTTTTGAATTTTGAATCTTATTTTATATTTGTTAAGGTTGATATTACGTTAAATTATTACATACAGCTGAATGTTTAATTGGGCTATAAAACTTCAATGCCTACCATATAAAATATGTAGACAGTTACAGTTAAACATTGCCTCGATATTAATTCAAGATTTTATTGCAACTTAATACAAGATTTTCTGTAACAGAATGTTATGAATTTGTCTTAACTAAAATGAACGGCTTGTTACTTTAATAACTAATTAAGATAGAGTTGATATTTTTAATTGTGCTAGAATAGAATAGAATAAATCGTATTTATTTGTATCAAACATGGTACAATAAGGTGTTACAAAACATTTTAATGAACTAATACATGTTCCATCAGGTACTGGGATACAATTTTTTTCGTAATGCGTGTAATATTATATTTGACAATATTTAAGTGTGTGGGGGTGTGTGTGTTTATTTAAGTGTGGGGGTGTGATTATGAGTGTGTGATTTTGTTTTTTTATGAGTTTTTTCAACGATCATATATTTATCAGAAATGTACGGGTAAGGTACATTTAAATGATACGAATTGATAGGTAAAAATGAAATATTGATTTATTTACTATTGATTATTATTGTTATGAAATTTTTGCGTGCCACTTATGGCAAAATATGTTGAAACTAACTGTGACTCTTTATCCACCTGTCTGGACCCGTATTTTTTGCGAAATAAATTATTCTTATTCTTACAAAAGATGACGAAGAATAGGTTATAAAATGCTACAATTGATGATGATCGACACGCGGCGAACAAGTCTTTTTGCTATGATATTGCCCGATTCGTTGACAGATTGCAACTAACTGGTTATCGTTAATTTATGTTAATTCCAAAGACTTTGTATAACTGACGGTTAATTCGCTGCGCGTCGATATCAGCATAAAACTAAAACTATTGATATGTACAGGTTTGCTCGTACACTAAGCTTTTGGTCTGAATAAAATGTTCAAAATATGAAAATATTTAATCTGTTACGTTAAGAGACGTAGTACCCTCTCAACCGCGTGTTACTCATACACCATTACAGTCTCCCCTACACATAACAACTAACATAACACTTTAAATGGTGCGTTATTATCACTTGAACTACTATAAATCACAGCTTTGAACTCTGCTCATCATATAATTACTTAATGGCGCGGATACCTATCAGTTAAGAGGTAAACACATTTTGTAGAAGGAAAGAGCTTAAAACACACCGTGAAAGAATAGCTTCTATGTATGTTATAATTATAATGACAGATATTGTGTTGAAAGTAAAAGAGAAAAAATGAAAATCCTCACATTATTTTCATTCGTATTGAACAATTATATTAAAGTAGTATATTTATAGAGTTTTTTTCCGGTTCTTCTCCATGGTACCTACCATTTGAAACCATGCTACAAGAATCGATTATTCAATAGTAGGTACTTGTAATTAGGCCAAAAATATGATAAACCTGCACCATAAAATGGAATGTCAACATTGAAAACCCATAAGTATAACTACTAATTATCAGTCTTATCTCTCACTGTTTCGCTTAAAATACTCTCTCACAAATTACACTTTCCCGAACTGCGACCCTCTAAAGACGGTGAGATAAAAGCTATAGTGTGTTCCTTCACCGCAACTGATCTAGCTAGCGATAAGTAACTGCGGCTGGCTAGCTACTGGCGCGAGTAGTGACTCGCGTGAGATAGTGATCTGTAGTTAGAATGCATTAATGTCTGGAATAATGTGGTTTACAATTTGTATAGGTATAGTTGTAGTAAATATTTTTACCAATTTTCAAATAATACACTCGAGAGCAATGATCCGGGTCACCAACATAAGGCTTAATTAAGAATGACAGCTTATTCAATTAAAAAGGTGATAATAAATAGTTCTGTAAAATAATAATATAAATAGTCTATTGTTGTTAATAAATTGTCTATAAAATACTTTTTAATTGAATAAGCTATCATTCTTTTTTTCCGAAATATTAATTTATAATTAAACGATTCTGTGGCTTAGCTGTGGAGACGCAAGAAGCTGAAACTAATAGCTATTATCCAGTGTGTCAGTAGTAGACCAAAAAAAAAAGGTCATTTTAAAACTCACCCATCAAATTAATGTACAGCATAACTGATAACAAAACAAATAGAGCGCTTGCAATGCTCCAGCCTCCACAGACCACACATCACAAAAGTATGCCAGCATACACACATACCAATATGTGTGTGTAACACTCACACTTTTTCTCCTTTCTAGGTTAAACGCGCGTCAAAGGATACCGGGCGTCTGATTACAAACTAAAAATAGACAGAAGGTCCAGTCTGAAAAATATGCAATTTCATCGTTTCTAAGCTAATGTTAAGTTGTCTATTTTAAACTTTTATTGAAACAACGTTTTACACACAGTTTTTTACCAAACATATTAAGAATAAGAATAATTTATTTCGCAAAAAGTATGGATCCAGACAGATGAATAAAGAGTCACAGTTAGTTTCCATATATTAAAGAAAGAAAGAAAGAATTTTTTTATTTCAGTCTCGTATTTTGCCATAAGTGGCACGCAAAAAATTTTTTTTTTTTTTTTTTTTTTTTAATAATAAATAATTTATTAAAAACACAGCCATACAAATTACTTAAGAAATCTTAATAACTAATTAATAAGGCAATTTAGAAACAGTCAACATTGTCTACTGTCTCTCAAACTAAGTAAAAAACCTGTATCTTGAGAGACAGTGTTTTGCTATTTCAAAGCACAACCCGTGTACGACAGTTTAGATATTAACAGTATGTACCTATATTGCGTAATTACAATTTCCCTACATTTACAAAACAAGCATTATGTGTTTTGGCGTTTGTGGTGTATTGGGGGTGAGTTGTGTGAGAGAGGGATGAGTGAAAGGTGTGTGTGTATGTGTGTGGGGTGTGATTAGGGTGAGTATGTGATAAACTGATCAGATGATGAAACATTAGGTCAAGAGTTCCTCCGTATCAATGTAGTCCAAACCTAACAGCCACTTTTTTAGTTTGTTCCTACATTCATGTCTACTCATTCTATGAATCTTTAATTCTTTAGTAATTTTGTTGTATAATCTGGAGCTTATAAAATAATATTGGTTATGTGCAAACGTAGTGCTATGCGGTTCAGCTAGGAACACAATATCAGCGCGACGCTTGCTTTGAACGATAAGTGGAGTTCGATGCTTTCTCAACACAGTATGGAGTACAAAAAGTTGCCGGACTGTCAGCACTGCACTCTCTGCATAGAGCTGTTTAGTTGGGTATCTGAACGGCCTGAAAAAGATAACCTTCAAGACGGCCCTTTGGGCTCTTTCGAGCTTAAGGAGAGAGGTCTTATTAGCTCCACCCCAACAGACTATGCAGTACGAAAGCAGTGACTGGCTTAAGGCAAAGTATACTAGCTTCAAGGTATCTATGTCGGCTGAGTGTCTCAAGTTTTTAAAGATAGAGATAAGCTTTCTCTGTCGATTAACCAAATTGCCTATGTGTGAATGCCATTTTAGGTACCTGTCGACTTCGATGCCCAGATAACGTATACTGGAAGCTACACAAAGAGGGGGACAAGAACAAGGCGTACCAGTATTTGCACATGAATGAACTCTAATGACAACAGAGTTCTTTGGTTGTGTTCTATTAGAGATAGAAAAGGGAATGACTTTAGTTTTCCCCGTATTTAATGTCAGTAAGTTTCTTGATAGCCAATCGGTGACAACGTTAAGATTTATTTCCGCAAACTGAGTTACTTCATTCCAGTCATTCCCGTGGACCAACAAGACGGTATCATCAGCATAAGTAAAGATCGAGCAATTTCTTAGGGAAAGGCGACACAACTCGTTAATATAAAGAAGAAACAACGTCGGGCCAAGAATACTTCCTTGCGGGACACCGAACTCTATTTTAGCCTCCTTACTGATGATATTATTTATCTTAACACATTGGAAGCGATTGTGAAGGTAGTCCTTAAAAAGATTTAGTGCATGACCGCGAATTCCCACATTAAAAAATGTATAACAATATTAATTAAAATCAGATTAACATAACATAACCAGCCCATTACTGTCCCACTACTGGGCACGGGCCTCTTCTCTTTATGAGAAGGCTAAGGCCTTAAAAAAATCAGAAAAAAAAACAGATTAGTTTGGCATATAAGAGTATACAAGGCGCCACTAGTCATACACTAATTCTGGTCAGTCCTCATCGTTATAATTTAACTGATATATTTATATGCATATTTTTGCATGATAAAACACAAAGTGACACAATATTGACAAAGATAAAAATTGGTTCCGATTATAGAAATTTTTCGGGCTATATATGTATACAAATACAATTTCGTCAAAATAATTACAAAAATTATTGAAAACAATTAAATTATAGAGATAAATTTAACAAATGCAATTCAATCATAGAGATAAACTAACAAAGCTAATGTTAAATCACACATTTGCAGACAAATTCCTTAATTAGATGAGCATTTATTAAAAATTATAGTCAAAAAATTCTTTTAAACTATAGAAAACATTGTTTTTTAACCATCGTTTTAAACTTATTTTCATGCGCATTAATGGTAAAATTCTCGGATTTGTTTTGGTAGTTTGTTAATAGTAGTTTATGAAACTGTTGCATAATAGGGGTTATTAAAACACGAGTGTGAGTTTAAAAACCGAGCCGTAGGCGAGGTTTTTAATAGTATCACACGAGTGTTTTAATACCTAATTATGTCAGTTTCATACACTATTTTATCTACACTCATACAATTTTAAATAAAATACCAAAGTCAAAATCTTAGTAACATTGTCGTTGTTTTTCTTGATTTCTCTGGTAAAAGATTGTTCGTCATTTACGTTGCTGCATCCAGAAATTCAGGCGGGGTCATATTTTCCTCAGTTCAGTATCACTGCTGTAGTCAGATATTTTTGCCCAGAATAAAACTTTCGACATACAAAACCATAATAATAACGTAAACAATAACAATAAATTTACAAGTAACGATGTCCATATCCAGTAGGCCAGGCGCGCGGCCGCGCACGCGCGCTGGTGCGCGCCTACACAGATAATAAAATATTGTCTGGCGACAACATTATAATCGGAACTAATTTTCTATCCTTGTCAGGATTCCGTCAATCTCTGTTTTATCATACAAAAAATATGCCTGTAAACACTTAAATATAATTAAAAGCAATATGACAATCAAAAGTTCTGCCAAAAACGCGATTTTAAACGATAAAAATTTTCAATGTATGACAAGTGGCGCCACCCTGAATTTTGTGTACTCATTGGTGCCAAACTGTACGACTGCTAAAAAAAAGGTTTGAAAACTCCTTGGTTAGGTCGAAGTGGCATTAAAAACTCCTTAGTTAGGCTGAAGTGTGCGGTTATGGAAAAAAAATTAAATTACTGCATTGTTTTGTTCAGCAAACTGTATCGTAATGAAACTTTTTAAATTCATAACAGGTGCATGTGCGTAAAGTATGTCATTATGACATTACTTTCGAGTTCATAATTCGAATTTTACGATACGAGTGTAGATAAAAGTATTTAAACCTGGCCTACTGGATTTGGACATCGTTACTTGTAAATTTATTGTTATTGTTTACGTTATTATTATGGTTTTGTATGTCGAAAGTTTTATTCTGGGCAAAAATATCTGACTACAGCAGTGATACTGAACTGAGGAGAATATGACCCCGCCTGAATTTCTGGATGCAGCAACGTAAATGACGAACAATCTTTTACCAGAGAAATCAAGAAAAACAACGACAATGTTACTAAGATTTTGACTTTGGTATTTTATTTAAAATTGTATGAGTGTAGATAAAATAGTGTATGAAACTGACATAATTAGGTATTAAAACACTCGTGTGATACTATTAAAAACCTCGCCTACGGCTCGGTTTTTAAACTCACACTCGTGTTTTAATAACCCCTATTATGCAACAGTTTCATAAACTACTATTATGCACATTATAAGACAATTCCTCTGGAATAACGCGGTAATATTATGCCTTTAGGAGGCAACACCCACCATACAGCACACCGAAGTTTGTAATGTAAGGTGTATTTGTAATGTTTGTAAGTCCTTTTCTGTAATACTTGCCGTACTATACTATAGCCGTTTTCAGTCTAGGGACTTCATATTGGTTCATTGCGTGGATATTACATCGATCCGTAGAGTAGAGCTTAGTGAATATTACATTGCAGCAGGTTGATGTTGTGGAAGCAATGCTGCAATGTGTACTTATACTCCGGTCGTGGGACGTTAAATTCCATACAAAACTTATGATAATTCACAAAGTTTTCGTTTTTGCTGATTGGATAGATAAAGTGCATTGTGAGCTATTTTTAAAAAGTTTAAAAGTTTTACGGCGGTGCTTAGGGTATAGTTTAGGTATTTCTTCTATGATGGCATAGTAAGTAGACCTTCGGTAAATATCTGTTTTGTGGTCTCATTAACACACCTCGAATTAGTGTCGCTTGCAACTAACGCGCTCTTTTAGCTTTATGTCTGGGATTCCCAATAGGGTGGGGTAGGCAGGCGTGTAGGTACACCCGCAGTTCGCTGATTTATCAGGTTCTTACCTGAGGATCGAATTCATGCAATGATTTAATATTCTCTTTGTTTATCATCAGTCTACCACCTAATGTTAAACATAAGCGGTATAATAGATCAAACTACCAGGCTAAGTGTCTTAGCAATCAAGACTTGGTTACTTTTTACACTCTGGAAGAAGGTATCTTGACGTTCGCCGCGAACTACACGGAATCACAACATTGTAATATGTTGAACTTCGATGAAGGTAAACCGTTTATTTATTTCATAAAAAGTGGTACAGTCTGTGACAAAAATATAGTATATGTAAATAAATAAAAGTAGTAAAAAATACAATAGTAGTACTGGCATCCTAGCTAGGTTACAAAATAGCCTGTGTTAAGGTACGCCAGCCCTTGATTCCCTTAAAATAAGAACAAAAATAATAGAGACTGCTATGGACAGTGAGGTGCAATCTAAGTTTACTATCTTATACTAAGTGTGTGTAGTATATGTGTAAGTATAGTGTGTGTGTAGAGAAGAGTGTATTGTATGTATGGGCATGAAAGTGTGTGTGCAGGTATGCAGCAGTTTACTGCACTCTCATTCATGCATTCATTTATCAAGCAACACGACAGTTACAGCGGTAACCTTTACACCTAACAACCCTATCTGGAATACGGAACACTTTCCTCATTACACAAATATGCAAGAAACTTCAAAGTCCATCTGCCAAAATATCAAAGTGTGTATAAATATTCACGAGTATTTGGACCCCCGTCCGTCGTCCGTGCATCCTGGATGCAAATGTCCGCCCGCGGCGTCACCGACTGATTGCCTCGCCTCCCAGCGGGACAGGCGGATTACTGCAATTATACACTCATTTGTTGCTATTTACAGATGGATGGAGACTCTTCTCGTGTTTAATTGATATCTACGATGCAAACGATATTGAAGTTTACATAGTTAATTTTGATATGAATAAGGTTGGGATTTTTATGACAGCTTTATTTTTTACTCCCCTTGTTCTTATTAATGTCATTGCAAGAATATTTCGAGTTTGAATGAGTTGTTACACTGTCGTTTATTATTTTTGTTAAATGGATGCAATTCTGAACCTTAAATGTGTTGCTTGATGAACTTGAATTCAATAGCAGTGAGGAGCTGGGGTAGTTTGGCAAGTTTGTGTTTAATGGGTAAGAAAATATGTGATGGAAATTAATGAATTGTTAATTAAAAAACTTAAACATAATTTAACCTTACAGGGTTGCTATATATCACTACACAATTTAGTTGAAGTATAAGATTCACATTATATTTTATTTAAATACACATATAAATTATACTATTTCATTTATACCAGTATAACCAGAGTATAACATAATTATTGATATAGCCGATCGTAACATTCTCTTTTTACATTCAACCCCATGAATTCTCATTGTGAGTAATTGAAGCAGTGTCGGGTTCGTTCGGCGAAGATTGGCACGCCCAGTACTTGGCCGTCTGGCAATTTCTCGGCTTGCCAGTAAGCCCGCACTTGGCAACGTTCGCTTTGCTACTGTTTCTCGAGTAAAAATCGCTTCGGCGAACCTACATGCTACTTGATTATGTTTAAATTTAGATGGAGTTTAAGCAGTTTATAGTTATAGCTCCGAATGGGCAAGACAGAGATTATAGTTAAACTTTTACCACCTTATTACAAAATCGGGTTTAGTAATAGGTTTTGTTTAAGTCAGCCTTGAAACACCTTGTTATGTATGGAGTTTTACGTTTTACCCGGTTTAATCAAAGGTCTAAACCTGGTCTAAGCTTTTGTAATAAGGGAGTTATTAACTATATTTGGATGTTATGACTTTGTTTGCATGGTTGTAGACAGCTCCACAAAAACTAAATGTTCTAAGATTAAATTAATGTGGAATGTCAAGAAATGTTAGTATTTAGTTTTGTTAATTACTGATAATACCACAGAAATAGACAGAATGGCCATGTGGGCAGGGCGCGCGTGGCAGCACTATGCACCATAGTGCAGGATATTTCAAAGCCTTTCTCAGCACGCCTTATGACTTGTTTCTATAAGTAACGTAACAAAAACCCGCAACAATGCCTTATTGTGCTGTTTCTAACTGAAGAAACAAAAGCTGTAGAGTACATTTGGTTAAAATATTTTTTTATAAAATAAAGACCACAAAATGCAAGGCATAGTTTCTTCGGAAAGTTGCCACGCATGAATGGCAAGTAAAATTGTGATTACAACCATTCTATCTATTTCTGTGGATAATACATTTAAACAAGTTAAAATACAAGTTTCGAGTTTGCATGAGTGCATGTAACACAAAAGTAATTCCGCAAGGTTATCTTCCTCTGCGTCACCTACCGGCTTACTCAGGTATTCACCGGGCACGGTTGCTTCGGTGAGTACCTGAATAGGATCGGACGCGAAGCCACGGCAAATTGCCACCATTGTGGGTGTAACCAGGACACCGCACAGCACACGATGGAGGAGTGCCCTGCGTGGGGCTCCGAACGGCGGGACCTGGTCAGCTTTATTGGGCAGGATCTTTCTCTGCCAGCAGTAGTGTCGGCTATGCTGGCAGATCCGACGGCTTGGAGGGCCATGGCTTCCTTCTGTGAGACCGTTATGCTTCAGAAGGAGGCCGCAGAGCGAGATCGGGAGAGGGCCGATCCCGCTCGGAGAAGGAGACGCCGGGGAGGCAACCGCCCTGGCGCAAGGCTCAGATAGGGCGACAGGCCGCATCTCCTGTCGCCACATCTGGCAGGGGACCTTCAGGATCGTGGACGCTAAGAGTGGGGGGACTCGAGGCGTCTTTTAGACGACCCTGGGGAGGACAGCAGTACGTGGTGGTCACGTGCTACTGTGGGGAAACAATATTGTTTTCCCGGGACGTGCCAAAGGCATAGCACTAGAGGGGCACCGGCGTGTTCCAATGGAGTTCCCGGAGCTCCTCTATTTTGTGCAGAGGATGGCCACCGTGTAGTTTTAGTCGGTAAGAGTCCGACATACCCCTCCGCCGTCCCCAGTCGGAGGGTATCCGTGAGGATTTCCACCCGAAAACAAAAAAAAAAAAAAAAAAAGTTTTCTTCCTCTAAATTTCTCTTTATATCCTTTGTAGTGACACCTTTGAGTGTCTCTGCAATTACCACTCGCCGTCCCCAAAAGGGTGAATATCAATTTGGCTCGCATTAAGGTTTTAATAAACTGTGAGCCTTCAAAATTACACTCCACAAGAGCAGAACACACGGCGTAAATGTAAACGGGGGGATTCCGGTGATGCCACGTGTACGGTCCCTATAAATAACGAGTACCCAAGGGTCCCGTTTTCGGGCCCTTATACATCTAATTTTAGGTGCCCTACGACGCACCTGGGCCCCTGATTAATGAGTTCCGTCTATTTTGTTGGGATATTTAAATACCTGTCTGGTATTTGACGGCGTCTTTAGCAACCCTCCTGAAGACAAGTGGGAAGAATTTATTCGGAGCTTGTTTTAATAAAAGCTTAGGAGTTATATGGGAAATTCCCTGCCGACTGGTGGAGGGACTATGCTGAATTATGGCTTAATGCTTTAAGATAAACAATTCACTTAATTATGTCATAACTAGCTGTGCCCGCGACTCCGTCCGCGTGGATGTCGGAAATAACATCGTGTCATAATTATGAACACAATGTCTTCAAATATATACATATAAGCGCCTACACAGACGATTACACTATTTACCGACCATACTATATTTTGTTTTTACAACCAACCGGCTAAGGTGATAGAATTTCATGGAATTAGCCCTAAACTCCCTCATTCTGAGAAGACGCTCGTGCCCAGCAGTGGGAAGCAATTGGGCTGATTATGTTATTCTATAACACTAACCACATCTCTTCTTATGCTGAGAAGAGGCCCGTTTCCAGCTGTGGGACTGTAATGGGCTGGTAATGTTATGTTATTCTAGAATACTAATAATATCCAGTTCATTATCTCTTCTCATTCTGAGAAGAGGGCCATACCCAGTAGTGGGACAGTAATGGGTTGACTATGTTATGTTATTCTATATTTTCTGGTTTCTTATCTCTTCTCGTTCCGAGAAGAGGTCCGTGCCCAGCAGTGGGGCAGTAGGTAATGAGCTGATTATGTTATGATAATCTATTACACTAACAATATCCAGTTCCATAACTCTTCTCATTCCAAGAAGAGGGCCATGCCCAGCAGCGGGACAGTGATGGGCAATGTTATGTTATTCTATATTTTCTATAATATATTTTCTAGAATCCAGTTGTATTTTTAGGAACCTGCAACCTGCATCTAACCAACAATCATGACCTCTACTTTGTATGCAACTTAATACCATAGAGGGGTCAAGCTGTATCGCTGGATCTACTCAACCGATTCAGATAAAACATACCCTATATTTTAAGTTAGACTAATACCAATACAAATGCTAAGTTTCATTACGATCCGTTAAGCCGTTTTCACGTGATGAGGTAACAAACAGACAGACAGACAGACAGACAGACAGACAGACATAAATTTTTTAAACGATTGATTCGTGTTCTATAGCTTATTTCTAGTCCCCCTAGCCGGTTTTCGCGAAAAAAAACTCAATGTACAGACTTTTCGACCTTTACAGTTTTATTATAGTATAGCTGTGCCCGCGACTCCGTCCGCGTGGATGTCGGAAAATAACATCGTGTCATAATTATGAACACAATATCTTCAAATATATACATATAAGCGCCTACACAGACGATTACACTATTTACCGACCATACTATATTTTGTTTTTACAACCAACCGGCTAAGGTGATGGAATTTCATGGAATTAGCCCTAAACTCCCTCATTCTGAGAAGACGCTCGTGCCCAGCAGTGGGAAGTAATTGGGCTGATTATGTTATTCTATAACACTAACCACATCTCTTCTTATGCTGAGAAGAGGCCCGTGTCCAGCAGTGGGACTGTAATGGGCTGGTAATGTTATGTTATTCTAGAATACTAATAATATCCAGTTCATTAACTCTTCTCATTTTGAGAAGAGGGCCATACCCAGTAGTGGGACAGTAATGGGTTGACTACGTTATGTTATTCTATATTTTCTAGTTTCTTAACTGTTCTCATTCCGAGAAGAGGTCCGTGCCCAGCAGTGGGGCAGTAGGTAATGAGCTGATTATGTTATGATAATCTATTACACTAACAATATCCAGTTCCTTAACTCTTCTCATTCCAAGAAGAGGGCCATGCCCAGCAGCGGGACAGTGATGGGCTATGTTATGTTATTCTATATTTTCTATAATACTAATAGAATCCAGTTGTATTTTTAGGAACCTGCAACCTGCATACAACCAACAATCATGACCTCTACTTTGTATGCAACTTAATACAATAGAGGGGTCAAGCTGTATCGCTGGATCTACTCAACCGATTCAGATAAAACATACCCTATATTTTAAGTTAGACTAATACCAATACAAATGCTAAGTTTCATTACGATCCGTTCAGCCGTTTTCACGTGATGAGGTAACAAACAGACAGACAGACAGACAGACAGACAGACAGACAGACATACATTTTTTAAACGATTGATTCGTGTTCTATAGCTTATTTCTAGTCCCCCTAGCCGGTTTTCGCTAAAAAAAACTCAATGTACAGACTTTTCGACCTTTACAGTTTTATTATAGTATATAGAATATAGATTAATAGCTAGGTAAGTACGTTGGAGAAACTATATCTGTATAAAAATATAAATCATTCAGTCAACTCCTTCTCAACGTCACAAGTCTTGGTACACTTGGTATACTCTGACGGTACTTTAAAAAGGTTTTGTGTCTAAAGATAATCTCTTCTATTTGCTCGTTTTTACATATTCATGCGTACAAATGAGTCCAAATCTCGTGCGCTGTCAATGTGGCGAGCTTCACGACGCGGATTACGGGGGGTCGACAGCGAACATTTTTGCGTCCAATTTGCACCGCGCCCGGCCCTAGCGCCGCATGGATTATTCACAATATTTACCTACATGAGGGTAAATACAGTTTGCTCATAATCATGCTTATATTCTGTTGATATACTGGTCGATAGAAAATCTCCCTGCTATTGTTAACTTCGAGAAAATTCAAATTAAGAGCATCTAAATTATTAGAATTTGATTTTAAGCATGAACTTTTGCAGTCGAAGAAAACATTGAAGCACTTAATTTTTTCTTAATCCCACTATATTTTCGACAGCATTTTAACACACCCAACGGCATATTATTATTTATTTTATTAGCAACACTACGACAACGACTTACGTCACACGAGATTTGTTTCGAAATGGCGGCATTGGCGGTTGTTAGACTTACTATGGGTGTACTTTCCCGTAAATTCAAGCGAGCCGACTTACTATGGGTGCTTCACTTATTGTTTAGAGAGATTCCGAGATTTTTTATTCGTCCATGCCTATGACATATAGTATAATAATAAAAGAGATGTATTTAAGTTTAACTGTCCACCCACTTTCTGACGCTGATGACTTTTTTCGCTCTCCCGACCCTTACCTAATTAAGTTTAGGAAATAGTCATAAGCAAGACACATTTTAACTCTCATCCATCATTTCAGTAACTACATCGATAAAAAAAATATTAAGGGTGTTACTTTAAAATCATAGTAATATTATGGTACAAAAGAACGAGATTTATTTCCTTAGTTGTGTACACATCCCAAGATCATCCATCTGTCTCTCTTCTACTGAATAAATTATTATTATTATTAATTAAACCAAATCAAACTAACTGCTTTTGTTGCCCGAAAAATAATCAAGCACCCAACCACTGTCTATGACTGTTACTCATGGTAGAAGACCACATTATAATAGATGATCATATTTTGCCCTCAAAGGCACAGAACTTATTTGACATCGAAATATACGCAACATAACAAACACTCACATCTCAGTGACAACAATAGCGCCCAAATTCCATAATTCAACCGTAACAATACGAAAATAAAAGCAGCATGTAAGAGAAAAATAACCAACAATCTGTAACAATATCTTAAGCGTAATGTACACTGGGTATAATGTGAACGACAAAAAGACGGTAATGGCTGCGACAAAGCGTCGCGCGTGATTTATGTCGCGTGTCGCGCGTTTTGTCGCGTTCGAAGCACTCTGTGACGTCACGCGTCAACGCGATACACATTAATCATGGCGTGTCTGGGCGTTTATTGAGTGACTTGACCTAGTGCACTGTTGTACTGTTTGTATGGTTCAAATGATGTTTGGTTGATGGCATTATTGTGATAAACGAGTGCGTTAATGGCTAGTTGTAAATAGTGTTATCGTTTTTATAATATTACCTATAGTAAAATAAAACTTTAAAAAAATATGAACCGACGAATACAGAAACTTAAAAGCGAAAAATAAAATGAAGCTTTTTAGTCTTAATAACTATTTTCCTAACTCAACTAATGCAAATAACTAATTATGAGTCAGCGCCAAACAAACACATAGACTTTGCTCGCGGCTTCAGCCGCCTAGATGACGTTTATCGCGCATGTCTCGGGAACTGCTCATCATCCCGGGATCAATAGTAGCCTAAATGTTAAACCGGGTTATGTTCTATCAGTATGCCTAATTGCATCCAAATCCGTTTAGCCCTTACAGCGTGATTAAGTACCAAATAAGTTTTATTCCAACCATATTTGAGCCATTGACACGACTTATCGTACCAAAAGAAGAAGTACCAAATATCTGTCTAAACATCCAAATATCTTCACAAACTTTCACATTTATATTAGTGTAGGATATAATATATAATAGTAGAATATTGACACCAAATCAAATCCATTTATTTACATTACACAGGTCATAAAGGTGACACAAATTACTAAAAGTTCTCAGTGTTTACCAGTAATGGCGTGCATTTCAATGATATAACATAATTAATTAAATGTGGATTCAGTACAGATTTAATTAATTTCCAAACCACTTCAAAGAATCACGAAATAAGTCCACAGTAAAATAATCCATTAATAGTTGGCACTAATTTAAAATAACGTCGAACCCCCAATAAATTAAAAGTATCGCTTCTATCGACCTCCATTAAAACTACAAATTGATTAAAACATTCCCAGCATCTCCTTTCAGAATCGTTGAAATAAAACAAGATTTTTTACCGACGACTTTCGAAAATGACAAACTTGCGTCTTCAGTCCACTTCTCACTTAACTCTACTTAATTAAAATTTTAATTAATGATCCTGAGAGGTATTAAATCCGCGCTTCTTAAAGATAGAGGTGATAGACGCTACGCTGCCGCCACGCAGTCGCATCGCTCCCGCAACGCAGCCGCACCGCACCTAGCTCTAATATTAATAACGGGCGGTTATCTTTGTGCTGCTAATTAATCGCGCTGCTGGAATATTTTGCAGCAAGTTGAACATGAAAGTTGTATAATAATATTGATCAGCGATGCAACCGCTGAGAGAACGTATGAGCTGATGTTATGAACAAAGTTTGCGGCTCGAGGATCAAAAGATTTTTCAAAGGGTAGAAACTTCTCCTAATTTCCCTTAAAAGGTCTGAAGACATAATGTGTATAACGATCTTTGTGGTAATCACAACATACAGTGATAATAAATCCGTTTGCTAACAATACAATACAATACAAATCCTCTTTATTGCACAACAAGATTATATTAATTTCTTAAATAACTACTTATGCGCTAGTGTACAACTGGCAACTGCATGCTCATAATTTTAATAATTTTGTTATGTATAAGTCCAATTTGCACGCCCCAAGGGGTAGAATATGCTGAAACTAATCATAAGTCACCTACATCTGTAATAATACCATATTCTAGTAAATAAATAATTTGAATTTGAATTTGATTTTGGCGGTCTTATCGCTCCACGGCGATCTCTTCCAGACAACCATTGAATGGACTGGAATGTCATGGAAGAGACAAAGGGTAGTTACCGGTGCACTTAAATGATATCGGTAACCGCTAACCGCAGTGAGCATGGAATTATTTTACTAACACGCTTTTATTAGGTCGACCTGTATGTAACTATGTAATGGAATCTAAGGTAACTAATTTAAACATCTTCCAAGGGTCGTAGCGTAGTGAACATTGGCAGCTGTATGTAGTTCTGATGACAATACAATAATATGGTACTGTCGAACTGATCTGATGATAGATCCGGAAGATACGAACTGGAACATCATGTTGGAAAATCGTATCATAGCTGTTTTGGATTTCTTAAAAAAGTCTTGTAATGAACTTTGACCACGATTAGGTTTCAAGGTCTGATGATGAAGCCTGAATATAGGCACTGGCATTCCATGATGGAATATCGTATCATAGTCGTGTTTGCACTTGTGAGAAAGGCCACGTAATGGACTTTGAACACGATCAGTTTCAAGGTTATAAACCTACTAGCTTTTACCCGCGGCTCCGCTCGCGTTAAATTCTGCTAACCCACGTCAGTCCAGTCCAGTCCAGTCCATTCCAGTCCAGTCCACTGTCCCACGGTCCCGCTGCCCCGCTGCCCCACTGCCCCGCTGCCCCACAGCCCCGCTGCCTAGCAGCCCCACTGCCCCGCTGCCCAGCTGCCCCGCTGCCCCACTGCCCCGCTACCCCACTGCGCGACTGCCCCGCTGCCCCACTACCCCGCTGCCCCGCTGCCAAGCTGCGCAGCTGCCCCGCTGCCCCACTGCCCCGCTACCCCACTGCCCCACTGCCCCGCTAGCCCACTACCCCACTGCCCCACTGCCCCGCTGCCCCACTACCCCACTGCCCCACTGCCCCCAATGCCCCGCTGCCCGCTGCCCGCTATCCCACTGCCCCACTGCCCCACTGCCCCACTGCCCCGCTAACCCGCTGCCCCACTGCCCCGCTGCCCAGATGCCCCGCTGCCCCACTACCCCACTACCCCACTGCCCCGCTGCCCCGCTACCCCTCTGCCCCACTGGCCCGCTACCCCATTGCCCCGCTGCCCAACTATCCCACTGCCCTGCTGCCCCAATGCCCCACTCCCCCACTATCCCACTGCACCACTGCCTGCCACGCTGCCCCACTGCCCCACGGCCCCGCTGCCCCACTATACCACTGCCCCACTGGCTGCCGCGCTGCCCCGTTGCCCCACTGCCCAGTTGCCCCGCTGCGCCGCTGCCCCGCTTCCCCACTGCCCCACTGCCCCGCTGCCCTACTATCCCACTGTCCCACAGCCTGCCCCGCTTCCCCACTGCACCGCTACCCCACTGTCCCACTGCCCCACTGCCCCAATGCCCCGCTGCCCCACTGCCCCACAGCCCCGCTGCACCACGGCCCCGCTGCCCCACTATCCACTGCCCGACTGCCCCGGTAACCCACTGCCCCGCTGCCCAGCTGCCCCGCTGCCCCGCTACACCACTGCCCCACTGCCCCATTATCCCACTGCCCCACTGCCCCACTGTATCGCTACCCCACTGCCCCGTTGCCCCACTGCCCCGCTGCCCCATTGCCCCGCTGCCCCACTATCCCATTGCCCCGCTGCCCCGTTACCACACTGCCCCAATGCCCCGCTGCCCCACTATCCCACTGCCCCACAGCCTGCCCCGCTTCCCCACTGCCCAGCTGCCCCACAGTCCCGCTGACCCGCTGCCACGCTGCCCCACGGCCACGTTGCCCCACTGCCCCGCTGCACCACTGCCCCGCTGCCCCACTGCCCCGCTGCCCCGCTGCCCCGCTGCCCCGCTGCCCCACTGCCCCGATGCCCCACTGCCCCGCTGCCCCACTATCCCACTGCCCACTGCACCGCTGCCCCGGTATCCCACAGCCCCGCTGCCCCAATGCCCTGCAGCCCAGCTGCCCCACGGCCCCGCTGCCCCACTATACCACTACCCCACTGCCTGCCCCGCTGCCCCTCTCCCCTACTACCCCGCTGCCCCACTATCCCACTGCCCCACTGCGCCGCTGCCCCGGTAACCCACTGCCCTGTGCCCCACTGACCCGCTGCCCAGCTGCCCCACTGTCCATTGCCCACTATCCCACTGCCCCACTGCCTGCACCGCTGCCCCACTCCCCTACTGCCCCGCTTCCCCGCTACCCCACTGCCCCGCTGCCCCGCTACCCAGCCGCCCCGCTGCCCCACTGCCCCGCTGCACCACTGCCCCACTGCCCCGCTGCCCCACTATCCCACTGCCCCGCTGCCCCGGTACCCCACTGCCGCGCTGCCCCGCTGCCCCACTGCCTCGCTGCCCCGCTTCCCCGCTGCCCCACTGTCCCTCTGCCGCGCTGCCCCGCTGCCCCACAACACCACTGCCCCACTGCCCCACTGCCCCGCTACTCGCTACCCCACTGCCACACTATCCCACTGCCCCACTGACCCACTGCCCCGCTGCCCCACTGCCCCACTGCCACACTGCCCCATCCCACTGTCCTACTGTCCCAATGTCCCACTATCCCACTGTCCTACTGTCCCACTATCTCATTATATCACTATCGTCCCGTCCCATGTCCCATGTCCTGTCCCATGTCCCATCCTATGTCCAGTCCCATGTGCCGTCCCACTGTCCTGTCCCATGTCCCGTCTCATGTCCCGCCCCATTTCCCGTCCCATGTGCCGTCCCCTATCCCGTCCCCTGTCCCGTCCCCAGTCCCATCCCCAGTCCCATCCCCTGTCCACTCCACTCCATCGTACATTACTATCCGCTCGTGCAAATGCGTAGAAGCTTCGATCTGTCGGGTGAGTACGCAACCCAAGTTTTTTTTTTTTCTTTTCTTTTAGCTTTCAAACAAAAAAAAAATCATCAAAATCGGTCCAGTAGTTTTAGCGTGATGCTGGAACAAACAAACAAACAAACAGACGTTTACAATTTTATAATAGTTAATGTCCACAGAAGAAGCAGTCTTGGCACTTACGTCTATCGTAACTGAAAAAGTTGACAAAGGAGAAAAGTGTCTAGCAGTTTTTCTTGATCTTAAAAAAGCCTTTGACACCGTTTCTGTCACCATTCTCATTCACAGGCTCGAAGAAATTGGCATAAGAGGTCCACCTTTGGAGCTATTTAGGAATTATCTATGTGATCGCAAACAAAAGGTTAAAATAGGGGATATTGTAAGTTCAGATCGGGTAGTTACTTACGGGGTGGGTCAGGGTAGCGTCCTTGGCCCCACATTGTTCCTCGCTTACATTAATACCCTTTGTGGTATGAGAATTGACGGGGGTCACATATTTTCTTACGCAGATGATACTGCCATAGTCTTCGCTGGCAAAACTTGGGACGCTGTTAGGAGTTCCGCTGAGTATGGTTTAGCGAAAGTCGCCGCCTGGCTTGACGACAGCCTTCTAACATTAAACGCTACTAAATCTAACTACGTTTGTTTTACAATGTATGACCGTACTCAACCATTAATCGGATTCCAAATAAAGGTCCATAAATGCTCAAACCTGTCTAATCCCAACTGCTCTTGTATAAAACTAGATAAGTTACAGCATATAAAATACCTAGGCATAATAATTGACCAACGACTCTCATGGCACATACACACGGAGCTTATTATGAAGAGGATCAGGAACCTTATATGGACCTTCAAAACTTTACGTCACGTGGCCACCAAACCTCTATTACAGCAAATTTACGTCTCGCTAGCTCAGTCGATCCTAACGTACTGCTTACCTGTTTGGAGCGGTGCAACAAAAATAAAATTCCTCGGACTAGAAAGGGCTCATAGGTCATTGATAAAGGTGATGCTTTTTAAACCGTACAGATTTCCTACAGAAAACCTCTACTTAACATCCGACCTTCTGACAGTAAGAAAACTGTATGTGCTTCACCTCATTCTGAAAAAGCACAAATCTCTCCCTTATATTCCATCATACGCTAAGAAAAGAAGACAGCACAACGTAGCTCCCACTGTCATTGTGAAATCTACTTTTGCTAAAAGGCAGTACCAATGGCAATCTTATCACTTGTACAATCATCTCAATAAGGAGTTAGTTATGTATCCCCTGACATTCTCTGACTGCAAAAAGAAAGTGACTCAATGGCTTAAGAGTAAAAATTACGACGAAATTGAGAACATAGTACAAGCTATACTTTAATAACTGTACATGCAGGTTAATAATCATTATTACGGTTAGTGGAACACGCTGTGAACAGCGTCTTCCGACCCCAAGATAAGCTCGTAGGGCTAACCAAAACCAAAACCACACTCGTAGATCATATCTCACTTATATTCACATAAATTCACACAGACACCTGAGGCATATAACACACCCCAACTCACATCCAACTCACTACACACATACAGAAAAACACATACAAAAATTACACACAAACATACACACACTTCGCGCAATCTTAATAGCTTTCTTTTCTCTCAAGCTTTATTTTATCATGCCAGAAGACAGCCTTCTTCTAAGGCTGTACAGAACTGTATCTAATTAAAACTTCAGTGCCTTATATTATATTAGAAGATAAATCTACGGAAGAGTGGTTTCTTCCAAAACAAGCATATTGTTGCTTAAAGGAAGACTCCTAATATTGTAAAGCAAAATATTTATAAGTTACTGAAATAAACATTTTGATTTTGATTGATTGAAGAAGATAAGAAGAAGAATATACTTGAAGAAGAAGGTAATTAAAAATTGTAGACTGAAAATAGTATTTTTTTAGTTACACCAAGATAACTTTATGCTTATTCGTATATAAAGATGGATACAATATAACAACGTTTAGGTACTTCTAAATTTTATTGCTTTTCATACAAAAAATTAGAGAAATCGCAATTTAGAGGTAGCTTCCGGTCCTTGTCTGTAAGTCGAAAAATTCTGATTTTCGGTTGGCTCAAAAGACTGCATTTCCAAGATGGCACCACCCACATACGACAGGATTTTTTTTTCTACTCTATAAAATTCGGCCCGACCAAAAAGTTTTTAATGCAATTTCTTTAGCAGCCGTATTTACTCTATGGAGGCGCGCGCTAGAGCGCATGCGTGTGAATGACAGCTGGATATGAGCGCCTTATTCACCTTATTGTATGCAAAATGTTGTAGAAAAATATAATTAAAAATCACCGGTTCCCGTCATCGTAGCGAGGTAAAATATATACCAGTTTTTAAGTCAAATCATAAGTTTTTAGTCACAAACCCTTTCAACAAAATCGGTCTAGTAGTTTTATAGTGATGCTGGAACAAACAAACAAACAAACAGACAACTGACATTTAACAATTTTATAATAGTAGTAGATTATATATTGAATAGTGTAAATAGGTGCCTGTATAAAATGTATATAGCCCTGTAAATGGAGAGTGTAAACAGAATATTTTTTTACGTGTTTTTAAAAAAGCGTGTTTTTCTAGTGTTTTAACACTCTTAATTTATTCTTTTATACAGCAGTTAATTAAAAGGCTCATGTTGTGAGCAGTGATAATGATTGATTGATCAAATTTTAATTAATAAATAACAAAACAATACATTCAACTACTAATAAAACCAACAGTATCAATTATATTATTCAGAAAATGCCCCAAATCAAACTGGTGATCGGTTCATCTGATTGTCGCCGATTTATTGGTAGCATCATAATCATAATAATTGATTCACATGTTGTTCAACATATTAAATTATTATTGAATGTATTTACATTAGGGAATTGAGTTCTAGATCCGATATTAGATTAATTTATGTAAACATAGATTGAATTTATGTATTATAAGTATGCATTTACAAAAATAAAAGTATATAAGTATTTTATCCATTGTCTAGTACCGATAGTACAAGCGCTGCTTAGTTTTGGACAGGACTAGATGGTGCTGTGTTAAAAATGTCCCAAAAATATTTATTTTATTTATTTATTTTATTAATGATATACAGAAGTGCATAAATCAGCAGAAATTCAACGTATAATCTGGACTTTAAAAGATACTTTGACACCTGAGCATCTTTAATCTGTTTCCTGAGTTTGTTTCGGTATTTTTATCAAAGATGGTCAAATAAGAAACGCCAGTGCAATCTACTCCTGTATAAAAAAATTTTTGAGTATAAATCAAGGTTATTTTTTTAATAATAAATAATACATTTATTAATTTCCAAACTAATGTATAAATTAATTTTAAATCTGTTTTCTAAGCGTAGCGTTTTTGTCAAAATTCAGTTGTTGGAAGGTCCAAAATCAACAGTGGACATAATATTTACAGACGCATACCTTTGCCTTTGCCTTTTCAACTCACACAATTCCCTAGATTAAAGCCCAAACCCTCATGCCATGTTTCATCATTCGTCGACAGTATAGAAATGCTCTGACATCCATTACGAGTTTACCTGTTCTATTCTCACATAACGCTAACACTGAGCCAGCATTAAACTTGGTACTCTGCGATGTTACCATGTTAACACTCGTTTTATTTAGGTCCGGATGCACCACTTAAACTGGCGAATAGTATAGTAATAAATAAGCTAAGTTTGATTTTATTCAGAGAGTGTTTGTTCGTTCCTTTTAAGGGTTCCGTACCCAAAGGGTGCAAACGGGACCCTATTACTCTCGCTACGCTGTCCGTCCGTCCATCCGTCCGTCCGTCTGTCTGTCTGTCACAGGGCTGTATCTTTGTAACGGTAATAGATAACCAGTTGAAATTTTCACAGAAAATGTGTTGCTATGAGGTGTATCACGACAAATACTAAAAACAAAAAAAAATCTAAAACCAAAGTGGGGCCCTATACAAGAAACCTCGAAAAACATGCATTTTTTTCAACGTTATTGTTCCTGTTCTATCTTCAAAACGGTAATACACACCAGCGTCAAACTTGGTCTGATTATAGTGCATACTATCTTATTTAGCAACAAATACTAAAAACAGGACAAACATAGACATATGTGGTGGTACCTACGGAAGAAAGAGATGCAAAAATTCACATTTTGCGTACGAACGTTGATGTCTTTTGATAAACTCTCGGAAATTAAATCAGTTTCTATGGGGTATCAGGGCGATGGGTGGTACGGAACCCTTACTGCGTGAGTCCGACTCACACTTGGCCGGTTTTTTATGATTCGGCTGATGATAAAAGACAGTAAGATAGTTTTGATCATATAAATTTTAATAGGAAGGTAGTAGAAATGTCATCTGTGTCTTTTAATACCGGAACACGTGTCACCGGTTTGCCGCAACAACACATAAATACGCAATTACTCCCCCATGTTTCTAGCATTCAATGAAAAATAAAATAAGCCTAAAACAAATCCGTTGTTAGATATGCTGCAAAATACAATTTTAGTGGCTCTGCGTCCAAAACAAGACTGATGGTCAAGTCAACGGTTCGCGCACTGGTGTCTTACGAGACACCTGCACGCGGCGACACTTTCACATGCCTTTGCCACGTCTATTACCTTATATTATTTATATTTCTATGGTTTCGATAAAGAGTGTGACCTTGAATTTATTTTTAATTTACTAATGAACTGTCAAATCCCATAGCAAGTGTTGTGATTGGTTGTTATTGTTTTGGTCGACTAATCACAGGAGCTGTCATTAAATTTGACAAGAGATTAGATTGATCAGCGTTCCAAAAACCGGGGCTTATTCTAACTAGCGTTTAACTATTCACTGCTGGTCTTTCCATGCGGAGCTTTGATACCCATCAAAGGGTTGGCAATATGGTTATCCGGTGAATTTAGAATCACAGACTGACTGCACCACGGCCCAATAAGATTCATGACTGGAAAACTTTAATATCGTGCACTTTCCCGTCAGAGACAGAGATATCAGAGAAACCAAATATGATCTAATTTCACAAAACCAGAGCTGAACCTTAAAGTTAGCCCTTGTGAATTTAATGTTACCGTTTTATGTTTGGCTTGTAAATTTGAGGTTTAGGGTTTAGTGATGTAGACTAACACGCGTAGATTATGTGCTGAATTTTAAATTAGTGAAAATTAATGAACGCTTAGAAATTCACTTCATAATCACTAAACATAATGCCTACGGGATTAGGCAAAGACTATTATAAAGCTAGTGTTAACAGAGAAAGCCTGTCGAAATATTAACATACAACATAAGAAATTCGTCGTGGGTTCGATTCCCACAGGACACAAATATTTGTGTGATGAACATGAGTGTTTGTGTTGGTCTGGGTGTTTCTTATGTATTATAGGTAAGTATTTACAACAACAAAAAATGTATGTAAGTATTATATCCATTGTCTAGTACCCATAGTACAAGCTCTGCTTAGTTTGGGACTAGGTGGTGATGTATAAAATGTCCCAAAAATATTCAATATTTATATATATTATATATATTTTATATTATTTATTTAATTATCAAGGTAATTTATTTTACATGTCAGAAATAAGACAATCGAAAAAAGCTTGTGAGTACTTATGGGTTAAAAACCTATCAGATACTCCGAAGAAGGTCAGTACACGTTGATACTTAATGTATCAAATCCTATCATGTATTTTGCTACTATTTAGTCTAGGAAAACTTGTCTATGTAAGAAAATTCTATTCACTGTCTTAATAAATAGAGATCTGAATGTACCTTTAATTCAATAAACTCTAGATTATTCCGAAAATCAACACAGAATTTGAAGACTTTATTATAAAAGTAAGAAAGGTGTAATTTATTATGCATTTAGAGATTTTTGCATTTACCTAAACCATTCAATATTTATGCAGCCAGTCTCTTCAAACGCTCACTAGGATATTAATATAACTTAGTGAATAATAGTGTTCCATGCATGTACGAATAAAAAAGGCGGACGGAATCAAAAAGCCGCGATGACGCAACAAATATCGTGGGACGGTAGTCATTGTCGTAGTGTCACAAATAAAATAGCAAATATCTGGTGTGTTATAATGCTGTCGAAATTATAATGGATTTAGGAAAAAATTAAGTAAATCTTTTCTTAGCGAGATTGCGTCTGCCCTATTTTATTCTTCCAAGGTTCCATGCGCACAATCATCAGAGTTCTAATATCATTTTCCAATACAGTCTTTTAGTTTTTTCAGTTATCAAAACATACTTTAGCATATAATAATGCCAAAACATTAGGACTTTCGAAAAGACGTGCATATTAAAACGTCGTACATTTTAGTCTCAAGTGTTCCTAGAGACAGTCTTTACCATGACTCTCGTTTACTCTGTGTCTGTCTGTGTGTCCCACTCAAGGAGCCATTAGCACTGAATGCGTAACTACAGCATTAAAATTCATCTCTACGTCTCTATTGCACGAGAGCAGCCGGCGGGTGGCACCGAGATATAACTACAGTTATAGAATAAATGTTTTAATCTTGGTTATATTTTTAGTGTATTTCTTTTCTTAATTTTTTTTCTTAAGGCTGATCACATATATCTGTATTGTATTGACCTATTTATTACCTGTGAATCACAAAATAAATGATTTGAATTTGAAGTAATGTTTTAATATTTAAAAAATGTTAAATATGTTGCTTTATAATAATTTTTTAGGTTTTCGCGGTCACTACACATTATAATAAAACAAGTTTTTATTATATATTAAATAATAGATGCGATGTAATCCGGTTAAACTTGTTTTATTATAATTTTGCTTTATGTTTAATGTTTTTTATATTTTTTAAGTAACTAGCACGAAAAGACGTAAGTTAACTTCTTTAAGAAATGGATATTATTTTATGTTTGTAATAAGGAAAACTTGTCCCTATCTAGGGTAAGTTTTGGAAGTAGAGCTGGAGGGTCAAGTCCGATATCAAAACTAAAAGGTCGAATCATCGTCAAAGGAGCCGTGAGCTCGATTTTGGACCAAACAAAAACGGCAGTTTTAGATATTCTTTAAAGCAGCTTGTTCGGTCTGAAGTTTAACCAAATCTTTAACTTAGCTATATTATATATTAAGCTATATTATTGCACCAATTGAGAAGGTTGCTGATAAGTATATACGTTTTATATTCTATACGTTTTAATTTCAGTTTTGGCCCTCCAGTACTATTATTTTTAAACTCATAATTTGTAAAGCACTAAAAAACTCACGCAAAACTCACAAACCTTCACTAATTTAACCCTCCGTCAACTAACGGCAGTTTAACCTCTCATTGATAAGTACTGGCACTAAACAGAGAGCGTTTATCATACAAATGGATTTCCTGAATTAAATCCTCTCTGCCGCCCACTATTAATTGTATGCCGTGATGCTTCACAGTTTTATGTTCAGCGAGAGCTCGTGTAATGGATGAACAACGGGTGGTTATAAATTGAGGGACAAGATTTCAAAACTTACCCTAGATAGTGTCATAAAAGGGACAAGTTTTTCAGGAGGTTACTGATGGAGGACAAAATTGAGAAAAATATATTGTGTTAGAAAATTACATCATTTTTTGGTTTTGATATTCATGTTTATTCTGATATTTTTGATATTATTGAAGCACCTTTACAATAAGTAGGCCTCAACCGTCCAAAATTCCTTAGAAAAAAAAGCCGTCAGCGGTTTTCCCGAACAAATTCGACATAGGAAAGTTCAAGAAAAGAGCATACGTCTTTTTAAAAGGTCGGCGACGCATCGGCGACTCCCCTGGTGTTGCGGATGTCCATGGGCGGCGGAGATTGCTTACCATCAGGTGACCCGCATGCTCGTTTGCCCTCCTATGCTATAATAAAATAAAAAATGATTTGATTTGTGCACCAGTACCGCGAAGAAAATAAAGGTTCTCCATGACCAGTACTAAAAAAACCTTTATTAGTCAGTTAGTTATTACCTTTTATTAGTATATTCAGCTTCATCTGGTAAGAATGGAAGTCGCCCCTGCCAATCGAGTTAGAAACAGCAAGGAATGGAATGGAATTTCATGTAGCTTCTTCTCCATCAAACCCATAATTTTGGAACCGTGCAACTAGAGCCTGACGTTTCAAAAGTGCCTGAAATTAGGTTTATTTAAACATTTGAATTTAAGTGATGCTGAAGATGAAATTATGATGTTATAAATAAAAATAAATAATAATAAATAAATATTTTGGGGACATTTTTACACAGCACCATCTAGTCCCAAACTAAGCAGAGAGTCACACAACACATTTTCGAGTCACACAATACATTTTCGAGTCATAAAACACATTTTCGAGTCACACAACACATTTTCAAAGAAAACCATTACACGATGACGCGATTGTGTAAATGTTTATTTATACAATTTAAAGAGTATGTATACAAGTTGAATTTGAATTCATTGGCAATCCTATAAGAGATGATTGTACTCATCATTATGACAAACATTTACTATGGGACCAACGATAACGTTGTCTGCTTGTTATGAACGCCCAATATAAGACCTTTTTATACCATGTTTTTAAGCATTTTAATATATTCTATGCAATTCTAAACCTGAAATCGCGAGAAAAAATTTAGCTATTCTCTAAATTTGTGTTCACATAAATCGACAAAATTTAAGGAACAGCTGGTTTTTTTTTTGCGGTTTCAGTGTTGGTTCCATAGTAAAAATTGATCAAATTAATGAGTACAATAATCCCTCAAAGGATTGCTAATGAATTCAAAAAGATGAATCAAGTTCCTGACACCCATTCTGTTACCGGTATAGTTAATAACCGGTATAGTTAGTTTTTCTTATGTATTATAAGTATGTATTTACAAAAGAAAAGTATATAAGTATTATATCCATTGTCTAGTACCCATAGTACAAGCTCTGCTTAGTTTGGGACTAGATGTTGCTGTGTAAAAATGTCCCAAAGATATTTATTAGCGACTACCACAGATATTCGTTGAGCAACCGAGACCGACAGCTTAACGTGCTCTCCAAGACACGGAGAAGTCTCGATGTCCAAAGAAACGGTCAGCCATCCAAGGACTAACCGCAGCTAGTGCAGCTTAACCTCATAGATTTTACAATCCACGTGGTTATTACTTAAAAAAAATAAACTACAATATTCTTGGCGGATCAACACCATTATAGTATCATACATAATATTCACGTTCCCTTTATAATTTTATCATCATTAAAAAAACATATGTGACATCGCAAAAAAAATACAGAGATAAAACATTCTCTATTAATTAAAATTGCGCGCTCCAATTGGTAGCTTTTCACATAGCGACGAGCTCGTAGCGACGTAGCACCGTAGCCGCGTAGCGCCGTAGCACCGTAGCGGTGACGCTGATGGAAAATGATTTTTGTAATTTGATTCATATACGATTGTATATCTACTAGTGTATTCACAAATGTATTAAAATGTTATTTTATTTCAGTTCCGATATTCCTTTTTGACATCCGAAATACGATTAAGTTCCTGTCCTGTAGCGTCACGGTAAACATCTGACAGAAACAGATCAATTTCGATGGCATCTGTTTTTATTAAGCGGCATTGGAACCACAACATGGATAAAAGAAAAAAATGCCTTATGGGTCCGGTTGCTAGCGAGGTTTTTGTGACAAGTTTCATCATTATTAATTCAACCTATCGCAGTCCACTGCTGGATATAGGCCTCTCCCGAGTTGCGGCACAACATTCGATCCTCTGCCTTCCGCATCCAGTCCCCCCCAGCCACGTTCTTCAGGTCGTCGGTCCACCTGGCGGGAGGGCGCCCTACTCTGCGTTTGCTGATTCGCGGTCTCCACTCAAGGACTCGTCTGCTCCAGCGGCCATCGTTCATTTGAAAGACATGGCAAGCCCAGTACCACTTCAGCTTACTAATCCTACAAGCTATGTCGGTCACTCCGGTTCTTCTCCGGATAATCTCGTTACGGATTTTATCCTTCAAAGAAACTCCAAGCGTAGCTAGCAAAACGACTTTGAATTTGTGGACTAGCCCAACTGTCAGTGTCCACGTCTCGGGACCGTAAGTCATGACAGGCAGGATGCACTGGTGGAGGACTTTCGTCTTCAAACTTTGCGGTATAGGCGGGTTTGATTTGATTCAAATTCATTATTTTTTGTGACATTTCAAAACAATACTTTTTTTTTTTTTTTTTTTTTTTTTTTTTTTTTTTTTTTTTTTTTTTTTTTTTTTACTTTATTTGCATAATATTTTTTAATATTTTGTGACATTTATACAAAGCACCATCTTCTAGTCCCAAACTAAGCAGAGCTTGTACTATGGATACTAAAGAATACATATGATACTTATATACTTTTTTTTTGTAAATACATACTTATAATACATAAGAAATACCCAGACCAACAACAACACTTATGTTCATCTCACACAAATATTTTTGTCCTATGGGAATCGAACCCACGACCTCGTGATCAGCAGTCCGATACTCGAACCACTAGACCACAGACGTCGTCAATTATAAGATGGTATAATTTGTAATTTGCCTAAAGTAGGGATAATGCATTTTTTTTATGTAGGTAAAGTTAAGCTAACATTAAACATACTACTCGTGGATAAGATAAGTATAATTAATTCTTATGCATATGTGTTATTCTTACGTTATCATTTATTTTACATACTTTATTCGTTTATTTAAACAAAGTTTAAGTTCATTAGAAAATCCTAACAACGTTCCCAGAATTAAGTATAATAACTGAACTACTAATACACAGAACTCAGCATCATCGTTGGCAAAGTTTAGACAACAACCATCTCCGCCCAACTAAGCCAGTACAGTCGTAAAAACATTTACTTATTTTGATTCAAATCAAAAATCTAGTACATACTCTGGTTCTAAGAAGGCAGCGTCATTTGGCGTGATTACCGCTGTTTCTTAACATTCAATAGCGGGAATTTGCTTGAAGCCCGCGTTCCAGCAATTTCCTGCAGTTACGTTTTCCTTCGCAAAACGTATGAAACTTTTAATGAAAGCTTTATAACGTGTTACGAAGGTATTCCCTTTGATTTCTTGGGTGCTATGTTCGAGGAACTGACTGGGAAATAAAAATATGGAGACATTTCTTGGAATTTTGAGCATATATAGGTTAAGTAGGTAGGTAGGTAATTAAAATATGTGTACGCCGTAAACGGCAGAATATGATGGATGGATGAATAAATGATCTATCTATTTATCTACAAAATAAAAATTGTGGAAAGAAAAACTTGCTTGCGTTAATGCGTTAAAAATAATAGAATATTTACAAAATCAGTTTGTAATTTCAGTATAAAAAACCGGCCAAGTGTGAGTCGGACTCACGTAGTAAGGGTTCCGTACCACCCATCGACCTGATACCCCATTGAAACTGATTTAATTTACGAGAGTTTATCAAAATACATCAACGAACGTACGCGAAATGTGAATTTTAACATCTCTTTCTTACGTAGGTACCACCACATATGTCTACGTTTGCCATGTTTTTAGTATTTTTTGCTAAACTACATAGTATGCACTATAATCAGACCAAGTTTGACGCTGGTTTGTATTGCCGTTTTGAAGATAGAGCAGGAACAAAAACGTTGCAAAAAAAACAAGTTTTTCTAGGTTTCTTGTACGGGGACCCCGTTTGGTTTTAGACTTTTTTATATTTTTAGTATTTGTCGTGAAGAGCACCGTAGTAACACATATTCTGTGAAAATTTCAACTAGTTATCTATTACCGTTACAAAGATGCAGCCCTGTGATAGACAGACGGACGGACAGACAGCGTAGCGAGAGTAATAGGGTCCCGTTAGCACCCTTTGTGTACGGAACCCTAAAAATATATCGTCTCCCCATCTCTGTCCTGTCTGCATGACAAAAATTACTTTAATACTTTATTGTATTTTAGAACGTCATCAAATCCAAGATATATCAATGGAATTCAACAGCATAAATGCATGTTCCCATCCTAATCAATAGCTACTTAGTTATCACTATCTAGGTACGTATAGCTAGCTACGAGTACAGATGAGCTGATACATCTTAATTACATAAATTATCCAAATATCTGCTGCACAGATCCGCCGCCACAGATAGACGTAGATGAATTTATATCTGCGCTAGTGCGGGCACGCGGTTTCTCTCGCAGTGGAGACTGAGTTTAGATGACCGTGGCATTATTGATAAGTAATTAAGGGGCAGAATATGCTGAAACTAATCATAAGTCACCTACATCTGTAATAATAGTATTATAGTCTGCCTACTTCGAGCTATGATCTGTGATGCGAGTCGCTGAGCTTACAGAGCGTTCGATCTGTTTGAGCTGCGCTCACTCGCTCACTCTGCGGCTCACCGCCGATCTGTCACCGCTCCCGCTCACCGGTTCAAACAGGTTTTTATTGATATGGATATCCTTTATATTTTTCATTCATTTCATTTATATTTCGAACGTTGTCGCACAGATAGATACTATTCTTTGAGCCGTGAGCCGCGTATTTTGTCAATGAGCTGCAGCTCAACAGCTCAAGCTTATTGATCTGCAGATTTGAACCGGTTCTGAGCTGAGTTACACACCTCTAAATAATTACATATTCTAGTAAATAAATAATTTTATTGATTGATTGATTGAATTATATAGGCAATATTTAGGTTATTACTAAAGGTAAACAATCCTGATTTAATAACATTATTTCTATTCAAATTTTTGTTTAAAATTTGCATACTTAAAAATAAATGAGCTATTAGTAAACTACAGTGAATTTAAGTAATAATTAAAATAATTTTACAGTAAAGCATAATAATATATATTTTATACAAACACATTCAAATAATAAGACATGTAAAGATTGTTTACCTTTAGTACAGTACCTGAAAATTTCGAGTATATTTCTCTCACTTTACTTGTGTACACTTTTTAGTCACATAATTTGTTCATCTTTTGTTCCGTACCGTTCTAATTAAAATATTTTCTTCATCATAAAATATGTTAGATTTTTCCTATGGTAGCTTTCACCCCACAACACCTTATTTCATATCAATAACGTGTAAGGGAACTTCCCTTTGAGGGTTTGATTCGATTAAACCGCCCTTGCCGAGTCGGATATATCCGAGCAATCTGATTGGTAGGCTGCTCAGTAGCGCCGCGCGCGTATTTGTAAGGAACTATCTCTCGATTCTGCAGCCCAACGGACGTCGCGCGCGCTCTCAAAACTTCTTCCAAATATATGTGATTTCGGTGATTTTGTGCTACAGTCCCCCACACGAAACAAACAGTACGATAACCAGCGCTTGTGGAATATTCGTGAAGGAAGATTCAGCTGCCCTCCTATCCAAGTTGACAATCTACAATCGTCAATGCTATAGAAAACAATCAAAATGTATGGGAATGACATATCTCAACAAAAACGTCATTCGTTTAGATATGTCATTCCCATACATTTTGAATGTTTTCTATAGCGTTGACGACTGTTGTTAGTCAACTTGGCTAGGGCGGCTGGATTCAGACCCTAGGGCCCACGACCACGCCGCTTTGCCGTCGGAGCACAAAGCAGTGTTCTGCGAGGTTCCTGGTGAGTTCATTTCGAATTCACACCCTTCTTTCTTACACATCTTTTTTTAATTCAATTCAATTCATTTCATTAATCCATAGCCTCTCTCCAAAGATTCTCTGTATTGGTATAGTACACATGTCATTTATTCTCCAATCTTTTCTTAATTATCATATTATCCTTAACAAAAGCCGGTTGTAAATTTTAGCCATTCTAATTACTTGGCTTACTTATTGTTTCTAACACATAATGACATAACACGCATAACTGTGAACACTAACATCTGATATCTCCTATTCAACACACAGACACTCCCACTAATTTTTACATGTATATCACTATATTAATTAAGAGCAGGACAATCCGCTATCACTAATGGATATTAGGGACGCTTCACATTCGTCCGGCACGGTTCGGCGGCCGCGATGAATATGCAACCGTCGTAACTCGCGTGGCTCGTAAAGCGTGATGGTTTCCCCGAGTGATTCGTGTGCTGCCACCGTGATCATTTTTATGCTTAGTTAGGTAACATTTATTAGGTGACCTAGTTTGTGTTAGTTTGTTAGTAAATTCATTGTTGGAAGCAGTTTTTGGTATTTATTACAGTAATAGTGATTCTATAGTTATAATAAATATACAATTTATGTTTTTAGTTTTCAGCCGTGTTTTCTGATGTTCAGCGGCATCTGGTTAGGCTGGAAGACGACCCCAACAATAGGTTGCCTGGGAAAAAGCGCATAGGATGATGATTTTTTCGTTTTCAAAAAGCATAGGCTTTCAAACAAACATAAAAACAAAAAACTCAGCGCAAGGCAAACTCAGCGTCTATATACTTAGTTATAAACAGAAAGAAAGAAGAAAGAAAAGGATTTTATTCTTGCACTCCATTTGACGCACACACTACAATACTTTTAAACACTGAGTTTAGGTTTCGTTTTTATACCGATTCTTATGACAAAAATACCATAGCTATCTTTATGATTTCTTAACGGTGTTTTAAAGTGTGTAAAAGTGCGAGTGTATAAAAGCAACCCAAGAACATAATAAAGCACTTCAACAGATTTTTCTGAATGTTTTTTTTCTGTTGGTAGCACTTCATCATCATCATCATCATTTCAGCCGAAACACGTCCACTGCTGGACATAGGCCTCCCCCAAGCATCGCCACAACGACCAGTCCTGCGCTTTCCGCATGATACAGCGGATACCCGCGACCTTCACCAGGTCGCACTTAAAAATATTTAATGAAATGAGACAAATCCATAACGCCGAATCGACATTACATTGCCTTTTAATTCTTGCCTTCACAGACTCATTTTTGCTTACAGTTATTTCTGTTATATCTTTAACCCAATTATTTTCTATTCCATCCATACGGTACCCTGTGCTCAGTCCTTTATATCAGCGAATAGTATCGCAATGTATCACTAGTAAATCAGGTCGTATCTAACAAGGGTCGCGCCTAACGACCTCGCCCGATCGTGTCGATACGGACGGACGGAGCTAGCGGATGCTGGCGATAACGTCTGAACAGACCTTTATCTGGAAAGTTTTTAAGGACATTACGCACGATGTTACTGTGATTTCAATGTAAAGCAATTTTAGTAATGTATGTATTTATTTATTATACCAGGCCCCTCAGAAAGTATTGCGAAAAAAAGTTTTTATATATGGGAGACTGGCCAGTTATAATGTTTTTCGAAAATATGATTATTTATAAGTAAAAATAAGTAAGTTCCAATTTCAAAATTTCCCTCCACATTTTTTGCGAGTTAATTCAAAGTATTGTGTCTCACTGAAATATGGATCTGCGCCGGGAACATTTTAGAGCTATGATTTTATACGATTTCAAGTGTCGCCTGAAACCGGATGAATCGTACGATAGACTTCAAATGGCATTCATGGATGAAGGCCCTTCCAAGGCAACCGTGTATCGTTGGTATAACGAATTCAAGCGCGGTCGACCAACTTTGGGGGATGACGAAAGAAGCGGTCGCCCTTTGACGGCTGTTACCGAAGAAAACGTGCTAGCAGTGAAAAATTTAATCCAAGACAATAGGCGAATTACATATCAGGAGATTCAACACATATTGAAGATTGGATCGGGAAGCGTTCACGAGATTCTACACAGCCATCTTCGCGTGAGGAGGATAGTATCACGCTGGGTGCCGCACAACCTCACCGATGCTCAGAAGCAGGCCCGGGTGGAATAGTGCCGTGATATGCTTAACAAATTTGAAGCAGGCTCGTCTCGGCGTGTTTACGACATCGTTACAGGTGATGAGTCCTGGATTTATCAATACGACCCAGAAACCAAGCGCCAGTCGACTGTTTGGGTGTTTCAAAATGAGCCAACGCCTACCAAAGTGAAGCGATCTAGAAGCGGGGGTAAGATTTTGATCGCTAGCTTTTTTAATTTGACTGGCCACTTGGTATCAATTCCCTTACGGGATCAAAGAAGCATTAATGCCGAATGGTATACTACCAAATGTTTGCCAGAAGTTTTCTCTGTTATAAGCAACAAGCGACCAAACACAGGGCTCCGCGGGCTACTGCTCCACCACGACAATGCACCTGCGCACACCGCACTCAAAACGAGGGACTTCCTGGACAGCACGCCAGTCAAACTCCTGGGTCACCCTCCTTACAGCCCTGATCTAGCACCGTGTGACTTCTTTTTATTCCCAAAAATAAAAAATCAGCTCAAAGGGATACAATTTTCGTCGCCGGAAGATGCGCTGGCTGCGTTCGAGCAGGCTGTAAACGAGGTGTCTGCGGCGGACTGGAAAAAGTGTTTTGAAAACTGGTTTAGACGCATGAATCATTGTATAGAGGCTGGTGGAAAGTACTTTGAAAAGATTTGATAAAAATATATGTACGTATAGAACAATTTTTTTTAGTTTCGCAAAACTTTCTGAGTGTCCCACGTATTCTTTATTGTACGTACACCAAACGAAAACAAACACAGTAGTTTACAGATACATTATACATAATTATCTCCTTTATTTAGTTATTAACTTATTAAATACATTTTTAAATATTTTTTAAAAAAGATAAAAAAAATTATTTAAATATATAAAAAATAGTGTTCCACCGGCATCGGGAGCAGGGTCCAAGCTACCGGCGGTTAGGGCCCCAGAGACAGGAACCTCCTCACAATACGGGCCGTGTCGAGGAGTACCGCCTTCTGAATCTGGCCCTTGACCCAGCCACCTAACAAGAGAATGTTGGTCGAGGCTCTTGGCTATGAGACCATTGGCCGTTACGACTATCGGCACAATGATTGCCGAATCCACATCCCACATGTCGACAACCTCGTGTGCTAAGTCCAAATATCTCATTTGTTTATCTGTCTCAGCTTTCACGAGATTCCCGTCATGTGGAACAACGATATCAACAATCATTGTGCGGCGCATTGTGAGGTGTTGGCGTTGCCTGAGTCTTAGTTTTAGGATATATATGAATGGCTACGATTTAGTGACTCGAGTGGAGTGCTCGTGGCCGCCACGCAGTCGAGTCATGCCTCACTCGCGAGTGTGTTCCCGCCCGGACCGACGTAGTGCTCGCGCGAGCGCTGCCGCAGCTGCCCGGTGTCAAATAACGAAGCGGTCGCGGAGGCTACGCATCCGACGATGCCCAGGCAGGGTGCCCGACCCCCTCCGGGGGACCCGGAACCCCCCATCTACCCGACGAGAAGCATGCCAAGGATGGATCGAATGGCGACGGAGCCGGAGCTCCGTCATCGTTCGCCCAGCCCGGACCCTGTGCCTCCACGAGCGCAAGTTGCCGCACCAGCGGCGCCCGCTCTGCTGGCGAAGACGTCTCGCCAGCATGCGGAGCCTCACCACCAAACCACATTCCGTCCGGTACCAATGCAGGTACCGATATCCACCGCGGCCGCGCGTCGCGCTTAACCCGCGCCCCCGCTCGCGCCTGCGTTTACATCCCGCGCCCCCCCTCGCCCTGCTCCACCGACGACTCGTGCGCCGGCGTCGAGCTCGGTGAGAGCGACGCGGCCCTCCACGACCGAGGCTGCTCCGCGGACACGTGTGCCTGCGTCGAGCAACCCGGCCCCGTTGGAGACTAAGAAGACCCCTCCCAGGAGGACCCCCCCGGAGCAGACCACGCGGATGAAGAGGCAACCGGCTGGAGCAGCTTTGCCCGCCGCGTACGCGTCACCCGCACCACCTCGCATCTCAGCCCGTGACTCACCGGCGATGTGGTTTGGCGTGTTCGTCCCGTGTGGGATCGGACGCCTCCATATCGTCGTCAGGGTCGTTCGGACTATGTGGCGTAGCCTATGTTACGCCCATACGTGCCATGAGGGAAACCACACAGGACGAACCGAACATCACGTGTTCGCAGCCTGAACTTCCGCAGCTAGGCCTAGGCCAGCCGCCTCAAGTTACGCTGGGCTTTGACTACGAGTTCAACTTGGAACCGAGAGCCCAGCGTAGACCAAGAAGCCCGGAAGAGGACGCCGCTGAAGAGGCAAAGCGGCTCTGCATCGCTGCCTCGCAGGCGCAGCGCGACCTGCGCAGGCTGCGAACCACGCTGACCCCATCATACTCGGATATGACAACGCGCCCGTCTCCTACTGCCGCAGCCCCCGTGCAGCCCACTGCCGTGCCCAGTGGTAGCGCAACAGCAGCAGAGCAGCAGAAGAAAACAAAGAAGCCACGCTACCCACCCTTAATTGTTGAGAAATTACCCAACTGTGCACAGCACTTCAGAGCGATCCGGGACAAGCTGGACCGCCCGCCTTGTGCCCGTCACTACCAGCAGGGAATACGCTTTGTCCCGGAGACAGAAGACGAATTCCGGCTGGTGCAGCGATACCTGACGGACCTCGAGAAGCGAGAGAATATCTCTTGGTTCTCGTACTCGCTTCCAGCGGAAAAGAGCCTGAAGGTGGCCATCACGGGGCTGCCGGCAGACACGGAACCGCAAGACATCGAAGAAGAACTCCGCGCGCTTGGTTTTGAGCCGGAGTACGTGCGCCATATAAAGGCGCGCCATGGAAGACCCGGCGTTTTCCACGCCATGCTCCGAAGGACGCCGGACTTTCGGGGGATCTTTGACATCACGGTGCTGTTGTGCATGCGTGGTGTCAAGGTGGAGGCATGGCGCGGAAAACGCAGACCCGTTCAGTGTCACAGATGCCAATTGTTCCGACACAGCTTGCAACTGTGTCACCGCCCGCTCGCTTGCGTGCGGTGCGGCGGGGAACACACATCGAAAGATTGTCCACGCCCATTAGAAGAGCCGCCGACCTGCGCAAACTGCGCAGGCCCCCACACTGCCAATAATTACTGGTGCCCCGTCTACCAGAAAGAGGCACGCAACAAGCGGGCGGGCACCGTCACCAAGTCCACTGAGCACCGGCCACGCGCTCAGGTCGACACAAGGCCTCAGCCGTGCGCCGACGAGACACAGAGTGCGACGCTTATGGCGGCGGCAAACGAGCTAAAAGCGCGCGGAGCCAACACTGAACCCCAGGAGCGGAGGAAAAGGAAGCGCGGAGGGAAGAAGCGGAAGGCTCGCCCCGCAGCTTCCGAGGTACAAGAGCAGAGCGCACACGACGCCCAGTGCGACCTTGCCCCCCGTCCCCCGCCGGAAAAATCCAAGGTCCCCACTACTGCTGCCACCGTGAAAGGGGGCGCCGTGAGGACAGAAACCAACCCACCACCAATCTTGAATCCGATCGCTACCACGAGCGCTCCCCAAACTTCAAAACAAGCGCTGCCCAACAAAAAAGAAGCCCTGCAGTCGCGCCAGCAGCAACACCAAAGTGGAGCAGCACCGGCGGGACATGGAGTGCCCAAAACGCCCGAGGAATACAAGAAGTATATCCTCGGGGCTGTCATCCGGGTCCTGCAGGACGTCCTGCATGCCTTGATGGCTGGACAGGACCCAGTACCCGTCATCCTCGGTGGAATGGCCACGTTGCTTACAGCAGGCTAAGCCACCGAGAGTGGCGGGACATGCAACTGCGGCCACCAGCAAGGTCGCCCTCCTCCGCTCCCACTCACCGGATTGACGCCTGAGTAAGTCATAACATGGTTAACACGTGACTTATTCAAACACAGAGCACTTTACAAACATAACATGCATCCCAGTGCGCGACGTGTGCTAAGTTAATATAGGCACGGAGCGCACTAAACACAGACACACATAACTGTGCATGCATTTATATTCACACGTAGAATGCGTGGGCGCGCATTCATACGTAAACATTGAGCAGTGCTACTCACAGTACAAACTGCTCAAACACATACTACGGCCTCTTAGCTCGAAACGTGATTGGCTAGTCTGATTGCGTCGAAAGCGGAGGTCAGCATCCCCCTGTAGAGGGCGCTTAAGTCGACGCCTTTGTCGCTGGTCGACTTCTGCTGGGCCTCCCCTGGGTAACCGGGGGTCTCACCCGGTAGGGTCTGACCGCCAAGGCGTCGTGAAGAAGCGCTCCCGTGAAAACGGTGAGCGCGGCGCTCCTACAGGAACACACATAGCAACTATTCACAATGCTGTGTTGTCCGCCCACCTCACGGTAGGCGGCGCACAGCAACTATGCTAGGACAGAGAGTCCAACCCGACGCCATGCCCGTATTAACGGGTAGAGATCGATGCCTCGGTAAAGGGATCCAATCCCGAGACGGATCCTCGCGCCCCCTAGCGGGGGCGCCGAGAAGACCTGAAGGTGACTCGAGTACATCAGCGCGGTCAATAAGAAACTTGAAAAAATGTTGCAAATGGGGTATATCAGTATTCAACGTGCCACGGCACTCTTCCTACTTCGCAATGGTGTGACCATCAAGTTTGGAACTCATTAAGTGAATAATTAAAATACCTGGTGAAGGTCGCTGGAATCCGCTGGATGCGGAAGGCGCAGGACCGGTTGTTGTGACGATGCTTGGGGGAGGCCATGTCCAGCAGTGGACGTCTTTCGGCTGAAATGATGATGATGATGTGAATAATTAAAATATCCCACTCATGTGTAGCTAGTACGAGATTAGTTAGAGTACTTAATTTTTTGGTAATATGATCCACAAAAAATCATTATGATTTATCCGACTCACTTGTTATTTTCTGTATATTTAACAATGAGTTTATATGATGACTTATTAAGAATCAGAATCAGAAGTTTTTATTTGTGATACATAGGTAATGGTCGTTTATTGTCATATCTTTGACATAATAATTTCCAAGCACTCGTGTAGTTAACGCTGGAGGTATCCAACGCGCGTATTATAACTAACTTGGAGGTATCCAAGTTAGTTATAATACGCGCTGCATCGCCCGTCAGGTATGAAATAAGATAATGGAACTTATGAATCGAAGCGATATGATCGTTATTGTGTGATAAGAATGTGTCACGAAACTAAAGCCAACGAAAGTACTAAGACCCGTCGAACTTAGCAATTTGAATACGAGGTAATTTAAAACCTCTATCATGTCATGATTATTAATATAATATATAATAGTTTCACTCACGTTATTCCATCGGGTGTGCCCGACCAGTTTCATGTATATATCATGATGTTCATTATTACACTGACATGTAGATAACTGACTTGAATTCAAATCTTTGTAGTTACTTTCATAATGCCGGTTTGAGTTATGTTTTTTTATGATACTTTAAGCCATAGCAATCATCATCATCCGAGCCTTTTTCTCAATTATATTGGGGTCGGCTTCCAGTCTAGCCAGATGCGGCTGAACATCAGTATTTTACACGGAGCGACTGCCATCAGACCCCCGCAACCCAGTTACTGGGTAATACTGACATTCGGAGGCTAACCTCCTAGAAAGAAGTTAGAAGCCTGAAAGTCTGACAACTGGTCTAAACCAGTTGTCAGACTTTCAGGCTTCTGTCTACCCGTAACGACTGTCATAGGTATTCTTATGACAACCGGGACCGACAGCTTAACGTGCCCTCTGAGGCACGGAGGGGTCTCGATGTGTAACGAAACGGTCACCCATCCACAGACTGACCGCAGCAAGTGCAGCTTAACCTTGCAGATCGTACAATCTTTGAGCCATAGCAATGTTGGATATAAATAGTTGCTCAATGGTATCACGCTCATGTATCTCACTACGTAAATTATTAGAGTTTAAGAGCAATAGCGCACTAGCGGCTAGGCAGCGGCCAGGTCGCGGCAGCCATCGAGATAGATACATTAGTATGAAATCACCATAGAGCACGCGCACTTGGCCGCACGCGGCCAGCGGCCACACCAAGCCGCAGCGGCCAGCAACATCGAAGCGACGCATTTGCGGCCCTTGTTCAGTCGCTGGCCGCTGCGGCCACTGAGATCAATTGCATTGTAGTTAAATCACCAGTGTGCGCGCACTAGCCACGGCGGCTGCACGTATTGTGGAACTACAGCGTGATTTGTGATCATCGCGATGTCTTTCGACACGGAAGATTTATAACCGAGATTGAGACAAGGAGGGCGTTGTGGGATATGTCCTGTGAAGACTACGCCAACCGAGACTTAAAAAGGATGATGTGGGAAGAGATCATAGAAATATAATCCCTTTGTTCGCCTTTCGGGCAAAGTGTTATTGGGTTTTTTCACTAGGAAATTCTCAATAGCAGCCCGGAGTTTGGTTTTGTGCCCGGTCAATGACAATAGGCTGGCCCCCTATTACATGGGACTATAACATAACTGGCGAAATGTGGGTGTACTTAATACACCTCTGCCTACCCCTTCGGGGAAATACAGGCGTGATGTTATGTTATGTTATGTTCGCCTGTCACGTAGCAAGGGATGAACCCAATATTTTTTCCTTTTCTTTTTCCGCTTCTTACTTATAAGATACAAAAGCACTGCTATTTCCTCAACGTCCATTTTGAAGCGCGCTGTATGTGCAACTGACGATCGTAGCCGCGGTTTTGGCCGCGTTGCAAATCGCAACCCCTGCGGCCGGGCCGCGCGTCGTGGCCGCGCTGCCAGATCGCAAGTGCGCTATTGCTCTTACACTTCTATTTGATTTTGCAAGTCATCAAAACGGCTATAAATAGATTTAAATTTGTTTAATTTTAATGTTAACTCAGCTAACTCAATTTGAGAAAGCACTTCCTGAATATTTGATAAATAGTTTCTAAATTTTGTGATTTTTCCGTTTATGGAACTACGTTTCACTAAAAGATCCTGTAAATCTTGAGGGTCCTTTGTGCTAGATCCACCTCCATAATCTTTACCCATTGTGTACCTAAGAAAACTTGTAAAATATTGTAGATGTATATTTAATTAACTAATTGTATTTTATGTTTAAGTTATGTAAACAGAAGGATTGATTATGGAAATAAAAACCAAGTAGGTAATATTTCGTACACAATGCACGTAACGTTAACATACTAGTACGTTACAAATATATTGTAGCAACGGTTACCGTTAATCGAAAATAATAACTAACTTTTAATAAACTGCGTATGGTACCTATAAATTAATGATTTTAAACACTATAGACACCAATGCACATAGAAGCTTTTTAAAATAGGTATTAGGTAGGTGATTAAGTAGATTTAGAAAGGGTTTGTTAAAAGGGTAATGGTAGGTAGGTAAAAGGGTAATGGTAGGTAGGTAAAAGGGTAATGGTAGATAGGTAAAAAGAAATTCACAAGGAAAAAGGGCACTTAGCTGCATTGGCCAAGGCTGCGGTACGATGCTGAATGCTGATCGCTGACCGGCGGTGGCTGCACTGGCTGGTACACCTACAAGGAACCCAGGAATTATGATAAATTGTGATGAAATCTGGCTGTGGTGCAATAACTAGATCGTCGTCACAAAGATCGAACATGTTTTCTCCGAATATTGCAGGTCCTGTCACGGTCGCCAAAATGTTGGGGCTTCAGATTACTTCAATGAAACTCCTGTAATGAGATTACTTGGTATAATTCGGTAAAATAAATTTAAACTATAAAAATGGTCGGAACAATATGTTCGCGACTGATATAAAACAAAGGTGAAATTAAAATATGAATGTAGGTACGCGTGGAAAAAATATTATAAATAATAATATTATCAAAGCGCCTTGACGATTTGATTAGCAACCACTACACGATGAATGAAGTTCATATTTACGTAGGCGTAAACAAAATGTGTTGTGTGTACATAAATAAACAAATAAATAAGACGACTTGTTCGATGAAAATAACTTGCATTTTAATTATGTGAATGTCTATTCTGGTAGGTACCAGATTATTACTCTTTATTTGACTAGATTTTCATCATCAATACAATAGAGGGGTCAAGCTGTAATACTGGATCTACGCAACAGATTCAGATAAAACATACCTTATATTGTAAGTTACACTAATACCTATATAACTGCACAGTTTCACTACGATCCGTTACGTTGTTTACACGTGATGAGGTAACAAAAACACAGACAGACGTAATAAATCCTAAAAACTTTTGATTCGTGTTTTATTGCTTCTTTCTAGTGTCTAGCTGGTTTTCGCGAAAAAAAAATCAATGTACAGACTTTTCGCCTTTTACATTTTTATTATAATAATAATTGATGTTTCTTAAATGGCGCTACGATTGATTGTACCATGTAATTATGGACAGGTTGCCTGATCTTCCTCTTTTTGGACAACTTTTATAGCCAAGCAACCGTCTAGTGTGGGCAAACGAAAATGCATTCGTTCAATTTGTTTTACAAAAGCATTGTAAATTGATCCCGCTCTCCCCTCACTGAAGCCCTCACAGACCTCACAGTAGATCGACTGAGGAGATCGGATTTATCATGCGGGTAAGCCCGAGGGCCCTTCTTCATAATCTTGACTGCGATCTTTAAAGACTTCCTCCACTTATCTTCATACATACACACAAGTGTAAGCCAACCTCTTCTTCAAACATCGGTTTAAGAAATTGTATGTGCTTCAGGGTTGCCAGATGAGTACAAGTGGATTATCGTACTGATGTTCTAAAATTATCGTATATCAAGGAATTTAGTGAAATATTATCGTAAACAGTGCTGAGCTACGAACAAAAACAATGATTTTCAGCATCAAAATTATCGTATTTCTGCGTATTTCAATCAATTTTGTATCGTACCAGAGCCAAAATTATCGTATATTTACGATAATCATCGTACGTCTGGCAACGCTGAACACTGATGTGCTTATTCCGTTTATTTTCAACTACTTACAAAATATAAATTATGCTTTCGGTTGATTTAGCAGAGAAGTTCAGTTATATTTGTTTTATTTTCAAAACATGATGTAATAATCACCGCTGAAAATTTTTCTAGCCACTAGAAAAAGAACACCAACTGTATACACCGTACCGTGTAGGTATATCATAATAATATAAATTAGATTAAGACACATCATTTTTATGTTACAATATTGACGTAACTTTCCTCCAAGATCGGAACAAAAGAATTTTACTGCAATTTAAATTATTTCAGTGAGACACTAATGGCCAATTTGAATTTATAATATCTACTTCTATTGAACATCCCTGTAAAATTAGCTGTAGATATCTAATAAATGCTTGTTCCAAGCACAGGGAGTAAGAACTAGCAAGTACAGGAAGTAAAAAACTAGCAAGTACTAAGAGTAAAAAAAACTGGCAAGTACAGCGAGTAAAAACTGGCTGTTGCGTTAAGATTTCTTCATTTTAGATTTACATCTTAAATCGTGATTTTTAAGGTGCAGCCACACAGTGGGCGGGATGGAACTGAGGCGGAGCGTCGACCGAACGTGGACGGAGCGTGCATGTCACACTGCGGGCGGATTGCGCGCAGGACTGAACGGTGACGGTGGAATGACAACGCCATAAGAAAACGTTCCGCTGTCTGTGTGACTACTACAATGCATTCCCATATAATACAACGCCAGCATATCGATCGCGCACCGCCCGGCGTGGTCTTTCCGCCCGGCAGAGCGGCGGCGGATCGGTCACGCCGTCAAAACGCTCGCTAGGACGGCGCTGTGTGCACTGTCTAATACAGTTCAGTACATTACAACACGACGAGACCCACCGACGATACGCTACTGTTCCGTCCCGCTTCAGTTCCGCTCACTGTGGGTTTGCAGCCTTAAATCGAAAAGGAACTCATCTTACAAGCACGTCACGCTCTAAAATATTGTAATGTCTGTATGTCTATGCAATTTATTCGTGATCGATTAGCACTAGTCTTCCTTGTTCTGTTCTTTTCAAGTTGAATATATTTTCAGTTGTGTTGTCTTTTCAGCTGCGCGACTAAGATTTATATTTTATTCAAAGTGTTCTACAAGTGAAACTTTGCCTTCACTGGACGGAGTGACAGACGGATGCTTACTAAATATATAATTCTTATTGCGAAAGAAGTTTTGTATGGACATGGAAGCTAGTGCAGTTATTTAAACGAAAACTTAATGCCAATTTTGTTGCTCATTTTGCTTAATATAAAAAGTTAAGTTACATCATATACATGAGGAGCGTTCTTTTCGTGAAAATTTGCATTTAGCCTGTCATTTCAAGCAAATGCTTAGATAAAGATAACGTCAAAAAAGTTCTCGTCAAACGCTAGTAGTCAAATGCTCAATACGCGTAAATGATCGCAGGATGTACCTTTAAACTTATTTTTATCATTTTTACACAACGATAATTATTATTAATATATCTGTCCTACAATATTGCCTCTATGGGACACACCCACTTCATTTTAAAAATAAAATTTAAGTCGTTGGTATACATCTGATCTCGATAAAAATGTATAGATAGGTAATCCGAGGTGATGGGATTTCTACCTGTTTGCTTGCTTTTCGATTGCCATCGAATACTTGATACCTTATCTAATACAAACTCTATCATTGCACGAATATTGCTCGAGAGAGAGACTTGTTCAGTTCATACAGTACCTATACACATGCAGCAGGTAATCTACGTGTCGCTTCACTATACTTTTTTTATTTTTCATAAAAAGTAATCAAGAAAACTGCAAGAAATATATCCTTTCATAACAACTCGTCTCTGCCCCACTCGCCTCTCTGTAAATAGTATCACAGAAGTAGCAATAATCTTAGCGTGGTCTTGAGAGTCGCTCAAATATTAACCGTAGTATGAAACATTCATTGTAAAGTGCGGTTTGAGAGCGATCTCTTTGTGTTGCGGAAAGGAAGGCATTGTTTTTATGTATAAGAAGTTTTAAATAAAAACGTATAATTAATACAGGTGTTGTTTTGCATATTTAGAGTTAGTATTTTTTTTCGTGAAGTACATTTTTTATTATAGGATGATGAAACGGCCCACCTGATGTTAAGCGGTTACCTTTGCTCATGACAACTGCACTAGGCTGTTGCCTAAATGGTACCGCAAGTCGGTTCGGCAAACTGAGACAAGAAGATGGCGTCTCATGTGTTAAAAATATTACTTCACGTGTGTTGATATATGGTCTTTTTCTTCTTCGTGTCAACATGAGCTACATAATAATATCGTGGGGAAAAGATTAGCCAGTCAGCAGGTTGGTAGCGGGGCTGACTCCCCAAAGTGCGCCGGACGATCAATTAAATATCGTCACTCGTGGAGGCTCTTTTAATGCACCCCGATATATGATGATATATGGTGTAACATTATAATAATAATAATAAATCTTTATTTTATAATCCATATTAATGTTAGTAATACAGCAAACACTTATTTTAACTAAAACAGCAGCACCGGGACGGAGAATCTGATTCCAAGGTGGTTACTTGACTACGGGCAGTCGTATGCACAAGATTCTGCTGGTACTGCTTCCCATATATACAAATGTACTCTGTGGTACTGCTATGGATGGAGGCGCACCACTTACGCATGACTGTAGCGAAGCTATCAACATTATTTATTTATTTATTTATTTTATTTATTTCCACAAAAAAAAAAACATACATTTGGCAGATACAGTGTAGAACATAAACCAGTTTAGGTTTTTCTGTACACCGCTTGGTCCGTCGACATTCATTACAACAAGATGTGAGTGGGTGAACACGATGCATCGCGCTCGCTCGCCCCGTGCAAAATTTCTCAAATACCCTCAACTAATTTATGTTACTTGTCAATAGCAAATTGCTTACAAAAATACAGCATGTTTTTTTTTTTTTTAATGCTATAAAATTATAAGTCATTGTTAGGTTTTAATTCGTCTAAAAGGTGTTTTTTAAGTTTAGATTTTATCTGTGGATTTTATGTTGTTTCGTGTTATGTCATTCGCCTCAGCAAACATGTAGGAGGCGCTGCAATAACGCGCCAGCCCCATCCACATTCTAAACGCATTGTACACATCATGACGATCAATTTTTAATGTCGAACCAACCCTGAAATTACGAAAAAAATAACAGGTTTTTCATACAAAGTCATCGATGTCGCACGAAAAAATGTATGGAACAGCTGTTTTTATCATACAACGTGTATCAGAAATACATGGTCATATTTAAGAGAGCTCATTTAGGGCAAAGCATAGACCAACTTTTAATATGGCGACAACCCTGAAATCGTGAAAAAAAATATGGTGAATCATATAAAAGTGCAATGAACGCAGAAACGCAAGCCCATCATCATTATCAATTCAGCCGAAAGACATTCACTACTGGAAATAGGCCTCCCTAAGCATCGCCACAAAACGTAAGCCTATTTCTAAATAAAAAAATACGAGTTAGAGCACACAACTCAGCCTATCGCAGTCCACTGCTGGACATAGGCCTCTTCCAAGTTGCGCCACAACGCTCGGTCCTCTGCCTTCCGCATCCAGTCCCCCCCAGCCACGTTCTTTAGGTCGTCGGTCCACCTGGCAGGGGGGCGCCCTACGCTGCGTTTGCCGATACGCGGTCTCCACTCAAGGACTCGTCTGCTCCAACGGCCATCGGTCCTTCGACAGACATGGCCAGCCCACTGCCACTTCAGCTTACTGATCCTACAAGCACACACGACTGAAGTAAAACTTCACTAAGTTATATCTCCCTCAATACTATTTCAATGAGAACAAAGGAATGGCAGCGCGGAGCGCGTACATCTGCCGGCGCTGTGTGGTGTACCGCGCCTCGCTCCCCGCGTGCCGCACTACCTCCTCCGTTCGCCTCACGACTCGTAACGCATTCACCAGCTTACTCCCCAAGTCAAGCGTGCCTAAAGAAGTTTTACTTCAAAAAATACCTCTCGACTAAAATGTATGGAAGGGCTGATTTATTTTTCGCGATTACAGGGTTGACCCCGCAGTAAAAGTTGTTCGGTAGCATTCCCTGAATGAGCTCTGCAAATATGATCACCACGCATTTCTGATACATGGCTGTACAAACGATCGGCCGGCATACCCTCGGCAGTCAACCAACTCTTCTTCCAACCTGCTGACTGGCCGTGCTCATACCAACACGATAGAGTAATGTTTTACCGTATCAGCAGTATTTGAAAACACGTCCACCTGGGAACGTGCTGTAGGTACTAATGCCTCGACCAAGTGCAAAATGATAATCAATTTGTCCTCAATTTGTGTAGACCTGATAAAAAGTAGCTGATAAACTAATGTTATGCGTGTGTATTATGCGTGTTATACACACGTTTATTTAGATAATAATAAAGTACAACGTTGAGTGTGGAGTGCCAAATTATCTTTATCTACTATGAGAGCTGAAATCCTGAAAACTAACAGAATAAATAAATAAATAAATATTATTTCCTGTATACCCAAATAGACGCGGATAGCATCACCCATCTCAATGCTGCAGCAAACCGTCTATTTTTACCTCCAGCTACAAAAACAGGGATACTCGCTACTGTAACTATAGTTATCCGACTGTTGTATTCACAAAAACTGACACCAACAGATATCATTTATCTTCGGGATCATAAGTTGCAACGGGCCGTATCACGCACCGTGGCCGCGTTCCAGTTGTGTGATAGTTGCGCAATCGCTTATCTAATATGCGTATACAAGGTGAGTTTTTATTTGAAGGACATGTTTTGATAGATCGGATTTAAAAACAGATTATTATTCCTATTTTAAGAAGCAAAATAATTAGCCTTTATTCATATACATGTTATTTCTTCCCACATTCGCTAGCCACGATCGGTCTCCCCTTTTACTTCAGTTACCCCGACTTTCGCATATTATTTAATTCATCATAGGGATATAATTTTTTTCTTGTACTCAATATTTTGATACAACATGTCCTTGGATTTGAAATACACTCCGTATAAGTATTACCGATAAACGCGAGTACATTTACATATGTGATAACGTTTGAACCTTGATATTGCACACTCACGGATACAAACAGGTGGTAAGATTAAAGTATTACCTCTAATCTATGTTCTTACACGTCAATGTGAGGGTTTTTACTATCACTTATTTCAGTCAAAACGATTAGTAAATAATCCAATTACTTCTGATAATAATCAAATATTTATATTTTTATAACCTTTTATATAGCTACCTATCTAAAATAGCTAACATAGTTACATACCTATTCATTGTGTTTAGATAAGTATCACGTGTAAAATTTTATCGATAATCAATGTCATTGTATTGATATTTTTTATTTATCTTTGTACAATAGATGGCGTTAGACGACTCAAATATAATAATGTATTGTATTTACCTGCACATAAAACTCATATACCAAAATACTACGATATCTTGTATCCCATTAATTCCTTATTAGGTCAATAGTATTATCGATGAATCGGCAAACGCAGCGTAGGCCCCCCCTCCGCCAGGTGGACCAACGACCTGAAGAACGTGGCTAGGGGGGACAGGAATCAGGATGCGGAAGGCAGAAGACCGAGGCCTGCGCGCTACTTGGGAGAGGCCTATGTCCAGACTAGGACATAGGCCTCTCTCTCTCTTCGTATCCTAGGCTGAGTTGATAATCATGATTATCGATAATACCAATCGATGGAACAAAACATTCATACTAATAACAATATTTTAAGTCATCCAAATATGGATTACACTACCAGAATCACGCTACTCTAAGAATAGGTACAATTCCGCCATTCTGCCAAAAAAGTCGTTCCAAATAGCAAGTGATTCAGAAAATAAACCGCCGGAACCAGTAGCTGTCAGTATGTTCAATGATACTGTCTCAATATGAATATTTGGTGACGCCAATAATTTCACGTCATAGATCTGCTGCCTAATTGCGTAACTCACTCGCGATCGCATTCATCTGGATTTCGATGTTCATTGCTCTGTGTGTTTTGACAATCCGTCAAATTGACAACTATGTACCACGCAATGAATATTTCTGTAATTTCAAATTGAAAGCTGATGTCAATGTGAATGCATTACACAATTACCCCACTGTTTTACTTTCTCATTTTTCTAGTACCCTAGTACCTGGCACCGCGATACATTCACGCTTGGCTGCACTTTAAGCAGCACTATTAAAATCTAATATTGCAAATTACAATCTGTAAACACACCCGCGAAACAAGAGTAGTCCTAGTGCCCTAGTGTGACGTAACGATTTATAAAAAAATACGAGTGTGCTGTAGACCACACGACTGAAGGAAGTACTTCACTAACTTATATCCCCCTCAATACAATTTCAATGAGAACAAAGGAATGGCGGCGCGGCGCGCGTACATCTGCCGGCGCTGTGACGTGGCCTGCCTAGCGCGCGCCTCGCTCCCCGCGTCCCGCACTACCCCCTCCGTTCGCCTCACTTTTCGTAACGCATTCACCAGCTTACTCCCCAAGTCAAGCGTGCGTAAAGAAGTTTTTTTCAATAATGTTGCAATCAGCAAATTTTTTCAGCAACTGGTAGCTACGCCACTTTCCAGCATAGTCCGCCGTCACACTGGTCCCATCCCGCGTCACTCGCTCCATCACTGTCTCAGTCCGGCACACGGCGTACGGCACAAAAAGTGTAAGTGTTCGAGTGGCACACTTTCATAAATCTCACGCAGATGCCGTAGGTAACCGCTATAAATTCACTAAACGCCAACTAGAGTATTGTTGAGAGGCGGATCCAAGGTAGGAAAGGTAGCGAGAACCAAATGTCAGTAGCTGTGTATAAAATTCGGATATATTCTGGTATTATATCAGAAAAAAAATCATATCATGTCATTGTAATTATATAATACTACTAGTGGACCCGGCAGACGTCGTCCTGCCCGGAAAAGCAGCGCCACATATAATTAAAATCGTCCCTGCCATTTAGGAGAAGATCAGTGACATACAGACAGAAGGGCCACCTACCGGATCCAATTGTGTTTTCACACCATCCAGGAAACCATTGAAATATTCACAAAAAAATTCATCCAAATCGGTTCAGCTGTTTAGGAGGAGTTAGGCGACAATCAGATGTACAGAAGAAATAAATATTCGCGGCTTCACTCGCGTTAAATTCTGCTAACCCACGTGACGGATCCTGTTAATTCAGTCCAGTCCAGTCCAGTTCCATCCATCCATCCATCCATCCTTTTATTCGGACCGTCCAGTCCAGTCACTATCCCACTATCTCACCCCATGTCCAGTCCCGTCCCATGTCCCGTCCCGTCCCATGTTAAATGTCCCATCCCGTCCCATGTTAAATGTCCCATCCCGTCCCATGTCCAATGTCCCGTCTCATGTACCATGTCCCGTCCCGGCCCATGTCCCTTCTCAAGTCCCGTCTCGTCCCATGTCCCGTCCCCCATGTCACATGTCCCGTCCCGTCCCGTCTCATGTCCCATGTCCCGTCCCGGCCCATGTCCCTTCCCATGTCCCGTCCCGTCCTATGTCCCGTCCCCCATGTCACATGTCCCGTCCCCCATGTCACATGTCCCGTCCCCCATGTCACATGTCCCGTCCCCCATGTCACATGTCCCGTCCCCCATGTCACATGTCCCGTCCCGTCCCCCATGTCACATGTCCCGTCCCCCATGTCACATGTCCCGTCCCCCATGTCACATGTCCCGTCCCGTCCCGTCCCATATCCCGTCCCCCATGTCACATGTCCTGTCCCGTCCGTCCCATGTCCCGTCCCATGTTATCAATTGTTCAGCAAATCAAATTTGGTGACACAACGACTGCAGCGCCACCTACCGGGTAAATAAATAAATGTAGCTTATATGACACGTTCGTAGATTTACCATAGCAGCGCCATCTATTCATTACTTACTCAACCCAGTCGAAAGGTATCGACATCTGTTAGAATCATTTGGAGTTAACAGATAATTGTGACTGTCAAATAATAACAGACAAATAATTAGCAATATGATGATGATGATGATGAATTAGCAATAAATTAAAATTACGACTATAATTTGAGATTTAAACTATCCTATCTCCTCAAGTTGGATCGAACTCCACATGGTGTGCGAATTTTATTATAATCGGTTAAGTGGTTTAGGAGTTCATTGAGGACAAACATTGTGACACGAGATTTATATATATTAAGATTAAGATATTCAATATACAAACCACGGGTTCAACTATAAGAATGGTCCTTCGATCCGTATTAGACCCATTCGTAACATTATTGTTATTACATAATTGTCCTTCCAGTATCAACTGTTGGTGATATTTGATAGCTCTGTGTTTTTAAATAGTTAGGAAAATAATCTTGAAAAATCATGGAAAAAATTATTCATAGTTATGTTTGTCGCCTTCCGCGCGTAGCATTCGCCACAACGCTATCACAACGGGGGCTCGGCACAGAATAAAAGATAACGATTGAAAGATTCCCCACCAAGCCGATAGGCGCTACGTTACAGGACATGTGTTTTTGATAGCCTACCCCCTCCTCTACTCCCCATACCCTGGGAATAGGGGGTGGGTTTTATTCAAAGTCATCCCCCATTGTGAAGCTGAGTTTTTTGGTTCGTTAAATACGGGAGTGGATGATTGATACTCAGTGCCACTAGTTAACTTACGAGTCAAGTTTGGTGCGGATGTAGGGAAATGATAAAAGATGAGTTTTAGATGCTCGTAATGTTTTGGTAAGGAAAATGGGAGTTTTTTTAATAAATTTATATCTTACTATAATTTAAAACAATTGTTAGGTATTTATTACATAAATAGATAGATATATAGATAGAGGTAGTCCTCTAGATTAAAGATTGCGTATCAGGCATATCTACAAGCACGCTTTAAATAAAAATTATAAGAAAAAACACGCATATCGTATCACGACACAAAGATTTTTCCGGTCACTATCTCACTTCCCTATCGTACACAGGGTGTTACCCCTTATGTGGATAAAAATAGCTTCAGCAGAGATATATTCATCCGTTCATCCCCACATCCCACATACCTGTGTCAATCGCCCTATATCAAGTTGTAACGAGGCTTACAAATATAACTTATTAACTACACAAACAAAAACAAACCATATTTCCTCAACATAAAGTGTTTTCCGAATGTAAAGCTTTTGTTGTAATGTAAGGCGTGAGCTACACCTGCGTCCAGCCATCCGTCCTCGATAAACCGGTTGGCGACGCGTGGACGCTATTCGAATAAAGATAGGTCAATAGTGTGTACTGAGCTTTATAATTGAATACAGCTGATTTAAAATTCCAATAATATGCTTTATGTCAGGTAGGTATTGTAGGGGTCGTGATTTTGGTGGTTCATGTTAATAAATTATAGTTATTATCGTATTATTAATTTAGATTGCCTCGTTGGTCTAGTGGTTGCAAGTGCGACTGCTGAGCGTGGGGTCTTGGGTTCGATTCCCGGGTCGGGCAGTGTTGTTGGTTTGGGTTGCTGGCCAGAAAACCTCCACGTGTGCCTGACGGCTGCTTGTCCTTCTGGACACTTCTGGAGGGAACGGCAGTTGTTTGACCGGTGCATCCTGGGCACGGGCAATATTCTGCGAATATTCTGGCGCGGGAGGGGCCCGTTCTGGGTCAGTGGGGAGTTGCTCCACGTGTCCCTCTGTTGCCAACAGAGGGCACAGTGGAGGAACAGGGGCGGGGCCGGTGTGCACTCAGACTGCCACTGGGCAGGCAGCGGAAGGACTGTCTTTCCCTGCCCCCGTCGATCTCGTAACCCCAAGAGTGCCCGCTGAGTAGTGTTCTCGCGCCTCTTGGGACCGAGGGTCTTGGCTTCACCGCCCGGACCGCGAGGAAGAAAACCTCTATAAAAAATTACGGGAGGTAGGGCCTGCGAGCAGCAGACTCGGGGTAGTCTGCTGCACGACCAGCAGCTGGCGTAGCTGGCACAGCTGGTAAAGGCCCATGAGGTGAGGTGGCGTGCAGTGTTCCGTGTGCGCCACCGAGGAGGGTGCGGCCAACGTCAGGCCGCACGGGGAGATGGGCCTGGCCTGCTTGTGGCGGGCCAGGACCTGTCGGGGGTGTTGTGGGTTCCCACGCCCCCGGCTAATGTAGTTGAAGGAACACCGTGGTGGTTTTAGTCGGTAAGAGTCCGACACTGGCTCCGCCTACCCCAGGCGGAGTGCGTCCATGAGGATTTACCTACGGCAAAAAAAAAGAGTTGTTGGGTTTTTTCATTAGGAAATTCTCAGTAGCAGCCCGGAGTCTGGATTTGTGCCCGGTTAGTGGCAATAGGCTCACCCCCTATTACATGGGACTATAACATAACTGGCGAAATGTGGGTGTATCATACACCTCTGCCTACCCCTTCGGGGAAATACAGGCGTGATGTTATGTGTTATGTTATTAATTTAATTTGCTGCAATTATAGACGTACAGTCAAATTACTGCTTCCGATAAATGTTTAGGCTCACATATTTTATGCAAAATAATCCTTGCAAATGATACCTATAAAATAACATTATTAACACTGGTGAATTAATTTGAAAAGTGGAAATGCCTATGTAACATTGAGGATAATCTTTCAAAACCAAGCCAAGCCAGACAAGTGCGAGTCGGACTCGTGCAGTAAGGATTCCGTACCTCTCAACGTCCTGATACCCCATAAAAACTGATTTAATTTACGAGAGTTTATCAAAAGACATCAACGCCCAGTGCACGAAATATGAATATCACAGGTACCACCACATATGTCTATATTTGTCTTCGTTTTAGTATTTCTTGCTAAACTACATAATATGCGCTATAATCTGACCAAGTTTGACGCTGGTACATATTCCTGTTTTGAAGATAGAGCAGGAACAAAAACGTTGAAAAATTCATGTTTTTTGAGGTTTCTTGTATGGTTGGTTGGTTTTAGACTTTTTTTTGTTTTTAGTATTTTTCGTGATACACCTCATAGCAACACATATTCTGAGAAAATTTCAACCAGTTACCTATTACCGTTCAAAAGATACAGCCCTGTGACAGACAGACGGACGGACGAACGGACGGACGGACGGACGGACGGACAGCGTAGCGAGAGTAATAGGGTCCCGTTTGGCACCCTTCGGGTACGGAACCCTAAAAACAACGTACCCCAACCCCATGAACACAATCCGCAACGTCACTCAAAGTCATTACTTTCGGTATAAAGCAAACCTGTCTGTAAAGTTCCAATAAGTAGTGAGTGTGACCCCTAGTTACCGTGCATCGTCAGGTTTCATTGTGCAGACGCCGCGCTATTAAACCAACACTAGTCGTGTCGGTAATTGGACGACAAACTATTTGATCGGCTGTCCCGCTCATGTGTACTTAGCTTTACATTTACGATCTCAAATTTATGACACTCAAAACTAAATTTTATGATATTCTAATAAGATTTAAATTAGTGTAGTGAAATATTGTTCAGTGCAAATTATTGTATAGTGTTATAGACTTGAAATCAGGTTGTTTGATTTCTAGTCAAGAGCTTGTCACTTAAACAAATACGTGAGATGTGTATTTGTATACAATCTGTTAGACATACATTTAGGATACCATGTTGACTGCAATGATACAGTGTGACACCCCACAGAACTCGTTAATATAATAGAATTCAAACGCTTATTAAACCCTAAATTTTCTTTGAAATTCTATGTAACAAAATGTTCCAACAAGGAACGTAGGTAAACCTTCCATTAGTTGAAAGGGACCATTCATAGAAGTTGGTGTTCAAGTCACAGACTTAGTAAAAAATATACTATGTCTGTGGTTCAAGTTAATATAAATTAATAGCAAAACTATTATACATATTTTCATTTATGGGTATCATAACTTTACTAAAACGGAATGTTCTGTGAATGCAACGATCTTCCGTCTGAAAAAACCAATGCCTTATTTATTAATTAATTATATTCTTTATTGTACATACACCAAACGAATATAAATACAGTAGTTTACAGATAGATTATGTAAGTACAATAGGCGGTCGTATCGCACAAGGCAATCTCTTCCAGACAACCTTTGGATGGACTAGAAGAATGGGAACCGTCCATGGGTAGTTACCGTTATTAATTTACAAGAATGACCACATGCACGACATGGAAGGCTGAACCTTATTTCCTATAACTATAATGTCTACAATTTTGCATGCTTTAATTTGAAGCAAAACATGAATGATCATATATTTAAGTTTATAACACCTTTTTATACCATGTTTTATGCAAAGAAATATATTCTATTCTATTCTATTCCGTCCAGATGCATGAAAGGATGAGCTTTCAGGCTAGTTGACCCTAGATGGCAGCTAGATCTACTTGTAGTTAAAACTATATATTAAACGAGCTTACAGCGTCATTGTTTTTGTTAAGTCTGTCAATAAAGGCAGTAGATTTTATTAATACGTTATGCATCTAATTAAAATAGAAGTTTCCTGAAGATTACTATACCAAACCAAACAAACTAAAAGCTTTGTTCTATATCTACAATCGAAATAATTTTTCAAGTGCTGATGTTTTCCATGCCATGTCAAATAAGAAGATAATAGCTCACGATGACTTAATAATTACAGCAGGAATCGCTTTAAAACAAGCATAAAAGCGACTATATCTAAATCTCCTGCTTCCACAAAGACAAGTGCGTGCCATTAAAAACAATTATGCGTTTGTTGGCAGCGTGGGGCCATAAAGTGCGCGTCGAGCAGCGGGCGGCGAGCGGCCAAACTGTTATGGCTTTCTTTTAAACATTACAGCGTTGACGCCATTGTGGAACAAGTTGGCACGACACGATGCCGACGCGACGCACCGACTTGTATTGCACTATGTGTGGGTCGAGCGAGACCATAAACATAATAAACTAGCGTAAAGTACAATAATTTTATAGTTGAGACTGGTACATTGAATTACTAGTAAAGTCGACTGCATGACAGTGGTAACACTTCAGTTCGAAAACCGCCCTTACTACTTACGAAATAAGGATGCTGCTAATGTCAAAGTGTTACCACCGACGTGCGGTCGACCGTACCATAGATTGCTACTTATTTGAAATGTTAGTGTATTCGTTTTGGTATTTAATTTTGTAGTATAAAATTGTATGCAGGTATTACAAAAATATATCAGGTTTGTTTAGTATTTCAACTATCATAAGAAACTTTTTATCTTATAATTTCTTAATAGTATAATAAATAAATTATTAAATATTTTTGGGACATTTTTACACAGCACAATCTAGTCCCAAACTAAGCAGAGCTTGTAATATGGGTACTAGACAATGGATTTAATACTTATATACTTTTTTTTTGTAAATACATACTTATAATACATAAGAAATACCCAGACCAACACAAACACTTATGTTGATCACACAAATATTTGTGTTCTGTGGGAATCGAACCCACGACCTCGTGATCAGCAGTCCGACACTCAAACCACTAGACCACAGACTCGTCAAAAAATAATCACACTTAAAGATAACAGTAACCATACACACTTCACAACACTGCAACTATATTACCACTACAAAACACTCCCATCCAGCGAAACTACGGCTGAATCCAACATGACTAATAACAGCAAGTAATCAGAAACTTCGCTTGAGCACTCCATACATTGCTGCATATGTACCACGTTACTTGGTCGGTCTGCTAGCGAGGCGAGCAACACACTACGGTCAGACGAGAGAATAACTTACTAATAATACTAGTATGAAATGAAATGATGATACTAGTATTTGAGCATCTACAACTCAATGTGGGATAAGTTGAGATACCGATAATATTGAGTGGGTAATAGGAATAGTATTATAATGTGGTATTATGTATTAAAATACCGCAGTGTCTCAAGACGAAAGTCTTTGACCAGTGTGTGTTGCCAGTAATTACTTACGGTACTGAAACGTGGTCGCTCACAATGGGCCTGATAAGAAGGCTCAAAGTCACTCAAAGGGCAATGGAGAGGGCTATGCTCGGAGTGTCCCTGCGTGATCGAATCAGAAATGAGGAGATTCGAAGAAGAACGAAAGTAACCGACATAGCCCGAAGAATTGCCAAACTTAAGTGGCAGTGGGCGGGGCACATTGCTCGCAGAACGGATGGCCGATGGGGCAGTAAAGTTCTGGAGTGGCGACCGCGTACTGGAAGGCGCAGCGTGGGTAGGCCCCCCACAAGGTGGACCGACGACCTGGTGAAGGTCGCGGGAATCCGCTGGATGCGGAAGGCACAGGACCGGTCGTTGTGGCGATGCTTGGGGGAGGCCTATGTCCAGCAGTGGACGTCTTTCGGCTGAAATGATGATGATGATGATGTATTATGGTACCAAACCACCACCACCACCCACCGTACGTTCACCATCAAAAAATAAACTAGAATGGATAGAAGTAGAAGCCATCTGTAAGCTGAAGCCAATAGCATCCACACAGCACAATCACTTCAAAGTAGCTACCAGTTCAAACACCCAAAAATAGATGAATTTTCGATAGGTCATTAAAAAAATTGTCTTGTGCCCACGAAAGGTTTTGTAGCAGCCAAACCACGGCAAGCCGAGCCAAAAAAGCCCCTGCATCTATCGATTCATCAGATCACATAAAATTACCAGTGCAGTAACACACAGCGATAAAAATCTCATGAAAAGAGTGGCCATAATGATAAAACTCGTTCACCACAATTCTTCATCTGTCTAGAAACATGTCGCATCTATTCAGATGCCTCACTGCCAAACTCCGACCTTACTAATAACAGAGTAATGAGAACACGCCACGTTATTGCACTAACACAACTTTTCCCGCTTACTGCGTGGCCACAAGGTATAAGAGACAGCGATAGAGTATTTAAAGAAACAGTTCTTATTTTTTTTATAATCTAATTAATAAAAAAGAAGTACTAGATCTGCCCCCCTAGCCAAGTTGACAATCTACACAATCTACAATCGTCAACGCTAATAGAAAACGATCAAAATTTATGGGATTGACATATCTCAACGAAAAAGTCATTCGTTGAGATATGTCATTCCCATACATTTTGATTGTTTTCTATTAGCGTTGACGATTGTAGATTGACAACTTGGCTAGGGGGGCAGTATCTTCTGCGTTTCAACGCGTTTACTGTAAACGGAGTTATAATGAATAAAGTAGAGCATAATAACTCTTTTGGACCTCTAATAGAGGAAAATCTTCACTTCCAATTGGACGTTAATTAAACTAATTATCGAGAAATCAATACACTTTCAGTGTATTGATTCCTCGTTTTATCTTAAAATAAATATTGTCACTGGTTTCGGAGTCGTTATTTAAGGTATCGGCAACAAATGCTAAGTCGAAAGTTGGTTCCCTTGCACCCTTTGTAACATATGTACACAATTTATCACGTGACTACCTGAGTGTAGTGGTACCTAACACCATCTGTCACGATAGCCTCAAGTACATACGAGTACAAGAAAGTCATTTGTAGGCGCTTTTGGTGCTGTGTGTTTGTGATGATTAAGACCAAAGAACCAAAAAACTCTATGGATTAAAACGCTCTGTAATTTTTCATGTTAAATGTTCTACCAGATAACTGATACACGTAACTAAAACATTATATAATTATTATTGTTAAAACACTCTTAACATTTGCAACATCAAAGAGAAAGAAGATCAACATCAGAAGAAGAGAAAAGACGATTCATCTTTTCATTTGACACATTTTCATTTAGGTACAATGTTTAGGTACATTTCCCAAAGACCTCATCATCATTTACATCACACATGTATAATTCGTAGACTTCCTTATGGTGGGACTAGTGTAGTAATTAAACGTTTTATCCATTACATCGTATCCTGCCCGGACTAACCACCCAACGTAAATTACGTGGAGGCCGGCTCAACGCACTAAGTCTTAAGGTGATTTACAGCCAGATATTGGCTCCGAGTCTTCAGTATCTATACGTATTTACGTACCACTTCCTGCTGGAATAGGCAGAGTTCCAAATACTTGAGGGTTGAGGTCGTACAGTAGCTAAGTAAGTGATAACCTATCTGACCGTAATGGCTTTTAGATGAGCCTGAAAATGTCTGACTTTCTTACCAGGGCATGTGTCTGGGGAAAGTTTTTCTGTACTTAGGTATGTTTGTTTATACATGTAAAAATTACTTCTGGATTCAAACTTACTAGATTATTTTAATCAAACTGTTAAATAATTATCGTTCTCAAATTTATTTATTTTTATGATATAGTATGGCGAAACGAGCTAAAAGTCCACCTGATGTTAAGGGGCGGCATTGAGAAAAATAGGGATTTTATAATCAAAATAATTTTATTTGTGGATACGACGTAGATCTAATTTTTATATATCTGATTTTACATTATATTTACTAGATTTTGGTGTAGGGAAAACACAATTCAATAAAATTTGCTCGATCGATTTATTTTCCAAAGTAAGGTCCGTTTTACCACTATTTTGCATTGCATTTGGAAATCCCAATAGTTTTTACTATTGTTTTTTGCGAATCATCATCATCATATCAGCCGAAAGACGTCCACTGCTGAACATAGGCCTCCCCCAAGCATCGCCACAACGACCGGTCCTGTGCCTTCCGCATCCAGCGGATTCCCGCGACCTTCACCAGGTCGTCGGTCCACCTTGTGGGGGGCCTACCCACGCTGCGCCTTCCAGTACGCGGTCGCCACTCCAGAACTTTACTGCCCCATCGGCCATCCGTTCTGCGAGCAATGTGCCCTACCCACTGCCACTTAAGTTTGGCAATTCTTCGGGCTATGTCGGTTACTTTCGTTCTCCTGCGAATCTCCTCATTTCTGATTCGATCACGCAGGGACACTCCGAGCATAGCCCTCTCCATTGCCCTTTGAGTGACTTTGAGCCTTCTTATCAGGCCCATTGTGAGCGACCACGTTTCAGTACCGTAAGTAATTACTGGCAACACACACTGGTCAAAGACTTTCGTCTTGAGACACTGCGGTATTTTGGACGAGAAGATATTGCGTAGCTTCCCGAACGCTGCCCAACCGAGTCGGATTCGACGATTGACCTGTTTCTCGAAGTTGGACTTACCTAGCTGGACAGTTTGTCCTAGGTATACATAATCGTCAACAACTTCGAGTGTAGATTCTCCGATGCTTACGGGAATGGGTGCTATATGGGAATTCGACATAACCTTTGTCTTGTCCATATTCATTTTAAGACCCACTCTATCGGAAGCTCTACTGAGGTCATCGAGCATTGTACCGAGGTCCTCCATGGTCTCAGCCATGACTACTATGTCGTCGGCAAACCGAAGGTGAGTGATGTACTCGCCGTTTATGTTAATGCCTAGCCCATTCCAGTCCAGAACCTTGAAGACATCCTCCAATGCAGCAGTGAACAGTTTCGGAGAGATCACATCTCCCTGTCTCACACCTCGCTGCAGAAGGATAGGTTTCGAGGCTTGGTCCTGTAATCGGACTGACATAGTGGCGTTTTCATACAAAGACTTTAACACTTAGATGTACCGATAGTCAATCTGGCACCGTTGAAGAGACTGTAGTACCGCCCAAGTCTCGATCGAATCGAAGGCTTTCTCGTAGTCCACAAACGCTAAACAAAGAGGCAAGTTATACTCTTCGGTCTTCTGTATAACCTGACGCAGCGTATGTATGTGGTCTACGGTTCTAAAGCCTTTTCGGAACCCGGCTTGTTCGGGAGGCTGGAAGTCGTAACTTCTGAAGGGCCTTAAGGATCGGTTTTCCACCCGCCTTCAGGAGTTCGGCCGTAATTCCGTCATCACCCGGTGCCTTGTTGTTTTTGAGCTGCTTTAGAGCCATCCTAATCTCGTACAGGCTGACGTCCGGGATATCTTCGGTATAGTGTCGGGTCAATCGAGCTCTTGGGTCATTAGCCCGATTTACAGCGGGTTTCCGGGTGGATGTGTATAACTGTCCATAGAACTTCTCGACCTCCTTCAATAGCTCTGGCTTGGAGGAAACGACTCTGCCATCGTCGGTCCTCAGTTTTGCAAGCTGGCTCTGCCCAATAGACAGGTCTCTTGCGAAGACTTTGGAGCCCTTATTCTTCTCTATCGCGTCTTTAATACGTTCGGTATTAAATTGGCGTAGGTCACTTTTCAAGGACTTTGAGATCTGTCTATTGAGCTGCCGGTACTTAGTCGCATCATCTGAGGACTGCAGAATCATCTCGCGTCTTTCCGCCATGAGCTCGAGAGTGTGGTCAGAGAGCTTCTTGTTTCTGTTTGTACGACGGGTCCTAAAGATCCTAGACCCGACCGTATGGACAGTTTCCACAAACCCATCGTTGTAATCGTCCACTGAGCTCCCTAGGCATTCGAAACGATTCTGAAGTTCGAGCTGAAAGCTCTCGGGGTTTTGGATTTGGATCGGTGCTGGACGGAGCGTAGACTTCATCAGTCGAGATCTTTCCAGCTTGATGTTCAGATTCAATGTGCCTCTTACCAAACGGTGATCACTTCCGGTTTTGACCGCGTTGATCACAGAGACATCATTGAATATTTGCTTCTTCGTCGACATAATGAAGTCAATCTCATTTTTTGTTACACCATTAGGTCCCAACCAGGTCCACTTCCTGTGCTCACGCTTTCTGAAGAAAGAGTTCATCATATAGAGCCCCTCTTTCTCCATAAAGCCGGCCAGTAGATGACCCCGGTGGTTCCGATATCCATATCCAAATTGCCCCACTCGCAGCTCATCATCCTAGCGCTTGCCCAGTTTCGCGTTGAAGTCTCCCATGACAACAGTGAAGTGAGTTTTAGAGCCATGCATGGCTCTCGAGATATCCTCATACATGGTCTCCACCTCATCGTCGGAGTGTTTCGAGGTCGGGGCGTATACCTGTATAACCTTCAACGAATACCTTTCGGTTATTCTGAGTATAAGGTACGCCACCCTGGTCGAAACACTCTCGATCTTCACTATGTTGTTCACAAGAGACTTATGGACGATAAACCCGACACCGCCCTGGGAAAGTTGATCGCCCTCCCGGAAATAGAGCAAGTTACCGGATTTGAGGATTATCGTGTCCTCCCCCTCTCTTCGGACTTCAGATAACCCTACGATATCCCATCGTAACCTGCTCAATTCTTCCTCGAGTTCGACAAGCTTCTCGTCGGTCCGCAGTGTACGTGTGTTGTATGTTGCCAGGTCCAGTCTTTTTTTGTTATGGTAGCTGGATCTCTGCCGGGGATTCTTCGCACCCCCTGCCCCGCCGTTACCTAGGCCGCTACCGTAACCAGGGATAGCGGGGCCGCCGGGGACTAGGGGCCGATTTTTATCAGTGCTTTGCATGTTTGGGGGGATATGCCATAATCGCCACGCTTGGCAGGCGGGTTGGCGATCGCAGTTGGTTGGTTTAATACTCGGAGGACGCTGCTGCCCATCCTCTGGTGAATCCCTTAGTCGCCTTTTACGACACCCATGAGAAGATATAGGGTGGTAGTATTCTTTGCGTCCGGCACCACACGGACGTTTTTGCGAATAAGATATATCTTGTGCATATCTAGATTATGTTGTACCAGATTTTTGTTTACATGTTTATTCGCTGAGATATTAGCAAAAATTTAAAAAAACATCAAAACAGAGCGATTCCGCTCTGTTCTCGCACGCGCAATTTGCCGTGTGTTAGTAAGGGACGGTTGCAAATTCAATGGAGCACCTTAAGCGGTTACCTTTGCCCATAAAAACTGCAATATCACCTAGACTGTTGCCTAAATGGTACCGCAATTCGGTTCGCCAAACTGAGACATGAAGATGGAAAGTCTCATGTGATTGTAATTTCACCGGCACCTGTACCCTTCAGACCGAAACACAGCAATGCAAATTAAAAACTAAGCAAGTAACTTTAGTCATCAGACAAAAACAGAGAATAGGTTATAAATAACAGAGGCTGTTTAATCTCACAGCTATCATTTTTAAATTAACTTTTCTGTTTAATTTAGTCTCGGAAAACACATTGCATACAAATCGATATCTTATCCGGAACACGACTTTTCCAATTGAGACAAAAACCTTTCGATATCCGGATTATCTACAGTTATAAATCATGGAAGCTTCGCTATCAAATCTGTTATAGTTTATCTTAAGATCCTCATTATTTGGTTCTTAGAACTTGGTCCCGAGCTTCGCTTGCGTTTATTTCATCGGATGCAATAATGCCGTGTACTTAGCGAAGTAAAGACACTTGGAGCGGGTTGCCGCAGACTAGAGTCTTAGCAAGTCAGACTTGATGTGACGTCAAAGAGGATCTAAGCGACAAATAACGAATGATTTTGTGGAGATATCGATAAGTTTTGTGTTCATGACGTGCAGGAAATCTACTCGTGAATATCAATGTGGATCAATCTATTGTCATCTGACAAGGGACAAAAATTTATTATTTATAACACAGTTACATTAATAAAAATCTGAATATGTGCTTATTGTCTTACCAAGACTTCTAAGGTAAAGAAAGAGCTTTTGATTTTTTGCTTTATCTTGGCCCAATAGAGTACATTACGGAAAACTCAACAAAACTAGTATTTTCATTAAATATAGAACTGCCTTCATTCAGTATTAGAACTGTAAAGAGCCATCTGCTCTTATCTTAGGTTATAAATCTGTGGAGCTCAGTTATCAGGGCTCACCGTGTCACAATGACGTCACAGCCGCTTCCGGTCTCGTACCGCACTTAAGCCTCTTTACCGGCTAGTTTTTATTTCAGATTTGGGGGTAGATAAATATCTGGTGGTAGTTTGTAAAAGTTTTTTTATGGGATTTGATAAAGAAGTAATTTGTAGATTGCAGAAGGTTAGATACGCTCTGTTGTAAAATGTTATATGGATAATCTTTGTTTTCCTATAATCGTCGCCTCAGTGCTTGAATGTCCAATCGACCATTGAACAAATTTTACCGGAGACGTTTTTTTAGTTTATTATTGATTTAAGAGAAATATTTTTTAAACTTTTAAGATTTAAGAATAATGTAATATATGCTATGCATTATTCTTAAATCATCAAAGTTTTTAAAATATTTCTCTTAAATCAATAATAAACTTAAAAAAACGTCTCCGGTAAAATTCGTTCGATGGTCGATTGGACATTCAAGCACTGAAGCGACGTATTGTAAAATGCAAAAAGTACTAGATGACAGTCTTTAAAAAAAAAATTACAGATTTAATACAATTCTTTAGTCAATTTCATACACTATTTTATAACAAAATAGCAAAACAAAAAATTCATCCACAATATTTTACAAAAAGACATGAGATAAACCCTGACGTTCAAACCCCAACGCATACATCAAAGGTAGAAATCAATAGAGCAGCACCACACAGTGCCGTGACGGTTGCCAAACGTATGAATCTCCCGGGCATTGCCGTGCGGACGGCGAAGATTCCGGCCGTTCGAGCGCTGGCTTTATTGAACCAACAAGGGGTGTTTGATTGCCTTACAGAAAGAGTTGGATACGTTGCAGTATGAATTTAACAAGCTTCTTCTTCTTCTTTTCTTGTCAATGGTTATAAATAGCCAGTCGGTGGTAATGGCATTTAGAACCTTTTTAACTTCTAGTAGAAGTAGATTTTCGGTAGTTATAACACATAACATAACATTCACGCGTGGCAACTTTCCGAACAAAGTACGCCTTACATTTTGGCGTCATTGTTTAAAAAAAAAACCAGTCAAATGTACTTTACAGCTTTTGTTTCTGCAGTTAGAAACAGCACAAATTTTTTTTTTTTTTGTTTTTCTTTTGTATTCCTATTTTGTGGAAAATGTATAATTTATTTCTTTGTCTGTTGCTAAAAACCAGGTTAGACACCGCAACTTACGATAGCTCGTTTCCCAAATGTCTCTATTGTGGATATTTGAATAAACAGTTTTTGATAGTGCTAAGACGTGGTTTTTTTATTCGAAGTCCAGACCCTCAACAGTTGCATCTCTAACTTGTGTTGACAGTTCACACTACCCTAAGCTTGACTTATTCATACTGTAAGGTAACGGATAACATAAAAGCTCCCTAAGGGTCGAAGTGCGATTCCTACCTGGCCCTTATAACCCTAAGATAAGATTTCAGCTTATCTTTACGGGTAGCTTGTAAAAGCCGAGTCTTTTCAGCGAAGCGGAGATTAGGACCAAAGTTGTACATAAGGATGCCATGCGTTATATTAGGAGATGAATGAATAACTATTGAAGATTTTAGATTTGTGGATCCTCAAGTACAGTCTTAATATTTTCCTACAACAAAATACAAAGGGGTTATGTTCCTAGTACAAAAGATAACAGTGAATAGATTTTTCTTTTAAGATTATTATCTTTTCTTGGAAACTCACCATTTTACACCATCTAGAATTCCGTTCCTGTTAATTTTGTACAGCATTTTTGCACACCCACTCCCCCAATCCCTACCTTAGTGTCTTATTTATAAGGTTCATTTCGCTTGAAGCACGTTCGTGGATGTACAGTCAGTAACAAAGCGTTGACAAACGAGCGGCGCGCTCATATCGTTAGCTGGTAATGGCTGTTGGCAAGGAGACAAGAGAAATGTGTACCGTTATGAGAATTACACTAGTGAGGCCTGTACAGATACCAGCTAATTGATACAAGGAAGTGATGGACTTGGAGATTACTGTGGCTGCCAACACTTGGAGTGCGGAGTTAGTTAGGCTTAGGTAAGTTGGAACAAATGTTTGTACGGCACAGCCCAAAATAGTTGGTGCTACTTTTTCCGACGGTAAACTTCAATATAAAACTAACTACTAACCTTTTGTTTCTTTCTTCATCTTGATGTATGAATTATTTTGGTACAAATATGAGTTTTTATGTCGAGGCGAGACCAACTTAAAGCCAATTATAGTCCTACATACCTGTCATTCATGACTTTAAAATTACCCGTAGAACTATAAAATAAATATATAAATAAATCTAATAATAATAAATAAAAATATCTTTGGGACATTTTTACACAGCACCATCTAGTCCCAAACTAAGCAGAACTTGTGCTATGTGCTATGGGTACTAGACAATGGATATAATACTTATATACTTTTTTTTTGTAAATACATACTTATATTACATAAGTAAAACCAAGACCAACACAAACACTTATGTTCATCACACAAATATTTGTGTCCTGTGGGAATCGAACTCATGACCTCGTTATCAGCAGACCGACACTCGAACCACTAGACCACAGAGGTCGTCACTATGATTTTGTCATACCGAGAAAAAGTTTGGTGTCATGAAATATTTACACCTGCTTAATCTTAAGTAGATCTCAACTCTCATATCAAAGGAGTTATACATGAAGATAAAGAAAGAAACAAAAGGTTGGTACATAATATTATTATGTTCATTCTTTGCTCGGCGATTGTGGCTCTGTGGATACAGAAGAAGTTATCACCTTGACAGCACTACTCCGCCTTAGGCCTACTTTCAAATAGAAATCATTTCACAAAAGCAGAACGTCTAGGACTATAAATTAATCACAAATTAATCTGAACCACTCAGGTAGAATTACAGATAAAGGCGTGCCACCACATTAATTCTCTATGATTACGACATTTAATTAAAACAGACGAGATGGCGCAGATAAGCGAACATCAGCAAGTTTTGATGGGGGCGCGTAAATTATATGCAAAAGAAAAGAGGTGGCGAAAGGTCCAGAGAGGTTTACGCACAATTACGTTTCCCAGGTCGATGTTGTGGAAAGATTGTGATTAGACTAATGAAATTATGTAAAGAAGAAGAAAGAAATGTGAAAGTACTATATGTTATTTAGCACCACGATTGGCGCTTTGCTGCTGCACAATGTGTGGCAGGTTCGACTCCCACAAAGAAACAAGATATTTGTTCTGTTAAGTGTTTCGGATCTGGGTATTCATGAATTAGATTTTTCTTTTGTGAAAGAGCTCGTCCGGGGAAGTACTACCACCGTATCTACTTCTCTGCCAAGTAGTGATGCTTGCATTGCTGTGTTTCGGTCTGAAGGGTACGGGTGTCGGTGAAATTACAATCACATGAGATTTTCCATCTTCATGCCTCAGTTTGGCGAACCGTCTTGCGGTACCATTTAGGCAGCAGTCTAGGTGGTATGGTAGTTGTTATGGGCAAAGCTACCCGCATAACATCAGGTGAGCCTGTAGCTCGTTTCTTCATCCTATACTATAAAAAAAAAAATGTGTCTGAAATTGCATCCACGTTAATGAGGTAAATCCTATTATACTAGAGTCACGATTTAGGGTTCCGTACCTCAATAGAAAAAAACGGAACCCTTATAGGATCACTTTGTTTGGGTGCTGGGCCAGAAAATCTCCTCGTGTGCCTAACAGGTACTGGTTCTTCTCGATACGTCTGGAGGGAACAACAGTTGTTGAGCCGGTGCACCCTGGGCACGAGAAGTACCTCTTCTTTGGAGCCGTAATTTCCCATGGCGAATATGGCATGGGAGGAGCCCAATCTGGACCAATAAAGAAATGCTCCGCGGGTCCCTCTGATGCCAGCAGAGGGTACAGTGGAGGAGCAGGGACGGGCCCGGTGTGCATTCACCCTGCCACTGGTCAGGCAGTGGAGGGACTGTGTGCTTCCCTGCCCCCGTAAATCTCATAACCCTAGGAGTGCTGCGGTTGTGCTATTGCGTCTCTTTTTGTAACCTGGTTAAGAAGGAGATGCAAATATGAAAAAAATCAACGTGTAGTGTAGTGGTGAACTCGACAACCTTTAAAAAAAATAAAAATATTCAGGACCAAAAAATGTTTACACATTGCTTAAACCAACTAACATTGTGTGAACTCTTATGAGTTAAATCGGATTTTACCGGGGTATCAGGTCGATAGGTGGTACGGAATCCTTAGTGCGCGAGTCCGACTCGCAATTGGCCGGTTTTTATTTTAAAACATGACTTTAGGCTTTTAGCTTTAAACCTTCCTTTACCAATTACAAAGCGTAGTCTCCATGCAAAGCCAAACCTAGACCCCTCTTAATCCGATAGTAGCGTTCACAGACAAAATTAGCTACAGAGTAGTTTTAGTGCTTAATTTCAGTAGTTTGACACTACCAAAACCCACAATTAGTAAAAAAAAGGATTTGTTTTTATGTTTCTATATGCAGTACTATTTCTTTATGCTGGTCTTTGTTAAGAAACGGGATAGCAAGTTCACTATAGATGTTAAGTTCGTCAAAAGTTTCAAGTAGTACTACAATTAATGTATGTATGTCAGTATAAAGGACATAGTCTGCTACATATAGTAAGTGGTCGTAATCCTACTCTAGCAGAGAGCCATCATGACGTAATCACTTGGCAGAGGAGGCCGGATCGCGGTATTATGGTATTAGTTTGTAGAATATCCGTGCAGCTGCCTTTGGGTAATCCTGTTGGTCTATTGGACAGAAATTGGTAATATACTTCATATTTATTTACTATTAGAAGTCAACCGCGGCATCGGCCGTTGGTACAGTGGTTTAGTAGTTAAGCCATCATAAGGTAACAAACAGACAGACAGAATAACTTTCACATTTATAATAGCATGGTTGGATGGATGTGCAGATTATATCCTTCAGATTTTAACATCGCTAAAACATTTTGATATTAATTTTGTTAAAACCAATTTTACTATAGTTTTGTACAATCAGATGATTTTCATCGATAATCATAAGCCATACATCATGCACATACGTGGGACACTCAGAAAGTTTTGCGAAACTACAAAAAATTGTTCTATACGTACATATATTTTTATCAAATCTTTTCAAAGTACTTTCCACCAGCCTCTATACAAAGATTCATGCGCCTAAACCAGTTTTCAAAACACTTTTTCCAGTCCGCCGCAGACACCTCGTTTACAGCCTGCTCGAACGCAGCCAGCGCATCTTCCGGCGACGAAAATTGTATCCCTTTGAGCTGATTTTTTATTTTTGGGAATAAAAAGAAGTCACACGGTGCTAGATCAGGGCTGTAAGGAGGGTGACCCAGGAGTTTGACTGGCGTGCTGTCCAGGAAGTCCCTCGTTTTGAGTGCGGTGTGCGCAGGTGCATTGTCGTGGTGGAGCAGTAGCCCGCGGAGCCCTGTGTTTGGTCGCTTGTTGCTTATAACAGAGAAAACTTCTGGCAAACATTTGGTAGTATACCATTCGGCATTAATGCTTCTTTGATCCCGTAAGGGAATTGATACCAAGTGGCCAGTCAAATTAAAAAAGCTAGCGATCAAAATCTTACCCCCGCTTCTAGATCGCTTCACTTTGGTAGGCGTTGGCTCATTTTGAAACACCCAAACAGTCGACTGGCGCTTGGTTTCTGGGTCGTATTGATAAATCCAGGACTCATCACCTGTAACGATGTCGTAAACACGCCGAGACGAGCCTGCTTCAAATTTGTTAAGCATATCACGGCACCATTCCACCCGGGCCTGCTTCTGAGCATCGGTGAGGTTGTGCGGCACCCAGCGTGATACTATCCTCCTCACGCGAAGATGGCTGTGTAGAATCTCGTGAACGCTTCCCGATCCAATCTTCAATATGTGTTGAATCTCCTGATATGTAATTCGCCTATTGTCTTGGATTAAATTTTTCACTGCTAGCACGTTTTCTTCGGTAACAGCCGTCAAAGGGCGACCGCTTCTTTCGTCATCCCCCAAAGTTGGTCGACCGCGCTTGAATTCGTTATACCAACGATACACGGTTGCCTTGGAAGGGCCTTCATCCATGAATGCCATTTGAAGTCTATCGTACGATTCATCCGGTTTCAGGCGACACTTGAAATCGTATAAAATCATAGCTCTAAAATGTTCCCGGCGCAGATCCATATTTCAGTGAGACACAATACTTTGAATTAACTCGCAAAAAATGTGGAGGGAAATTTTGAAATTGGAACTTACTTATTTTTACTTATAAATAATCATATTTTCGAAAAACATTATAACTGGCCAGTCTCCCATATATAAAAACTTTTTTTCGCAATACTTTCTGAGGGGCCTGGTATAGTTAATTCAGGAAAAAACACTATTATTTTTAACTAAAACTAAGCCGACATTCGGGAACTCAACAAAAATTATTGCTGAAATTTTTTAAACGTTTACAGGTACTACTCATCAATTCAGCTGGTAAACTACCTTTGTTGAACGTGATACTTCTTATAAACAACAAAGAAAGAAAGAAAAAGATTTTATTCTTGCGCTCCATTTGACGCACACACTACAATACTTATACATAAGACACAACATAACATCACGTCTGTATTTCCCCGAAGGGGTAGGCAGAGGTGTACAATACACCCACATTTCGCCAGTTATGTTACAGTCCCATGTAATAGGGGGTGAGCCTAATGCCATCAACCGGGCACAAATGAATACATACTTAAAGCAGATAAGAGCTATAATCACTAACGGCCAAAATTAATATCCAATCTATCCATGACTTGCCCTACTAGAGATAGAAATTTGACATAAGCTCCATACAAAATCAAATTTCTATCTCTAGTAGGGTAAATCGTGGATAGATAGGATATTAATTGTGGCCGTTAATAACCACGCTTGGTTGTAGTGATTATTATAAATGGCATATTAGTGATTGCTGAACAATCGTGAGACAAAACAGCTGCCATCTTACAACAATACAACAACTAGCAAAACACACCTTACTCATTCTGTTTCAGGAAGGCACTACATTGTATTACAATCCACAAAAAATCCAAATTCAAATACACCACAATGTAGCCAACACAAACAGCGTATCAATGTACCAACCAAACAAAAATAACGCTACGTAATGAAGTTAGGCCGTAATGTGAGGCAAAGGCGGCGGCCATTCAGCCAGCGTAACGAGCGACCGTTTAGTGCTTGTTACCACTAAATAGAAAAAGCCGTAAAGAAGGCTCACATGCTAACATTCGGTCATTTGTAATAAGTCATCTGTACTTAATTATAAAGAGGAAATTTTTGTTAGTTTGTTGTAATCGATAAACTCTGTAACTACTGAATCGATTTTTATAATACTTTCATCATTAGAAAGCTACTCTATCCAGAAGTAACATAAGCTATATTTTATTTCTGTACGCGGGTGAAGCAGTGAGCATATTCTAGTTCATCTCAGCCGAAAGACGTCCACTGCTGGACATAGGCCTCCCCCAAGCAACGCCACAACGACCGGTCCTGCGCCATCCGCATCCAGCGGATTCCCGCGACCTTCACCAGGTCGTCGGTCCACCTTGTGGGGGGCCTACCCACGCTGCGCCTTCCAGTACGCGGTCGCCACTCCAGAACTTTACTGCCCCATCGGCCATCCGTTCTGCGAGCAATGTGCCCCGCCTAGTATATTCTAGTTATTGTTATAGTTATTGTTTCTACTCTTAGACTTCAATTACCCAGTTGAACAGTCCGGAATTAGATTGCTGTAATGTGAAGATTAGTACTGTAGTGACAGTAGCGTTTAAGTACACTTATATTTCACTCGTTGTAATAATTGCTCCTTCTGTAAAAATCTCTTGAGTGTATAACTCAATGAGCTGGAGTAGTGAATGGTTCAACATTCAGCCTGTGCTTTGGCGTGCTTTACATTTGAATAAAGAATGGTTGTACAAGCACTACATATATTTATGCTGACGCCCGCAATCACGCGTACCTTATAATACTTACACATTTAAAATCAGTACAATAAAGCTGCTCGGTGCACACAGACGTCGGTGTTTTCTTCCACATTTTACATAAGAATTCCCGATCCACAGACACCACAGCTACAGACCCCTACAATTTGGTCCTTCGATCCTAAGAAAGTGAAGTGTGAGTAAAAGTGCCTTCATCGATAGCGAATCGGCTTGACTGGCCTCCCACAAGCGGGTCTCACCGGTTAAGTTGAGAAGTCGCATATATTGTGAAGGATACCTACTCGCACCGAACTAAACAGACCAGTGGAATAACAAGTCCACAACAGAAGAAACAGAACAGCAACAGTGATTACAACAGACGATTTAGCTTGTTCTAGACATAACAATGGAAGGGCTAATACAAAGGCAACAAATAATCGCTGAAGCTGTTGACAAAATCAACAGAAACATTAAAAAAGATTCCGCCTACCGAAAAACAACAGTATACGTAAACAAACGCTTGGTGTCCCTAGAAGAGTTATGGGATGAATTTGAAGACAATCACGCCAAGCTGACATCAACAGGTGACAAGAAACATGACTATTTCCAGTCCGGCGCTTACTTCTCCGTGAAAGAACTGTATACGGCTACGTGTGATCTGCTGATGAACATAACACAAGCTCAGCCAGGAACAAGTAGCCAAGGTGAGGAACATGATACTGATGACACGGTGGAGAAGAACAAATTGACTAAGATAGACGAGCTGATAGGCCAACAAAGAACGAACTTTCGAGCTTTGTTAAGAGTTGTAAGAGGCGTCAACATTAACAATATTACAGAAAAGTGGGAATTAGAAGACAAACTACAGATGGTAAAGGCACGCTGGAGAACAATCGACGAGCTGCACTGGCAGATAGATAATCTTCTTATTGGTTCTGAAGTAGATTATGAGCAAGAGTATACGGAGCATGAACGAGTTTACGAAGCCATGAAGCGAGAACTTAACCAAAAGCTGAGTCATACATCGCACCAACATCAAACTATGCCGAAATTGGAGATTCCGGTATTTAGTGGAAATTACACCCAGTGGCCAACGTTCATGGATCTGTACTCTGAAGCCATACACAACAATCCCTTGATAAGCCCGACACAAAAAATGCAACATCTCAAGGGCAAACTCAGGGGTGAGGCAGAACGACTAGTGCAGCATCTAAATATCTCAGCCGACAACTATGTAGCCTGCTGGGATATCCTCACTCGCAGGTACAACAATATACAGCTACTGTTTACAACACAAATCCAGATATTTTTAAACCAGCCAGCCGTACACAAACATTCCGCACAAGAACTGAAAGGCCTCCACGATACGACCTTGGAAACCATTCAAGCCATACATAACCTCGGAATCGATACAACTACATGGGATCCGATTTTGGTGCACATACTTACAGAAAAAATGGATCCAGAGACCTACAGTTCATACATGGAATCAAGAAAGGCTCCAAGAGATCTTCCTTCATTTGATGAAGTCATCACATTTTTGGAGGGCAAGTTTACAGCTCTGGAGCCGCTGAACAAGAAAACCAAGGCTCCCTACATGAATCCAGAAGTAAAGTGCAACAATGATGTCAAAGAATCGTCATCAAAATTTCACTCAAATAAATACAACTACAGGCAGTTCTCTCCAAAAACATTTCATGCCAGTTCTGAAAGAACATGTCCTTTATGTAAATTGGACCACATTTTGATTTATTGCAAATCATTCCAAAGTATGTCACCACAAGCGAAAATAAATACAATTTCGCAATTAAACGTGTGTGACAATTGTTTATACTGCCACAATGGCAAACAATGCATTTCGTGGAAAACGTGTAAGGTTTGCGGCGGTAAGCATCATACGACATTACATGACGCTATACAACAAAGGGCGCAAAACACAATGCCTGATACTAACCTGACACCAAAAGGCACACCGACAAATTCTCAGCCTAAGGCAAATCACGTTGCAGGGGACTTTCATGAAGTACTACTTGCTACGGTTGAACTTAACATTATGGCAATGGATGGAATGTCTATAAAACTTAGAGCTTTACTTGATCAAGGTTCCCAAATCAACTTGATTACGGAGTCGGCTGCACAACGATTGGGACTTCATAGACGGAAACAACAGGCAATCGTCTCGGGAGTTGGCATCTCAAATAATAAAAGCCATGGAGTCGTACAACTGAACTGTGAGTCGGTGTACGGAAACTACAATTTTACCATCGAGGCGCTTGTTATGACAAAACTGCTGAACAACTTGCCCAATCGTACATTTGAAAAGCAACATTGGCCACATTTAGAGAACATCAATCTCGCTGATCCGAACTACAATATTTCGAGACCGGTAGACATCTTACTGGACGCAGGAGTTTATGCCGAAATTATCATGGGAGGTCTCCTTCGAGGACCCATACATGCACCTATAGTCCAACAGACGAAGGTTGGATGGGTTATTTTAGGCAATACAAAAACATTTCACTGCCATGCGGTGCTTAACAATCTTGAAGAAATTTCTAATTTCTGGGAAACAGAGGAAATAACAGAGTCGACTACAACAATGACGTCAGATGAACAATATTGCGAAACTTTATACGCAAGTACAACTACAAGAAACGCTGACGGCCGATATGAAGTGAGAATACCCATGAAACAGGGATTCGAAGATCAATTAGGGTCTTCAAAGTCGCAGGCAACAGCACAGTTCATACAATTAGAGTAAAGACTGTCTAGAGATGAGACTGTTGCGGAAAGCTACAAAACATTTATGGCCGATTACTTACATCTCAATCACATGAAACAGAGTTTAATTCCTCGAGAACCAAGTTGCTACCTTCCACACCACGCTGTCAAGAAACTAGATTCTACTACAACAAAACTCAGAGTAGTATTTAATGCCTCAAACAAAACTACTTCAGGCCACAGTTTAAATGAATTGATGGAATGTGGGCCAAGCCTCCAACAGGATTTACAGTCATTGATTCTTCGGTGGAGAGGGTTCCAATACGTTTATTCCGCAGACATCGAAAAATTCTACAGACAAGTCGGAATACAAGAACAAGATCAACATCTACAAAAGATCCTGTGGAGAGATTCCAGAGAAGATCAGATCAAAGAGTATCAGCTTTCTACCGTAACATACGGTACTAAAGCGGCTCCTTTCTTAGCGATGCGCACAATAAAACAATTAATTACAGACGATGGTGATCAATACCTGCTTGCTGCTGACATGTTGGACAGTCAGCTCTATGTTGATGATCTTCTTGGCGGAAACAATGACATCCAAGATGCCAGAATCACTCAACGGCAATTAATAGATCTATTGAAACAAGGTGGTTTTAATCTCCGCAAGTGGGCGAGCAATGATTTGCGAACGTTAGAAGACCTGAAAGAAGATCAAATCAGTCAAAACATGATCGACTTCAAGCACGCTGAAACTAATAAAACATTAGGAATTATGTGGAATCCCTGCACGGATCAATTTACATTTCACCACTCAGTTGAAACAAAGAATAAAGGTCATGTCATAACAAAAAGATCGTTGCTATCTGAATTATCAAAGTTATATGACCCACTGGGATGGCTTTCACCTGCAACAATAAAAGCCAAACTTATTTTCCAACAACTCTGGACTACAAATATCAATTGGGACGATCCCGTTCCGGAACATGTACAAAAACAATGGGAAGAGTTCAGGACCGACCTTAAATACATAGGTCAGATCTCTATACCCCGATGGATGGGAGACACTCAGAAACCAGTTGAAATACATGGATTCTGTGATGCTTCCGAGAAGGCATACTCATGTGTTATCTATTGCCGAAGCATCAAGGAAAATGGTCAATACATGACACGAATAGTGGCGGGAAAAACAAAACTCGCGCCAATAAATAAAGTAATAACACTACCCAGACTTGAATTATGCGGCGCATATCTACTATCAAGACTAATGAAAAAGGTTATAGAGTCACTAAACAAACAGACAGTTACAATACATGGTTGGACTGACTCTATGGTCGTTCTGGGTCGGCTACATGCCGACATGTCTCGATGGAAAACGTTCGTAGCGAACAGAGCTACAGAAATCACAAACATTATGCCGCCGTCGTGTTGGAAACATGTTAAATCCGAAGAAAACCCGGCGGATTGCGCTAGTCGTGGCTTGCTTCCGTCACAACTGATCATACACGATCTCTGGTGGCGGGCGCCTACTTGGCTAACAAAAAACAATATTCCTGAGCATCCAATAAAATATGATGTTCCTACATTAGAACATAAAAGCAAGAAGCAAGTCTGTGCATCACAAACATCGTCATTAATTATCGAAGAACTTCTATGCAATTATAACTCTGTCACACGTATTGTGAGAATTATAAGCTGGATATTACGTGTTAGCAACAAAGGTCAAGTACGCCCGACTTACTTGACAACAGTGGAACTTGAGAACGCACACAATGCAATAATAAAGCATGTGCAGAATAAACACTTTGCTGAAGATATTGCTCATTTACAAAAACATCGCAAAGTACATTTAAAAAGTAATTTAATAAATTTAAATCCGTTTTTGGACAAACATGGTGTCTTGAGAGTTGGAGGTCGTCTAACAGAATCAGACTTGAAGATCTCGCAGAAACATCCAATAGTTCTGCCTCACAACGATAGACTCACAGAACTGTTGATCAACAAAACACATATTGCAACGTTGCATGGGGGAGCAAGACTCACATTGACCCTTTTACGAAACAAATACTGGATACTCAGAGGAGTCAAGACAGTTAAAGGTCACATTGTTAAATGTATCAGATGTCATCGCTTCAAGACGTCCACAAACAAACAGCTGATGGGAAACTTAACAAAACCACGAGTGACTCCATCGCGTCCATTTACGCACACAGGCGTAGATTTTACGGGACAAGTAGAAGTTAAGGCTAACAAGGGCAGAGGAATTAAGACAAACAAAGCTTACATATCAATATTTGTCTGCCTAGCAACAAAGGCTATTCATTTAGAATTGGTGTCAGACCTGAGTACTGCAGCCTTTCTCTGTGCATTCAACCGATTCTGTGCTCGGAGAGGAACACCAAGGTGTATGTACTCTGACAATGGTACTAACTTCGTAGGCGCCGCCAAAACACTTAAACAAAAACATATGGAGGCGTTAAAACATTACATTAATGAGGAGCTCTTGAGTGAGTTAGCAAACCTTGGAGTTGAGTGGAGTTTTAATGCTCCAGTCTGGCCATCTGCAGGAGGACTGTGGGAAGCTGCAGTCAAAAGCATGAAGCACCACCTAAAGCGCGTCATTGGTGAACAGAAACTCACTTTTGAAGAATTTTCTACGCTGATAGCACAGATTGAGGCCTGTCTCAACTCAAGACCATTGATTCCTTTGACAAACGACATCGACGACTTGGATTGCCTAACGCCTGCACATTTTTTAGTGGGAGGACCGATATTATCAAGCCCACTATCACCTGATGAGGACACCAGAAACATAAAAACTAGATGGCAACTCCTAGAAAAAATGCACAAAGACTTTTGGAAGAGATGGTCATCAGAATACCTTCAAACACTTCAAACACGTAGCAAGTGGCATCACCCAACAAAGAATCTAGGAATTGATGACATCGTCTTAATAAAAGAAGATTATTTGCCACCTTCTAAATGGCTCCTTGGAAGAGTTATTGGCACACATCCTGGCAAGGATGGACATGTGCGGGTGGTGACACTAAAAACAAAAAATGGCACTATCAAACGCCCTATTATAAAATTATCACGATTACCTATCGAACAAAGTGACCCAGGGTGCGAAGAGAATGCAGAAGATCACTCTACGACCAATGTTCCACAAACAACAGACTGATCAAAGCGTAAGAAGCCCGCAAAAAGATCCTTAAATATGAACTGAAAACACATCTGTTCATTCATTCATCATAAAACAAGCCGCATCAATCTGTGTGGCACAATTAATTATAAACAATAAAAACTTATCAACATGACTGTATCAAGTTGCAACGACAAGTGGATACCTACAGTTACACAATAACGGCGCGTGGCTCTACTCATGTTGCAAACAATGTCTAACTCGCACTTTTGCCCATATGGCACGTCTTCAAAACAAATAAACGCTACTGGTATAATTGCACTCGATCCTGGATGCATGCTGAAAGGAGACAACATTATAATTCACTCGCATAACAACTTTCACAGATACGAGTGAACGAAGAGAAAATGTACTTGAGAGAATCGAACTTAATTCATTACATTATCAAACTAATAAAAGGCTATCATGCTGTACTTCAAACTACAAACAGACCAAATAAATCAAACCAGGAAAGATGCACCGGTGAACTACAACCACGGACAAGTCAAAATGCCTGCTGCGCGGTCAAGGTCGACAGAACAACCTCGCCAGCAAGCTGCTATTAGATATTAAGTGATAGTATTTTATATGTTATTGTATTAACTTTGTTTGTTACTTAATGTTTATTTTTACATATTGTTTTCTTTTGTGATTTGGGAGCATGTACAAGCACTACATATATTTATGCTGACGCCCGCAATCACGCGTACCTTATAATACTTACACATTTAAAATCAGTACAATAAAGCTGCTCGGTGCACACAGACGTCGGTGTTTTCTTCCACATTTTACATAAGAATTCCCGATCCACAGACACCACAGCTACAGACCCCTACAATGGTTAAAACTGTTGATAGCAGGGAAACGAGTTTAATGATGTTTTTCTTATTATTTGACGTTGATTTCTTCATTTGTTTATAAAAGATTAACAAAATGCTTACATTCTTAAATGGACTTAAAAGTGTTATATTTTAATTAATCATGCTTGTTCGTTCCTAGTTTTTTAATCAATTGTTATGTAATAAATATCACTATACTACCTATAAACTTGATTGAAATATTTTGCTGGATCGTTTAATTTATTGAATGATATATGAACGTAAAGAAGTAGGTATTGCTTCTATGACAATTCGGCTATGAATATGAATATAATGATACCTCGCACTTCAAAATGCTTCAGCCGTTAAGGCTACAGGAAGTCACAAAGAAACAGACATACATACATATACCCCAAAAACATTACCCTCCTTCTGAGGTAGTCGGGTAAAAACCAAATTTCTAAACCCGCTCTATAATTCCCGCGCAAAAAGCGTTCCTATTTCAAAAATAAATAATTTCCCGAACACTTTAAAACATGACTGTTGAAATGAAATGCAACTTCGCATCAAAAGATTTAATTTCCACCGCTGTCAGTGCAAATCATACGGCGGGAGAGTGAAGCATCGACGATCAATTGATACGCCGACCATAAATTCAGTTTTGATTTTTAAAAGTAAAATATATATGTGTAGCGAACTTTTAATTAAGTTTTTGTTTTAAGTGAGTCTATCAGAATAATTGAGTGCTTTTTGTTTGATTTTGTATGACACGCTGTTTAATTTTGTATGACACAAAGTTTGATTTCATAGTGGGTTTTATAAATCTGAAATTTCAACTGAATTCAACTATTTATTTTAAATTTTTTTTTTTTTTATTTAGTTTATTTACGTAGGTAATTAATCTTAGCCTAAGATACATTGTACATCAGAACATTGTTACTTTGACAGTTGTGGTAAGACTATTAATCACAATTTCATATGAGATCCCTGCCCTTCAAACTAGGAAAAGAACCTGTGTCTTGAAGGACAGTGTTCTTTGGTGGATAGACACATTTAATAATTTTATTCAGTTATGAAATATTCCGATGTTATTGTGTTTGCAAGATTTGATAGTTTTCAGTATAGGTTTGTGTGTATGGGGGGAGGGGATGTGTTTGTGTGAAGGTGCATGTATATGTGTTAGTGTGTGTGTGTGTGTGTTGGTGTGTGTAAGGGTGTGGTTCAAGTTGTGGGTAAAAGTAAACAGTATGTTTGTTTATGGGAGCTGAATGACAAAAAGATTGTGTGGATTAGAGAGCTTAAATGTTAATGGGAGAAAGTAAATCTTCTGTTTTCAAATAATTGAGATTTAAAAGCCAGCTTTGAATTTTTTTTTTAAATTGGAATTTGTTTAGGTTATTTAGATTTAATTGGATATGAAGCTTGTTGTATATTCTAGAACCTACGATGTAATATTGTCGACCTGCAAATGTTGTTCTGTGACGTTCGATTTGACACACTTGAGCTGCTCTTCGCTTATTTTGTGGTATGGATAATGGAATAGTTGCATGTTTACGAAGAGTGGAGCGAAAGACAAAAAGTTGTCTAACAGTGAGCAACTTACAATCTAAATATAGCTGTTCTGTTGAGTACCTGAATGGTTTGCGTAGCATGACTTTCAGAACAGCCCTTTGTGCTCTTTCCAGAGGGAGTAACGATGATTTGGTTGAGCCACCCCACGCAGTCACACAGTATGTTAACAATGACTGGCACAGCGAGTAGTATACGGTCTTGAGTGTGTCAATGTCAGCTGAGTTCCTGAGCAGTTTAAATATATATATGATCTTTCTGATTCTAGCTGTTAGTGTTGTTATATGTTCGCTCCAATTCAGTCGATGGTCAATTTCTACTCCAAGATATTTAATATGGGAGGTTTTGCTAAGGCACGGGCACGTACAATCAGGTCTCGAGTTGTTACAGTTATGTGTTCTTATATTAAATTCATTTCCCGGTTGAGTTGTCTCATTTATAGAAAAAGTTATAAATTTGGTTTTTTCGACGTTTAAGGTAAGAAGATTAGTAGTAAGCCAGTTTGATACAGTAACAAGACATATCTCAGCATGGTGTTTTGTCTCTTCCCAATCTGATCCATGTACAATTAGTGCTGTATCATCTGCATATGTAAAAATATTACAGTTTGTAAGCGCCAATGCACATAACTGGTTCACGTATATTATAAAGAGTGTTGGGCCTAGTATACTTCCTTGTGGTACGCCATAATTACTTAAGGGGTATTCATTGCTTAGAGAGTCTTGTATTTTAACGCACTGTGTTCTCCCCGTAAGATAGCTCTTAAAAATATTTAATGTCGTACCTCTCACACCGATGCTTTCCAGTTTGAGTAGGAGTCTGGGGACAGAGACAGTGTCAAATGCCTTAGACAGGTCCAGAAATATACCTAGGCATCTGTTACCTTTATCTAGGTTACGGGCAATAAGATCGCTTAGGCCAACCACGGCATCCTCTGTTGATTTACCTGATCTAAACCCAAACTGGTTACTAGCTATGATGTCATAAGCATCTAAGTATCGTACAAGTCCATTGTTTATGACTCTCTCCAAAATCTTTGACATTGCAGGAAGTACAGAAATAGGCCTATAATTATTGACACTGTCTCTATCGCCTGATTTATGTACTGGGTGTATGAGAGCTTTTTTAAAAGATTTAGGAAAAACACCGGTAGTGATTGACAAATTACAAATGTGTGTTATTATTGGAAGTAGTATGTTACGCGAATTCTGAATAATTGCAGTTGAAATGCCATCCCAGCCAACAGCTGTATCCCTGCGAAGAGACAAAATAATTTGTTCAATGTCCGACTCGTCAACCTCTTGCAGCACGAAGGAATTACATTGAGAGTGATTGAGATACTGAGTTTCAGACATTTGGGACAAATCGAGTTTTATCTTTTTTGCTAAGTTCGATCCGATTTCTGCAAAGAATTTGTTAACCAGATTCACTGAATCTTTTTGGGTATTGCTAATTGAGAGGAGATCGGTACAGGGAGTAGTGGTGCGATTTGTATGGGTTGTATTTTTAATGACATTCCATGTAGCTTTAGGATTATTTTTCGATTTGGCAAATTCATTTCTTTCATACGCAGTTTTTAATTTACGTAATAAGTTATTGCAAAAGTTACGGTATCGCTTATAAGTTATTTGCACGGTTAAATTCTCTGGGGACTTTTTGAGTTTTAAATTCATTCTATCACGGTTTTTGATACAGCGGATCAGGCCAGGCGTTATCCATGGCTTCAAATTTCTACATTTGCGGGGAATTTGTAATATACGCGTGTGGTCACTAATGATTGATGTAAGTATAGTGATAAACTTATCAGCTGCTTCATTTGCATTAAAACATTTCATTATATGAGTCAAATCAGTTGACTTTATCGCGTTTGAAATAGCCTTATGATTAATTTGGGTTTTCGTACGGCTTGGTTTATGTTTTTGAGCTTTCAGTTGAATAGATAACAATTCTGCCGAATGATCTGTAATGGTACTACCTATAATCAGAGTGGTTGCAATCTGGTTAGACTTCAAAATAACATGATCTAGGCATTTATTTAATCTTGTGGGTAATAGGTGTGCCGGCAGAAGGCCATGAGATGATGTAAGAGTAAGATAGTCATTAGAAAACCGATCAACGTTGTTAACTCTTATATCAATATTAATATCTCCCATCAAAGCAATTTTTTTAAACTTGGATAGATTTAATAGGGCAGAATCCAAACTATTAACGAATTTGTGTACTTCTGCAAAAGATGGAGATCTATAAATAGCAAGAATGGCTATTGTATTTCCAATAGTGCAAAGAAGGCCACTAGCCTCAACCAGACATGGTTCAGTCACTGAACAGTTAAGACCATCTTTTGCGTAGATGACTACACCATCATTCTGATTAAACGGATTCGATGTCTGATAAGATGAATATCCCTCTAAATGGGGAATAGCTGATATTGTTTGAAGCCAGCATTCCGAAAGTATTATGACATCACATGGCATTTCAATAACCACTAATAAGGCTTGTAATTCATCGAAATTTTTGTTAATACTTCTGATGTTCATGTGTAGAATTTGTAGGGAATTTCTTGTATCTCTAATTAGTGTAGAACATTGGTCAGGTTGGCAAGAGTATGAATTGGATACTTGAAGAGTGTCAAGTTCCAATATAATATTTTCTATGTTAGCCATTTGTAATAAACTCGTATACAACAGGAGGGTACCTACAATAGATTGACGCATTTTTACTTAGTACTTTTTTACTTATTATGTGGCAGTTTTTCGAATAATATAGCAGTTTGCAATATGGGGAAATACTTTTTATCAAGGGAGGGTACATGTTTGTCAGAGCTCTTATGTTTTTAAATGTTTTGTGTGTGGGTTTTGTATATAATAATGATGTCGAGAAAGTGACAGAACAGGGTAATAGGGTGATGTATGAGTGTATTGACGTTGAATGTTCGAACGAATTGTGTATATAATATAATTTGATTACATGAAAAGGACACAGCTTACGAATTAATATAAATATAAAGTTCAAAGAGAATAAGTAGCTACCAAAAAACAAATTTAAATATAAAACATGGTTACAACTGATTGACAGTCATTCATTATTACCTATAAGAGTTTCTAGACATTTTTCCGATTTAACTAAAATCTGTTTAGCACCAATCATTTTACGAAGGTATATTCTTGAGCTTGAAATCCAACAGAATTTATATTCATTCTTCTTTGCAAACTCCCGAGCCAAGTAGTAAAGTTTTTTGCCAGAAGGCGGCAGATGTTCGTCTATGTAAACCGGTAGTTTTTCTCCTGTCAATCCAATCTGAGAAGTATTTAATTTCTCTTCCTTAGGGCGTGTTGAGTTAAATTTTCGTGTCGAAGCTATTATGTCATATTTGGTTTGCACTTTAACAAACTCGACAACAATATTTTTCGTAACGCCTTGTTTTCCTGGGGCTCGGTATACATCGCGAATATCAGATGGCTGAACTGGAGTTTCTAGGAGATTTCCTATACTCGAGACAACCGTAGTGAGGTCTTGTGTGCTTTCTTTTTCCTTTTGCTGCGGGATATTTTTTATCTCAATAGTAGCATTGCGAGTAGAAGAAAGTAACTCCTGGACTTTATTTTCAAGATTATATATGTACTCTCTATTTACCTTTCTTTCTTTTTCTAATGTCTCTATTGACCTTTTCATGTCTTCAAAGTTATCGTTTATGAAAAGAATTGAGTTTTTAATTTCACTGCACTCTTCTTTAACCTCAGCTATGTTTTTTGTAAGCTTTGCAAGAGCGTTATCGTGGTCAAGTTTCCACGAAGTGAGCATTTCTTTGATCTCCTTCTTAAAATCCAAAAATTGGTCATTTGGTGAGCAATCTACTCGAGGTCTCTTATGTCTCACTGTAATTTTTGGAGTTGATTCATGCTCTTCGTTGGCAGATGGGATATCCGACTCCGACTGCAATCCAGATTCCCCACGAGAAGCCGGTGGTGAGCGTTGTACTCGGGGCATTATAAAAGCGGCAATTTGAATCGTGTAAACAATCAAATATGATAACGCGATTTACGTAAATAATATTCTACTGAGTCCAAGTTAAGGCCGCCTCTGCCGCTAGCGGACCGCGGGTTGCCCTAGGTCAGTTCTTAGTGATCGAGTGTAGGGTAGGAATTTAATATTTATAAAAATGTTTCGTCTTCACACACTTATTTTGCACTATTTATAGTATTTTTGTTAATAATACGGTGCACTGAAGATAACACAACAACACTTTGTTGAATTCAAAACAGTATGACTACTTTAGATAGCGTTATGGAATTATTTCGGGAGCGCACACTTTATGCGATGCACAATCAACTGAGTTCCAAACAGGAGGCAATGAAATGCACAAGAAAGGCTCCTATGGGCTCAGTTGGTGATTTAACGCGTACGATAGCAATGACTATACCCTGTCTAGTGAATACATTTTTTGTAACCATCTAGTCAGCTTTCCAATTAAGTGTACTCTCTTTGCTATCTCGGAGTGTACATGCGTGATTGAATCAGAAATGAGGAGATTCTCAGGAGAATGAAGATAACCGACAGAGCCCGAAGAAACCAATTCTTGGGTGGAGTACATTGCTCGCAGAACAGATGGCTGATGTAGCCGAAAAGTTCAAGAGTGGCGACCGCATACTGGAAGGTGCAACGTGCATGGTTAGGCCCCCCACAGGAATCCGCTGGATGCGAGAAGCGTAGGACTGGTTGTTGTGGTGATGCATGGGGGAGGCCTATGTCCGGCAGTGGACATCTTTCAGCTGAATCGATGATGATGATGATGTACTTTTATTGTAAACAATTCACCTGCCATGTATGTATACATCAGTATCGCTTAAATTCAGACCATACTATAACGTATAAGATATAAATGATACATAACACAAACATGCACTGACCTATTTATCTGAGAAATCCAATCTGGCCACAAGCCTAAGCCTATTGAATTTAAAAGCTATGCTATATGATATGATATGGATATATCTGCTGGTTACGCACACAGCTCAGTTCAGTGAATATAAAATAAACGTGCCTACTATAAAACATAATTAATGTGTATTTCAGCTGGCTAACAGAACAAGTGAACATGCAGAACTATACCTTCTCAGTTCTCTAACAAAAATTTTTTTTTTGGGACATTTTTGCACAACACCATCTAGTCCTAAACTAAGCAGGGCTTGTACTATACAATGGATATGATACTTATATACTTTTTTATCTTGTAAATACATACTTATAATACATAAGAAACACCCAGACCAACACAAACACTTATGTTCATCACACAAATATTTGTGTCCTGTGGGAATCGAACCCACGACCTCGTGATCAGCAGTCCGACACTTGAACCACTAGACCACAGACGTCGTCAAATTTGTTTTTATGTTTCGTGCATATAAAAATGTATTTCTTTAAAATGTAATAAATCAATCTTATTTTCTTTATTATTTTCTGATATCTGTATAATGGCAGATAATAAAAGTTTATTTTTACGTAAACAGCTTAAACGTTCTGTTTGCATGTCTGATGGGGTATGTGACCTGTAGTCCAGAAAGTTAAGTGCTTAACTACGTTAGCGCCTATCATGTCGGTAACTGACCATCTATCCAATTTAAAACGCTATCAGCTAAAAAAGAAGCAGTTTATTTTCAAAAAACTCGAGTCTCCGTACCACTTCAACTTCATAGACACCTAAGTAGACGGCCTCAAGAGGTACTCGAGACGGCGAAGAAAAACATAATAAGCATAAAATTATGTACACTTTATATTTTTTCGCATTACGTTGTATTTGAGTCGACAAGTCCCTCGACAGGACGTGTATTATATTAGTGACCGACACGTTAGATAAAACATGTCAAAGTGAACACGACGCGTCATGTGTCCTACGAGAACTGTTCGTATTGTGTGACGGCTTGTGTCGCTCCTGGGAACTGGTATACGGGCTCCAATGACATACTCGCCTACACCTTGACAAATTTACCTCAAGTGCTTGACAAACACAACCCACAATTGAAGATAATCCCTATCACATTCAAACAGAGTCCAAATTACGATTTTTGAGAGGCATCACCCGAATTTCTCTGATAAACCCTGCACACGTTTCCTTTACATCTTAAATTAGACCCTATTCTAGCATCCACAGGATCTAATTTAGCTGGTCTAAGGTAGCAAGGAGCTAGATTGTACAAAGATATCATCCGACCCAGTTTAAAATGTAAGCGACCCGAATTATACTGGTGTAAGTCGAGGACCCTTTGACACAAACGTGTATAAAATAAAATATAAACATTTGGTACGTTTGATGATATTATTTATCTTGCAGGAGTGAGGAGGGATGCTTAACGAAATAAACGAGGATATTCATTCGTGTTAGGACCACAAAGTAGTGTGATTCCGATTCCCGGCACACTTGAAACCCGTATTCCTTTGTGCCTTTGAGTGTTTAATTTGAGCCCAAGGAGCTCGTTAGTGTAATCTACGGGACTCCGTTAAACTCCGTTTAAATCTTAGGTCTTAGTGTGAGACTATGTATAGAAATTTATATCTTAAAATGTCATCTTCTTCTTCAGTTCTGAAGAAGAAGAAGAAGCCAATGTCATAGAAAGATTTCAAAGTAAATAAGTATGTAGGTAACAAAATTTATGTAATCATCAATGATCTTCTTGCGTGTCAAATTGTCAATGGTTCTCACTCAGTTCACACTATAGTCATAATCTTGGACGAATAAAAAAAGGCGGACGGAATCTCGCTAAACAAAAAGTGAGGCATCCATAGTAAGACGGCTCGCTTAAAAGTATGGGCTGGCACGCATACATGCACGCCCATGGTAAGACAAAAAGCTGCGATTACGAAACAAATCTCGTGTGACGGTAGTCATTGTCGTAGTGTCACAAATAAAATAACAATATATATCCGGTGAGTTAAAATTATGTCGATATTATAGTGGATTTAGGAAAAAACTAAGTGCTTCAATCTTTTCTTAGCGAGATTGCGTCCGCCATTTTTATTCGTCCGAGGTCATAATTATGATTTTTTACTACCTCTGGTGACGTTTTTTATAAGCACGGGGGACAAGTGAGCAAATAGGCCATAGATTGAATAAGGCCCCGCAACCAACACATAAATGATGTAATGTTCATGAAACAAAATTAAGAGTTTCATCATAATTATACCATTGCGTTTCTAGCTAATATCATTTCTTGTTTCAATAAATTATTGAGATTGGTTTCGATGTTTACAGAAACAATATTTCTGTAACAAAAGTCGTCATTAATATTTGCTGAACAATTTCACCGCAGCCATCTTGGTATTTCCTCAATGTATAAACAACTGACAGTATCAATTTATAACTTGTGGATATTTTACAAATATAATAACCTAGAAACAGATCCTTTGTCCTTACCTCACCTCTGACCTTAAAATATAATTCCAATATTTGAATAGTTAAAATAATTTGATATTCAAGAATTCCGCTATTGAATTTATGACAAGAGTAATGTCGCGCGGCTCGACGCGACACGGCATGGCATCAATGGAACATCACAGAATAAGAAGGGACAGAAGTCTGACTCTTCATCATCATCATCATCATTTCAGCCGAAAGACGTCCACTGCTGGACATAGGGCTCGCCCAAGCATCGCCAGAATGACCAGTCCTGCGCCCTCCGCATCCAGCGGATTCCCGCGACCTTCACCAGGTCGTCGGTCCACCTTGTGGGGGGCAGACCCACACTGCGCCTTCAAGTTCGCGGTCGCAACTCCAGAACTTTACTGCTCCATCGGCCATCCGTTCTGAGAGCAATGTGCCCCGCCCACTGCCACTTAAGTTTGGCAATTCTTAAACTTTCGTGTCCGACTCTTAATAAAGCTTAATAGGAATTATAAAAGTACAGTGTTTAAAACTCGGGAATGTAACAGTGAGTATGTTATCTTCCTAGCATCCATGTTCTACTTCACCACCAATGAGGCTCTGACCACCATGGGCTGACGAAATTATTTTTAATAACTGCAAACCGTATTTTTAGACTAGTGGCACACAATTAAAGCACAATCATTGGTCTGAACAGCTAGCTCTATATAACTATTTGGAACCTAACCTAATTTTAGACATATTTAAAATAGGCAACTGTATTTGAGCTTCTGTATTGTCTAATGGAATCTGATTATGTTTAACTTTGCACTACAATAGACATGAGTACTAAAACTACTTTAAAATAAGACAGCACTGATAGCCCAGCAGTTGAACGCTTACTTTCCATGCAGGAGGGTCACAGTTCCTACCTGGCCTATACTCATGACGTTTCAAATTCATGTGTGGATCAGAATTAGATTTTAACTTGCTTTAAAGTGAAGAAAAACATCGCGAGGAAATAATCTGAGAGTAGTCCATACAGTTCTCGATGGTGTGTAAAGTCCGCCAACCCGCACTATGCCAGCGTGGTGGACTAAGGCCAGAAATCTTCTCAATTTGAGAAGAGGCCCGTGCCTAGCAGTGGTACAGTAATGGGCTGATGAGACATGAATAGGTAAACCTTGATCAAAGTCAAAGATTGCAGCTGACACCAAGCACTGTCAGTGGTCTTTCTGTCTCCATCTATTTCGTGTCAACAGTAACAACGCAAAACATTTGTCCGCGCAACACAACGCGCCTTCAGAAAACGTTATATTAAGACTCTGTGCTGTGCATCATTCATTCTTTAAGATTAACATTTGTCAAAAGTGCGGCTGACGCGAGGCAGAGTGATTATTGTGGTGATTTTCTTGAGAACTGATCGGATGAATGAATGATAGAATCTTGGTTTTTCTAACATGACGGACTTTTGGACTAGAAACAATAGAAAAAGACGTTATAAAATATTGGGTTTTAAATATACAAATAGTGGAAAGAAAAATTCGCTCACGAGCAGCATTTGAACCTGCGACTCCAGCTACCTGATTCAGAACATTTTCGATAAGCAGCTGTAGATCGATTCGGTTCGTTATCCCTTTTTTCTCGTTATGTGAATCGTAGACGAAACGAGATAACAAACCGAATCAGTTGACAACTGTTAATCAAAGATGTTTTAAATCAGGGAGCTGGTTCAGTACAGCAGTGCTTTATCCGCTAAGCTACCGTGCACTCTTCTCATCATCCTCCTGCCCTTATCCCAATTTATTTGGGGTCGGCGCAGCATGTTTTTTTCTTCCATACATCTCTATCAGCTGTCATCTCCGTGTTCACTTTCTTTCTATTCATATCATCTTTCACACAATCCATCCATATTTTCTTCGGTCACTCTTCTCGTGGTATCGAATTTAACCACCATTTTGTATCCGTCTTTGGGTGAAACGTACTTGTAAACTTTGCACTAAGCGTTACGAGTCTGCAATTCGTGAATCCCGTAGCACATACATTAACTATTCATTTATGAGCAGTGGCAATGAAAATCCTAGCGTCAGATCCCGCCATGAATATGGTCCTGCGCGATCCATCTCGCTTTTTATAGCTTCACCGCTCGCTGGTACACTGAAAAAAAACTTGATAACATTAATAAAAAAAATGTTTGCAGCAATCAAGGAACTTGTTTATATACGAGCACATAAAGTAATATGATTATGGCAATAAAGTTAGCTTGATTAAGTAACAGACAAGTTGTCTTGATAAAATCAAACAAAGTAATTGTCAATACAATCAAGTTTGGTTATCATGCCAATGACTTCTGTTAATTGGTGTTATTAACGAACTTGGTAATGGTTATCAAGTATTTTAGTTGTTTGTAATAATGAATATTGTAAAGTTATTCAGTTATCTTGTTTAAAGCTATAAAGTACTTTTATTGAGACTATTAGGAAAGATATTTATTCTTATAAATCGTGTTATTGAAATAACTGAAAACCTCTAAAGGGTTCATTGTACTCATCAGTTTGAACAACTTTTACTATGGGACTAACACTGAAATCGCGAAATAAAAAATGTTACCTACATTTGTGTTCACAAGAATCGGCTAAATGTAGAGATCAACTGCTTTTTTTTTCGCTATTTCTCGTTTGGTCCCATAGTAAAAGTTGTTCATACTGATGAGTACAATGAACCCTTTAGAGGTTTTCAGTTATTTCAATAACACGTGGTATAATTAGATTAATCAGCATTAGATACGAATTATAAATTAAGATGTCTAAATTGCTTTTACCTAGCACTGACTATTTCTCAAAAATAATAATGACAGAAGTTATTATAAAAAGTTTTTATTTCTTTCTAAACAGAGATCAATATTTTTTCTACCTACACACTTACACCTACTATAAAGATATCTTGATACTGCTCAAGTCTTATATTATCGTCTAAATCCGACTTCCACATTTTCCAGCTGCGTAGAAATAGGGTTCTAAGCCTTAACAGAGGAATCATCTCTTTGATATCGACATCGGTAAGCGCAGAAAGCGCTTTCATATTCTGCAAAACAATCGTCGATTAATTGGTGTGAAAAACAACATATTATCATCGTTGCTAAAAGGGTAGTTTAGGTACTTACTGATAAAATTGGCACGTAATTCGGGCAGCCTCCAAGCCTGGAGAATTACGCACACTTCTTCCATCACAAACAGGAGTATAAAACCACTACGACGGCTACTGAGATTCACTCACAGCACGATTCACTGAGTTCATAGGATACCTTGGTGTGTTAATAACGATCAGTGGGTTTTGCTTTTGGGTGTAACCGTGCAATAACTTGAAATCTAAATAATTTACTCCGCGTAACAAAAGCGTGCCATGCTTAGGCTCACGAACCAGGGGGTACAATCTTAGAACAAAATTCTTGGGATACCATCAATTCTTATCCGACCAAATTGACGAGTACTGATAATACTCAAACGTCGTTTGACCACTACGTATTTTGAATTTACCAGTATTATATTTGACTATATACAAAACAAAAACACAGATGTCGCTAGTATCTACGTGTTATGCTATCGAGGCTAAGATTTGACTAGCAAGATCCAAGATACAAAAAGTTGTCTAGAAAACTGTATAGATGGCGTGAATTTAAAATTCAAAGTTGTATACAATTATTTACCAATGTTTTCCGGTTTATTCACTTTCGTTTTTAATATCTTTAATTTAATTGCCTATTTAATAGGCAAATTAAACAAATCAATCCATAAGATTCTTAAAGTATAATTATGTTAGGAAAACGTAATTTGGTATATAACACCAACATTTAAACTTATCATTTGCTTTTTTTAATTATACTAATATTTTTTACGCATTTACGCAATTGAAGTGATATCTAAATAGCTACATAAATTGTAAAATAAAAGTTATGACGTTAACGAAATACGTAATTGAAAGTTAAATTCAATGCTTGTAATAAGAATCACGGTAGCTTATCTTGAACTGTAGTTGACTTGTGAAGTTGGAGTTATAGGTTCAAATCCCGCTAACATTCGAACTTTTTGTCTTTATTTTTTCGATTTCTAATAAGGATGAATACAGAGCCACCTAGTGATCTCGGTACATAGTTATCAAAACTGATTCAAGAGTGACATATATCTATAGATATATGAAATGAAGTTGTAGTTCCAAAACAAAAATATAGAGGCGCCACTTGGTGTGTGCCTCTATTGAGGGCAGAGTGAGGTCTCTATTTCATATATATAAAAGTACTCTGTGTCACGAACGAACGGAATGAACAAGTCTAGACCTGAAACACTGACTACCCCGACCGACAACAAAGGGCGTGTTTACATTGATCATCTGACTTGATTAAATCTGTGATGTGCCATGTTTACACTATCTTAATCATGCTATCTTTATTCCTTGTATGAAGTGAATGATAGAGAAGAGTTGATCATTTTAACTTTATTGTGACAACAAACCGTGATTAATATATTTTTATAAGTTTTTGATTGCTTCATTCATAATTTTTTCTATCAAGCAAAATGTCATGCTTGATTGACCCGATTTTTTTCAGTGTAGGACGTGGGCGTCGTTTTATTTTCACTATCGGCTCTCTTGAAGTTTTCTAAATAGATGTGAACAAATAAAAATCATCAAACTCTAAAGAGTGCTTTGTATACTTTGTGTGTTTGTTTGTTTGTATTTGCAAAGGCAGATTAAGATTTTTTAAACATTAACAGTTCATCTCTGTTTGTCTTAGCTGTTCTTTTCCTGACCTGAATTTAAATAAACTAACTTGATACCATGATGAGTGTGAGACAATAACTGTTATATCCAGAACGCGGAATGGTAAGATTTGTTGCCTAAATGGTAAGTTTTCTGTTTTTACTCTGTAAAAGAAAGGGAGGAATGTGTCGGTTACCTAAGCTTTTGAAGTTAATATAAAAGGTCCCTGTTATTGAGAGGCATTTATGCAAGAATGTAGCGAAACTCACAACTTCTGTGGTTCTCTGCAACCAACTAAATCCATTAATCTCAGGAACTGATTTTATAAAATTCATTTCCTCACACTAATATTTCTCTAGACGACAGCGATGTCTCATTTTGAATGTAATGAAGTTCCGTTAGGTCAAGTTCAAACTAATTAAAACCGTACTCGGGGAATGCATTAAACCCCCCCTTCCCTTCCCCCCCCTCACTTTCGAGGAGGATCTCGAAATATTCATGGCGAAGAGTAATCTCGGAGATAATGAGGGAAGTGGGCCGCTGAGGCGAGCCAATTAAAATGATTGCGGCCCTCGCCAAGTTTGTAGCCAGCCTACTTTGATGAGCAATATAATCGCTCCACTCAGGTAGTTTGCTCTTGGTAAACGTTGGCAGATAGATTTTTTGAGTGATTTCCTTGTGTAAAAGGATTTTCGTTGAACGTTTTCGATTTCCTAAAATTAATTTTCACAGGAATTGCAGTGGTGTGAGCAATTAAATAATAATGGAGCTTTAAGTTATCAATCTTTTAAATGCATCTATTTTGTACAAAATTCTGTCTCGTGTCATCGACGCATGTTGTACAGGTAACCGCAGAGCCAACCCATTCACTCCGGTGACGTGTACATTTTGGTTCAAAAACACTTATTGTTTCCCAAATATTTCAGCAACAACAATTACCAATATTTTCAACATTTTTCATCACTTTCTGCAACAATATGCGTCGGCAACGAGGCTTAATAAAAGTTATAGAACGCGTTGCAATAACGTGACACATGGACGGACAAAGCAAATTGTTCGCTTTGTAACATTCCGATCGCATGTTTGTGCAGTCACGCTTGTTTTACGCTTATGCCTCTTGCGTGTGTACGCACTGAGCTGTAAAGACGCTGACGTTGAGAAAGTCATTAGATGACGAAGACGCGTTATTTCAGCATGATTGTGGGTGAAGCCGTTGGGCAAAGTCTAGTTTATTATAATTTACATTTCAGTCAGTAGAAAAAGGCCCATAAAGAAAACTGTAACTTTCTATTCGGTGTTTAAATCTATACATAATATTATAAATAGGAGAGGTTTGTGTTTTATTTTTTTATTCTTAACTTAATGGACCTTTGTTTGACCGCCACCTCACCTGATTTTAAGCGATAGTGCGGTTGACGAAGGTTAACGCTTGCTCAGCAAAAACTATTCATTAGTTTGTTTGTAATCGATAAACTCTGAAACTACTAAACCGATTTTAATAATTATGTTACCACTAGAAAGCTACTTTTACCACAGAGAAAGGATCTGTGCTTTTACTAGAAGTCACATAGGCTATATTTTGTTTCAGTACGTGGGCGAAGCCGAGGGCATAGTCTATATATCATAAAACCGGTCAAGAGCATGTCGGGCCATGCTCAGTATTATAGGGTTCCTTAAGTAGGTGTAATTACAAACGAATCAAATCGAATATTAATCATGGCTATTTTAGTTTTTGCAATAATCGGCAGCATTCGCGACTCAGAGCGTGTTGTTAGTAGCGCCATCTAGCGATAAATTCAAGAAGCCAAATTTAAGAAGTGTTTCATGCAAAGTTTCTTTTTGTGATTTTTTCAAATAGAAAGTAGCTAAAAGAGCATTATTTGCTATGACCATTTTTATATAAGGTCAATGACCTTTGAACTAGGACGTTTTAAGTATTTTTCAGTTTTCTCTCTTTAACTCAAAAAATTATAATCACATTATACTCGAAATAATTTTAAAAGAGAGTTTTCACAAATGTCTATCAATGTGGAAGATTATAAGTTTCTACGTTGGATAGTTTAGAAATGGCAGGGGGGGGGGACATTGCAAGCCACTTTGGCGAGCTATATTTCGCAGATGGTACACCTGATAAAAAAGTGGTGTATGAAACATTACCTTCATTTTAGTAGAGCTATTCAATGATACCCCACACGAGGGGGTGCAGCGAAAAAAAATTTAGCATCCCCATTTCACATGTATGGACGCCACCCCTAAAATACGTAAAAACGATATTTTTATTCTTTTAAAATTGAGATCTATATGTAGACTATTTTTAAACAAAATTTCATTTACTTATGTTTATAACTGTAGAAGTTATAAAGCTGTAAAGGATTAGGACAGACGTACAGACGGACAGATGGACAGACGGACAGACGGACAGACGGACGGACATGACGAAACTATAAGGGTTCCTTGTAGGACTTCGGAATCCTAAAAAGGACCGATAGTCCATCATAAACTTAAATAATTGAAATAATTACACGTTTTCGGTAAAAAAACCTCATTATCATCAACTCAGCCTATCGCAGTCCACTGCTGGACATAGGCTTCTCTCAAGTTGCGCCATAACAACAAAAAAAAAACAAAAACTAAAAAAAACCTATTTATTATAAAAAAATTTTTTTTTTTAAATACGCCAAAATGCAGCGTTCATACACTACAGTGCGTCCGGCAAGTGACGCATTATTATTGCGGTAACAAGCGAGCAATCAGTGCACCGCTGTTTGTGAAAACAAGCATTTTTATGCCGTGCGACTGTTTTGTACTTGTAGCGTCCGGCGGAGTGTGCAGCCGCCTTTATGACGGTGTGCCGTTTTACGCACTGTGAGCGACAAAGTGAAATATTCACAGAATTTTAGTGATGGTATTAAAAAACAAAATTTTCAATATGTTGATGTTTTTACAACAACGTATAATAGTACATTATGATACAAGTGAGCTATGTTGACTATTATACTCGAGGCTGCATTGCAGCCCGAGCCGAAGGCGAGGGCGTAATGGAGCCGAGAGTATAATAGTCAATGCTCACGCGTGTCATACGACGTTTTTCAACACACTTGCGAGGAAAAAAACATACATTTTAGACAAATATTGAATTTGTGAAAAATGGCGCGCCGATTACTGTAATGTAATCACACGGTGACATACAGCTATGCGCGCGCAGGTGGTCGAAGGAAACCGCCATACAGCCTAATATTAAAAATATTATAAACTGATTTTTTTATTTAAAACACAAATTAATATTAATTTGTTGACAAAAATAAATAATTTGATGAAATGAAATGTTTATTTAGCATATTTTAATTAATACAGTTGATTTATTCCCAAAAATGTTTGAATTTGTTTAGGCATAAAAACTCTTTGCTGCGATTTAAAAATAAACTGTAAAGTAAAAAGCACTAGTGCAATAATATAATGAAAGAACCCTAAAAAGCACGCGTGCGTTATAAGCTACATTATGAACCTAAAATCGGTGCAATAAGAGCCACTTTACGAGCTAGTGTGTTGAAAAACTCATTATTTCCCTAACCTCAATAAATAAATTATGGAAAATAAAAACAATGTTACTGACTATATAGGAAATTATAAAAATATCTTATCTATATAATTATGTCTGCACTATCTATACTTCGTCGCTCCAAACCAGTTTGGGCTCCGAAAGGTTCCAAGCGGAACTTCAAAATCGATTCGACTCGCTGGAAACCACTGGCAATATTGAGGAGAAAACCAACACCATCGTCAAAACATTGCAGGAACTGTCTCGAAAATTCTTTCCGCCGCAGCGTGGAAGCAAGATGCCCAAGCTTTCGACTGAGACTCTCGATCTGATGAGGAAAAGACGGGAAATGTCAGCCGCGCATTCGTTTTCATCAGATAATAGGTCCTTAAACCTACAGATTTGGAAGCTGATGCGACGTGACCTCCGCCGCTCCAACACCCGCGCCGTTGAGGCTGCGATTGAGCAAAATAGGGGGTCGAAAGTTTTCGCTCAGCAGCTAGGGAGGACCCATCTGATGAAACTGAAAGCCGCGGATGGCAAAATTGTCACCTCTAAGATCGAGATGCTTGATGAGGTTGAAAACTTCTATGGGCATTTGTATTCCACGAAAACGGCGAGACCAGCGGTTCCTAGCAATGACGACAAAAGAGCCCAGCTCACGCGCCATTACACCGAGGATCTTCCGGACGTTGACCAGGGCGAGATTAGGGAGGCCCTCGAGCAGCTTAAGAACAACAAAGCTCCGGGCGATGACGGCATTACTACTGAACTCCTAAAAGCAGGCGGGGCTCCGGTCCTGAAGGACAGAGTCTGTTTAATTCCGTCATCCAACAAGGCTCTACACCGGAGGCATGGAGCGGGAGTGCGGTGGTACTGTTCTTCAAAAAAGGGGATAAAACCCTTCTGAAGAACTACAGACCCATCTCACTCCTGAGTCATGTGTACAAGATGTTCTCGAGGGTCATCATGAATCGTCTCGCCGGAAGATTCGACGAATTCCAGCCACCAGAGCAAGCTGGGTTTCGAAAAGGCTACAGCACCGTAGACCACATCCATACTGTTCGGCAGATCATACAGAAGACTGAAGAGTACAATCAGCCGCTGTGTATGGCATTCGTGGACTACGAGAAGGCCTTCGACTCTATCGAAACTTGGGCAGTTCTGGATGCTCTTCAGCGATGTCAGATTGATGAGCGGTATATAGAGATGCTGAGATGCCTATACAACGCTACCATGCCTGTTCAGCTCCAGGACCAAAAAACGAAGCCAATCCAACTGCGCAGAGGGGTGAGACAAGGGGATGTAATATCCCCGAAATTGTTCACAAACGCGTTGGAGGACGTCTTCAAGACGCTGGACTGGACTGGACAGGGTGTCAACGTTAACGGCGAGAACATCTCACATCTCCGTTTTGCCTATGACATCGTTGTAATGGCTGAGTCGCTGGAACAACTGGGTGAAATGCTGCACAGCTTAAACGGAGCCTCTCGACGTGTCGGTCTCGGCTTGAATCTGGACAAGACTAAAGTCATGTTCAATATGCATGTCATGCCCGGCCAATATTCGTCGAAGGGTCGGCACTCGATGTTGTAACGGAATACGTCTACCTAGGGCAGGCAATTCAGCTTGGTAGACACAACTTCGAGAAAGAAGCCAACAGAAGGATCCGTCTGGGCTGGGCAGCATTTGGCAAACTTCGCCGAGTCTTCTCGTCACCTTTACCGCAAAGTTTGAAAAGAAAGGTCTTCAACCAGTGCGTCCTGCCAGTCATGACTTACGGTGCCGAGACGTGGACACTGACAGTTGGGCGAGTCCACAAATTTAAAGTCGCTCAGCGAGCTATGGAGCGAGCTATGCTTGGAGTTTCTTTGAAGGATAAAATCCGAAACGAGATTATCCGGAGAAGAACCGGAGTGACCGACATAGCTTGTAGGATCAGTAAGCTGAAGTGGCAGTGGGCTGGCCATGTCTGTCGAAGGACCGATGGCCGTTGGAGTAGACGAGTCCTTGAGTGGAGACCGCGTATCGGCAAACGCAGCGTAGGGCGCCCCCCTGCCAGGTGGACCGACGACCTAAAGAACGTGGCTGGGGGGGACTGGATGCGGAAGGCAGAGGACCGAGCGTTGTGGCGCAACTTGGGAGAGGCCTATGTCCAGCAGTGGACTGCGATAGGCTGAGTTGATTGTTGATATCTATACTAATAATATAAAGAGTAGAGTTGTTTATTTGTTTGTAATCGATAAACTCTGAAACTACTGAACCGATGTTAATCACTTTTTCACCATTAGAAAGCTATTTTATCCAGAAGTACACACACAAACAAAAGCTATATTTTATTTCAGTAAGCGGGCGAAGCTGCTGGAAAAGTCTAGTAATATGTAAAACTTATCAACCCTTACGCACAATCATAGAATCCACACATCTTGTTAAATCATATTACGATAACATTGTAACACTCATAGGCAACACTCATCCTCCATAATAAATTCTAAAGTCAAGTTTTCCCAAGAACATCAATCACTCAACCCTTCGATTCACACCCCACGTCCGCGAGTCCTCACGGTCATCGGACGACCGACCGTCCGGCCTCCCGGCCGGTGCACCGGCCTGACCGCCTGACCGCCTGACCGCCTGACCGCCTGACCACCTGACCGCCTGACCGCCTGACCGCCTGACCGCCTGACCGCCTGACCGCCTGACCGCCTGACCGCCTGACCGCCTGACCGCCTGACCGCCTGACCGCCTGACCGCCTGACCGCCTGACCGGGCGAATCAGGCCGTACGCAGTAAAGCAGGTACCAAATTTCCTTTTGAAAAGCACTGGTCATGTGCATCTTATACAATTATTACGTAGATCAAGTATAAAACTCTCTACTTATTATATTTTTAAGAAATGATAGATTAGTTTTTAATATTAGGATATTAATTAAGTTAGTAACAAGCTAAAGTGAAACGAACAAAAAAAAAACGTATGCGGTCATGGACGCCCGTCCGGAAAGAAGTTCCTCACGCAAACACACACAGTCACACTAGAAAGAGAGCGCGCAGTGTGTGTATATGCCTGCTCATAACGCAAAAATCTTACGTGACGTTAAATTTTCATCCGAATCACACCTCCCGCAAACAGCGTTAAGGAACTTCGTTCCAAAAAAATATACTTTAGTTTTTTTTTTTTAACATTTATTTTAAAAATAAGTAGGTACTTGAGTATAGTTACTAGCGACATTGATTTGATTACAATAGGTCCTACCTACACACTGGCGTGTACTTATTGTTCAAAACAAATAGGACACAGTTATTTCCGTCCCCCTGGAATAACCCTCATGTTGTAGAACTAATTTTGAATTGAGATGTTAAAGCAATTATACCGGGCAGAAGGGTAGTACTACGTTTCTATATTATTGATAATATTAGTTCACCGCAAATATCTGGTTTCCTTAGAGGTGGTAGGGGGCAGCCACCACACGATTCGCAGTTAATAGGAAATTTGCCGTGCTATGGGTTGGAAATTGATCCCATGCTTGCGTGCTAACATTTCCTTAAGCAAAGTAGTCTTTCACAAGAGGCTAGTAATGCAGTATTTCTAAAACCATACCACCTTTTTTAAATCAACTCATAGATATTGTTAAACAATAAGCCTTTCATCAAAATAAAAATTGTTACACGTTTACACTATGACAACGTAAATTAATCACAGTTCAGTGGGGCAATTGTGTAATGCATCCACTTTGACATTAGCTTTCATTTTGAAATTAAAACAACATTCATTGCATGGTACGTAGTTGCCGATAACACGGATTGTCAAAACACACGGAGTACTGAACATTGAAATCCAGATGATTGCGATCGCGAGTGAGTTACGCAATTCGACAGCGCCCAAATCAACAACAAACAAAACATTTAATTCTACGATTACGTAGGTAATAATCTGTCAAAATATTGCCCCAATTCGGACGTTAAATTATCTCTTTATTTGGACAGTATTTTGTTTATGACAATAGCACAAACTCACAAATCAAGGGCACCGACACAAAGGCACACCACACGTTGAATAGAGTAACTTTTTAAATCTCCAATGCACCGTGTGATATTTCTAGACTAGCCTCACATTGTGGGCTCGCTTTTGATCCCGCTAATTTGATTTGCACGGCTTAGAAGACCGATTAAATCGTATTTGTAGGGTTGAACAAACTAAGCGGCGCGGTCGGATGGACTCTTTGAGTTATTATTAGTGACGTGGCATGAAGAGGGTTGCTCCATGCAAATTAGCGAGTGTTATTGAAACTATCGGCGCCGGCAGCCCGACCGCGAAATTGAAAGATTGATCTTCAACGAGTTTGCTCGTCCGCGCGGAAACCCTGCTTAGCTATCCGCTCTTTGCTTCGGTTTTAGCTTGAAAAGGCACACGTCGATTGGAATAATTTTTGTGGTAGGGGATGGTTTTCCCTTGATTTTCAGTCCCAAATAGGAAACCGTGTAATTTTAATCTTTAGTTTACGATCTTACCCACGTTGCCTTTTGACATATCTACATGACTGTTTATCCTCGGCTTAACATTATTTTGTGGTCGATTATTACTGCTACAGCGATTCCTGTGTTGGCATTATTCAACTAGTCAAGATAATGTTTTAACCCGCATTGTTACAGGCAAAACATTTCATAGCCGCATAATGTTTCAGCATTACAAACAGATTTCGTTTGCATTTTGCTTCCACTACAAGACCGTAATATGCATAGCTGACATTAACGGTGAAGTGAAGAGTGCACACACAGAATAAAAAAGTACAGAAGGACTGCGTCTAATGAGACACACGTTGCTACGTTGAAGAAATAATCTCGAATGACCGTGTAAAGGTAGGTTTTTACCAGAGCTATGCACATTGCACGGTAGCTAAGCGGTGAGAGAGGTAAAAGTGCGCTGTTTCAAGCAAACTGAAGCAATCCTTGCAGAGTTCTGATGGAAAATCATACTAATTATTAACCGTGTATTGTCACAGATTGCACTTTTAGTTGTTTCTTGAGGTGTCCATTATGCATGAGCTAGCAAACAAGAGGCGCTCAGTCTAGTCCATTGTGTTGTCCACTCAGTCTAGTCACTTGCACGCAAGGCTCATCCATAGCAAGTGCTGCTGATGAATCGCTGATGGCTGGAAGAGGAATAATTAACTTTTTAACTCGGCTCTCGGCTAGTGAACGTTGACGATATGAAATATCGACGACCTCTGTGGTCTAGTGGTTCGAGTGTCGGACTGCTGATAACGAGGTTGTGGGTTCGATTCCCACAGGACACAAATATTTATGTGATGAACAAAAGCGTTTGTGTTGGTCTGGGTGTTGCTTATGTATTATAAGTATGTATTTACAAAAAAATAAGTATATAAGTATTATAACACAACCATAACACAAGGTCTAGTACCCATAACACAAGGTCTGCTTAGTTTGCGATTAGATGATGCTGTGTAAAAATTTCCCAAAGATATTTATTTATACAACAGGAGGAATCGTGCAGACCACATTTTAAGGAAATGAAGATATTGACAGTTCCAAGCTTGTATGTGTTGGTTCTACTAAGTCATCTGTCAAAATATATCCATGAATATGAGACTGAAGATGAAAGGCAGAAAAGGGAGAACACGAGAAGGAAAGATCTCCAGGCAAAACATGTGCCTCATCTGGACATTGTAAACCATAGTGCTTATTACAAGTCAGTAAATATATTTAATAAACTGCCCACAGAAATAAAGAATCTAGTCTATACAAGAGATTTTCAAAACAAACTTAGGCTGTTCTTGTTAAATAGGTGTATCTATTCTGTCGACGAATTATAAGTTGACAAAAGCAGAAACGTTGAAATTAAAATAGTATAATTATTAGTTTGACATAAGTAAGTAGGTATTTAATTTTATTGTGAAAAACTATTTTTAACATTATTCTGGATTTTATATAATTTTATGTTTAGTTAATTTGTGATCTTACATAATAATATAAATTAGGAATCTTTTTCTTTATGTAAAAATTCAGACACAATTTAAGATTGTTATTGAATAAATGAATGAATGAATACGACCTTCTTGATGACAGCTTTGTTTTTTGTGAAAAAGTAACTTGGTTACAGATCAGACTTAGCTTTTGAGAGAGGCCATGTCCAACAGTGGACTGCAAGTAGTTGTACAAAATGGGCCTTTTGCTCCTATCTATAACTGTATACCCTGAGGCATGCGCTCAACCGACATACCGCGCCGATGCACCGCCGCGCTGCGGTATCGGCTCGCCTCATTACGGAATATTCAAACACTGAGAGAATCTTAGCGATCGTGCGCTCAGCTCGAGAGCTGTGCCTACTTGCTATTCGATATTTTGCTCATTATTTGTTAATGGTAAACAAAGTGTGTACAGAAAACATATTGAAATAAAAACTTGATACTGTTGGTAGTAAGACTCTATACAGATAGTATAAAATTATAATAATTGCAATCAGCAGTCTGCCAGCTTTTAATATCATGATACTTAATTGAATCAGATTTTTCTATTAGATCTTTTTGTGATATTTCAAGGACGAGGCTTATTCAATCATAAATTTTTTGTTCTTTATTTCTTATCTTGAAAATAAAATGAAATTTAAGAATGCACAATTTGTGTTAAATAATAAATAAATAAGTAATAAATTACTGGCATAAAACTGGTAGAAGAATAGTGACACCATGTCTCCAGAGCTAGGTGTTATACCTGTGTTTCAGGAGCCTGTGACCTCTTTCAGCAAGGTGACAACTTGCAGATATTTACGGCCAAAATGAATATCCTATCTATCCACAGTTTGCCCCACTGATAGAAATTTGACATAAACTGCATATATTATATGTCATGTAATGCCATAAAAAAATAGTCAAATTTCTACCTCTAGTAGGGTAAATCGTGGATAGATAGGATATTAATTTTGGCCGTTAGACAAGTTGGTCCTAGAAGGTAAAGGTTTTGGATGAGGCAACAAAGATAATGGATATTAAAATATTTAAAGTAAAATAAAAACAACGACATAAATTAAAATTATAAATACTTGATGTCGTGCCTTGTGAGTTTATTGTGTTTGTGTGTTTACAAGTCGGTATAGAAACTTATTTTTTAAATAAACTTACCAGTATTACTAATTAATTAATGTGACATATTAGTAATCAAGGTTTGCATGCATTGTAATAAAATATTTGCCTGCCTTTTTATAAGGTGGAACATGATTCTATCGACACTAATATTATAAGACCTTGTAAGACAACTGTTCCTGCGAATAAATATATATTCTATTCTATTCTACTACCTATTCTTTTCATGTCACAAACTCAGTAATCTATTACCAGTATGAATAATAAATACTAAATGAATAAATATTGGGACATTTTTTACACAGCACTATCTAGTCCCAAACTAAGCAGAGGGTACTATGGGTGCTAAACAATGGATATAATACTTATATACTTTTTTTTTGTAAATACATACTTATAATACATGAGAAACACCCAGACTAACACAAACACACAAATATTTGTTCATCACACAAATATTTGTGTCCTGTGGGAATCAAACCCACGACCTCGTGATTAGCTTTCCGACATTTGACGACCACAGACGTCGTCGAATAATCCATGATTGTGATCAGTATCTCTACACAAGCTGCAGGCGCAGTGCGTGCCTATCTCCGCACACTCGCAACAGTCGCAACACTGGCTCGCGCACTCGCGCCCCCGACGCTGTAATACCTCACATTATTCCCGACGCTGTGCAGGGCTGATACCGCATGATAAACAAGATATTTTAATTAAAATATCCATGCGATACAACAAGGGGGGGAAGTCAGACAGCGAAGAATTCTTTTCACGGGCTTCGAATGCATTATAGAGATGTTTTTAAATTAGTTTACTGAAGAAAATTTATTACGTCTCCTTAGTTACCGTTTATAAACATTCCTACTCATATTTTCACAAAAATCTTTCAATAAATCAAAGTTTATAACAAAGCATTCTCAACGTCACAGCAAAGAAATTCCTAACTCAATAACAGTTCAACCCATTGACTTTTACGCGACATTTCACAAAACTTGCTAGAAAATATCACTTATATTTCAAACAAAGGTCATGAATAACTATTTTATCCTCATCGAGAACGCATCGTTGTTCGCCAATGGCTCGGAAAATTACCGAAACAACCGTTCTGGCAGCCCTGTCCCCGGCCCCCCTGCGCAGAACAGGGGAACTTTTCAACTAATCAAACTGTCTTAAAGACCACCTTCGACATATCGACTGCCCAAATTACTCTTGTTGTAAACGCGTTCAGATTATGAACACTTGTTACACTTTAGCGCCACAGTGTAGAAAAGTATTTGTTGAGCTATTTAACGAATAATTCATTTATAAAGTTCAGAAAAAAGGTTTTTGAAAAATGTGATCCTGAGTATTTATATTAGTGCTACTTAAATATAATTTTAATAGCGAAACTTGCAGAACATAATAATCACACATGCATATGAAAGACTTTTGTGATTTGTCTATATGTAAGTTAGGAACTATACCACAATTAGCTATTTGTCTTTCTGGCGATAAATCCAATACAAAATTAATAATTACAAAGACAATTATAATAATACTAGCGCATATATTACTAGCGTAGCTTAATAAATAAGTAGGTTTTTTTACCTCTAGAAGTAGGTATTTAAAGTGGAAAAGTAACTGGTAGTTTTCGAATACGTACTTATAAATCAGCTGATAGTTACTTAAGGCGTACATACGGAAGCTACAGGCGCTACAGCTTTGCTAAATGGAGCGCCTAATGGAATGGAGGATTTTTGATCCCGATATAATGAATGGTGGAGACAATTTAGTAGCATAGTTGTATTTCTTTATCGAAAACGAAAGATTAATGCACGGTAACAATATCGTTAAAATTTTACTATACAATATATTCATATAACTGCAGCTTTAAAATCAACAACAAACCAAATTTTCTAGTCTGTGATCTATGTATCCACAATTAGAACGTTCGTTCCACACAAAGTCAGTTTTCGTCTAAGTTACCAAAAATACCTTCAAGGGCTCCACAGTACATACTTATTATATACTCGTCGTCTCAGGGCTTAGCAAGGATTTTTGTTCAAGTTCCCCTAATGTTACCGCTCTGATAGAAATTCTTGCAAAGTATTTAATTGGGGCCCTAAAAGATATTGGTTTTAATAAATAAACTTAGATTGTGTTAATAAAGTGAAATTATTTGGAGCTCATTAAGTTGGTTATTTTCATTTAGGGTCCCGTTCTTTGTAAACTAGTTGCTGAATATTTTGAATTTATTCGAGCGAAGTTTATCGAATTAAATTGTTTAGTGATTGTAAATTATAATTAGTTTCTGTTATGCGAAGAGTTAGAAAGCGATTGTTTACTGCATGAAGCAGCTTCTTTAATTAATGTTAAACAATTGTATTGTACCTAATGGTGGCTTTGTTTAAAAATAACAATGCAATTTATATGAAAATGCAAGGTTTATAAATAAATAAATAAAATGAATATTTATGGGACATTTTTTACACAGCACCATCTAGTCTCAAACTAAGCAGAGCTTGCGCTATGGGTACCTACTAGACAATGGATATCAATCAACTCAGCCTATCGCAGTCCACTGCTGGACATAGGCCTCTCCCAAGTTGCGCCACAACGCTCGGTCCTCTGCCGTCCGCATCCAGTCAATGGATATAAAACTTATATTTTTTTTTTGTAAATACATACTCATAATATATAAGAAACACCCAGACCAACACAAACACTCATGTTCATCACACAAATATTTGTGTCCTGTGGAAATCAAACCCACGACCTCGTCATCAGCAGTCCGACCCTCGAACCACTAGACCACAGACGTCGTCAAACGATGACGACGACGTCGTTATGACGCGTTCACAAGTTGTTGTTCGTTCCATTTCCACTTTTCCGCATCTGACCCATTCCATTTTCAATTCAATCTTCGCCATTCAAAAAAACCAATACATCGAAGTCATCTAAAAAATCTGAAGAACCAGAAATACAATAGGCACATTTGTATACCGGCTATGAAAATCAAAAGTCTTCTGAGTAATTAGAAAGGGCGGATCAGATCGGCAGCGGCGCGAGGCACGGCTGTCCAATCAGCGCACGCCATTGTGGCGTGAGGTGACATTTCGCGCGGAATATTTTAATTTGTGGAGTAAAGCGCCACTGTAGTGGTAAACGCCGTGTGTTAAGTTGACGCGGCCTTTTTAGCTTTTTGGTCCTTCTAATCTAGATTGGTAGGCTAATTTATAAAACGTGATTACTTGGAAACTAATTTGTGTACCTGCGAATATATAAGTTTTTACAAACGGGAATAGACCGGTATGCAAGCGACAAGATTTTGTACGCCTACCAACGCGAGAAGGTAAGGTATAATATTTATCCTGCCCAAACTTTTAAGGCAAATATTGACAGTACAAAAAAAAAAGGTAAAAGGATGATTCTGACGCAGCATTATGAATGTCACATATAATATATGTGACATTCATAATGATATGTATCATCCGTTTAGTATAGCATTAAATAGCTACGATGTTGGTTTTCTGTTAAATGCTGTTCAGATGCGTCGTGTCGTGTCGGCTCAGGTGGCGCGACTGCATTGATGGATATTTCTTATTGCGCGCCCGCACTCGCGATTGTCTGCGAGCGATGACGTTGAATAGAACGAGACGACAGCTACAACCAGATGTGCCGCAGCTTGATAGCTGTGCTGCATTTCGGCTCAAGTTAAGTGACTTTCTAGCTAAAAAGACATGAAGTTTTGCTAAAAAACTTTATCTTTATCTTTTTCTTTAAACAGATTTTTTTATTAATAAAAATAATATATATTTTCAATTCATTTCAATTCATTTATTTATTTAATAAAACAAATTTAACCTGATTGCATAGCGTATACATTATTTTAATTGGTTTTTCTGACGTTTCGAAAGCTTTGCGTCGTTTGTGGTCGCAGGAAATATTTCTAAAAATTATTTTAATATACCGTACAATTTTTAGGGTTCCGTACCCGAAGGGTAACAAACGGGACCCTATTACTCTCGCTACGCTGTCCGTCCGTCCGTCCGTCTGTCACAGGGCTGTATCTTTTGAACGGTAATAGGTAACCGGTTGAAATTTACTCAGAATATGTTTTGCTATGAGGTGTATCACGACAAATACTAAAAAAAAAAAAAAAAAAAAAACCAAAGGGGGTCCCCATACAATAAACCTCAAAAAACATGCATTTTTTTCAACGTTTTTGTTCCTGCTCTATCTTCAAAATGGTAATATATACCAGCGTCAAACTTGGTCAGATATTAGTGCATATCATGTAGTTTAGCAACAAATATTAAAAATAAGACATACATAGACATTTGTGGTGGCACCTGCGTAAGAAAAACATACAAAAATTCATATTTCGCGCACTGTGCACTATGTCTTTTGATAAACTCTCGTAAATTAAATCAGTTTTTATGGGGTATCAGGTCGTTGAGAAGTACGGAACCCTTAATGCGCGAGTCCGACTCGCACTTGGCCGGTTTTTAATAATTAAAATCGTTTCGATGCACTTAATTCGAGGAAAAACTAAGAAATTAATATTTATTTATTCCAAAGTAAGTTTAATAATAAAACATAGCTTGAATTCAAATTCAAATTCATTTATTTCGGGCACATAGGTTAAATCAAGAAATTATTAGGGACTCGTCCTCGACAGCCGGTGGGACTTTGGGCCGCACTTTAAGCGGTTGGCGCCCAAGCTGTTAGGGGCCGCGGCTGCGCTATCGCGGCTGCTGCCAAACTTGGGAGGGCCAAATGCCTCCTGCCGGAGGCTCTACCAGGGGATCGTACGGTCCATGGCCCTTTATGGGGCTCCAGTGTGGGCGGACACCCTGACGCCGGGCAATGTCACGCTGCTGCGTAGGCCGCAGCGTGCGATGGCCATCAGGGTGATTCGAGGATACCGTACGGTCTCCTTTGAGGCGGCGAGCCTTCTAGCCGGATCAATGCCCTGGGATCTGGAGGCGAGGGACCTTGCGCTGAGGTATCATCAGCGTGAGGACCCACCTGATCGGAGCGAGGTCCGCCAGATCCTAGTGGCTGAATGGGAGGAGCGACTTGCGCAACCCAGCGCAGGGCACGCCGCAATAGCGGCGGTAAGGCCCGTCATGGAGGAGTGGCTGGAGAGGGGCTATGGCGCCCTCACCTACCGGCTGACGCAGATACTCTCGGGGCACGGTTGCTTCGGGAAGTATCTGTGTCGCATAGGCCGGGAGCCGACTCCCGAGTGTCATCACTGCGGGAGCTGCCTTGAGGACACGGCGCAGCACACACTGGCGGAATGCCCAGCTTGGGCCACGCAGCGCCGTGACCTTACAACTGCAGTAGGCGGCAGTGATCTCTCGCTTCCGGCTGTTGTTTTGGCTATGGTCGGGAGCGAGAACGCTTGGGAGGGCGTCGTCTCCTTTTGCGAGGAGGTGATGCTCGCTAAGGAGGCGGCGGAGAGGGTTCGAGAGGCAACGACCTCCCTCCCCACCCGCAGGAGACGGACCGGGCGTCGTAGGAGGGCGTACGCCGACCTCCAGCCACCCTAGGAGTGGGCCTGCGGGCGGCGGACTCGGGGTGGCCCGCCGCCCGATCAGTCAAGGCCCGTGATGGTGGCGCGTCGTGTTCCGCGCGCGCCAGTCAAGAAAAGGGTGCGGCCGATGATGCCGCACGGGGAGAAGGGGCTCGCCTACTAGTGGCGAGCCGGGACCTGCCGGGGATGGTTGGACGACTATAAGTTTCCCACGCCCCCGGCCAATGGTTGTAAGAGGAACACCGTGGTGGTTTTAGTCGGTAAGAGTCCGACACTGGCTCCGCCTTCCCCGGGCGGAGTGCGTCCATGAGGATTTCCCCACGTAAAAAAAAAAAAAAAAAAAAAAAAAAAAAGAAATTATTTAATAACACAAAATCTCCATGAAAAGAATGATAAAAATTTTACACCAATAGAAATACAAAATAATAGCATGTCATAATAATTATAATAATAGTTAATACTTAATCTAATGAGAAAAACCATTATATTTAACCTACGTACTTTAACACTAAAGTGGCGTGATTTAATAAAACATCACTGCTTTGAATAACAAAGGCCCGATGATCGCTATGTATGAGCCTCATGCAAATCACACACGTCGCTCTCGACAAGTTAGCGCGAACAAAGCTCCCAACATGAGAGTTTTCTTATTTCTTTGTGAAAGAGGATTAAGTTGGAGACTTTCAGCGATTTGTTATTTATCGTCTAGCCAGCAAATGGCAACATGGGCAATGGCAAAATGGCAAGATTACTGTATGAGACATATGGACTTACCTAGGCATCTCTCAAGAAGGAGATACTCCCGCAACCTAAGATATGCAAATAAGTTAGTTTTGCCAAGTTCAAAACTAACCCTATTCCATTCAGGACCACTTGCTATGTAAGTAAAAATATAACTTTGAATAAAATAAAGAATATAGAATATGAAAATAAATTCTAAAACCGGCCAAGTGCGAGTCGGACTCGCGCAGTAAGGGTTCCGTACCTCTCAATAAGTCTATGTTTGTCTTATTTTAAGTATTTGTTGCAAAACTACATAATATGCACTATAATCTGACCAAGTTTGACGCTGGTATGTATTACCGTTTTGAAGATAGAGCAGGAACAAAAACGTTGAGAAAATTCATGTTTTTTGAAGTTTCTTGTATGGGGACCCCTTTTGGTTTTAGACTTTTTTTGTTTTTAGTATTTGTCGTGATACACCTCATAGCAACACATATTCTGAGAAAATTTCAACCGGTTACCTATTACCGTTCAAAAGATACAGCCCTGTGACAGACAGACGGACGGACGGACGGACAGTGTAGCGAGAGTAATAGGGTCCCGTTTGGAACCCTTCGGGTACGGAACCCTAAAAATTTATTTCGAAAAACCATTACACAGAAAGCCTACTACAATTTACTAGAATTCCTAGATATTGAATTAATATATAAAAGTATATCATACATTTTTTTTTGTATAGTATAGAATGGTGAAACGAGCTAAAGGCCCACCTGATGTTAAGCGGTTACCTTTGCCCATGACAACTTCAATACCACCTAGGCTGTTGCCTAAATGATACCGCAAGTCGGTTCGTCAAACTGAGACATGAAGATGGAAAGTCTCATGTGATTGTAATTTCACCGGCACCCGTACCCTTCAGACCGAAACACAGCAATGCAAGCATCACTACATTTATATAAACATTAGTATCATTATTTCAAATACCTATATAAATTATAAACTGGTTTTGCAAATAAGTCTAAAAATATAATAACATGAATTTTCATGTAGTTACAAATTTTAACAACATGTGGTGCAATAATAATTGAATTCAAACTACAAGTTTGTTACGTATCATTTTGTAATAAATTTATTTCATTTAGAATATAGAATCTGGTACAATATGTCGGTATGCCTATTGTCGGTAGAATATGTGTGACTAGAAGTGGGCGTTTAAACAAAAAGCGCTTAAAAAAGTCTAATTAAAAAAAAAGCGTATAAGCACGCTTTGTGATTAAAGCAGATTTCGTTTAGACTTTTTCGTAAACCAAACTTATGCTTTCAATAGTACGATTGAAATGTAACCTTATTTCTATGACCATAAGACTCAATTTCAAAGTTGACTGGTGGTGGTTTGAAACCGGCAGAATTAAATTTTATTCGTTTACGTAAAATTTGTTTAGAGAAAGCACTTTTTTATTTTGTTGATTATTTTCGTATCGTTTAAACATTTTAAACGTTTTTGACCTTGATTGATTTGCTTTTGCTTTGGCGCTTAGTTTATTTTTCGTCGTCAACGAGTGAATGCGTTTTTAAATGTTCTCCTTGGTAATTACGCGACGATTGTAGTTTGTTTGTATAGTTTTTAGTGAACTTTGTAAATAGTTTAAATGTAAATAGAATAGTGTAATGTAGAAAAATAAAAGTCAATTTTTTTAGAAGTGAAAAACGAAAAGCGGCAAAAGCGTAAAAAAATTCACTGGCAGAAAAAAGCACAACGTTTAAACACGCTTACGATTTTAAGTCGTTTTTCCCAACTTTATGTGTGACTATTATAATTTATAACTTTAAGACCTCGATGTACCATGTTCTTGGAAATAAATAAATAAATACAATAATAATTGAATTAAAACGATGTTAAAATAACTTTATATAATTTTTGTACCTATGTTACACAAATGACTTATGAACTATGACTTGTGCATAATTTTGTAACAAAATTTTAGATTATAGAATCTGGTGAACCAGATGTTGTTGTGGCCTAGCAGGGTTCAAGTTGATACTATTATTCTACTGTAACACCTTCTAAACACCATGAAAGCAATAAATGATTATGAATTCACGGGTCAACATGAAATTTGACTTTGATTGCAAAGCATTAAATTTCGGTAGTTTAGGTCGTAATAAGACGGTAAAAAAATATATGGCATGAAAAACTTTGCTTTTGTGCTTAGAAGACTGATTGAACGAAATTTTTAAAAATCTCGGATTTTAATTTTTGATTGAAAATAAAACTATTGAAATAAAAATGTTTATTATTTTTATTAAGTTTTACTATCAAATTAGCTTACAGAAAAGTGGAAAATAACTTAAAAGTGCACACTTTTACTTTTTCTTTTATGTTCATAGCTACTTTCTCTCAATAAACCCCAAATATAGTCGCCCATCATGTTTTCATTGTATTGGCCTTGATAGCGTTGTTCAAAATTCATGATGTCCTGATGGAAACGTTCTCCTTGCTCTTCGGAATAGGCTCCCATATTGTTTTTGGAGCAGAAGAAGATTCGAGGTCAGGATATTCAATAGGTTTTGCATTTTTACCTCTACGTCTTTTACTCGGATTCACCATACAAAAGTAGCAGTCAGTAATATGGTCTTTTGGTTCTCGCCAAATCCTTGGTATTGCAAATTTCATAGACCTTTTCTCACCTCGATACCAACCTAAAAATATAAAAATAAAAATTAATATGTCTATTATTTTGGATTCATCGCTTAATTAAATAAAAATTGCTTACCTTCCAAACACCTTTTACAATAACTACAAGCAACATGTGGAGCCCATGGCTTATCTTGATTCCGTACAGGACAGTCAAAATATGCTTCATAGGCTTCACAGAGAACGTGAGATGTCTTTAGTTCATATTTCACGTCTCGAACTTTAATAAATTGACCACATATAAAACAAAATGCATCAGCATCGTATTTGCACTTTCGTGACGACATTTTAAGTTATTCTGGGCTTGTAAATAACACCTGATGGTTGTTTATCACTCGGGTGCCATCTAGCGGCACAGTGTAAACGTTAATACCCCACTCTCACCGCGGTCTTTTTAAAAATATTAAAATCAATTAAAATTTATGAAAAAATTGAAAAATGAGTATTATTATTATAACTATCACAAAAGCAAACTTTATACCGAAAAAAGGTATTTTCTTTTCGTTTTTGTGCATAACTAACTGGAAAATAATAGTATAAACTTTAGGACAAAGAACGAAAATTTTTTTGTAGAGTCGTGATTATTTATCCGAATCCGAATTTTTTGACGACCTCTGTGGTCTAGTGGTTTGAGTGTCGAACTGCTGATAACGAGGTCGTGAGTTCGATTCCCACAGGACACAAATATTTGTGTGATGAACATAAGTGTTTGTGTTGGTCTGGGTGTTGCTTATGTATTATAAGTATGTATTTACAAAAAAAATAAGTATTTAAGTATTATATCCATTGTCTGGTACCCATAGCACAAGCTCTGCTTAGTTTGGGACTAGATGGTGCTGCGTAAAAATGTCCCAAAGATATTTATTATTAGAAGAAAGAAAGAAAAATGATTTATTGCCACAACAAGACGACATGCGGTAGGTACACATAAAAAATAACGTACATTTTAGGAATTACAGTACCTACAGATACCTACGTAGTTGTAATATCATACCAAGACCAACTTTGCGTGTCGTAGCTGCGGCAAAGAGGTTGACACTCAGCATGATGCTGTGTTGTAACGTGAGTCACAACACAGCGCTGATTTTCAGTGTTAACCCCAAGTGACGAGCGGGTGCCAAGCCAGCAAAAGCATTCAATGATTATACAACGTGTATCAGAAATGCGTGGTCATATTTGAAGAGCTTATTCAGGGGATGCTATCGAACAACATTTACTATGGGACCAACCCTGAAATCGCGAAAAAAAAAACAGCTGATCCTTACATTTTGTCGAGCGACATCGAAGATTTAGTAGGGAACAGCTGATATTTTTTTCGCGATTTCAGGATTGGTCCCATAGTAAAAGTTGTTCTATGCAATGCCCTGAATGAGCTCTTCAAATATGACCACGCATTTCTGATACACGTTGTATACCCACAACAAATAAAGCAATTTAATATAAGAGAGTGGGTGTGTTTGTGTGGGGGGGGGGTGTGTGTGGTGGGTGTGTGTGTATGTGTGTATAGAGTTACAAATACTTTATATTATATACACATTCATACCATATCATTACATACATATATATTATAAATGATAATAATAAAAAATTATATTATTATTATTTTTCCCTCTACAGTTACTTGATATAATTAGTAAGGTTATTGTTGGGTGATGTTTCTGTTGCTCTTCAATTAGGGAGCAGACCAGATTTGTGTAGATGGCATTATTCTAACGACACGAAGAGTTTGCCGCATTCTGTTTATAAAGTTAAGATTGTACTGGATGTGTTTTCTCGCTACATGTCATTACTTAGCCGTGTTCATGTTTCAAAAATGTAAGTTAGCGCATTCATCACTGCCTCCGCAACGTTTCAAACTGAGAGTGCTTGTGCTTGGATTTTTATTAAATATTTTTGTACGTGATTGTATATCACTTATATTCTGATTTAAAGAGAGAAAAATTTGGTATCTGTTCTCTGTTGTAAAGCTGTACGCTTAAAAGAAAGATAGGTTTCACCAAGATAATGGTGTCAATTCACTTGTTCACAAACTAAACTAATTTTAAACTATCTCTCTCTTTTACTAATAGTAAATACAAGAAAGGGATGGCAACAATTTCAGTGCTGGCTGTCGAATTAGTCGGAATAAAAAAATCCATACAGTCAAGTTTAGTCGTGACCTCGGAACGTGCCCACTAAAAATAAAAATTTGCATACAGTCAAGTTTAATCGTAACCCCGGAACGTGCCCACTAAAATGTTTAAAAAAGGGGATGAGCAGAGCATAGATAATTATAGGCCAGTTGCCCTACTGCCAGTGTTTTCCAAATTGTTTGAAAAACTCATACACCAACGCATTGTAAATTATTTAGAAAAATATAAATTACTTAATGACGCACAGTGTGGTTTTAGGAAAAATCGTTCGACAGCCCTGGCAGTATTTAAAATATTAAAAGGTATATTAGAAGCTATGAATAAAAAGACACCAGCAGCAGCTATTCTTCTAGATATGTCAAAGGCATTTGACTGTGTAAATCATGCTATCCTACTCAGACAATTGGAACATTTAGGTATCAGGGGTATCGCATTAAAATTGTTAGAAACTTATTTGACCAAAAGAGAACAGGCAACTGTGATTAGTTATAGGGATGATAAATTAAAATCTATTCTGTACAAGACATCGTCATATGCTGAAATTAAAGTTGGGGTACCTCAGGGAAGTATTTTAGGCCCTTTACTGTTTGTTGTCTACATAAATGAATTTCCAGATATTATACGTCAAGACTTATGCGTCCTATTTGCGGACGATGCATCTATCCTTATTAATGCTAATAATATGACATTATATGATTATGAATCGAAATTAAATAATACTTTGAAAATTATTATAGACTGGTTGAAAACTATTAATTTAAAGATAAATGTAAGTAAAACAAAATATATGCAGTTTCGCCCATATCAAGCGGCACATATAAAGCTAGAACTAACCTATGGTGGGAACAGTATTGAAGAAGTTAACACATCAAAATTTTTAGGGTTATGTATGGACAGCCATCTAAATTGGAAAAAACACATTGAGACTATAAATAATAAGGTAAAATCGTACTGCTATACATTACAAATATTAACGAATACGACAGACGTAAAGACAGCTCAATCGGCTTACTATGGGAACATTTATTCTGTACTTAACTATGGTATAATATACTGGGGAAATTCAGTTGAAATTAACTCCACCTTTATTTTACAAAAAAGATGTCTTAGGATTATACATAATATTAGATATGACATCTCATGTAGACCAATATTCAAAAAATATCGGTATTTAACATTGATCGGAATTTATATTCTCAACTCAGCTACTTTCATTAAAATGTATAGTGAATTTTTCCCCAAAAAAACTACTCTAGAATATAGCAGTAGATTACGTAACAAAGATAAACTGATAATTCCACAAGTGAGATGCGAAACATATAAAAGGAATATGTATTACACTAGCATAAAAATATATAACCACCTACCAACGGCAATTACAAGTTTAAATATTATTCCTTTTAAAACTGCATTAAAAAAGCTTTTGATTGATAATTGTTTTTATGACCTTAAGGAATATTTTAATAAAAAACTTTAGATGCTTACTTACCTGATTAAATAAATTTTATTAACATATTTTTTCCTGGATAATTTTAAATGAATCGTAGACATATAAATATTAGATAAATGAAGTTATTATATATAGATTTTTAATTACATTATTATTTATTATACAAGTATATTTTAGTGTTTTTATAATAATTTTATGAATTTGAACTGTTTATGAATTTGAATTTTTAATGAATTTGTTTTTTTTTATGTATATGATTTTTACAATGTACTTGAAATTTTAATTAAATTTGGATGTATAAATGAATTAAATATTGGAATTTACCAAAATAAAAATAAAAATGTAGTCATTATGAAACTTGAATCAATGGATAAATCTTAGACTGATTAATTTTCTACTGTTGCCTTCAATCTTATTGTATGCCTAAATAGGTAAACTGTGCTGATCCAATCTTGTACCTATAAGAACTGTAATGTACCACTGTTGACACAATAAAAATTATATTATTAAAAAAAAAAAAAAAAAAAAAAAAAACCGGCCAAGAGCATGTCGGGCCATGCTCAGTATTATAGGGTTCCTTAAGTAGGTGTAATTACAAACGAATCAAATCGAATATTAATCATGGCTATTTTAGTTTTTGCAATAATCGGCAGCATTCGCGACTCAGAGCGTGTTGTTAGTAGCGCCATCTAGCGATAAATTCAAGAAGCCAAATTTAAGACGTTTGTCATTTCAAAGTAACTTTTTGTGATTTTTTCAAATAGAAAGTAGCTAAAGGAGCATTATTTGCTATGATAATTTTTCTCTAAGGTCAATGACCTTTGAACTAGGACGTTTTAAGTATTTTTCAGTTTTCTCTCTATAACTCAAAAAATTATAATCACATTATACTCGAAATAATTTTAAAAGAGAGTTTTCACAAAGGTCTATCAATGTGGAAGATTATAAGTTTCTACATTGCATTGTTTAGAAATGGCAGGGGGGGGGACACATTGCAAGCCACTTTGGCGGGCTATATTTCGCAGATGGTACACCTGATAAAAAAGTGGTGTAACAAACATTACCTTCTTTTTAGTAGACCTATTCAATGATATCCCACACGAGGGGGTGCAGCGAAAAACATTTTTTTTTCTCCATTTCACATGTATGGACGCCACCCCTAAAATACGGAAAAACGATTCTTTTATTCTTTTAAAATTGAGATCTATATGTAGACTATTTTTTAACAAAATTTCATTTACTTATGTTTATAACTGTAGAAGTTATTAAGCTGTAAAGGATTAGGACAGACGGACAGACGGACAGACGGACAGACGGACAGACGGACAGACGGACAGACGGACAGACGGACGGACATGACGAAACTATAAGGGTTCCTTGTAGGACTTCGGAACCCTAAAAAGTGGAAAACGTAAACTAATTTGACAGCACTTAAATTGTTGCCGTCCCTTCCTTGTATCTACTATTAGTAAAAGAGAGAGACAGTTTAAAATTATTCTAGTTTGTGAATAAGATAGATAGATAGATAGAATATGTTTATGAAAATAGTAGTGAACAGGAAGAACGTATAAATTATGGGCACATGGGCGGTCTTATCGCTAAAAGCGATATCTTCCAGACAACCTTTGGATGGACAAAGAAGACGTAAGATCTAGATCATGGGGGCAGTCCGTGGCGTACTTTTGCATGTTTATTATAAACTAAAATAAATAAATAGCACAAAATACATGCTGAAATTTGAATCGCTTATTTCCCGAAAAGGGGTCATTGTACTCATCATTATGAACAACTTTTACAATGGGACCAACCTTGAAATCGCGAAAAAAAATCTGGTGGTCCCTACATTTTATCGATTTAAGTGAACACAAATGTAGGGACCAACTGATTGAAATAAGCGATTCAAATTTCAGGATATATATAATAATCACAACAAGATAATCGACAGCAATAAGAAACGGGATCAGATATAAACCACCGTATTCCAACTAAAAGTGCAATGATAATTAAACTATGCCTTGAACAAAGATTATTCGTATCATTACCATGTAAAGTAATTTTTCTAAGTCAATAGTACCTACTTGATGTCATTAAAGTCTTAACTAAGAGCAGAGCTTCAAACAACGTTTTAATTACTCCAATCCTTAAGAAAACACTCCAAGAATCCTAATACATTTAATTGCCGTAATACTCTTTTGACTTCGTTCGTCTCCAGTCCTTTGAGGCGCCGATCACAACCGCTGTTGTTCGGAACAAAACGTCGGGTGATAATAAAAAGCCATCTTCCATTCCGTCACCCACTCGTGGCGTGTGTTCACAAAACGAATGCTCGACGAGATTACGCATCAACTCAGGCGTGTCAACAAACTTTGCCAATCTTTCTACCATTATTAAGTTATCGAACAGCCAAAAATCTACGCTACTCATACGGGATAAAGTTTAAAATAGATGGAACAGGGAAGATACAGCAATATGTCTTTTCCATTTTTCCTATATTTGTTCAGAGTCCGAGCGACGATTTGGCCGCCAATAAGTGGGAACTGCAAATGGAACCAATATTCAATGCCAATGTGTCAAGCTGCGGTTCACCGATTGACTTTCAAAGAATTTTAATTATAATTAAACAAGTTTAACACACATACACCACGTTTATACATCGCGTATATTATTGAAACTGGTTTTCCTGACGTTACGAAAGCTTTGCAGCGTTCTTGGTTGCAGGAAGACTAAGATGACAAACACAGAAATAGATAGAATAGCAATGTGGGCAGGGCGCGCGTGGCAGCACCCTGCACCATAGTGCAGGATATTTCAAAATCTTTCTCGGCACGCCTTATGACTTATTTCTATAAATACTGCAACAAAAACCCGCAAAAATGCCTTATTGTGCTGTTTCTAACTGCAGAAATAAAAACTGTATAGTACAGTTTTTTTTTTTTTTTTTTTAATAATGACGTCAAAATGTAAGGCGTAGTTTGTTCGGAAAGTTGCCACGCGTGAATCGCAAGTAAAATTGTGATTACAACCATTCTATCTATTTCTGTGATGACAAGCGTCTTTACAGATATTTGATTGCCATCTTGGTCTTCCTGCGACCACGAACGCTGCAAACCGCCTGGGAAGCAGTCACGTCGTTCTACGAGGATGTTATCTCGCAGAAGGAAGCGACGGAGCAGTTCAGGGAGGAAGACTCCCTCGCTGGTCCGAACCGGCGCAGGAAGACGGGACGGCACAGGTGGCTTTACGGCGACCTGATGCCGTCCACCCTAAGAGAACCCAGTAAGTGAAAGGCCCTCAAACTGCGGTGATGCCCCACGTATGCCCAGACATCGCCCAAAGAGAGTTTAGGTTAGAAGTGGAAGGCCCTGAATATGGTTGCGTTAGCTGGGTTGCGAATGCCATGCAATGCAGTTCTCGTAGCCCATTTACCCAAGACGAGAGTAGGCACACGGCGGAGATTTTAGTGGGTGCGAGTCCCACATAACCACACTGCCTCTCCGGATGGTGTGACATGTGTCAGGCATTTTCTCCATCTCAAAAAAAAATCCAAAGTAAAAAAATCTCGGGAAATCCACTTACCAACTTTTTCCAACAGCTAAGCCTGTACTGTTGTTCTCGTAATTAAGTCGAGCAGCTGACGCGCACAATTCCGATGAACTGAACTTTTACCGGCTCACTAACCTTATGAGATTTCTTAAGAATTTTAACTATCTTTAAAGTATGTAAATAAAATCAAAAATATGAGGAAAAGGAAAACCTGATGTGGTGGCTGGCTTCCACTATTTTAAAATGAAATTCGTAAATAGGTACAAAAGATTCAAAAGATTAATTTTGCCAACTAAGTGTACATATTGGTGTTAGGTTATAAACATATTTCTTACAAACTTAGTCGCCTTTTTCAGGCGTTACAAAAATTAATTACAATTTAATATATTAATTATTATTATTTATCAAGAAAAGTTATTCGACTTAGCTAGCCCAGACTACTATAGTATTATATTATCTGTGCCCAGACTAACTACTATTACTAATTTGTAAACTAAAGTTCCGTCGAATCTGTTAACAGCAACATAAAGAAAAGAAGCTTATTCATGTAACACCTACCTTACCTATATTCGCAATAAACCATTGAATTGAAAATTGAATTGAATTGAAGCTTAAAATAACTCACTGAAAATGTACGCGTATTTTGTGCTATTTATTTATTTTAGTTTAGTAGTATGCCACAGACTGCCCCCATTATCTAGATCTTACGTCTTCTTTGTCCATCCAAAGGTTGTCTGGAAGATATCGCTTTTAGCGATAAGACCCCATGTACCCATAATTTATACGTTGTTCCTGTTTACTACTATTTTCTTGGTGTACAATAAAGTATACCTATTCTATCTATCTATCTGCCTACGTAAACTCAGCAAGGATGCCAATTTGTGATTCGTATATCAATAATAATGAGTGCAGCTCCATGTACTAACTTCTGCCGACTGAACTACATATTTAGGGCGCACTGAGTTACTACACTCCGTTCATATTGAGGACACTGCGAGGTACCTCTGACGTTCCGTTCCTATATAGAGCGCTGAGAGTTACTGCTGGCGTTTCGTAGGGCGCAATGAGTTATTACCGAACAACTTCTTGTTTTATGATATACTTGCAGACGTATGCGTGGAGCAAATATGGGCATAAAAATCACGAGTATGAGGTACTGTAAAAGTTTGTTAGAACGATTTGTCTTACTGTTAGAATGTTTTGATGTTATTGTCGTCTTACTTTTGAAGAAGTAAAAGGTCGGGAATGTTAAAATCTCTATGAACTTGAGTATTATTCTATAATTTACGTTTTTGTAGTGGTTCAAGCATCATATAAGTACCTATTTAATTCTTAATAAAGCTTCTGATAAACTTCCAATAGCAAATGATACTTTAAACTTACGAGATGTTACTAAGTGGTCGCGAAAACTATGTAGAGTGATAAGTTTTCTTTCATGACAGGTTTCCGTGAAACCCCTATTCACAAGAGCTTTAGTAAATTAAAACTATATTTTATTTTAACTCCATTTCTCTTTTATGTCCACACCAGTACTACTGTAAATCCGTTTAATTTCTTTTTGTCAAATAATGAAATAAATGCGGCGAAGTAAAGGCTTGCGCTCGCCATTACTCGGACGTGGCGAAACTAGGTTATAGATACTAGATATTATGTACAGAAGGATCATTTTATACAATGTGTCTAAATCTGCGAACGCACCATGACATATTATTAGTGTTTCGATGACACTGTTTTACTGAAGCTTAGGATTAAGGTTTTTAGTATTCATTCAATGTGTTGAGTTGTAAATATTAATTGGCAAACCTACTCTTTTCTGGATGTACTGGAGCTAAAGAAAACACTACAGTAATTACGTTGACGATTAGGAACTTTTTAATACCGTCTCATTATACCTAAATCGTATCACTTTTTCACTTATGTATACGATATAATGAATGATAAGTCAAAGTCAAAAGTTTTTATTTCGAATAAGCATTTACTTGCACTTTAAAACGTTAATTATGAATGTAGTTGATAACATGGTGGCCCGCAGGTTCTCTCGATGTACAGTCGCTGTCAAAATAGCCCTTTTTAAGGCATACTGCACATCGCTGTACTCGGGGGCCCTGTGGTTTGGATATACCCAAAGGGCTTACAATGCTCTGCGTATCCAATATAATAATGCGTTCAGGGCGCTGTTGAGGCTGCCGCGCTTTTGTAGTGTGTCGGCGATGTTCGCTGAAGCGCATACCGACGGGTTTAACGCCGCCTGGCGCAAGAAGTCCGCCTCACTACTGCGCAGGGTGCGCGGCAGCCCCAACACCATCCTGCGTGCGATTGCAGCACGGACTGATAGCCGGCTCGTGTGGGCACTGGTCGATCGGACCAAATCTCTTTAAGTTATTAGGTACTAACATAGGCTAAGTAAATTTGTTACTAACACACTGGACCCTTTGTTGTCTTTAATAAATGAATAATAAATAAATAAATAATATGATGTTATGTTAAAAGTGGTCCTTTGGTACCCTAATATTTAGTGGCTACCGCTAACGAGCGCTGCACAAAGCCCACAACATAGCTAACTGTTAGAACATTACGAGCCGGACCTCACTCACAGAAATCCGGACGTCAACGAGCGCCGAGTGCGGATGCGTCCGAACAGCACCGGACACCAGATAAGTTACTGAAAGAAAGAAACCTGTGACTAAATACGTTGAAAGCTTTAGGTATTAAGGTGGGTCTCAAAAGGGAATCGTTGCTTAATTTCACTTTGTATGCATAATTATATAGATCGTTACCACACATAAATATTTCACTGTCAGCTTTTACAATTTCGAAAAGTTGATTCATGAAAGATTTATTAATAGGGCGGGTTTTTTGTACAAAATAAATTGTAGCTTTTTATTTTGCAATTGAAACGTGAGTGGAATTTCATTACAGGTACTCATTTTCGATTCAAGCCGATATCAACTTTTATACCACTTCAACATTATTTTATGAAAAATCATGTAATTCTTTTTTATTCTGTGAAATATTTACACACAAAAATTTTCGGCTAAAGAAAAACCCGCTAACCCAGTATAATATAGAATGTTTAATATATTAAAAACCAACAAGCCTAAAAAAAACAATTACAGTGAAGTTTATAATTCGGTCACGTCCGCCATGTTGGAATTTAATTAAACCGCCCGTTTTTTCATCTGCTCCATATAATTGTATAAACAAAGTGTGGGTACTACACGGATACGATTCTCCGCTAATTATGTAATGTAAGAAAAAACTCTGTTAAAACATCAATATTTTTTTGTTACGAAGATATAATTAGGTCATTAATTCTCAGTAATGTTTTTTTTTTTATAGTATAGGATGGCGAAACGAGCTAAAGGCCCACCTGATGTTAAGCAGTTACCTTTGCCCATAACAACTGCAATACCACAGGCTGTTGCCTAAATGGTACCGCTAGTCGGTTCGCCAAAATGAGACATGAAAATGGAAAGTCTCATTTGATTGTAATTTCACCGACACCCGTACCCTTCAGACCGAAACACAGCAGTGCAAGCATTTCATCATTTTCATCATCGTTAATAACATCAGTTACGCTGACGACATGGTGTTGCTGAGTCCATCTGTTGGTGGGTTGAGGAAACTGCTCAGTATCTGTGAGTCGTATGCTGGGGAACACGGCTTAAGGTACAATGATGGGAAGAGTGAGTATATGCTTATCAGAGGTAAGAATAAGCAACCTGAGCAAGTACCACCTGTATTTCTAAACGGAGTATCTTTGAGTCGTGTCTCCCAGTTTAAGTATTTGGGGCAAAACCCTAAATGACGACACAGATATTGAGAGGGAGCGAAGGGCATTGTCGGTGCGCGCTAATATGTTGGTGCATAGGTTTGCAAGGTGTACAGCACAGGTAAAGGTAACTTTGTTCAGAGCCTACTGTCAAAGCTTTTACACCTGCGCCCTATGGACCAACTACACGCAGCGTGCCTACAATGCTCTAAAAGTACAATACAACAATGCCTTTAGGATTCTGGTGCGGTTGCCTCGCTTTTGCAGTGCATCGGGCATGTTTGCCGACGGGAGGGTGGATGATTTTTATGCTATAATGCGCAAAAAGTCAGCCTCACTGATTCATCGAATCCGATGCAGCTGCAATGGAATCCTAAAGATGATTGCTGACAGACCAGAATCTGCCGTTGTAGGTAGACTCATCAGGCTGCATGTGACCTGATGAGCTTTGTTATAAATATGTATTGTGATGTGATGAATGTTTGTTTGTTTTAAATATCTGTGACTAACATAGTTTTAAGATGAATGGGTGCGAGTGCCGGTGAAATTACAATCACATGAGACTTTCCATCTTCATGTCTCAGTTTGGCGAACTGACTTGCGGTACCATTTAGGCAACAGCATAGGTGGTATTGCAGTTGTTATGGGCAAAGGTAACCGCTTAACATCAAGTGGGCCTTTAGCTCGTTTCGCCATCCTGTACTATAAAAAAAAAACAATATTGTTACTAACCAAATTATGGACACTCTTAGTCTGAAATAAATGATTTTATTATTACTATTTTGCGGAGAAGAAGGCATGGTGTTAGTACTTCCCTGGACGAGCTCGTTCACATAGGAGCTCTACTACTACAAAAAAAAAGAACTATGTTACGCAAGAAGTTTTTAAAAAAGTTTTACAAAGGACTGAAAAAATTTGGAGCCTAAATATGGAACCACGCTACAAAATACAATCAAGATTCAGTGGACAAGGTCACCCATAATGACGCAAGTTGGTTATTAGGAGATAAAATAATATGAGGGCCAACAATACCACGGAAAAACTAGAAGAGCAGAATGTTTTACAATTATAGCATAAAGACAAAGCATATAGTAAAGAAGAGCACAAGGGAAATTATATTGTAGTGGAAGGAACAGAAACTAAACTAGGCAATCACCGACGATCTCAAGCCTTCACGAGGCGATTTCTACAATTTTTCGATTATCAGGAAATATATAACAGCGCATTTCCATTCAGAATTCTAGCGAACGAATTCAAGAAAAGGCAATTCAATCAAATACATCAAACGCTGAGAAAACTTGGAACATTCTTAAATCACGTTCGAACAATATTTCAAACACAAAGTGCGCGAGCTGAGAGCCGCGCGCCGAACGCCGACAATAAGTACGCAAAGTTAACAATAACAAGGCGTTCCGTAAGTAGATTTACTGAATTTAACATTATAACGAGGAAAACTTGAAAAATTTAATATCTGAGACAGTTGACGTTACCTTAGCGCAAAAGAACAACAAAGTGTTGAGTGACTTTCCCAACAATCGCATTTTGCATTATTTTATTATACTTACCTAATAAAGTTAATATATTCCATGTGCACAAAGCAACTTTACTGTAACTTTTTCAAAAAGGTGAATGTGTGTGTTTTTGAGGGTTCAAAAAGAACTAAGTAATTGAATTTACCACATTGAATAAATGGTTTTTGACTTGAGAAAAAAAAAACATTTATAATATAGCTACTCAAAACCCCTTATTGAATATCTGCAAAACTAATATTTGTCAGAAATATCACATCATCATTATCATATTCAGTCTCCACAATCACACTGCTGAACATAGGTCAACATTGGCGATTTTTGCAACGATGTTATACAGAGTGGATATGTCAATACGACATTAAATAAAACCACGTATCACGTCCTCTGACCGCATACTAAAAATCAATCAAATCCAGTCAATAGCTTAGCCACAGGAAATTATTCTAATTTCATTAATCTTGAATGTAGGACCATTTTTCTAGGCAAAGATCGTTAGGTCAAAGACCTGTGCGAGTCCATATGATTTTAAACTCTCTTTCTCATTGATTACAGATGATTACTAATGGTGTTACTTATTATTTCTATAATATATATTTTGTTCAAAAATTTAGTTTTTTTCATATATTGACGTATTGTCATATGCACGTTGTATAAAGTAAGAAGATTTTATAACTTGCAAGACAGCTAAGAATGGTTTTTCGGAAATCCGTGTTGGCATGACCTGCGAGGAGGACAAAGCGTATGGTCAGTACGCGAAGCCAAAAGCTAGCTGGAAATAGCACAGAAGATAGCAATGTTCTGTTTGGTTGTGAACACGTGTCAATTGTATTGCGTGGTCAAGTTGCTGTGTAATCTATTTAGTAATACCAAGAGAAATCAAAATACAGAACCTAATTATCATTTAACATTTTTTTCTGAGTGTAACTACTAATGATATGTCAACAAAACCAAAGCAATAAGTTGAAATTGCGTTTTAGACAAATGAATACATTTCGAAACAAATTGATCACAGCACTAATTTGATACATGCTGCGTTAATTTGTTTTACTTATTCGATATTTTCATAATGACTAATTACATAATGAAGACCTAATGTATTTTTCATTTGTCGACACGAAATCAAAACATAATGAGTAAATAATCAATTAAAACAACTATGTAACGTACCCGTTAGTCGCAGTACCGCAATGCAATTTAATATTTTAATGATTGCGCCTAAATATTGACCGCAAGCTCTTCGCTCTGATAGCACTATCTGTAATTAAGTTGTCGTACATGACCGTTTAATATCGGTTATTAGCGGAATAACAAAATGCCACGTACGCTTGTCGTCTGGCTATTAGCGTAATTAATTTCGTTATTAATTACACAAAGCGCAGCGCGGGATCAAGTGGGATCATTACTCGTGGTGACGCGAAGCGACAGGCGGGACGGAGACTGTGACGTGACGTGACGTCGTTGACATCATGACGCGGCACTTCGTCGCCCGCTGCGCTTGTTTTATGAGCGGTTCGTAAATGACTGCTAATTGGGTGCCACCCTAATTGTTTTGGAGTCGCCTTTTAGCAAATTTTGGAGAGTCACTGTGACTTTAACGCTGTAAAGTCTCTCGGTTATAAACAACTCTAACTCAAGTTTCAGTCAGTTTAATGAACTTGTTTCAAAATTTATTACGACACTGTATCTTCGCTACAATTTCATGTAGATTCGAACATATGAAAATAATGCAAGTAATGATAACATATTACCCCAACCTTACAAGAACCCCATCTAATTTCTGTTAGTTAATTATATCACATCTAACGTGAGAAAGCATACAGCTGTCATATGATATATAAGTACCTATACACTAAATAAATTGACAGAGGCCCTACAAGATTGTCAAGATGAGGCCCATCGAAAACTGTGGCTGGAAAAGTTACCTCCACTCGCAAATTATGTCCGACCCGGTGAGAAGCTCCCTGCAGGTCATAATCTTCCCGGGCCTACATGGAAGTCCCTAAACCGTCTGCGGGCCAGGTAGGCAGATGTAAGCTGAACATGAGAAAATGGAGCTACAAAGACAAAACCGATACAGTTTGGAGCTGTGGCGTTGATCCTCAATCAATGCCACATCTGTTATCTAGCTCTCTTTGCCCTTGCACCTAAACATTCAGCGATCTGAACAATGCTACAGATAATGCAATTGAAGTGTGGCTAATTTCTGGGCCAGCAGAATATGAATATTGTACCATCGATACGAAAAAGAAAAGATATAGCAAAACTATCTTGAGTACAGCGAACTATAAGCCAAAACCGTTCCTAATTCCGTCCTCGAACAAATAGGTGCGGTCATCGACAACAGCTCAGTCAATATTTACTTCGGAAGTTTACGAGCAGATTACGTGAAGTCCAATCTTAAACACTTGCCACAGAATGTATGCAAATCACAGGACATAATGGTAGGTACCTTGTTGAATTAATTTGTAAGTGGTCCTTCGAGTCGCGTTCGGGTCGCGTCCGTAAGTCCCGGCTCACGAGCGCGGGACGCTCCCGGAACGATCCCGGGACGGACTTAATCTCACAAATTACACGTGAGGTATTCCTAGTTCATCGGCGCGTTATTGAATTAAAACTTAATGTGGGTCGGCATTTGTCGTGAATTCTTCATGTTGCTAAGCGGAGTCGGTAGAAGAACGCGTATTATCATTATGTAAATAGTTGATGTTTAGACCCTTATTAACTTTGAGATCTTTACCCACACCAAAGGAAACATAATTTTAATTTTACCCTTTTTTATTAAGATTGTCTTCTGAACATAAGAATTGAAGGTTTAGGAATGATGACATATTTTTACAGGTCATCATACCTTCGAGGCTCCTGTTAGCATGACAGTTGGTTTCTTAACGACTGAATCGCTTGAAGTGGTTTCAGGAACAACTCAAACACTTCTTATGCTCCAAGCAACCATGTATTGACCTGCTGCCGAATTGCGTAACTTACTCGCTATCGCAATCATCTGCATTTTAATGTTCATTACTCCGTGTGTTTTGACAATCCGTGTTATCGTCAACTACGTACCACGCAATGAATGTTGCTTTAATTTCAAAATGAAAGCTAATGTCAAAGTGAATGCATTACACAATTGCCCCACCGGTCACCTAAATTTTTATTCCATTTCAATGATAATTTCTATTATAAATTATAAACCTAATACGGTACGATAAGGTATTCATCTTAAGCTAACTCCCCTGCGTAACTAGTGCTTAACTACTCGTAATACGTTCGCTAAAAGTGCGCTAAACTTAAAATTTGTTAACTAGGTAAGCTAGTTGAAGTAGTTAATGATCGCAGGTAAACTAATGAGCTAATTAGTAGCTTTACTATCAACTTTAACTAGAGTCCAGACAAAATTACCAGAGGATGAGTATGCTTATTTGTAGGTTTGTAGGTAACTGGCGAAATGTGGGTTTACACCTCTGCCTACCCCTTCGGGGAAATACAGGCGTGATGCTATGTTATGTTTGTGTGTGTTATGTAGGTAAATTGAAGCCTTATTGGATTAGTTTTCACAAAATGTGAAACCGTGTCTGAGATGCCGTATTGAATTAGTGTTTTCTTTATTATTCTTCAATAAAAATAAAGTGAAACGGAGATGATGGCCGATAGAGATGTATGGAAGACAAAGACATGCTGCGCCGACCCCAAATAAATTGATTGATTGGATAAGGGCCAGAGGATGATGATGATGTTTATTAATTTCCAATAGCAGCCCAAAGCTTTGAGTCATAGAAGTTTTTAAGCTTTAAATCATGTTCTTTACTCTTTGAGTAATTTCTTGTATTTATTATGTAGTGGACGCCACTGCACTGGTACGCGATGAAAAATTGCGATTGCTTCATCTGGTCACATGTCACTTATTACCGTCTAGTGTGGATATACATACATACATACATACATATTATCACGCCTGTTTCCCATTGGGGTAGGCAGAGACTATGGATTTCCACCTACTACGATCCTGACACACCTCTTTCGCTTCATCTACGTCCATTAACCTCGTCATGCATGCTCGTCGGTTTAGAGAACTGTGTGGATATACCTACATATAAATCTCTGCCTATCCTACGTACTCTTATACATAAATTGCTCTTACAAAATAATCTTCCTGCTAGCCAAAACCTACATCTCAAAGGCTCGTTTCTCTCAAACGTTAAATAAAATACTGTTGTTAGTATATATTTTCAGCGTTTTCCGGTGGAAAGATACTTGACAGCAACATTTCCTTACCGCTCAGGTTCTCCCGACTGCGACGAGTGTGAAGTTACGGAAACCACCTTTATGTTACATTCTCCATAAACCGTAGCATGTACTACATAAGAATTAAATTTGAATGGTCCAGTAATAAAGTTATATTGGCAAAGCTTTTAAGGCAAGGACTCTTCGTTACGGAGGCCCGTGAGTCTCAGAGAAAATGACGCGAAAACTGTTGAATGTGCATTTTGGGGGATTTCGACTGTTGAAGTAATGTGTGTAAGTGCTTTGTTGAGTTCGCGAGTCTGTTGTCCTGGTGTTTACTTTCATATTTAGCGCTGGATTTAATGTGAGTAGTTTTGACTGTTCGGAACTTGTTGCTAAATTCACAAGGGATTTTCAAATAGTTTGAATGCATCTTAAATATAAGTTTTCTTCTTCTAGATGTGATTCACTCAATTATTATGGATTGGCGCTTTGTTGAATAATTGTTGTTTGATTGTGTACTTCATCAACATCATCATTGCAGCCAAAAGACGTCCACTGCTGGACATAGTCCTCCCCCAAAAAGAGGGGATATGCCATAATCGCCACGCTTGGCAGGCAGGTTGGCGATCGCAGTTGGTTGGTTAAATACTTAGAGAACGCTGCTATCCATCCTCTGGTGAATCCCTTAGTCGCCTTTTACGACACCCATTAGAAGATATAGAGAGGTTCAATTCTTTACGTCCGGCACCACACGAAACGGATTGTGTACTTACCTTAATATATTTACTTGTGTCTATTTCTTCGGATGGCTTAAACTTTGTAATGTTTTTAAACAAACGACCAATTCTACCACCTATATTAATCATTTCAGTTGGGAGATGTATCTTGCAAAGCATCACATTTAATTGTAAATAAGAAAAGAAAACACACATTTCTGATCTCAACAAATGACTTCCTGCAAATTTAAAAGCCGACGACGATACGTCAAGCAAACGTGCCCCCCAGCAAATACCCCCGGCAAAGAGTCTGAACATCAAACACTTCTGAAGTTCCGACGATCTAACAAAATAGAGCAGAACAAACTCCAAACAACATCCAAAAACAATTAAGTACATAATACAGAGAAAATTTATTCGCAGATAATTAATTTCCAAGTTTAAAAGTTGCTTCTTAAAACTTAATAAGCAATATTGCTTTGAGAACGTGAAAATGGCGTCTTCTTAATACTGTAGCTGACAGATACACGCGTTATATGAAACAATTTTTTTTTTTTTTTTTTTTTTTTTTTTTTTATAGTATAGGATGGCGAAACGAGCTAAAGGCCCACATGATGTTAAGCGGTTACCTTTGACCATAACAACTTCAATACCACCTAGGCTGTTGCCTAAATGGTACCGCAAGTCGGTTCGCCAAACTGAGACATGAAGATGGAAAGTCTCTTGTGATTGTAATTTCACCGGCACCCGTACCCTTCAGACCGAAACACAGCAATGCAAGCATCACTATTTGGCGGAGAAGTAGGCACGGTGGTAGTATACTATTCGAGTTCCTACTTACCTATTCAGTATTCAAGGCAGAAAAAACAATGCTAAATAAAGCCACCGCTTTACGATTTCCACTTTTGAGTTGTGTGTAATAATAATAATAAATCTTTATTTCAGATCACAAGTTGATCCATATAGTGTTAGTAACAAACAAAAGAAAACCTAAAACCTAATGTTAGTAACTTAAAATTAATACATTTTTCTAAAAGTTAAAACAGGTAGTTCGCACTAGACTTGTAAAGTCCTATCCAGTGTCTCAACATTGGACAATCCCACTTGTCGCACAATGCGCTTAGGATGCTGTGGGAGCTGGAACGCATTCTGCAGAGGGTCGAGGCACACCGTTTCCGGATGATGGATGATGTATGTAATGAGCAGAACATCTGGCTTGGCGTGGAGATAGCCGGTGGAGTAAAGCTTTGGCTAAATGGTGTCAATTCGAAGAAACCAGAGCCATCTGAAAGCACGTTGGGTTGATGACATCGCCAAAGCCGCGGGAAATACCGACTGACCGACTTGCGGGACTTTTACCTATGTTTTACAAATAAATTATTTTGATTTGTGTTTATTTGAAATACCTGGATGAGGGACGCACAACAACACACAGGCTATCAAAAAAGAAAGTAGAGCTAGCAGATACCCAGCAGTGGGTACCTTGCAGATGCCAGGCTAGGATTATGATGATGATGTGATTGACGCTTTCTAACAAATTGTTTTTTAAGCCTTCACACAGGGTAGCTGTTTGAAGCAGCAGGTAAAGCACCCGATACAATCATTTAATGAAATCTCAATCTGAGGTAGGCTCCGCTTTAAACAAAAACATGAGTTTTTTCAAGCTGAAATCTAAAGATTTTTATTAAATTGATTATTACATAATAAAATTATCGTCGGCTTAAACTACTATACTCTTGCTATACTAATAATTTTATTTGTACGATATTACATTATATACATTGAAAATGTATTTTTTTGTTTACAGATAGTATTTTAATATAATTTTAAAACGGGTATTTTTTACTAAATCTTCACATAATGCAAAATCAAAGCAGTTTTATTTATAAAAATCGTAGAGTGGAATTATCAGTTTAGAATAGATAAAAATAATAAATAAATATTTTTGGGACATTTTTACACAGCACCATCTAGTCCCAAACTTAGCAGAGCTTGTGTTTTGGGTACTAGATAATGGATATAATACTTATATACTTTTTTTTTTGTAAATACATACTTGTAATACATAGATAGATAGATAGAATATTCTTTATTGTACACCATTAACATTATTAAAACTTAGGACTAACATGTAAATTAAGGGTAACATTGGCGGTCTTATCGCTAATAGCCATATCTTCCAGACCAACTTTGGATGGACAAGGAAGACGTGAAAAATAGATGGGGGCAGTATGTGCTGCACTTTCATGCAAATAACATAGCATTAATGTTTAGTATTTTTAGTCGACGATATCCGCATTTACCTTTGGAAGTTCTGTTATTTTAAGTTCTAGACGAGTTTAACAATGTATACCTATTGCCTACATAGCCCAGTGCTCCAGATGCCTTACATTCCAGAACCAAATGCCGATGTATTATTATCACATGTATGTAGCGGATATACCTGCATAGTTACATTTTGCTCATAGCTATAAGTTGTCATGCAATACCATAACAAGAATGGGTAATGCCAATAATTTAATTGCGCGTGAGTTTTTTTAAAGTTATTGCTGTTATATCTATGTGTAACTATATATATATCTTATAGGTGAGACTTGAGAATATTTTTTATAAAAAGAAAACAATCAGCTAACTAAACTAGAACAACCTTTAATTATTTAAACTAAACTTTAACAAATTATCATTAAAACTACGAAGCCCTAATACGTCCAGCACGCCCGAATATCAGTAGAGAAGTGAAGTGCGGAGTTTCCGCTTGACTGCACACCCCACCATCAGGTCATGCCACGTCACGAAGACGCGCCAATTAGCCCCGCCCCTGGCTGGGTATCTCCAACAGTAATGAATCTGGTTAATGAGCAGACTGAAGGAAGATTGGTTTCACCTTTCAGATATCAATGAGTAAGTCAACACGCAGTTTAACATTGAGTTATAAGGTTGACACATAATAAATATGATTCGCCTTGGTGCTGATTGATAACCTACGATTCTAGATAACGATTCACTTTTCCATTTAACTAGTAAACAAAAGCAAAGTAAATCCCAATGGTCTAAATATTTTCGGTAGCTAGTTTTATTTTGCACCCCTAGAAGCAGCTAACGCAACATTTTCCACCTAGGATTGGTTCTATTTGAGGCAGCAGGTAATGTTTGCAATAGAAATTGACTGCACCTGAGGATCCACAAAGTAGAGCTCGTACTAAACACACAAACACGAAACGCCGAGATCGCCGCAATATTTGACAACAAAAATTGTCTCAGTATCGCCGTAAAATCCACTGCAAACATATCCTCAACAACTGCTACCTTATATTTAAACACCCAAAAATCAAAGTCATTGAATTTAGGACTTTGTCTCTTCGTGATAAGGTTGTTGTGTGTTTAAGGCGTTGGTGTGTGTCTAAGGTCTTGATGTTGACAAAAAATCTCATCGTTGAAGGGTCGTCAAAGCGTCATAGATCGTCGAGTTGTTTGCACGTGTAAACTGTTTGTGGTATTTGTTTGAATTCTGTCACGAGTTTGATTTGGGTAGCAGATCGCGCGTATCATCCGCCTCACGTCAAACAAAAACATTTAATGGATTTTTGCGTTTTCCGTACGATCGACATCTGCTCGATTGATTGATTTTGGTGATCCTCGTTTACCTATATTTGGCCGACGGTAATTTTATTCCGAAATGGAATTGAAAGAAAATACATTTTATCTGATCCTAACATCACATTCAAATGAAGTCTAGAGTATGATATGAAATACCTAACTATAGATATATGAAGGTAAAAGTTATCTCGCCATACAAAATGTCAACGGTTTCACTCACGTTATTCCATCGGGTGTGCCCGACCAGTTTCAAGCTCGAACGGAGTCCTTAATCATGAGCTGGTTGCGCGGCGGCGTCGCGCACCAGACTGAGGACTCAGAGGCCACAGCGCGCCGCGTAGCGCTGCGCTCGCGACGACGGAGCGCCTGGTTTCGGCGGTGGTCGTGCATCTTCGTCGTTCATCGTGTCCGAGTCTTCAGGTGGATTATCACCGGTACACACACTGCTTACCATGTCACACTCCAGGCTCAACGGGACATGGCTGTTTGATGAAGACCTGAGAGCTGGTTTCCAGGCAGGTGGCAGGTGGTGGTGATGGTTGTGGTGGTGGTAGTGGTTGGTGGTGGTTTAATAATTATGAATTTTACTCACGATAGTTATTATATAAAAACACAAAATGTCCACAAAAAACAGCTTCCCCCTGTTAAAAACTAGTACAAAACTATGATAACTTAAACATAACGTCATAACAAATCTTAGTCCCAACCCAAGCCTAGATACTTCAAGGTATTGACTGGCTGGGACATCGTTTTAAATCCACAAAGGAAAGTATCTTTTAAATAAAAAAGGAAGTCCACAAAATTCATCTAAATTGATTTAACAGTTCCTCAAAAGAATTCAGTGAACTCTAATCTCTCAAGTGTTCCGAACTTCACCGACAGAATACGAACTCGAAAAGTATTAAAAAGATACACGCTAATGTAGACTTCGCGAAGATCTCCTGACTTCCCAAAGCCAACAGTTGAAAAATTAATAAGGCCTACTTTAAACTTGGAGCACTGAATATGGAGAACTTACGTTATTAAGCTTTTAGTTTGTGCGCTGTATTGATGTAAGAAAGTTTGGCTGCACGAAACGGGTTAAATGCCATTCGTTTCAAACATATTTCTTTCAACTACATTATTATGGAGAATATTTAGTGTTACATTAACTCTTATCTCGCAAAGTATGTAACTACTGAAGGAACAATATTAGAGAATTCTAGAAACGTCTGTAATATATAAATAGATAGATAGAATGGAAAAGTGGGCGGGGCACGCGTGCCAACACTCTGTACCATAGTGCAGGGCATTTCAAACCTTTCTCAGTACGCCTTATGACTTTTTTCTGTAAATAGTGTAACAAAATCACGCAAAAATGCCTTATTGCGGTGTTTATAACTGCAAAAACAAAAGCTGTAAAATACATTTGATTAAAGTTAATTTAAAAAAATTAATCAAGTCAACATGGGAGGCGTAGTTTGTTCGAAAGTTGCCACGCATGAATCGCAAGTAAAATTGTGATTACAACCATTCTATCTATCTATTTCTGTGGTCTGTAAATATAAATATTTATGTAAATAAAGTTCATATCATCTTCTGACAGGTACCTATAACAAAGACATTTGAGAAATGTACAGGTGTGCAGGAAAATTATAAGTCCTGTAATAAGAACAGTATTAATAAATACAGTTTATAACGACACTTTACATAAGGAAACCAGTCACAAGATTATTATTGACATTAGTCTTTGCTTACAAGAGTGGTTGGCAAAAAATATAAATGTTAGTCCTCACATTCGAGCCCTAATAATGCTCAATGAAACACGGAACGTAACCGTGCCGACAACACAACGTCACCACACAATTTAGGTCCTTAGCTTAACCCTAAAACTCCAGTGCTCACTGTTAAAAAGTCGCTCGAGCACGCGGTATAACAGTCCGTGTCCCCGGGGCTACCGTTTGTTTAGGGTGTTTGCAAGCCCGGCTTTGTTTTGTCTTATTACTACACTATTTGTTCTCCTACTTCATCGAATAAGTCAGCTTAGGATGTTCGGAGAACTCAAACATGATCTCGAAAGATCCTTTGCTCTATTTCTTATGCTGGAGTGCCTAGGGTTTTCTTACTTTGTTGTGTAGAACAAAGAATCATTAAAAGTCAAAGTGATTATATGTAAACCAAAATATATCTTATTTTATCGATTTGAATTTATGAAATCTCAATTACGTTAATAATTTGTATTTCCATTAATCATTTAAAAAAATTGTCAAAAGTGTTAAAAAGCACAACATACAATGTGAGTATTTTAATGGTGCAGATATCTGTATTTACAAAATCACTATCCATGCGGGTCTAACAAAAGCTAGTTTAGACTATCCTTTAAATGTTGTGGTAAACGAGCTGAATACAAAGTGAATTTCACGCGACACTGGGCGACACGCAGGCGTCGCGCCGACATGCGACATCGCGACACCGCGCCAACGTAAATAAACAATCGAACAATGTATTTAGTCATTTGGTCGGCAGCTACACACGTTTATGTTGATGCAAACATATTAGTCGCGAGCGTTTTATTTCGTTGTGGAATTGGAAAATTTTATATAGTGGTTGAAACAATAGTTTGGACAATTGTTGGTGAAAAATTCAGGTTATTTGGATTTTACTTTATGAACTTATGTGGTTTGGTAATAATGCAAAGTTATTTTTATATTACTGGATAAAACCAGCGAATTACGTCGCATCGCATTGGGTTAGCCTGTAATGATAGATGTAAGTTGTGATAAATAATTAAACAAAAAAAAAATTGTTAAAGAAACATCAGTAACCCTAGCACTCACGATTTTGACGTTAATTTAAGGGGTTTTTTTTATTAAAAAAATCAATAGTTCTATAACATTTTGATTTAACGCATGCACTTTGTATCATACAGAAATATGGCTCAAATCTTTAAGTAAAAAAAAGTCATATGTAACGATTCGGCTGAATTTTAGAGACCAAAGAAAGAACGCCATAAAATACAAAAAACTCTAAACTCGGTGCAGGAATGTTAATTTTAGGATTATATAAAGACTTTATCAGAGCAACTGTTTGGATTGGAGTCTGTCCACAACATGGAAAAAGCTAATACGTTGATAGTGTAAGTTTACCATTTTCAATAACTGTCGCGGGCTTACTTGACCGCACTGCACAATTTTCCGGCGACCAAGCTAAACGCGGCCGTGACGCGTCACCGCGACAGATGACGCGCGACATATGGGGTGACCGCGGTTGCTAAAAATGCGCTTTATTTTGCTTGATTTTAGCTTTTGTATAAGTTGATTTAAAACGAATAATATGTAACGGTGATTGATCTGAAAATATTGTAGCCAAGTACGTAAGACTAAGAACATAACATTTTGGAACCCAAATATTAAACTCAATACTTTTAAATAGTTACATGGCACTTCCTACATGGACCAAAGGTGGATTCCATAAATAGTTTAATTGGTACGTATCCCTTTGCAGTTTTAAGTAGCAATTCTAGGTGGGTCATACGTTACCTACTAATTTTTTTTAGAATATAATTCTCGGTACAGTTCTGAAAGCATAGCTGTAACGATACTTTTTATAAAATATTAAACATATATGACTAACGGAATCATTTAGAAATATCCGTCGTATATGACTAATATCTGGTGATCAAAGTAACGGCGGGTATTAAAAATCCTTCCGAACGAATACATATCTACAGCAACATATACGTACGTACTCGTATGTATTTATACATAATATAACACCGTCAGTCATGCCAGTTCCACAACATGTGACGTATCATCCATGGACCAATAAAAAAAGGCGGACAAAATCTCACTAAACATTAAGTGAAACATCCATAGTAAGACAGCTCGCTTAAATATTCTATTCCTAGAAAACGGGCCCAAATAGAAAATTTTACAAAAATCTAATTATTGTTTGATATATATATAATACCTGTAACATCATCATTATTATAAATTAACATCCACTTATTTTACTATCATAATAAATAAGCAAGCAATTAGAAATTACGTTTAAAATATAGATTAATACAATGATAATATAGTACAATCATCTATTTACGTAGAATGTATTGAAATGTTATGTTAAAGTGTAAGTATGTGAACCTTGTGACGATACTGTATAAATATTTAGAAATTAATTAAGACATTTAACACCTATTCATTATTCAATATAAATTAATATTCAATTAGGCTTCTATACTTCTAAGAATTTGCTTACAATAAGATTTTCTTCTTGGAACACTTGAAATCATGTTATGAAGCCATGAGCCAAGTATGTGTTAATGTAGTTAAGAGTGCGAATATCAAACAAATACATAAATATTGAGTTATAGCTAACAACTAACAGCTTGAAGAAAGCCTTCTTGAAGTCTACTACAATAAGGAAAAAATAAAATAGCCGAGTCACGATTGTATAGTTTATTCCCAACTATACAATCGTGACTCGGCTGGTTTTTTTTTGACCCAATCAAGATCTATCCACCGAAACCATAAAATACAGGGTGGTACTTCTTTGCGATTGTGTTAGTTCGATTCCCAGAAAAAAAAGATTTTTTAATAATCTTTGAATGTTTTGTTATTTTAAGAAAAAATGAAACCGGCCATGTGCGAGTCGGACTCGCGCACCGAGGGTTCCGTACCTTCCTTGGACGTATAAGAAGTTATTTAGTTGTTCATCTAGCTATAACTGGCTCGTAGCGATGCAACGACTGCGCGGATTGTACGATCTGCAAGGTTAAGCTGCACTTGCCGCGGTCAGTCTGTGGATGGGTGACCGTTTCGTTACACATCGAGACCCCTCCGTGCCTCGGAGAGCACGTTAAGCTGTCGGTCCCGGTTGTCATACGAATATCTATGGCAGTCGTTACGGGTAGTCAGAAGCCTGAAAGTCTGACAACTGGTCTAACCTCCGAATGTCAGTATTACCCAGTAATTGGGTTGCGGGGGTCTGATGGCAGTCGCTCCGTGTAAAATACTGATGTTCAGCCGCATCTGGCTAGACTGGAAGCCGACCCCGATATAATTGGGAAAAGGCTCGGAGGAGGATGATGATCTAGCTATAACTGTGATTAATTAAGGTTTATGTTTATAAAATTAAATGTTTTTATTTTATTTTTATATTTGAGTTGATTGAATGAAATGTAAATTGCGGTTTACGATTTATGACGTATTAAAAAAAACTACTTACTAGATCTCGTTCAAACCAATTTTCGGTGGAAGTTTACTTGATAATGTACATCATATATTTTTTTTAGTTTTATCATTCTCTTATTTTAGAAGTTACAGGGGCGGGAGGGACACACATTTTACCACTTTGGAAGTGTCTCTTGCGCAAACTATTCAGTTTAGAAAAAAATTATATTAAAAACCTCAATATCATTTTTGAAGACCTATCCATAGATATCCCACACGTATGGGTCTGATGAAAAAAATATTTTTGAGCTTCAGTTCTAAGAATGGGGAACGCCCAAATTTTTTTTTTTTAATTTTGTGTGAAAATCTTAATGCGGTTCACAGAATACATCTACTTACCAAGTTTCAATAGTATAGTTCTTATAGTTTCGGAAAAAAGTGGCTGTGACATACGGACGGACTAACAGACAGACAGACGGACATGACGAATCCATGGGTTCAGTTTTTGGCTACGGAACCCTAAAAATGATGTCTGCTTTAAGTAAAATTCACTGTCTTCAATATTTAAGGTATTTTCCCTGCATTAAGCATAGCGATGGGACATCCTGTAGAGTGACGAGTTATTACATGAGCTGCAGTGCAGTACAACACAGTTTCAATATGAGCGCGGTAGGGCTGTAATGGCCAGAGCGCGTGTAAAAGCGGCTCCGCCGCGATAACCGATGTCTTGTGACACCGCTAGTGATGGGAACACGGAGTAATGGAGCGGGAACAGAAAAAAAATGAAATGGGATTGAAGTCAGTTCGCACGATTTTTTTAGAATTGTTCAATATCAATAGTGCCCAAATTGCAATTTTTTTTATCTAATTCAGTTGTAGAAAAAAATTGTGTTCAAGAAAGAACTTCGTTCTCTCAGTGATCTCTCATTAGAGAACCATCAAGCAAATTGGGTCGTTTGGTCTGAACTATTTCAAGCATCATATAAAGTTACGATCCCCATATAACCTAATCGAAAAATAAACTTCCATGACATTTTAAGACAAGCTATCTCTCGCAGATCTTAAAACGGGACGTCCGTAACAACCGGGACAGTGTGTTTGTGTCGCATCCCTCTCCGGATATTGCAGGCCCAGCGGCGTTGCTAAAAGCCTCGTGTAGGGCCGCCATGCAGACTGTTTGGCGTTCCGCTCACGACCAAATTGAGTCTAGGGGCTGCTGATTGTAACGGAAAAATGCTAAACAGAGCCCAAATTAAACACTCCCGCCTAGATTGTGAGCGTTTTAGCTAGTTTTTGTTTCGCTTCTGTTGGGAACATTTTTCGGCTTTAAAGGCTTAGCTTTTGATGTCGCAACGGGGCATATTAAAATGTAGCGTCTTTATTGGTCTTTTGATTACCTTGCTTCATACATGGCAGCCAGACCTGTGAGTAAATACAATAGCTTCATAATATATATTATGCTTATGTTTGAAATTACTTTTGTGAAATAATTTTCTCGTAAATGTCCAAGACAGCGATGGGTGATTCTAATCATTTAACTCGAAATATCTCGAGTTATCCTTTGAACTCGTTGATTCGAGTTGTATTTCTTCAAAACCGAGTTGATTCGATCGGCTCGGTGACTCGCTCTCCCGGGCAAGTGGTGGTAAGCGAGCGAGTGATGCAGCGTATAGCTGCGAACTACGAGTTCATGTGAGAAAAAAATATCAGGCGGTGCGAAATCGCCACGATTCGTACATACGAATCAACTCGATCAATCAAATGACTCGCCTGATTCGACGCCGCTCGCTGACTCGGATGGCTCGCTGTTTGTGGCCAACTCGGTGGCTCGAGTCGGCTCGATACATTAAAACATTCGCGTCGCATTCGCACCACGTGTTTGTTACTGCCGACTGAGTCGAATCAACTCGAATCGTGATTCGAATCAACGATCACGTCAACTCGAATGATTCGAGTTGAAAAAAATACGATTCGTCCTATTGCTAGTCCAAGATACATGTTGCTTTTTTTTTCAAAAATCCTAGCACCCGAAAATTGAGCCTTTTTCCACCAAATCTCTATAATCTAAAACTGAATAAAATCCCTTACTTCACATCGGTCGAGTTAAGATTTTATCTGTATGTGGCACTGAGTTAATACTCTTTGTTTTACGACGAGCGCATCCCAACGAGGGGCGCTCACATTTAACGGTCCTTCTATACGAACATACATACATTATACATTTAATCTTATAATGTGGACGTCTGTCTCGTCGAGAAGCAGTAAGTCGCAGATTTAAGGGATCTCACTGTAAGCAGTGGATTAGGATGACTTGAGAGGTAAAATGCGCCATCATTAATATTTAAGAATGGCGTTGTAATTACAAGGAATTAGAGCTTCATTTTGCAAGATCTTCGCAGGGTTTATCAGTGGAAATGGTAATTATACACAAATCTTAAAGAATCTTCCTATTAGACCACATAAACACTAGCTTCATCAAACTGTATGGCCAGCTCCGCAAAATACTTCTTTCTAAGAATGAATTTCATAATTAGAACAGCATACTACGACCATCATTTTTGATTAAGCGTAGTACTTTTTGACATTATTATTAGATTGTTTCTTGAATATATATATTTCATATTTTCTTAAAGGCAATATTATTATGACACAGTTTCATTACAGTACATCGATCGCTCGGCTATAATACAAGTATATCGATACAATCGCTCCTTCGCGCCCCGCATTGCAACTCTCACACGTGTGTGGAATGTGTTAGTAACTTGGTTTCTTTGCAGTTTTCCTGTTTCGATCGTAGTGAGGCAGGTGCTCAATATAATTATCTGCATTGCTCATTATAAGGAATCAAGTCGGTTAAAAAATATCTACGATGATACAAGTTTGTTTGTTTGTTTGAGTTTGGATAGGCGCCCGCTACGCCATTTGCGTAGGCGTCGTAGCAAACAGGTGATTTCCTACAACACCTACGCAGTAACTTTCTTTGAGTGAACTCCTTAGCAGATGTTCCCATTCGGTCACTGCTAAGAAGAAGTATTCCTCTGAGTTTTAGAACAGATCCCCTTTGTTTAAGAAATGACTATAGGTACATATTATAATGTGTGCAGTGTCAATGCAGCAGAGTGACATTTTTAAATAAATAAACGACACTAATAACCACCGCATTAATTGTTCAAACACATACATAGTAAAAAATAAAGACGAAGTGCTGCGAACAATTATAGTGAAGATGAAAAAACCATGCCCCTCCGTGTACAAACCAGCGCTCACGCAAAGATATTTGTTTTTGGCGATGCTCACTGGACGATGCCGCGACATGTGTACTGAGAGCGGCGAGCACGGTTTTATGTGCATATGTGTGCGTGAGCGCTGGTTTGTACACGAAGGAGCACGGTTTTTGTTACCTTCACTGTGATTGTTCGCAGCACTTCGTCTATATTTTTTACAATGTCTGTGTGTTCAAACCATAATAAATGCTTATATTTTTCAATCTGACAAAGAAGCTTACTCTGCACAAAGGACATTCCATCGCATGCCGTAGCAGGCTGTCAAGTGACACGAAATCTTATTGTAGTTCCGCCGTGTCGCCGTATTGCGCGGAAATCGAATCTGTGCCGGAGCGCACAAATGCTAGTGGCGACGTCACAAACAAGAAATTTATGTCAGAAATACAACTTTAAGTAACGTCCGATAAGGAGCTCAATAACAGTTGGTGACGAGCCTTCTGGTGTAAATATTGGTGCATGCACTACGTGTGTTTAAGTTTTATCTGTATGAGCCTGTATAGTTCATTATGGAATATGGATCCACGGTACTTACCTGTTATGTGTCCTTCTCGTAACGTGTAACAATGAACGAAATTTTTCACGGCAAGAAGTACGAAAGACAGGATGTGTCTGAATCGATGGTGTATCTTTGTATACACATTAATTATATCTATATACAAAGTTGAATGAACATTGTTTTTACCCAACTGCCCCAGAAGGAGGGTAATGAGTTGTAGGTGATATTTTTAATATTTCACAATATATGATAATAATAATATATTTAAAAAAAAATAACTAATACATAATTGATTTAATACTTAAATATAATAATAATAACATAACATAATAACATGACATAATTGTTAGTTTTGTAAAAAATTTGCATGGCGGAAGCTATAATATGGCGATGATTTATATTATTATAAAATTTATAACACCATTTTGTACCCATGTTAGCAAATAAATAAAATTGGATTGAATTGAATTGAATGATTTTAATAAAAAAAAAACCAAACCTTACTGTACCTTTGTACTTTTTTTTCCATTTTTCTCTGTAACTTTCTATCAAGTGTAAAAAAAAACGTACTTAAAAAGCTCTAGATAGAAAAATCTAATTGACTCCACGTAGGAGTTAGAAGCAGGTTTAGCAAGTACTGACACTAATTCTTTAGACGAACTCGTGAAGTAGGTACATAATCTAAAAAACTTTTAATTAGTTTCATCGACTTTTGCTTTCCTTTATAAACGTGTTTACGGATAAGGTGGGCTTACGGCCAAAATTAATATCCAATCTATCCACGACTTGCCCTACTAGAGATAGGAATTTGACATAAGCTCCATACAAAATATGTCAAATTTCTATCTCTAGTAGGGAAAATCGTGGATAGATTGGATATTAATTTTGGTCGTTAGAATATAAAACTAGAGCTTAGATTTTTTGTACACGACACTACCCCTGATTTAAATTTTATTTTAATTAGTTTTATTTTGTTTATGAACTAGGTAGTGAATAACTGTGAAATTATTTTAAGATCTGTTAAAATACTATAATTTTCTGGCAAATAAAGAATTTTATTTTATTCTATTTAATGACTTTTAATTAAAATATTGTTCCAATAATTCGTATAGAATCGGATTTACTCATAATATCTGTTCCGTGGGCCACAAAAACATGCTACAACCACGACAATTGGAAAACTGTTGATCATGCCTACAACAATAAAATAATAATAATAAGTCCTGGGTTCGATTCCCGGGTCGGGCAAAGTGTTACTGGGTTTTTTCATTAGGAAATTCTCAGTAACAGCCTGGAGTCTGGATTTGTGCCCGGTCAATGGCAATAGGCTCGCCCCCTATTACATGGGACTATAACATAACTGGCGAAATGTGGGTGTACTATACACCTCTACCTACCCCTTCGGGGAAATACAGGCGTGATGTTATGTCATGTTAATAAGTGTACTGTATAGAAATTCCAAGATGGCAAGGTGAGAAACAGGAGTGGCTTATAGTTTTTTTTATGAAAGTTCACATTTAAGATTGATATCTAAAAAATTCCGACACTATTCCGACATCGTGTGACTGAATCCACTAACGTTGGTACACAACCGTATCTTTGATTTGCAGGTCGGAGTCGGTCGCACATCGCCGGCAGTTACGTCGGCGCCCGATGCACCCAACATCGCCTCGCCTCTCCTCTTGACCGACATACACCGAGGCAATATAAAGAGGTGCTGCTCCACATTCACATACGGAGGACCTTTTATACGTAATCCTACGTAAGAGTTCGTAGTGACGAGCATTTTGGTGTAAGTTGTTATACTGGCAGTACAGAAAGAGTATTTTTTCTTTGACTTTTAAAATAAATCTCTCTTTTCAAATGCTTGTTGTGCAAAAAAAATTGTAGCGACATCTATCCGGTGACATGAAAACTATCCTGAATCGCGCAAGCAAAGTTTACACGAAGTTAGCATAAATACAACTGCCCAACATCAACCGTTGGGCAGTAGCCTGCCAGGCACAGACCCAGACTGGTCGGAGGGTCCTCCCTTTGTGTTGCAGGAACATGATACCTCGTTCCTCCACAAAATAATTAAAACTGCATATTTATAGGTACGAAAAAAATCTTTAAAAAAATATTTATGTATTTATGAAAACAGCAATCTTTTTGCAACTCGTATAATTTAACGTTTTAATTGAAGTTACAATTAATTTAATATTATTTGTGTGCCGTATAGTCATAATATATTCCACATATTCATAGATGCGCATTTTCAGTCAAACGTCAGCAATTTAAATGCCGAACTTCAGTCTGACGGCTGTTGTAAATGAACGTTGATTTCTCACGTTTAAATGAGAACTCTTTTTTGACGCAGCCGTGTTCAACGTCAGGTGAGGGGCAATGACCTCCTGAGCAGACTGAAAAAGAAAAAAAAAACTGATTTAGCAGACGTAATAATGATGCATGGTTGTGTTCAAACGTTGATGCGAATATGAAACTTATTTATAGCTTGACTAGAAAATCCAGCGCGTTACCACCACTTGATATTAAATATTTAATGAATCTTCAACATATTTCTCACATCAAAAAGATCTAAAATTGTTTAACACTAAAATTGTTCATTTACAATAATAACAACCCAACCCCGCTACAATCGATATTTAGTTACCGTTACACAAAACTCTTTTACCGAAACATTTTCCCGTTTCGCTCCCGTTCACAACACCATCTTCTCTCGGGGCATTCGAGTTTTTGCGAGGTTGTTCCACAAATTAATTAATGCAAAGGTTCGGTTCGGTAAAAAGCAATCGGTTACCGGCGGAGGGTCATCAAATATTAATTATTTACTTGTAACCGATGTGAGCGCTGAGAGGGTTGAGTGCAATTTGATTGGGAGTATTGGTGTAATGTCATTTTAATGTAAAATACAAAGTTTGGTTTGTTGTTTCTGTTGTGCAGCCTGAATGAAAATATTAACTGACAGGACTCAGTAATAAAGTTTTCATTTCTGAATTGACTGTATATTTTGAGAGGCTGCTAGTTTGTAATAATTTATTATTCATTTTAAACAGCTCAATCAGTATGAAACCGAGTAATAAAAAGTTTTATTTACGCTAGCAAAGTCAAACAGCGTATGAGAGTAAAAACTAGACATTAAGCTACAATCATGCTACAATGAAACGTCGGGTAAAGTTGTTGCCAACACAACAGTCACCCTGATATAGTTCCCGGCACGAGACGTGAGCACAAATTGTACCTGCGTTGTAGTCTCTGTCGTCACCGTGTTCTAATATTCTGTTTTCTACGTATATTAAATTATGCATTATCATATATTTAAGCCAATGCAAGTGCCCGTTTCTGATCTGCTTTACTGTGAACAGTGATTCGACCATTTACGCAGTGAAATCTGTGCTCACGACTCGTGCTGGCAACTATACGTACCTACATTAAATAATGAATATTGCATCCATTTACTAATAACTCACGGTATGCAACGTCACTTCCCGAGGTGATGGGGTGACGGGAAATACGAGGGTGATTCTATAGAAATCGAATTTTTTTTTGTCAAAACCTGTCAATCTCGCCCCGAAATTTCCTAGCGAGAGTCTCCCCCTGATTGCTACCTTTTAAGTCGTCAATGAATGAATGTCGTCAAGAAGGCTCAAAGTCACTCAAAGGGCAATGGAGAGGGCTATGCTCGGAGTGTCCCTGCGTGATCGAATCAGAAATGAGGAGATTCGCAGGAGAACGAAAGTAACCGACATAGCCCGAAGAATTGCCAAACTTAAGTGGCAGTGGGCGGGGCACATTGCTCGCAGAACGGATGGCCGATGGGGCAGTAAAGTTCTGGAGTGGCGACCGCGTACTGGAAGGCGCAGCGTGGGTAGGCCCCCCACAAGGTGGACCGACGACCTGGTGAAGGTCGCGGGAATCCGCTGGATGCGGAAGGCACAGGACCGGTCGTTGTGGCGATGCTTGGGGGAGGCCTATGTCCAGCAGTGGACGTCTTTCGGCTGAAATGATGATGATGATGAAGTCGTCAATATTCATTCGGGGTGATCACACAAGTAGAGCATTCACTATGGGCAGGCAGTCGTAACAAATCTTATAAAATTTGTCTACAAATCGGCTTACCGGCTCTGCTAACTAGGCCCGACGGCTCGCCTTTGAGTCTTTTGTGCCACAAATAAGCGGTCAGGGGCCCTCTGCTGGTCGCAGTAAATGGATTTGTTCTAAGCCTCCCCGCGGCCGCGTCCTAATAGATTACACATTTGTCAAAACAGAAGCCGATGAATTGATTTATCTTGACAGGCGAGAATAAAAGCGTGGCTTACACTTGAATATGTTTAGTGAATTAAATCTCAACCATTTTCAATTATGTAGCAAGGCAAAGTTTTAGTTTCAAACGATGGAGAGTTTAGCATGCATGTAAGAGCATGCGAGTGGAGCCACAGGCTACTGACCGGGGAGTTAACAATACTTTGTAGTTGACCTAGCCAAGTTGCAGTTAAAGTTACACATATTTTAGATAGGCCCAATTCGTACCAACTTGCTTCTGAAAGTTGTGCTTGCCACGATACGATATTTATTTATTTATAAGTTACATGGATTATACTTTTATTCTAATCTATATCTTATGACAATTTGCTAGACAAACAAGTCTATTTTTAAGGGTTCTGTACCCAAAGGGTGTCAACAGCGAACGGACCCTATTATTAAACGCCTTTGTCCGTTCAAAAATAAACAAGCATCAAACTTGCTCTAATTCTAGTGAATATTATTATTCTATACCACAACAAATTAAACAATACACATAAGATAACTATAATCCCTTCGGGGGAGGCCTTCGTCCAGCAGTGGACGTCTTTCGGCTGAAACGATGATGATGCTGATGAATGTCCTTAGTGACTGACTTCCCCAGTTTTTCACATAATTTAAATAAAGTTTAGATGCCTTAGCAAACCTACGGATCAGTTGCTATAGATACGAATCGCTATCTAAATCATATACTTTGCTACTCCATGTTGCACCAGCGCCGCAAGCAGCTTGACCGCTTTCAGCACGTTTTTGCAATCTTCCACACGCGCCATACAAAATGTATGAAGCAACAAGTGTATTGCATTATTATCGCCATTTGTTATAAGAATCGTTTGTACTTTGCTTTGAACGAGTAAATTGAGATGCGCGTAAGAATGTATAGTGGCTCTGGCTAGTTGTTTTATTCATAGAATATGGCACTACAAGGTTATCTTTATTATCACGATATTATCTCGCTTTCAGTCTTGTCTGTTCGGTACAATTTGCAATCGATTTTAAACTAACTTCCCGATGAGCTAGTGACTTGAAACTTTACCCATAGCTCAGAACTGGATGACAGTGTAATAACTCGCTTTCTTTTTAATAACGTGGTGTATTAAAAAAAACTTTTTCAACAATTTATTTATATACCAAAAACACTATAAGGGTAGTCTGTGCTCATCATTCTACAACTTTGACTAGGCAACAACTTTGAAATCATGATAAAAAATAGGAATGAAACAGCAGATTTTTTTTTCACGATTTCAGAGTTGGTGGTGGTGTTTATTTATTTTTCATAATAAATAAATAAATAAATATTTTTTGGGACATTTTACATTTTTTTTTTTTTTTTTTTTTTATTCTTAACGGGCTTGCGTTTGACCGCCACCTCACCTGATGTTAAGCGATGGTGCGGTCGACGATGGTACACGCTTGCCCAGCAAAAACCTATTCACTCGAGTCTTGAAGACCACCAGATTATATTTCTCGGGAAACACTGACGCCGGCAAGGAATTCCACTCTTTGGCGGTTCGCATGATAAAGCTATTAGCAAAGCGGTTCGTGCGTAAGGGTGGAATATCTACCATATAACGGTGGCGCATCGCCGTGCGTCTGGTCGTCCGATAATGGAAAGGGCTTGGGGGAATTAAATTGTGCAATTCCAACGCACACTCGCCGAAATGCATTCGATAAAAAACCGATAGGCTAGCAACTCTGCGCCGATGCTCGAGACTTTGTAGTTTGGCGTCGACCAGCGCATCGTTGCCAACGAGCCTCTTGGCGCGCCTCTCAATCGACTCGAGAGCCGCCAGTTGATATTTAGCCGAACCATCACAGAGATGAGAGCAGTACTCCATACAGGACCGAACTTGTGCTTGGTACAAATTGAGCAGCTGTTCAGGTGTGAAGTACCGCCTCACCTTAGAGAGGATGCCCAGCTTTTTGGCAGCAAGTTGAGCCTTGGACTCTATGTATGAGCCGAAGTTTAGGGTGGATGTTAGTGACACGCCAAGAAGCTCAAGGTGGTCAGTTATCGGCACGGATGCATCACAGAAAGTTGGAGTAAGTTCAAATTGACTCCGTTTAGCAGAAAACAGGCACGCCTGGGTCTTAGCAGCATTGAACTTGACCAAGTTAGCATCACCCCATTCGGAGACAACTTTCAGGGTCAAGTTCAAGCGTTCAACCATGGCCTCTCTAAGAGACTGGATTTGCGTCCGACTCGCTCGTGCATTGGATGTGTAACTCTCAACAACGGTGCTGTCGTCTGCGTACCCAAAGGTGCCGGGTCTTAGCAGATCATTTATGTGGAGCAAAAACAAAGTTGCGGAGAGTACTGAGCCCTGAGGGACCCCGGCATTTATAGCCAATTGGTCGGACGTGCAGCCGTCAATGACAACTCGGATCGACCGATCCCTCAGGAAGTCTGAGATCCAATTACACAGATCAGTAGGCAGGCCGAATGAAGGAAGCTTGTTTATAAGGCTATCGTGCCAGACCCTGTCGAAGGCCTTCGAGATGTCAAGAGAAACGGCAATCGCTTCTCCGTGTTTCTCGATGGCCTCGCTCCAAATGTGGGAGGCATACGCAAGAAGATCTCCGGTAGACCGGTTTCGGCGGAAACCGTATTGTCGGTCACTCAGAAGGTCATTAGCTTCAAGGTATCCTAGGAGCTTGTTATTAAGTACTCGTTCCATACTCTTACAGAGTATGGACGTTACTGAGATGGGCCTGTAATTAGCAGGGTCAGCACGACTGCCTTTTTTGGGCACTGGTTGCACATTAGCCTGCTTCCAGGATTTCGGCACTTTACCAGTCACCATCGAGAGACGAAATAGGCGTGTCAGGATCGGAGACAATTCAGGCGCACAGGTTTTAAGGACTATGGCTGGTATACCGTCGGGGCCACTGGCTTTGTTCACGTCAAGATTGCGTAGCGTTTTACGGACCTCCTTCTGGTGGATGCGAATATCCGACATACAAGTCTCACATCCATTTTGTGGAGAAGGGGGTGTAGCGCCACCAGCATCGAGACGTGAAGAATCCGCGAAGAGAGAGGCAAACAAGTTTGCCTTCTCCTCAGCAGTGTGGGCCAGTGACCCATCAGGCTTCAGCAGTGGAGGTAGTGAGGGGCGACAGAAGTTCGATTCGACCGACTTCGCCAGGGACCAAAACGCCTTACTACCCGACGGGTAAGAAGCAAGTTTGTTACCTATTCGGCCTATGTGGTCAAATCGAGCTCTGCGCAAAGCCTTCTTACAGGACTTGGCAGCCTTGTTGAAAGCTCTCTTCTTCTCGCTTAAGTCCTTAGTTTTGCGGTTTCGAGCGTCGACCCACTCCAGGTATGCCGTGTGTTTCAGCGCCTCAGCGCTTCTACACTCGGCCCCAAACCATGGACGAGCTTCGCCAGACATTGCTACATCAGAAAATGGAATGTAATACTCCATCCCCTGACGCAACACGTCCGTTACGGCGCTTGCACAAACTGAAGGATCATCAGAAGAGAAGCAAGTCGGCTGCCAAGGATAAGATGCAAAAAACGACCGCATCTCATCCCAATCTGCTGCTTTGTACCGCCACACTCGCCGGATGCCTCTAGGGCTGGGATCGGGTGGAGAGTAGACGGATACAGATTTCACCAGACAGTGGTCAGAACTACCTAAGGGTGATGATACCGACAAGGAATACCGGTCTGGATCAGTTGTCAGCAGAAGGTCCAAACAGTTGGCTGTGTGCGACTCAACATCAGGCACCCTCGTTGCCCCTTGGACCAGCTGGGTGAGATTTAACGCTAAAGCCAGCTTTCGCGTCTCTCTCCCTGCGTGGTCAGTTATCTGGTATGGGAAAAGCCACTCCTGGTGGTGGGCATTGAAATCCCCCAGAATCACTAACTGGGCCGAAGGGTACCGTTGCTGGGCCGCATCCGCCGCCTCACTAAGGTACTGTGTGAGCCTGGTTGTCTCCTGATCTCCGCTATGTGAACGGTAGACGCAGGCATACAGAATTTTCTCCATGCCTGTGTCAACCAAAATCCAAAGTATGGAGAAACTGGGATCTTCAAGGTTTCGGAGACGCCGATAGCAGATGTCGTCCCGGGCGTACAGGCATACGCCCGCACGTGGTTTGAAGTTGTGCTCCAGGGTAAACCCTGGGTAGGAAAGGTACGACACGTCAGACGGACATCCGATCTGCGTCTCCGAGAGAAACAGGAGTGATGGTTTATCAGTCTCGAGGTGGTGGTGGACTGCAACGAGATTTGAGTGCAGACCTCGGATGTTGTGGAGGTGCACTTTGAGAGAGAGGGAGTGCAGCCGCTGTGAAACCATTTTTCTCTTGCTTCTCTTTATCATTAAACATATCACCATCTAACACTTAAATCATACTGCTCAACCTGCGCATCCTGGGCAGCCAGCTCCGCTACCTGCTGACTGGCATTTTTTTCCGCTGTATGAACAAAAACTCATGATTGTTTTTTTTTCTATTCTGTGATTGTAAAGCTCATGTCGACGTGATAGACTGAAGTTGTTCGACCGATATTGATTCTCGATCCACCATCAGAATTAACTCACCCACTGACTCGCAAGCCAGTGCCGCTTCCAGTCACTTGCTCACTCTACTCGTACGACTGCTCATCGCGCGTCGTTCAGTCGAGCGGCTCTTGTGTGACGTCACTCACTCGTGTGCCATTGTCTGGCGATTGTCTGTACAGTGCGGTGCACAAGAACGATCAACTGCTAGCGTTTTGTAATGTGAATGTAATTTTGTGTGACGAAATTAGGGATGTGTAGAAGCAAAATTATGTGCAATCCGTATGATACTTATATATATATATAGATTACACAGTGCAGATTGATTATTTTGTTACTGGGCAGTAGATAAATACCATCAATGTTAACTCACATGCCAGTAGCTTGGCTCGCCTTCGCCGGTTACACAATAATAAGCTGTTATGAAAATGGTAAGTAGCCCCTGTTATACACAGGCCTTGTACCGTAGGAATGAGAGTGGCGAGTAAAAATAAAAAATGTTATATTTACTCGAATGCAAGCTATCGACCAACTAATTAATGCGGTTACACAGTGCGAGTAGTTGCCCTGAAATATCTCGCACGATCAACTCGCACGCTAGCTCTCACTGTATGACCAAGCCTAAATTAGCTGCTCTTTTAAGGCAAAACGGTAATAACAAAAGTCGCATTTCAGAAAAGAAGATTAATTGTAAATTAATAGTAAATTAATAGTGTCAGATATTATCATACATCGCGTTGATAAATAAATAAAATAAAAAAAATCTTTGTGACATTTTTACACAGCACCATCTAGTCCCAAACTAAGCAGAACTTGTACTATGGGTACTAGACAATGGTTTTTTTTTTGTATATTCATTCTTATGATACATAAGGAACACCCAGACCAACACAAACACTTGTGTACATCACACAAATATTTGTGTTCTGTGGGAATCGAACCCACGACCTTGATTCACTAGATCTACTGCTACATTTAAGAATGGGACTACTAACGACCTTTTAAATAAATAGCCTTGATATTGAGATTCCTATAAAAAACTAGGTAGGTATAAACAATTAATCCTTATTTAATTAAATGTATCGAAAGTTCACACCAAACGTCAGCATACAGAGCCGGAGTAACTCGTGCACTCAAGTCTGTGTTGTGTGCACAGTAGTAAAATTCAACTCTCTTAATCCGATACCTCCACTTTATAACCACACTAAACAGCTCCTAAAAGCGTGTCATTACACCTCTAACACAATCACACTCGTCCTTTTTCCTCGCACAATGCGCCAATGAACGCAGGCGCAGTGCAACAAAGGCCGCTCGTTAGCCGGTTCTGTTCCGTCACAGGCAGCGGGGGAAAACGGAAAAATGTATTTGAGTGCAATCTCCGGGAGAAGCTTTGTTCTGGTATTGGGGGGCCGGGGAACATGACTTGACCTGTAGACTGTAGCTATAGTTGTCTGATGGAGTTTGTGAGCTGTGATGATTTGAATGATTTTTATACGTGAAAGAACGTTATAAAAAAGTTGCCTTACACTAGGATTGCTTCTGTATCATGAGTGTGTTTATAACATGAATCCCACATGTACACACGGCTACATATCAAGTTATACATGTTGGTATTAATTGACCTCTCATTGTACGGAAAGACTATACAATGCGAGGTCAGCTTATATTGGAAATGTATAGTTAGACGCTTGCACCCGTGGCTTCGCTCCCGTGTTTTCTTCATTCAAACTTTCAACCCCCTTAGGGGATGGACTTACTAAACATTCTTTCTTAGTGCTCATCTTTTCACTTGTTTTCGTGAGGAAAATGTACGTTTTCTAAGGAACTCTTGTTCAAAATGTTATCCTCCTAGTGCCACCGGCTTACGCTGTGCTTTGTCTGTCAGTCACTTTTGAGAATTTTACTAAGTAGATATGTGTAGCCGTGTGTACAGACGCCCACACTCGAAACAACTCATATCCACCGCCCACCACCCGCCACCTATCCACTCTTTCAATCACACATACTATACATAGTTCACTTGCTGTTAACTTTAAATAAGTAATTGAAATGTCGTTTTATTATAAAACTGAAGCCTATACTCCAGATTCCTAAGCTACAGTACACATTATTGTTATTATTAACATAAGCTGTACATATACATAGTTCCATGCCGGATTTGAATGTGCGTCCCGCAGGGCAGCAGCCTATTGCTCAGGCACACTAAACGTGTCAGCATTTTTTTTGTATTATTGTTAAAAATGTATGCTTCTTATCGGAAAATAAATTTCTCATAGAAGAAGATTACTGTTTATCTTGAACTGGAACAGAATCGAAGAAAACTAAAAAATTAAACTGACATTGTCAATGATGCTTTGGTTAATAGTAGATTGAACGCTATCAATAAAATAGCAATAAGATTCTGAAATTATTGGTAACAGATATTGGTAGCAGTCAAAACTTGCCGTTGCTATTGGAAAAAGTCGAGCTCAGCCTTATAATTATAATTTAAAAATCTCTGTGTAGAAACTCGAAAATTTCTAAGAACTTTAAGGGTACGCTACATAGAAAGTGCGTCGAGAGCGGCGTGTAATGTTTTAGTACTGGCGATCCGCCCCGGCTTCGCACGGGTGTAATGCTGATACAAAATATACTACAGAATGTTTATTATAATGTGTAGTGATCGCGAAAACCTAAGAAATTATTACTACAGAATGTCTTTATATACAACGTTCACAGCTTTTTTGTCATTAGTCCGCTACCGCTATGTTCCTGCATTTTAAATCTGTAATATCTTCGAAAATATTCATTTAAATTACGTGCTGTAGAGGGCCATATTTATTTATATTAAATGTACAATGTATTTAAGGTACTTAATTGGATAAGAATTAATGCTGTATTGCTTAAAATCGCTTCGTAAATAAGCCATTATTTCTCGTAAAAAGTAAAGGATAAAAAATGGTTATTGTGGGTTATCCCTAAGAGATAGACATATACCATTGCAGATTTTTTGTAGACCTTTCTAAGGTGTACAATACTGTAGTACATTATTTTGATCAATCTCGTAGGGTTCAGTCAACGTTTGCAATGTAAGCGCGAAAAAATATGTTTTTTTACATCACATTAGAACCCTCTAAAATTATCAGTGTTTCTTTATTATATTATGCATGTGTTACACATACAGGGTGTCAGGGATCCGAAAACGAAAATAGGTGATAGTGCTGGTGTGTTACTGATACGAAACCACAAAAAAAAAAATGCGATTCTTTTTTTAAATATTTTCATATTTTTTTTTGCATTTTTCATTATGTATGAGTTTTATTTAACAGCCCAAAGCTGATTATGTATGAAAAATGCAAAAAAATATATATGAAAAAATCTAAAAAAAGAATCGCATAATTTTTTTCGTTTTCGTATCAGTAATCACCAGCACCTATCTTCGTTTTCGGAAGCGTTCCCCTTACAACTAGTATAAACCTTCCTCTTGTATTACTCTATCTGTCAAAAAAAAACGCAGCAAAATCCGTTAATATAATTATAGGGAATATAATTTCCTAATTTATAAAGAAAAATGATCTGCTAACTTCCTGACGCAGCAGATCATTTTAAAATCAACTTTTTTCAGGTAAAATCGACAGAACTATCAGTATTAAGTATCAGGAACTATAGAACACTTAATCATGCGTAAATAACTTTATTTAAATTTTGATCTGCTGAAAATTAAGTATTAAAAGTACATGCTTTGCCTAAATAGTATCCCTGTCATTGTCGCACAACTGTCAGCTACAAGTGCAAGACAGAGACGGAAACTTTTATTTAAATCACGTGTTAATTAAATCTATCTCGGCCTGAGACTTCTGTAAGGCAAGATTCACAGTGGTTTCTAATAAAACTGAGCAATGACAACACTTGTCAGAAAATCTAGCAAAGCTGAACTGTCTTGGGTCCCAAAACATGCGAAAACCAGGGCCATACTGGCTAGAAGTTCAAGTTCTGCTACGGGAAGTTAGCAGATAATTTTTTCATGTGAATTTTTTTCAGGTAAAATGCTAGAACTATTCCTGAAAAGTATCAGGAACTATAGAACTCAGCTGCATGCAAAGAGAATTCCCTTTTATTTTTGATCTGCTGGGAAATGCTCTGCTAAGTTCACGGACATGCGCCCAGCCAGGTGGCCCGACGATCTGAAGATGTTGCTGGGAGGACTGGATGCAGACAGTGGAGGATCGAGAGTTGTGGCGCAGCTTAGGAGAGGCCTCTATCCAGCAGTGGACTGCGATAGAATTGTTTGCAGCACTACGTCTATATTTTTTAATGTCTGTGATCTGTGAAAATAAATGTAACAGTTTTATAATTATAGAACCCATACTTCATTTCTTTTGAGTTGGATGCTCGTTGCTGCCAGCACACTAAACTAGACACACACACCGTTCATACAGGTTAATCTGAAGCCAGCCAGCACAACGTCCGGTTCCCACTTCTCAACACTATTTTATAGTTCTCAGTTCCTTTAGAGTTTTTAAGTGAAATCATAAAAGCTTGACTTTTCGAGTATTAAATGTAACGAGACAAGTTCCGCACAGACCGCAACTTTAAATTGTACGGGACTTTGTAAATGCGGTACAGACCAACGAATCATATTGGAAGTAGCAGTTCCTTTGATAAATCTTTCTCTTTATAACGGTTTCATTCGTTCAGTGGTTAAGCTATAACGTTTTTGTTTTTTTTTAGCTGCAAAGCTTGCTATATGCTATAAGCAATTATAAGATGATTTTTAAATTGGTCAACATATAATAAACCACTTGAGCACTATTCGTATGTTTTTTTTATTTGTTTATTTACTTGGGAAAAGTTATAAATTCTTTTCACCTTCACAAAAGTCTGACGCAATTTCCTCAATAGTTTCACATGAAACTTTAAACGTTATATTTAATTCCCGAATTCAATTATAAATCCGACACATGAATCAAATATTCATTCACGTCGGCCGACAATCAGACGGAACACTTCATTTTCGACATAAAATGTAAAATCATAACGACTCTAGGGATGGGCGTCACAATTTTAAAAGTATTAAAGGCCGGAGTGTCGTCCCGGAGGCATTGCACTCGCAGCGCGCTTTGTTCGCGTGCGCTCATTGTGGCCGCGCATTGTGCCCCTAATGTAATGGAGTTACTAAATAAAAACTGTTAAGTAGACCCACTTTTACGCGAAAAGGAACTCTCACATTTATGACGCCTATTTGTAATGGCTTCATAATAGGAGCTCGACATTTAAAAGTGGACTGCGACAAGCGGTTCAATGATGTAATGATCTATTCTCGGCATATTGATTACCCTGTTTGGAAACATGCCTTTGTTACAAGATTAGTAAAATATATAGTGTGCCTATTTCATTTATTTTAAGTAGTGTTATCAGTGGATATTTTTTTTTGTTTTGTTTAAAAGAAGTTTTCTTTGAGCTATAATTTGTTTTGTACAACAAATTGAACGCAGAAATAATAAAAAAAACTTTATTTAGTGATATACATAAATGTAACGTTTATTCGTCCATACGTCACTAATAGCTAATATGATAAGTGACACAGTGTGAAGCCACTGCAGTCAGTGTATAGATGTACGTAAGCTTGTTACTATCGTTGTAAGGAGTGGGTCTTCTGTACTTGACATTTTCGTACTGAAGTGCTGCACGCGTGCCCGGGACCACCCGGGAATATCTCGAGAGCGTTAATCGATGCGAGATGCTGCCCGGGATTATTAATAAGAGATATAATATGCTAATGGAACTGCGCCGTATTGTTTGTTACAAGTTTTTGTTCGCAGCTTCCATCTTCCACATATTTAACGTGAGCCTCATTAAATATGTAGATACGTCGGAGTAGGCGCGGCTATCCGAACACAATGAGGATAATACATTCGTTGGAAGATTAGGACTTACTTCGATAAACTTTGTAGAGAAATATATTTTTGGAACCAAGTTCCTAATGGGGGCTTGCGGAGCGTGACCTGCCGACGGCTCTACACGGGGGTGGTACGATCGATGGCACTCTAGGGGGCGCCGGTGTGGGCGGAGTCCCTGAATGCCCAAAATAAGGCTCTACTGCGGAGGCCGCAGAGAGTCATGGCAGTCAGGGTCATATGCGGATACCACACAATATCTTCGGAGGTGGCGTGTGCACTTGCGGGTACCCCCCGTGGGAATTAGAGGCCCAGGTGCTCGCCGAGATCAATCGGCAAGGAGTGGACCAACAGGCGGAAAGTGGCAGACGCCCTATGCCTGAAGTCGTGAAGATGTGGCGCAGGGAGGCACAGGCTGCCATAATGGGGCAATGGAAGGGGAGACTGGAATCACCCAGTGCCGGTCTTTGGACTGTGGGGGCTATCCAGCCGATCCTTGAGGAATGGGTACGGAGGCGACACGGGACGTTGTTCTTCCGTCTAGTGCAGATGTTGTCGGGGCATGGTTGCTTTGGAAAATACCTGCACAAAGTGGTGAGACGGGAGGCTACTCCCGTGTGCCACCAGTGCGGCTGTAGTGAGGACACGGCCCTTCATACTCTGGTGCAGTGCCCCGCCTGGGTGGTGCAGCGCCGTGCTCTCACTGCAGCAATCGGAGGAGTGAGAACTACCGGCCGTGGTCAGAGCCATGGCTGATAGTGGGAGTGCCTGGGAGGCAGTTGCTTCCTTCTGCGATGAAGTCATCTCGCAGAAGGAAGCGGCGGAGCGGATCAGGGAGGAAGACACCTTCGCAGATCCGATCCGCCGTGGGAGAACGGGTCGGCGCCGGCGTCATTATGGCGACCTAATGCCACCCTAAAGGGGCCAGTGGACAATAGACTGGGGGTCTATCGTCTGCCTTGCACGGTCCTTGAGTTGCGTTGATGTCCCAGGTGTGCCCGGACATCGCCGAAAGAGAGTCAAGAAGGAAGAGGAAGGCCCTGAAGTGGGCTGCGCTGGATGGGTCGCGAATGCCATGCACTGCAGTCCTCATGGCCCATCCACCCAAGGCGAGAGTAGGCACACGGCGGAGTTTTTAGTGGGTGCGAGTCCCACATACCCACACGCCTCCCCAGATAGTGTGATATGCGTAAAACATTTTCAGCACCTAAAAAAAAAAAAAAATGTGATTCAGGAGAAAATGTTGCGTCACGTCACGCTAAGATCTGCGTTATACCCATATATTACATTGAATATACGAACTAGTACAGTCAGCTGACCTCACCTTTAAGCACCATCTGGTGGGTAGCATCAAAGTTATAGCTAACTGTTAAATAAAACATACAAAAAATGGCATTTTTACTGGGGATCGAACCTGGGCCCTTTGGTATCTAAGTCCGACGCATGACGTTTCCTGCCATCTATGCTTGTATTATGGTTACATTATATTGAACCGGTCAACAAATATGAATTTTAAGGATAACCATCCTTGACCGCACACGTTTTTAGGGTTCCGTAGTCCTACAAGGAACCCTTATAGTTTCGTCATGTCCGTCCGTCTGTCCGTCTGTCCGTCTATCCGTCTGTCCGTCTGTCCGTCTGTCCGTCTGTCCGTCTGTCCTAATCCTTTACAGCTTAATAACTTCTACAGTTTTAAACATAAGTAAATGAAATTTTGTAAAAAAATGGTTTAGATATAGATCTCAATTTTAAAAGCATAAAAAAATCTTGTTAACGTTTTTTAGGGGTGGCGCCCATACATGTGAAATGGGGATGAAAATATTTTTTTCGCTGCACCCCCTCGTGTGGGGTATCGTTGAATAGGTCTACCAAAATGAAGGTAATGTTTCATACATCACTTTTTTATCAGATGTACCATCTGCGAAATATAGCCTGCCAAAGTGGCTTGCAATGTGTCCCCCCCCCCTGCCATTTCTAAACTATGCAACGTAGAAACTTATAATCTTCCACATTGATAGACCTTTGTAAAAACTCTCTTTTAAAATTATTACGAGCATATTGTGATTATAAATTTTTGAGTTATAGAGAGAAAACTGAAAAATACTTAAAACGTCCTAGTTCAAAGGTCATTGACCTTAGAGAAAAATGATCATAGCAAATAATGCTCCTTTAGCTACTTTCTATTTGAAAAAATCACAAAAAGTAACTTTGTGTTATGTTGACGACACACTTCTTAAATTTGGCGCCATCTAGCGGCGTCAAACAACACTCTCTGGGTCGCCAATGCTGCCGTCAAGTGCCGTCTATCACATTTGGCACTGTATAGCGCCATCTAGCGGCTATTGACATCACTCTCTGAGTCGCCAATGCTGCCGTCTATAGCAAAAACTAAAATAGCCGTGATTAATATTCGATTTGATTTGTTTGTAACACCTACTTAAGGAACCCTATAATACTGAGCATGGCCCGACATGCTCTTGGCCGGTTTTTATTTTATTTTGACAAGAATGAGCACAGATAAATCAGCTTATTACAGATCCAATGCTACTTATGGGCTTCTACTCAGAATGTCTTTAGGACTCAATCTACCTGTTAAACTAAAGTCAAAAGTTGCTATTTTACATCAATTTTGTCCAATCACATTTTATTGTTTTCAACTTTCCCATGAAGTAAAAACTAATTTGTAACAAGAAACCTGGCACAAAAGAACGCAATCAAATTAAGTTATCAAAATTAGTGTCACAAAATAAAGCGCCAAAGCTAGGAGTGCCTTACAATAAGGCTTTCATCATCCCGGGACTTGCATCCCGCGACACAGTTTCTTTGCGAATGTTTCCGCGACTTTCACAAAAGCCTACTTAGTTACGAAACTACTAGTGATGGAGTTTTAAGTTTTCGCGCACACTGCATTATAATGAGTTATTAGCATTTATAAGCTCTTTCAAATGCCTTCATTCTTTACAGTCAGTGCGATTCAATTTAAAGTAGTTTGAGACTGAAAGATTTGAATTGGAAATTTTAATAGAAGACGAGGTTGTTAAATGATATTGTGCTCAGAAAATTATAGTAAAAATGGTGAATCGGTTTCGTCCAAGTTCGGGAGTTTGTCGAATAGACTAGAGAGGAAAAATCCAAGTTGAGTAATGATGACAGTTCCTGAAACTCAATTTGGCCGTTTTCCATAAACGTTCATTTTCCGTCCATTTGAACTGAAAATATACGATTTTGATAGCTGAGGTGTGTTTTAATTTGCATAAAAGGTTCATTTAAAAATTACACTTGCAATAACAGTAGGTAATTAACTGTAATTTCAATAAGATATAATTTTTTATTTATCCGATTGACACCCGGTGTAATGTAACATATTTTGGTATCAAAATTGAAAGCTTTTAAGGAAAAATGCTAAAATTTAACCCTTCCTTTCAGAAAAAGACAAAGAATAACAAATGAACAACGTCCCATAGAAGAGGAAATTACTTTGGGACGCATAAAAAAATCGCCATTATTAGCGAATTATGGGAACAAAGAGTTGGCGCGGTAATTACACGCGTGTGGCATCAACCGCTCGTTTGTGCGGCGCCGGCCGCGCGGTGTGCGCCCGCACTGCGCGGGGCGGGTGGGGGGGGGATAGCCGCATGAATATGAATGTGCTGCAAATTGTCTGTCTCGGTGTAATTGTGGAAGAATTCGTGGAGGGGAGGAAGCGTTTGTGTTGTTGTTGAAGATGAAACGATTACCTTACACGCTTACATGCATAACTTACGCTAGTCATTATGCGATTTATCATTACACACTTTAAGTTAGATTCTCTTACTTATACAACGGAAGAAATTATCCATGCAATCTAGATCCGGCTAACTTTGGTGTGCTTTTTATAAGAAGTAAATCTTAGAGACACTGCGTCTAGTCATTTAGTACAAATCACTTCCTTCAAATAAAATAATACGTTATTAAAATATTAATTCCCTACTACAAATAAAAAATTCTCAGTAGAAGTATAAATCCCATGAGTCGAGTGCTGCAGTGGCCTATACAATAGACTAGTCAGTCCGGGCTTTAGCGAGGCAGATTGGAAGCTCACACACATCCCTGATGCCTTTGTTGCATCACGAGCACAGTCGCAGCCCTGTCTAGCCCTTACAGCAAGCAAGGCAAACCTGAATCAAATTACGAAATAGAATCTCCACTTATCTTGTACTGCATAAGATAAACATAGCATTTTAAGGTTCTTTGATAGCAGGCTATTTTATTATATTTGTACAAATGTGAATGAATGCTTTGTTACATGTTCATGTTTGTTACTACTTAAGTTTTATTTTTATGATGTGTAAAAAATGAAGTATACTCTATCTATCTATCTATCTTTGTGAAATAGCTTCCATTAATTTATATTAATAGTAAAAGTAGAAAAAACTCAAGTTACATAATTCAACAATGATCCCACACAAGTATTTAAAGGCTACTGTTGGAAATTTGTTACAATATCATGCATTACATGTCTCACATAACTTCCAATTTCAGGCCACCATCATTTTAACATACGCTGTTTTATGACTTAGTACAGTCGACTGCACGTCAGTGGTAATACTTGAGTTAAAAAACCGCCCTTGCTGCTTACGAAATAAAGACGCTGTCAATATCAAACTGTGCGGTCGACCGTACTATTTATTGAATTGCTAAAATTGGGAATACGATGTTATTCTACCTGATAACTCCAAAAATGCCTGCTGTAGTAAACCGCGGTGTCATACAGGGAAGCAAAAAAACTCTGGACCAAATTTCAACAGTTTCATGGCCTTCATTTCTCAAAACCCATCTGAGTAAACCCTACAAGCTACCAAATAAGCAGTAGAACATACAAAATAAAAGAAACGCCAACACAGCGGATCTGTTCTACAATGTGAAGGTTGTCGGCAACTCAAATATGAAGAACAAATAACGTAACACGGTTGTGTAAGAGCCCGCACCGAACAGATATGTTTGCTAAACGAGTTAGGGGGAGCGCTCACCGGGATGATGCAAGATGTTAACACAATACGTCAAAAGTACTCCAGCGATTGTTTTTCCGTATGTAAAATAAAATAAAATGAATATTTTTGGTACATTTTAACACAGCACCATCTAGTCCCAAACTAAGCAGAGCAAGTGCTATGGGTACTAGACAATGGATATATAATACTTATATACTTTGTTTTGTATACACATACAAGAAACACCCAGACCAAATCAAACACTTATGTTCATCACACAAATATTTGTGTCCTGTGGGAATCGAACCCACGACCTCATGATCAGCAGTCCGACCCTCGAACCACTAGACCATAGACGTTGTCGTTGTATTTGTTGGATATTTGCCATAAAATGAGTGACATAACAATATTAGAGATTTGAATTTCAAAGAACTTATTTATTTATGTATTATATTCTTTATTGTACATACATGAAACGAAAACAAAAACAGTAGTACAGGAGAACTTTTTAAAATAGTAGAAAATTAATGTATTAATTTCTCGCTCACATATTCAAACAGTAATTAATTATGACCTATCTTCTAGAGAGGTATGTCCCTTGAGTAATAAACTTTCAATTATCCATACTAATATTATAAAGAGGAAAGATTTGCTTGCTTGTTTGTAAGTAGTACAGTAGAACTTTTTAAAATAGTAGAAAATTAATGTATTAATTTCTCGCTCACATATTCAAACAGTAATTAATTATGACCTATCTTCTAGAGAGGTATGTCCCTTGAGTAATAAACTTTCAATTATCCATACTAATATTATAAAGAGGAAAGATTTGCTTGCTTGTTTGTAAGTAGTACAGTAGAACTTTTTAAAATAGTAGAAAATTAATGTATTAATTTCTCGCTCACATATTCAAACAGTAATTAATTATGACCTATCTTCTAGAGAGGTATGTCCCTTGAGTAATAAACTTTCAATGATCCATACTAATATTATAAAGAGGAAAGATTTGCTTGCTTGTTTGTAATTGATAAACCAATGTTAATATATTCATTCACCATTAGAAAGCTACCTCATCCAGAAGTAACATTAATGAGTAAAATCTGTTAGCTAGAGTCCTCTTATATCCCAGGCCAGTGGACGGTCACCCTTATATCATTTGCCCAGTCGGACTCGCCGCGTAACATTGACTTTTACAACTTCCTACAATTCCATCCGGCTTCCTTCTCGCTCACTCTTACCATAACCCCACGTGATGTATTGCCGTCCTTGTCGTATCAGTAATAATCGCATCGTCATCGAAATGGCAGCTCGTTCATTTCGGGCTGTTTGCAAGATCTGGTTAAAGCAAGGAGTAGGTAGATGTAGGTACATAGTTAGTGGAATTTCACGGCATTATCTACTACTATTATAAAATTGTTAAATGTCAGTTGTCTGTTTGTTTGTTTGTTTGTTCCAGCATCACTATAAAACTACTAGACCGATTTTGTTGAAAGGGTTTGTGACTAAAAACTTATGATTTGACTTAAAAACTGGTATGTATTTTACCTCGCTAGGATGACGGGAACTGGTGATTTTTAATTATATTTTTCTACAACATTTTGCATACATTAAGGTGAATAAGGCGCTCATATCCAGCTGTCATTCGCACGCATGCGCTCTAGCACGCGCCTCCATAGAGAAAATACGGCTGCTAAAGATATTGCATTAAAAAGTTTTTGGTCGGGCCGAATTGTACAGAGTAGAAAAAAAAATCCTGTCGTATGTGGGTGGTGCCATCTTGGAAATGCAGTCTTTTGAGCCAACCGAAAATCAGAATCTTTCGACTTACAGACAAGGACCGGAAGCTACCTCTTAATTGCGATTTCTCTAATTTTTTGTATGAAAAGCAATAAAATTTAGAAGTACCTAAACGTTGTTATACCAGGCCCCTCAGAAAGTATTGCGAAAAAAAGTTTTTATATATGGGAGACTGGCCAGTTATAATGTTTTTCGAAAATATGATTATTTATAAGTAAAAATAAGTAAGTTCCAATTTCAAAATTTCCCTCCACATTTTTTGCGAGTTAATTCAAAGTATTGTGTCTCACTGAAATATGGATCTGCGCCGGGAACATTTTAGAGCTATGATTTTATACGATTTCAAGTGTCGCCTGAAACCGGATGAATCGTACGATAGACTTCAAATGGCATTCATGGATGAAGGCCCTTCCAAGGCAACCGTGTATCGTTGGTATAACGAATTCAAGCGCGGTCGACCAACTTTGGGGGATGACGAAAGAAGCGGTCGCCCTTTGACGGCTGTTACCGAAGAAAACGTGCTAGCAGTGAAAAATTTAATCCAAGACAATAGGCGAATTACATATCAGGAGATTCAACACATATTGAAGATTGGATCGGGAAGCGTTCACGAGATTCTACACAGCCATCTTCGCGTGAGGAGGATAGTATCACGCTGGGTGCCGCACAACCTCACCGATGCTCAGAAGCAGGCCCGGGTGGAATGGTGCCGTGATATGCTTAACAAATTTGAAGCAGGCTCGTCTCGGCGTGTTTACGACATCGTTACAGGTGATGAGTCCTGGATTTATCAATACGACCCAGAAACCAAGCGCCAGTCGACTGTTTGGGTGTTTCAAAATGAGCCAACGCCTACCAAAGTGAAGCGATCTAGAAGCGGGGGTAAGATTTTGATCGCTAGCTTTTTTAATTTGACTGGCCACTTGGTATTAATTCCCTTACGGGATCAAAGAAGCATTAATGCCGAATGGTATACTACCAAATGTTTGCCAGAAGTTTTCTCTGTTATAAGCAACAAGCGACCAAACACAGGGCTCCGCGGGCTACTGCTCCACCACGACAATGCACCTGCGCACACCGCACTCAAAACGAGGGACTTCCTGGACAGCACGCCAGTCAAACTCCTGGGTCACCCTCCTTACAGCCCTGATCTAGCACCGTGTGACTTCTTTTTATTCCCAAAAATAAAAAATCAGCTCAAAGGGATACAATTTTCGTCGCCGGAAGATGCGCTGGCTGCGTTCGAGCAGGCTGTAAACGAGGTGTCTGCGGCGGACTGGAAAAAGTGTTTTGAAAACTGGTTTAGGCGCATGAATCTTTGTATAGAGGCTGGTGGAAAGTACTTTGAAAAGATTTGATAAAAATATATGTACGTATAGAACAATTTTTTTTAGTTTCGCAAAACTTTCTGAGTGTCCCACGTATTGTATCCATCTTAATATACGAATAAGCATAAAGTTATCTTGGTGTAACTAAAAAAATACTATTTTCAGTCTACAATTTTTAATTACCTTCTTCTTCAAGTATATTATCTTATCTTCTTAACTATTATAATCTCAACTATTATAAAATTGTTAACGTCTGTTTGTTTGTTTGTTTGTTCCAGCATCACGCTAAAACTACTGGACCGAATTTGATGTTTTTTTTTTTGTTTGAAAGCTGATGATCTGACTTAAAAACTGGTATGGGTTTTGAGAAAGAAAGAAAAAAAGAAAAAAATTAATTCGTGGGTTGCGTACTCACCCGACAGATCGAAGCTTCTATGCATTTGCACGAGCGGATAGTAATGTACGATGGAGTGGAGTGGAGTGGAGTGGACAGGGGATGGGACTGGGGATGGGACTGGGGACGGGACAGGGGACGGGACTGGGGACGGGACAGTGGACGGGACAGGGAACGGAACATGGGACGGGAAATGGGACGGGACATGAGACGGGACATGGGACAGGATAGTGGGACGGCACATGGGACTGGACATAGGATGGGACATGGGACATGCGACGGGACGATAGTGATAGAGTGAGATAGTGGGACAGTGGGACAGTAGGACAATGGCAGTGGGATGGTGGGACAGTGGGGCAGTGGGGTAGTGGGACAGCGGGGCAGCGGGACAGCGGGGCAGTGGGCCAGTGGGGTAGTGGGATAGTGGGGCAGTGGGGCAGCGGGGCAGTGGGGCAGTGTGGCAGCGGGGCAGCTGGGCAGTGGGGTAGCGGGGCAGTGGGTTACTGGGGCAGCGGGGCGGCGGGGCAGCGGGGCAGTCGGGCAGCGGGGCAGTGGGTTAACGGGGCAGCGGGGCGGCGGGGCAGCGGGGCAGTGGGTTACCGGGGCAGCGGGGCAGTGGGGCCGTGGGATATTGGGGCCGTGGGATATTGGAGCAGTGGGGTAGCGGGGCAGCGGGGCAGTGGGGCAGCGGGGCAGTGGGGTAGCGGGGCAGTGGGGTAGCGGGGCAGTGGGGTAGCGGGGCAGCGGGATAGTGGGGCAGCGGGGCAGTTGGGCCGTGGGGTAGCGGAGCAGCGGGGCAGAAAGGCAGCGGGGCAGCGGGGCAGTGGGGCAGCGGGGTAGCGGGGCAGTGGGGCAGTGGGGTAGCGGGGCAGCGTGGCAGTGGGGTAGCGGGGCAGCGGGGCATTGGGGCAGTGGGGCAGTGGGGCAGTGGTGTAGCGAAGCAGAGGGGCAGAGGGGCAGCGGGGCAGTGGGGCGTCGGGGCTGTGGGGCAGTGGGGCAGTGGGGAAGCGGGGCAGCTGGGCAGCGAGGCAGTGGGGCAGCGGGGCAGCGGGGCTGTGGGGCAGTGGGGCTGCGGGGCAGTGGGGCAGTGGGATAGTGGGGCAGCGGGGCAGTGGGGCAGCAGGGGCAGCGGGGCAGTGGGGTAGCGGGGCAGTGGGGCAGTGGGGCAGCGGGACAGCGGGACAGTGGGACAGTGGACTGGACTGGAATGGACTGGACTGGACTGGACTGACGTGGGTTAGCAGAATTTAACGCGAGCGGAGCCGCGGGTAAAAGCTAGTTTTATATAAAATTCAATTGGAGCTGAATTCGTTTTTCCATAGGTAGAATCTGGGTAGTGGTCTAACTCTTAAATTGATTTGACCTTGCAGAATGAAATTTCCTGTAAGCTGTATTTTAGATTTTTGCCTTCGTTTATATTTACTTTCTTTATTCCTATTTTCATGTTTTTTATAATAATATAAGTTAATACAAGTTATATCGAACTATTCTCAAGTGAGCTACTACGTTACATTTCAAGAATTGTGACACCAGCTTGTGATTACAAATAAATAAATAATATTAAAATAAGCGAATAAGTATTGTTGCGTTTCAAACGCTTGATTAAAAGAACAATACAGTAACCATAGTATTGGATTAATTAGAGCAACACAGTTGTGGTTTTAAGTCGGTAATAGTCTGACACTGGCTCCGCCTTCCCCGGGTGGCCATGAGGACTTTCCCCACTAAAAAAAAAGTTAAGTTTTATGTATGGCGTATTATAATGTTAATACCATTAATGGATAATCAACGTTTTTAATTTGTAACTAAATAATAACTCATCGTATTCTTCAGCTGCAGCTTTGTATGTAAATTAATTTAAACTAAGTTGTTTATTATTTTATGAGTAAGAAAATATTTTGTTTCCATTACAAAGTTGAACAATAAAAAGTAAGAATACTGTCATCATTTCAGCCGAAAGACGTCCACTACTGGACATAGGCCTCGGTGAGAAGAAAGAAAGAATACTGAAAATAATAATAGAAAATTAATAATAATAAATAATATTAATAATAATAATTAATATTAATAATAATTAATTAATAATAGAAAGTAAGAATACTGTGCTTCGGTACAATCCACAACGGGACTACGATAAAATGAAAAATATGATGAATTCACAAGTAGAGCATATAATAGATATACGAGTGTTACTTGAAATAACACAGTTCTTGAATTATTTCAGCTAATTTTTGAATGTTAAAAGTACAGTATATGCTATAAAGAACAATATAGATGTAGTTTTATTATTATTTCGTATTGCAGACGGGTTCTTTTTAAATATTGAATACTAAATAAGGTTTGAAAGATATCACTGCGACCTCTATTCAATATTCACTAGGTACTAAATGCCAGTTAATATTTTATATTCCAAATAGACTCTGAATATCTTCAAACAATTATAAAATCGTTACTACAACATACTGCCTCGTTGGTCTAGTGGTCGACTGCTGAGCGTGGGGTCCTGGGTTCGATTCCCGGGTCGGGCAAAGTGTTATTGGGTTTTTTCATTAGGAAATTCTCAGTAGCAGCCCGGAGTATGGATTTGTGCCCGGTTAATGGCAACAGGCTCGCCCCCTATTACATGGGACTATAACATAACTGGCGAAATGTGGATGTACTATATACCTCTGCCTACCCCTTCGGGGAAATACAGGCGTGATGTTATGTTATGTTATGTTATTACCACACAGTGTTACATTTTACCACGTTATTGTTGAAACCGACGCCCTTCTTATAACAATAGGTTTTCGATTCGTCGCGTCCGATTCAAAACAAAACATTGCGTCAATGTTAATTTGAGAAAACTTCTGTAGCGGCGCTACGCCGTAGCTCCGTAGCGCTAGAGCTCGTAACTTCGTAGCGCGTGATTTATTAATAAAGAATAATTTGACTTAGATTAATAGCGCCGTTTCGGAACGCAGCTCGAGTCGCACTCGCGGTAATCATGAAAAGATACACTAATATTTTTTCGGATGTCATAAATGATTTTTGGTATCTGAGAGTTGTCACATATTGCGATTTTTTTGGCTGTTTTTTAGGTACTTTTTGGACAAGCTTGTCTTATTGCTACCTACTCATGGTACTATTTTATTGCTGGTTCAATGAATCAATCAATCAAATCATTTATTCGCCACAAGATATCGTGTACAAAGATATTACAATTAATTACAAGTCCGTCATATCTTGCCTTTTTGTAGCCATGCAAAAATTATGGTAAATTATTTATTAAATAACAAAGTCCAGTAGTGTAGTGTGTGGGTGTAGTGTGTGTGTGTGTGTGTGTGTGTGTAGTGTCCTATGTCCAGTAGTGGACGTCTTTCGGCTGTAATGATGATTTATTAATTATTATTATTAATTATGGTTGTAATTAACTACAACAAAAAACAATAACCAGCCAACCACCAATACAACTAGCTAATAAAAAATATAGTGAAAAAACTGCTTTTAATCAGTGATAATAAATAACAGCAAGTCTCTTGCCAATAGCGTTTGTCAATATTGAATTTAAGGGGAAACTAAAAACACAAAATACATCCGGATCGCTGCGTGCAGCGGTGACGTCACGACCGCACGCACACATCGCAGCCCCGCGTCGCACACGCACACATAAATTTCGCGCTGTAGATGAACATCACGTTGTACATTTTACTGACTAAAGCTAATCTTTGTCATTGGCGATGCCTTTTATAGAGTTAGAGTACCCTTAGTGAGGTACCTCAACACCAGCTCAAGTACTCTGAGCAGTCATTCGGTATCAAAGCATCCGTCATTACAGAGAATAACAAAAATTGTTGTCAGAAATACAATATTGGTGGGTTCAATCAAAGAAAATGAAACAATCTCCCTCCCCCCTTCATCACACCCCTGAAGATTCAAATTTTACGTTTTATTGAGTTCAAACAAACGCTGGCTATAAACAGACGGGCTGGGAGTTCGAATCATCTCACCGGAATCATTTGGATGCAATTACGTTAAACAGAACAAAGAGATTCTGGAAAGTCAGAGCCTTTGATAGATCTCCGTTTATGTAACGAGTGTCTTAAGAAATACGCACTTTATCTGTTGTGGAGCTCGAAAAATCTGCTGGAAGAGATTTTTTTAGAGATAAGCAGTATCTTTGTACTTTATTTTCATTAAATAGTTTGTCTTTTTGTAACTGTCTGTGTACATAAATATTTAAATAAATGAAATGTATACAAACGCTGTTTCTATTACTTATAGCTATTATTTTTACAAATAACTCTCACATTCCACATTTAAAATAGGTAAGTGACGTTTTGACAGCTTTGCAGCGTTCGTGGTCACAGGAAGACTAAGATGACAAGCGTCTTTACAGATATTTCAAAAAATATCTTTTTATATACCGTACAATTTATTACAATTAAAATTTACACATACATGTATATACAGCAAAATTCAATACAATTAAAATTTATGTCATTATAGATATAATCAAAATCTCAGATAATAATAAAATCAATTAATATAAAAATTCATAAAGGGCGCCATATATATATCCCATATTTTATATATGCATATCCCATATGCAAGGCCCATGATAACCTATGGCTGTGTCGTATGGCATGGAAAAACCCATCAGACTACCTGCAGGGATGCTCTCTCAAGCCTCCAGAGACTCGCGTGTCTCATAACAACAGGAGCAATTGCATCGACTCCGACCGCTGCACTTGAGGCTCTGCTTAATCTCGTTCCTTTGCATGTGCAGGTGCAAATGGACGCTAGGGCAGCAATGATAAGGGCCAGAATAGCGGGAAGGACAAAATGGAAGTCGACTGCCATGAGGGCACTGCAAGAGAACCTTATGAAGAAAGACATCATTGCCATGCCCACTGATGCAATGTTAAAAGAATACAGCTTTGATAGGCTGTTTAGGGTATTCATACCTCAGAGGACTGAGTGGAAGGACGACACGCCAGGCCAGCCTCAGTCCACTGATGTTGTTTGGTTCACCGACGGATCAAAAAAAGAGGGTCTAGCAGGAGCCGGATTCCACGGTGGGCGGCCAAAGGTAAAAAAATTCGCCAACCTAGGCCAGCACACCACTGTGTTTCAAGCGGAATTATTTGCCATTATTGGATGTGTCCGTTTAAGTCTGCAGAGGACCTATATTAATAGGCGAATCTTCATCTTCTCTGACAGCCAGGCTGCTTTAAAAGCCTTAAATTCAGAGGAAATTGACTCCAAACTTGTAAAGGAGTGTGTCCAGCTATTAAACTCACTAGGAGCGGCAAACTCAGTGGCACTAGGATGGGTACCTGGACACTGTGGCATTAGGGGCAACGAAGCCGCTGATGAACTGGCTAGAGCTGGTGCTGAAAGCCCCAATGTGGGCCCGGAGCCAATCTGTGGAATTCCTAAATGCACCACTACAGCCTACCTTAAAAACTGGGGAACTGACCAAAGTATTAGCCTTTGGGAAAAATCCCCAGGCCAAGAACACTCGAAAGCGCTACTTGTGGGCTTCAAAAAAAGGTTTACGAAAGAAGCGCTTTCGTTGAACAAAAATCAGATAAGAATCCTGACAAGAACCCTTACTGGGCACTGCAAGCTGAACAAACACCTTCACAGGATGGGCCTCAGTGATACCACAGTTTGCAGGTTTTGTCGCGAAAAGGATGAGACGCCCATCCATATCCTATGCGAATGTGATGCAGTGCACCACATCAGAAGCCAGCATCTTGGAGGCCACGTCATCTCACTGCAGGAGATCAAATCCTCCTCCCCCAAGGTCATAGTCGACTTTATGATTGACTTGCAGCTTGGGGAAGTGCTGTAATGCTGCAAGAGGCGTCACAATAGATCTTTTAGGTCGCAGTGGCTTAGGGGCGTTCAAGACCCTACCTCTTTCCTCAAATAAATAATAATATCCCATATTGTCGAAGAATTTGCAAACTCAAGTGGCAGTGAGCGGGCAGATTTCTCGCAGAACGGATGGCCGATGGAGCTGGAAAGTTTGGGAGTGGCGACCGCGTACTGGAAGGCGCAGCGTGGCTAGACTACCACAAGGTGGACTGATGACATGACCCGGTGAAAGTTGCGGGAATCCGCTGTGTGCGGGAAGCGCAGGACCAGTCGTTGTGGCGATGCTTATGGGAGGGCTGTGTTCAGCAGTGGACGTCTTTCAGCTGAAATGATGATGATGATGATGACGATATCGCCTTGATTGTTTTCAACACTTTTACAAGTTACTTTAACACTGTGTTAGATAGCTCCAGTGACTCTTAGCTAACTGAACACTTGAGAAGCGCCGAAACTAACTCAGAGTCTGGGTTTTCTTGTTAACTCTCTAGATAATGCCCTAAGCTGCAACGGGACAAGTTATTATGTTCTATCTGATTATTACCAGTACATGACAGCTATCTCACGTTGTGTGGACCTTCTGCATGGATCAGTTCCATGGCGGTAGTGACTTGCAGCGTGTGATGGAGTGGGGTACTTAGTGCGTTCGAACAATGGCGTCATCGCTCAGATAATTATCGCACAAAAAAGCGACAACGCCGTGTCGATGAGTCATGAGTCAGCTGTTTGTGGCGGCGCGGATGTTGAGACACACAGGCGTCGAGTTTATACAACCAGATTAGCCCATAATTGTGGGTAATTAACATTAAATAATTTTGGATAAAATAGGAACGTCGGGTACACAAAACCATTGAAAAGTAAAATTATTAGCCAACATACATCTCCAAGTCTTACAAAAGATGTCTAACTGCATCCGCAAAGTATTAATGCTGTTCTCAAGATTTTCTCAATAGTTAAAGTTGTAAATACAACTTTAACACTGCAGATGCCATTAAACATCTTTTTTAAGGCTTGAAGATGTATATTGGCTTTTATATACTTTTACCTTTAAACAGTTTTGTGTCATTTGGGCTGTGATCAAAAGTGTGATCGTAGATTATTGCCATTTACTATTGCATGAAAGCATAGCGTCATTAGTTAATTAATGCCCAACTGTCAGGAATGGCCTTCTTTTGAGTTTCGGCCCTAGTTAGTCACGCTGGCCTATGTGTTTTGTAGGACTAGACACGTTTTTGGAGCCCCTTGTGATTAAAGGGCCAATGCTAGAAAATCTCATGCACAATACAATTTCACTCCCCTTGTTGGAAATGCGTGAGATGAAAAACAGCTGACGCAATAAATTGTTTGCTTTTAATTCCAAGATCTCCATTATCATTTTTGTTTGTAGGCGATACATGTTATGTATTTAAATAATTTAATATAATACGTTTTACATATTGCTGTGTATTAATTATTGAAAAACATTTGTATAACTAATAAAATTCGGGATTAAGTCTGTCCGTCCACAAAAAAGCATACATGTCAATTTTGGAACAGTTTCTGGAAAACAAATATAGTATAATTTTGCATAAAAACCATTTTCGGATGCTTTTCGTTGTGAATTTTGAAGTTTTTTACATGTTGCACGGTGCTAACTGGGACAATGAACAATTTTTCTTTCTTTTTTTGATAAGTATTTTTATAAACAAGTATTCAGCACCTTTACAAACCATGTGTTCGCGATCAGAAGACAATGATAGTGCGACAGGCGAGTGTCGCGGCGTCGCGCGGCGGCGGGGGACGCGGCCGAGCGACACTAACGCGGCTAATGACGCGCTTCCCCTGCGCTGTGTGAGACACGGTGCAGTTTACTTTTTTTTATAGCACTTGTTAATAGTTCTGATAATGTTAGCAACTGTAACAGTTTTATTAGCGGTCATTAAGCGACTTGTGATATGCAGTGAACGTTCACAAGCTAAATGTTTGCATGGTATTTTAAGAAACCAGAGTAAGAGTACTTTGGGAAGGCGACTTCTTTTACTGCGAGGAGGTTATGCTCACAAAGGAGGCGGTGACGAAGGAGCGAGAGCAACCACCTCTTTCCCATCCCGCAGGAGGCAGACTGGGCGTCGCAGAATATACCATCACCCTGGGACCTCATCGGCGTGCAGGCTGCAGGATTGGGTTAGCCCGCCGCCCGATCAGTCAAGGCTCGTGACGGCGGTGCGTCAAGTTTCACACTCGCCAGTCTGGACGAGAGTGCGGCAGACGTAAGGCCACACGGGGAGAAGGGGCTCACCTACTAGTGGCGAGCCAGGTTCTGTAGGAGGGTGGTAGGAGAATACAGAGACAATCCCACGCCTCCGGCTAAAAGTAGTTGGAGGAACACCGTAGTGGTTTAGTCCGTATGAATCCAACACTAACTCTGCCGTCCCCGGGCAGAGTGCACTCATGAGTATTTCCCATAGAGGAAAGGAATTTCCCAATAAAAAAAAGGGTAAGAGTAAGTACTTTTTGTGCAATATTCCTATATCAATAGGTACGGTTGATTGGTTAAATCAGCATCATCAAATGTAAAGATAATTACGATATAATCTTGTAGACATCATGAACTGTTAAAAGTTTAATGACTAGGATTAAAATGGCTGTCTGGGTCATAACTCTCAAAATGTTCAGCATTTCAATGAAGAATAAAATGTTGGCTATAATCAAGTTTGACGTACAGCGAGAAGCTTTTGATAGTTATAAATTAAACACTTTGTACTCTAATAAATTTTAAGAATTCTCAGCTCTCATTATGTCTAGAACAAAACAGCAACTATTCCCATTTATACATTCTTGTTCAATTATAGATTCAAAATAGGTAAATTGTTTTAATTTTAATCTGTGTTTATCACACATTTTCAATTGTTTATCACAAAATAACGTTAATATAATGGTGCACATGTTGTACTTGTATCATGGTGAAGCAGCCTTACGAGCGGAGGGTGAGAGGGATTGTTTTCGGCCCTATCGCATTAGAGCTAACGATGGTGCGCGTTAGTGCGAACGCGTTAACGTACCGCGATAACGAGTGTCGCAACCTTACTTACTCTTACTGCAAAAAAAAAGAAGTAAAAAGTCAACAAAAACCAAGATTCAATGAGTTTTGTGGTACATTTTTACGTTTAAATTATCAATAATTCTGCAGTAACATACTATTTTAAAGGCTAAGTGATCTCAGATAACATTTAATAACGCCAATAAAATCGTATTTCAGCAATACTGTATTGGAATCGAATAAAAATCGGCGCGGTGAGGCGCCGCGATAATTTCGATTTTTATGAAAACGTCCCCGCAGACGACAATAATTGGGGCTTTCACCTCGACGTAAAGGTAATAATGATGGTCGTTACGGAGGTTAATTATATGACTTGTATGAGAGTTATGGCTGACCGGAGACTTGCGATAATGTCATGAACAATAACTTGTATGAGAGTTATGGCTGACCGGAGACTTGCGATAATGTCATGAACAATAACTTGTATGAGAGTTATGGCTGACCGGAGACTTGCGATAATGTCATGAACAATAACTTGTATGAGAGTTATGGCTGACCGGAGACTTGCGATAATGTCATGAACAATAACTTGTATGAGAGTTATGGCTGACCGGAGACTTGCGATAATGTCATGAACAATAACTTGTATGAGAGTTATGGCTGACCGGAGACTTGCGATAATGTCATGAACAATAACTTGTATGAGAGTTATGGCTGACCGGAGACTTGCGATAATGTCATGAACAATAACTTGTATGAGAGTTATGGCTGACCGGAGACTTGCGATAATGTCATGAACAATAACTTGTATGAGAGTTATGGCTGACCGGAGACTTGCGATAATGTCATGAACAATAACTTGTATGAGAGTTATGGCTGACCGGAGACTTGCGATAATGTCATGAACAATAACTTGTATGAGAGTTATGGCTGACCGGAGACTTGCGATAATGTCATGAACAATAACTTGTATGAGAGTTATGGCTGACCGGAGACTTGCGATAATGTCATGAACAATAACTTGTATGAGAGTTATGGCTGACCGGAGACTTGCGATAATGTCATGAACAATAACTTGTATGAGAGTTATGGCTGACCGGAGACTTGCGATAATGTCATGAACAATAACTTGTATGAGAGTTATGGCTGACCGGAGACTTGCGATAATGTCATGAACAATAACTTGTATGAGAGTTATGGCTGACCGGAGACTTGCGATAATGTCATGAACAATAACTTGTATGAGAGTTATGGCTGACCGGAGACTTGCGATAATGTCATAAACAATAAAAAGTAGGTAATTTTCAGTTCATAAAAAATTTATTAAGGAACTAATTAAACTGAAGTATAAAACGTATTCGCGGCAATAAGTGGTGTTCGCGTTCTCTCGTTTCGGAGGCCAAGACATATTGTGGGTCGCTGTGCCAGCGGAGTAAGTAGTAGTATAAAAAGTATTAACTTATAACCACTGAGTTAAATTCCGTTATAATTATACTGAACTGTAAGACGTACTAAGTTATAAGCATACTAAGTATCACTTTAATTAAAGTTAACAAAGTAAATCCTATCATAGAGGATGTGCAGTGGCGTCAATATTAGATAATCCTACAGGTAGGGACAGGCTACGTAAACATCTACCAAGTACCGAAGCTGTATGTACATATCTATGTAGGTGATTTCCCGGGACGTGCTAAAGGCATAGCACTAGAGGGACACCGGCGCGGTCTAATGGAGTTCCCGGAGCTCCTCTGTTTTGTGCAGAGGATGGCCACCGTGTGGTTTTAGTCGGTAAGAGTCCGACATACCCGTCCGCCTAACCCAGACGGAGGGTATCCATGAGGAATTCCACCAGAAAACAAAAAAAAAAAACAAAAAAAAAAAGGTGGTTGACATTGTCATTATACCAATTACATAAATAAAATAAAAATGTCTTTATTGTGCCAAAAAATATACATAACATTGGTTGAAGCCCTAGTCCTCACACTAGGATTCCCTGTGTCGTGGGGTCTAGTCTCTTTCAGTCCAGAAGACATAGTTGACACGGTTCAGAATTAATTTAATGGGCAATGAGTTATAAATAGCAAAAACAAAAAACAAAAAAACAGCTAAAAATATTGGTATCTTGTATATGTGTGTGGGTGTGTATGTGGGGGGTTGTAGTGTGTGTTTTTTGTGTGGGGGGTGTTGTGTGTGTGTTATTTGTTAAAATCGTTATTAACTTCATAATGATAGAGGGCGAGTTAGCGATCGAGATCAATTTGATTCAGTCCCGGCAGCTGACACGCGATCACTTGTACGGTCAACCGCACATCAGTGGTAACATTTTGACATTGACAGCGCCTTCATTTCGTAAGCAGTAAGCGCGGTTTACTAACTCAAGTATTACCATTGTCATGCAGTCGACTATACATTAATAGAACATTTTCACATAAATTAATTTAATCATCATCATCATCATCATTTCAGCCGAAAGACGTCCACTGCTGAACATAGGCCTCCCCCAAGCATCGCCACAACGACCGGTCCTGCGCCTTCCGCATCCAGCGGATTCCCGCGACCTTCAACAGGACGTCGGTCCACCTTGTGAGGCGCCTACCCGCGCTGCGCCTTCCAGTACTTAAGTGGCAGTGGGCGGGGCACATTGCTCGCAGAACGGATGGCCGATGGGGCAGTAAAGTTCTGGAGTGGCGAATTAATTTAATATGCTGAAATAATTTATTCCAAATTACTGAATAATTTTACTTAAAGTTTTTATTTAACTGGCTTTGTTGTTTCTGGTACATATTTTTGCAAGTCTATTTTGAACTGGAATTTAACATAGGTAAGTATATCTCCAGGTCTTATTAAATTAAATTAAATTTTGACAATGCGTTAATATTAACGTTAATACCTTTTCTTATTTTATTTTTTTATTTAAGATTTTTTCTATCAATAAGCGATGACGTTCCTACGAAATGTGAACTATGAATGGCAGCAACGCCATATTTTTAACCGACTTCAAAAAAAGGAGGAGGTAATGTATTCGGCGGGTTTTTTTTTTTTTTTTTGAAGGGTAGACTTAATACCCCATGAGGTACAAACGCCTCGTGGGGTTCAGAACCCCTAACTATAACGTTGTTAATTACTATTAATGCAGTAATGCTTTACTCGACATTGCAATGTGTCAGGAATGACACGACAATTTTAATGCACATTCGTTAGTAAACAAGTTTCCTATTTAGTAGCCCGATTCATATCGGGCTCGGAAGACTAAAATTATTATATCTACGTCTCGGACGAATAAAAAAGGCGGACGGAATCTCGCTAAACAATAAGTGAACCATCCATAGTAAGACGGCTCGCAAGTACGGGCTGGCATGGACACATTCACACCTACAGTAAAAGAAACATCCGCGATTACGCAAAATATCTCGTTAAACAATAAGTGAACCATCCATAGTAAGACGGCTCGCAAGTACGGGCTGGCATGGACACATTCACACCTACAGTAAAAGAAACATCCGCGATTACGCAAAATATCTCGTTAAACAATAAGTGAACCATCCATAGTAAGACGGCTCGCAAGTACGGGCTGGCATGGACACATTCACACCTACAGTAAAAGAAACATCCGCGATTACGCAAAATATCTCGTTAAACAATAAGTGAACCATCCATAGTAAGACGGCTCGCAAGTACGGGCTGGCATGGACACATTCACACCTACAGTAAAAGAAACATCCGCGATTACGCAAAATATCTCGTTAAACAATAAGTGAACCATCCATAGTAAGACGGCTCGCAAGTACGGGCTGGCATGGACACATTCACACCTACAGTAAAAGAAACATCCGCGATTACGCAAAATATCTCGTTAAACAATAAGTGAACCATCCATAGTAAGACGGCTCGCAAGTACGGGCTGGCATGGACACATTCACACCTACAGTAAAAGAAACATCCGCGATTACGCAAAATATCTCGTTAAACAATAAGTGAACCATCCATAGTAAGACGGCTCGCAAGTACGGGCTGGCATGGACACATTCACACCTACAGTAAAAGAAACATCCGCGATTACGCAAAATATCTCGTTAAACAATAAGTGAACCATCCATAGTAAGACGGCTCGCAAGTACGGGCTGGCATGGACACATTCACACCTACAGTAAAAGAAACATCCGCGATTACGCAAAATATCTCGTTAAACAATAAGTGAACCATCCATAGTAAGACGGCTCGCAAGTACGGGCTGGCATGGACACATTCACACCTACAGTAAAAGAAACATCCGCGATTACGCAAAATATCTCGTTAAACAATAAGTGAACCATCCATAGTAAGACGGCTCGCAAGTACGGGCTGGCATGGACACATTCACACCTACAGTAAAAGAAACATCCGCGATTACGCAAAATATCTCGTTAAACAATAAGTGAACCATCCATAGTAAGACGGCTCGCAAGTACGGGCTGGCATGGACACATTCACACCTACAGTAAAAGAAACATCCGCGATTACGCAAAATATCTCGTTAAACAATAAGTGAACCATCCATAGTAAGACGGCTCGCAAGTACGGGCTGGCATGGACACATTCACACCTACAGTAAAAGAAACATCCGCGATTACGCAAAATATCTCGTTAAACAATAAGTGAACCATCCATAGTAAGACGGCTCGCAAGTACGGGCTGGCATGGACACATTCACACCTACAGTAAAAGAAACATCCGCGATTACGCAAAATATCTCGTTAAACAATAAGTGAACCATCCATAGTAAGACGGCTCGCAAGTACGGGCTGGCATGGACACATTCACACCTACAGTAAAAGAAACATCCGCGATTACGCAAAATATCTCGTTAAACAATAAGTGAACCATCCATAGTAAGACGGCTCGCAAGTACGGGCTGGCATGGACACATTCACACCTACAGTAAAAGAAACATCCGCGATTACGCAAAATATCTCGTTAAACAATAAGTGAACCATCCATAGTAAGACGGCTCGCAAGTACGGGCTGGCATGGACACATTCACACCTACAGTAAAACAAACATCCGCGATTACGCAAAATATCTCGTTAAACAATAAGTGAACCATCCATAGTAAGACGGCTCGCAAGTACGGGCTGGCATGGACACATTCACACCTACAGTAAAACAAACATCCGCGATTACGCAAAATATCTCGTTAAACAATAAGTGAACCATCCATAGTAAGACGGCTCGCAAGTACGGGCTGGCATGGACACATTCACACCTACAGTAAAACAAACATCCGCGATTACGCAAAATATCTCGTTAAACAATAAGTGAACCATCCATAGTAAGACGGCTCGCAAGTACGGGCTGGCATGGACACATTCACACCTACAGTAAAACAAACATCCGCGATTACGCAAAATATCTCGTGTGACGGAGTCATTGTCGTAGTGTCACAAATAAAATAAAAATATTACGCCGTCTAGTATTTTAAAATGCTGTCGAAATTATAGGAATAAATATATATATATAGGAAAAAATTAAGTGCTTCAATTTTTTCTTAGCGAGATTCCGTCAGCCTTTTTTATTCGTCCGTGTTTTCATGTTAAGCTTAAAATATACCCTATCGCACACTGGGTAACTTGCTTGCTCCACAAAACAAAATCAAAATAAGTTTTTTTAATCATAAATCACCAATTTTTTATCTACACTTATAACAATTTGTGTTCACTGAATCATACATACCCTATAACAATGCGACATTAAAATGGGGTATCGGCACAACCATTGATTTTCTGTCTGAACAGATCCGAGGGGAAATGTGCTCGGGGGACATAGTTCTGCCTACTACGTAATGAGTTAAGTTACACCATACTAATGATACAATCACCACAGACGATAATCAACCTTAAAGTGAAGGGGTTAGAAATTGATGTGAATGCAGAAGTAATGTTGTAGGGTGAAGTTGAGAATAGTCTAACGACAGCGTACGCTTGAAAGCGCTTTAAAGCACAGTTCTGCGTCACCGGACTAGTGTCGCCGCAGCCGCAAGCCTGATGAACCTCTGACGTCACGACTCACGACAACCTCACAGTAATAACATCGCGGTGACATGATTGCCATTCCAGAATGCCGTCGATCAGCTGCCACCACAGAAATAGATAGGATGGAAAAGTGGGCAGGGCGCGCGTGCCAACACTCTGCACCATAGTGCAGTGCATTTCAAAGCCTTTCTCAGTACGCCTTATGACTTGTTTCTGTAAATACTGTAACAAAAACACGCAGAAATGCCTTATTGTACTGTTTCTAACTGCAGGAACAAAAGCTGTAAAGTACATTTGATTAAAGTTATTTTTTTGGGCGTAGTTTGTTCAAAAGTTGCCACGCATGAATCGCAAGTAAAATTGTTATTACAACCATTCTATCTCTATCTATTTCTGTGGCTGCCACAGTTCATTTGTGTTCGAACGCGGATCATGGAGCGGAACTGTTATTTGGAACAGCTCCCGCATAGTTTTATGTGTAATAAGTTGTATGTCTCGTCTATGTGATCCCGGGGTCGTTAGGAAGTTCCACTGTGATTAAGTCCGTGTCAAATTAACGTAATCTTACTTAGTGTCGTATCGTGTAGTTAGACGATCACCTCTTGAACAGCTTTTGTGCTACCCGATAGTTGCGAAGTACTTTTCGTCACGCACCAGTGTTTTGGATTAAAGATTTGCAGTGAACAAACTTCAAAGACATTTTTTATTAAAGAGTTGCTTGGGACTTTAAGGTGCTTACAAGGGCTTATTTAGACCATATAACTTACATAGGTACTTGTGAAATTACAGTGAAGTATGGGTGTTTGGGCGGAGTGCCCGACGCCCGCACCGCATGTTTGTTGTGTATGCGCGACTGTTTGACACTCGCCATGCGGGCACCGCTGATTGCACCGCAAACCTTTTTGATGACCCCCCACCCCCCACCCCCTCCACATAGGCCGTGCTCATGTGAAATATCTGATTGTGTGCGATGTTGCTAAGATAAGAGGGGTCTGCTTGGCTGTCTTGCTAAATAAAAGGGTTCATGAGGATTTGGTTCAAAAACTAAATACAATTTAGTTTTAGTCACAATAGACTTCGAGACGAAAAGGTTATGAATTAAAATTGTATTATTATAAAATAACTATTTACTTAAAATTATTATGTGCGGTTTCAGTCACTTGTATCCTATCGGGTTTGCCCGTCTGGTTTCGGACTCAACCTCAATATGAATTTATCTTACGAGAGTTATTACATATTATAACTGTTTACTTGTTCAAAAACATAACATAACATAACATCACGCCTGTACGTAATCCACGCTGTTATCACTTGACCGCGAGCTCTTCCCACTATCAAACTAAAATTTGATATTATACTAAATATAACATAACATGACATAACATCACGCCTGTATTTCCCCGAAGGGATAGGCAGAGGTGTATAGTACACCCACAATACGCCAGTTATGTTATAGTCCCATGTAATAGGAGGCGAGCCTATTGCCATCAACCGGGCACAAATCCATACTCCGGGCTGCTACTGAGAATTTCCTAATGAAAAAACCCAATAACGTAACGTTTAGTAGTACGCCATGGACTGCCCCCATTATCTAGATCTTACGTCTTCTTTGTCCATCCAAAGGTTGTCTGGAAGATATAGCTTTTAGCGATAAGACCGCCCATGTACCCATAATTTATACGTTGTTCCTGTTTACTACTATTTTCATGGTGTACAATAAAGTATATTCTATCTATATATCTATCTACAACACTTTGCCCGACCCGGGAATCGAACCCAGGACCTCACGCTCAGCAGTCGCGCTTGCGACCACTAGACCAACGAGGCAGTCAAAAACGCTATGCAATTATTGGGTTGTGGTGTTGGCTAGCAGGAAATGTTTCTCTATTGTAAATGAAGTAGATACATACTCTGTCAGATTGTACGAGCAAATCTTTCGAAGCCAGCAAATATAAGTAGGAAGCTAGTTCACTAATGAACGTCGCAGTAATCCTTTTCCTTGACATTTCAGTTTTCTTCGACGTCAATTAACTGACATACATTGTATCTAGGTCAGTGAACATTAAATAAAATAGTAATACATCATGTAAGTTATGTTTAAAAACCAGTTAGCGCTGTAGCTAAGCGTTTAGCTTTCTGTGCTGATTTCACGGGTTCGGTCTTAGCACGGTACAGATAATACATAATTTTTAAGCGGGTTTCATTAAAACTAACTAAGTTAGTAATTCCTTACTCTACGTTTGTTTGCAGCAATCTACAATCTACATATATTGTGTACTTACAAACAGTTTTCCTTTGTTCGTAACATTAATCAAATAACGGTGATAATACGATACATCAATATGTAAATTACAGAGTTCTTACCCTAGCATTTTGTCGTATCGAAACGTAAATGTAAGTGAACTTCGAATCTAAAATACTCGTATCATCATAATAATTTTTTACTTGAAGATTTTTGCCATATTTCTGTATACAAAATAAAAAAAATACGTACATTTAATAAAATAAAAAAGTAATAATAAAAATCCCTACATTTAATACATCTTCTATTCAATAAACACATCCATGTAATGTAACACATTTATAAAAACAAAAACACGCCATTTAAACTAAGTTCTTCTTCTTCTTCTTCTTATGGCAAGTAATGCCGATGTCGACAATTCTGCCAATGTCAAGAGTTTTGGAAACGCGTCTGTTTACAATTTATAAATAAAAAAATACACTTATAATGAAAATAAAAATAAAACACTTGATTGACAATGGAACTCGATGTGACACTTGTCGTTGTTATAACACAGACTGAAACAAACACATAAAATACATAAATACATTGTACATAAAGTTTAAAACATTTAATATAGTACATATTAATACCACACCCACAACATTAACAAAACGTGTCACAATTTGATGTCATTTCTACGGATAAAAATCATCAAAGCTCTATAGAGCCTTGAAGAGGAGTGAGTAAGGAGTGAAGGGAAGTTTATAGGTACAGGAATCTTTAGTTTTGGAAGAAAACTATATAAATCAAGCGCAGGATTATTGTTTGGACAGTTAAAAAAAATGTGCTCCAAACTACCTTCATCCAACCCACACTCACAAAGAGATGAATCCCGTACACGGATTTTATGCAGAAAAACAGGAGAACAACAGTGACCAATACGAAGTCTGCAAAGTACAGACACAACCTTCTTTGATATCTTCTTATATTGAAAAAACCAAGGTTTAGGAACTATGGTAGGTTGAATTGCGTAATAAAAACCTCCCTTCTTTTTACTGGAGTTGTTCCACTGCACTTGCCATGAGGATTGCATATCTCTTTTTGGAAGGCTCAGCAGATCATATCCCTGATAGCTGTAATGTTTAAGGTCCGCAGACTCAGACGTGACCGCATCTTTGGCCAACAAATCTACACATTCATTTCCCTTGATACCACAGTGACTGGGTATCCAAACTAAATGAACCGTTTTCTGTTGTTTATTACAGGAAAAAAGAGATTTCTTGATTTCCAAAAGAAGAGGACTATGTAATTTGCTCTTGAAAGGATTTTGTTCTAAGGCTTGTAAGCAACTTAAAGAATCTGTGAATATTACACCAAAGTTTATATTGTGCGACTCTATAAAAAGGCATGCTTCCAATATAGCCACACACTCGCCCGTGAACACAGAAGATTCCTTAGGACACTTAAAGTTAAAAACAATCCTAGAGTTTTGGTAGTAAACCGCAGCCCCAGTACAACTAAATTTTGTTAATTTTGAAGCATCTGTAAAAAAAATATCAAACCTATTCCATCGCTCTCCAACCACCGCATTAAAGGCTGAATCCGCTGATAGAGAATGCTTGGAAATGCCTATGTCAAAGAATATTATTGGATTATAACACAAAATTTCGTAGCTAAAATTATAAATCGGAAGTTTAGGAAATTGAATGACGCAGCCTTCTAAATTTTGAAATTGCCGAAAAGATTGTACAATTAAAGGAATTTCTTTGTTTCTCCAAAAGTTTGATGATCTACATAGCTCATCTAATAGGCTGACTTTTTGTAAGAGCGGATGCATGGAATTTGAAACTATTCTAGCCCAAAATCGCGTAGCCAAGTATTGTCTCCTTAGGGCCAGGGGAGGCTCTGCACATTCAACCTGCAATGCGTTAATGGGAGAGGACTTCATGCAACCCAAGATGATCCGAAGGCACTTAGCCTGGACCTTATCCAGCCCTGCCAAAGCGCCTTTGTTGCATGGAATTAAGAGAAAGGAACCATAATCCATAACACTCCGTATTAGGGCATTATATACCAATTTCATGGTGTAAGGGTGAGCACCCCACCATACCCCAGCAAGAACTTTAAGCATAGGGATAATTCGTTCGCATCTTTGCACCAGATAATTTAAGTGGTGTTTACCAGTCAGTTTTTGGTCCAAATAAACGCCTAAAAATTTTGCTTTTGACACCACTGGTATACAATGCCCTTGGATACTTACCGAAATCTGTGGAATTAGCCTTTTACGAGAAAATACTACTACCGAGCTCTTGGGAGCAGACAAGCTCAGACCATGGTTCTCAAGCCATTGGTTCAGAGAGTCCAGAGAGATGGAGAGGGAAGAAGCAGCATCACTAATAGAGGAATCTGAGACATAGAGAGCCAGGTCATCGGCGTATTGCAGAATGTGACAATTGCTATTCAGACATGAGCTAATATCGGCTGTATATAGATTGTATAGCAAGGGACTAAGAACTGAGCCTTGAGGTAAGCCCTTCCATGTCTGCCTATGTTCAAATTCCTCACCCGGAACTCTCAAAACCAAAGAGCGTGACGTAAGCAGTCTACATATACACTGCACCAACTTCACCGGAAGCCTCAGCTGTAGCAATTTTTGCCTGAGGAGGGGAAGGAGAACATTGTCGTATGCAGAGGCTATGTCAAGGAAAGCGGCGACGACAGATTGATTTTTGGTCAGAGATATGCGAATATCTGAAATTAAAGTTCCGATACTGTCCATGGTACTGAGCCCCTTTCTGAAACCAAATTGAGAGCTCGGCAATAAATCTCTCGACTCGACGATCCACTCCAAACGGTTCTTTATTAGGTGTTCCAGTAACTTTGCCAGGACTGAAGACAAAGCAATCGGTCTAAGGCCATTCGGATCATCCGCGTGTTTGCCAGGCTTCAAAATGGGGATTACAATTTGTGTTTTCCACTGATCTGGGACCCAGTCGTTTATTAGACAGTAGTTTAAAATATATAAAAAATAATTTTTGGTCTTGAGGCCTGCATGCTTGATAAATGAATAAATAATCCCGTCATTGCCGGGAGCAGAGTCATGAACAAATTTTAAAACTGTGTCTAACTCCTGTAAGGAAAATGGCACATCAAGGGGATCCTCTGTAGAATTCACGGACGAGAGATGACTCTCAGCCTGAGATGGTACGTATGGTGGGGCAATTTTGTCGTAGAAGAGCTCAGCTCTATCGCGAGTAATAGGGGAAGAAATTGAAGGAGAGCAACCACATCTGAATCTGTTGATCCTTTTCCACACCGCTGATACGGGGGTAGATGGAGATAAGGAACTACAGAAGCTAACCCATCCTGAACGTTTCTTTCTCCGAAGCAGTCTTTTTGATTTAGCTAGAGACCTGTTATAAGAAATTAAATTGTCAACTATCATCTCAGTGTTGTATGTTCTTTCCGCGTCATTCCTGTCTCTTATAGCCATGGTGCATTCTTGATCCCACCACGGGGGTGATGGAATCTTATTACGGGCAGAGTTTTTTAAGGGGAAACAAGAATCTGCACTGGAAGTAATGGCCGAAGCAAAGTTTGTACAGCAGCTTTCTACATGAGAGTGACCAGAGGGATCTAAATTTTGGGAAGTTAAATTTGGAAGTGTGTCAATTTTGTACTCCAATGTTGAACTATAATCCGCCCAATCAGGATTGGACAAATTATACCTCAAAAGGGGAGGGGACGTTTTCTCTAAAAATGTTCTCTCTGCCAAAGAAATTACAATAGGGTAGTGGTCACTACCATGAGTAAGGCTAGTGCATTGCCAGTGCGCCGCAGGTGCTATGTCCAGCGAACAAAATGTAAGGTCCACACAACTCTTTTGTTGACCAGGAGGAGATCTCCTAGTTGAGCAGCCATCATTCAAGATACACAGATTAAGCTCATCCAGAATTTCTACTAAACCTTCCCCAAAGGAGTCACACCTTTCAGAACCCCATCTAAAATGATGGCAGTTGAAATCCCCCATGACAAGTACAGGTCCATCAATTCCCTCAAAAGTTCTCCTTAAAACTGGTAAATAACTTAGGTCAGGGTGTGCAATATAAATAGATATCAGAGTAATGCCCTCTACCCTACCTGCCACAACAGTCATATCTCCCCCATGAGGAGACAAAGCCAAGGACAGAAGTGGAACGCGGTTGTTTATGCAGAGAGCAGACCCTCCATAGCCATCAGATCGATCGCATCTGAGAATGTTGTAGTGTGGTATACGAAAACTAAGACTAGGGTTAAGCCAAGTCTCAGCAATAGAACAAGCTAAGGGCTTGTATTTATTTAGAAGGAATATGAGGTCGTGTTTCTTATGCCACACGCTCCTCACGTTCCATTGCAGGAAAACCAGGCGGGCCGCCATTGGTAAAGTTTGAGAGAAGAGAAAGTAAGTCGTTGGCAACGTTGGACGGTGAGTTGGATATATTTGAAGTAGACAAAGTTGACAGAAGTTTCACTAGTAGTTGAATGATAGTAGACAAATTGTCTGAAGTCTGTACTGTATCCATATTATTGTTATTTATAGCGCAGCCATTTGACTGTGAAGATCGGGGAGTGCTAGTTAATAGCTGATGAGCAACTTTGTCATAAGAGGGGGAAAGAGGGGCATGGGTCTTAGGCTTCATGAAAATAGTTTTTCGATAAGACTGAGAAGATCCAGATTTAGCAATGTCAGCATAGCTGCGAGAAGATACAGGGACAGTTTTGCTGGCTTCAGCGTATGAGATTGACTTCTCAGCCATAGTTGTTTTTATGGCTCTCTGTCTACCATACTCCGGGCACGCCTTGCTATTGGCAAAGTGGCTCCCAGAGCACAACACACAAAAAGCCTCGCCTTCAGCAATGCTGCAACCATCACCGGGGTGATCATGGCCGCATTTACTGCAGCGAGGTTTAGACCTGCACAGTGACTCAACGTGTCCAAATCTGCAACACTTGCGGCATTGGATTGTCGGGAATATGTATTGTTCCACAGGTAAGGCAGTATAGCAGCAGAAAATTCTCTTGGGCAAAGCTTGGCCGTCAAATGTGATGACGCAAGTTTCTGTTGGCTTCCATTCGGTCATATCGTCTTTTGTAACTCTTTTATTTATGCGCCGAACTTTCAAAATGTGCCCACAGCCTGAAGGCACTGCTAAGTAAGCTTTAGCCTCCTCTTCTGACATGTCTGTGGGAACCCCATTAACGACACCCATACGGGTTATATTAAAGGTTGGAATATTCACCTCATAATTATACTTTTCTAGAAGGCTGTTGGCTAGGAATGAGTTTGCATCCTGAGGGGAAGCAAACTCTACGGATATTCGGTTTCGTCCAACTCTCTTAACACCATCACGGATAATGTTACTGATGTTATTTTTAAGGAGAAACAGGCCAAATGTGACAGGGTGGAGAGTAGTGCCGGAATTCATTTGGGTTTCTTTACGTGAAACATGGACCATATATGGGGCTTTATCCAATACAGAATATTTCGTCCGTCCTATTTGACTTCTGGCTAGCTTGGGAGGACGATTTAAAGGGACATCTTCATTACCGGGGCGTTTACGGGAATTGGTTTGGGATAAGGGACTCATGGGCTCGCTATAAGAGCATACCACATCAGCAAATTGGCTTAATGGATTTGGGGAACTGGGGCTTAAATCTAAAGAGGTGAAATTGGAAGTGGGGATTGTAGGAATATCCGGAGGGTCGGGAGGTTTGTTTTTATCCATGATGCTTGATTAAAACAGGAGATATAAAGCAAACGATACAAACCTGCTAACAGATAGTTGGACAAGACACAAGACAAACACAAAAACAAGTCACAAAAGTCACAATATCACTCAAAATTACTCAAAAACAGAGAATGGTTCTAGACACACGTGCTAACCAAAGACACCCTGTGGCGAGAATCAACTATAAACTAAGTTGTTTCGCTTATTGGCTCCACACTATGGAATAGGCCTTAGTAAACACGCTAATTCAACGCGACCTACCCGCGCCGCTCATTCACAACTCCACTGCTCTTTATGTAAAACTACCTACTTCTGTTTTGTTTTGGTAGGCCAAAAGTATTAATAAGTATCAATGTTATGCTTTCAAGCAAAGTCATCGCAATGCATACCTACATTATTTTTTGAGCTACGCTTAATGGCATATTATTTACTTTTATTTTAAGTTTTTATGTTTTCTCTGTAAGTGAATTTGTAATTCTTTTGAGAAAATAAAGATCTTTAACCGTTAAAGTGCGTGTTATGCAAAAAAAAAAATCAAAATGTAATAGAACTGTTGTATTGTTTTGTTCAAAAAACGCTAACATTAACGTTTCGATACGTAAAAATTGTTCCTACTAGGGCTACAGATAGGTAGATACAAACGACTAGGTAGATTTAGCTGCTGTCAAGACGAGAGCTTTGATCTAGACTTACGAGGCTCAGCATAGATACACACAGAAGGTCTACCTTCAAAGATAATAATTTCTGATTATTATCTTTAATAGTGAAATTACACAATTATTTTGCAGTAGGTACCTCAACACAATCCGTTTGGGATGGGCAGCATTTGGAAAACTTCGCCGAGTCTTCTCGTCGCCTATACCGAAAAGTTTGAAGACAAAGGTCTTCAACCAGTGCGTCCTGCCTTTCATGACTTACGGCGCCGAGACGTGGACACTGAAAGTTGGGCTAGTCCACAAATTTAAAGTCGCTCAGCGAGCTATGGAGCGAGCTATGCTTGGAGTTTCTTTGAAGGATAAAATCCGAAACGAGATTATTCGGAGAAGAACCGGAGTGACCGACATTGCTTGTAGGATCAGTAAGCTGAAGTGGCAGTGGGCTGGCCATGTCTGTCGAAGGACCGATGGCCGCTGGAGCAGACGAGTCCTTGAGTGGAAATCGCGAATCGGCAAACGCAGCGTAAACGCGCCCCCCCGCCAGGTGGACCGACGACCTGAAAAACGTGGCTGGGGGGGACTGGATGCGGAAGGCAGAGGACCGAGTGTTGTGGCGCAACTTGGGAGAGGCCTATGTACAGCAGTGGACTGCGATAGGCTGAGTTGACAACACAATTTATTTCATTTTGTCAAACAATCAAATAAATTTTCATGAATTGCAAAGCTTTGATTGTAAAACATTACAAATATTGTAATGGTCTACAGACTACTGCACGCCTCACGGTCTACTAACAAAGCGCGCTAACAAGCAAAACAGTTGAGTGAGCAATCAAATGAAAACATCTCATAAAAGGCTCCCGTTGAACTGTCAAAGTAATTATTATTTTGAGTAGTAAGAAATATTAAAAAGATCTTAGCTGACGAAGTCTTGATGGTTGACAATCAAGCTTGCTCTTGCATTTATATTAGGGTTCCGTAGTTCCTACTAGGAACCCTTATAGTTTCGTCATGTCCGTCCGTCTGTCCGTCTGCCCTAATCCTTTACAGCTTAATAACTTCTACAGTTATAAACAAATGAAATTTAGTTTAAAAATGGTCTAGATATAGATCTCAATTTTAAAAGAATAAAAAAATCATTATTACGTATTTTAGGGGTAGCGCCCATACATGTGAAATGGGGATGAAAATGTTTTTTTCGCTGCACCCCTTCATGTGGGGTATCGTGAATAGGTCTACTAAAATGAAGGTAATATTTCATACATCACTTTTTTATCAGGTATACCTTCTGCGAAATATAGCCCTCTAAAGTGGCTTACAATGTGTCCCCCACCCTGCCATTTCTAAACTATGCAACGTAGAAACTTGTTATCTTCCACGTTGATAGACCTTTATAGAAACTCTCTTTGAAAATTATGTTGTGTGTAATGTGATTATAAATTTTCGAGTTATAGAGAGAAAAATGAAAAATACTTAAGACGTCCTAGTTCAAAGATCATTGACCTTAGAGAAAAATGGTCTTAGCAAAAAATGCTCCTTTAGTTACTTTCTATTTTAAAAAATCACAAAAAGAAGTTTGTGTTATGTTGACATGACACACTTCTTAAATTTGGCGCGATCTAGCGGCTACTAACAACACTCTGAGTCGCCAATGCTGCCGGTTATCGCTGTGCCGTCTATTGCAAAAACTAAAATAGCCATGATTAATATTCGATTTGATTTGTTTGTAATTACACCTACTTAAGGGACCCTATAAGTTTTAAATCGCTGTGTACTTTGTGTTATATCACTGATTGATACACACTGATATTACATGTTTTTGTTTCTAATTATTTATTGTACCTATCGTTTTTATTATTTTGTATGTTCTCGTCACAGAACAAACAATTTTTTTTTTCTAATCCGTGGTTCAATTTATTTTTTTCTTTCTTTCAGATTCACTCGATCTGTTTCACTTGTTCTGTATTACTTGCAGTACCTAGGTACTGTTTCTTTGGTAGAAGCTTATTTCCGTTAGTAGACTACATAGGTCAGTCTTTTTCATACCATGACGATAAGGATCCTATACTAATTCCATTTTTTTTTTTTTTATTTAAGTTCCTAATCATTAAAATAAAATAACGTGTAATCTTTTTGAGATAAAATAATATTATGAATTTTTAAATGTTACTACCCGCTGACAGGCTTCTTTGTCTAATAATGTATCCACACGTAGGCCCCTCTATCTGTACTTATAGTATTATATGCGAAAGTAACTCTGTCTATCTGTCTGTTACCCTTTCATGAATTTCTAAACCGAACATAATGAAATTAGGCAAAGCGGTAGCCTGGGTCTAGGAGAAGGACACAGGCTACTTTTTATCCCGGGAAAATAAACAGGCCCGAGGTATGCGCTATAACGTCTTTCTGTGATAAACTGAATTACATGCGAGCGAAGCAGCGGCCAGAAGTTAGTTCTAAATATTTCAACGGTAAAGTAGATTTTTAAAATATTTTTATCTTGTCAAGATTTCTTGTACCATAATTACATTTTTTTTGGCAATTTAGCATGTTTTCCAGAACTCCCTTCCACCATATTCATAATTCACTTTGGACATAAGCAGAAATGATCCTTCTGTACTGTCTTTCTTCCTACCCTGCAGGTGAAGGAGGCGCAGTCTTGAGACGTTGCAAAGGCTCGGCTAAGGAAAATATTAAGCTGAGTGGACCACCACCGCCACTTGTGGGACGAGGACGGGCAGCGCTTTACAAAGGTAACTGTGTCTGTGTGTGTGATTTTGCAGTTTTTATCCAATCCTACTAAAATACTACGAAAGTGTTTAGAATTATTCCTCCTTTCCAGTAACTAGGTACGTTTAGCTGGTAGATATTTAAATAAAAATCTAGGTCTTCCTGGTCGTATACGTATAATCCAGATTCTTACAAGTTCAGTGTTACAAGAGAAATATCAAAAATATTGACGGTGATCTAAAATTAATTTTATTAAACTACCTACGTATGACTGCCTCGTTGGTCTAGTGGTTGTAAGCGCGACTGCTGAGCGTGGGGTCCTGGGTTCGATTCCCGGGTCGGGCAAAGTGTTATTGGGTTTTTTCATTAGGAAATTCTCAGTAGCAGCCCGGAGTCTGGATTTGTGCCCGGTCAATGGCAATAGGCTCGCCACCTATTACATGGGACTATAACATAACTGGCGAAATGTGGGTGTACTATACACCTCTGCCTACCCCTTTGGGGAAATACAGGCGTGATGTTATGTTATGTTATGTTACGTATGAGAAAATAACATGCAGTGTGATTTGCTACCAAAAATCGACTAGACGTTTGCACCTAAACAAAAGTTTGAATGTTTGTTTATTTGCTTGGCCTTCAGTCACGTTGAAACGGCTGAGAAGATACAGTTGAGCTCCTTAAAATATGGTTGAGCTACACGACGGCTGATGCTTGCATGCCATCAGTTGGGACAGCTCCACTCTAATTGACCGGGCACTTTCTTCAAATGGCCAGTTCAAGCGTTGTCTTGCATTGTCATCACACAAATTCATAGTACAAGATGAATGTCTGGATTTTAAAAGAGGATTTGATCCCTGAGTTTATTTCGGCGTTTCTTTTCAGAAGTAGTTACATAGGAAATGTGGACGTCATCTAGTTTTTAAAAGAACTCTTGTAAAAGTGATTTTAACATCCAATTTGTAGAATAAATCATTTAATTTCCCTATTCGGATTAATATATAAGTTATACTTTCTATCCCGGAATACACAGTCTTCGAGCAATGCGCGAGAAAAAAATTATATGGTAAACCAAATTATGCGCGGGTGAAGCCACGGGCATAGGCTTGTGGATCTAATAATCTCCAAATCTGTTAGCAGACTGAAACTATGATAACATTGTGACAAACATTTTCTTTGTTTTTAATATGATAGAGTAACTGATACATTTTTATTTTAAAGGTTAAAATTACGGCATTCGGTGGAAGGCTATCATAAGTTATGATATGGTTCATAAAGACCGGTGCTTGCGCAGATATTAGTTCGAGTTATAGGTTCTCAAGCTTTCAGACACAGGTTCCGTAATACAAAGTGAATCGACTAAATTACGAGCCAGTTTAACCGTTTCATTTTAGATATTGCGAGCTCCCACGAACATTGTAATACCCGTTCCATTTAGCTGAGCTTACAACATGTGGGACAATAAAAAGCTGATTCCCTCAATATTTTCTTTTATAACCGAAGCATACCATTTACGGTTCAGAGATTCAGAGCAAATACAATCTTCTTAACTTGAAACGATGAAACCTTTGTGAGAAAAATAATACGTAGGGTAGATACTTGACTTCCTAAAATATTACCTGACGCAAACATACATTTACGACACATGGGTACCATTCAGCCAACGCTGCTGCCGTTGCTGCTGCTGCTGAGAAGATATAGGGAATACACTTGTGAATGTTAAGAGATATTTTTTAGTGATTCTCCCTACCTCGCTAAATGCCGTGTGTAAATCCCTGTGTATGTGTGGGGGCGTCAGACATAGAATGTAGAAAGTCATGTAGCTGTGTACAATGTAATCTGTGGTATCACGTATCTAAGACATTGTGTGTGTAAATAAATAATAATACAACAAAGAACAGATAAGTCCGTGTTTGCCGCGCTGTGTCTGAGACTCGGCCGCCTACAAACGAGATAAAGCCGCTGAAAGGAACAGAAAGTACACAGTCGCTGTCTCGTATGTTTATGGGAAACCTATTTTGTGCTGAGCTAGAACGAAAAATGTTTCATCAGTTTCCTACTTTATCTTTACGCACGAGACTCATAAATCAAATTAGGAATTACTTAAACTGCCTGTTCCATATATATTTTTAAGTACCTATAAAGGTTTTCATAATAATATCAGAATTGGTCCTCTGATAAAAATTACCCACCTGATTGAAGTCTGATAAAAAGTGGTAAAATAATTTTTTTTTTTTTTTTTTATTATTTATTTATTTATTTAAAGTTTGGAAGATTTACAGTCAAACAGAATCTATATAATACTGAAAATGGGTAATCCTGTGCCATTTACAAATCTTCACAGGTAGATTATATAGGTAGTACAATCAAAAGGGTAGTAAGTAGTTTAAACGTACAAATTACAAAGTGTGCATTAATTAAAATCAGGCAATACCAGTAGTGGTGTCAAAGAAGTTATTGGCTATAAGTTTCTTTACTGAAGAAGTGCTTGAGCAAAATAGGTCTATATCCAGTGGCAATTGGTTAAAAGATCCACAAGCGCGCAAAACAAACGTGTTGGCTCTGTATCCTGTTCTTGCAAGCGGGACAGACAAAAGTGGGCGTTTTCTCAGACGAAGGGTGTTTGTTCTCAAATAAATTTTAGATAACAGTTCAGGGCAGTCTACTTTCCCATTAGCAATATTCATGAGATAACAGATGTCATTCACATTTCGTCTGATTTCAAGAGGCAAGAAGTGGTACCTTCTACATCTATGGTCGTAGTCTCTAGATTGCTGATAAGATTTAAAGTCGAGGTATTTCAGGAATTTTCTTTGTATACGCTCAATGCGTGTCTTATAAACCTTATACTGAGGATTCCAGATCTGAGATGCGTATTCAAGATGGCTTCGAACATAGGCGCAGTATAAGATTTTAATTGTTTTAATATTCCGAAAATTTGATGACATACGTAAAATAAATCCTAATGATTTGGAAGCCTTCTTTACGATACTATCAATATGCTTGTCAAATAGAAGTTTAGTGTCATGAATAACGCCAAGGTCCCTAATATCCTGAATCTTGGACAACCTCTGGTTCCGCAAAATATAACTGGATTCTAGAGTATTTAGGCAGCGCGTAAACGACATGAAGAAACATTTGGATACATTTAGATCTAGTTTGTTGACAGAGCAATATATTTCAAATCTGTGTAGATCGGCCTGTAAGTCCACAATATCATCAGTATTACGAATTACTTTCAGTACCTTCATGTCATCAGCGAACAGTAAGATTTTAGAGTTGTGAAAACAGTGTCTTATGTCGGTTACAAAAATTATGAACAGCAGAGGACCCAACAAGGATCCCTGGGGAACGCCCGATGGAACTGGAGACCAAGTCGAAGTGTAGCCACTTAGTACTACTGCCTGGCTACGGTTATCTATGTACGACACAAACCATCTGAAAAGATCGCCGTGGATCCCAGCTGAGGCCAATTTGTTCAGGAGTGTAAAATGATCGATGCGGTCAAAACATTTGCTATAGTCGATGTATACTATGTCAACCTGAGCACGCTCCTCCATGCCTGCTGTTATAAAATCGTTAGCGAGTGCGAGGTTAGAAGCTGTCGAACGACCCTTGAGAAAACCATGTTGGTCGTCGCTAAAAGTGCATTTAAGCGTACTGTATACCTGATCGTAGACTATTCTTTCCAGTACTTTGGCGAACATGCATAGCTTCGAGATGGGTCTGTAGTTCTCTACATTGGTAATGTCACCCTTTTTAAAAACTGGTGTGATGAACGCGGATTTCCAGATTGATGGGACCAAGCCTTCAGAAAGCGACCTATTATAAATGATACATATGGGTTCTAAAAGACTGTCAGCACAATTCGTAATAAACATTGGAGGTATGTGATCTGGGCCACCCGACTTACATAAATCCAAGTGTTTCAGAATCTTTAGTACAGACTCAGGGTCCACTGTAACTGACGCAATGTTGGCAGCTGAATGCGGGGGGATGCTAAGATCCACGATGCCCGTGTTTGTAACGCTCGCGCTAGGGTCGTTGAAGGTTGAGAGAAAGTAACTACTAAATAGATCGCTTATACCCTGTCCAGTGCTTGATGAAATATCTCTATAAAACATTTTATTGGGGCAAGACCCTGACTTATTTTTACTTTTTACGTACGACCAAAAACTCTTAGGGTCTTTGGTTATTTGTTCTTCTATTTTGGCGATATACGAATCAAAACATTGTTTCTCTAGTTGGTCGGCACGCCTACGAAGAAGAGAAAATGAGTGATAATCACTGAGATTACCATAGGTTCGATACTTCGAGTGAAATTTGTATTTTTCTTTAAGAACTCTAATGAGAGCGGTATTATACCACGGTGGGTAGGACTTGGATGCAATAGTTTTCCGGGGTATACGTTTATCACGGAGTTCATAAAGACGTTCGTAAAAAGAGTTAACGGCTTGTTCTAGTGGGACTCCAGTAAGTAGGTGATTCCAGTCAGTCTCATCAAGTTCCTTTGAAATTGCTTGATAGTTAGCTTGGTAATACATATATTTAACTCTGCGTTCGAGGGGAAGAGTGTGAAGTTGAACAAAGTCCGCTTGAATACACAGCGACTTGTGTTTAGGGTCTTCTTTTATAAGCGGAGAGTCACATGCGTTGACTGACATCACGTCATTTGATAGCACTAGGTCAAGTATCCGCTGGTCACAATTGCACTCCTTGCTATATTGACTGAGGTTACAGGTATTAAGTGTATCAATAAAGTCAAGAATGTAATCCTTATTAGAGGTTACTACTGGTTTTAGTTCAGCTACATTAGGTTCCTTAACCCAGTCAATAAGATTACGTAGGTTAAAATCACCCAGAACAATAAACTTATCACGAGGGTGTGATAATATTAATTGAGTTAGCTTTTCTAAAAAGCTTAAAAGTTGCAACTTGTGACTGGGACCCCCCTTCTCATCTACCAGATAAACGGTACAGATATGAATGTTGTAGGATACAGGCGGTCGCTTGTTATGCATTGATATTGAGATCCAAATATCTTCTGCCGAGCTAGCCCAGTCCTTCCTTTCAATTACAGTCAGATTGCGCCTAACCGCTAATAGGACCCCCCCACCTAAAATTTGACCCACGCGCTCGTAGTCTCTGTCACGTCTCCAGACCAGATATCGGTCGTCAAATAGTTCACTGTTAGATATACCGTCTAATAACCAAGTTTTAGTAAGACAAATGACGTCGTAGGCGTTAAGACCAACCGTTCTAAATAACGTGTTAGTTTTAGTACGCAGACCGCGAACGTTCTGGTAGTACAAATTAAGAGTCGACATTTTTATTTATTATCCAACATTACATATAACTGCCATTTGCTATAACTCAAGCAGAGCCAACCAGCGTAAAGATAAAAATAAAGACAGCAAAAAGCTTTAAAGCCAATAGATTGTATCACCAGTAGATGAGCCGAGTTTGCCCAGCACATGGTATAACAACATTCAAGATAGCCAAGTACTAATATATAACAAAGTACACATATTTTTGCCAACTTACGACTATGAGGTTTTAAGACCTTTAAGCACTCAATGCGAAATAACAAATGAACATATAGTACAGTATTAAAAGCAATCATAAAATACTCGCTTAAAATTGTATTATTTTTGTGATTGAGTTTTATGCGACATGGTTTGATAGACACTCTGTATTTTCCTACATGTATTAGCAAAAAATAAAAGAAGGGAAATGAAAAATTTACGCATAATATGAATAAAAAGAAGCAAAAGAGAGAGCAAAATCGAGGCTTATTGACATGCACAATTATCATTTTAATTTTGACAGGTCTTTTTCCGCTGATATGTGAAGTACCGGGGATCCTGGGAATTTGCGCACGTGTATTTTGCAGTGCTTCACCCACACAAATTGGAACCCCTTCTCGCTAGCCACCTTTTTAGTTGCTGACAGCAGTGTTTTATTCTGTGTTGTTAGGTGATCATTGACGAAAATTCTGTTAGTCCCTTGAATACCTAAGGCTGACGGCACTAAGGGAGTGGATTTAAGCGTTGATCTTGCTGCAGCGATAAAATCCTCCTTAACATATTTGTTGTTAAAACAGACTATAATTGGTTTAGGTTGACTGTTTTCTTTGGTCTGTACCCTTGTCACAAAATCGATTTGGCTTCTAGAAATGGGATAATTCACCTTCTCCCCAATCTTGCAGACAATGTCTAACAAATTTTCATCTTTGGTTTGAGGAATAGCCTTAAGCTCAACATTCTTAGATCTAGCCCATTGCTCCTTTAAGTTGACTTCGCTTTGGATGTCATCGATTTTTTGCTGCAAGTTGTTACACTGTTTTTCGAGACTCTTAATAACTGAACTGTCGTCCTTCCTCTGCTGCTCGTATTCAATTAATTTGGAGTCAATGTCATCATATTTATTCGACAAAAACTCAATTGATTTCTTTATCTCTTTGTGTGACTCTTGTATTATGGTGTTTTGCGATTTTACCTCAGCTATGTCATCAGATAGTTTATTTAAAATACGTTCTTGATCAGTTTTCCAACTAGTCAGCATTTCCAGAATCGATTCCTGAAAGCTATTGGTCAGACTACTTTGTTCATCATCAATTCTTAGGCGTTTATTTCTTTGAACGTTTTTAAAATCCGGATTGTAGTCCTTATTGAGCTCAGAATCAGACATATCATTAATGTTCGGGACAGAAGAACTAAGCAAGGGAGCACTGGACGATGAAGATGGAGGCGTTCTTGTCATATTCATTGTTCGATGTTGTTTACTTTTGCAACTTGTCGATTTTAGTGCCCTCTAGCGCCAGACGGACGAAGTACCAACACAAGCTATTAGGCACACGTCCACGAGTATGATAATTCGGTATCGATCGATATGTGTTCTTCGTTATGTCTGTTCTCATTAGATGGCGCCACTTGCAGCGTCCAAAAGCAAAACGGAAAATGCTGTGTAATACTTATATTTGAGGTTATAAATTATCAATAATATTGCATCGCACGATTTGAATACAAGTTTATAGTACGTACTTGATGTTTCAAGAATTGTTGAGTATGTATTCACAACAGTTGAGATGCACTCATAACAGTAGGTAAAAAACAAAATCGTCTTGATGTTGTCACCGCAATTCACTGTTTAAGGAGGCTTTGTGTTGTTATCCAGGTAAAACTTTATGTTTTTACTGCTAACCATCAAAAGCTTCAACTTTATAGACACCGCACAACTTTGAAATGCTAATATTGTATTTTTAATTTCAATTAATACACAGCAACGTACTTCACTAAGTGGACGTCACGCCCTCTATGCAATATGCCGTAATCACCGGTCGTTGTGGCGATGCTTGGGGGAGGCCTATGTCCAGCATTGGACGTCTTTCGGCTGAAATGATGATGATGATGAATCACCAAACTTGGTAAATCAATATAAGGGCTGACAATTTTTTTTTAAATCAAAATCAAATGTTTTTTTATTTCAAATAAACCTAATTGCAGGCACTTTTGAAACGTCAGGCTCTAGTTGCACGGTTCCAAATTGTGGGTCCTATGGAGAAGAACCGGCAAGAAACTCCATGGATAAACTCTTTTTAAAATTTATTCAAATAATGTGAGTATAATGTAGGTTAATGCCAGAAATAAACAAGAGTTTCAAAGTGAGAATATTGCCTTTAGAAATAAACGTAAAAAGAGTTGCCATAGTATGTAGGAGCTGACCTGTTCCGACAGACGGCACCCGTTCACGAGCATGACGCGAGCATCAGCAATCGCTTAACTCAACCATATTGAAGGGAACTTAACGACCCGACACTAACGTCACCATCAGCATGACATTTAAGTGAGCATGACAGACTCATACTGCTAGACAACAGATAGGCAGGAATATATAGAATTACTGTAAAAACATTAATGGCCACATCATACTTACATTTTACATTTTAATCACCATTATAATTATAATTAAACAAAAACCCAAAACGACTTCTCATTAAACTTCTTCTTCTTCGTGTCGACATGAGCTACATAATAATAATAGCTCATATCGTGGGGAAAAGATTAGCCAGTCAGCAGGTTGATAGCGGGGCTGACTGCCCAGAGTGCGCCGGACGATCAATTAAATATCGTCACTCGTGGAGGCTCATTAAACTAAAATATGCATAATAAAATATTTACTAACAAGAAGTAACGATACCATTTCGATATATATATATATACCATTACAATAACCATGAAATTCCTTAGTTCTGACAATAGCAATAACGGTAAAATAGTAAAAGTACGGTTACTGTTCTATTAATTGACATTTCTACTGTACAAAGACAACATAAATAATAAATTAGGTCTTACTGTAACAATATTAAAGATGAATACGTTATTATACGTGAGTCAAGCGCGCTGTGTTATGGTTGTTTCGGAGCCAAGTCGCTCTCGAACCATTAGTTTTAATATTAAGAGCGAATTTAAACCGAGAAGTGCATGTTCTCGACGTCAAGTGGACTGAATACTTGGCTTGATGCAAACACAACGTGCTGTTCTTGTTCCGTCTTATTTGTTTGTCAACTCAGCCTATCGCAGTCCACTGCTGGACATAGGCCTCTCCCAAGTTGCGCCACAACGCTCGGTCCTCTGCTTTCCGCATCCAGTCCCCCCCAGCCACGAGTCCTCGAGTGGAGACCGCGAATCGGCCAACGCAGCGTAGGGCGCCCCCCTGCCAGGTGGACCGACGACCTAAAGAACGTGGCTGGGGGGTACTGGATTTGTTTGTGATTGATTCAAATCTCCTTATTGGTAAACATTTTCGTAGCCAAGTCTTGTGGTAAGGCAAAGCCAAAGATTTTGTTAGTAGTGGGCTCATCCTTCTAATTCAATTGGGTTTTTTTTAAGGCTTTAATTGTGTTGGAGCAAGAATATTCTTGTTTTTGTCTCTTTTTGCTTGTCGAAGATAATTATTTATAGCATGTATATATTTTTCATTTGTGATTGCATGTTGTTTTAATCGTGAGCGTATTTGGCTATTACCTATTTGACTTTTAATGTCGCTAGATCTTCGAAAAGAACGATGCAATTATTTCATTTAAAACATCATTCATGATATTCAACTGGTTCGTTTTGAATACTTATTTATTTTTTAGTAAAACAACGTCATTATCCTATCCAAACAAGGCAAGTGTCCTCGTGAACGCAGTTATACATCACATTATCAAAACCGTCGCTTTGCCGACATCCCACAAGTGGAGTGTGTGTAGCGACGCCGGCTCTCGACGGCGACGCACGGCGCGCGGCGGCACGGGCGGTATGCAGCTGTAGTTTTATACCTGAAACTTGCTACCTAATTATCATTATGCTCTACATTGCTACAAGTTCATAAAAATATATACTAATCATGGAAGCTAATTCAATGACAAAGACATAACCAGCCCATTACTATCCTCACGGGACTCTTCTTAGCATGACCTTTTTATTCAACGGCCTGTCTGTCTATCTTTACGTCACAACATAGGTGGTTATTATGCTCGTGCCGTCACTAGCCAGTAACCATCTTTAGTGCGGTCTGTAATCTGTGAGAATACCTACATATTATGCTGTGTAGTTGTTTGCAGACAACAATCAATTATGTGTGACAACTGCGTCTCTGTCGCGACTTAATTATCATAATGCACTCACTTGCATAATGCCGTGACGTCACTCTTATAGGATGCGTGTTGTTTGCACTATTATTATGACTTTTGCATAGGTTTTATTATAGCGGCAGAAATATACTCAATTAAGGAAAATTTTAGAAAAAAATACCCTTATTTACTCACGTAATTATGTATGTGCATGTTAAGGCCAAGCGAGGACAACCATTTTTGCTCACGCGATTTTTTATCGCAAAATTTGTAACACATGGAATCATTCGCAGGTGCACGCACTAGCGATTAAAAATCGCGGTGGAAAAAAACATCTAGGTGTGCGGATGAAAGCAGCGCGAATAAAAATCGCTGTATGAGCTTGGCCTATATCGTCGGTCCCGGTTCACTTATGTACTGGTATGTAGTATTATAACAGCCTTATCAGTAATCTGTAAGTCCAGAGAATGTTCTCCCAAGTAATTGGATGGCGAAGGTTACATGACGCGTTCTAATGAATAGTGATCAAATTAAAGCTGGCCCCAAAAATATTTAGGAAAACATTTCAGAAAACGGACTAAAAAAATTCTCAAGTTTTTGAACATGGACATCAACGAACATTTATACTATTAAACATACACACATCACACGATTCACCTCTAACTCACGAGTTCAGCGGTGAATGGCGAAATAAATAAATAATTTAATAGACCAAACATTCCCGAGGCGCGGGTCAGTAATACAATATTCATGGCGTTGACTTCATTATCCAATTACGCTTGTTATCGCGTCGCTGAACGAAACCAGCCTTGTGAGTCGGTAATGTATATTACACATGTGACAATTGTCGCCGCCTCCCGGCGATATACATTATAGCATCGTACATCGTGCAGAAACATGATAATAAGGTTGAGGTAAGTAAGACCACAGAAGGTTTAGTACTAACACAGTGCTTAAAACTCACACATTTTAAATATTGTTAGCATTTCAGGTAAAATCAATTAGAACTGCTTCAATTATTAACAGTCTCAAGGCACTACACTTGTAGAATGCACGCGCTTAAGGATGTATTTTTTTTATTCGGTGTGTTCTCGTTTGATTGGTTGTTGAAGGAGAGGAATATATTGTACGGGGTAGTCCTTCTAACTCTATCTGTTTAGTGGATGTAGTTTACGATTTCTCTAATTATTTTTTATCTTATTAGGTTTCCGCTGACGACGGCAGAATAATATACATTGTTACTAAAACGTTTGGCTCTTCGTGCATTATTGTATTCAAGTTAAATTAATAATGAACAACTAAACAAAAGAACAGTGAATTTTGTTGTTACTTCTTCTTCATAGCGAGTCGATGGCAAATTTTGACAAATTTTGTTGGCCCAGTGTTCCACAATGGGCACGCGGTACAAGATAGAAGGTGAGCCATTGTTTGCGGAGTGACGCCGCACTCACATATTGCTACTAATATGAAAAGTGTACTAAAAACAAAGCTATATTTATTTAAAAGTATGCTAAAGATTTAAATTGTGGAAAGAAAAAATCGCTCACGAGCAGGATTCGAACCTGCGACTCCTGGCTCAGTACGCCAGTGCTTTAGCCACTAAGCTACCGTGAACACTACTCGTGGTATCGAAATTATCCTCCACTATACGTCTTTGGGTGACGTCAGCGATATCTTATTAAGAAACATTGTTTCTTAACCGACTTGACTAACTTTGCAGTTAAATCAAAGTCGTATAGATATGCCTACCCTTACTAATTATTTTATTATTTTTAACGTATTTTACGCATGCGAAGCGAAATCTAAAGATTTAAATTGTGGAAAGAAAAAATCGCTCACGAGCAGGATTCGAACCTGCGACTCCTAATAAGATATCGCTGACGCCACCCAAAGACGTATAGTGGAGGATAATTTCGATACCACGAGCAGTGTTCACGGTATAGCTTAGTGGCTAAAGCACTGGCGTACTGAGCCAGGAGTCGCAGGTTCGAATCCTGCTCGTGAGCGATTTTTTCTTTTAACAATTTAAATCTTTAAATTTCGCTTCGCATGCGTAAAATACGTTAAAAATAATAAAATAAAAGTAAGCTGTCAAGAACTAAAAACAAAAAAAAATAAAAATAACAAAAAGAAAAGGATTTGAAACAAGGCATGGGCTACTAGCGAATCTTGGCAAAGGAAAACTCTTAGGTCTGGCTTGACAAAATAACAGTACCGCACTATTGCCTCGCCAGTTGCCAAGTCTTGTTACTTCGTTAGTATTTGGCCAATCGACGCGTATTAGCGTTTTTGAAAGAATTTTCTATTGCTGTAAGTGTTCTACCATCTTAGCTTGGCAACAATACAACATTCTCTACGAATTTCAGTGAATATCGTAAGGTGTTGGTGTCCCACTGCAGTTGAGCGGTAGTAAACTGGTGGTTGTTTGTGGATAAAGTTGATATGAACTATGAAGTCTTATTTTGTTATACCTAACCTAGGAATAAGGGAGCGTTGTGTAGTGAAAGAAGATGTAGTGACAAAGATTGAGAAAGGTATGTTAAGATGGTTTGGACATATAGAGAGGATGGACGAGAGGAGATTGACGAAACAAGTATACGAAGCGAGTGTTGATGGAAGAGTTGGAAGGGGACGACCTCGGCGAACGTAGCGCGATCAAATCGCGGATGTTCTCAAAAAAATGCCAGGTTAAGAGTTCTCTAAACCGACGAGCATGCATGACGAGGTTAATGGACGTAGATGAAGCGAAAGAGGTGTGTCAGGATCGTAGCAGGTGGAAATCCATAGTCTCTGCCTACCCCAATGGGAAACAGGCGTGATAATATTTATGTATGTAACCTAGGTCTTGAAATATTTCGCCCTCGAACCTGCGACTTTTGGTTTAGTGCATCAATTTCCACAATTTATGTCTTGAAATTTTGCCCCGCTTGCGTTCATTCAACAATCAACTCAGCCTATCAGCAGTCCATTGCTGAACATAGGGTTATCCCAAGTTGCACCGCAACACTCGGTCCTTCGCCTTCTGCATTCAATCCACATCAGCTACCTTTTTCAGGTCGTTGGTTCTTCAGTCTCTGCATTAAAATATGATACTAAAATAAAATCGATGTTTGGGTTTTTTTCTTCGAGAAATTTAATCCTTGTTATATCCTAATTAATGTTTATAAACCTACTACCTATTTCGACTAACGGAATAAAAACTCAACTGAAAGATTAGCACGAAAACACATCCCAGCTTAACGAAAATCAATTAAAAGTAATCTAGACCTAAATCCCAATGAACAGGTCATGTTCAGTTCACAGACAATACGATCAGTAGAAACTTTAGTAATTCTAGCGAGTTAGGAGTTAGCGCGTTAGTCTTTATTGAAGGCGAACTAGATAGCTATACCAACTTGTGCTCGGATTTCGGGTAATTAGTTTTTGGAAAACTTCATTACTGACATAAGTAATAAATAACAGGGATTAATGCACACAGCATGAAGCTTCCCCCATGTGACTCACATTGCCAAATGTTAGTTCTGCACGTGTGATATGTGACTCTGCGATCACTATTCCGTTTGCTCAAGAAGAAATGGCGCTAATGTAGGTTAAAAGAATAACCTAGATCGTAAGTGACCTGAAATCAAGTCCATAATGCATAATAATTTCTTAGGTTTTCGCGATCACTACACATTATAATAAAACAAAGTTTAACCGGATTATATCGCGTATATTATTTAAATTGTTTTCCTGACGTTTCGAAAGCTTTGCAGCGTTTCAAGTCCCAAACATCACGCAACACAGTAAAAGATATAATTATATTGTGAGTGATTACTGCGTGCATCGAAACGATTTTAATTAATAAAAATTGTACGGTAGATTAAAATATATTTTTTAGAAATATCTGTAAAGACGCTTGTTAGTCTACCTGCGACCACGAAACGCTGCAAAGCTTTCGAAACGTCAGGAAAACCAACTTATATAATATACGCGATGTAATCCGGTTAAACTTTGTTTTATTATAATCCGTAATGCATGATAATGTATGCTTCTGTTTGCGTGAAACCCTTGCAATTATGGTAGATTAATTCCTAACATATTCCACACAGTTAGTGGACTAAACAGCAACATTAGCGATGCTGTGTGTGGTGTGACGTAGCGCCGACGTGTAAGTAATCCCCGCCATTCATAATTCATTGCAGGCCTTAAACCTGTGCCAAAACCGCTCCTCGTTTATGAGCAGCAATGAACATTTTATTAATGTGTTGGCACGCCACATAACTAAGTAGTCAGGAATTGTGTCGAGTTATTTATGTTCCGACTCGGGCGTGTTTTTTGTTTCCATCTCTGCGCAAGTTGTTGAGAAATTGTGCTCTGCTTTATGAAGTATAAATGAATGACAAAGAGAATACATTTTCTTATGGAAATATCAAGTTTTTGCAGCTCACAGAGACTCATGAAGAGCGCTGTAGGTATTGCGCTCCTTTAATTGTTATGTGTATTTTGAGTAGCTTGAGTTGTACAAAGAAAATTGTATTCCGCGCCTATTTATAAGAAATACAAACTTACATAAGCTAGATAAGGTTTCTTTGTAAAGTGACGCAATCTTGTGTACCCAAATCACAGTTTTTGTACAAGGTTTACGTAATCCTGATAGCTAGCGCCTCTCGGCTAATTGGACGTTTCAAAGAGCTTTTGATCTCAAACTAACTTATTTAGGGTAAACAGCCGAGTTTTTGTCGCGTTATTTTCCATTGCGTTTTGTTGTCGCAGTCACAAATTGAAAATAAACATATCCCCGTCTCCGCTTTGACGGATTAAATAAATTTGGTGAAGAACGACAGAGTGAAGCAATGATATTTAAAAGTATAGATATGTCATGTCCTAACAAACCAAACGAAAAAAATGTGCTGTATGCAGCGGCAGCACAATACACATAAACTAGTAAAAAGTAAGTAAGTTGGTTACTTCAAGCTACTTTCGCGTAATAATTGGAACACTTTCTTTTTAGTTTTTTTTTGTCACCTGTCACGTTCGGCGACTTATTTGACGTGGATTAATAGAAAAACGTTCTAATTAGGACGTTTTCGAGTCTTAGAATTGCGAGCGCAAGTAACATATCGGTACTTTTGAATATCATTGGAGTGACGTCAGTGTAATTTAGGTACACCAGATATACTCAACCTGCTCGCTGAGTTTATCTGTGTAGACCACTAAACGTAGTGGTTATATACTCTTTGTAGACCACATTCATAAGGCACTGGATCCGCGGTCGTTTACAAGACGCATGTAACCCGCGCAAGTGCCTCAGTATGCGCTTGCTACCCGCGTCGTGTACAAGCTCCATATATTCTGAGTAGTGGGTGCGCACACAGACACACAGTGCGCACACAGACACACATGTAGGCTGTAAAGCACTCAAAAATATTTGATGCGTGCGTTACTTTAATTTGTTTTCCATTTCAGGGTTCCGTATCCGAAGGACGCCAAACGGGACCCTATTACTCCCGCTTATGCTGGCCGTCCATCCGTCTGTCTGTCACAGGGCTGTATCTTTGTAACGGTAATAGATAACCTGTTGAAATTTTCACATAATATGTGTTACTATAGTGCCTATCACGACAAATACCAAAAAAAACCCAAAGGTGGTCCCCATACAAGAAACCTAGAAAAACATGCTTTTTTCAACGTTTTTGTTCCTGCTCTATCTTCAAAACGGTAATACATAATAACGTCAAACTTAGTCAGATTATAGTGCATACTATGTTATTTAGCAATAAATACTAAAAATAGGGCAAACATAAACATATGTGGTGGTACCTGCGTAAGAAAGAGATGCAAAAATTCATATTTTGCGCACGGTGCGTTGATGTCTTTTGATGAACTCTCGTAAATTAAATCAGTTTCTATGGGGTACAGGTCGATGGGTGGTACGGAACCCTTATTGCGTGAGTCCGACACGCACTTGGCCGGTTTTTAATTTAAAAATGCAAAGTTGTATCATTATCAGTTATGTGAATATAAAAACCGATAAACATAAGTATGTAAGTGGAATTTTGTGGTGTCCATGGAGTTTCTTGCCGGTTCTCCTCCATAGGACCGACAATTCGGAACCGTGCAACTCGAGCCTGACGTATCAAAAGTGCCTGTAATTAGATTTATTTGAAATAAATTACATTTGAATTTAAATTTTGACTGTGACAGAAGTAACATCATATTCTTGTGTTACTTGCCTATAGTTAGTTTAGTCAGTATACAACGTGTATCAGAAATACGTGGTCATATTTTAAGAGCTCATTCAGGACATAGCATAGAACACCTTTTACTATGGGACCAACCCTGAAATCGCGAAAAAAAAACAGCTGGTCCTTACATTTTGTCGAGCGACATCGGTGATTTAGTAGGGAACAGCTGATATTTTTTTGCGATTTCAGGGTTGGTCCCATAGTAAAAGTTGTTCTATGCTATTTCCTGAATGAACTCTTAAAATATGACCACGCATTTCTGATACACGTTGTAGACAATGGCTCTCTGCCTCCCAGTAGGAACCGAGTTTCCGTTTCTAAACATACACGAGAGTATGGATATAGCAGCAAGCTACACTCGATATTATTCTTACATCTCGGATCGACGGAAATAAACGCTCAAAGTGGAGCCGAATGTCTCGGCGCAACAAAATGTAACGTGCAAATAAACTTGTGCATATTCAAGGGAACACTTGATAGGTTAATGCAGAAGGAACACTTTGTCCCAAGTATTAAGTGAAGAGACAGGCCAAAGAAACAATATCTGCTGCTACAATGCGTGCAATTCGTTTTTTTTTTCATAGGTACTGTTGCGAGAGATGGATCCTAAATAGCTATTAGCTAGTTAGTAGGAGTGTACGATCTCGTTTTCTTTTCAGCCCAACTAACTGGGTTTGGCTTTCAGTATTCCAGTATTTACATTGAGAGACTAACATTGTTTCTTAGTTTTTAAGGCATCTAACTGTTCTTGATGAAAGTTATTCGTATGATAACTTAGAAGAAAAGTGATTCATTAGAGGCATGTAGGAGTATGGACAAATATACCTAAAGATCATGCCCGTAACAATATTGGCTTTGGATAAATTGGTTTGGTTAAGATTATAATCCACTGTAATCAATGGATCTTCTGTACATCCTTATATCGTGAACCAAGACTGTTGGATATTGCGAAAACAGTTGTCGGCGAGTCATTATGTGTGAGTGTGTCGGAAGTCGGGCGGAGTCGCGCGGCGAACATAACTCACGGGCGCTGGCAACAACATCGCTTGCAAACTGCGGAGACAGGGCTGCCGGAGATGTTGTGCCAGACTGATCTTTTGGATAGTAAGTGACTAATCAGTATCCTTAGATAGTGATGATAAATTAGTTTCAAAATATTTTATTTTATTTGTAGGTGACATAATGTTCGCAATACAGAATTCGCCTGTCTTGTTGTTTTCCACATTTAATAACAGAATAATCTACGTCCGTATAACCATGTTACTAACAATATCCTGCACATTTTCAATAACCTTTCTATATTAATTTATTCATTTATTTATTTATATATGCTTTATTGTACACCATAAAAAACATTACATTGAATATGCATTTAAACTATTGTACAAATGGCGGCCTTATCGCGATCAGCGATTTCTTCCAGGCAACCGTAGGATGGACAAGAATGAACTGGACAGATAATGGGGTTGTCAGATGTGCAAATTAGATACATAATTTAATAATAAAATAAAATACTATACTACTACTATACAATAACAAGAAAAATATATTCTATAAATCCTAATACATAAATACTATACGCATATATACATATAAATAATAAGCAACGGTAACTGTATGTTTGTTAACAAAACTTATCACCGAAGAAACAAGTCACCCACACAACTGCACACAACATATAAGCTCATACGCCAAACACAGTCTTATTCATATGCACTCACGGTGTGAATATGAAATACGAAGTGAAAAACTCCACAAATAAAAACCAAAGCACAAGGTTGTCAACGCGTAAAATTTCTCCACACCTAGTCGAGTGGCGAGTGACAGGGCGGCAAACAAAACGGTTGCTTAACCGTTGCGTGCAAGCCCTAGGCGTGTTTATCGAGAGTCGAGGAGTCGGGGACATTTCAATACATCGCATTAGACGAGCCGAGTGACGCTCGACGCCTTGTTTTTATGTTCTACTGCAATTGCTACAAGGTTGGTATGTGAGCGGAACATAAAGCGAGAAAAAGGAAATTCTAATACTTAAAGTGTTAAAAAAACTTTACTAATTCAAGTAGTTAGCAAAATGCACATGTTTAGGTTTTGACTAGAGCGTCATAGGAGCAAAACTCGGTTTAAAAAGTTCTTGAACGCTGCCTGATTTTTATCTTTGAACCAAAACTTCATATATTTTTCTAAGGTGATTTAAATTAGCTAGTCTACACTCAAGCACACCATAATCGTTGTCTCTGTACATAAGTTAAGCCTTTGTTTAGCAGTGGTTGTTTACTAGCTTTTTTATTAATTGCCATCATCATCATCATCATTTCAGCCGAAAGACGTCCACTGCTGGACATAGGCCTCCCCCAAGCATCGCCACAACGACCGGTCCTGTGCCTTCCGCATCCAGCGGATTCCCGCGACCTTAACCAGGTCGTCGGTCCACCTTGTGGGGGGCCTACCCACGGTGCGCCTTCCAGTACGTGGTCGCCACTCCAGAACTTTACTGCCCCATCGGCCATCCGTTCTGCGAGCAATGTGCCCCGCCCACTGCCACTTAAGTTTGGCAATTCTTCGGGCTATGTCGGTTACTTTTTCGGTTAATTGCCATAAAATTTAAAATCCTCTTCAACTTTTTATCGACAATCATTATTCCTCAACTCGTCCGCTCGTTGCTAACAGTGAGACCTACCCTGGGCGTTCACCGGCGCGGAACAGACAGCGGCCCAACTTGTACAATAAAACTGCGCCGCATTGAACCGCAAAACGTATTGCCAGAGTTGCCACTCTTGCCACGCGCCACGATGCGCATCTCTACAGCCAATTCATAACAACACTTTCAATGACTTTTTTAAGAGTTAAGATCTCATGCTCTTGAGTAGTTATAAATTGAAAACATTGTTCATTTGTTAGTTGTACTACTGCGCAGGAACTCTGCAGGACATGGGCATTCTCGTCAATCTTACAATAGTTTTTCTGGCCTTCTGGCAGGCCGCTACAATGTAGTTTATATTCGCAAAATATTACGTCATATAACGTCCATGCTTGTTATTTAGATGGCGATCATCATATTATTTTGTTATAAGTATGCGGAAATATCTAATACTCATTTATTTAATAAAATCCTAGAATAAATTAATAAATAAATATTTTTGGGACATTTTTTACACAGCACCATCTAGTCCCAAACTAAGCAGTGCTTGTACTATGGGTACTAGACAATGGATATGATACTTACATACTTTTTTTTTGTAAATACATACTTATAATACATAAGAAACATCCAGACCAACAAAAACGCTTATGTTAATCACACAAATATTTGTCCAAATCTATCCATACGTAGCTTTTTTTAAAACCTACGACAAGACTGGTGTGTGTAAGTGATCTATTTATTTGCAAGGACTTAAGAGTTGTGTAAACTTGATTGTTATCAGCAGTGTACATTCGTAGCTGACATAATTGCAACAACAGTATATTTCACTGTAGCGCAATGGTTTTATGAGCATGACAATGTCTATCTTACGAAAATTCATTTCCGCCCGTAAAGAGCGAGTGTTTCTGCAACTATGCAATTTAGGTTCCCTGGTATTTTATGCCTTCGCGTCACTTTGTAGTCAAATTTCATATTTCTATTATGTTTGCTATATAATAATAAATATTTGATAGTGTAAACCTCGGTCCCTGGCACGGTGTGTTTCACTTTATTGTTATTAAGGCCGCGCTTGTCGCCCGAACATGAGAGCATGTTGTATTCTTTTATTATTTCCTTATATGCTTGCATTTGGAATTTGCATTTGGATTGAAGACCAATCGACTCAGCCTATCGCAGTCCACTGCTGGACATATGCCTCTCCCAAATTGCGCCACAACGCTTGGTCCTCTGCCTTCCGCATCCAGTCCCCCCCAGCCACGTTATTTAGGTCGTCGGTCCACCTGGCAGGGAATGTCATGTGCATTTTCGTTTTTACATGTAAGTCCAATGATGAACATGTACTACTATGTTAGAACATGGCTAGTAGTAAATATTGACTATTTTAAATCGCAATATAGGGATTAAGTCAGACATGTACTTGTGCGTAGCTAAATAATGTCCGCGCTGTAGTCCCAGTATTAGAGGTATTATTAGATATACTAGCATCAACAAAACAATAATATAATTTAAATTTTACTAGCTTTTATCCGTGGCTTCGCCCCGTGGTTTTTTTATGCCGAAGGAACCGAGATAAAATATAAAAAATATAAGATACCGGTTGTAGATCTGTCACTCTATTACTGCGCGAAAGAGGAACAAAGCCAACAAACACTCTTTCGCATTGAGGCACCCTGTATATAAGTAGCCTTTGTTACTCTCCCGTCCACACTTTCGGCATTAAGAACAAAACAAAAAAATAATTGCGCAAATCCATCTTTCGAATCGTGAGTTGATACAAAAATCCTATGGAAAAAAGCACTTTCAGTTTTCCCAAATTTTCCACTTTTTTTTTTAATTTTCCTATTTGTTTTTTTATAAATTCTTTGTCATTAGAATTACGAAAGCAACAAAACATAAATCAGCCAAATCTGTCGAGCCGTTCTCAAGTGATGCTCCGCTTTCACACAACACAACATCTCAACAGTAACGATGTTTGACAAGCGTCCAAAATGAATATCTAATCCATCCACGCTTTGCCCTACTAGAGATAGAAATTTGACATAAGCTCCATACAAATTATGTCAAATTTCTATCTCTAGTAGGGTAAATAGTGGATAGATAGTGTGTTTCGGTCTGAAGGGTACGGGTGCCGGTGAAATTACAATCACATGAGACTTTCCATCTTCATGTCTCAGTTTGGCGAACCGACTTACGGTGCCATTAAGGCAACAGCCTAGGTGATATTGCAGTTGTTATGGGCAAAGGTAACCGCTTAACATCAGATGGGCCTTTAGTTCGTTTCGCCAACCTATACTATAAAAAAAAGATAGGATATTAATTTTGGCCGTAAGTCGTCAACCAAAGACTACCACTTAACTATAAATCCCGAACACTTTATTACAAGCAACAATGCAACAGAAAAACAACTGCGCACTACACGTATAAATAAACTAATAATTCCATTAGTCAAACTTACAATGACACAGAAAAATTCTAATTATATATTATGGCTATAAAAGTTTTTAACACTCTTCCTGGCGAGATTCGGGCTTTATCTGGATGGTCTTTTAAAACAAAACTCCATAAATGGTTAATTGAAAGATATCACTATACCCTTAAAGAATACTTTCAAAATTAAAACAATACCTTTATAGACTGGCTTAATAACAATAATTTTGTAATAAATTTAAATAAAACTAAGGTTATGGACTTCCATCAACGCTGTAATAACCCAGAAATTAGTTTTGCCTACCAAAATTGTAATATTGAGGAAGCAAGTAAGGCTAAGTTTTTAGGTATAGTGATTGATAACCATCTCACTTGGAAGCCTCATGTTGAGGAACTATGCAACGACTTAGTAAAACCGCATATGCGCTTTTTCAACTTTCGAGAATGTGTAAGGTCTATGTGTAGCCTCAAAACAACAGATAGCTGTTTTCCTTATTTTATATCTTTAAAAATCTTAACACTTCCATCACTGTATATACTGGAAACAGCTTTGTTTGTGAAAATGAATCCGCATCTGTTTCAGAAATTGTCTACAATACGCAATAGAAAGACTCCAATACGCACCCAATATGTAAATAAACTATGTCACATCATATGTAAAACATCACTGATGCAAAAAAACTTTTTTGGTATTGCCCCGTTAATTTATAATAAAGTACCTAATGTTATTAAAAATATGACCATGTTAAAATTTAAAAGGGCACTAAATAATTTGCTACTACAGAAATGTTACTATACGATTCATGAGTTTCTTAATGATAATTCACTGATTGACTAATTATTATCAATTTAATTTTAATTTCAAAATAAGCAACTTATTAGTATACAATTTTGATTATATCACTTAAATTCTATTTTATTTTAAGCATGATGTTCACATTGTACGCAATTATATTTGTATGTCTTTGAGGCAAAACATAGCGCACTCAATCTAATTAAGACCTTATAATATAATGTAAACCTACCTATGTTTGACAAATAAACTATTTTGATTTGATTTGATTTGATTTGAATACCTAATAACAAGCTAATAACCTATTCTTGGTATAATATCATCTTCATCGTCATTTAAAATTGATTGAGTACTAATTTATGTTTTAAAGTAAGGACTAATCTACTTAATATCTGTAACGCTTAGCTGTAAGCAGATTTTGTAAGGAACTTTAAAATAATAATCCAACTTTTATACTTTACCCAAAACAATAATGTGCAAATAAATTATTCCTATTCTATTCTATTCTATTCTAACTCCGACATGACGACGAGTTAGCAGTTCAGAATGGAAAATCTCTCAGATAACGGCTCAATATAATGATTTCCTTTGAAATATTCGCGTTCGGGGCGCACAATGGTTGCGATACGATTGAAGCGCTTTTTTCTGGCGACGCCTCGTAGAATTGAAAAATTACAGCGAGCCGACAGACGGCAGCCGCGCGCTCACGTACCGAACGTTCCCACGCACACATCTACAAATACTCGATTGAGTTGTAGCTTTGCCTGTAAAGCCGTCCGGTTATCAGGGATAACAGATTAGTTGCAGATAAATGTAATTATATCTATCTAGTAAATAAAACTCTTAATATAACTAGCCAGCATCTTAAAATGATTTATTATTTGTACACCAAAAATGATGAAATGAAATGTTGAATAGAACTACAATTTTATTGTGACACTTTAGCTGTACCACATTTCATGCAAATAAAATGGATATGATTTGATTTGATAGATAATAACAGAAATTAGTTGAATTACAATCGTTCGGTTTAAAGGACTGTAAGGTCCAAAAAGTAGGTAATATCACGTTCAAATTGTTCTATCTCGTAGCATGTTCTCAACAGAACTATGTTCTGTCTTCCAGTCAGATGCAGCTGAACATTAGTATTCTACACGGAGCGACTGCCATCATCATCATCATCATCGAAGTTGTAACGGAATACGTCTACCTAGGGCAGGCAATTCAGCTTGGTAGACACAACTTCGAGAAAGAAGCCAACAGAAGGATCCGTCTGGGCTGGGCAGCATTTGGCAAACTTCGCCGAGTCTTCTCGTCGCCTATACCGCAAAGTTTGAAGACAAAGGTCTTCAACCAGTGCGTCCTGCCAGTCATGACTTACGGTGCCGAGACGTGGACACTGACAGTTGGGCTAGTCCACAAATTTAAAGTCGCTCAGCGAGCTATGGAGCGAGCTATGCTTGGAGTTTCTTTGAAGGATAAAATCCGCAACGAGATTATCCGGAGAAGAACCGGAGTGACCGACATAGCTTGTAGGATCAGTAAGCTGAAGTGGCAGTGGGCTGGCCATGTCTGTCGATGGACCGATGGCCGTTGGAGCAGACGAGTCCTTGAGTGGAGACCGCGTATCGGCAAACGCAGCGTAGGGCGCCCCCCTGCCAGGTGGACCGACGACCTAAAGAACGTGGCTGGGGGGGACTGGATGCGGAAGGCAGAGGACCGAGCGTTGTGGCGCAACTTGGGAGAGGCCTATGTCCAGCAGTGGACTGCGATAGGCTGAGTTGATTGATTGACTGCCATCAGCCGCGCCACAAACCAATAAAATTACAGGGCAATATTAACATCCGTGTCGTCCGTGTTGTCCGTATTGGTCCTCGTGGTGCCAGACATAAAGAATTGCACCACCCTTATTTCTTCTCATGGGTGTCGTAAAAGGCGACTAAGAGATTCACCAGAGTATGGGCAGCAGCGTTCTGTGAGTATTTAACCAACCAACTGCGATCGCCAACCCGCCTGCCAAGCGTGGCGATTATGGCATATCTCCCATTAATTGCGGGAGGCCTATGTCCAGCAGTGTACTTCTTTTGGCTGAAATGATGATGATGATGATAATTAACAAAAAAAAAAAACAAAAAATTGTCAAAATGTTTGTTATATTTTGATTTAATTGTGCGCGACAAGTCCCGTAAACTTAGTTCAATATAAATATAAATTCATGAATAAAAGAATATTCAAACATATAAAGGAAAAATATCTATTCAGCCTTACAGATCTCATATTGCGAGTGCATTCAGCGCGACAATACCTCAGCGGGTCGGCCGACTCCAGCCACTCGGAGGAGACGCGGATTGACTGTACTCTACTTGAATAGCTAATCTATTTTAATGGAACCAACCGTTAGTATGTCTTTTATTGTTATGTGAATAGCAATCGCAATTTTTGGCTAAAAAGTCTAGTGACACAAAAAAGTATAGATTGAGAAACATGTAAAAATGAATAGGATGCGGTAGATACAAGTTCAGAAGTACCTCCTATTACTGTTACAGTACTTTCAGCAGCACTGTGAATAATATAATCATCATCAGTACCATTTCAGCCGAAAGACGTCCATTGCTAGACATATGTGCCTCCTCCAAGCATCGTCACAACAACCATCTGACGATCTGTAAATAATATTATAAATTCATTTTATTCTAACATAACATAACATAACATCACGCCTGTATTTCCCCGAAGGGGTAGGCAGAGGTGTATAGTACACCCACATTTCGCCAGTTATGTTATAGTCCCATGTAATAGAGGGCGAGCCTATTGCCAAATAATGTTATTCTAATTGTAACGTTTAAAAAAAATGTCTGTTACGTGTTACCAATATGCGCATTATTATTTAATTTAATGTTATTGGATATTATTCATACTAACTTATAAATAACTATAGGAATATAATCTTGTAACACTACCTTTGAGCCACAATTATAGGGCTTAGTTACAATTCCTAATGTCACAATAATAATTATTCATGTTATAATTTCATGAACGTAGATGAAGCGAAAGAGATTGTAGCAGGTGAGAAACCAGTCTCAGCCTACCCCGATGGGAAACAGGCGTGATAATAATACCTATGTACGTATCATTTGATAAGTCGACAGTACTCATATGAGGCAAGGCTTTGTGTGTGACTAGAGCTCCACCTCAAACGTTGACATGATCGAAATAATGAAAAAGGAAGGCATCTCTAGCACTCGTATATTGAAAGAAAATATCGAGTGTTATTGGAGCCCGCCGCGTTCTTATTGTACTCATGAATAGGCCGCAAGGTCACGAGAGCGGAGCCCGGCTTACGTGGGGCTCAACTGTTGCGTCTCTCTCGCTAGATACCGACATTTCAATTACCTACAGGTTAATCTCACTTTAGTGTAGGCACACTTAAATTTAGATGAAGTTTACATATTTAATGATTTATTCTAACAATAAATATTTGTGATTCGTAAAGCGGTCATAGCGGTGGTCAATTGTATAGTCTATGTTTATAGTATAGGGTGACTGGTTGAACGAGGAACTTATTGGAGGAGGATGTTCAGTACCCCTCCAAGTATTTGTTGGAACCACCCTGGTCTTTTTGGAACAAAATGCAAGTTGGAACCACCGCCCGTGGGCCATAAGCGATGGCACCCATCTACAGTAATAGATAGAATGGTTGTAATCACAATTTTACTTGCGAATCATGCGTGGCAACTTTCCGAACAAACTGCGCCTTATATTTTGACGTCAATATTTTTTTTAAAATTAACTTTAATCAAATGTACTTTACAGCTTTCGTTTCTGCAGTTAGAAACAGCACAATAAGGCATTTTTGCGGGTTTTCGTTACCGTATTTATATTATTATTGCTGAGAAAGGCTTTGATAGATCCTGCACTATGATGGAGAGTCCTGCCACGCGCGCCCTACCCACATGGCCATTCTATCTATTTCTTTGCGCCCATCCGTTCAATAAAAAATGCATTTTTTGAGCCAAACACTTGAGGGGGTATTTGGCTCATGTTCAAAATATGTACACAACATGCTACCTTAATTTTTGAATATTAGCTAATTGATTACATCAATAATTGTAGACACTTTTCCGCGCTTACAAATAAAGGATGCACGCGGTGAGGACCACCTAGCAGCACCTGCTGCCCTGCACCTAGAGGGCAGCAGTATCCATCGGTCGCTATTTCCACCCTCTCCGCTTTTTGTATTAGTCAGCAGACCCCTTAACAGTCAGAACGTGCGCGAGAATTTTTACTCCTGCAGTCCTGCGGGATTTATCGTTGGATATTTTTGAAGTGAGAACTTCTTGAGGCGCGTTGAGCGATTTTTGGTAGAGGCAAAACTTATGAGTTAGCGTCATCCTACGTCATCGACATGTGTCCAGAGGATACATACGACATGCGTGCTTTAAGTTTTCACTTCTGTCGGCTGTCCCCATGACTGCCAATGTTTTTATTTTACTACTGTTTTCATTATATGTTCGCATATTCTACCATATTCTTGAATATGTGCCTCGTTCACTCAGTCACGCGGTACAAGAATTAGCCGAACATCATTTTGTTTTCTGGGAAATTCTCAATAACAACCTGGCTTCAATAAAAATACAATGAATGTTCATTATCATAAAATACACGAAATAATTATTTGCGAATCATAAGCATACTATACCGCTACATAGAATAATTTATTATAATGTTCTTCTTTGATCGGTTGCGGTCGGTATAGTTTTACTGTACCTAAAGATGATTCCAGTTATACTACGTAGTTAGACCCTTGTCTGAGATTGACGCTGTGAAATGAAGCTGTTCTCCAGGGCTCACAGTTTAATACCTTTGACCTTAACAAGACCGTCTCATATTGTTACAAGACTACAGATGTCTTAGTTCCGAACTACCCTTCCTGGCCAGTGTCCCACCTAAGTAACAAATGTGATAAGATGCTATGCTATATCAAATACTTTCGTTACAAATTCTGAGTATGTTTACATAAATATCACTTTGTTTCAAAGTAGGAGTTGAACCCCCTTATCTTATGCTCCTTGACTGCTGTCCTATTTATATGATCTTTTAACGTTTTGATGTACTGATAAGAACCCCATTGTGATACTTTTGATACAGTTGTTTGTTGGTTTTATATTTCAGAAATGGTTGTACTCACTTACCTTTGTTTTGCTTGTTTTTATTTTAATTTATAAACTCAGAATATATAAACATGTGCTATATGTAATCCTTCCATATCGATAGGGGATCGGAACTGTCTCTTCTAAACACAGGTTACTTGGTTGCCTATCTAGGAGAACAGTACTCTGCCCTTTAACTACATTAAATAAGTACTTAAATTGTAAGCGTATGCTAAATTCTTTCGATGTAATTTGGTCCAAGTTTAGCAAATAAATTAATAATTAAATATTTTTGCATCTCATAGCTTTGCGTCAGTTTATTATGCTCATGCGGGACAGTGGATCGCATTATACTTTTGTTATCATAACAAACCCGTCATCCGTATCTTTCAATCTCGTTTAAAAAAGGTCTCCATTCATTTCCCTTATCGACCAAACCACATTCGAGATTACGTCAAAAAATAATAGAAACAATTCGCGTACGTATGCAAGCTGTCAGACAATAACGTATGGTGTCAATCCGTGCGGCATGATATTCATTTCACGGGGCGCGCGCGCCTGTCCCGCGGGCAATGGACGCGGAACTTTGAAAACAGTCGCTCGTCAGGGTGTGACTGCTATTGATTTATTGTCTGTGGCGCGAAAGCCCGACTTGGACATTTATATCAATTTGAGGACATCGGCGTCGCCACGGTGAATGCCCTGAGGATTGGCTCAGGTGAGTTAATGTACAGCCATTTGCGTTTTGAAGAAGGTAAGTAGATCCGTTCCGATAGGCTGAGTTGATGAAATAGTTCCGTCACATACCTCATAGGTATAGTTATGTGTGTAATTGATCTCATTTTCGACTACAATTGTACACTTCTCGTTACGATGTAGTTGGGTTTTTCTACCATAGAAAATCTGCCATTTTTCGAGGTTGAAGCTATGTACGAGGAAAAGGTAATCGACTCGCCCCTTGTCACATCACGTCAAGTCACACGGGACCTCCAGCGGTCATTGATATACTCAGTACGTATTATGAATTCATTTGTACATGAAATTTTTCGAGAATCACATTTATCATAGTCATGTTATCAGTTAGTTGTTATAACGGACATTTTCATCCAAATTGTGAGGAATCATCCACATACAACCCCGTGTTGTTGCATTAAAGTGACGCGTATGACGGATGCACATCGTAAATTCATACGCGCAATAATTTCGCGCTAAAGAAACAGCGCCATGATTGATATTGTGACTGAATGAATGACACTGAATTAAATACGCTGCTGCAAAACATGATATTGTTATTTAATAGAATAATTTATTTCATAAATAAGTTTACAATTTCACTTTCTTTCTTTCTTTCTTTTGTGATTGAACGAACGGAATAACATAAAAATAAAATTGAAATAGTTGCCATCGGCTAACGACGTGGTCATTGGCCGTAGCCTTTGTCTGGCTGTGGAATAAAATGAGCTAAATAAACACTTCAGGTCCACACTAGCACATGCTAAAACGTAGCCACAAACAAAGATCGACCAAATATATGTAGATTATAAAAATGTTACTTCCGTTGCGGTGCGGAACCGAACTTGCGAACCTCTTCTCACTCCTACGCTACGCCATTGAAGTTATAAAATAAGTCTAACAAAAGTAAGGTCAAAATGACTTCCAAATTTTGGGAGCTCCATAAAGAGACAGAAAATTGCTCCACGTCGAATGAAGGGGTTCTTGTCAAGAAATATGTCCTGAAGGCAGAAGGAATTGATTCAATTTCCCCGTAATGGCGGCGGGGGTAGTTAGGAGCACTTCACGATGTCACCGACGGTAGTAAGCAGGGAATTTGTGGCGCTGGACAGCGGCGACGCATTTGAATAAACACTTTGTGAGTGGACGGTACACCGCTCGATGTGAGGTCATGTCATGTATGTAATGGGCCCGCAAATTGATGTTTACATACTTGTGTAAGGTCCTAGTACATTAAAGATGTTGTATTGTCTACTTTAGTTTTATGAAGTATTATAATAATCTATCAATCTATCTACATTAGAAAGTTAAGCACTGACTAATTAATTTGTATGTTATATTTTTTATGGTTGATTATTTAATTATTTTAATTATCTCTTGTTAGTCGAATTTATTAGTAATTAATTAGTTTGTCAAAGTAATTCAGTAGATCAATTGACTTTTTATTAGCTACTGATTTGATTGAGGCCTCCCCACTTAAATGGTGGGATGGTTTGACACGTGACGAAATCTTCCACATTTTAATGGCGGGGATGCCTCGAGCGGGCAGTCACGCTGGAGCACTGTATAAAGTGACAAGTGTACAGCATTAAAAGAGGCATTCTCGCTCTGACACTCGCCCCGAGAGGTCGTGCTGCTCCGCTCCGTCCTCTCGTGACGAATTAAGTGCTCGAATATTTTTCGCTACGGCTCACCGTAGCGCCCTCCGCAGTCGCCCCGCCGACTGCAGCCCGATAAGCACATTCGCTGTCTTTTTCAAGACAGCGGGCGCGCTTTTGTCTCTTTAGACAGAGTTTCGTCAAAAACGTAGTGTCCCTTCAGGAAAAACCCACTTATTTACTGTGGTCCTCAGTGGATACCTAACGGTGCTAACGAACTGAGGGGCGTTGACCCGACACGCCAGCTGCGCTCCTTAAGGGCAAAGCAAAATTGGAAGAAGCTAGGGCCAGAAGGCCTTGGGGGATCTCCTAGTCTTCCCTAGCTTTAACCCCGTTTCGTCCTATCTAGCACTCTCTAGGGGTTTACACCCATTGCACACTAGAGACTTAGGGACCTGGTTGCACATTAAGACTGGCAATCAGGAGTGCAAGCTTAGGGCTCACCAGTAGGCACACAACCTCCCCGTCTATACCCGACGGGGAGGGTTTGAACACACTCCCGGGAAAACCCACCCGAGGAGCAAACCCCCATGGTAGTACGCCACTAATTTTCTCCCCTCTCATTGTTGCTAGGCGCTTGGCTTAGTCACCGTCTCTAAGATGGTGTCTGATGCCGAGTTCCTCAGCATTTTAAAGAACGTCCTCTTCAAGGACCCAGTCTTTATCGCCAATCATGGCGACTTGTTTGGCAGCGCTTTTGCCGCCAATCAATCGGACGTCCCCGACTCTCCAGAGTCGCCCGACACCCCCCCACCCCTAAGGAGGAATAGGCGCCCCGCCCGTTCCGACAGCGATGAGGAGAGGCCGAGGTCTCCACGTGGTCCGCCTAGGCGTTCAGCCAGCCTGGACCATAAGGACCGCACCCCCTCACCTCTCCCCACCCCAGCCCCCACTCAATACCCTGATCGCTCCCCTATCCCGTCAGACCAAGAGATGTCCTCGGACAGTGAGGTCAACTCGGACGCGGCCGATGCCTTTACCACAGTAGTGGGTAAAGGCAAAAAACGCAGCCGCAAAACCAACAAGGCCGAGGCTCTCGCCTCAAAAACTCTTAAACTCTCCGAGGCAAACTCTGCCCCGGCCCCTACCCCCCGTCCCGCCTCTTACTCCTCCTCGCAGGATAACAGGCCCTCCTCCCCTCATGATCATGAACATACCTCATCTTCCCAGAAGAAGGTACCCATTCCGCCTCCCTTATTCATCCAGGATAAGGCTTATTGGACCAGGATCTCCGACTGGTGCAACCAAAATAAGATCAATTTTACTAGTGCCCGCCCCACACAGCAGGGCATTAAAGTAGTTGTCCCCACCCCCACTGATTACCGCAACCTTACCAGGTTGTTGCGCGAGCGTGGTGTGTCTTTTCACACCTACGCACTCCCAGAGGACCGACTCCTTAGAGTTGTGATCCGAGGGGTTCCGACCGAAGTCAGCTGCACGGAAGTGCACGCCGACCTCGACCGTCAAGGGATCCCGGTTGCAATTACTCACCGTATGTACCGTGGTAAGCACGGCGATCCCTACAACATGGTCCTCGTCATATGCCACCCTGGCGAAAACGCCAAAAATATCTATAACATTAAGACCGTATGCAAATTGTCAGGCATCACGGTCGAACGCCCCCACAAATCAAACCAGCCTGGACAATGTCACCGTTGCCAGCTGTATGGTCACTCCCAGCGTAACTGCTACGCAAAGCCCAGGTGCGTTAAGTGCCTAGGCGATCACGGGACTACCGAGTGCGAGCGTCCCAAGGAGAGGGACCAGTGCACGGAGCCCCCTAGCTGTGTCCTTTGCGGCAAATCCGGGCATCCAGCGAATTATCGCGGATGCCCCAAAGCCCCCAAAATGCGCAACGCCAAATCGGCGAAACGCGCCTCCGACCGCGTTGCGAGGGAAGCCCCCTCCTACGCAGCCCCCTACCAGTACCAACCACCAAACCCTAGAGGCCCACTCGGGCCCTCCCCTAATTTCCGCGGCCCACTCGGGCCCAACCCCTGGTTTAAGGGAAACCAAAAGCCCCAATTCCCACCTCTTCCGCCCTCTCGTCTCGCGCCCCCGGCCGCAGAGCCCCCTGCGCTGATGAACATACCCATCCCCGCACCTTCTCTCAGGCCCAAAACTGCACCAGCAGCCAAAGCCCCCCCCCCCATGAGAACCCCCCCTCCGGTAAACTCCCCCGGCCTTCTGCCGAGAGAATACCTCGAACCCCAATCAGGGGAGTCCCGCATTGACGCCTACTCTAGACTTTGGGCCTTTACCCAAGGCATCCATGAGCAGCGCCTTCAGGTACTTACCAAGTACCAAGACATTTATAGAATACTTAATTCCAATTATAATGTATAATACGGCCCCACCCAAAAGATTCAAACCCCGTTCCCTAATTTTAGGCTTTTTTAATGCCCGAGGCATTAGTGGTCAACGCGACGACGTAGCCGTCTTCTTGCGTGAGCACCAAATCGATATTTTACTCATTCAAGAGTCTTTCCTCAAACCCCATAGTCGTAATCCCAATATAGCCAACTATAGGCTGATAAGAAACGACAGAGCACACACCGCACTAGGCGGAACGCTCATCTATTACCGAAATTCATTGTATTGCATCCCCATTGATCCCCCAGAGCTAGCATGCCTGGAGGCTTCAATCTGTCGCCTAGGCATGACAGGGCACCAGCCCATCACCATAGTCTCGGCCTATAGATCCGCAAACAAACCCGCGAGTCTGCTCGAGGACGACCTCAAATCCCTACTCGATCTTAGTAACTCTGTAATTATTGCAGGCGACTTAAACGCCAAACACCGTTCATGGAGCTGTGTCTCCAATAACGCCGCTGGCACTCAATTAGGAGCACTTAGCGACAAACTTTCCTTCGACGTCATCGCCCCGATGCGTCCCACTCACTATCCTGACACAGTAGGGCACAGGCCCGACATCCTAGATATAGCCCTCTTAAAGCGCGTAAACCTCGGTATTCGCTCTATCGAGGTAATCCAAGAATTAGACTCAGATCATCGCCCTGTGATCATTCAACTGGGTCCCCGAGGTGGTCCCTCGGATCCCGGTATTCCACCCATAACAAAAACGATAACCGATTGGAGGAGATTAGAGGACCGCCTCAAATCTACCTCATCCCCCCAATTAGATTCAATCCCTGACTCCATTGAGACAGTCGCGGACACGGTGGCCGCGATCACCTCGCTCACCAACCATGTGCAGTCCGTAGTGGGCGAATGCTCACGGCAGGTTCCGATGCTGGATGACCAGCGTCTGAAACTGCCGGACGATGTAAATGAGTTGAGGACCGAGAGGAACGCGGCCATCCGTGCCTATGACGCTTTTCCCAATGAAGCCAATCGTGCCCATATGCGCTCCTTACAGAATTCTGTAAAGAGACGTGTAGCTCAGGTACGGGAGGAGCATTGGGACAAGGAAGTCAGCGCAATCCAACCGTCTCATGTAGCCTTCTGGGCCCTTCAACGCAGACTTAAATGCGAGACCACGGCAACTATGCCCCCCCTAAATCGACCCAATCAAAGGCCGGCCTTTGACGACGACGAAAAAGCCGAATGCTTAGCCGACAGTTTGGAGTCTCAATGCACTCTCAGTACGCTTCCCGTAAGCCAAACCCACCTTGATAAGGTTAATTCAGAAGTAGAGCGTAGGTCAGCCCTCCCCCCCCCCCCAATAGATGACCCTGATGACCCGCTCCCACCGATCACCCCTGACGAAGTTCTCTCTATAGTCAAGGATCTTAAGCCCAAAAAAGCCCCCGGCGCAGACGGCATCACCAATAAGGTGCTGAAACGTTTCCCTGCCACCCTAATCGCTCTAATGACCGTCATCTTCAATGCGGCATTTAAAAACAACATCTTTCCCCAGGCTTGGAAACAGGCTACGGTAATCGGTATTTCCAAACCGGGCAAACCAAAAGCCGAGCCGAGTAGTTACCGGCCGATTAGTCTCCTCAATGTCTTCGGTAAAATCTACGAGAAGCTTATTTATAAGCGACTCAAAGATTTCGCCGACTCAAATAAACTCCTTCCCGACGAGCAGTTTGGCTTTCGTACAAAGCACTGCTGCGTTAATCAACTGCACCGCATTGTAGAACACATCAGTGCAGGCTTCGTACGCGGTCAAATGACCGGCACTCTCTTTTTCGACGTAGCAAAGGCTTTCGATAAAGTGTGGCACAACGGCTTATTATATAAGCTGTACACTATGAATGTGCCACATCGTCTCGTGCTCATCATCCGAGACTACTTGTCGAATCGTACCTTTTGCTATCGCATAGAAGGGGCTCTCTCCTCCCCCCATCCCATTCACGCCGGTGTGCCTCAAGGCTCCGTGCTCTCCCCCCTACTGTTCACGCTGTACACCAGCGATATTCCAAAATGCGGTGCAGCCCGTATGGCCCTTTTCGCCGACGACACGGCAATCTATTACTCCGGCATGACCCATGTCGCTATTTCTCGTACCCTCCAATCCGCGGCCAACACCCTAGGTGAATGGTTCCGGAAATGGAGAATCGAAGTAAATCCCGAAAAAAGTGCAGCGGTCCTCTTCGATAAGAGACCCCTGTCACAGTACCGTAAAGAACTGAGCGTACCAGTCTCAATGTTCGGAAAACAGATCCCATGGCAACGAGAAGCCAAATATCTCGGAGTGATCCTTGACCGTAGACTGACTTTCCGTCCGCATATCCGCAGGGTGAAAAACCGTGCCGCCCTTGTCCTCGCACGTCTCCACCCCCTTCTCAATGCGCACAGTAAGCTGCCCACTCATCTCAAAGTTAGGATATTCACCACCTGTATCCGCCCCATACTCGCCTATGCTAGCGTTGTGTTCGCACACGTTAAGCCGGTGAGAATTCACATGCTCCAAACCATCCAAAACCGTTTCATGCGTAGGGCTGTAGACGCCCCCTGGTACGTACGCAACGTCGACCTCCACCTAGACTTCAAACTGCCGACCATCAAGCAGTTTTTCAAGCGTGTCTCAAAACGCTATTTCGATTCCGCTCCCAAGCACCCCAACCCCTTGGTCGTGGCGGCCACCGTCTACCAGCCATCCGCTATCAGCAAAACCCGACGTCCCAGACACACACTCATTGAGCCCGATGACGATATCACACTCCTCCAGGAGTCAGATAAAAGTACAAGCACACTCCGACGCCGTCGTCCAAAATATCGTCCCCGCCGGCGAGGACCGACGCGACACACACACAGAATCCGAGAGTCCGACTCTCGAGAAACAGTAACACATGCCGACGCAGCACCGGCTGCTGGGGGGATCAGTGGCGGGGTCCCCCTGCTGCACCCTGAGTCGAGGTCCGAGCTCCCCCCTGGGGACGCCCTCACGGTGTAAGCAACCGGAGATAATCTCGTCACGCGAGACCGGCCCTATGCTCTAGAGTAGTTCCTAGGAGCAGGCTATTGCGTAGCCACTGGTTAGGTTTTCTAGGTAGGTCTTAGCCTCACCGGCGAGGCTTGCCGCTTCACGGCGTTTAGCACGTCACCCGATAGGGACCGAAAGTCCGCTACTTTCGAGGTAACCAATTCGATGCAGCAACGGCTGCTAGGGGGACATAGGAACTGCGGGGTCCCCCTGCAATGCCCTAGCGAGGTTCGAGCCCCCCCCTTGGGGGGCGCCCGCCCGATTAAGCGCGGTATTGATGCCGCGCGCATCTAGTTTGTAAGTATGTAGGGAAAAAACCTTCGGCGAATGGAGTCCCACATGGGACTCTCCGCCAACTAAGTCCGGTTAAGCAGAAATGGGACTTCGGTCCCACCTGCGAGAGCCCATTCGAAAAAAAAGAAAAAAAAAAAAAAAAAAAAAAGCATTAAAAGAATAAAAGTTAGTAACTGTGATAACGTTACTTGTTTAATTTCCTGACCCAATACTAACGTAACGTTGTTTAATACATTTGATTTAATCTCGTTACGTTTTGCTGGGCATGCGTGTACCCTGGCCGACCACACCATCGCTTAACATCAGATGAGGTGGCGCTCAAACAAAAAAACTTATTCGTTGAATCACGACTAAATAATCATTTAGTTTATTAAGTTTCAAGTAGAGTTGGTACTTTAGGCACGCTTGGGGGAGTAAGCTGGTGAATGCGTTACGAGTCGTGAGGCGAACGGAGGGGATAGTGCGGGACGCGGGGAGCGAGGCGCGGTACACGACACAGCGCCGGCAGATGTACGCGCGCCGCGCCACCATTCCTTTGTTCTCATTGAAATAGTATTTTTTTTTTTTTTTTTTTTTTTTTTTTTTATTTGTTCAGTGGTATACATAACAAAAACATTCTAAAGATGTAAACATAAACTCATTAGAGTTTTACCGTACATCAGTATCATCGACTATACAAACAGGTAAACAAAAATATAGTTAATAAGGTAGGATATTACATAAGTACAATGAGGGTAGATACCAGATAATATTTATCTACATTATGAAGGAGCGAACACCGGTGACTGCGCGATCCGTCTTTACAAACTGGTGGAGGGTAGTGTTTGTGTTGATACAGGTTGTTCCTACATACCAGGCCCCTCAGAAAGTATTGCGAAAAAAAGTTTTTATATATGGGAGACTGGCCAGTTATAATGTTTTTCAAAAATATGATTATTTATAAGTAAAAATAAGTAAGTTCCAATTTCAAAATTTCCCTCCACATTTTTTGCGAGTTAATTCAAAGTATTGTGTCTCACTGAAATATGGATCTGCGCCGGGAACATTTTAGAGCTATGATTTTATACGATTTCAAGTGTCGCCTGAAACCGGATGAATCGTACGATAGACTTCAAATGGCATTCATGGATGAAGGCCCTTCCAAGGCAACCGTGTATCGTTGGTATAACGAATTCAAGCGCGGCCGACCAACTTTGGGGGATGACGAAAGAAGCGGTCGCCCTTTGACGGCTGTTACCGAAGAAAACGTGCTAGCAGTGAAAAATTTAATCCAAGACAATAGGCGAATTACATATCAGGAGATTCAACACATATTGAAGATTGGATCGGGAAGCGTTCACGAGATTCTACACAGCCATCTTCGCGTGAGGAGGATAGTATCACGCTGGGTGCCGCACAACCTCACCGATGCTCAGAAGCAGGCCCGGGTGGAATGGTGCCGTGATATGCTTAACAAATTTGAAGCAGGCTCGTCTCGGCGTGTTTACGACATCGTTACAGGTGATGAGTCCTGGATTTATCAATACGACCCAGAAACCAAGCGCCAGTCGACTGTTTGGGTGTTTCAAAATGAGCCAACGCCAGAAGTTTTCTCTGTTATAAGCAACAAGCGACCAAACACAGGGCTCCGCGGGCTACTGCTCCACCACGACAATGCACCTGCGCACACCGCACTCAAAACGAGGGACTTCCTGGACAGCACGCCAGTCAAACTCCTGGGTCACCCTCCTTACAGCCCTGATCTAGCACCGTGTGACTTCTTTTTATTCCCAAAAATAAAAAATCAGCTCAAAGGGATACAATTTTCGTCGCCGGAAGATGCGCTGGCTGCGTTCGAGCAGGCTGTAAACGAGGTGTCTGCGGCGGACTGGAAAAAGTGTTTTGAAAACTGGTTTAGGCGCATGAATCTTTGTATAGAGGCTGGTGGAAAGTACTTTGAAAAGATTTGATAAAAATATATGTACGTATAGAACAATTTTTTTTAGTTTCGCAAAACTTTCTGAGTGTCCCACGTATGCAGCAAACTTTTGAGAATTTATTATACTTACATTAATAATGTTATTAATTGTATTGACTAGTTATTTTTATTATTGTGTCTTTGTAACTTGCAAGAAATGTTGTTTTAATTTAAATTTTATGTTTTTTTTTGTTATTTTATCCCTTAGAGATGTTGGTAGTTGATTAATTAGAGAGGGAGATATAAGTTAGTGAAGTTTTACTTCAGTGTTCCTCTGTGCTTCAGTCGTGTGTTCTAAAGCACCCTATTTTTTTTTTCAAAATTCATCACCAATATCTGAATTCATGAAGTAAATAAACAACAGTTGATTTGGATAATTTTAAAATATAATTATGTAGCTTGCACCGACACATTAAAAAATATTTGCATAAATCGATATCTACAATAAGCTCAAACTACAAAGTGACAACATCTGCTAACGCATTAAAATTTAGGACGTTATGGTCGTCCAAACGTGGTCAGTTTTAATGAACAAATAAATTCAATCACTCTCAGGACAGTGTACTCGTAACCGCAGTGGGGACGGGCCGGCTGCCTGCAGTACAAGCAGTCACTATGAGAACTTAATCACTTACTAACGGTTGCAGCGCTGTTAATAACTACTACTATGCGTTTCGGGTCATTTAGCACAGATGGCGCGTCTGACCCTTACCTTGTTGTGGGGACAAAATTCCCCTGATGAGGCGTTTCTGTGACACATTTTATGGGCGTGGAGGGAGCCTTCGCTTCGGTTTTTGGTGAAGTAACGTTAACGTTACAGTAAGAAATTAACCCTCTCCCTTTTATTTCATACTAGCCTATGCTCGCGACTTCGCCCGCGTGAATGTCGGTTATCGCGCATCCCCCGGGAACTGTTCATGTTCCCGGGGTAAAAAGTAGCTTACATGTTAATTCGGGTTATGTTCTATCTGTATGCCAAATTTCATTAAAATCTATATAGTAGTTTTTGTGTAAAGGGTAACAAACATCCGTACATACATCCATACATCCTCACAAACTTTCATCAACTCATCAACTCAGCCTATCGCAGTCCACTACTGGACATAGGCCTCTCCCAAGTTGCGCCACAACGCTCGGTCCTCTGCCTTCCGCATCCAGTCCCCCCCAGCCACGTTCTTTAGGTCGTCGGTCCACTTGGCAGGGGGGCGCCCTACGCTGCGTTTGCCGATACGCGGTCGCCACTCAAGGACTCGTCTGCTCCAACGGCCATCGGTCCTTCGACAGACATGGCCAGCCCACTGCCACTTCAGCTTACTGATCCTACAAGCTATGTCGGTCACTCCGGTTCTTCTCCGGATAATCTCGTTGCGGATTTTATCCTTCAAAGAAACTCCAAGCATAGCTCGCTCCATAGCTCGCTGAGCGACTTTAAATTTGTGAACTAGCCCAACTGTCAGTGTCCACGTCTCGGCACCGTAAGTCATGACTGGCAGGACGCACTGGTTGAAGACTTTACGACCTTACTTTACTTAAAACTTTCACGTTTATAATATTAGTAGGATGTAATCTTCTATGTCTGCGTCACTCACGGACAGTGGTGTCGATTCTCTTGTTCACGAACTAAACTTATTTTAAACTATCGCTCTCTTTTACTAATAGTAGATACAAGAAAGGGAAGGCAACCATTTTAGAGCTGTCAAATTAGACGGAATTAAAATTTCCATACAAGTTTAGTCGTGATCTCGGAACGTGCCCACTAAAATACAAAGAAATGTAACACGTAAACTAATTTGACAGTTCTAAAATGGTTGCCATCCCTTTCTTGTATCTACTTTTAGTAAAAGAGAGCGATAGTTTAAAATAAGTTTAGTTTGTGAACAAGAGAATCGACACCATTGAGTGTTAAACTTTTCCTTGTTAGTGATGATGATGATCAAGACTTCTGAGGTTGATACAAGAACATTATATATGTATGTATTACATACATTCCGGTTGATATGACTACATCAGGTGAAATAGTTGTGGTAACGTCATCTTTGACTTTCAAAGTACAAATATATAACAGTAGTTATAAATTCGATCGCCAACCCGCCTGCCAAGCGTGGCGATTATGGCATATCCCCCCTTAACTGGGGGAGGCCTATGTCCAGCAGTGGACGTTTTTCGGCTGAAATGATGATGATAATGATAAATTTATAGATGCATAAAAATTGGAACTTACAGGAAGACATGTAATTTTTATTAATATACAGATATTATATTACTGTTGAAAAAAAAACATAGTTATATTTAAACTTTAACAATATGTTTCGTCATAGTACAATAGTTAGTTAGTATAGATTATCTGTTGTTGTGGTGTAGCCAGGTGTAATGGCGGTGCATGCACTCGGTGACGTCAGCGTGTCATGCATGTCATACGATATGATATGACCCCATTACTATGTGCACTAAATATTAGATAGTCACAGAAGTTCCACTCCAAACTATTGAAATCACTCACGTACCTACATTGAAATTGAACAATCATTGGAAGTGCGTAAAAATCTATTCCATTTAACCCGAGCTCAGGAATGTAAGCTTTGCCGAAAAAATCTTTCATCGATGGTCGTTTCTAAAAAATCTTCATTACTATTCCTTTTCCCAACACTTATCTTATTAATTTTATGAATAACTTAATTCTTACATTGCACTTCTCTTTCTTTCTAATTAATCTATCACTTTTTTCCTTGGCAGCAGATTGTTTTAACAACAGCAACTTGTGAATATTTCTGTCAACTTTAACTGTAACTGATTTGCATTAGTAGAAAACAAAGTACGTACCCGTCTACTGATTAAAATTTGGGATTGAAAGGCGTCTAATGCTGACAAAAGAGGGTTATTATCTGTATAACTTCTAAGAGATGTCCAAATATTATGTTTTCTCAAAAGCATTACAACTTCTTTCCAATGTGTGTACTTTGTATATTATTTTATCCAGTCTGTTTAGTACCTAAAAGTTCATTAGCGTCTCTTGTTGACCTTCTGTGCGTAATTTTGTGCAGTCTATGGAGTATTGTAGCGTGGCTCGCAGGCCTGGTATGACGTTTGTTCAGCAAACATTCATTTGGCAGGATTACGCGCGTCCGCCGCCCTAGTGTTAAGATCTTTCATAAATTACAACCAGCGCCGCGCGGCATCGCGGCATCGGCGCACGCTGATTAATATGTATAAATTATATTAATTATCTGCTCCACAGATTATGTGCGGGGCTTTATAATAATGGCAACCGCTGTGGCCGTAAATGTTTTATTTATGACATTTTAGTATTCAATTCTGAAGTGTTTTTATTATTTGATTAATTCGCCTGCGTTTTAGAATATGCGTCTCCTGTGATTGTAATCAACAGTTTTTACTCAATCGTCACATTTTTGTAAAAAGCTGAAATACTAAACTTCGTTGTTGTAATAACGCCGAAAAATAAAAGAGAAAAAATCAGCACAATTTCATCACTTCTAAGAATATGAACATTAGTCGTGCAGCGCAGGTCTCGGCGCGACGTGTATTTGCGTCACGCAAACAGTGCGCGCGAGGTAAGTGCGGCGCTGTGTGCCGTGCACGTGACGAGCCTCCGCAGAATGACAACTTTGTGCCCGCGACGGCGACGTGCGTCTCACGCCTACTCACAAATCAAACTGGTTTTCGTACAAATTGATTTTTAGTAAGTTGAATGCCTGTTTATTTAGTGTTGTAGTCTCGTCTGGTAGTCTTATCAGGTTTTGATTTTAATCCTGAAGTAAAAAAACTAGTGATGCAACGAATACGAATACGAATATTCGTATTCGCCGAATATCATCAAATTACCGAATATTCGTATTCGCCGAATACCTTCATGACATTCGTAAAAAATAAATTCCTAGAAATCCCATGCAGATATTGCGTTGCGACTTCCGAGTGTTGCAACCGAGTTGGAAAAAACACAAAGATGCATTCATAAAAACATTAAACTTTCTTATCTTTTGTTTACATCCAGAGATGGTCAGTACCTAATTGTGGCGACCATTTAGTTTTTGTTTGTGAGACTAGCTTGGTAGGTAGGAATGAGCATGTATACACACATCAAAAGTGTCTAGGGATTAAGTACATTTATAACTATAAAAAATTATCCAAATAATATTTACCAAATCGTTCCGTGTGGTGTCGGAGAGAAAGAATTGCACCACCCTATATCTTCTCATGGGTGTTGTAAAATGCGACTAAGGGATTCACCAAAGGATGGGCAGCAGCATACTCTGAGTATTTAACCAACCAACTGCGATCGCCAACCCGCCTGCCAAGCGTGGCGATTATGGCATATCCTCCCCAACATAATATGCTTAGGGGAGGCCTATGTCCAGCAGTGGACGTCTTTCGGCTGAAATGATGATGATGATTATTTACCAAATCTACTCTTCTAGTTCTGTTAACTTAAAAATAGGAAATTCAAGTAAGAAGCCATTACTTGAATTTCCTATTTTTAAGTTAAAATTTTTAGGAAAAATTAACAAAAAAAATATTTTTAGCAATTTGTGGGAAATTAACCTAAGTCAATGCCGTCAATTAAACGGCAAAAATGGAAAAATGATGCATGATTTTTAATTTTTTATTGTAAAGATAAAAAAAAAACTGTTTCCACCATCGACACGAATCTCACAATCACAGTGATTTGACATGCTTAAAATCAGTGATGAGATGTGATGTCGTCGCTCAATATCAATGCAAATTTTTTTTAGTCCCTATTCAGAAATTTTACCTAACGGTTTTTAAAAAACGCTATTACACACTTTTATACGAATCCTGATTGACAGTTGATTTTCTATTTTTAATCAAACTTTAAAGATAATTCTTTATATAAATAGTGAAATTCACTAAATAGAATCAATAACGATCCAAAAAAGTTAAAATAATAATCCTCAATTGCGGCGATACTCTAAAATGTACTGTACTTGATCCCTAGACACTTTTGTGTGTGTAGTTAAATTTAAGTTTCAGTCACCACAAAGCAATTTTCTGTAAGTTAACTGTGCTTCATCAAATTGTGTACTAAAATTGGACAGAGTCGTTTAAAATTGTTGATCTTTGACTTATAATTACGTGCAGGCCGTGCAGCTATAGTAGAATCAGGTATTCGTATTCGCCGAATAGTACAATTGGTATTCGTATTCGTATTCGTATTCGTAAAAGTAGTATTCGTTGCATCACTAAAAAAAACTATACATTGACCATTTCTAGTATTGAAAATATTAATAATTTTCGTAATATCTCATCACCATAACCCGAAAAACAAAAAAAAAAAATGTATTTCAAATAAACCTAATTACAGGCACTTTTGAAACGTCAGGCTCTAGTTGCACGGTTCCAAATTGTGGGTCCTATGGGCCTCCTGATCCTCCTGACCTTATCCCAGTTTATTTGTGTTCGGTGCAGCAGGTATTTGTCTTCCTTACATCTCTATGAGCCGTCACTTCAGTGTTTACTTTCTTTCTGTTCATATCATCTTTCACACAATACTTCCATGTTTTCTTCGGTCTGCCTCTTTTCTTATTCCTCCTCATTCATACTTAAAACTTTCCCCGTAACATGGTCCTCATTCCTCCTCATAACATGTCCATACCAAGATAGTCAGTTACTACTTAACATTTAAAATTGTCGTAATACCTAAATGGCCTATTAGATGAAGATAGCTGGTCGACTGTAACCTATAACCATCCTATAACACATATGCACCGAACGAGCGCACAGTGTGTACTTGTGGTGTGTGTGTACACTCATAAAAAAAACAATAAAAGGGAAAATGTATCACAAGAATCACAAGCCGATGTCAAGAATTATAATTGCTATATTTTACCCCTCACGAGTCAAGTAGAATTTTAATGTTACTAAAACAACCCGTTTTCATGTTCCGAGTCAATCTCAGCGACGTCAATAACTGTCTCAAATAAAGTTATCGCAAAGTATTTCAATATATCTTGTCCTAACTGAGTTGTTCTACTTGTCATTCTGCACACACTCGTGCAGCGGGGGGCGCGACAATCAGACTCGCGCGCCTTTTATTTCTTGTATTCATTACAGCACCGCAACGAGTCGCGCCGAATGGCCCCGAACCGCTCCGAGTTTATGCGGCCATATTTATTACAAAAGAAGTGTTTCAGTTGTATACAGTTATTTTGTTGTAATGTTCAGTAAAATTGCATGGACTAGTATGTTTGTTTATTACTTAGCGGAAAAAACTTTCTGTCCACTCAAGCGATATTTTACAATTCTCATTTACAATAGTCGCAACACAATTCAGTTAATTATGCAATTTCTGTGACGACAACTTACTGAGAGATTTCTTAGTGGAAGAAAATGTATTGTAACTCTTTGACTGGAAATGTAGTTCTACTGTAATAATTAAATTACGAAGAAAAATCATTTCTCAAGACGTACCTACCTACTCACCGGTCACATAAACAACGATCGACTTAATTAAGTGTCTGTGTTATTTTTACAATTATAGAAATGAAAATAACGGTTTAATTGGTTTATTGATATTCCCACTATTTGAAGCGTATGTAGTGTTTCAGCTGGCCGAACTAGTCATCTAAAAATCAATCGCACGAATTTTGAACAGATATTAAAAAATCTGTGTGTTTCGGTCGGCACCGGGCCGAGTCCGTGCGATCGCCGACCGCGTACGGCGGAGTGTTTGCTCGCAACAGTTTGGAGTGGTGTGCAGTAACATACGCGGCAGATAAATAATAGTGAGCGAGTGCCTCTATAGTATACACATTCACACTGGCCGGACGGACTGCTGCGATGGACTGCTGTTCACTAGTTTCTAGTTTTAGACAGGTTCATATTTGTTAATTTTCTGCCAATTTGTAAGGTACGATGCGTATTATTTTTTGGAGCCTTAAGCATTCAAATTGTTCCCAACATTAAATAAAGCATTACTTTTAATTATTAAGTTTTTGCTATAAAAAAAGATTATTGTTTTTATGATACCTTTCAACACGGGAGCGATTTTCTAACATATTTTATTTAATAAAACATGATTCAGGTTTTGATCCTACTATGCTGCATGACGTAACCGAGCCTCTGCATTGAAAAAATATTTCAGATATTCATCGATGGAATCCAGTTTATACGAAATCGTTTCCCCGTGCAGTGTGTCAGCTCCACACGGGCGGAGGTTACCACGAGTGCTCGTTATTAATGAGCCGCGAGTCGCGCGTTTTTATTACGAGGAGGTACGTCTTAATGCCCCCCCCCCCCCCCGCCGCGCGCCCGCGCGCCGGCCCGCGAGATTTATGGACTGCGAGTAGTGGCCGTGTTTGTTTGTTTTCAGTGGTAACAGTACTCGCCGCACGAGCGTTAAGTGATTCAGATGCCGAGGTTATTTGTAGTGGCTGAAGATTTTCATGTTGAGAATTTCCAACAGATAAAAAGAAAACTACTTTCTAGGAGTACTTATTTGTATTCAAGGGATCGGTGTTAGTTCGTCTCTCGAAGTTTTTCCATCATGATCACTTTTATAGCTATCCATTAGAAATATTGTGTTCTACACTGAAATTGCTGTTAACTCATGCTTTCCAGTTACCAATATGATTGAGTAATATGATATGATTTAAAAATTTGTTTACAATTGCAATCCATATTACTTTATGGATACAGAGCTTCAAGTATCCATAATAAGAGGCAACAGATTGCTGCTATTTGGAGTCTGGTCAGTGTAGTGGCGTGCGCTGCATCGTCGGGCATCGTACGACATTCAGTATGAACGACTGTGCACAACTATGTTACATATAGTATGCCGGCTACCATCCGCAGCATTGCTTGCGCACTATGTCAATAAAAAATGTCCTATTTGTAAATCCAGGACATGGCTTTAAAACATCTATACAAACTTCCATCTATAGTAATATTATAAAGGGGAAATATTTGTTTGTTTGCTTGTTTGTTTATTTGCATGTTTGTAATCGATATTCTTTGAAACTTCTGAACCGGTTTTAATAATTATTTTACCATTAGGAAGCTACTTTATCTAGAAGTTAAATAAATAGGCTATATTTTAATTTAGTACGCGAGCAAAACCGCGGGAAAAGTCTGGTTTTTTAATATAAGTGGAATTATGGGAAGTAGAATGAAAAAACTGGGGTGTTGAGAAGCGTACACTTTTATTTCGCAATATTTTGAAACTAGTCAACATTTATTGTGTTCAATTATAAACGTACATAATTATCTAAATATTCATCAATTATTAATAAATTTACTAACTTACCCACAGATTAATTCAAGTCAGTCAATATAAAACCTTCCCCACTGAATAAAATTATTATTTAATTTACTGTCACGCTCTTTACATATCGATATGTTATCACAAATGGTTATGGCCGATGGGGCAGTAAAGTTCTGGAGTGGCGACCGCGTACTGGAAGGCGCAGCGTGGGTAGGCCCCCCACAAGGTGGACCGACGACCTGGTGAAGGTCGCGGGAATCCGCTGGATGCGGAAGGCACAGGACCAGTCGTTGTGGCGATGCTTAGGAGAGGCCCATGTCCAGCAGTGGACATCTTTCGGCTGAAATGATGATGATTATGATGTTATCACAATTAGATATGTATCACATATGTTCGATATGTTTTCACTTTTTATTGTATTTTTACTTGTATGTCCTGTGTCTTGTTTTTGTACTAAATAAACGTTTTATCTATCTATTTATCCATCTATTAGTTTTGTCAGTATGTTTATTAGGATTTATTTATTAAATTACGGCCTCGGATGTCGGTGCTCGAACTGTGCAACGATTTGTTCGTAGCTGAGAATAAACTGCTCAATATAAAAAAAAAAAAAACTAATAAATCTTAGAATAATATTAGTTTTATATTTACCCTTTAATAAAACCGCAACATTTCCAACCTATCAGCTATTAAATGTACCCATCAAAAACCCGACATGGTATATTATCCAATATGCTTTATAATATTTTCCCCGGGGATAGGAAAATGGAAAGAAAATGTTTAGCGGGCCGGGCTTCCGTCCCGCGCTGAGATTCTATTAAAGGGATCGGGTTAACCCCCACTGCTGAGCGGGGAGGTGCGGCTGTGTGTGTGGGGGGGGGGGAGTAACATGCAATATGACAACAATTGCACACAGTACAAGTGGTGTTGTTCATTTGTTTCTAATTGGTACGGCGGCGCTCGCGCGAGGGTTTTATTGAATGCTATTGCAGTTGAAGACGTATGGAGGACTGTAAGCGTGGTTTATTGATTCTTAGTTTGATTGCACAAACCTCTGCTATGCAGTTAATATAAATACGGTGGTTTTTGTAATTAGAGATCTATTCTGCTCCCCTAGCCAAGTTGACAATCTACAGTCGTCAACGCTATAGAAAACAATCAAAATGTATGGGAATGACATATCTCAACGAATGACTTTTTCATTGAGATATGCCATTCCCATACATTTTGATTGTTTTCTATAGCGTTGACGATTGTAGATTGTCAACTTGGCTAGGGTGGCTGTTTGGTACTAATACCTCATAAATAGTTCCGTGTGATGCCGGACGTAAAGAATAAAATATATAAATATTTTTGGGACATTTTACACATCACCATCTAGTCCCAAACTAAGCAGAGCTTGTGCTATGGGTACTAGACAATGGATATAATACTTATGTAGTTTTTTTTTTTATAGCGCCACCTTATCTCTTCTCATGGGTGTCGTAAAAGGCGACTAAGGGATCACCAGTGGATGGGAAGCAGCGTTCTCTGAGTATTAACCAACCAACTGCGATCACCAACCCGCCTACCAAGCATGGCGATTATGTCATATCCGCCCCTTTGGGGGAGACCTTCGTACAGCAGTGGACGTCTTTCAGCTGGAATGATGATGATGATGAATAATATAATATATATTGTAACAATCACACTAAGATAATGTACTTTGTTTTTACATATGATGACGCCTTTTTTCAGGAATGACTACTTTTAAAAGCAATAAGGAGAAGTAGGTGTTGGTTATATCACGGTCACACTTGATGGGATATTCTTTGCATTACAAATGAACCCTCGTTACAATGAATATAAAAAAATTAATTCAGAAGAAGAAGTCAGGGACTTTACAGATATTTGATGTAAAACTTTTTGTGAATAAAAATTTATTTATTTATTTATTATTTATTTAATAATTAAACTTACTGATATCCTTACATTATTATAGGTAAGGAAGCACCAAAAATTGCTCTAATGAAAAAATAAGTCGCATTAAAGGACAAACTCAACAAACTCAATTAACAAAAACAAAAAACCCGACTGCGTGTAAAAATATAAACGATAAACAGAAAAGATATCAACAAGACTTATCAACACGCAGTCGGAGGCTATGTATGTTTTTGGTGATGAATTACATAATAGTTCCTATGTAGCCTCCGACTGCGTGTTGATAAGTCTTGTTGATATCTTTTCTGTTTATGGTTTTATTGGGTCAGGAAATTACCAAGTAACGATTTCACAGTTACTAACTTTTATTATTTTAATTCTGTACACATGTCACTTCATACAGTGCCCCAGCGCGACTGCCCCCGCTCGAGGCATCCCCGCCATTAAATGTGGAAGATGTCATCACGTGTCAAACCATCCCACCATTTAAGTGGGGAGGCCTCAATCAAATCAGTAGCTAATAAAAAGTCAATTGATCTACTGAAATACATTGACAATCTAATTAATTACTAATAAAATCGGCTAACAAGAGATAATTAAAATAATTAATTAATCAACCATCAAATATATAACATACAAATTAATTAGTCAGTGCTTAACTCTCTAATGTAGATAGATTGATAGACTATTATAATACTTCATAAAACCAAAGTAGACAATACAACATCTTTAATGTACTAGGACCTTACAGTTTATACTTTTACACGCAGTCGGGTTTTTTGTTTTTGTTAATTAATTTTTTTATTAGAATTTTTTTAGTTTTGTCATGATGTTTTATTTATCATACTATTAATGTTTTTTTTGAAAAGTCAAATTCATTTTTAACGTTGAATATTTTGTTGTTTTTTAGCATTTCTCATTCTAAATTACTTTTAAACATATAAGTTGTATATATTTATGAAAAGCATTTATAAAACCCTTTATTTTGATACCCCACTCGATAGGTATCGAGGGTTTTTTTATTTTTTTTAAGCCTTAATTTGGCGCCAAAAAGCGGCCATTTTAATTTTTATAATTTTGATATACCCAGTGTCACTCTCACAATTAAGACGAATCTAACGACACCTCTCAAGTTAAAATCCATCAAGCCGTTTAGGCTGCAGGGCGTGCCAAATAAATATACATACATACATACATATACTCGAAAAACATTACCCTCCTTCTGGCGCAGTCGGGTAAAAAGACAATAACAACGTAGCCCTCGCTAGCCGGCCCCCGGCCGCGTGGGCAGGTATTTCAATAACGTTAACGCTACTGTAACTTGGTTAAGCCCTCGTTTATTTTAGATCGACCACCGGTGACCGTACTGAGCAGATTTCATCAAAACTGTTACATTAATCCGTTTCACGCGGTCAACAATCCTAATGGTCTAACTTAGTGTGTGGGAGTTCATACCTTCGTTAAATGAAGTTATAATTATGATTGACAAACCAACAAAAACATACAATATTTAACAACTCCTTCTATTTTTTTCAACAAGTGTAAATTTCTCCACAAAAATAGACTTGTTCAACTGATAATTATGAAGAGCGTATTTTTAGGGTTCCGTACCCAAAGGGTGCTAACGGGATCCTATTCTCGCTACGCTGTACGTCCGTCCGTACATCTGTCTGTCACAGGGCTGTATCTTTGTAACGGTAAAAGATAACCAGTTGAAAAAATTATAATGAAAAGGTGTTGCTAAGGTGTATATCACGACAAACACTAAAAATTAAAAAAAGTCTAAAACTTAAGGGGGTCCCCATACAATCAATCAATTAACTCAGCCTATCAAGAAACCTCGAAAAACATGCATTTTTTGCAACATTTTTGTTGTGCTCTATCTTCGAAACGGTAATATGTACCAGCGTCAATCTTGTGCTGATTATAGTGCATACTATGTAGTTTAGCAACAAATACTAAAAATAGGGCAAACATAGACATATGTGGTGATACTTACGTAAGATAGAGATGCAAAAATTCACATTTCATGTACGACCGTTGATGTCTTTTGATAAACTCTCGTAAATAAAATCAGTTTATATGAGAAATCAGGTCGATGGGTGGTACGGAACCCTTACTGCGTGAGTCTGACTCACACTTGGCTGGCTTTTTTTATATCTGAAGACATTCGTTTTTATTAAAAGCTGTTTTAATCTGAGAACTTTTGTATTTTCAAATAAGGTCATCAGATGTGTCCCTGTGCCCATAAGTCCGTACTACCGGTACCTCACCACTCACCATACAACTCATAACTCAAAGAAATGAATAAACTTCAAACGCTCCGTTATATTTACGAAAAACTCTTCTGAGTAATGTTTGCAATTATTTGATATAATTTTCATAAGAGAAGCAATAAGAAATCGTTTACGTTGCTGGGCGGAGGCTGTTTGTGCAATAAATCGCGCGCATCGCGTGCCGCCCGCCCACGCCGCCCTACTTCGCGGTGAGGCTTTACTTAATGTAGACGTTGTAATACTGGGCAGCTGTAGGTAGCTATGCCTAGTCTACCTACTCTACTTGGGTACGATTACCTATACACAGGCGTAACGACTTGGTATTCCCCGAAGGTTTAGGCAGAATTATTATATTGTATGTGCAAAGATAGCCTTTGGCATACCAGGCCCCGTGCTATTATAGTGGGTGAAAATTTAAAAATTAATATAATATTATGTTTCTTATAATCTATCAAAATGAGTAATCACAACTTGCAAACAATTTCAATAACCATCCCCTTGTACCTTTATACGTGGGACACTCAGAAAGTTTTGCGAAACTAAAAAAAATTGTTCTATACGTACATATATTTTTATCAAATCTTTTCAAAGTACTTTCCACCAGCCTCTATACAAAGATTCATGCGCCTAAACCAGTTTTCAAAACACTTTTTCCAGTCCGCCGCAGACACCTCGTTTACAGCCTGCTCGAACGGAGCCAGCGCATCTTCCGGCGACGAAAATTGTATCCCTTTGAGCTGATTTTTTATTTTTGGGAATAAAAAGAAGTCACACGGTGCTAGATCAGGGCTGTAAGGAGGGTGACCCAGGAGTTTGACTGGCGTGCTGTCCAGGAAGTCCCTCGTTTTGAGTGCGGTGTGCGCAGGTGCATTGTCGTGGTGGAGCAGTAGCCCGCGGAGCCCTGTGTTTGGTCGCTTGTTGCTTATAACAGAGAAAACTTCTGGCAAACATTTGGTAGTATACCATTCGGCATTAATGCTTCTTTGATCCCGTAAGGGAATTGATACCAAGTGGCCAGTCAAATTAAAAAAGCTAGCGATCAAAATCTTACCCCCGCTTCTAGATCGCTTCACTTTGGTAGGCGTTGGCTCATTTTGAAACACCCAAACAGTCGACTGGCGCTTGGTTTCTGGGTCGTATTGATAAATCCAGGACTCATCACCTGTAACGATGTCGTAAACACGCCGAGACGAGCCTGCTTCAAATTTGTTAAGCATATCACGGCACCATTCCACCCGGGCCTGCTTCTGAGCATCGGTGAGGTTGTGCGGCACCCAGCGTGATACTATCCTCCTCACGCGAAGATGGCTGTGTAGAATCTCGTGAACGCTTCCCGATCCAATCTTCAATATGTGTTGAATCTCCTGATATGTAATTCGCCTATTGTCTTGGATTAAATTTTTCACTGCTAGCACGTTTTCTTCGGTAACAGCCGTCAAAGGGCGACCGCTTCTTTCGTCATCCCCCAAAGTTGGTCGACCGCGCTTGAATTCGTTATACCAACGATACACGGTTGCCTTGGAAGGGCCTTCATCCATGAATGCCATTTGAAGTCTATCGTTCGATTCATCCGGTTTCAGGCGACACTTGAAATCGTATAAAATCATAGCTCTAAAATGTTCCCGGCGCAGATCCATATTTCAGTGAGACACAATACTTTGAATTAACTCGCAAAAAATGTGGAGGGAAATTTTGAAATTGGAACTTACTTATTTTTACTTATAAATAATCATATTTTCGAAAAACATTATAACTGGCCAGTCTCCCATATATAAAAACTTTTTTTCGCAATACTTTCTGAGGGGCCTGGTAAATAGTATGGTCTTCCATAAATACCCTTAAATAGGAAACCCTACGTCTGAAAGGCGCCCCCTAGCGAGCCAAGACTCCGGTTAATTTGTGTCGCCCACTAATCGTGACGTAACTGCCGTAATATAGCGCTACGCAGTCTACGGCGCTACGTCGCTACGGTGCTACGATGCCTACGAACGCTACGAAGCTCGCCTACTCGAGAGTCGTTTTTGCTGATATTAGACTAAATTGGGTTGGTCGATTGGAAAATTGGATACTTTTTTTTACGAAGATATTTTTACTACAGTAATAGAACGCGGTAGTAAACTTTATACAAAGTATGTAGTGATAAGCGACAGTGAATTTATTTCAGTCTGAGGACTAAATAACATTTAAGCGAGAATTCGTGAAAAAAACAATAATAATTAGTACTACTTGACAGTGCTAAAGCGTTATTGAATTATTATCATTGGTGAATTAGATAAATTAATAAAAATGTAGGCTACCCTTAAGCTTCACTCTAATAAAAGTCGAGTTTTTCAGCAGCACACATTTTTGCGCTCGTGAAATGTAATTGGCGTGTAGCACTTACACTTGGTAAGGCTTACATAACTCAGATTTGAATCAGTGTTAGCTTGTCTAAATGTTTCAAAAATGTTACCCTACAAATCCTTTCTCCTTTTAAAGTTCTTAGGAGATCAAAGGCGACACAGTTACTGACTGTAAGGTACACGCCAAAATTATTTCCAAAAATAATTACTTATCTTGACAATTTACTCAATGAGCTGTTTATAACACCGTATGACATCACAGCCCAATAATATTGTTACACATTCCTCCTTGAGTAGCAATATAGGAGCAAAGTAAACAGGCGCCGAAAAAAAAACACATTGTGTGAGATACATTTGCATAACAAAGCGAAACCGTTCATCAAGATGCCTCCGCGGAGTACCGAGCCAGTACTGACGAGTGCGAGTACGGACCAGTACGAGTACTGTGCCCTTTGTTTGTAGTCTCGCTTTCCTTTATTGAGGTTGTCAATAGAAATGCAAAAAAAATACTGTTGATGACTTTTGGCAAACTACATTTAATAAAAAATAAAAAATATTTTTGGGACATTTTTTACATAGCACCATCTAGTCCCAAACTAAGCAGAGCTTGTGCTATGGGTACTATACAATGGATATAATACTTACATACTTTTTTTTTCGTAAATCCATACTTATAATACATGAGAAACACCCAGACCAACACAAACACTTATGTTCATCACACAAATATTTGTGTCCTGTGGGAATCGAACCCACGACCTCGCGAACAGCAGTCTGACACTCGAACCACTGTTATTTTACTGTTAAGCGTGACTGCGATATTTGCTTAAAGCTCTTAAATTTAACCAGGACGGTTCAGTTTGCTATGAGAAGAATTGGAACAAGAATTCATTGGAAATTAGATATTAGGATAGTAAATAGGATGTAATATTATCGGCTAGATCGTTCATGAATAACATACTCTTCTACTAGCACTTTGAGGACCATGCGATGGTAATATCTGGTACTGTTACAATTAAAACTGCCATCTGGGTAGCTCGCAGGCCATCGCTTGCTTCACGTAAGATCGAATAACTTTACTTTTGTGCATCCCAAGGAGAATTCACTGCATCTCCTTCATTCCTGACTGAAAACTCACTGCGAGAACGAATGTACAGGACATTGCCCTTTGAAAATATAGCCCGGTATTCTTAAACCTAATATAATTTATTGCTGACATGTTATTACATATTTCGTATCAGCGCACGTCTTGTAACGTTCTAAGAATGCGACACGTTCCTACAATGTGTTTATGAGACACACAACACTTTTTCTTTACATGAATGGTGAGATGAGAATCTTTTTGTATGAAACTCATAATATTTCGTCGTATAGGAATATAGTGCGGCGACAACGTGCCGGCAATTTGTCGCGAGCGACACGACATATTGTCGCGCGGTGACCTGTGAGCGGCCTTTGTGCTGTGACGTCACGACCTTACCAACGCACTCGCACTTGACTTGATTCGTGACATCCTAAGAATGCAATTTCGTTCCACCAAGGACACGGGATGACTATAATTATTACGAGGCATTTCCTTGAGGTCCCCAATAATAGGTGCGATGAACCGAAATTACTGATGAAATTATATTTAGAGGATTTCAGCTTGGATAATCCCTTCCTGTTAGTGGTAAGGTAATTGGTTTAACTTTGTACAACTAATATTTGAAACAGATTTTGTACTCCGTGACTCGATTTGCTAAAACTCATTTTGCCACCTCGCCTCGTTCGGTGTTACAGGCTTACCCGTGAAATACAGCCTTATCATCTTAAATTATTATGATCACTGTCGAAAGATGATATTTATTAGATAAGTAACTTACTACTACAAGTCAATAATGAATAATTAATTGTGTAATTATCACCCACCACGTGTGGATTATAATTTTTTATATCATACTTGATTAACATTTTCAGCCGATTAATTGTTAAATCAATAATAGTTAAACTAAGCATATATTCTTTACGTCAGTGTGGTGCCGGACGTAAAGAACCACCCTTATCTCTTCTCATGAGTGTCGTAAAAGGCGACTAAGGGATTCACCAGAGGATGGGCAGCAGCGTTCTCTGAGTATTTAACCAACCAACTGCGATTGCCAACCCGCCTGCCAAGTGTGGCGATTATGGCATATCCCCCCAACATACATATGCTTGGGGAAGCCTATGTCCAGCAGTGGATATTTTTCGGCTGAAATGATGAAGCATATTTGAGCACGACGTATAACATGAGTACTCAGAGTAGGCCGGTACAAGACTAAGTAGTCTATTTACAATAGTAAATATTTCCGCGTAGCACTCGGCTCGAAGCGATGCGGCCTGGTTCTGGGTGCGTCGGGCCCGCTGTGCGGCCCACTAATGAACCTCTCCGGCCTGCGCACTGTCGTTAAGTTCTTTCGGTTAGCGAGCATTGGACACGAAACAAGAACGGGCAAAAGGTCTACTAACAGGAAGGCTTGGAAATAAGGCCACACAAAAAGGGTTGAAATTGTATCCTCGTATAATAAAACATCATTTTCCAATCTGGCACCCAACAACTTTGGCATTAATGCGAGATCACTAATTTTAAGGATCTTTGTTAGATCCATGTGAAAAGCGCCATGATTATGTGCATTTATTGACTTTTAATAGACCTAAGTTCAGCAGCAAACTACACTAGGTAATTTGAAATTATTGTAGTCCTTATTATTCGTCAAGCATCATGCACCAACTTTTTATCATGCATTCTTCTTCTTCTTCGTGTCGAAGGTATTTCTATTTAAGTAATCTCAAGGGTCACACTTGGCCAGCCCAAAACTTTGCCACTTCAACGGCGTTATCAGTGGCAACGCAAAGGTCGCCCAGGCTACAGGTTTCGGGACACAAAGGGCAGTATAAGAGGTGACTCATCGATTGGGGGTCAGTGCCACAATCACACCCTGTCGCTGTTTTTTCCAATACAGCCCCACTTGGCGAGATTGGACTTGCTTCTTCCTACTTGAGTTCGTAGTCGGTTTAGTGACTTCCAGGTTGACCAGGGAAGGTTATATCCTTATGAATTATATCGAGTGGACCTTCTGCAACAATCTGTTGTATGTCAGTACAACGTGTCGCGCCGCACTCGACGATTTAGCAACACATGAAACTTTTTTAATGAACTCTTTTGCCAAACTTTGATATGAATACCGGAATACCGTGCACCGGCAGGATTGAGACCTGGGTTTTCATAATCCTTGCAAATTCATCAAATCCCGAGCCCTTGCGTGGGATTTATTCACGATCGGCAGTTTCAATTTGTATGATCCTGTCTGCAAAGAGAACAACTTTGTTTGTTATAACTTTGTAGCGTGTGTTCTTCTTACATTGAAGAGAATTTGTATTCCTTAGAACTTATCTCATAAACTTTATTTTTGACAACTAGTAAGATTTTATGTAGGTAGTAGCTATCTTCAAACTTATTTTCTTCCACTTCCACTTCCACTATATTGTTAGAACCCTGGGTAATAAATTGAACTTTCTTTGGTAAAAACTAATTGTCTACGCACAATAGTTTAAAATGCCTTTACTCTTAATCCAATCTTTAGAATGAAATTCCTGAACTATGCTTAAGCATGAATCTTAATTTAACTGTCATAAAAAAAACTACTGGAAAACTCGTTGTTTTTGTACATAGAATTGTACATAGATATTCTCTTACATCTATATACTTACATAAGAAGACATCATTCAATTAATTAAATAACATAATATGAATGTAGATGGCTATAAAAAAACAGACAGATCGAAGAAAATATGGATGGATTGTGTGAAAGATGATATGAATAGAAAGTGAACACGGAGATGACGACAGATAGAAATGTATGGAAGGCAAATACACGCTGCGCCGAACACAAATGGTCGGATAAGGCCAAGGGGATGATGATGATGAGATTTTATTATTTCGCAAGTGTCGGTTGTCTTGCACCTGTTCATGTTTCAATTTATATATCGAATTTGCACATCTGACAACCCCATTTTCTGTCCAGTTCATTCTCGTCCATCCTAAGGACGCCTGGAAGAAATCGCTGATCGCGATAAGGCCGCCATTTGTACAATAGTTTAAATGCAGATTCAATGTAATGTTTTTTATGGTGTACAATAAAGCATATATAAATAAATCAATGTTTAATGCTTTCAATCCTGATAATTAAATATTTCAATATAAACTTAAAAGTTCTAAAAGTTTCAGTAGATGTTCTAAGTAACAACAGTGACACTAAATTTCGCTATAAACTGGGTAACTGTCGCTCCACTTACCGCCACGCGGCAGTATAAAATCCACGCTCCTTTTCTAAACTTTTCGCGACAATAGCGCTGTGAACTCCACTGAAATGAGCCCGGATTAGCCTTAATTGTAAACTCAATTATTAAGTTATTATTTTAAACAAGTTTTGGTTCCCTATTGTTCAATGTTGAATGTAGGTACAGCTGGGAGCGTGTATCAAACTAGCCAAATTACAGCGTTGTGCTACGTCACTGCACCGACTTGCTTGTTCTGATTAGTGTATAACAAGGTGCTGCACTGTGCTGGGAGGTTAATAACTTAGTGCAGCTGTAATCACCGCGTGGCCACGGCTAATATTAGTCGGCTCTTAAAGACCAAGCGAATATTTTCGATTGCAAACTATAAACCTATATTTTCAAAGTTGAATATATGCCTTGAACTGATAAACCTGAGCGTTCTCTTGTAACAGAACATCGAGCATTCACCGCTTTTAAATGTTGTTGAACTGAACAGTGACCCGATGTGATAGTAATATAACATTCGCTAGTATCATCGATACTAGTATACTCATTACAAGTGAATGCTCTAGTGTTGACCTTTACGAGACCAAAAATCGAATGGATCTGTAGTTAACAATAAAAAACAATAAGTTTCAATAATCATTTTTCTTACTTTTTTCTTTCAAATCCAACAATAAGCAAGATAAACAAAGATTACAGCCTTAAATGTAAGTTATATACTCATCATCCTCCGCCTTTTCTCAGATATGTTAGGATTAGCTCATAATAAAAGACTATGAAAATTAATTTTCTTTTTAGTAGTAGTGCAGCTCCTTGTGAAAGAGCTCGTCCGGAGAAGTACTGTTTTTAGTACTACTGGTAGTTTGGCAAACGCAATTTACAACACCAATTAGGCAACAACCTAGTTGGTGTTGCAGTTTTTATGGGCAAAGGCAAACGCTTAACATCAGGTGGGTCTTTAGATCGTTTTGCCAAAAAAACTATATAGTGGCTTCTTTTCTCCAAGACATTTTACAATATTTCACAAGCCTTCATTTCTCAACTAATATCAGTTACCGGCGACACTTGTCTCTTCTCATTTGCGGAACAAGACTCACGGCACCCTGCAGTCAAGCTTTCATGTCTCCACTAACAGCTGTAGCAGAACAATTATAAAACTGACGCTCACATGGTCTTTTATGGAGCAAATGCATTTAATTGTTGAAGTAAAACAACTAGATTTAATAAACTAAACAATTACTTCACTGAAAAGGACGTTATTTTTTCTTGTTTTTGTTATTTTAATCTGCGAGAATCATGACTGAAGTTGTCTATTTATGCGAGGCTTAAAATAACTCCACGTTAAAGTGTTGGTTCAGGCTGTTTTTGGCGAGGTAACGCGATTTGACGACGCTTTATTTGATTATGCGGCGCGTCAAAGAAACGGAGCCGAGTTGCGTCACCAGTTTTGACGCTAATTTCGGGCTTTGTTGATGTTCATGTACATTATTTAAGTAAAGTGGAATGTTTCGTGTTATGTTACGTGAGTTCTGAGTAGGTCATGAGTTACTTTAACAGTCTAGTTATCTAGTACAAATTGAAATGTGAAATTCGTAAGTAGCTCGCTTGTTTAATACTTTTTGTTTGCAAGTCGTGTTTTTGAAGTAAAACATTTTTACACACGCTTGACTTGGGGAGTAAGCTGGTGAATGCGTTACGGAGTTACGAGTCGTGAGGCGAACGGAGGGGGTAGTGCGGGACGCGGGGAGCGAGGCGCGGTACACGACACAGCGCCGGCAGATGTACGCGCTCCGCGCTGCCATTCCTTTGTTCTCATTGAAATAGTATTGAGGGAGATATAACTTAGTGAAGCCTTACTGCAGTCGTGTGCTCTAAAGCACACTCGTTTTTTTCATGATTTCATCGTTGGTCCCTTAGTAGAAGTTGATTATAATGATGAGAAATATTACCCCTAAAGAGATTTAGTATAAACTAAGAATAAGGTTGTATGACTTTTCCGTAACAAGCTCTTTTTAGTGCTTCATATAACAGGCTTTTCAGCTAGCAGTATACCTACAGCACAAGCAATGTGCACAAAGCATCATCTAAATTCTGATACAACTACACGAACAAACAAGGCCTTGTTCGAGACGAACGTCTTGCCAATTCAGTACAGCGCTCGGATGGTACAAGCACTACACTGCGGCTAACGGCTAACAGACGCAATGAACCGCTGGCGCCTAAACGACCCGCTCACCCGTCCCCCGTCCCCCGTCCCCCGCGCCCCGGCCTCACACAATCCGTCTCCGTAGTTAGCACAATTACACGAGCTCGTCCCGTCCGGCCCGTCCGTCCGGCAGCCGGGAGGAGCGCGACACACAGGGAATTATTCAGCAGCGTCTCACGAGTGTCTTATGGGCCGGAGAGCGGGGAGCCGGAGCCAGCGCCGGTTCTGTGCGTTATTGAAACCGAATTGAATCATGAATAATATTTATGTGATCCGTATCTGTGCGCGGTAACGAGCTCGGTGTCGTACACGCACTTATCCGATAGCAGTAGCTAGTAGATAGAAGCCTTTACTGATGCTTCTCTCTTACATTATTTCAAGCAATGTAAATACTGTTACAGTCAATAATTACTGTAACTCTAGAGTGTGATGATGAGAAAATAAAGTTTAGCGATGGGCCGAGTACTTGTTTATTACTCGGCACTCGGCATACTCGGCAAGTTTCGAACTAATCGGAGTCGGTCGAAAAACTCTGTTCAAGTATCGGGTATTCGGTTGGTAATAATAACGTAGAATAAATTTATTTTTAGCGTCCATTCATTGTTCAAACACAAAACAAACAAAATCCAAACACAATCCAACTCGTAATTGTCAGGTTTTTACACTCAACATAACATAACATACATAACATGCATAATATAACTGCATAACTGTACCTATCCATTCTTTTGTATGTGTCTCTGTTGTGTCAAATAAATATTTTTCTTTCTTCTTTCTTTACCTATGTATCACAATATACAATAAATTGAATTGAATTGAACATAACATCACGCCTGTATTTCCCCGAAGGGGTAAGCAGAGGTGTAATAGTACACCCACAATTCGCCAGTTATGTTATAGTCACAAGTAATAGGGGGCGAGCCTATTGCCATTTTATACTCAAAGTTAGTCAATAAGATGATTAGTCAAACCATCCTGCGGGCGTAATAAAGACATTCCAATTGTTACGTCAGATATTAATCGTTCTTGTGACGTATCAAGATTATTGGAGACATTTCTTCCTATTGCCAACAGACGATTCAATATTACATTTTCCTACATAACATAATAATATAGCTAATAATACGACGAAAAGAACAGGAAACGTAATCTCAGTTGATAATAGATGATTGAATGATCGCAGGAAAAGATTGCGGATCGCGTAGCGACGCGACGACCGAAACAATACATAATTTCGTTTATATCGGAATATAATAACGGGATGGGTTGCTTCAATCAGAGGTCGTGGCCGGGCTCTAATCTCTGCAACATGAGCAATACGATTAGCGGTTACTATGGGTGAACCGACTCCTGGCTGAACAAAGGGAAACCTGTTCAGGTACTCTTAGCTAAGTTCTGGACTGACACGAGTTAGATTGCCAGCGAGTCCTTAAGAATTGGTTGTGTACTGTCACCTTCAAACAGCTGACGCAGACTGGAAGTGGAAGCCACCTGAGTGCAGTGGGGTAACTTGCGAGAGATTTATATTGACTGCAAATATAAATAAAAGAACAACACATACGTGTGCTACAAAAGACAACTTCACTTGGCTGACCGCAACCCTTATTACACCTCGCAGCCGACTAGAGTGGCTCTAAACACCGACAACTGGCGAATTAGCGCTAATGGATGTCAAAGTATTATTTTTCTTTTCGAAAAGTTTATGTCCTGTAGTGGACAGCGTTATGCTCAGTTGAATGTGCCACGTCACGTATGTACTATGTACCATGTACGGAATATTCACTCGTAACCTAACAGTGAGTGCAGTGGTGACTCGGATTTCCAAACACAGTGTATATTGATACACATGCCACGTATACCCTTCATTTGTATTTTTAGTTATCATTCAATTCGATGTTCAGGTTATGTAGAATTCCCATATAGCACCCATTCCCGTAAACATTGGAGAATCTACACTCGAAGTTGTTGACGATTATGTATATCTAGGACAAACTGCAGGTTGGTAAGTCCAACTTCGAGAAATAGGTCAATCGTCGAATCCGACTCGGTTGGACAGCGTTCGGGAAGCTATGCAATATCTTCTCGTCCAAAATACCGCAGTGTCTCAAGACGAAAGTCTTTGACCAGTGTGTGTTGCCAGTAATTACTTACGGTACTGAAACGTGGTCGCTCACAATGGGCCTGATAAGAAGGCTCAAAGTCACTCAAAGGGCAATGGAGAGGGCTATGCTCGGAGTGTCCCTGCGTGATCGAATCAGAAATGAGGAGATTCGCAGGAGAACGAAAGTAACCGACATAGCCCGAAGAATTGCCAAACGTAAGTGGCAGTGGGCGGGGCACATTGCTCGCAGAACGGATGGCCGATGGGGCAGTAAAGTTCTGGAGTGGCGACCGCGTACTGGAAGGCGCAGCGTAGGTAGGCCCCCCACAAGGTGGACCGACGACCTGGTGAAGGTCACGGGAATCCGCTGGATGCGGAAGGCACAGGACCGGTCGTTGTGGCGATGCTTGGGGGAGGCCTATGTCCAGCAGTGGACGTCTTTCGGCTGAAATGATGATGATGATGATGATTCAATTCGAACACGAGTAGATTCGTTGTTACGCGATAAAAATACTGGTTTAAATCACGCAGCCATGAGAATGGATATAATTATGTTAGAAATATGACAGTTGGGTGTGTGATGGTGTGTTGTGTTTAATAGATTGTTAGGATTCAAATTGTGGAAAGAAAAAATCGCTCACATGCAGGATTCGAACCTGCGACTCCTGGCTCAGTACGCTAGTGACTTTTGCCACTAAGCTACCATAAACACTGCTCGTGGTATCGAAATTCTCATCCACTTGCCACGTCTTTAGGTGACGTCAGCGATATCTTAATAAGAAACAGTGTTCCTTAACCGACTCGACTAACTTTGTAGTTAATTCGAAGTCAGTTTCGATACCACGAGCAGAGTTCACGGTAGCTTAGTGGCTAAAGCACTGGCGTACTGAGACAGGAGTCGCAAGTTCGAATCCTGCTCGTGAGCGATTTTTTCTTTCCACAATTTAAATCGTTAGTTTTCGCTTCGCATGCGTAAATACGTTTAAATAATAAAATACATTGATAGGACTATAACCAACAACCCTTGTAGTTTACACATCGTTACAGGCAAGAGCCAAAGCTCAACTAGACATCGTAGGATGTCATATATTACAACAAGAACATTGCACGGCTCTACTGAGCGCTCAAACAAAGCATGCGGGTTATTTAACAACTGGCTATCTGAACTAATTCTAACTACCAGTTTGAAACAAGAAAAGCCGATCTTTGTTCCAAATATTTTCTTATGAAGTACTTGAAAGACTCAAATCTTGTGAGAGAAATAAAAAAAAATTTAAACAGCGTTGAGTGGATACCCTGTATCGCTTGAATAATGTAAAGTTAGAGAACAAACAAAGCTGATTTATTATTTAGTTTATATTAAGAGAGATTACGAGCGTCGGTCACCCTCCCCCGCTCCCCAGCGCCTACCCCGGGACGGGAGTCAAACCGTTCCGCTGAATTTTAATGTAAATCGGGCTCATTTCCTGTACTCCGCGAACAGGCGTCAGTTTCAATTGTTGATTTTTGACCCATTTCTGTAGACTTTGCGTCTCTTATTGTAGCATTTATGAATGTTTTAATTTGATAATTTTCTCGAGAATCTGTCCAAAAAGTGTTGATGTTAAAAAATGAGATTTATTACTTAACACTTGACGTGACTCGAAACCACTCTGTAGCACTGTGTAGCAAGTAGCAATTACGTAGATTTGTTGATCTGCCTTTAAATATTATTACCCAATCACTAAACAAAACACCTACATAGGAGTTCTATCAAGGACACCATTACAATATAAATTAGGTACAAGAAAAGTATCAATATCCGCCAGACCTAACAGAATGATTGAAACAGCATAATTTTTAAACACGTTTACAGAAGGACAAAGCATATACGTACTCGTAACATTCAGTAATCACATCAATACCGGGGCCTCGGCAGCTGCAATTAAACGTTTCGTCTAAACAGGAATCTGTTCTGGTATAAAAGTGAAATATTATATCGCGCGCGGCGCCCGCTGATGGCTCGCATTAAATATGTACCGGGTGAGGCCCCGCGGAGCTGCAGGAGCCGAGCCGGGACGATGGACGTCCCCAACTCGCTGGGAACTGAGTACAGATACAGGAACTCGTAGCTGGGCTACATGAGGGGATGGAGTAGGTAGCCTAGTTATATACTGAAGTTTACCCTCAGCCTATTTTTATATCATACTTTATCACTCAAAGGTTTGATGGTAGAAAACTTATTTTTGAATAAGCTAGCTTTTGAACCCGTCATGTTTTTGAACCGACTTCAAAAAAGGAGGAGGATATGAATTCGGCGGGTTTTTTTTCATGTATGTACACCGATTACTCCGAGATTTCTGGACCGATTTACGTGGTTGTTTTTGTATCTGGAAGAGGACACCCGCGCGGTAGGTCCATATAGGTACATTTTATTGACTTAGATTTAGTCGTTGTTTAACCAACTTCAATTAATCGGTTTATTTTAACTTCGCCTATCTAGATGATCCGCTAATAGTTGTGTTTTTCTGACAATTCTTGGCCGATTCGATTTTATTTGAACTATTATGTATTGTTGTGATTTTCTTGTGTGCAATAAAGAATAAGAATTTGTGTGATATTTTTTATCGATAGTGATTGGACGTTTGGAAGAACATGGGTGAGACCTTTGCCCAGCAGTTGGACAGCATAGGTTGATAAATAAATTTAAAATTGGTTCTATAAATAACGGAGGAAACCACAGTTTCAGCTACTAAGAACAGCCTTTGTGTCCTAAGCTTATAATTATGGTCTCTATAACAGTATTCTGACTCATTAGACCATTATTAAGCTTTTGAAGTATCTCCTCCTAGAAGAGCACCACGAAGTGTTACTAAGAAGTTATTAAACGAGAGAGGTGTTAAACAGACTCCGTTTATTGCTAGAAATGTTTTCCTTGAAGAAGAGCAATCTGCCGGCGAGCGTGAAGGCTTCATTAAACATTATACATTTTCACCTCGCTTGTTAAGTAGCTCGGAAGTTCTGAAACAGTACAAATTTATAGCAAAATTAATCCATTACCTGTAACTGTAGAATTATTTAATTACTTCAACTTTATCTGTGAGCGGTGAAACATGAAACATTCCCAAAATATTATTGAACATTCGCGTTTACGAAACTTTTCTAAGTAGTTATTTAATTTTGTTACAAGTACAGGGCTGTGAAACTGTGAAAGCTTATGATTTATGCAAAAAAGCTGGGAGTGTTAGTAGGAAGTTTACTCCCGGCGCCCGGGCCTGGCGCCCGACGCGGCGCCCGTCGCGGCGCCCGGGGCGAGCGCTCGCTGGAAACTGTAGCGAAGCGGCGCGACGCTCGCTTGCTTTCTAGTAATTTTGCTAGTTACCAGAAAATGGACTCGCGAACCATACTTACCGGGGTATTACTATAGTGTTACACTATCCGTTGATATTATCAACAACATATTCGTGTCATGAAACATGTCAGTACTTAATAATGTTCCGATCAGCAGTTGTCCTTTTGAACTGCTGCTATTTTTCGTTGTATTTTTTATCATAAGATGGCGAAGCGAGCTAAAGGCCCACCTGATGTTAAGCGGTTACCTTTGCCCATAACAACTTCAATATCACCTAGACGGTTGCCTAAATGGTACCACAAGTCGGTTCGCCAAAATGAGACATGAAAATGGAATGTCTCATTTGATTGTAATTTTATTTGCTATAAGTGCTGTGTGATCACCGTTTGAAATGGAGTATTTGTGCATGTGAACATGTGTCTTTAAACGAACCAACAACATAAGAGAAAAAAGTGTGGGACAAAAAATATATCCCAACAACATTGTGATTATGGTTGGTTGAAAGTTCACAGTGTTACATAAGAACGCACACTCTCAGTAGATATAACTACATAAGTACTTACCTACGTACTTGAAAATGAATTACATTTTACCAGTGAAACGTGAACGTACACATTACGATAATTACTCTTACGTTTGAATCTGTGTCTCACATTCTTGCGCGTCATCTGAATTGTTAATGTTGGCAGCTCTGCGTGTTTGACGTGCGCTAACACCCACACAGTAACATGTCGCGTAGGAACCTGTGCAAGTGTGAGTGCACAGGTTCTCGACGGAACACTCCTGATCAGTGAGCGGTGCGTCGCGCTCCGTCGCCGCAGCCAGAACCTCGGCCTCGTCTCGTGATGGGCGTCCTCACACATTATTTATGAAGGACTTCGATTCCTGCGATCCATTTAATAAAAGTCCCTAGGGTGATGTTGAAGAAGCCTTTATAGCTATCTTCTATGGACAGATTACCTGTAGAAATAAACGAAGAACGTTCGTAAAAAAATCACAGCACGAAATAATATTAATACTATTCGCTATTTATTATAATTTTTGTTTGCTTATTGGCTATTTTATTTATCACTAGAGACAGAGAGACTACACAATGTGTGTACCCGCAAAATTGATATTTTTATGAGTATGTAATTGTTTTGTTTCTAAGTTGAAATGTTTATTGAGTTTACTGTTAGATGTATACTGTATTGTAACACAGGAAGAAACTAACGTCTAAGATACAGGGGGTCTACTCGCGTTTTACGAACGACAAACGAAGTACGAACTTTCGCTCCGACTGATACCTACTCAATAAAGATAGGCACATAAAAAAGGCACAATTAAGATAGACTACAGTTCATAGTCATATACAATTAACCGGAGATCGGAGAAACAAACGTCAAAACACGATCATCGCATGCGATGAGGGAACGATGGTTGACCGGAGTAGCAAACTGTGTGATGAATCGTACGATTAATCGAATATCATCAAACGGGAGTAGAACCCCAGGCTCGGCCTATTTTAGTTAGTGTTCCTCGATAAATGTAGGTAATTTATACTTTGTTCATGATTGGTTTACTTTTACAAAAGAAAAGTATATAAGTATTATATCCATTGTCTAGTACCCATATTACAAGCTCTGCTTAGTTTGGGACTAGATGGTGCTGTGTAAAAAAAATGTCCCAAAAATATTTATTATTATTATTATGTACCTATTTTTTTGGTGCCAAATAAATATTTCTATAAATTCATACTGGACATATGTAGAGGCAGCACAATGCGCCTGTAGCCGGATGGGCACATAGAGGAACTTTACAACACACAGATGAAGGTATGACGTCCTACTAAGCTACTAAACTTTTACGAAGCGCGTCGCATAACTGCAGTAAATAGCATTTTTACAAACAACAATAACAACATCATTTTGTTTAATGATGTTTACGTACCGGTGCGGGCGGTGACGGTGACACAGTCCCCGCGCTGCCCGCGACCCCCCGCCGCCAATAAACTATAACTGTAACGATTATTAAATCTCTACCTTGAACGTTATTAAGTTAATTTCGCGAAACTCAAACAACAGGGGTCGTAGCCCGCTCCGGGCGATAGCGGGGGACCTGAGAGGTGCGGGGGTTGTTAAATATTAACAACAGGTTAGTTACATAAGGCGCGCGAACACCGTGCGTTCACCGTCCGCACCGCACCGCACACACCGTGCGGGCGCCGCCACACTGAAACCTAAAATGTTTACCTAATGAACCTGTTCACAACGCTTTTGTGCGACGAGGGCAACCTCATGAAACAATATCAGCTCACTTTGTGTGGAAATTAATGCAACAAACATGTTCGTAAACGCTACCCGCGTACATAATGTAGGCGTCCCCTCCGCACGGTCCTGAGCTGTGACCCTTGCTTAAGACGTTCCCAGCGGCTGATACATTATGGAACCTCTGTGTATCGTTATGCATAACATATGACTTATTAAGTATTTACTACACGACGCAGAGATGAGAGGATGCTGTCACTAACTATAAATTATTCCTTTGGTATAACAATCAGCCTGTAAACTACATGTGTCATTTTTAAACCAATTGATTTTTTTGGAAACGAGGCAAGATGGAGAAAAAAATGTTTTTTTTTTTTTCAGGAAACTTTCAAGGCACCTCGCTATCCTCAAGGAAGATCGTTGCATAAACACGTTACGTCAAAGTCTACAACAGTTCGAGCCAGCTTGGCTCGCTATAATTACAACAACACGTCTTGTTCTGCCGGCTGTCGCGTCGTGTTTGCTCGGGTGGCAGTGAACATACATTATCTAACATCTCGACACGACACCTGCTCAGGGATGCAGCGACGTCGTACAAGCAATAAGAAGAGATCTACCAGAAAGTACAGTACGAACAAGGTGTAGTGACGCGCACAAAGAATCACTAATTGATGTTATTATCACACGAAAAAGTCTTGCCAACAGGCAACTGGTAAAGATAGAAAGAGTAGAAACTAGTATTCGTTACTACAGTGTTTCTATTGTTAAAGCTTCTTTCATGCCACGTGATTTTTCGAATGCTGTATGAGCTACTTAGAATAAAATTACTTACTAGATATGTAAGGTGGCTGACCTTCTGCAGCTCCTTATCTCCTGGTACCGATGTCGCCCTAGTGTCGTACAGTTCGCGGTGATTGATTGTCTCGCGTCGGATTACCGCGTGCATTGTGCATGAACACTGTGCAGTTGTGCACGTCTCAATCGATGCACGCTATCTGAAGCGATACAGCTGTTGATATCAATGTGTGTGTGACGCACATACTTCTGTATTCAGATGTGAGACGAATCAATTTGATTCACTGGGCACACCAACAAATGCTCTGTGATTTAGTGCTTGTAGATTTGACTTCATCTTGATTGTATTGGAAGCGGCACTTTTGTGTCACAATACTGTCAATACTTCATACTCAATACATTTACAACACATACACGCCTGTACGTCTACTTTAAGTATGCAGGTCTACATGTGCATTCATATGTGGGTCTTAGAAACATTAACAAAGCAATAAAATATAACCGGTTGCTCGAGCAGCATAATACCCAACACCATCTGATAACTGTTTGATATTTTCACTTGCTCATTGATGAAATTAGATTCTATTATTTAAAAAAAACCTGAGATAAACAAACAGGTCAATAATGGGAATTCAAATAAGTAATAGTTTACTTTAGCGAGTCGCCGGCCGCTAGCTGATTATATAAAGCTAATTATTAAGACAAATTTAAATCTCAGTACAATAAACCTTGATCTTGAACGAGGAAAAGAATGGTAACTGAACCTGAATTGGATTGATTTAATTACATAACATAACATTGATTACTCTTCCTGTAATAATTTGTTTTATTTATTCTGTCATCGTCCTCATTCTACTGAGGCATGACTCATTCTACATGGACTCACAGTGAAAGTAGTTAGGAATAGTAGCAGAAAATAAATACGCACGAGCTTGCTGTGGAAGTCCAGTTAAAAACTAGGGGCAGAAAACCTTTTGTTGAACCTTTTTCCTAGTTTTCGGACGAGGGTAGTTCCCACAGCCCATTTGAGTAGAAAATTTGGTTTTTCACTCGGAGACTAAACTTTTGCTACATGTCTATTTATCTCAACGTGGAATGCAGCCGTAACTTTAGAACAAAGCTTTGTAATAGTCAATTACTTTGTCCAGAGTAAAGTCACATGATTTTAATGTTAAATCAATATTTCAATAATAATTAACAGAACCGGTATGTACCTACTAAAAGTATCTACTTCTTTATCCATTATGTATGTGTAGTGTTTCCTACTTTACCTGTACAATCTAAAACATCGAGGAATCAGTTGCCGAATTGTATATTCACTCGCGATCGCAATCATGTTGGTTTCAATTGTCATACGTTTTGACAAATGCGCCACGCAGTGCATATTGCTGTAATGTCTGATTGAAAGCTATTGTCATTGCGAGTGTGCTACACAATCACCGCTGGTCGTCCCATCAATTGCATCCCGTCGTGGAGCGGCTCGGGGATCACACCTGAGCACTGCGCAGCTGAGCCCCTGCCCGCGAACTAATAACATCACAGTGTCTACCAAGCGCCGTGATTACCACTAGATCCTCGGAGTTATGGCGGGCTTCACCCCGAGCTACTACTGGACGCTGCCTTCTAATATCATAATATTTTATTTATTTTATTTTATTCTTTATGCACAACAGGGTACAAAGGCGGTCTTAACGCCATAGGCGTTCTCTACCAGACAACCTTAGGGTAATGCAGAGACAAAGAATAGGGTAGATGCACTAGTAAAGTAGTAAAATATGTTTCGTACTACGGACTTATAATTACATATAATAAAAAATAAAAAAAATACATATGTACATTATACATATAATAAAATATATATATTATACGTGGGACACTCAGAAAGTTTTGCGAAACTAAAAAAAATTGTTCTATACGTACATATATTTTTATCAAATCTTTTCAAAGTACTTTCCACCAGCCTCTATACAAAGATTCATGCGCCTAAACCAGTTTTCAAAACACTTTTTCCAGTCCGCCGCAGACACCTCGTTTACAGCCTGCTCGAACGCAGCCAGCGCATCTTCCGGCGACGAAAATTGTATCCCTTTGAGCTGATTTTTTATTTTTGGGAATAAAAAGAAGTCACACGGTGCTAGATCAGGGCTGTAAGGAGGGTGACCCAGGAGTTTGACTGGCGTGCTGTCCAGGAAGTCCCTCGTTTTGAGTGCGGTGTGCGCAGGTGCATTGTCGTGGTGGAGCAGTAGCCCGCGGAGCCCTGTGTTTGGTCGCTTGTTGCTTATAACAGAAAAAACTTCTGGCAAACATTTGGTAGTATACCATTCGGCATTAATGCTTCTTTGATCCCGTAAGGGAATTGATACCAAGTGGCCAGTCAAATTAAAAAAGCTAGCGATCAAAATCTTACCCCCGCTTCTAGATCGCTTCACTTTGGTAGGCGTTGGCTCATTTTGAAACACCCAAACAGTCGACTGGCGCTTGGTTTCTGGGTCGTATTGATAAATCCAGGACTCATCACCTGTAACGATGTCGTAAACACGCCGAGACGAGCCTGCTTCAAATTTGTTAAGCATATCACGGCACCATTCCACCCGGGCCTGCTTCTGAGCATCGGTGAGGTTGTGCGGCACCCAGCGTGATACTATCCTCCTCACGCGAAGATGGCTGTGTAGAATCTCGTGAACGCTTCCCGATCCAATCTTCAATATGTGTTGAATCTCCTGATATGTAATTCGCCTATTGTCTTGGATTAAATTTTTCACTGCTAGCACGTTTTCTTCGGTAACAGCCGTCAAAGGGCGACCGCTTCTTTCGTCATCCCCCAAAGTTGGTCGACCGCGCTTGAATTCGTTATACCAACGATACACGGTTGCCTTGGAAGGGCCTTCATCCATGAATGCCATTTGAAGTCTATCGTACGATTCATCCGGTTTCAGGCGACACTTGAAATCGTATAAAATCATAGCTCTAAAATGTTCCCGGCGCAGATCCATATTTCAGTGAGACACAATACTTTGAATTAACTCGCAAAAAATGTGGAGGGAAATTTTGAAATTGGAACTTACTTATTTTTACTTATAAATAATCATATTTTCGAAAAACATTATAACTGGCCAGTCTCCTATATATAAAAACTTTTTTTCGCAATACTTTCTGAGGGGCCTGGTATATAACTATAAATATATAACATCAAGATAATTCAAAGTCGAGCTGAATCTGCTAAATTGTTTTCACGGAAATATTTCCTTAACTTAATTTTAAAGGCGAGCCGACTGTTAGCCATCCTGATTTCCTGAGGAAGCACATTCCATAATAGGATAGATTGCACGAAGAATGTAGAGTGAACGAAGTCAGAGCACTTTAATACCATTAAGTACCTACCTACCTGAGTTTTGATTACTCAATTAATCAATTTTGAAATCTGGCTCCTCTTCTATCGTATCGGCATGAGCTATAACAGCTCATGCCGTGGGAAAAAGATTAGCCAGTCAGCAGGTTGGTAGCAAGTCTGACTGTCCAGGGTGCGCCATTCGATCAATTAAATGTTGTCACTTATGGAGGCTCTTTTAATGCACCCATTTTTGCCTCGTACAGCAAAACTGTGGAACCAACTCCCGTCAGCGGGTTTCCCGAAACAATTTGACATGGGAGCCTTCAAGAAACGAGCATACGTCTTTTTAAAAGGTCGGCAACGCATCGGTGACCCCCCTGGTGTTGCGGGTGTCCATGGGCGGCGGAGATTGCTTACCATCAGGTACACGCTTGCTCGTTTGCACCACTATGTTATTAAAAAAAAAAAAACCTTTATAATGAATACCAGTAGATTATATCTATCAGGAAACAAATCTCTAAAAAAATCTAAAATCTCAGGAATATAAACTCTTAGCGGTAAGTACGCATAATCGCGCGTATTAGCTAAACGCTTCAACTTCGCACTTCATAAAGCAAAGCAACTACACAACAGATATTAAGTGTACGTTCAGTTAAAGGACATACATGTTATATTTGCAGGCGCTCCCGAGCTAAGCCGCCGGAGTGCCATCCACACGGCTGTAGTGCCGCTTGAAAGGCTGCCAAAATTCTAATATCGAGGGATCACGTTGTCATATTGTTGTCGTATGGTATTACGTTTCGTTATTACTTTTGTATATTCCAGTGGTTACCCTACATTCATTTAACCATTGCGTGTTCCTAATAATTTGTCTGATCGTAAAGTTATTGGTTCGATCCCCTAATCGAATAATCTATGTAGTTTGTTAGGAATATTTTCAGTGTTCAAAAGTCCTGACAAGATGAGTCTTATACAACACGACTACATCGTAAATAATTAGTTATTAATAGTACACCCACATAAATTACCCCCCTACATTTATGTGCACATATTGACAAAATGTAGGGAACAGCTGATTTTTCTTTAGCGATTTCAGTGTTGGTCATAAATTAAAAGTCGATGAGTATAATCATTCCTCAAATAATTGCTAATGAATTCAAAATCATCCTGTATGTACAATATTAAATAAATAATCTGTTCGAGATAATATTGTATCCATCTATATTGTACCAGTATCTAAAATCTACTTCATAGAATTTCCCATATATGTATATATCACGATGTAAGGAACTAGCTACTATTACTCAACTTTCCATTAAATGAGATAGTTTTCCTTGTCCTTATAACAATCACAAGCATGTGGCATAGAGAGAAAATATGGAGTAATATTACGGCGGCGGCGGCGGCGTGTCTCCTAGTCTCAGTGCATGTGTACTTTTATTCCTCCTAGATGTGTATACGCCCGGGTACCAGGACTGCATAAAACTCAGTAATTGCGCGCGCGGCGAATGTATTCAAAAGTTGTCCCGTCCCCAGCACCCGCCCCCCTCGCTCGCCCGTAGCCGCGGTTTCAAGCCGCACTGTTACATTCTTGGGACGAGCTCTATAAATACTGGGATTATCATAAATACCGCACGTCACCGCTTTGCTCGCTCGTAGCACTGCACTCGCCGCTTACTGCTTAATTTGCTCGCTTGTTCACATTAATGCAATGACAGCGCTGTAATTCACAATTACAATTTAACTGCACTTTGCTTAAACAGTACACAGAATTAATATTTTTTGTTGACATCGTAACTTTGGCTTAAAGCGGGAGAAATAAAAAGAAAAAAACAGCGGTTGTTGAAAAGTGTGCTACACTTTACAGCAGCATGAAACTGGGCAACAAACAGTTTGTGAACAAACAATGTTGATATGTTTCAATCGCACGTTACCATTACACGTGGAGCTGACCTGCAGCCATCGTAACCATACGTAGACTCAGCGCGAGAATGAAGCTCGCCGCCATCAACATACACACGGCAATCAAAAGTGCAGAAGACTTATGCCTGAGGTAACAAGCTGCAACAGTCTTGCATCATTCTGTCAAATGTTAAGATGAATGAAATCTTGCGAGGAAATCGTCGAATTAGCACGCTATTTTCGTTATTCAACAGTCAGTGTATACGAATGTAAATGTATACGTGTCAGTTATTTTGCAGTGGACCTTCTGTTTTTTTTTCTATTGACGTGATTCTCGTTTCAGTCTCGATAGTTTTGATTTCAAATAAAAGTTGTGCAAAATAAATTGTTATTCAGAACTGAATCACTGAAAGCAGCTCCAATATAACTGTGAATGAGCCTCAGTTAAAGTATGTCTTATTGAAAGTTTTAACTGTTACTGTTATTAATCGGGAAGGAAAGTAGCTTTTTTTTTTATACAGTCACAATTATTAAAAAACTTTTTAAACGTCCTTTCAAACTTTTTTAATCAATATCACTTTATTCTTTCGCAAGTTAACTCCGACATTTTATTTTATAAATTAATCAACTGTACTAGTACTTATAAAGAAAGAGCATTCAGAAAATTGCTGTGATTTATCCGTGCGAACTATGACGTCGGTCATGGAACCTAAATCAGCAGAGGGCGGGGCTGGTGGACGTCACTTGGCTCTATCTACTACCATGTCTACGACACATCGAACGCAAACAATCTGTCAATGTGAAATCCTGCTACTAATACAGGCTAGATTTATGAAAATAGGTTCATAATCATCATCATTTCAGCCGAAAGACGTCCACTGCTGGACATAGGTCTTCCCCAAAAGGTGGAGAAATGCCACAATCGCCACGCTTGGCAGGCGGGTTGGCGATCGCAGTTAGTTGAATAATATTCAGAGAACGCTGCTGCCCATTCTCTGGCGGACCCCTTAGTTGCCTTTTACGACACCCACGAGAAGAGATGGAGTGGTGCTATTCTTTGTGTCCAGCACCACACGGAAATAATTAATAATTAAAAAATAATAATATTTAAAAATAATTATTGACTGCACTGATTTAAACAGTCCCCCTCCGAACTGGTTACTTTGAGCAGTAAGTTTCTCCGACCCAAGTTTTCTGTTAAATAATAAATACTATTAATTTTAAAAAAACACAAAAAATCTATTGATAAAATATATTTCCTGTAACATGCATGTATGAGAGCAATCAGCAAATATCTAGAAACTATAAACAAAGATACCTATGCGTTGATGGACTGTTAGCGCCAGGTGTAGCTGACGCGGGTGTTCCCTCGCAGCCGCATACGTACATCGCTATACGTCACCGCACGTCACTACATATGAGCAGTGAGTATGATCAGCCCGCGCCGCACGCCGCGAACAGATTTATCGTATCGCAATGCAGATGCCCAACAATTGATTCCAATTGATACGTAGTGCATTGTGGCACTGGACAACAACTTGCAGAAGGTACATTCCTAATATAGTACGTTGCGACACTAATATTATCGCAGTCTCTAGAGTAGTCACTCGATGCAATACAGATTGGCCGTATTGTAGATTCATAAGGCAGCATTTATGTTTCGTCTGTATTTCTAGTTTGTCAAAAAGTGGTCTGTGTATTCGATTTATAGCTCAACCCTTTAGACTCTAATTTTTGTGGACAAGAAGTGAAAAAACAGGCCAAGTGTGACTCGGACTCACGTAGTAAGGGTTCAGTACCACCCATCGATCTGATATCCTATAGAAACTGATTTAATTTACGAGAGTTCATCAAAAGACGTTCATCAACGTACCGTGCACGAAATATGAATTTTTGCATCTATTTCTTACGCAGGTACCACCACATATGTCTGTGTTTGCCCTGTTTTTAGTAATGTTTGCTAAACAAACTAGTATGCACTACAATCAGAGCAAGTTTGACGCTGGTATGTGTTACCGTTTTGAAGATAGAGCGGGAACAAAAACGTTGAAAAAATTGCATTTTTTAGAGGTTTCTTATATGGGGACCCCCTTTGGTTTTCGTTTTTATTTTATTTTTAGTTTTTGTCGTGATAGGCACTATAGTAAAACATATTCTGTGAAAATTTCATCTAGTTATCTATTACCGTTACAAAGATACAGCCTTGTGACAGACAGACGAACGGACGGACGGACAGCGCAGCGAGAGTAATAGAATCCCGTTTGGGACCCTTTCGGTATGGAACCCTAAAAAATAGTGTTTAGCTATATAGCCACTGCACTGCGTTAAGTGGTACACGTAAAGCTATCGTTGTTCGAAGTGTTTCTTCTGAACATATCTATCTGTGGTATGGTTGTGTGTAGGTATCTGAATTTCAGTCGTCTGTAATCGTCGCGTGAAAAATGCAACTCGTAGCTCCGTTTTATTAACGGATCCGAAGCTTGTGTTTCAATATTGGAAGCTGTGTCAACATTTATGTTGCTAGTAAAATAAAAATATGTCACAGAGCATATAACTCAATATATGCTCAATGCCTATTTCGGAGGATCGTAAATAAAAATGACTAATACAAGTGTTAACAGCAGTCATAGTAATGACAGTTGCGACTGACACAGTAAAACAGTTATCGATGAGTGTGCGGCGTAATGGCGCAATAACCATTGGAACTTGTATAGGGACGTCATTGTTATCGGAGATTCAATGCAGATCGCTTTGCTTTGTTCCAGTACCTGCTATGTCACTTCAATTATTATTTTAACGATTCATATAACTTTACAGCCCGTGTTTGTGTCAGTGGAACTGCTTACATTTTAGTACCTTAAACTAAGATATTTGCATGTCAATAGTTTGACTAAAGTTGTAAGAGCTAATCCTTATTTCATGTAAGACCAACTGTGTTATGTACCAACTTTTATGCGAGTAAATGAATTTGAATTTGAATAAAACTTTCTCTTGCAGTCATACAGTATTCAATTTAAATTGCATTTATTTGATATCACATTTTAAAACATTACTTATATAACATGATTACGGTAAGTTGACTCAGCTTATCACAATATACTGCTAGTCCAAACATGCAAGATGCACCACAGCCGAACTCACTTGCTTAATCTTTCCATTAGAAAAACCAACTTCATATACCAATTTATCGACGATTCAGAACACACTTGAAGAACCCACTTGTTTGGAAACCCAGTCCTAAAAAAAACCAAGTCCTAAACAGCACGCAACACTGTAAAAGATAATGATATTGTGAGTGATTACTGCGTGCATCGAAATGATTTTAATCAATATTAATGTACGGTAGATTAAAATATATTTTTAGAAATATCTGTAAAGACGCTTGTCATCTTACGGCCAAAATTAATATCCAATCTATCCACGATTTACCCTACTAGAGATAGGAATTTGACATAAGCTCCATACAAAATATGTCAAATTTATATCTCTAGTAGGGTAAATCGTGGATAGATTGGATATTAATTTTGGCCGTTAGTCTACCTGCGACCACGAAATGCTGCAAAGCTTTCGAAACGTCAGGAAAACCAATTTAAATAATATACGTGATATAATCCGGTTAAACTTTGTTTTATTAGGTATAATGTGTAGTGATCGCGAAATCCTAAGAAATTATTACACTTGAAGAAATCATTCACATAAAAGAGTTCATAGTTCAAACACAGTGGGTACAACGAATAAACAGAGGCTTTATTTACTTAGAATTGTACATACTTTAGCTTGTCATCATAATCTTCTTTCATCAAAAACTTTTCGTCAAACAGTTGTGTGGTTCAGTGCGGCGGCGGCGTCTAAACGAATTAGCTCCGCCGTTCGGCGGCTGTATTGTGCGATAATTTCTCATTTCCCGTGGACCGCCAACTTTGTCGCGCGTAATCTCGAGCGCTTTGACGAGACGCCGCGATACTATCGTGTGCCGACATAATAGGACCTTTGTACTATAAATAACAGCTAATTTCATTGCTCTGCTTTTGTCCTGACAGATATAATCGTTCTATATTTCTACAAATGTGTGCGTGCGGTTTTCGCTGAAAATATATCACGTAATTTATGATTCAGGAATATGTCAAATTAATGGGCAAACACCGAGACTTTCCATCTTCATGTCTCGGTTTGGCGAACCGACTTGCGGTACCATTTAGGCAACAGCCTAGCCTAGGTGGTATTGAAGTTGTTATGGGCAAAGGTAACCACTTAACATCAAGTGGGCACTTGACCGCATTCAGCGTAGAGCGGCTCGAATCGTCGGCGACTATATTGTTCCCAATCGGCTTGACCCTCTAGCCTTGCGTAAAGACGTTGCATCTGTATGTATACTCTATCGCATTTACAATGGGGAATGCTCTGAGGAATTGTTCGACCTTATACCAGCCGCTGACTTCCACCATCGTACCACTCGCCATAAATCTAAATTCCATCCTCACCATCTTGATGATTGGCGATCAACTACTGTACGTTTCACACGTCATTTTTTGCCTCGTACAGCAAAACTGTGGAACCAACTCCCGTCAGCGGTTTTCCCGAAACAATTCGACATGGGAGCCTTCAAGAAACGAGCATACGTCTTTTTAAAAGGTCGGCAACGCATTGCTGACTCCCCTGGTGTTGCCGATGTCCATGGGCGGCGGAGATTGCTTACCATCAGATGATCCGCTTGCTGGTATTGCTCGCTTGCGCTATGTTATAAAAAAGAAAAAAAACAAGTGGGCCTTTGGCTCGTTTCGCCATCTTAGACTTAAAAAAAAAAGTTTAGCAATACCTACACAGCGACCATCAATATATTTATGAACTTGAGGATTATGGCAATCAACAACTGTTAATTGACTACAACTGGCCGTAAGTGGGTACTGAGTTTTGTGGAATATTTATAATAACACTGTTGTAGATTTGTTGTCTTAAGGAATGTGCTGCTGACGCCTTTGAACAACATAATAAGACGGTTCGTTGAGCGCGAGTCCTCCACTGGCGGCGGCTCCTGTCTCCGCGTCCACAATGAGCTGCAATACGCTCACTATAGCAACACTACTCAACAAAATGTGAGTACATTCAAGTACCTTTTTCAAAGTATTTTTTTAGTCCACGTCTTGTGATTACAAACTTTACTGTGATAATATAAAATTACACACTCGTATAAATGGACCGCTAAAATAAATGAAAGTAACAGAATATGACCTTAACTATCACTTAAACAAATGTACTGATGATTTAAAAACGAACGAAATTAAAATACATCATGACTTTATTACGAAAGATAGCGTGAATCAAGCTGAGCTGTAAATAGTTTTTAGCTCAATAAAAGGCTTTAAAGGTCGTTAAATGAAAAGCGATTAGCATCGCATATGATGTGACCGGCGCATTTGTCCAGCTAATATGTCTAAATTGAAATTTGGTTGGAGTAGAATTACACTGGCCAATTACTGGGGTGGGTCGCGCGCGGGACGGGGGCGGGTCGGGGACGGGACGCGGCGCGTATCGCAGATTAATAGAATACGTTACGTTTCAGTAACACACACTGGGACAACACAATAATTGTTTGTTCCTATCGACTCGCAAAAGAAAAACGGAACTAAAACAAAAGGCCTACGTCTATCTCTATTAATATTCCACAGCCTTATTTCAGTTACTCACAGATACAGTACAGTTACAGTTACTGAAATAAACGCTTAGTTAACTATTGAAATGGTGAAGTGATGAATAATAAACTGTATCTTTTCTGTTATGTTTTATGAAACATTATTTTAATAATTTTAGTTGTGATTCCAATAGAGTCCAAAATTAGAATACTGTACTGCGATACGATTAGAACTATTGTTGACAGAAACAAGGTCGTCAATGATACGACTGCTACGACTTTAACGTCTCTCAGCGACTCGTAGCGCTCGTAGCGCCCGTAGCGCTCGTAGCACTCGTAGCACTCGTAGTAATTAATTTTCTCCACGTTTGTCTACGTGCTCTGGGTTCGTAGTGAATATCTACAGCTGTTCGGCTACACGACTGAGTTGACTGTGCAACTGGTCAATTTTAACTGTGATTTTAACTATCACTAATTTAATCAATCATTTATCCTATCCAATAATAACACCTTACCTATTATAGATCGTTGCTACACATACTCAAATAGTCACATGTTTTCATCGCAAATGTTTTACTTACGTCATTATAGGAAAACGCAGTGCTCCCCTCCGCTCATATTGCAGGGCTGGTCGCAAGGAGCACAGTGATCGGTCTCCGGGCGCGACTCATCACCGGACGGTGTTATGTAAATGATGATCGATTCTTGTCGTCACTTCACAGATATTATAATTTCCATCATTCGAACAAAAGCAGATATATTATTTTCCCTTTTTACGTCAAAAATAATGGGAAAGAGTGACGTAATTAATTGGTAAACTACCTGTACATCTCTGGGACTTGCAGGAAAATACTCCGGAGACACCCGATGCGGTCCGAACACGCACGAAATGGTGATTAATAAGGAAACCCACAACTACGAGATTGAATTATAAACTGGCTTAGCAATGTAATTATTGTTCTTGTAATGTATATGTACCTATAAAAAACAATATATAAAAAAGGTTGTTTATTAAAATTTGAACATTTAATTGGATATTAAATAGAATGTAATAATAATGTTTAATAATGTTAACGGTGTACAATAAAGAACATTCTATCTATCTATCTATCTAAAACAAAACTAACATTCAATTTTGACGACACGATTGGCGTAATAGTTGAGCGATCGGGTTTCGCGTTAAGGGTCGTGGGTTTGATTCCCATTCGATATTTTTGTGTTCCACAGATAGTGGTTAGTAGTAAGGTAGTTCCGGGTCTGTGTGTTTGTGCACGTGAGATATGTGTTTGTAAGCACACCCACGGTACAAGAGAACTACTAGGAAGGGGCAACTTTTTTTAAACAAAATAGGAATAAATAATTAAACAGCAAAAGTCGTTGTCGTAAACTAACAGAATTGTTGACATTAAATCAAAAGTTTGTGTTGTAATTCCATGACGATTTGGTACATAATGTGTCATTGCTTATTTTAATGATGAAAATGTTTTGTTATTATTAAAGATGCTGCTGTGCTGTCCCGCGGGGAGTGCGCTGACGTCACGCGCTGACGTCACGCGCCGACACACGCCCACAACACAACACTTGCATTATTAACGATGCCCTCACAACGTATTACCACACATAATTTATAGGTTAAAATAGGAACATTATGTAGCCTAATAACATCATTACGTGGCTTCCATGTTAGCTGCAAGTGCAGTTGTCAATCACGATGTCCTAAGTTCAACAGATTAGACGAAATGGCTTACACAGTCCGGTTCTACGTTAAACATCAGTGAACCGTAGTCTCTCCTGAAATCACTAACATTACGGTCACGTTGACAATGTTAAAAAAACCTCACCAGATTTAATTGCCAACTTAATTGAAAATAGCATCAGTGTAAATGTTTCCGAAAGTCCACAAAAGCAAAATAAAATCAATCGCTCCACAAGTGAACGAAGTGCGCGCAACATCGCCCGAGAATTAAAAACTTCGCAAAAGTGTTCGCTTTCTGAAGATAAAAGCGTCCGAATTCCTACTAACATTAATCCTGGACCCGACCCGGAGTAAGGGGCGGGGGGTGCGGAAGTTTGTGCTCCAGATCAAAGGCTTTTGTCTGTGGATTAACAAGTCGTTGTACAAATTATTTGGGTCGTGGGACGCATCGCGTCGTGCTGTCGTCTAACCTATCCACACATAAAACTTTTTAACAAAAAATTTAACCGACGAAAACAGAAACTGAAAAGCGAAAAATAAAATGAAGCTTTGTCTTAATTACAATTTTCCTAACTAAACTAATGTAAATAACTAATTATGATTCGGCGCCAAACAAACAAGCAAAGTGCGTGCGAGTTGCAAGTGGTCGAGCGGAGAACACATTTTGGAAAGTTATTGTTTATCGTTGAAAACACGTTGTATTTGATGTTATTTTGTTTTTATTATTTCTTTTAAGTAAATTAATGATATTCGTTGATTGTTTGATAGACGCCGACTCATAATTAGTTATTTACATTAGTTTAGTTAGGAAAATTGTAATTAAGAAAAAGCTTCATTTTATTTTTCGCTTTTCAGTTTCTGTTTTCGTCGGTTCAATTTTTTGTTAAAAAGTTTTATTTTTATTTTTTTTGTGGCTAAAATCTAACTCCAGGTCTCCATTATGTTGTAGTGTCTAGAACTACATTTATGTGTGCCAAGTTTCAACAGAATCGGTTAACTGGTAAGAATTCAGTGGGTGAACAAGCCCTCATCCCCTGTTTTCCTATTTTTTTCAAATTTAAATGGGACCAACTTCGAGACATACTCTAGATATTAAAAAAGAATCATCAAAATCGGACCACTCTGTAAAAAGATATGCGTGGTAACACATAAAAAAAAAAAATACGCCTCGAATTGAGAACCTCCTCCTTTTTTACATCGGTTAAAAATAAACGAGAAAGTCCTCTCTTTACAACGCGTCCGAATGCATGTTGTTAGAACACGTAAATATTATGATATTGCAGTGAAAAATTAAGAAGAAGAAACGTATTAACTCAACCAGTTCCATTTCACTTAAGGTGAATGCTACAGGGTAGCCCGCGAAATTCAAAATTTCTTACGTTTTTTGCAAATTAATAATAATAATAATAAAAATGCTTTATCAATAATGGCAACACCATCTTGTCAGCGCATCATACAAATTTTCAGATATTCAATTTAATTTTTATACAGTTTACACATCAACCTATTTTCAATATAATTATACTACATACATTCCCAAAAAGCAAAATTATATTAAGAAGAGACCATTTTACAAGAAATAAGAAAATAAACATTTAAAGAAGAAAAATATACATAAGTCACCATGAGTGACAGATCTGTCGTCAACAATATAAATGAAAAATTTCAAAATCTTGAAACCGGAAAAAATTGTGTGGTGATTAAATGTTGACAAGAGCTAGAGCCAAAGCAAAAAATGCACGCCCAACATCCCCGGACTCGCCGCCGAGCTCCGCCTCGCAGCAGCAGGAACCGGATCCTGCCTCACCCGCTGCTGCAGTAGCGTCGAGCTCCAGCGACGAGTATTACTCCCCGCCGTCGTCGCCACCACCTGTACGTCGTCGGGGAGGTTGCCGGCCGCCGGATTGTTTGGGACCCCGAGGCCCATCGGCCTCTGAAAGGGCCCCCGCTCCCGGCGGAAGTGTGTCGCGCATGCGATGGTCCCAACAGATCAATCTAAGTGTTATGCGCGCATACTATGGGGCTACAGAGGGGGGCACCAACCTGACTGCGTACCGTGGTCGGATGCTCGCTCTGTTTCAGGTGCTTGAACCAGTTGTCAACGTTTCGGCCCAACGACTGTCCGACCAAGTGCGGGCAATCCAGCGTGGTCACATGTTGGATGACACCGTGCTTGATCGACTGCGCTCAGAAGTACATTGTAGCCCGGTCATCTCTCCCCCGTCACAAGCTGTGGAACAATCGCAAAACCTACCCGTTGCATTACCGCGGCCCGAGCACGCTGAGGAGGTAGTTGATGACAGAGCTACAATCGTAAGTACACAGTGCAATGAACATTTGAGGAGTGCTATGGAGGATGCGATTCTGGAGTTCAGGTCCATACAACCCGAATTTAGACCACATATACCACGTTTGCCTATGCACAGAAAAAACAAGGCGCTGGTGTGCGCCCTAGATTCGATACTGTCAAGTTATTTTGACAGTAGCGAAAATCTCGGTGATACTCACTCGATCCTGTACTGCGCGGCTGTTGCCGCATGTCGTGTAGCTCATGTTCAATTTCCAGATGGTAATAGAGCTACACGACCAAAAAACGTCGTACCAGCTTGGCAGTGCAGGATTGAACATCGGATTGCCGAGACTAGGGTGCTCATCGGCAAGCTGATCAGTTTTGGGGAGGGAAATAATAGGCCAAGAGTGATGCGCTTTGTGAGGCGGGCATTCTCGGGGACTGATGTCAACCCTCGAGAGTACTTGTCACGCGTCACAGAGCGCATCGACTTCCTAAAACAAAAAATCTATGCATGGGCAAACCGTATACGCAGGTATAGGAAACGAGTCGACCGATTTACCCAGAATCGCATGTTTGATAGCGATCAAAGGTGGGTTTACAGAGCTTGGGAGCGCCCAGACCAAGGTGTGAGTGACGTGCACTTGCCGGATGAGGATGCCATGAGTTCATTTTGGCGCAGCATCTGGTCAGTGCCCGTCAGTCACACCGAAGGTGATTGGATACGGAATGTCGAGCGCGTGTGTGAACAAATACCAGAGATGGAGGCTGTTGTCATCAGCCCCCAAGACGTGGCCAATGCAGTCCGTCCGTTGCCAAACTGGAAATCACCAGGGCCGGACGGGCTGCAAAATTTTTGGATAAAATGGCTGCGTAGTTCACATGCGCGTTTGGCGTCCCAGTTCCAGTTAGCTTTGGAAACTGGGGCGCTCCCACAGTTTCTAACAACAGGTATTACCCACTTGCTCCACAAATCAGGTAGTACCGTGGAACCAAAAAATTATAGGCCGATAACATGTTTACCGACGGTCTATAAGGTTCTTACATCCATTTTGAGAACAAAAATTACTAATCACATAGACAGTAATTCTATTATGTCTCCGTCTCAAAATGGATGTAGGAATGGGTCCCGCGGTACTAAGGAGCTACTCCTCATCGACATGGCCATAAGCCAACAGGTTCGTCGATCCCGAAGAGGTCTGTCGACATGTTGGATTGATTATAAGAAGGCCTACGACTCGGTGCCACATACATGGCTCATGAGGGTGCTGGAGTTGTACAAAGTTAATACAACCCTGCGCGCCTTCCTGTTGACATGTATGGGGCAATGGAAGACGGGCTTTCACTATCCGGGATGCCGACGGACTCCGGGGAACGACGAATTTATAACGATTGAGCGGGGAATATTCCAGGGCGACAGTCTGAGTCCCCTGTGGTTTTGCTTGGCCCTGAATCCTCTTAGTACTTTACTGGAGGAGTCGGGGCTTGGCTATCGGTTGAGAAGAGGAGGTCAAGTAATATCTCACCTGCTCTATATGGATGACCTTAAACTGTTTGCCCCCACCGACTTGCAACTGATGGAGCTACTAAGGGTAACTGAAAACTTTAGTAATTCTATCAGGATGGAATTCGGTGTGGACAAATGTGCAGTCATGCATGTAAAGCATGGTGAGATTGTGGAATCCGAGGGTGTTCAACTCTCGGATTCTACACATCTTGGGTCCCTCTCCCCAACCGACACCTACAAATACTTGGGTATGGCGGAGGCGTTAGGCATCAACCAGGCTGACATGATGCAATCGTTGCAGGAGCGCTTCTTTGGCCGCCTGAAAAAGGTTCTCAATAGTCTTTTATCAGGCGGAAACAAGGTGCGCGCCTTTAACGGTTGGGTCATGCCGGTCTTAATGTACTCCTTCGGTATACTCAAGTGGACTCAGACGGGTCTTGACGCTCTGGATCGGAAAGTCCGCACACTACTGACGGCATATCGTATGCATCACCCACGGTCATCGGTGATGAGGCTGTACATCCCGCGGAAGTGTGGGGTCGTGGCTTTTTAAATGCAAAGACCCTCCACAACCGTGAGGTGTGCAGTCTAAGGGAATATTTCCTTCACTTGGACGTGGGTATGCATCGAGATGTTGTTGCAGTGGACAAGGGACTCACCCCGTTCTCTTTGGCTAAAGAGAACTGGCGCAAACCTGCAGTACTTAGTACCAAAGATCGCGAGGAGGTATGGCAAAGCAAGGAGCTACACGGGCGCTTCTATCAGGCTCTTCATGGACCCGATGTGGATGGCTTAGCGTCCGTGGCCTGGCTACAGTTCGGTGATCTCTTCGGAGAAACCGAAGGTTTTGTATGTGCAATTATGGACGAAGTTATGATGACGAACAATTACCGAAAGTATATTGTGAAGGATGGCACGATTGACATCTGTCGGGCATGTCACCGTCCGGGAGAATCTATCCGACACATTATATCCGGATGTTCGCGTCTAGCTAACGGCGAGTATTTGCACAGGCACAACCTAGTAGCCAGAATTATTCACCAGCAACTTGCTTTGAGATACAATCTTGTGGAATCAGAAGTACCGTACTACAAGTATGTGCCCGACCCAGTTCTTGAAAATGGCCATGTCACATTGTACTGGGACAGATCTATCATCACTGACAGGACTATTGTTCACAATAAGCCTGATATAGTGGTGATAGATCGATCTGAGCGCCGCGCAATGATTGTTGATATCTGTGTCCCACATGACGGGAACCTTGTGAAAGCTGAAAAAGACAAGCAAATTAAATATCTTGATCTAGCACACGAGGTTGTCGACATGTGGGAGGTGGACTCAGCAACCATTGTGCCGATAGTTGTTACGGCCAATGGCCTTTTAGCAAAGAGCCTCGACCACCATCTCATGAGGCTCTCGTTAGGCGGCTGGGTCAAGGGCCTGATGCAGAAAGCGGTTCTCCTAGATACGGCGCGTATTGTTAGGAGGTTCCTTTCTCTGGAGCCCTGACCGCCGGTAGCTTGGTCCCTGTACCCGATACCGGTGGGCCACTATTTTTTATATTTTTAAATGTTTTTTGTTTTTTTTGTTTTGTAAAAATATTTAAAAATATAATGAATATGTTTAAGCAATTAAATAAAGGAAATAATAATAATAATAATAATAAGCCCCCCAAAATCCTACCTCACGTCCGTGCTGAACATCTAGCCACGTGGGGGGCGGACACGCGTACTGTACTTCTGTACTTAAAACTTACGCGGCTAACGAGGTAAAGGTAACCCATAAACATGGAGAATTTAAATAATGTAGAACGTATAGGGCCACTGCCCGGGGGCCGCCGGGGCACGTCTGGAGCTGGCGCTGGACGTCACAGCATGCGAACCGCCAGTGGTCGTCGATTGAACAGGCGGGTCACGATCACTCAAGATGCTACAGCCGACAACACTAACACTAACACACCCACAAATAACACTCTACAAGAAACAGGAAGGTCTGCTTTGCAGGAAATGCTTCCTGCAACCACCCTTGCTGGACGAAACAGACAGCGGATGAAATGGACTAATGATGTTAACCGACAGTTACTCCGCTGCTACTACACAGTCACAAATTGCGAAACTAACCTCACAGGATATCGCCCATCATTACATTTAAAATTCACAGAAATATTTCCAGATCTTAACATTCTTTCTGAACAAAGACTTGCAGATCAAATAAGAGTTATACACCGTAACAATAGAATTCCCGCCGCGGAAAGAGAGGCAATTAAGAGAGAAATAGCATCCACAACAAATATTGATAGTTTACCTTCAGTATCTCAAATCCCTTCACAACTTCACAACACTAGTATACATAGAACACCAGACATCATTAATACATGCCCTAGTAATACAGATATAGAACAACTTAATTTAACTCAAGAAATACCACTCTCTGAAACACAAACTGAAAGCTTTGATATACAAACAACATACACACAAACATCACAGTTATCCCAGTCACACTCAATATTACAAGAAAGATTTTCACAGTTACCAATACCCATAGAAGACACTCTGACAGAAATGTCAGTTGAAACAGACCAACTACAAGTAGAAAATACATTCTATGAAAGTATAATAAAATATAAAGGTACAGATCCAACTCTACGCCCAAATATACCAAAACTCAAAATTACACATAATTCTAAAATAACCGTAAACAAATTAAATCAACTACTTAACATTGAGTTACTAAAAGATACTCAACCTAGTATAGAAGAAATTCAAGATCTTATCTACTGTGCTGCTTATACAGCAACAACCATACACAATAAAAAAAGAATAGATAATAATCAAATTAGAAGCAATAATAAAAACAGCAAACCAGCATGGGAAAGACGCATTGACTCTAACATAACAAATTTAAGAAAAGAAATAGGAATACTTACACAATATCTTAAAGACAACCTATCAAACAAAAAACGAAACAAGATAAATAGAAAATATAATAGTAAACAAGAAGCAATAGAAGATATGGATAAAAAGACACAAAAACTACAGGCGCTATCTAAAAGATTACGGAGATATAAAAAATCTAACCAAAGACATAGAGACAATATAGTATTTAGCACAAACCAAAAACTCTTCTATAGAAATTTCAGTAAGGAATCTAGTATCAAAGATCCACCTAATATTGCCGACGTAGAAAAATTCTGGGAAGATATTTGGTCTACACCAGTACAACATAATAATCAAGCTGAGTGGATAAAGGCTGAAGAAGAAGGAGGAGAGGCTATTAGTCATATGCCGGAAGTCGTAATAGAAAAGGAAGACGTAGAGCAAGCAGTCGGTAGAACACTTAATTGGAAAACACCTGGCCCAGATTTGATACAAAACTATTGGTTAAAATATTTCACATCTACACACCAACATATTGCAGACACTTTCAACACACTTATTAGGGAACCTAATACTATACCTATGTTTTTCACCCAAGGCAATACCTATTTAAAACCCAAAGACACAGATACAACTAACCCAGCTAAATATCGACCGATAACATGTTTACCAACTCTGTATAAACTTCTCACATCCATCATCTCACACAAAATCAACATACATCTCATACATAACAATATAATAGCGGAAGAACAGAAAGGCTGTAGGAGAGGCTCCAGGGGCTGTAAAGAACAACTAGTTATAGATACGGAAATACACAATCAGGCCAGGCAATCACACAGAAATCTTTATTACGCATATATAGACTATCAGAAAGCATACGACAGTGTACCTCATTCATGGCTACTTCATGTTTTAAAACTATACAAAATAGATGACACATTAATAAGTTTCCTTCAACACGCAATGCAAAAATGGACTACTGTATTAAATATAAACACAGATTTAGGAACTTTAAAATCTAGACCCCTAAGAATAGCAAGAGGTATATTCCAAGGAGACTCTTTAAGCCCCCTATGGTTCTGTATGTCGTTAAACCCACTATCTCGAATTTTAAATAACACAGACCATGGATACCTCATACATATTGACAGTAATACAAATACAAAAATAACACATTTACTATACATGGACGACATTAAACTCTACGCTGCTAATAGAAAACAACTAGATTCATTGCTGAAAGCTACAGAGGAGTTTAGCTCTGACATAAACATGAATTTTGGAACAGATAAATGTAAAATAAATAGTATCATAAAAGGACAACACCACAATACAGACCCATATATACTCTCACAACAAAATTCCCTTATAGATAAAATGGACCTCACCGACACATATAAATATTTAGGTTATTGTCAAAGCACACGTATAGATCATAGTAAGATAAAAGAAGAACTAACCACGAAATATTCTGAAAGACTAAATAAAATACTAAAGACAGAATTATCAGCAAGAAATACCACAAAAGCCATTAATGCCTATGCTGTCCCTATACTTACCTACTCATTCGGGATTATTAAATGGACAGTCACAGATCTAGACAAACTCAACAGAATTACACGAACAACTTGCTATAAACATCATATACACCACATTCACTCTGCGACGGAAAGGTTTAACTTAAAACGGAAATTAGGAGGGAGAGGTTGGATAGATGTAAAGAATCTACACAACAGACAGGTACACAATATTAGATCATACATGCTCAATAAAACAAAAGACAGCCCCATACATAAAGCACTTACCAATATATCAACCTCAGGAACGCCACTCAAACTAAATGACGGTAATTTCAATTCAGTAGTAACTCCATCTTTAGACGAACAGAAAATAAATAGCTGGAAACAAAAATCCTTACATGGAAAATACCCTAATATAATCCAACAAGAACACATAGACCAGGAAGCATCCAATGCATGGCTATGTAAAGGCAATATTTATAAAGAGACTGAAGGCTTTATGATAGCTATCCAAGACCAGATAATAAAAACTAAAAACTATCAAAAGTATATAATGAAAGATACAAACGTAGTTTCAGACAGATGTAGATTATGTAACACCCAGCAAGAAACCATAGACCACATTACAGGTGGATGTCCATTCCTAGCAAACAAACAATATACAGATAGACATAATAATGTAGCTAAACAAATACACATACAATTAGCAAAGAAATATAAATTAATAGATAAAATAGAACCATATTATAAATATAAACCAAAAAGTATACTTAATAACGAAATAGCTAAATTATACTGGGATAGAGATATTATTACTGATAAAACTACACAAAATAATAGACCGGATATAACACTAACTCTCAAAGAACAGAAAATAACATATCTAATAGACATATCAGTACCCAACTCAGAAAATCTTAGGAAGAAATATACAGAAAAAATACAGAAATATATTCCCTTAGCAGATGAAATACGCCAAATGTGGCACCAAAACACAGTTAAAATAATACCCATTATAATTTCATCTACAGGAGTCATCCCTAAATCACTACACACATCGCTAAAAGAATTAGACATTCACAAAACAACATACATACCACTACAGAAATCAGTTATACTTGACACATGCTCCATAGTTAGGCGATTCCTGACATCTACTACACAAACACCCACATTAGTAGGCAAAGAACCATCCCACTTGGTGTAAACCCGTGAATGGTTCGTCAAACCTCCAGCATCAAGCTGAGATTCCAAAAGGATACATAAACCATAATAATAATTATGTTTATTGCGACTTCAGAAGAACATAACAACAGTGTAGCCCTGGACCCTGAACTAGGATAACCTGTATGACAGGGGCCAGGCCTCTCGGTTATATGGTACAGATTGAGAGACAATAAATAAAAAATAAAAAAAAATATATAAATTGTAGCTCTATTTCGCGTTGTATATCGGTCGAAATATGATTCGCGGTAGTAATTACAACATCTCTACTGAATAATAATCATAAAAAATATTAAGCTAGCTCTATAAGCTGTACAAGCTCGATTATATTAATTTACGATCAGATTATCGATTATCGAGCTCCTAGAGCTTATAAAGCTAGGTATATATTTTTTATAAGTATAATTCAGTAGATATATTGTTATTTCTACCGCCAATCGTATTTTGATAGATATACAACTCAAAACAAAGCTACAATTATCAAAAAACTAAAGAAATTTTGAATTTCGCGGGCTACCCTGTAGCATTCACCTTAACAACTACATGAAGAATTTGTCATCGCGCGTCGATGAAGTGTTCCTTCTGCCTCCTTTCCTGCTGTCGTCATCAATGAGTCCACTAATTCCGCCGGTCACCGAAGTGATCGCTCGCTTTGAACACCTCGCTCCAGACGCGACACTAATTTGTCTGATGTTGCTCCTTCGGCGGCGCTCATTAATAACACAAATTGAGCAAAGATATTGAACTTATTAATTTTGTTTAGCTTCTATAATTTATATATATAGAATTTCAGAATTTTTTTACGATTCTAATACTTTTATTACAGCATACAGAAGACATAATATGACTGTTTCTTTAAGAACCTGAACCGAAGTGCTTATACGTGTATGTTATTGAAATATCTGAAAACCTGTTAACGGGTCATTGTATTCATCACTAAGAAACAACTTTTACTATGGGTCTAAAACTAAAATCGCAAAAAAAAATCTGCTTCTCCCTACATTTGTGTTCATATAAATCGAAAAAATGTAGGGATCAGCTGGGTTTTTTTTTCGCAATTTCAATGTTGGTCCCATACTAAAAGTTGTTCATGCCGATGAGTACAATGACCCCTTAATAGGTTTCCAGTTATTTCAATAACCTGTTGTATAACTTGAACAAACTGCAACGACACTTTTATAATGAAAAAAATATTATTCTACGGTTTAAAATAGCATTATACATATACGGATGTGGTGTGAGACACTGCGAATAATGTAAGCAACTCTTTTCAAGAGCGTTGCCATCGCAACACAAAAGCGGTGCGGGTGTACGATAGCCAAACACTTGAGAAATCGTGTCCTGTTTTTTTTTTCGAATGGACTCTCGCAGACGGCTCCCAAGATAGGTGCCCTAACTTCTTAACCGGGCGACTCGTGTCCTGAACAGGAGATTGGTTTTATAGAAACCTGTGCTACGGCCAGTCGCCGTCAGCACTCGCGTGGCGCCACTAGCACTGGCCGGCTGCGCCTCCAGCCGAGTGCAGCTCTATAATCAACACTCTTACTTTGATTAAAGTAGCTGACCGCCTCCTTGCTGTTGTCATCGCAGGCGCCGCTGCCGAGCACGGAATTCAGGGTTTGATCATTTAGTCAGGAAAGGAATTAGGTTTTTTTTTGTTGCCAGTGAGAATTACCTGCAAATTTGTACCCGATACTTGAGATTTAGCTAGCCCGTTATAACGTAGCTTTTCTTTTAATTTGGCTGAAAACGGTCGCCAATGTAGTCAGGAAAAGGTTAGAAGAAAAGGTTAGGTTAGGTTAGGTTGGAAGGTTAAGTCCGCCTATGTACACATGTTGCATAAAGTTTAAATAAATAAATAAGAAAAAAAAACCTTTGCGAAATTTTGATACACAACACTAAAGCACACTTCAGGGAATACGAAATATAAATAAACAATTCCTTAGACACAAAACTTGCGCCAAGAGTATAATCATGGTATGTTAATATTCTCACTGTTTTATTATTTTTTACGCACTCGCGAAATCTAATGATATAAATTAGCGGGCTAAAGCACTGGCACACTGAGCCAGGAGTCGCAGGTTTGAATCCTGCTCGTGAGCAATTTTTTCTTTCCACAATTTATTTTTATATCGTTATCACCACTAACGTTAAAATGCATAGCAATAGTTTAAATGCATATTCAATGTAATGTTTTTTATGGTGTACAATAAAGCATATATAAATAAATAAATAAATAACGTTATTTTTTTTATCTTTTTAGACTGCTTCAATCTAGTGGAATTTTGTCTAATATCATATCACACTGATATTATAAATGCGAAAGTTTGTGAGTGTGTATTTTTGTCATATTTTACGCTGTAGAGGTTGAATGAACTCGGATGAAATTTCACACACAAATAGACAATTTCCTGGATTAAATCGTAAGATACTTTTTGTTGACATAAGTCATTATAATAATAATGTCTTCCCGGCCAAATTTCGGTCACGGAGCCAATCTCAATGGAGACTAGCCATCTGCGCGGGGCATATAGTGCACAAGTGTATGCGCACACAGGTGCACTCTCTATTCCCTCACTCTCATAATCCGATGGGACGACAACCCGACACGACTGGAGAGAGATCAGGCGCAGGACCGACGGCTTTACGTGCTCTCTGAGGCATGGGGTGCAACTTCCTGACTATAGACTGCTATTGTTTTTTTTTTTTTTTTATTTTTATTTAACATGCATTATAAAAAAAAATGTATGCCAGTACCTGGCGGAACATGTATTAGTTCAAAATAATGTTTTCTAACACCTTATTGTACCATGTTTGATGGAAATAAATACTATTCTATTCTCTAGAAAAAACTCAATAACAATTTTCTCGACCAGGAAATTGAACCTAGGACAGAGGTCCTAGATTCAATTCCCAGTCGTTTAGCAGTCACGCTTGCGACCACTAAACCAACATGCCACCACATACCACGGGAGCTAAGACGCGGCTGTCAACTAGTGTCGTAATACTTAATAGTAGACTTTTGTTTAATGAAAAGGAACAATAACAAAATTAAATAAAAACAAAAACAACATAGTGAGATGTACATTGAGCGGGACCGGGCTCGCCCGCCAGGCGGCGCCGTGCGGCCGCTGAGCGCACAACTTTGTCAATTAAACTGGTCAAATATGAACCCGCAGTTAATCTATTCATTGCTCTTTCACGTTTTATTTGTTGTCGCTCGCTGCTCGGGTGGTGTCCCTCCGACCGATTTACATTTGATGGAGTTTCACAGATTAGCCTTTTTGCTCGCGTCGAGCGACCCAACTTTCACTAACTTCAAATTGTTTAGAGTGGGCCTCAATAAAGTAAATGAACGAGGAGCGGCTTTCTCTTATTTTAAGATTAAATTATAATTCATTTATCCATATTCAGAGAGCGAAACGTGAGCGTTATTAAAGCGCTCGTGAGCCGAGCGCAGACTGTCTGCAGTAGAATTGAAGCTAATTATAATGAGACTGGATGTTAGTAATCCGTTCGCACGCCACGAGCTCTCATTTGTGTTGGGATGGAGACTTATTAATATTTCGTTTGATAGCTGTGCACTTGCGTAAATATCTAACACATAACATAACATAGGCAGAGGTGTATAATACACCCACATTATGTCAGTTATGTTATAAGTCCCATATAAAAGGGAGCGAGTCTATTGCCATTAACCGAGCACGAATCCACACTCCGGGCTGCTACTGAGAATTTCTTAACGACAACACTTAATCACACTTTGACCGGGAATCGAACCCAGGACCCCAAGCTCAGCAGTCACGCTTGCGACCACTAGAACAACGAGACAGTCCATAAAAATAAATCAGTAAATATCCAATAAGTCATAATGACGTCAGCGCAATACCTTGCGACACGTGCAACAGTGGAGGTGTGTGCAGGTCGTGTGTAGGCGTGTGTAGTGTGTAGGTGTGTGCTGCAACTGTAATCACTGATGACAAGTTATGCTAATAATATTGACATCCGACATCAATCACCCGGCGCACGCACGATATTATCACAGTTTTACAGTTATGTATTGTAAAACTGATATTATGATCTGTCCTTCAACATATATTTCAACACACTTACTCGTAAAATGGCTCTTATTGCACCGCTTTTCGGTCATATTGCAGCTTATAAAGTACGCGTGCTTTTAACTTTACATTATCGCACTAGTGCTTTTACAGTTTATTTTTAATTCTCAGCATAGTTTTATGTCTAAACAATGTTTAACATGAATAAATCAACTGTTTTAAAAAACACAAAAATATCTTTACAGAAAAAAAAAGGTAACGTTAGTACCTGTACTAATGAAAAAACATTGTATCACAGGCACCAGCGCCTTCCATTTAGTTACACAGTAAAATTATTACAAAAGAATAATATCAATTAAAACTAAAATAATTAAATTAAATTGGGAGAAAATTAAACTACATTAAAAATTATGTTTGTAAAACTAAATCTACATTACACAGTTGCTAAAGTAGGATGTGTGTGTATGTGGATGGTGTGTAGTTGGGTGTGTAGTGTAGTAGGTGTAAGTAGGCGTTGTTTGTGTACGTTTGCGTAAGTCTTCTAATTGAGTAGGGGTTTGAGCAGATTTATCAAATTAAAAAACAACTATTAAACAACTATTTATTAAATTTTTAATATCATGCTGTTTGGCAGGTTCCTTCCACCACCTGCGCGCGCATAGCTATGTTACTCGACCAGTGACACGGCGCGTGATTATTGAAATCCGCGCGCCATTTTTGAATAATTTAATATTGGTCTAAAATATGTATATGTTGTTTCTTTCTTTCTCGCAAGTATGTTGAAAAACGTCGTATAAAACGCATGAGTATTGTTCATTATTTTACACTGGCGTTTATCAAAACTGACAGTTAGGTGAAATGGGTTGCATGCATCGGTTGTCATTAGACTGATTCACCCTATCCAAAAAAACCGTACTAGTAAAAAACTGTATCACGAGCGGATAGTATTCCTCGTCCTCAGAACAACAAATACGCACAAGTCCATTCATGTCATTTAAACAGATCAAATTGTCATATTTCATTTTAACAACCTGTAGCGATATAGTATGCACTGTACTTGTATCATAATGTACTACTAATTCCTTTTGTTTATTCGTAAAATTTCATGTGGCCGCATTTAATGGTTACTGACAAATAATTTGATCGATCTGTATAGCAGTTATTAAGCTTACCCCTCGGCTATGTGTACAGTCGACCGCGACCCCTCACTATAACTAGCGACGACATCTTTATTACACTATCTGTTGCCCCCCCACTTGCTTCATTACCATACACACAGAATTGCAAATGTCCATCATTATAAGGGACTAGTTTCTAAAACATTTAGGAACACAGTCCCGAATTATACGACCACGACACAGGGCTATTTTAACGTCAAGCTAATATACGCTCAGTGCTAGCGCTAGCTAACACATATTTATGTCTTAATTTATTTTAATAACTTCTTAGGTTTTCGCGATCACTACACATTATAATAAAACAAAGTTTAACCGGATTAAATCGCGTATATTATTTAAATTGGTTTCCCTGACGTTTAATTTATTTTATTTATTATTCGTAATGGGCGTGCCTCACCTGATATTAAGCGATGGTGCCGTCGACGATGTTCGATGACGTTCACGACGACGCCTGCCGAGCAAAAACCTATTCACTCGAGCCTAGAAAACTACCAGATTATATTTATCGGGAAACACAGCCATTAGCAAGGAATTCCACTTGATAGCGGTCTGCATGATAAAGCTATTAGCAAATAGTTTCATGCGTAAGGGTGGAATATCTACATTAAATCATCAGTCAATCATCTTTGTGACCAGAGTTGAACGGCTGCGACTTTTATTCATTGCTTGCAGAAAATAAAGATAAATATAAAAGAGCTACGAATTATTACTGATCTAGCAGAACGCCTAGCGCTCGAAGCCGAAGCACTCGTATCATATTATGATACGTCATAACACGAGAATTATTACGTACGTCATTTATATTCATTTAACTGATATCAATAACTGTGTGGTCAGCTCTTACGATGAGAATCAATATCATTTGTCTGGCATGCCGACAGATTGGCGTGACTGGCTCTCATTCACCCTGATAACGTAACGTGATGCTTGCATAGTTATCTGTAATAATTATGAAGGTAGATTGAAAAATCTACTGCTGAATGTGAGATTATCCTTATTTTGCATTACAAGCAAATATAGAAAACTTTTTCAAAACAAAGAGATTTTTTCTTTAACTCTGAACAAAACTTCAGCAATAATTTATCTAATAATGTAAATTCAGCGTTACAATATGTGTGTAGTTGCAAAGCATCGTCTTCATGAGCGTACACTAAACACCAGCATGCAATGATAGTAATATACAGGTCTATGTGTCTGTTTCATCAGAACAAAGATGTGCATAAAATAGCCACACGAAATGCGCACAGGTTAGTGATTCCTAGACATCGACTTACTAAGACAAGCAAATGCACTCGTATTTTCGGTGTAAAAGTATTTAATGCCCTGCCTGAGTCCATTCGCAGCTCTAAGACCTTGCCGGTTTAAAAAAATAAAGTTAAGTCCTTCTTTATTGCAATGGCCCCTTAAAGCGTCGATGAATTCATAACTAAGCTACAATGATATATTATTTTCTTGTAGACCAAATTTCTATTGTTATTTTTGAATAATACAATTTTATACACTATATTTTTATGAATGTTAATTCAATTTATATTTTGTTGTTGTAATGACGTGTAATAATTAATTATTGTTACCAATAAAAATCATCAATCTAATCTATGCAAGCATGTATTCTGACTATTATTTTAACTATGGATTTTTTTTTACTTATTAAATATTATTAACATCTATATCATTATAATAAAATAATTGGTTTAATTGAATGAAATTGTAAAATGCAAGTATTAAATTTAAGTTTGAGTTGAAATGGTAATGAAAATGTGACATATTAGCCAGGAGTCACAGGTTCGAATCCTGCTCGTGAGCGATTTTTTCTTTCCATAATTTAGATCTTTATATTAGTAATCAAGATTTGCATGCATTGTAATAAAATATTTGCCTGCCTTTTTATAAGGTGGAACATGATTCTATCGACACTAATATTATAAGACCTTGTAAGACAACTGTTCCTGCGAATAAATATATATTCTATTCTAGCTCCCGCGGCGCGGTCCCGCAAGAGGCAGAGCTCACCCAGCTCTGGTGACACCGAGCCGCCGGTACATACACCCGGCTGTAGTTACTGCCAGTCGCACTGCCAGCGCCGACGACATCTTAGCGACAGCTAATTATAGGCATAATTAGCCTGTGCCGATGCCGCTGTCACCCTAATATAGATAACTTACTTTGACTGTAGTAATACTTTGCTGATATGAATTAGAGTATTTATGTAGGTATATAATTAAAAGTTCATAACTTGCTGTGCTGAGAAGTTGGTCTGTTAACCCTCGGACGAATAAAAAATGGCGGACGGAATCTCGCTAAGAAAATATTGAAGCACTTCGTTTTTTCCTAAACCCACTATAATTTTGACATAATTTTAACACCTGGTGTGTATATATATTGTTATTTTAATTGTGACACTATGACAATTCAAATTCAAATTATTTATTTACTAGAATATGGTATTATTATAGATGTAGGTGACTTATGATTAGTTTCAGCATATTCTGCCCCTTGGGGCGTGCAAATTGGACTTATACATAACAAAATTATTAAAATTATGAGCATGCATATTAATTATGTGTAACCTTTATTTTATAAACCTAGGTATCTTATCTTCGAAATAGTCTGTAACACTATAATAGTTCTTGCTCATTAAGAAATTATACTTTTTTTTTAAATTGGGATAGCGGTAATTCTTTAATGGTTTGAGGGAGATGGTTGTATACCTTAATTGCCATACAATATGCATTTTTCCTAAATAGTTATAATTTTATTGCGGGCAATTTAAAGTTATGTCTATGTCTAGACGTAGCATCATATTTTTCAAAAAGATCTGGATGTTTCTTTACTAGGATACATATTTCTAGGATGTACAAACATGGCACGGGTAATATTTTATGTTTGAGAAATAGGGGCTTGCAGCTATCTAGGAAGCTGGCTCCACATATTGCTCGGACACATTTTTTTTGTGCTTTAAGGGCTCTGTCTACATCAACTGAGTTTACCCAAACAACAATTCCGTACCTGAGTAGAGAAGATACGTATGCATGATATGCGACTAATGCGGTATTTACATTTACTGTTAGTCTGATTTTTTTTAAACGTACACATAGCGATCTATTTTACTGACTAATTTGTCGATATGTTGTTTCCAATTACAGTATTTGTCTAGTGTGATACCTAAAAATACGCAAAAAAAACAATGACTACTGTCCCATGAGATTTGTTGCGTAATTGCGGCTTTTTGTCTTACTATGGGTGTGAATGTGTGCGTGCCAGCCCGTACTTTTAAGCGAGCCGTCTTACTATGGGTGCTTCACTTATTGTTTAGCGAGATTCCGTCCGGCTTTTTTATTCATCCAAGCTGTTAACTTAGTTGTTATCTGTCTGTAATTTGTGAGCCAAACGTACAATACAATATTGACATCAGTAGGTAGAACAAAATTGACGGACATAATGAATTAGTAAGCACGACATGCACTCACATTGGCCGCGCTAACCGCCGCCGTCCGCAACACAAGTCCGCGCGCTTCCCCCGCGACCGTGTCGCCCCGCAACCAACATACAACATCACCGAGTGTGAAGCGGCGCGTGGTAATTAGCAAACGTGTCTCGCGAGCTCGCCCAGTACCGACCAGTTGCGGTGCGGTGCGGTGCGGTGCGATGCGGCGCCATGCGGTCAGGTGCGGCTGCCCGCGCCGCACCGCTCTGGATAATTGCGACAATTATCTGCAGTCGTTCGCCGCCCGATGACACAATAAGCTACGAAACTTTTAGTTTCATGGTATACTCAGCACTTTTAGTTTTAAGTGTAGCTATTTTTAACCGACTTCAAAAAAAGGAGGAGGTTATGTATTCGGCGGCTTTTTTTTAATTTTATTATTTTTTCATGTATGTACACCAATTACTCCTAGATTTGTGGGCCGATTTACGTGGTTGTTTTTTTATTAGGTAGAGGAAGCCCGCGCGGTGGTCCCATATAAATTTTATTGACTTAGGTTGAGCAGTTTTTTAACCAGCTTCAATAAATCAGTTTATTTTTGCTTCGCATATCTAGATGATCTGCTCATTGGTTCGTTTTTCTGAGAATTCTTGGCCGATATGCGTGTTTTTTTTTCACGATAGTTATTGGACGTTTGGAAGAACATGAGCGAGACCTTTGCCCAGCAGTGGGATAGCAAAGTTTAATAAAAAATATATTCTCAAATTGGTTATATATATAAACATTTATGAATCAACCCTCGCAATTCAACTAAAAAGAAAAGAAATCAACTAAAAAGTATGAAATAAAAACTTTTTAGCCAAAAATAAAACCGACTTCAAAAACCTTAACTAAAAAGTAAAAAATAATCATTGTATGTATTTTAAAATCTTAACATAAACCAACAATTTGAAGGCGGCGCGTAATTTTCATGTACGTTCACATAAACTGTTTTTTTACAATAGATATATGCCGCGCTCGACTGTACATTATATTTACATGACGCAAAGGGTCAATCACGCGCCGCCATCAAAATGTTGGTTTATGTTAAGATTTTAAAATACATACAATGATTATTTTTTACTTTTTAGTTAAGGTTTTTGAAGTCGGTTTTATTTTTGGCTAAAAAGTTTTTGTACTCAACAATTGCAAAAATTTGCATTGTGTATTTGCGGTTTATAGAATACTAGCGGCCCGTCCCGGCTTCGCACGGGTATTTAACAAATATTTCAAAATTATAAATTATAATGAGAGGCCTATGTCCAGCAGTGGACTGCGATAGGCTGAGTTGATTGATAAATTATAACACATACACACTCACACACAGCACCCTTCTTTTTGCGTCGGGTTACTAAAAAAGAGTACATTATAAAGTTGGCCCATGTGTAGTATTGCGGGGGTGCTGGCCAGAAAACCTTTACGTGTGTCTGACGGCTGCTTGTCCCTCTGGACACGTCTGGAGAGAACGGCAGTTGTTAGGCCGATGCATCCTAGGTACGGGCAATAGAATCCTTTCGAGGGATTAACCTTTGGGGGATCTTATTGCCTGTGGCGGATATTCTGGTACGGGAGGCCCCATGAGGGCAAATGGGGAGTTGTTCCACGTGTCCCTCTAATCCCAGCAGAGGGCACAGTGGAGGAGCAGAGGCGGGCCCGGTGTGCACTCACCCTGCCACTCGGCAGGCAGCGGGGGGACTGTCCTTCCCTGCCCCCGTCGATCTCGTAACCCCGGGAGTGCCTGCTGAGTAGTGTTCTCGCGCCTCTTGGGACCGAGGGTCTTGGCTTCACCGCCCGGACCGCGAGGAAGAAATCCTGTATAAAAAAAAAATGGGAGGATGGGGCCTGCGAGCATTAGACACAGGGTAGTCTGCTGCCCGACCAGCAGCAGGCGTAGCTGACGTAGCTGGCACAGCTGGCGTAGATGGCACAGTTGGCGTAGCTGACGCAGCTGGCATAGCTGGCGTTGTTGGCGCAGCTTGCGTAGCTGGTAAAGGCCCGTGAGGTGAGGTGGCGTGCAGTATTCCCAACGTTAGGCGGTCGGGGGTGGTTGTTTGAATACTCACGGGTTCCCACGCCCCCGGCTAAGGTAGTTGAAGGAACACCGTGGTGGTTTTAGTCGGTAAGAGTCCGACACTGGCTTTGCCTACCCCGGACGGAGTGCTTCCATGAGGATTTCCCCATGGCAAAAAAATATGTGTAGTATTGCGGGACTTCGTGGTATAGAAGTGTCTGCGAATTAACTCCCGTCCCATACTCCAGTGACGCCTACATCGCATAGTTAGCCGAGCGGAGTGAACGGCGACCACGCGACTTTTTTCTACTACTTACATTTTTGAACTCGTGATATCTTTCGAATGGAATGTCTGAATTGAATAATTCAAAAATTTCTTTAAAGGTATTGAACCAGTCTTGAATATAAAGTAATTTATTTTGATATGGATTAATACCAAGGTACAAATAAAGAGCCTTTTCTAGCGGCGGCATTTCAATTAAATTTTTTAAATTAAAGAAATCTTATTGTGACATAACTATAATAGTTAGACATATGCTGTCGCGACAGTTTTTGTAGATAATGATGTGTTCTGCAAAGTCGTAGTACATTATTTTGTTCTATCATCAATAGTTTTAGCAGCGCACGCGATGTAAGGAATTTTTTAGGTATTTTGTTACACCTTGGGTTACATAATTGGAGTTTTAGTAAGGATCCCTAATTTTTTTGAAAATATTATATAGCCTATGTCACTCGGAGATAGTGTAGCTTCCCAACGGTGCAAGAATTTTTCAAATCGGTTTAGTAGTTTCGGAGCCTATTCAATGCAAACAAACAAACAAACAATCAAATCTTTCCTCTTTATAATATTAGTATAGATTTCATGTTCGTGGTCTAACATTTTGAAAAACTAAAATTAAAATCGCTCGCCCCCTATTACACGGGACTATAACATAACTGGCGAAATGTGGGTGTCGTATAACCCCTCTGCCTACCACTTCGGGGAAATACAGGCGTGACGTTATGTTGTTGTTAAAATTAAAAGCTGCAGCTAAAACCTGGCTACGATGAATCTGTTTAGTCGCACTTAGTAGACAAAGTGTAAATTAAGCCAAAATGGGGCTCAGACGACGCCTCTCATCTCAAATTATTTATCATTTTAACCCCACAGAAGGCTTTGCTGAGCTGGCGGGTGAAGGAGAAGCAAACACTATTTAATTTAATAGCATCATTTTTCTTACACTAATTTAATAATTTATTTATTTTCGGAATGATTTAACGAATATTTGTTAAAAATGACCAAGAAATTCTCTTAGAGATGAAGAAACTGTGTCTGGAAATACTTCATTGCTCTCTTTATTTCAAAAAACGTATCCATGGTTCACTTTACATTTCAACTTCAATGTAACGTGTCACCACCTCACTCGCACGTAACTGTATAACTACCAGCAAACAACTCGTTAATCTCAAGTTGTTATTAATTCGTATTGAATGTGTTGTGAGTACACAGTCTGTAGTTAATTTGATTAATATTAATATTTCACCGACATCCGCCGTGCTCACATTGTAATACGCAGCGTCACTCACACATGTGGCTTTCTTTACACACAATTTGTGTATACAAACTTGTAATTACTTGTTAGTATATTATAATAAACTGTATCAAATTTTGCCGTATTAAAACAAAACCGGCCAATTTTGAGATGGACTCACGCAGTATGGGTTCCATACTACCCATCGATCTGATACCCCATGGAAACTGATTTAATTTACGAGATTTAATCAAAAGACATCAACGTACCGAGCGCGAATTATGAATTAATGCATCTCTTTCTTACGCAGGTACCACCAAATATGTCTATCTTTGCCCTATTTTTAGTATTTTTTGCTAAACTAAATAATATGCACTATAATCAGACAAAGTTTGACGCTGGTACGCATTACCGTTTTGAAGATAGAGCAGGAGCAAAAACATCGAAAAAAAATGCGTTTTTCGAAGTTTCTTGCATGTATTGGGGATCCCCTTTAGTTTTAGATTTTTTTTATTTTTAGTATTTGTCGTGATAAGTCATAGCATCACATATTCTGAGAAACTTTCCACCAGCTATCTAATACCGTTCAAAAGATACAGCCCTGTGATAGACAGACGGACCGACGTAGGGACAGTGCGGCGTCGTGAGAGTAATAGGGTCCCGTTTGGCACCTTTTTTTTGTTCAAATCAAAATCAAAATCAAAATATTTTTATTATATCTCATACATAAGTGTTCAAACATAAATTGACCCATTAAACATTAATTGATTTTTAATTGACATTCATTTACCTTTTGGGTACGGAACCCTAAAAAAATGATGTTACTGGTTATGATGACTGAATTTGTATGAGTTTTACAGCACAATATTATAAAATATACCCATTCACACACCCTCTCACACATACACATGCACAAAAGCACCACACACAAACAGAGGTTCACTATACACACATAATATTAGTAGAAGTAGGATAGTAAGGAGGACGTAGGATAGGGGACCTCCACGTATGTCTGACGGCTGCTTGTCCTTCTGGACACGTCTGGAGGGATCGGCAGTTGTTTGGCCGGTGCATCCTGGGCACGGGCAATAAAAGCCTGTCGAGGGATTAACCTTCGGGGGATTTTATTGCCTGTGGCGAATATTCTGGGGCGGGAGGGGCCCGTTCTGGGCCAATGGGGAGTTGCTCCACGTGTCCCTCTGATATCAGCAGAGGGCACAGTGGAGGAGCAGGGGCAGGCCCGGTGTGCACTCACCCTGCCAGGCAGGCAGGCAGCGGGGGACTGTCCTTTCCTGCCGCAGCGGGGGGCTGTCCTTTCCTGCCCCCGTCGATCTCGTAACCCCAGGAGTGCCCGCTGAGTAGTGTTCTCGCGCCTCTTGGGACCGAGGGCCTTGGCTTCACCGCCCGGACCGTGAGGAAGAAAACCTCTATAAAAAATTAAGGGAGGTAGGGCCTGCAAGCAGACTGCCCCGAGTCTGCTGCCCAACCAGCAGCTGGCGTAGCTGGTGCAGCTGGACCCATGAGGTGAGGTGGCGTGCAGTATTCCGTGTGCGCCACCTAGGAGGGTGCGGCCAACGTTAGGCCGCACGGGGAGAAGGGGCTCGCCTACTTGTGGCGAGCCGGGACCTGCCGGGGGTGGTTGTGTGAATACTAACTGGTTCCCACGCCCCCGGCTAAGGTAGTTGAAGGAACACCGTGGTGGTTTTAGTCGGTAAGAGTCCGACACTGGCTCCGCCTAAAAAAAAAAGGACGTAGGATAGGATTTACTCATTTGTCAGTACTTACCTTAGTAAATTAAAAAGGCTAATTTAAACTATCATAATAAAAATAAACTATAATATACAGTGAGAGCAATTCAAGGGCAATTTGCCCTTGTCACTAAAACGTAAGCTCATGGACATGTGCATTCTCTCCATCTTAACATATGGTGCACAGACATGGTCTTTGACAAACATCCAGAAGTCCAAACTCAAGGTTTGCCAAAGGACCATGGAGCGCAGTATACCAGGCCCCTCAGAAAGTATTGCGAAAAAAAGTTTTTATATATGGGAGACTGGCCAGTTATAATGTTTTTCGAAAATATGATTATTTATAAGTAAAAATAAGTAAGTTCCAATTTCAAAATTTCCCTCCACATTTTTTGCGAGTTAATTCAAAGTATTGTGTCTCACTGAAATATGGATCTGCGCCGGGAACATTTTAGAGCTATGATTTTATACGATTTCAAGTGTCGCCTGAAACCGGATGAATCGTACGATAGACTTCAAATGGCATTCATGGATGAAGGCCCTTCCAAGGCAACCGTGTATCGTTGGTATAACGAATTCAAGCGCGGTCGACCAACTTTGGGGGATGACGAAAGAAGCGGTCGCCCTTTGACGGCTGTTACCGAAGAAAACGTGCTAGCAGTGAAAAATTTAATCCAAGACAATAGGCGAATTACATATCAGGAGATTCAACACATATTGAAGATTGGATCGGGAAGCGTTCACGAGATTCTACACAGCCATCTTCGCGTGAGGAGGATAGTATCACGCTGGGTGCCGCACAACCTCACCGATGCTCAGAAGCAGGCCCGGGTGGAATGGTGCCGTGATATGCTTAACAAATTTGAAGCAGGCTCGTCTCGGCGTGTTTACGACATCGTTACAGGTGATGAGTCCTGGATTTATCAATACGACCCAGAAACCAAGCGCCAGTCGACTGTTTGGGTGTTTCAAAATGAGCCAACGCCTACCAAAGTGAAGCGATCTAGAAGCGGGGGTAAGATTTTGATCGCTAGCTTTTTTAATTTGACTGGCCACTTGGTATCAATTCCCTTACGGGATCAAAGAAGCATTAATGCCGAATGGTATACTACCAAATTTTTGCCAGAAGTTTTCTCTGTTATAAGCAACAAGCGACCAAACACAGGGCTCCGCGGGCTACTGCTCCACCACGACAATGCACCTGTGCACACCGCACTCAAAACGAGGGACTTCCTGGACAGCACGCCAGTCAAACTCCTGGGTCACCCTCCTTACAGCCCTGATCTAGCACCGTGTGACTTCTTTTTATTCCCAAAAATAAAAAATCAGCTCAAAGGGATACAATTTTCGTCGCCGGAAGATGCGCTGGCTGCGTTCGAGCAGGCTGTAAACGAGGTGTCTGCGGCGGACTGGAAAAAGTGTTTTGAAAACTGGTTTAGGCGCATGAATCTTTGTATAGAGGCTGGTGGAAAGTACTTTGAAAAGATTTGATAAAAATATATGTACGTATAGAACAATTTTTTTTAGTTTCGCAAAACTTTCTGAGTGTCCCACGTACTTGGTGTGAAATTAACAGACTGTGTTCGAAACACAATACTGCGCTCCAAAACGCAAATTATTGACGTGGGTCAGAAGGTCGCCCAACTGAAGTGGGACGGCAGGACACGTCTGCCGCATGCCAAATGAGCTGTGGGCCCGTATAGCACAGGACTGGAGCCCTGAGACAGCGAAGCGGGGTCGCGGCAGACCACGCAGGAGATGGAGACACGAGCTCGATATGTTTCTCGATGACAGCTGGCAGGAGGCGGCACAGAACCGCGATAGATGGAAGGAATTGAGGGAGGCCTTTACCCAGCAGTGGAAAAGTACAGGCTAACAAAAAAAAATTATACTGCGCCCTTCGCGTTCAATACAATAATGCTTTAAGGGTGCTGCTGGGGATGTTCGCGGATGCTCGCGCAGACTGCTTGTATGCAGTCATGCGGAAGCGATGTGCATCCCTGGTGCGTAGGCTGCGGGCCAGCATCAACAGCAGCCTAATGACGCTAGCTAGTAGGCTAGACTGTGCGTCTCTGAGCCTCTGCTGCAAGGTTTCAGCTGGACCTGTGACCTTGCGGTAGTGTTCTCGGGAACGGTAACAAAAAACTATACTAATATAGTAACTAAGCAATCTGTTACTAACACTATGACTATGTTACTCGAATAAATAAAAATAAATAATAATTGGGGCGGGGAGTGGCGCCAAGTGCTGAAATACAGGTTTTTAACTCAGTTCAGCAGTGGATCATGTTTTTCAAGTATGTTGTTCATTAAATTATTGAAAATATAGTTAATTATTTATTATAAAAAAATTACGCGGTGGTCTGTCTGATTTCTTTGACATAGTGTTGAATAATGTTTATAATGGCTCAGTGTGCATGTCGTGCACGCACTGGTCGCCGCCAGTTATACCCCTCGCGTGCGCAAGCTAATACGCACTTGTATACAGATACTTACTCGTCATGACGCGTTCCCTTTAAACATCTCTTATGTTATTCTTTCTGAATACAATAAAGTTTTGACGCGAGTGTTATGACAGCTCTCTTTGAAGTGTTCCGGCCCATGCTTAGTGAACCGGTTACATTTGGAGCTTTTGTTTTATTCGGTATGTGCGCGTTCCCCGGAGCTACGCACCTCTCAGCGCACATGGAACACAAAGACTCGGTTTTTATTTGAACTCGAGTGTTACCCCGCAGTGTGCGCGCCCCGCGGCACTGCGCGGAGGCGTGATAAGCTGCGGGGGGGGAGGAATAGATGATTACACCCGATAGGGATACCCTTCAACTCGGAGGGATTGCTGCCGACCGTGAGAGGCGGAGAATGCTTCAAAAGAAACGGCCGCTTTGATAACATTAAAATAGTTCCTGTGTTCTCGACAGCAGGACGTTATTTTTCCTTTTGTAGAATTGGGTCAGATTTTTTTGGGGTACAAGCAATTTTTATTCCATTTAAGAAATATAACAAATGAAACTTCTTAGGTTTTCGCGATCACTACACATTATAATAAAACAAAGTTTAACCGGATTAAATCGCGTATATTATTTAAATTGGTTTCCCTGTCGTTTCGAAAGCTTTGCAGCGATTTAATCCGGTTAAACTTTGTTTTATTATAACAAATGACATTATTATCGTAGCCACTGTTCCTACTCTTACATTGTTTACTTGCGAACAATTCACACTCTCCCACTATTCGTACTTACAACTCGTGTTGTGCAAACATAACGCGGCTGCTATCTCAAACACAATTATAATTGGGCTACGCTATTGTGGGCACATCGCAGCGTGACGCGCGTATCTCAGGTACGCGGCGGTACGCGAACAATGACCGCGTACTGCGCGTACTATGCGTACTACGAATCCCGAGGCGTGGCTTGTAATTGTGTTAGTAGTTACAAGTTGACGGCGCGGTGACGTGTGATCTGTTACGAGGCAGCCAGTCTGCGGGGGCCGGTGTCTTATTGAATACAATACAGTGTGCCATAACACTCATCCAGTGTAAACGTACACACTTGTATTTATCTGAATCTACAAGTCCACGTGCGAACTCTGAGGAATTGGGTCTGGGGTAGTGGGCTGTGCGCCGCCCCGGAGCGGCGCTTATACCTCGCACCCTTCCACTTCCAGTGTTGGCCTTGACAGACAACATAAATATAATCATTTCTTAGGCTTTCGCGATCACTACACATTATAATAAAACAAGTTTAACCGGATTACATCGCGTACATTATTTAAATTGGTTTTCCTGACGTTTTGAAAGCTTCGCAGCGTTCGTGGTCGCAGGAAGACTAAGATGACAAGCGTCTTTACAGATATTTTCAATATATTTAAGGAAATTTTTGTTCATAATTAATATAAAATAAATTCATAACTAGCCTATTTGTTATCTCGTGTTATTCATCTGACTAGTTATTAAAGGAAACTGTATAAAATTACTAGTTCAAAAGTGATTCTTTATAGAAGTAAGTAAATGAAAAAATGCATTTTGCTCGGGTAATTTATTTTCACAAAGTGGCAGCACATCAAACTGACAAGTGTCACGATAACAGCCCGCTATTGGCTCCACGGCCGATGACGTAGTACGGAGGCAATCAAGTGACCTAGCTGTCACGGGAAGAGACTACCTGATGAAATATTTTATCATACCATGATCACATCAGCCTCACACGTATCACGGGCGCGAGTGGAAGGTCGGCGGCCGGTGAGTGTCGTTTTTACAACAATGTTTGTGTTCAATCACGTATTGTTTTGATTAGCTCGAGCTGCCCCCCCATACCGCACCGCACCCTCTTCACCCCGGAGTGGTCCTGCCCGCGCCGCGTTTGAATAACAAAATTGTTTCGTTGCTCGGTGTAATTTCAATTGTCGTATTCATGGAGGAAAGTTGTCGCGTCACTCGCGAGCTGCATAAATATTCAGTGTCCGACCCCCCTCACCCCCCCTACACTCTCCCCTCGCATTCCGCTCTACAAGCGGGGTGACTGAGATTCGCAACGGGGACGTATTTTTTGTTTAGAGATTTAGATGTGGATTAGGATGTCAGAGGGGTCCCGCGCGTACATTAAAAAAATATTGAACATAATATTTTATTGAAATTAATATCTGTATAAATTATGATTGTAACGGAGTATACATTTTACTTCAAGTATAACAAGGAACTGATTGAACAGAAAATATAAATGCAAATACTATAAATTCTGCACAACGGAAATGAGCCGATGTATTCGACGAGGCACGCACACACGCGCACTGGTGTGACGTCACGCGCTTCCGCCGCTGTCGGCGATGAACGCGCGTGTCATTGTTCGTTATAAAATTGGAAACGCAATAAAAACACTCGTATTTCATGAAATAAACTCATAATTCCGAGTTTCGTTCCGACATGGCCATTCAGCGGAGTGGCTACGCTCGTAGCAGCGCTACGCCGCCCGTAGCGCCGCGTAGCGCTGTCCGCCGCCGCCGGAAGCGGAAGTCGTTAGCCGCCGCCCGCTGCGCCCTCTGCCGCGGCCGAATGTTAAATATTATCTGTGCACAAATGTTGGGCTCCCACACGAGGGCTGCGAACTGTGCGCTGTGCACTTATGTGGGTTTCTTGCCACAACGCGTGTGAACCTACGTACAAACATTATGACGACCTCTGTGGTCTAGTGGTTCGAGTGTCGGACTGCTGATCACGAGGTCGTGGGTTCGATTCCCACAGGACACAAATATTTGTGTGATGAACATGAGTGTTTGTGTTGGTCTGGTTGTTTCGTATGTATTATAAGTATGTATTTACAACAAAAAAAAGTATATAAGTATTATATCCATTGTCTAGTACCCATACCACAAGCTCTGCTTGGTTTGGGACTAGATGGTGATGTGTAAAAATGTCCCAAAAATATTTATTTATTTATGTATTATACAATTTGACCCATTTACATCAAAAATCTCTACGGTACGCAATGTGCTAAACCTTGACTTCTTTAGAATGACTGAATAAGTAATATTCAAGTATTTTATGTAATATTTTTCAACTCTAATCAATTGTAGTTTTTGTGCTTGCCAGTGATCGTTAAAATCAGTGTTAATTTATCCTATTACTATCCGTGGAAACCTGTAATTGGCTTAATGTAACCAATGCTAGCTGTTTATTAATTTTTATATAGCTGTTGGTTTTTCTAATTATAAATAAATAAACAATGAGAAACATTTTAGTACGTCGCGTTCTGTAGGTGTTGCCTACCTTCAGGGGTGAAAGCTTTTAAAACACTCTGTTAGTCTGAATTAAGCTTTCCCTTCATTTCTAAAACTGTTTTTTTTATCAGTATAATAATAAAGAAACATTTTTTGTACATCCTATTTTAATATTTTCTTTCCTTCATTTATTTAGCTCAACAGAAATGTTTTGTAAACATCTATTTGTGAATCTTTGAATGTAAGGTTTTCATCATCGCATCAGATGAAAGAAGTTGTAAAGATGAACAGTCAGAGCTAATTAATGAGGGTGACAACTTGTTACCACGTCGTGTTAATTACGGAGATGTGTTCTACCGGGACGAGTGCGGGGAGATCTTGTGACGATATTGTAGTGATGCTGATAACAAGTGGGCGGACTGCGCGGTCTATTAGTCTTGAGAGATGTTAATCAACCTAACACCTTCAAACTTAATAAATTCACATTTTCTTTAAGCTCAAAGTCGCATTCTTCTTTTCTTTCGATTGCCAACTATAAAATATGTAACGTAATAATTTGACTCTATAAAAAATATATCATAAAAATAAATAAAATAAGAGTAAATAACCGCTGGAGTGACCGGGCGCATCTGTCTTTTAACCGTTGAGTGGCCACCACATTACGTTATTAGCCGAGTAAAAATGCGCGGCCCGCTCATGTTACAAAAAACGTTATCTATGACTTTGTTTCTCAGAAGGTTGCTTACAATTGAAATTTTTTATAATGCTTATGAATAGGCCACTTCAACCCGTGAAAGTTTTGTTTTAATTTATGATCTCTTCACTTAAATAATCGGTTGTAAACATAAACATTGAGCATTTTTTGTCTTATCTATGAAACTAATTTTAACAATAAAGTGAATTGTTAACCTAGATGTTTTATGGTTTAAAATGCATGGTGTGATTATTCTTTATGTAGAAATAAAATAAAATCACATTGCATCGAAAAAATACGAGAATAAGGTAAATTCGTTGCCGCCAAGGCGAGACGTAGGTACAACATCATCATCCTCATCATCCTCCGAGCCTTTTCCCAATTATATTGGGGTCGGCTTCCAGTCTAGCCAGATGCGGCTGAACATCAGTATTTTACACGGAGCGACTGCCATCAGACCCCCGCAACCCAGTTACTGGGTAATACTGACATTCGGAGGTTAGACCAGTTGTCAGACTTTCAGGCTTCTGACTACCCGTAGGTACAACAGACTGAATAAAAAATATTTATATTAAATCTTTGAGTGAATGGTTGTAGTATTGCCGTACCTTTAAATTATGGGTTATTCATTAGGAACTAGATGGTAATATTGCCAAAAAGAAATAACTCTTAGTTGGAAAAATATTAGACATATTCATGAGGTACTCCACGTTCACTTCGCATGGGGACTACTAGTACCCATGGCCACTTTGAGGCAAAACACGTTTGGGTACTACTAGTACCTAAGGTAATTTATAGTATAAAGGTTATAAAAAATTGGGTTGAGGTCCTAGACCTCACACTAGGATTCCCTGTGTCGTGAGATCTAGGCTCTTTCATTCCGTTTACAAATTTATTATCAATATTTCCGTGTTAAGGGGACAATCATTTGCAATCATGTAGGTACTTAATAATACAATACATTTCGATTTCTTAATCTAAGATGGAGTATAAAATAAAATAAAGTAAATTAAGATATGAATGATATGTGTGGGGGTGTGTATTTGTGGGAGTGTTGTAAGGTGTGTGTTTGTGTGAGTGTTGTATCATACTTTATGAATGTTAAGAGAATTTACTGGGACTGTTTAAACATCCAGTAAACCTAAATGGAAGGAGTAATAAATCAAATAACATTTACTGCTCGTGTACAAAACACGTCAGTTATAAAGCTTAGCGCGACATGCTCGTGACACGATGCGTCGCATCACGCGTGCAACCTTCAGTGATAATAAGCCAAAGGTTACATTCAGTACGGTAACGCCTACTTAGTACTGTGTGAGTATCGAGAGTCGATACAAGCGTCGTGTCGCAGCACTCGGCGATAAGCTCTGAGGATTCCTGCACGAAGCGGTCGCGGCGGCGGATCAAACACGAACTCAATTATATTAATTAGATCTGGAGCAGTTTGCTCCCCCCCTCGCGTCCCACTCCCCCGCGCACCGCCGCGGCTGCACTCTACACTCACCTCAATAAGAACCATTGAATACTCAATAGGAATGAAGAAACCGACCAGCGCCGTAAACAAAAGAAAGCGCCTTCGAAGTGATTAGAGCAATACTGTGTTCACTTCAACGGAGAGGAGAGGCGAGCAGTCCGTACTCAAGTAGCTGCTGGCACTAACATTCGTATGGCCTACTGACAGGTATGAATTGCTTAAAATTTGGATATTACGACACCTTCTTCAAGTGATCAACTCAATTTCGAAGTTGTATAGTTATGTGTTGCTTTCCAATGTTAAAACATCATCATTATGTGAGTGCATGTCACCCGAGTGGGCACACTGGCTGCACAGTGTCCGCGGCACGGCGACACCTGCACCGTGCAGTGCTACAGTTGTGGCTCAGCAGCGAACATTCCCTCGGCATCCGCTCATAGCTATCTGTGCGCATATTTAATTTATTCCGACCTATCCAAGTATCGCCCATCGTCACGGTTATGAAATAATATTGAGCTATTGGCCGCAGCTTCGCTTGGAGTGCTCGGAGCCAGCGGAGCTAGCGGTGCTATTTGTCTGAATAGTTCTGTTAGTTCCATTTTTTTCTCGCAATCGGAAATTAATAAACTCTCTGAGTAATTTAACAGAAGTTTTAATGCAAATGTTTTAATGTTTTAACATCTTCTGTACCATATCCTTGCGAATAAATATTTTTATCTTTATCTTTTTATCTTTTTAAATTCTCGGGAACCTCGTTCACTGTCGTTCATATTTAGTATATACTATTAGTAATAGACGATTATGATCAACAGTATACTTTTCACAGATGGTGATGAGTTTTCTCAATCTCTTGATCGAGGGGCTGAGCAGCACCATGTCATCAGCGTAACTCAGATTGTTCCCATACCTGTCGTCCAGCCTCAGCCCAACGGGAGTGCTGCTCCGCTCCACGATCAAATCATTTGTGTAGGTGTTCAGTAGATCGGGACAGGATCAAATAAATTATTATAGGATGTTTAAAACATAGCATATTTTCAGAGTGCGGTTGAAAATGTTGTAAAACACAAGAAGATTGATTTCTAGGCTCTAGACTCTAGGCATTGAATCCAGTAGCTACATCAGCAAAATTCAGTAAAACCGTTAGTCGACTCTGCAGCGATATAAGCACTGCAATGACAGAAAGAAAGAAAGAATGATTTTATTTAGCACAGGACAGTGACAGCACAACAAATAACATTAAATAAAGTACTAAAATAGATATAAGTAAAACATGAAGTTGCTGCCGGGCATGCCCATGCCAAAAGGGTCACCAACTCAGCATGTGCTGGCGTTGAACGTCCAGCGCTGATTTTCAGTTGGCACCCTGCAGCGACACACGGACGAAGGAACTGTGTTTATAGATAATTATAAGAAAGTACATATATTGGTCTGGGGTAAAAAAAATATGTGTTTAAATAAATAAAATATTAATGAGGCGATCACTTAACAAATACTGATAATTATAAACACAACACAACGTCGGCAGATACGTAGGTGTGTGCTCAAAGCTCGCAGATTATAAAGGGATTAATTTTAATATTAATTAACGTTAATTAACACGCATCAATGGCATCAGTGGCATCGTTCGCAGCGCTGCTCTAATCCGGTAGTTGACTACAGCCAATAATTACCAAAAATGTAAGAAAGAATAAACAAAATCCATAAAAAAATGGGAGACATACACGCTTTTTAAGTTTTTGGAAGGGGCATTTTCTGTCCTTGTCGTGCGAAACGGACATTGTTGAGAGAGATGTCAAGTTACTATGAAGGTTTTGTACAATGACGTCATTCTTCAATAGTGCTGTCTCTGTCTAATGAACAAATTTAAATCGCTTATAACTTGGACATTTTATTAAATATTTAATTGGTTTTTTCACTGTTGCTTATTTTTCTTGAACAAGTTACGAGATTCCTAATAAAAAATAATTTTAAAAAAATAGTCACCTTCCCTATTACCGCCTGCTTGAACACGGCTTTAGCTCCGTATGTAGGGGAATTAGGAGAAATGCAAACACCAACCTGTGCCAGTGCCTTCTGTGTGGAAGAGATCTTAGCTTAGCGACGTGCTGCGATGGCCTGCTGATGAGTACATCACAACGTCAGTGTCAGCAGTGATATGAAGCTGTGATATCGAGTATGTACACGCGCCGCAGTATCGATGTATGTTGTATCGATTTGAAACTTTGCAAGTATATGTAATCCGGATGAGAGTACAATCATATGATAGCATTGTGCTGATCTGATGATGGACTACAGGTACCTAAAAATCCGTTTTTTATTTTTTTATTTTTTCAAGTATCTATTATTTCTTTTGTTCACCGAGTCTTCTCGTCGCCTATACCACAAAGTTTGAAGACAAAGGTCTTCAACCAGTGCGTCCTGCCTGTCATGACTTACGGCGCCGAGACGTGGACACTGACAGTTGGGCTAGTCCACAAGTTCAAAGTCGCTCAGCGAGCTATGGTGCGAGTTATGCTTGGAGTTTCTTTGAAGGATAAAATCCGTAACGAGATTATCCGGAGAAGAACCGGAGTGACCGACATAGCTTGTAGGATCAGTAAGCTGAAGTGGCAGTGGGCTGGCCATGCCTGTCAAAGGACCGATGGCCGCTGGAGCAGACGAGTCCTTGAGTGGAGACCGCGAATCGGCAATCGCAGCGTAGGGCGCCCCCCCGCCAGGTGGACCGACGACCTGAAGAACGTGGCTGGGGGGGACTGGATGCGGAAGGCAGAGGACCGAGTGTTGTGGCGCAACTTGGGAGAGGCCTATGTCCAGCAGTGGACTGCGAAAGGCTGAGTGATGAATATTATAAAAACCGGCCAAGTGCCAGTCGGACTCGCGCAGTAAGGGTTCCGTACCTCTCAACGACTTGATACCCCATAAAAACTAATTTAATTTACGAGAGTTTACCAAAAGACATCAGACGCACAGTGTACGAAATATGCATTTTTGCATGTCTTTCTTACGCTGGTACCACCACATATGTCTATGTTTGTCTTATTTTTAGTATTTGATGCTAAACTACATAATATGCACTATAATCTGACCAAGTTTGACGCCGGTATATATTACCGTTTTGAAGATAGAGCAGGAACAAAAACGTTGAAAAAATGCGTTTTTTGAGGTTTCTTGTATGGGGAACCCCTTTGGTATTAGATTTTTTTTTTGTTTTTAGTATCTGTCGTGATACACCTCATAGCAACAAATATTCTGAGAAAATTTCAACCGGTTACGTATTACCGTTCAAAAGATACAGCCCTGTGACAGACAGACGGACGGACGGACGGACGGACAGCGTAGCGAGAGTAATAGGGTTTGGAACCCTTCGGGTCCGGAACCCTTAAAAGGAAAGATTTGTTTATAGTTTAGTAGTAGTTTTTTGTTTGTAATGTTAAAATTTAAACTCTGAAACGACTGAACCGACTTTAATAGTTCTTTCACCATAAAAAATTACTTTATCCTGAAGTAATATAGGCTATATTTTATTTAAGTACGCGGGCGAAGCTACGGACCAAGTCTAATTACGAATAAAATTCATTAAGCGTCAATTTTTGTGAGCGAGTCTAAATGTAAACGTTTGAGAAGAGGTTGTGCTACCAGTGCTTTACAACCGAGTGCATCATCGTAACAAAGAAAAACTGTAAGAAACTGTTTCTGCGCTACTCTATCAAGCTTCGCCGCTAGTATCCACTACTATTACTTTTTATTGCAAATACAAATTGATGCAGCGATGCAGGCCAGTCACGCCTACGCGGGCTACGGTCGAGTGCTCTACGGGCTACGAAACTTACTCGTAGCAAGCTACGAGCTACGGCGCGAGTGACCCGGAGTGACCCACTCCATATGCCGCGCTGTTCCCAGCACGTAACAACCAGTGAATCTGTCGATCTATGTCACACTGACGGCCCTTTTAATATCCTATTTATCCACAATTTGTCCTACCACGTGAAATTTATGGAGCTTATGACAAATTTCTATCTCTAGTAAGGCAAATTGTGGATAGATAGGTTATTGAAAACGATCGTCAACAAAACCCAGGTTGCTACGACAACAGTAGTTAGTCAAAGCAAAAATCATCGGTGGGCTTTAAATGGTATTGTATTTACCAGGGTGCACACATGACATACAACATACTAGAGCAGTTTGGACACACTTACTGCACAAGTCCGAGCCTACAATGCCAACATAGTCACGCCTACTTGTATAACTAGAACATTACTTGTCGTTGTCTTTGTCGAGCAGATTTTCGTGTGAACTGGACAAAAAGGTGTTTTGATAACAAATCGCAGGCCAGCTGTATGACGTGATACGATGAGTTATTCACATTTGAGCACATTACACCGTTTCAATGTACATGTGTTTTAAAGTGTTGTCCCCTGGGCTGGCGCTGGTGCGATGCAGTGCGGTGCGATGCGGTGCGATGCGATGCGGTGCGGTGCGGTGCGATGCGGTGCGATGCGGTGCGGTGCGGTGCGGTGCGGTGTGGTGCGGTGCGGTGCGGAGGTAATTATTTAAATAGAATAAAGCGTGGCACGTGATGAGAATACAGGGTGTCCCCAGGCCCCGGTCGAACCTCGTGCCCCTCAATAGGTAGGCTGTGTATATTGTATGTACTTCGAACTTTGATTTCTTATGTATTAAAGTTGCAACATGTAGGTACTACGACAGTGCTAGGAGATTTTAAACTTAAAATCAATTATTACAACGAGTATGAAACAGATGCTTTGATTTTTACCAAATAATAATTATTTATATTATTTAAAAACACACCAAGTTTCTAGATGGGCCTTTAAGTAATTGATTAATATAAATATAAATATAAATATGGGTGCTATCCTCTTTATTCATATCTTCAGTATTATGTAACAAGTCTAGAAAATACAATATGTGATCACATTCCATTTGGAGCAGACGCTTAGTAATCAATTCTGTGAGCCGGTATTTAAATAAATAAATAAATATCTTTGGGACATTTTTACACAGCACCATCTAGTCCCAAACTAAGCAGAGCTTGCGCTATGGGTACTAGACAATAGATATAATACTTATATACTTTTTTTTTTCGTAAATACATACTTATAATACATAAGAAACACCCAGACCAACACAAACACTTATGTTCATCACATAAATATTTGTGTCCTGTGGGAATCGAACCCACGACCTCGTGATCAGCAGTCCGACTCTCGAACCACTAGACCACAGAGGTCGTTTACTAGAGGTACTAACATTTGCCTGACACTAATTATTATAATGTACTCCCGCGTTACACACTCGGCTGGTCTCTATAGTAAATGGGGCGGTCCTGTCGTTTGTATGTATTCACGTTCGTCGGCGACTCTTCGGCGTGGTCTCAAAGTGATTGCGTCTCATCGGCTCATACATTATGTACGCGACCTAGACCCACGTGACCTGCACGCCACACTAAACAAACAACACAACACTAAACAACTAAATATAGAAAGCGCACAATCTTAATTATATTATTTACTTACTTTTTTCTAGATGGGCTCCCGCCCAACTTCCAGCACAATACCGACACTTGCCAGATGAGGTTTATTTTGGTAATCAATACAAACTAGAAAGCGAGAAATATACTACCTAATTAGAAAGATTTAAATAATTAATAATTTACCTAATTAGAAAAACACATTGACAACCGACTGACAGAATATCAACAGACAGGCGACACTAGCGCTAAGCGAATACCTTGGAACTAAAGCTGTTACAGGCCTGCACAGCTGATGGCCGACAGTACCAACCTCTCGGAAAATGGGTTGGTACCATCTGACGGCCCACTCTACCACCGCGCGCGCTCATTGGTCAAATCAAATAGCGCGCGCTTCCCCGACTTCCTGTAACACACTTCCGTCCCTTTTCACGATATCACTCCCACAGATTGCAGGAAAGCGAGAGGAAAAATGTTACTCATCAAAAAGATTTAACTCTCGATTTGATTTGGGAAATTTTTACTGTATCTATCGAAATCACCTGCTTGCCATGGGCTCTCTCGATAAAGGCAGCAAAATGTATGAACATTTCACTATGTGCAAAAGAATAGATAGCGAACCAAAACATTCTGTATTTGTACGAATATAATATGATTCAACTTAATAACTTCTTAGGTTTTCGCGATCACTACACATTATAATAAAACAAAGTTTAACCGGATTAAATCGCGTATATTATTTAAATTGGTTTCCCTGACGTTTCGAAAGCTTTGCAGCATTTCGTGGTCGCAGGTAGACTAAGATGACAAGCGTCTTTACAAATATTTCAAAAAAAAAAAAATTTAATCTACCGTGCATCGAAACGATTTTAATTAATAATATTGTACGGTAGATTAAAATAATTTTTTAGAAATATTTGTAAAGACGCTTGTCATCTTAGTCTACCTGCGACCACGAAATGCTGCAAAGCTTTCGAAACGTCAGGGAAACCAATTTAAATAATATACGCGATTTAATCCGGTTAAACTTTGTTTTAATGATTCAACTTCTTATTGTATAGATATGATAAGTGAAGGTTAGCTGTTTGTTAAGGCTTAGAAGCGCTGCTGTTTGTTGTGACTGATGCACGGTACAGGTAAGCATCGCTTGCAGGCAGTTACACGCTTCGCGGGTGCTACGCGTGTGCTACGCGGTTGCTACGCGGGTAGTACGCGGGTGCTATGCGGGTGCTACGTGGGTGGTGCTACGCGGGTGCTAAGCGGGTCCTACGCGGGTGCTACGCCGCGCTATGGAGCTACGCGAAGCGAATATTAAAAGGGTTTACGCGGTGCAGCAGACGGCGCGTGTAATTAATGCGGCTAAATGAGACCGAGGGGCTCACACCCACACACACACACTGATGAATATTTAGATTTATTGACACCCCACACACAGATTGGAAGAGAAATTAATTCGCGAGGAATGTGCTCTTTGAATAAATTACCTGTTTTTATCTTAATTGTGAGCACGCGAGCCGCGCGTGCGTGTTCCCAATTATGTAACGTCGGAGCAGAGCTTGTCCAATTACGCTCGATTGTTTTTTTTTCGTCGCTGTTGATCAAATTTATGAGGGATCGGTTCTTGGTAATTTTGTTTTTTACTTTACGAAATCAGTTGTTCTAATTATGATTGATAGACATTATTTATAACAGTAGCAAAGCACTAACTTTGAATAGCAAGCGTGGTAGTCATGCGAGCGCATGCTCAAATTCAAAGCCCAAGTTAGTTAGTGTTTAAATGTTGCCCAGTACATTTAAGGAACACTGATTCGAATCGGAAAACTGTAACGCGACAACGACATTTATTTATTTTGTGAATAACACACTTTTTATATCTCCCTCACAGCCATACGCTGTGAAGCGCTTCACTCCGTATGTACCTACAACTACATCTGAGACCATCCAACAAAAATAAGCACGAATTTAGTAAATTCACACAACTTTGAACTCAAAATTTGTCAGTGGTCTCCAGCTAGTAGATGCGAGTCACTTCATCCTCGCGACGCAGAACGTGACGGATGCACGGAGCCCAGATTTATATCAAAAAACTAATCCCTCTACACTCACATACAAATTCGAGTTTTTAATGAGTTTCGCTTTGTGAGATAAACAAATTAGGCTGGAGAGTCCACTAGCTCCGGCGCTCAATGCGCTCACACCGCTCATACCGCTCGCAGCGCTCGCTTCGCTAATTTATTGTTGAGCTTTGTGCAGCACACACCGCTTTTAAATTCATTTATGGTGGGAACATCGCGACGTTATCATTTCACAAATAATTCATTCATATCTGCATGCTGTGGGACGCCGAAGCTCGGCTGGAATTACATTTGAGTGAATTCTAATGGTACCTACGAGTATGTAGGCGCGACATACATCTATGACTGCGTTTTGTTCCAAATAAAATAATGAGTTGAGTTTGGATTCCTTGCGTAGTGTCTATGGCCAACAATTACTAGAACATTCTGTTCACTAAAAGTAGCATTTTTATTGCCAAACTGGGTATACCGATACCGACACATGTAGAAAACTAACATAAACCTATAACCACCTACAAATTTGGGGGTCCATGCTTTGACTATATAATCAAAGGGTCCATGTTGCAAAGGTGAGGGGTAACCTTATCCCTTACCTCTTCTCATGGGTTTCGTAAAAGGCGACTAAGGGATTCACCAGAGGATGGGCAGCAGCGTTCTCTGAGTATTTAACCAACCAACTGCGATCGCCAACCCGCCCGTCAAGCGTGGCGGTTATGGCATCTTTTCCTTATTTGGGGGAGGCCTATGTCCAGCAGTGAACGTCTTTCAGCTGAAATGATGATGATGATGACGTGGGTGAAGCCCCGGGCACAGCTACTTATCAATAAAAATACAAGAGTCATGATTTTAACCAATAACATTAGGAAATAACCGAACAAAGTCGACGCGACGTATTTGTATGTCAGTCATTAATTAAGTACTATTCAGAACTAAGATATAAAATATATACATTTATTTGAAACTATACACAGAGATAGCCCGAAACCCAGAAAAGGATTAAGGTACTTCTTATCAATAACTGGCTGATGACGTCAATTAGTTCTTGATTAGACATAGATATTATTTTCAAAACTAACTAGACAAATGAAATTGAGTATTGTTTGAATTTACAAAGGAATATTTTACGAGATAGGAAATTCAGTTCAAAGTCTAATGTGCAATAATTAATCATTTCATTTGCATTTTAATTCAACAATATTATAACTGTTTTTATTTTAATGTCCTGTGGTTATTCACAGCACCACGGATTGCCATTGACATCCTATCAGGCGTTTACATGCCAAACAAAACAAACTGCAGAAAAATAGCGATTACAATTTGTTGTAATCAGTACAAGATACAAGATACAAGATCATTTATTTGTTTTAAAACATGAGTATACACACACAGGGCATGCAAGATGGTAAAATTCATTATAAATATCAGTCATGTTTTGCCTTTACGGCGTACAAATTATAAACTATGCTAATTAACTATGTATTATTAACTTAACTAATAATATTAACTTAAACTAACTTTATTAACTTTTAATTTGAACATTATTAATTATTATTAAACTACTAATATGCATTATTATCTATTCTTTCTATATTACATATCTATCAATAAATTTATTTAAAATTGAAATAACATTCAAACATATAATTGAAAAAACTTACAGAAAAAAAAAACACTACAAAATACACACATTACGTGGGACACTCAGAAAGTTTTGCGAAACTAAAAAAAATTGTTCTATACGTACATATATTTTTATCAAATCTTTTCAAAGTACTTTCCACCAGCCTCTATACAAAGATTCATGCGCCTAAACCAGTTTTCAAAACACTTTTTCCAGTCCGCCGCAGACACCTCGTTTACAGCCTGCTCGAACGCAGCCAGCGCATCTTCCGGCGACGAAAATTGTATCCCTTTGAGCTGATTTTTTATTTTTGGGAATAAAAAGAAGTCACACGGTGCTAGATCAGGGCTGTAAGGAGGGTGACCCAGGAGTTTGACTGGCGTGCTGTCCAGGAAGTCCCTCGTTTTGAGTGCGGTGTGCGCAGGTGCATTGTCGTGGTGGAGCAGTAGCCCGCGGAGCCCTGTGTTTGGTCGCTTGTTGCTTATAACAGAGAAAACTTCTGGCAAACATTTGGTAGTATACCATTCGGCATTAATGCTTCTTTGATCCCGTAAGGGAATTGATACCAAGTGGCCAGTCAAATTAAAAAAGCTAGCGATCAAAATCTTACCCCCGCTTCTAGATCGCTTCACTTTGGTAGGCGTTGGCTCATTTTGAAACACCCAAACAGTCGACTGGCGCTTGGTTTCTGGGTCGTATTGATAAATCCAGGACTCATCACCTGTAACGATGTCGTAAACACGCCGAGACGAGCCTGCTTCAAATTTGTTAAGCATATCACGGCACCATTCCACTCGGGCCTGCTTCTGAGCATCGGTGAGGTTGTGCGGCACCCAGCGTGATACTATCCTCCTCACGCGAAGATGGCTGTGTAGAATCTCGTGAACGCTTCCCGATCCAATCTTCAATATGTGTTGAATCTCCTGATATGTAATTCGCCTATTGTCTTGGATTAAATTTTTCACTGCTAGCACGTTTTCTTCGGTAACAGCCGTCAAAGGGCGACCGCTTCTTTCGTCATCCCCCAAAGTTGGTCGACCGCGCTTGAATTCGTTATACCAACGATACACGGTTGCCTTGGAAGGGCCTTCATCCATGAATGCCATTTGAAGTCTATCGTACGATTCATCCGGTTTCAGGCGACACTTGAAATCGTATAAAATCATAGCTCTAAAATGTTCCCGGCGCAGATCCATATTTCAGTGAGACACAATACTTTGAATTAACTCGCAAAAAATGTGGAGGGAAATTTTGAAATTGGAACTTACTTATTTTTACTTATAAATAATCATATTTTCGAAAAACATTATAACTGGCCAGTCTCCCATATATAAAAACTTTTTTTCGCAATACTTTCTGAGGGGCCTGGTATATTTACTACTATAAAGAATGTCAAATTAATAATTATAAAATGTTAGTCACAAAATAAAATAAAATAAAATATAATTGAATCTAGTTAATCAAACAAATTATTCGTAAAAAGTTGGAGTTACATTTTGTCAGTCAGAAATTCGTCAATGCTATTGTGTAAACTTTCTGTAATAATAATTTGACAGTGTGACAATAAATGAACCATTGGGTTTCAGTTTAACACTATCTATCAGACGAGTCACTAGCTAGCTACAGTCCGACTGCTTTGTGAGATTAAATGCCGTTGGTCAGCGGCCAGAGAATAATTGCCGACGTCGACATGTAGACGATCTATATAAGTGAGCGAATTTATATCCAGCGCCGATTGGGTGCGACCTGCGACCGACCACTTGGAGACACATGCTGCTCGGGGAGCGAACTAATTAAATAGTGTCGCGATCCACTGCCGAATTGCGTAACTCACTCGCGATCGCAATCAATAGAATTTCAATGTTCATTGCTCCGTGTGTTTTGACAAGTCGTCTTATCCGTAACTATGTACCACGCACGCCTCATCTGCTGAGTATGGGGTCCTGGGTCCGATTCCTGGGTTGGGCAAAGTGTTATTGGGTTTTTTCATTAGGAAATTCTCAGTAGCAGCCCGGAGTCTGGATTTGTGCCCGGTTAATGGCAATAGGCTCGCCCCCACTCCATCATCTATTCACCATGGCACTTATAACATAACTGGCAAAATGTGGGTGTACTATACACCTCTGCCTACCCCTTCGGGGAAATACAGGCGTGATGTTATGTTATGTTATGTACCACGCAATGAATATTGCTGTCATTTCAAAATGAAAGCTAATGTCAATATGAATGCATTACACAATTCCCCCAGTGTGCCGAGCGACGCGACACGGACATGAGCATCACAGTTACATACGAACCAAGTAGCACAGTCACTTGATGAGTTCTGTACCAGACGTAGGTAACCATAGTGTTATTCTTTTATGATATATTATATAAATTGATAACCCTTATCTCTTCTCATGGGTGTCGTAAAAGGCGACTAAGGGATTCACCAGAGGATGGGCAGCAGCGTTCTCTGAGTATTTAACCAACCAACTGCGATTGCCAACCCGCCTGCCAAGCGTGGCGATTATGGCATATCCCCCCAACATACATATGCTTGGGGGAGGCCTATGTCCAGCAGTGGATATCTTTCGGCTGAAATGATGATGATGATATAAATTGATAATTTATTATTAAAGTCTCAGAATGTGATTTTAGCTCTGTACATCATTGTTTTATAATTATACAAAAAAATGTATGCCATAATGTGAAATGGTTAATGTGTCGGGTCATTCCTCGTGGTCCCACTACTTTGCCCCACTAGTGGGACCACGAAGACCCTTGTTGCTTGTGCTTGCGACGGACGACGACTCCGAGAAGTTAAGCATCTTCTGTGTAAAATGAAGATGGTCTTTATCTTCGGGTCGTGTGATAAACAACGCTCACAGCGCTTACTGTGAAGAATACATCAAAGTTCGTTAGGCGGAGTGCGCACGAGAGGCAATGGGCGCCGGCGGGGGGATGAGTGGCGGAAGGGGGCGGGAGAAGGGTGGTCCGTGTAGTGAGTAGGGACCGGGGCGCCAGCAGCCGACAATGCTGATATGCAACAGCTCCACTGAACACCATGCTGCACGTTTTGCCCTTCGAAAATCCAAGTAGGTGATTTACGAAAGTCGAGCTATATGCTATTAACTTTACAATTTCTATTCCTCGATACTTTTTCCATTTGCTATTACCTCGACACATTGCCTACTTTATATGAGAAGACCATATCAAGAGAGGGTGCATTAAAAGAGCCTCCACGAGCGACGATATTTAATTTATCGTCCGGCGCACCCTGGGCAGTCAGCCGCGCTACCAAGCTGCTAACTGGCTAATCTTTTTCCCAGGGCATGAGCTATTATCATTATGTAGCTCATGTCGACACGATATAAGCAAAAGTTCTGACCATGTACTTTAATCGTCATTATGTCTCGGTGTGTCTGACACAACAGTGCATTGTTTATGTAACGATGTCGTATCTCTGGCCATGACATCGCCACGTACACTAAATGTGTTGTGATAGCAGTCATCAATCTTAGGAACCTAATTAAGAACTAATTAATTACTTAATTGAGAACTAATCAGATAGCCTGGTCATTACTGTTCATATCTGTGGATCGGCTATCGCCTTTATTTGCGTTGTTAATAATTAAACAAGTAAGTATCAGCATATCTTGGAACACAATTACCGATAGCCACGATGTTATCGCCGGCATCGCACCTGTACCCCTGCTATCGACATCGCATTATATTATAATTATTGTATTACTCACTTTAGATTATTTGATTATTCGGTGCTTGAAAGTGCCTCATGTTCAGGTCAACATTTACAGGTCTTCGGACATGATGATGAAGGGTGTGACTTATAAATAAGCACGAGAAGCGATGGCAAGATGGTTGTAAATGCGATTGAAAGACTGCGTTCTGTTTATAGACATAAGATCAAACAAAGCAGTCTAGTAGAGTTCTCAATTAAGAATAAGCCATCTCTTGCTCAATCGTGCGGTGCGTGTCATAAAAGGCTGTGTGCAAATATTTACAAAGATGAGCAGTACGCTAATATAAACAGTGCGATCACCGAGCCCGTGCCGTGTGTCGGCGGGTGATGACAGTTCTCATTTTGGCCGTCGTTCGGAAGCCAAATGTAAGGTTTAAAACAGCCCCCCTAGCCAAGTTGACAATCTACACAATCGTCAATCGTCAACGCTAATAGAAAACGATCAAAATGTATAGGAATGACATATCTCAACGAAAAAATCATTCGTTCAGATATGTCATTCCCATACATTTTGATTGTTTTCTATTAGCGTTGACGATTGTAGATTGTGTAGATTGTCAACTTGGCTAGGGGAGCAGGTGCTTAAACTCTGGTTATACTAGAATTCATTTTCATGCCAAATTGTTTCGCACTCTTAAATTACCTTTATCTCGGCAACTAGCTCAACTAACTCTCCTGAAATAAAACCCACGCGCACATTTTGGTTTGTTCGCTGATAAATGTTCGATGATAATAGCGATACGTTTGAAGCATTTATCATCATCATTATTTCAGCTGAAAGACGTCCACTGCTGGACATAGGCCTCCCCCAAGGCATCGCCACAACGACCGGTCCTGCGCTTCCCGCATCCAGCGGATTCCCGCGACCTGCACCAGGTCGGTACTCCACCTTGTGGGGGGGCCTACCCACGCTGCGCCTTCGAGGAAAGCATTAATGAGAAGAGAATAATATATAATATGTGAATGTGTCGCTGAATGTTCTACGTTCCTCCGTTCCGAAAAAAAAACACTTTTAATTATTTACATTTGACATGCTTTCACTTTGGCATTAAGATATTGTATTATTCTGGGCGTATGTATTATGTTTTATTGCTTTAGACGCTTTAGTTAATAGCTTGGCGTAGAATTGTGTATTCCTGTTGCATGCTAAATGGCAGAATATAGCTGCACAAAGATTGTTTTAATGACAATATTCATGTAACACCTACCTTACCTATATTCGCAATAAACGATTGAATAGAATTGAATTGAAAAGTTGTCGTGATGTACGTATAACATTACACTTGCTTGCGGTTTATACAACGTGTTATAGGAATAACTGAAAACCTCTTATGGAGTGATTATACTCATCAATATGAACAACTAGCCAACTAACTTGTGTAGTACCCATAGCACAAGCTCTGCTTAGTTTGGGACTAGATGGTGCTGTGTAAAAATGTCTCAAAGATATTTTATTTATATTTATTGTGCCGTCATTGATCAAACAATGTAACATTTTACGACAAAATAATTTATTCTAATTTATTTATTATGCAAATAGTGTACTGGGAACTGATTATGATAAACATCGAAGGCAATGGATTTTAATAAGATTACGACAATCGCTGGCCCTCTCGCTGTTATCAGATAGTGTCGGCGTCGATAAGTGGTGCCTATCGCACGTTTTAGCCGACGCTCGTCAATGTTCCGATAGCCAAGATAATCTGAACGATTTCTAAGTCAGGGCTAAGATATGGCTCTGTGTTCCTGCTCATGTTTTAATGATATTTCATCATTATTATGAGGAGAAGTAGGGGTCTTGAACGCACCTGAGCCACTGCGACCTGATAAGATCTATTGTTACGCCTCTTGGAGCATTACAGCACCTCCCCAAGCTGCGAGTCAATCTCAATCGACTGTGACCTTGGGGGAGGAGGATTTGATTTCCTGCGATGAAATGACGTGGCCTCCAAGGTGCTGGCTTCTTATGTGGTGCACTGCATCACATTCGCATAGGAAATGGATGGGTATTTCATCACATCAACACGTTAATGTTTATTTAATAAAGACCTCGCCTCATTTAAATCCGTATCACACAACTGATGTGATACCTGACGTATATGCATACTCACTATTGTATAACCCTACTTCCTACTAATACTATAAATGAGGAAGTATGGATGTTTGTTTGTTTAATTATTTGTTTGTCCTTCAGTCACGCTGAAACGGTAGAAAGGATTTATATGTTTGACACAATAATAAACCATGTCCTGGATTAACACATTGTATGACGTTGTGGAAACACTGTCTGTGACGGTCACGTCGGGGTCACCATTGTGGAGGAACGAGGAACCATGTGCCTTCACCACAAAGGCTGTCCTCCTCCGACCAGCAAGGCAATTGCGTAACTCATTTGACAGTTTCATTTTGATGTAAAATTGAAAACGCTGTTGACAAATTGAAACTAACAATAACGACAAAGAGGGACTTCATTATGAAGTAAATGACGTTAGGGGGGAAATCAATTGCGATGTAAATGACGTCATGTATGTTAGATCACGTTTCGTTATGCAAGTAAGCTGCTGCAAGTATGCGTTTTAAGCTTTATTATTCATTCAATTTCATGATGAATCCCTCCGACATCGTAATCAATAGTTGTGTATCAGTTTTCCGGATTCAACCGTCAAAATTGACATTTTGTTGATTGCGATGCAGTTACACAATTATCCTGCGGGCTGCGTCTGCGCCCGGCGGGTTGCTGCCCGGTGCTTATGTATTTATGCTAACTGCGTGTCACACTCTGCTTGCGCGATTCAGAATTTGTGACGTAATTTAATACATCAGGGTTCATTTCCATGTAGTGCGATAGATGTCGCTGCTGCTTTATATCAACATACCACGGGAGCGAAGTCGGCGACGTAGTTTTCCGTAACTACATGAGATGTCGCACTATTTTATGTAACGTCATCATTTTTTAATTTTAAATACTATGATTAACTATTGAATTTTGTCATGAGTTTTGTTGGTCAAAACATCTGGAAATAATTGCTTGTCATCATCATTAATTAGTCTTTTTATTGTTTTCTTCAACAAGTGACTGAGAAAAAATACTGCAGATGTTATCGTCTGCGATAAGATTTGCTTATTTTTAGGAAAAACACCGCAAAAAATATTAGTTCATACCTAACAGAGCAGAGCACGTGCTGTCGCGGCTCAGAGGACTGCCGTGCGCAGGAGACGCACTGGCACAACCGCCGGCGGCCGGGCGCCTGACGCCCGCTCTCTCTCTCTAATATTACATTTTATTACTTTTGGATAGATAGTTTAATGCAGTAGACGGCTAAGAGGTTTTTGAAAGCCTTAAATTTGTACTAAACCATAGAGCCGTAAAACAATTGTTTTTCTTATAACGTCGATATTATGCTGCCGAACTGCCAACAATAAATTCATAAATCAAGATATAGTAATTTGCATACTTTCATAATGAATATTAATTACAGTCCCGCTAGTATGACGCACTAGTCCACATTTATGATGCGTCGCCTGGACCATGGAGTTTCTTGTTTTTTTTAACTAAATCATATTTCCATATTCCTGTACACAGTACACTTAAGTTTAAGAGAATTAAGTAAGCTCAGACTGTTCTCAGCTTCAAATACAGCTTTATTTACATAGAATTAGTTATGTAGATATGAGACGAACGAGAAAACACCACTCTAGTGGATGTATAAAGGCTTTAACTGTGACGTTGCATGACGCAGAAGCTGTAAACACTAAGTTGAATAAAATAATTATAATAAAAAATACAAGATTGTCCGAGGAGGCGCACCGGTTAATTACTGCGATGAATGAAACTAACGCAGAGTAGAACAAGCGCCGGCCCGCGGCGTCGCCCGCAGCTCGCGGTCATTAATAGCAGCGAGTTTGTACCCAGCACTCGTCAATGTTGTACTTAATGAGCTGTTCTATCAGTTAAATACTTTCTTTCCTTAGTTAATACATTACTCCGAGCAGTTCTGCTATATACACTTTACCACTTAATTGCATACTGCGCTGTTACGAGTAGTTATTTTGTAAGTGTAGTTATTCGTACGGTGGGCTCCGTGGGTAGGACCTTGTTTAACTTCTACTTAAAGCTTGTAGTGGAGTGTGGAGTGACGGGGACGGGTAGCTGGGCGCCGGCTCGCACGGGACGCTGCTGTCCAGCAACAGTCTGCAGTGCTGGCCCGACCAAATCGAATCGAACCGAATTCAGTTAGCAACAAGGATGGCCCACCATTATTTTTTTAGCTTTAGAATATTTTTTGTTGTTGTAGTAGTTTAGTAAATATCAAATTTTGAACATGTACATACGTGGGACACTCAGAAAGTTTTGCGAAACTAAAAAAAATTGTTCTATACGTACATATATTTTTATCAAATCTTTTCAAAGTACTTTCCACCAGCCTCTATACAAAGATTCATGCGCCTAAACCAGTTTTCAAAACACTTTTTCCAGTCCGCCGCAGACACCTCGTTTACAGCCTGCTCGAACGCAGCCAGCGCATCTTCCGGCGACGAAAATTGTATCCCTTTGAGCTGATTTTTTATTTTTGGGAATAAAAAGAAGTCACACGGTGCTAGATCAGGGCTGTAAGGAGGGTGACCCAGGAGTTTGACTGGCGTGCTGTCCAGGAAGTCCCTCGTTTTGAGTGCGGTGTGCGCAGGTGCATTGTCGTGGTGGAGCAGTAGCCCGCGGAGCCCTGTGTTTGGTCGCTTGTTGCTTATAACAGAGAAAACTTCTGGCAAACATTTGGTAGTATACCATTCGGCATTAATGCTTCTTTGATCCCGTAAGGGAATTGATACCAAGTGGCCAGTCAAATTAAAAAAGCTAGCGATCAAAATCTTACCCCCGCTTCTAGATCGCTTCACTTTGGTAGGCGTTGGCTCATTTTGAAACACCCAAACAGTCGACTGGCGCTTGGTTTCTAGGTCGTATTGATAAATCCAGGACTCATCACCTGTAACGATGTCGTAAACACGCCGAGACGAGCCTGCTTCAAATTTGTTAAGCATATCACGGCACCATTCCACCCGGGCCTGCTTCTGAGCATCGGTGAGGTTGTGCGGCACCCAGCGTGATACTATCCTCCTCACGCGAAGATGGCTGTGTAGAATCTCGTGAACGCTTCCCGATCCAATCTTCAATATGTGTTGAATCTCCTGATATGTAATTCGCCTATTGTCTTGGATTAAATTTTTCACTGCTAGCACGTTTTCTTCGGTAACAGCCGTCAAAGGGCGACCGCTTCTTTCGTCATCCCCCAAAGTTGGTCGACCGCGCTTGAATTCGTTATACCAACGATACACGGTTGCCTTGGAAGGGCCTTCATCCATGAATGCCATTTGAAGTCTATCGTACGATTCATCCGGTTTCAGGCGACACTTGAAATCGTATAAAATCATAGCTCTAAAATGTTCCCGGCGCAGATCCATATTTCAGTGAGACACAATACTTTGAATTAACTCGCAAAAAATGTGGAGGGAAATTTTGAAATTGGAACTTACTTATTTTTACTTATAAATAATCATATTTTCGAAAAAAATTATAACTGGCCAGTCTCCCATATATAAAAACTTTTTTTCGCAATACTTTCTGAGGGGCCTGGTACTTGAAGACTTCGGGATCAAGTATTGCTTGGGTCTAGACTAGACTCACATTCCGCAAATCCTTTGGTCACGTTAGAGGAATGTGGAGCTACCGTAAGGTGCGCGACGTCTGTCCCTGATACGCCACCTGACGACCCTGCCAAAGGCTTAACGATGAATAAACAACATGAATCACTACCCACACAACAACAACAACCATCGCAGGTCTGCTGCAACAAATTTCTATAGAAATAAGAAGTGCCCTTGTACTTGTATTTCCTTAAACTAATTTTCTGTAAAATTTTATGTGTGCATAAAATTCCAAATAAATAAATAAGAATGGTAGTGAAACAGTATTGTTTTGAGTCAATATTTTTTACTCAGTGCTGTCGTGAAACCATTTTTCACTCAGTACTATCGTGAGATCATTGACTAAATTAATAGGTAATACCTAAAAACTACATATTGGGCAGCTTGGTAAGATAAAGCAAAATAATTTTGGTTGATATAAAACTAGTTAAGTGATATAGAAATGAAACATAATTTATTGGATTGCCGGTAACTTTACGATCTGTAATTAAGATTGGCACCGATTAACATCCATCTACTTATAATGCAATGACTCAAGGGACGCTTCAATTTAAATATGCATATATTATTATAGCATATTAAATTCATTTTGTTTTGTTTAAGGAAAATAGTTTATTATCTGAAACGTGACAGTAACAAGTACCTCCTCATCACACTTCGCTATCATTCATCAGTTCCTGATTCAATGTCTCTTGGATCATAGCTAAGGTTGTCAACTCCATCTAAATATTTGGAGTTTGTATTTTTTTTTACGCGTTATCGTTAGTTCATCATGCGATACACGACCATTGTTTAACTATGGCGTCTACTTTGTGGACTGTCAGTGGTAATTATAGTAAGTACAATAAATTCTAAGCCATTGTTTTACCATATCAGGTTTATTTAATATAATTAAACAACAGCAGGTTTATTTTGCCTATAGTACAGGCTGCGGCCTAGTTTAGGTATCAGCGTCCTTGCCTTCCTGAATGTCTTATACCCAATTTTCTAATTATTCTTTGATTATAACTTGTACAAAATACTGTATTGTGTGGGTTGCAAATAAATAAATGTATTATTATTATTATTATTTTAATTTGATTTAATTTATTTTATTATGTAATTCAATTTAATGTAATATCAGGTTTATGTTTTGCTTTTACTCACAAATTACTTTCAAATTGGTTGATATCTAATCTGTGCAAAAGTAATACAAACTTTAGTTTCAGCACAATCAAAAGTTTTGTTCTTAGACGACGTGACAGCCCTCACTCCGTACACAAATCGGTGCGCCCGCGCCGATATCGCTCACCTGTCAGATAAGCCGCTATCGCCCGATCATCGGCTGACCTTCGTACTTGTGACATTCAATCAATCGCGTCATACATCACATAATTATTCCGGGACAAAGCACGCCGTACCTACTACCTAAATATGCACTACTGTTTAATTTTAATTATTATTGTGATTCCACCGTTAGGCATACCCGTTAATAGCACTCACCAAACTTTATGTTCACATTTCTGTGCAAACAATGGATAGTTATTTATTAGATATTTTTATTTTATTTATTTATAATGCTAGGTATTTTGCATTATCATTTGTTTAAGCTCGGTAATCCAGCACAAATCCCCTGCATCATACCACTCACGACGCAACTATTTATGACTATGATACTGAGCACTTATTGTATTGCATGTGTTGCTTCAGCTAGCACCTCACAGCAAGCGCTGCTGGTCACTGGATCTCTGATACTCATGAATGTGGAAGCTGTGCCTGTTGTGCAGTGTCGGACATTACCACGAGAGATGGAGGCACCTGACACGGTGTGTCGTTCAGACCATAACATTAACATTTAAAAAGTACATACCAATGAACGAGTGGCATCATACCGCACCAAGAGGCGAACAGTGGAACTGTGTAGCCTTTAAATAAATGTTTTTTTTTATATGATATAGATTTTCTCTTGACCGCAAGCGCTTTGTCAGGATGTGGTCGACGATGGAGCGAGCAAACCTATTAGGTGCCGATTCACTCCAGCTTTAAAGGCGTTAGTGCTCCTCGTCTTGTAGAATGCTTCATTTTATAAATAGCTAGTTCCCGAGTCGCGGCCCTAATCAGCTCCCACTTTATAATGTCCCTATGCGTGGGGTAATAAGGAGAGGGTCGGGGGGTTGTCCTAATAGTGCCTTGTGTACTATCAGGCCGCGGGCTGCAGTGGCGTACGTCAGCCAGCCAGAGATGGCGCTCAAGTAAACAGCGGTGCCTGTAATGAATGCCAGGTTTAACAGACAAGCAAACTGATTATCATCATCATCATTTCAGCTGAAAGACGTCCACTGCTGGACATAGGCCTCCGCCAATTAAGGGGGGATATGTCATAATCGCCACGCTTGGTAGGCGGGTTGTTGGTTGGTTAAATGCTCAGAGAACAAACAAACAAACTAAACAAGCAAACCAATGTTGTGTCTTTATTTACTTACACTTACTCCACCAACTCATGTACTTCATACACGACGACGACGACGACGTCTGTGATCTAGTGGTTCGAGGATCGGACTGCTCATCACGAGGTCGTGGGTTCGATTCCCACAGGACACAAATATTTGTGTGATGAACATAAGTGTTTGTGTTGATCTGGGTGTTTCTTATGTATTATAAGTATGTATTTACAAAAAAAAAAAGTATAAATATTATATCCATTGTCTAGTACCCATATCACAAGCTCTGCTTAGTTTGGGACTAGATGGTGCTGTGTAAAAATGTCCCGAAGATATTTATTATTATTTTATTTATATTATATTGTTCTGTGTCATTCTATTTTGTTAGTCAAACAAATAGGCACTGCACTGATATCTTACGTGCGGTTATAACCTTAAAAAGTTTGCATTTGTCCACCGGCGCGCTGGTGTGCGCTTGTGTATATAGCGCTTTACCTTAAATGATCCAAATTATAATCTATGAATGGAACTTGGGGTGTACATGCAACGAACTTTGGCCTAACCACGTGTGAATCATGGACACATAGTAAGTGCGGCTGCTACCCACAGTCGGGTGCCGGCGATTCCTGCTGCAGCTCGCCTGACCTTGTCTGAGTATCTGCAGCACGGATGCTACGTCCAATACTTATCATTGTAGAGGAATAAGGCATATTCCGCATCCAATAAAAATGCTTTGTCCTAAATAACGAACGTTACCTTTTTTTCTGTAAAGACAATTTTATGAAAATAAACATTTTTTATTTTTATTATTATAAATATGAACCTATATTTTTGTTGCAACATTGCATAATGGTTCATTACTATTGGCTGGAATCATGGTAATGTCAAAATTTTACCTACCTCAAATCTACCTTCCGTAATGACTACCCTACTACTCAAAACATCGGAATTTTGTTTTCGAAGAGTAAATGCTTACATATTTATCTTCTTATACTTACGATGTCGCTATTTCCAGTAGAATATCTGTTTCTGTTATCTGAAGTGGATAAGGTGACAAGTGACAATGTGTTTGTACCATGTTTCCTTGCTCGCAATAGCAACAACGGAAGAGGGCGATACCTCAATATAATCTTCTGCGATATGTTTATCAAATATACAATAAAATAATAAATTCATTATTCACGTTTTATTCAGAAATTCCAAGTTTATTAACATTAGTTTTTATAATATAAATTCATTGCTAGCGTAATATCTAAACAACCTGCTTACAATTCCAGTCTTCGGGCCAACAACGCCCGCCTCGCGCTTGCTCCGCGCCGCGATACCAGAGCGATACTGGAGCGATACCGGAGCGATACCCTAGCGATACCGGAGCGATACCGGGCGACGCAGAGCGAGCGCGCTGCCACACAGACGAACCGCGCTTCCGCCAATAAAGTACACAGTAGTCTAATATACAATACATGGATCACCTCTGGTTGCACTGATTATTGCTTACTGAGAGACAAACTCCGAATATCAAAATATTACATCGTCGTAACAAAGTAGACACAAGAGAGTCGTTGTAGACATTACATTTATATATCAATTAATTATATTTAATATATAATTTACATCGGTCTAAGCGAGTCGGCGCGAACTGTGTGTTCCCTATGTACAGAGGCGCGCCGCTCCCGTCGCGGACACTGACTCCTAGCTCCTAGCTCTTAGCTCCACTGTACAATTATACGCAATCAAAAATTAATAACAATAGTTATTTTATTTCACCTGTCTTGTAATTCGTTCAGTTTCCCATTGTGAAGGTAACTAACATTTATAATAAACGCCGTATTATTCAGACGCTTCAATATTTGGCACTCTGAGTCTGTACGTGAGACTACGCGCGTCACGTGATCACATCGCGGCATGTGACTGCAGCAGCTGCTTTGGCGGAAATTTGCATTTCTACGAGCTCTTTGTTACATTTTCATAAGAAGACATTTTAAATGTAAGGAAGGAAATTAAAATGACAATAGATAGTATTCCTAAATACTGTGAAACTCTTAATGTCGGAGCAGAGCGCAAACAAACCGACGCATTCAGGACAGACCATGGACGGATCACACTTAACATACCACACGTAAAATAACGTCACTTTGCTCAGAGATCGTACAGTACTAACACAAACTAAGTACACGTTAACAATAGTTCAAGAAAACCAAGTACAGACAACATGGAAGTGTGACGAGTAGACGACGAAGTCTACACATAAACCAAATATGCAAGGAAGACGCATTCCATACAACACGCGAAAACACGGTCACGCACAAGTCATATCTACGATGAAGTCGTTTGATTAGTTTAAATTCGAGTGAAACACGTGGAGTGTCCGCGCGTCTAGCGCAGGCGTGTGCGGGGAGCGCGCGGGCGCGGGGCGGGGCGGCGCGGGGCGGTACTCCTTGCCGGAGCGCGGGCGCAGCGTGGCCGTGCTCTGCCGCGCCACCCTGCGGGGACAGCCGCCGTTATGCAACATGCACACACATACTTCGAAAAAGGAACCTTGTAAAAGTTTGGAAATATACATACCTCATTGTGACAGGAGTATCTGTGGAGGAATGTGAGGAGCAAATTGACAGCGTCTCGATGTAGTCCGACATGTCAGACGTGCCGCTTGACGTGCTGTGCGTGTCCATAACACCTGTTATAAAGAAACCTGGTCAATAATACAGTTTGATTACAATTTGCTGTCCCAAATCCTATGATCCGCAGTAGCGGCATGTAGTATTTTTGCGTAGGAGTGAATGAATGTATGCTCCGCATACCTCGGAGCGGGCGCGCGGACAGCAGCGGCACCTCTGCCCCCGCGGAGGAGCACTTGGCCGGCTGGCACGCGGGCGGGGCGCGCGCCGCGCCGGTGGAGCGCGAGCGGCGCGGCGGCGCCGGCGGCGCGGCGGAGCGGCGCGCGCTGCGGTAGTGGCGGCGCGCCGCCGCCGTGGTGGGCGGCAGCTCGAACATCTCGCCGCGACGCACCGAGCAGCTCGACACTCCCGAATCATTGGAACTGGACGAGTCTCTATTCCCGCCGGCTTTGCCTGGTACTGATGAAGAACGTTTTGCTGGCAATAGCCTACATCGCGCACCTTTCGACGCTTCAGAACTGTCCGCGTCAGAATGCTTATTTTCCGCCGCACAGTTGCACGGCGTCGAAGTTTGCTTCCCATCGAGGGCAATATTGCGAAGTGTCTCTATGGAAGACGTGGAGCCACGGCTGCCAACGCTGCCCTCGAACTCTTTTACGTCTTCAAGGAATCGTGAGGAATCCGCAGAACTGGAACGTTTTCTGTATTCAATTCTTTCAGCTAGGTCTGTGTCGGCAAGGGCTGTACGTGCCTCGTCAGCATTACTCGCATTTGAAAGTCGACTTTCTTCAGGTCCACACAACGTTGGATTGCTCGCCGATTTTTCTTCGAGCAACCTGTTTATAGGACTTCTAGCAGGGTGTTTCAGTGTGTTCAATGCAAAGCCACCAATTGGAGACATAGGAGTATAGCCAGCTGGTAGAGGCTTACTCTGTTCCAATTTGTTACTGGTATTCGGTGCCATCATTAAGTAATCGTCATGCGTGCTGCTAGTAAGCCCCGCAAGGTCTGCTTCTTTTTCACGCTGTCGTTGCGGGTGACCACATTTAGTACATAAGCTTTTAACATCTACAGCAGCAATCGAAACAGGTTTCAGATTAGCGCTAATCGCATCCAACTCTGATTGAGTAACTCCGACCTTTCTTAATAAATCTTTAGCATTTTCATAATGCTCCAAAGATAAGGCAAAGCTAAGATTCTCATAGTTAGCCAGTGGGCCGTCATCTATTTCCACAGAGCGTGAGGTCAGCCGCCGTGTTAGCTCACTCTCTGGTGCATTATGTTCTCTATCACAGGGCCTCTGTTTTCTTCTAGTTTTGCGCGACAAATCGATAGTTGCGTACAGAGCGCTTCGGTCATTACTGTTTGGCGTTACGTTTTCTTTATTTGGCACCAAGTTGTCACTGGATACTGTATTTTTCCTACAATAAGGTAGTTTGATCCAGTTGTTAGCCCAGTCAGTAACGCGTTGACAGGGACAGTTCGCAGGCTGGAAGTTTTCCTCAGAGTCCAGGATCGTCGGTTCTTTCCGTCTTTTACCAAACTTAAGTAAACAGCCGCAAGGCTTTTTAAGTACAACGGCATTCGTCGTCGAACTTTTAGTAACTTTAAACAGATCATTACTGAGACACTCTTTGAGTCGCTTCGGTGTATCATAGTACTCGCCGTCAAACTGTAGAAAATAAAACAAATTAATTATTTTATTAGCACACAAAAACAATAACAAGCTTTATTTTAATAAAAATTACCTCTTGGTATGGAAGTTTAGGTACATCATAGTTTTCGTAGGGTCCGACTCTGCTAGGTTTGTCATCTGGTACGCTGTATGAACAGCGGCAGAGCGGCGTTGGCTTTCGGGTCAGGTTAAGCTCTAGTCGTGTGGGTTTGGGGGGTCTTTCTGGCGGCTGGTCCGGGCGAGTAGGGCAGCGGCACAGGTCCTCAGTCTTATTAGTTGCACTAGGTAGAATATCACAAATTTGAGTGAGCTCTGCGGGTTCGGTAGGAAGTGTTTCGTGAACGGGTTCCATGGTCCACGCGGGGTTGAAATGTGTCGCGCCGGGCGTAAGCGCTGCTGTGGAGGATCGCGACAATGCTCCTAGCTTTGACATGCAGCTCATACACCGCTCTAGAGTGACGTTGCCGACACCGTTCCACGCAGCCGTTTCCTCCACCGTCTCGTTAACTGACGCCGTGTCCCCGAGTCCCATGTCTTGGAAGTGCGTCCTCTCTGCAGACGGCCAGTACGGGGAGATAGCCCCCGCCTCCTCGCACTCCTCTTCGTAATTGTGGATGTCTATAGGTGGCAGAGAGTGGTCTATCGTGTTCAGTTCAGAGAGTCGTGTGTCTGGCCTGTATGCCTTGTGGGATTTTGGACTATCTGTAACTAGTAAAAAAATTGTTAACTTAGTCATTACGGCAATATTTCTATGCAGGAATGCATGGTCATACTGGTTATTGGTATCTCAGATTAATATTGGATAAGAAAAAATGGGGCATAAGGCTGATTATTTTAGTAAATATTCCAATAATATTTGCAACAATATATATTATATGTTATACCTTCGTTCTTAAAGTTGTTGGGCCTTCTTCTGGGCGAGAGTCTTCCCTGTGATGCGAGGTCGAAGTCCCGTGCGATCTCTTTGGCCTGATCAGTGATGAGCACGTGTAGGCCTTCGCCCTTGCCACAGTACGAGCCGCCCTCAAAGCAGAACCGACCCTCCACCACACCGTAACGCCTGCACATAAAAAAAACATATGCCATAGATGTTTGATCTTAAACTTAATTTTTCCTTCTAGAATGATCTTTTTACAGTTATTTTATGTTTCCTAATTGAATAGTTTATCTATAGTCGTACTTCAATGATCTTATTTGACGCAGTCCACCTGGAACGGTTTGCTGTTTTCAGCAGATGTCGTTATTACCTGAGGTGCGGCAGCTCCCACACCCCCAGCAGTCGGGGCGGCACTCCGGCGGTGAGCGCGACCCGTCGCTCGTGCAGGTGCAGGCGCGCGGGCCCCGCCGGCAGCCGCTTGTTGCCGCGCGCGCCCCCCGCGCCCCGCGCGCCCGCCAGCAGCACCAGGTAGCAGCGCGGCTCGCCCAGGTGCGCGCTCAGCTTCACCTGGCAAGGACACAGGCTCAGTCCCCGCGGTGGCGGCGCCAGCTCCGCCGGGCCGCGGCTCACCTGCCACTGCAGCAGGCGCTCGCGCGTGTCGAAGGCGAGCAGCGCGCGGTGGTCGCGGCACAGCAGCGCCAGCGTGTGCGAGTGGCGGTCCAGCGTGAAGCCCGCCTCGCTGGCCGCGTGCCGCTGCAGCGACAGCGCCGCCTTCACCCCCGCGCCCGCGCAGCGCGCCGCCGCGTCGCGGTACAGCTGCAGGTGCACGCAGTCTGCACACACACACACCGTTGATGCGTCAGCTACTACATACGCACGCCACTTCCAGTATGCCGTGTGCACATGCGAGGTAGCAAACTCCTGTAAGAACGAGAGTTTGCTACCTCAACACGTTCACGTTCTAAAAAATGTCTCGAGCAAGTAGTCTGCTAGTTGGAACTCGGTCAGTATTGAAAGCTCGTATATAGAAACAGGGATCTCCATGTCATGCATAATATATTGTGATAATATGTACACGAATAATAATTAATAGCATTCTGTCCGGTCTATTTCGCCATCGCTTTGTACCTCGGTTCACTTGTGGAAAGCGATGGCGAAATAGACCGGACAGTCAAGCACCGAATTAACACAGGATGGTTGAAATGGCGGCAGGTCACGGAAACTACATGTGACTCCCGAATTTCCCTTAAACTGAAGCGGAAAATCTATAAGACCATGATAAGACCTGCTGTCTTGTATGGATCGGAATATTGGGCTACAAAAGGAACAAATTAAAGGCAAGTGCATGCAGCTGAGATGAGAACGTTAAGAGAAATGTGTGGTGTAACGAGAATAGATAGGATAAGGAATGAGTATGCAAGAGCACCAGTCTGAAAGTAGCACCAGTGACAAAAAAGTTAAGTAGCAACAGACTATCATGGTATGGACATGTGATGAGGAGGAATGAGGAGCATGTTACGAGGAAAATTTTGAGTATGAATGTTGATGGCTATAAGAAAAGAGGGAGACCGAATAAAACGGATGAATTGTGTGAAAGATGATATGAATAGAAAGAAAGTGAACACGGAGATGACGGCTGATAGAGATACATGGAAGAAAAAAACATGCCGCGCCGACACCAAATAAATTGAGATAAGGGCAGGAGGACAATGATGAGTCATTAATAGTAGGGATAAAAGTGTTCCATAACCACTTGAATAAAATATATTTTTTAAACTTTTAATGAAAAGCTCACATGATAAACGTTTACAATAAAGCACAAAATACATAATATATTCGGTAAATCAGAGCGAAATGCCAGCGAGAATATTGTTTAAATTCCCAAACGTATTGCACTTTAAACCGATAGGATAGGGCGGCAGGGGCTCGTAACATTTCAACTTATCGATTGCGGGCAATAAAGGGGCGCTCACTGGGAATCGACTTACATTCTTCGTATTTTATGGAGTCGAAAATAAGCGCGGAATCCTTTGTAGTTGCGCCGTCCTCAGCCCCTCCCCCTGCACACTATTTACGCATGACGGCATTTCGCGTCAAAGATGCAACGTCGCACCGTACCTTCATTTCAAAACTTCAGAAAATTACAAGCTTTTAACTTTTTTTAACCGACTTCAAAAAAAGGAGGAGGTTATGTATTGGGCGGGTTTTTTTTTTTTTTTTTTTTTTTTTTTTTTTTTTTCATGTATGTACGCCGATTATCTATTGAACGAGTGTTTTTCGTTAACTATCAGCTCATCATATTATCCCAAATAAAGAAGAAGAAAAAACCGACAAAGTGCAAGTCAGACTCGCGCAATAAGGGTTCCGTGCCACTCATCGACCTGATACCCCATAGAAACTGATTTAATTTACGAGAGTTCATCAAAAGACATCAACACACCGTGAGCGAAATATAAATTTTTGCATCTCTTTCTTACGCAGGTACCACCACATATGTATATGTTTGCCCTATTTTTAGTATTAGGTCCTTACATATGAAATTAGCGTGTTGTCGTACTGACCACTTTGATCTGAAATATCTCCTCTTTGGTTAAGAATTCCAAATTCAAATTTATAAATTCATTTAGCTGGTACATTTGAGTTTTGAAAACAGTCATTTATTTGGTTTTTTCTCATTATTTTTTTCTTTGGCGTCGCTTATTACCGCACAATGGAAAACATGAAATATCGGTATATTTACGAGTACGAGTTCTACCGTGGCACCAGTGCTGCAGAAACAGCTCGAAGGATTAATTATGTGTACGGCGCTGGTGTCGCAAAAGAAAGCACGTTACGTTTTTGGTTTCAACGTTTTCGTTCTGGAAATTTCGACCTTTAGAACCAACCCCGTGGACGGCCGGAGACCAAAGTGGAAAATGAAGAATTAAAGGCTATTGTGGAAGCGGATCCATCACAAAGCACTTCAGAGATAGCTGCAGGCTTCGGGGTAAGTGATAAACTGTATTAATCCACTTGAGCAAATCGGGAAAGTAAAAAATCTTGAACGATGGGTACCTCATGAATTGAGTGAATCGAACTTGCAAATACGCGTCGACTGCTGTGTTACTTTGCTCAACCGACACAATAATGAAGAGATTTTAAATCGAATCATTACTTGTGATGAAAAATGGATACTGTACGATAATCGGAAGCGCTCGTCGCAATGGCTGAACCCTGGAGACCCAGCCAAATCCTGCCCTAAACGAAAATTGACTCAGAAAAAGTTACTTGTGAGTGTTTGGTGGACTAGCGCCGGTGTTGTTTACTACAGCTTTCTAATATCTGGCCAAACGATTACGGCAGATATCTATTGTCAGCAACTGTAAAGCATGAAGGAAGAACTAGCTGCAAAACATCCGCGATTGGTCAATCGCTCTAGGCCACTGCTGCTTCACGACAACGCAAGGCCACACACTGCACAACAAACAACCACTAAGTTAGATGAGCTACAATTGGAATGTCTGCAACATCTACCGTACTCCCCAGACCTTGCTCCAACAGATTACCATTTTTTCTGGAATTTGGACAACTTCTTACAAGGAAAAAAATTCAACTCTGAGGCGGCAGTCCAAACCGCCTTCAAAGAGTTTATTGATTCTCGCCCCCATGGTTTTTTTAGTAAAGGGATCAATTAACTACCTATGAAATGGCAAAAGTGCATAGATAACAAAGGTGCATACTTTGTTAATTAAATAAATATTACAAAAAAAAAAAAAAAATCCTCCCGTACAAAACGCCAATTTCATATTTAAGGACCTAATATTTGTTGCTAAACTAAATAGTAGTTTAAATAGGGCGTTTGCCGCTGGTATGTATTATCCTTTTGAAGATAGAGTAGGAACAAAAACGATGAAAAAAATGCATGTTTTTCGAAGTTTCTTATATGGAATTTCTTATATGTCCCCTTTGGTTTTAGACTTTTTTATTTTTAGTATTTGTTGTGATTAGAAAATTTCAACTGGTTATCTATTACCGAAATATACAGACGGACGGACGGACGGACCGATAGCATAGCGATAGTAATACGGTCCCGTTTGGCACCCTTTGGGTACGGAACCCTAAATAAAGAAGAAAGCACAAAACAACAAAGGAGCTGTTTAAAAGATTTACAACAGAACTAACTTGCTCCATCCCAAAACTGACCTAAAAGCTATAAGAACTGCGCAGTGTTTAGCCGTTTCACGTTTAACGAAGTACCCACATTAACAATGCAAAAAAATTGTTTATTTCACAAAATAACATAGGCACAAGAAATTGAACTCTTGACTTCCAAACTAAGCAGAACTTGTATTATGGAAGTCAAGGCGCTCTCTATTAGAATTAAATAATACAATAACGCGAGAAAAGGATCACAGAGTACATTTGTATAATTATGGAAAGGATGCATGAAGAAAGAAAAAATAATAAATTTTAGTTTTTACGTGGTTGTGGTGTGATGAGGTGTGTGATATGATGTGTAAGTAGTGTGTGTCGGTTCACCCAGGGAGTGTGTGTGTATGTGATGTGTAGTGTTGGCGTTTTGTTTGTTTTGAGCGGTGTCTGTAACAATGGAATGTTTTCAATGTGAGATTATGACCGGGGTTTTAGTAGTTCCTCAATTTCTTCATAATAAATATTCATTAATCATTTTCATTCAGTCATAGTAGACTTGACTTTATATTTAGTAAGGTGATAAATTTGAAGTTTTTTATTAGATTGGGTGTTGACATTGAAATGTCTCTGGGCTAATGAGGTTTTGTCTATGTGAGACCGAAGAATGCTTTTTACACGACGTTGGCTGTTAGTGAGTGCGAAGTTTTTGGATGAGTGTTTACGCAATACTGTAAGTAAGATCTCTCTATCGCTCTAAGGTTTGCTGTAAGAAAACTCATTTTTGAGTTAAGCTCGCCGATGTACATAAGCTTTCCTATTGTAATATTAATGTGTATTTGTGTGTACAATAAAGTATAATAATAATAATAAGATGAAATGTTTCCTGACGGTTAGATGCTTTCTTTTCTTCTAACGTGTCGACATGAGCTACATAAAATTAATAGCTCGTGCCGTGGGCATAAGATTATCCAGTCAGCAGGTTGGTAGCGCGGCTGACTGCCCAGGGTGCGCCGGACGATAAATTAAATATCGTCACTCGTGGAGGCTCTTTTAATGCACCCCAGATGGTTAGATGCTCAAAGTCATCGTAAAGCTTAAAATCGTAGGATATCGTATTGGCTTTGAGGTGATAACTTTTAATACTGCTCTTTGAGCTCTCTCCAGCGTAATCATTAGAGTTTCACAGCAGCCACCCCATGCACAGATTGGCAAAGAGCGAAGTAAACTAGTTTGAGTTTATCTAAATCCGCACATTTATTAAGTTTTTTGAATATGTAGATTAATTTTGTAACACGTGCAGTGAGAGAGCTTACATGAGGAGTCCAACTGAGAGTGTCGTCTATCAAAACGTCAATATAATTAACACAGCTACTTCCAGCTGGCGTCAGGCAAGAGCAGTTGAGATTTTGGTCAATGCAATTAGGCAAAAGGTAACTTTTAAGAGCGAAGACTTAGATCCATTCAATTTTGTTGATTTTCTGACAACCACCACATGACTGTTATACACAAAAATACACATAGTAAATTACTATTATGTATTGCGTAGGTTTTTAAATATGTTTTCAAAGAAGAAATTGTGTTCATTAATACGACATGATGTTATTTTCCGACTTCCACGCGGACGGAGTCGCGGGCACTGCTAGTATGATTAATAAAAGTACTGCGAATTGTTATCTAAGTTTTACATAATTTTTGACATTCTGTATATTGAAACGGCAATTCTTTTATCGATATGTTTTACTATACATCCCATCACTAGAAGCTACCGCAACGTAGGTGCACAAAGGGGAATGAAGTCGATTTTTTTTTTCCCAATAGAGCACCAAGCTAAAACACTGATTGGTGCTCAAGTGGGAATATCATTGATTGATTTTATCATAAACAGAGACACATATCACACTTTTTTTATTGTATTTTTACTTGTATGTACTGTGTCTTGTTTTTTTTAACTAAATAAACGTTTTATCTATCTATCTATTGGTGCTCTACATATTGGTGCTCTAAAAATAGGTGCTGAATTGGAAAATGTACTTCGATATAAGTTTGTTTTGTTTTTCAAATATCTTTATTTTGTAATTGTACATAAATTGATACAAAATCAGACACAGGCCAATAAATGCAAACAGGTATGACGGGGGCACTGCCGTGCCTCCAGATAAAAGGTTTTCATAAGATACAGTATCATCATCATCACCATCATTTCTGCCGAAAGACGTCCACTGCTGGACATAGGCCTCCCCCTTAGGGGAGCTACAGTATACACAAAATGAAATGAAATGCTTATTTGTACGACACATGGCACATACTGGTACTGGTATATACTCAACTAACATTATATATAAGTGTTAGTGACCATGTTAGTTTAAAAACTCATGTTTTAAGTAGTCTGTGAACATGTATACTAAAACGCGCAAGTATCGGCGTACCGAACCAACTGCCGGCGAATTGAAGTATGTGTGAGGTCATTTGGTTGGTGGCGCCTGGAGATACGTACTAACGTACCCACAACGAGAGCTATTCGCCCGTGAATGATTTATCCCGGCCGCGGCCCTGAGGTGCTTCTATATTCATTTTTATTTTTTTAGTACGCAACACGTCCACACATTCAGTGGCGTTTCTAGGGGGGGAGGTCGTAGGGGTCATGACCCCCACCCCCCAAAATCGTACACGTCAAATTGACAAATCTAAAAATGGTCAATTTACTAAAATAAATAAAATAAATTATTGACTTCCTGCTTAAACGTCCAAAAGTAAACAATGAAATCAAAACTAGGTAAGTACTACCTACTTACTCAAACACGACATCACACGGCATCTACTCGTACGTCAAAAAATACTTATCATTCTTTTAGAGTTTTGTTTATGTACTGAAGTTCAATTTACAGCATAGGTATTATTTTGCTCAAAATAAAGTATGAATGATATTTCCAGTTTAATGACAAATAATATCACATACGACGGGCGGTAGTTCACTTTGTTGAACGGTTTGCGCTACTTTACATGAGCCTGCCGTTGCGATTGGACACTCAAAGGCGCAAGCGACTGAAGCTTTGGCTGTGAAAAAAAAATTCCCGCTCGCTTCGCTCGCACTTCTTCACTAACGTACATAGCCTACAACTCCAAAAAATACACTTAAATTGAAGTCAACTTTTCGCATAAATATGAAAAATTCGCTCCCAACGTCCGTTTCCTCTTTGTTGACGTTCATTTTGTAAGTAACTATTCTGTTGCATAATAAACTAACTCCAAACTTTACCTTGTCATAGCGAAAAAAAAAAAAAAAAAAATTTGGACCTTGAAACTGTACGTAAGCCAAGTTCACCCCCCCCCCCCCCCCCCAAATCTTGGGCTGGAACCACGCCTGCACACATTCCGGTATACAACAAAATAAGCTTCAGAAAGATTCGTATACTAATAGTCACTAGAACGGTAAGGCCTTGAAACACTGGATATGCAGGTAATAGGGATGCTGCTCGATAGGAGACTATTGAATACTATTGATAGAATATCGAGAAGTGCATAGTGCAGCAATAGTGCGAATATCGATAAAACCATCAATAGTATTTGATACAACCGATAGTATCGAAGCGCAGAATTAGTAAATACTATTGATTAATTTACAATACTATCGATAATACCGCACGCAATGGTGGAAATGCAAACGACTGTATCTATACTATCAATAGTATTGGGATCCTTGCCGAGTTAAATATCGATAGTATAGACAGTATCGATTCTTTTAGACTTTTGATAGTTGCCTATTATGCAATAGTATTTTAACGAATGCTGCAATGTCGGTATAACGGTCTGTAACAAGTAACAGTCAAAAGTTAAGTAGTAGTAGTTGGTTAATGGTCAGTGGACTTAGTTACGTCACTCTCAGTCATAGATCCCATAAAATTACCGATATTAGAGTCTCACCACGCTAACTCTGCAGTATAATTATAGCAACACCGTAAACAATAACTATCAAAATCTCTGTAATGATTGAATGAATGAATTGAATGTTTTGTCAGACTAACGATGATGGACACCGGCCGGTGTCCATCAAAGTTAATTCTAATACATTTTTCGAGTAATCGGCAGTTAAAATGAATCGTGGGTAAACGGTCGCTTAACCAGAGAATTATCTTTGGTGAAATCAAGCATAGGTAAGTACAGACCAGTCAATTTAATTTTGCATTGGAATAATAAAATCAGTACAGAGATTTTTATAGAGATTGCTTACGGTGTTGCGATAATTCCACTGCAGAGTTAGCGTTGTCAAACTCTACCGAAAATTTTGTTATTATCGACTGTTTCAAACTATCGATAATATCGGTTTTATCGATAATATTCATAGTTAGCATTTATAGAAAACAAATACTATCGACAGCACACACACCAATTACGTCTAACACCATCGATAATACACATGTCGATATTAGACAATAGTATTAACACATTTTGCGTTACCAAAACTGATATCCTTATCCATAAAACTGCATTATTTCACAAGAGTGTGTTTTATCTAATTCCTGACAGATATAATAAATTGCCTAAATCTATTAAAGTTTCCAAAGATATTATTACGTTTAAAAAATCGTTATTCCGATTATTAATTACATAACCATAACTAGCCCATTACTGTCCCACTGCTGTTTGCACGGGCCTCTTCTCAGTACGAGAAGGCTAAGGCTCTAGTCCACCACGCTGGCCTAGTGCGGGTTGGCGGACTACACACACCATTGAAAACTGTATGGAGCACTCTCTGGTGTGCAGGTTTCCTCACGATGTTTTCCTTCGCCGTTAAAGCAAGTGATAATCGAATATAAATCCGCACATGAATTCGAAAAGTCAGAGGTGCGGGCCGGGATCGAACTCACACCCTCCTTCATGGAAGGCAAGCGTTCAACCACTAGGCTATCACTGCTACGTTTAAAAAAAATGTTAATTGAAAAATGTTAATATAAGTTAGATGCATTCAATGATGTTTCTTTATAAATTACAATTTGATAAATTTGTATAATTACCTAATATTTACTGTAATAATTTGTCCTGTTTTAAATTTATTGTATGCCAATTACGGCGGGTCATAGCAGCACAACATAATGTACCTATTTAATTCCTATCTTTATTTTACCTATGAATAAATTGAATTGAATTGAATATACTAACTGATTTTTAAGGTCAACTATCGATAGCAGGACTACCATTATTTCGGCATCACTAGATACAACATGCGTTATTTTTAATGAATGTATTAAGTTCATCTTCTTCCTTTCTCCTCCGTATACCCCATCACACACCTAGCCGTTACGATGGTTCTTTCACCATACGTGCAGTGCGTCTGTGGAATTCTCTCCCACACTCTTTGCGCGATAGCCCGTCACTGAATGTCTTCAAGAGAAGAATTAAGGAACATTTCCTCTCAACACAAGTTATATTACATGTTATGTATTATATATCTATATATATATATATATGTTTGTATATATTCTTATTTATTTATTTTATTTTATTTTATTTATTTTTATTTATTTAGCACACCAACAGCATAATCACAGCAGTGCATATAGACAGACACTAAAAACTATAACTTACATAGTGATTACACAAATTATAGGCATGCATGACATTGAATATAAATGTTATAGCAGAGACTACAATAATTAAGTATACAATTTTGAAAAGTGACTGTTAAAGAATGTAGTTAATAAATGTAGTAATAATAACAATACCATTGAGAAATAACATTAGTTCATCAGGACATGTCTGTACGAAACAAATTTCATACAAAATATATCGATAGGCTTATCTAACTGGATGGATCTTTCATTATACAACCTTGCCATGCGTGTAAGAGGGCTATTAAATGTAGTATTTAACTTTATGTATCTATTATATATTCTTATGTATCTATTATAAATATTTAAGTATCTATATATTATTTATATTATTATTAGCTAGTACTGTAAGTAAATAAAGTAGGTTTAATTTATGTTGTACACTTGTTTCTGTCCTCTACATCTCTCTATCGCTCTAAGGTTTGCTGTTAGAAAACTCAGTTCTGAGTTAAGCTCGCCGATGTACATAAACTTTCCTACTGTAATATAAATGTATATCTGTGTGTACAATAAAGAATAAGAATAAGTTAGGTAATAGATCTGTGTATTAAGTGGATTTTGTGAAGTTACTATGTTATGATATTTTACGCGCGACGAAATTTATGATTTGTGGTGCAACCGTCACTATGTTTGTCGATTATGTTCTACAAAACAACTGTTGTTGAACATACGTGGGACACTCAGAAAGTTTTGCGAAACTAAAAAAAATTGTTCTATACGTACATATATTTTTATCAAATCTTTTCAAAGTACTTTCCACCAGCCTCTATACAAAGATTCATGCGCCTAAACCAGTTTTCAAAACACTTTTTCCAGTCCGCCGCAGACACCTCGTTTACAGCCTGCTCGAACGCAGCCAGCGCATCTTCCGGCGACGAAAATTGTATCCCTTTGAGCTGATTTTTTATTTTTGGGAATAAAAAGAAGTCACACGGTGCTAGATCAGGGCTGTAAGGAGGGTGACCCAGGAGTTTGATTGGCGTGCTGTCCAGGAAGTCCCTCGTTTTGAGTGCGGTGTGCGCAGGTGCATTGTCGTGGTGGAGCAGTAGCCCGCGGAGCCCTGTGTTTGGTCGCTTGTTGCTTATAACAGAGAAAACTTCTGGCAAACATTTGGTAGTATACCATTCGGCATTAATGCTTCTTTGATCCCGTAAGGGAATTGATACCAAGTGGCCAGTCAAATTAAAAAAGCTAGCGATCAAAATCTTACCCCCGCTTCTAGATCGCTTCACTTTGGTAGGCGTTGGCTCATTTTGAAACACCCAAACAGTCGACTGGCGCTTGGTTTCTGGGTCGTATTGATAAATCCAGGACTCATCACCTGTAACGATGTCGTAAACACGCCGAGACGAGCCTGCTTCAAATTTGTTAAGCATATCACGGCACCATTCCACCCGGGCCTGCTTCTGAGCATCGGTGAGGTTGTGCGGCACCCAGCGTGATACTATCCTCCTCACGCGAAGATGGCTGTGTAGAATCTCGTGAACGCTTCCCGATCCAATCTTCAATATGTGTTGAATCTCCTGATATGTAATTCGCCTATTGTCTTGGATTAAATTTTTCACTGCTAGCACGTTTTCTTCGGTAACAGCCGTCAAAGGGCGACCGCTTCTTTCGTCATCCCCCAAAGTTGGTCGACCGCGCTTGAATTCGTTATACCAACGATACACGGTTGCCTTGGAAGGGCCTTCATCCATGAATGCCATTTGAAGTCTATCGTACGATTCATCCGGTTTCAGGCGACACTTGAAATCGTATAAAATCATAGCTCTAAAATGTTCCCGGCGCAGATCCATATTTCAGTGAGACACAATACTTTGAATTAACTCGCAAAAAATGTGGAGGGAAATTTTGAAATTGGAACTTACTTATTTTTACTTATAAATAATCATATTTTCGAAAAACATTATAACTGGCCAGTCTCCCATATATAAAAACTTTTTTTCGCAATACTTTCTGAGGGGCCTGGTAACTTTGTTATTTTGTGGACGCACCCTTTCATCAGTGTTACAGTGTTTTCATACCGATTTATGGGCAATAAGACGTCGGAAGTGTACATTAGGCGCGTGACTAAGAGTGTATAGTCGTAAAGAGAAGTGTCGCCGCTGGAGACGCGCGCGGCCGGTACAGTCATATGGTACAGTCTGTGGTACAGTCACGCGGTACAGGCGCAGAGCCGTCGCGTCGGCGGCGGCGTCGTAAAGCGCGCCCCACACGACGCGCGACGAAGTGTTCCGTACCACACAATGCTCCACTCAGGGATACAGCTCTGTTCGAACGAATGCTTTCAGGACACACTTCTATTCATGTCTTTGATTATTTGTAGATTTCTAGAATTATATCAGCGGATAACATAATAATGTTCAGTGTTCAGTTTATAATTATGTGAAAAATTATGATAACCTAACGGTTAACGGTTTTGCTAACGCAAAAGGACTATTTGTATTTTTTTAGTCCCAGAAAATAAAGTAAGTACAAGAAACAGTTTTCTTAGGTACTTGAATCATTTAATTCGTGGTATAAAAAAAAATGTTCCTTCCTATTTCCTAGTTGTGACTGTGAGGCACCTAACGATTGACCTCGTACGTACTACAAAATATGGGTCGCAGTGTCCCGGAGTAGCAGCTCAACAACTTAATAAGTCAGCCCCGTGTATTACTGAGCAAGGTCTAACGGCCAGAGAGGTAGGCGAGCTTCCAACGTCAGTCCATCCGGACACCGTCAAGTTTATTACTGAGAAACACGCTAAAACAGTCTAAAACACGCTTGTTGTTGCAATTGAATAAATCAAATCAACTAAAGAAGTATGCCACATGTTCCGGTGCGATCAAATGTCGATAATACTGAGATCGGATAAGACTAAATCAAATCACAAGGTCAAAGGTTGAGCAGCCTTGACCGTCACACATACGTACATTGATACCAAGTTTTTCATTAAAAAAAATATTTGTTGCTGTGTAACATCTTTCCTCTCGCTTTCCTGCAATCTGTGGGAGTGATTTCGTGAAAAGGGACGGAATTGTGTAACAGGAAGCCAGGGAAGCGCGCGCTATTTGATTTGACCAATGAGCGCGCGCAGTTCTGTCGCTGATCAACCGATATTTTTAATTTTGATAAAAAAATTACACGGATAATTTATGTGATATTAATAACATAACATAACATCACACCTGTATTTCCCCGAAGGGGTAGGCAGAGGTGTATAGCACACCCACATTTCGCCAGTGACGTTATAGTCCCATGTAATAGGGGGCGAGCCTATTTTTTATAACATAGGATGGCAAACGAGCAAGCGGGTCACCTGATGGTAAGCAATCTCCGCCGCCCATGGACATCCGCGGACATCTATTGCCATTAACCGGGCACAAATCCAGTCTCCGGGCTGCTACTGAGAATTTCCTAATGAAAAAACCCAATAGCACTTTGCCCGACCCGGGAATCGAACCTAGGACCCCATGCTCAGCAGTCGCGCTTGCAACCACTATCCCAAGGAGGCAATCGTGATATTAATAATTTCTTGAATTTTTTAATTCTATTGGTTTCGTAAGTTGCAGAGATGGGTGTGGGATGTCAGATGCAATCACATCATATCGCCGCCTCAGTGCTTGAATGTCCAAACGACCAATGACCGAATTTTACCGGAGACGTTTTTTTTAGTTTATTATTGATTTAAGAGAAATATTTTAAAAACTTTGATGATTTAAGAATAATGTATAGTATATATTACATTATTCTTAAATCTACAAAGTTTAAAAAAAATATATATATAGGCCATAAGCTTCTTTCGCCATCCTATATCATAAAAAACCGGCCAAGTGTGAGTCGGACTCACGCAGTAAGAGTACCTTACCAGTCCACCCATTGATCTGATACCCCATAGAAACTGATTTAATTTAGTGAGTTTATCAAAAGACAACGACGTACGTGAAATGTGAATTTCTGCATCTAATTCTTACGTAGGTACCACCACGTATGTCTATGTTTGGCCTTTTTTTAGTATTTGTTGCTAAACTACATAGTATGCACCATAATCAGACCAAGTTTGACGTTGGTATGTATTACCGTTTTGAAGATAGAGCAGGAACAAAAACGAAGAAAAAAATGCATGTTTTTCGAGGGTGCTTGTATGGGGACCCCCTTTGGCTTATAGACTTTTTTTTGTTTTTGTTATTTGTCGTGATACTCCTCATAGTAACAAATATTCTCTGAAAATTCCAACTGGTTATCTATTACCGTTACAAAGATACATCCCTGTGACAGACGTACGGACGGACGGACGTACGGACGGACGGACGGACAGCGTAGCGAGAATAATAGGGTCCCGTTTGCACCCTTTGGGTACGGAACCCTGAAAAACCAACGTTGCATGCTGATATATGGTGTTTTGTTTGCTACAACTCCTACGAGCTAAACAGTTTTTGTAAAGGGTTTAAGTTCTTAAGGCGGCGATATACGTGAATTGGCCTTTTTTTCGGTTTTTTAAGTCACTTTTCCTCCGTAATCTTTATCGTAAAAAATCCAAAAAAAATATATGTTAATCTACATCATATAATGCAGGTCCTCTTCGGCTCAGAAAATTGAAAATATTATTTGAAATATCTGAAATAAATACGCAAAGTAACCTCTGTTTAAAATTTTAAGCGTTTTTTTCTCCTAAACTATCAATCACAGGATTTTTTTATTGCTATCAGTATATAAAAAAATACAATACCGAGGGCACCTTCGGCTTACTTTTTCAAATTACTTTCTTAATTATTTTTTAACGATTTTTTTACGTAATCGATACTCGCAAATGGCTTGAAATCCCCTCGCTCGCCCTTTTAGTCAGTGCGGGACGTGTCGCTGTGCTATACGGACCTGTACTACGTTCTCTCATAATTTTCGGTGTGAAAAATACGAAGGATTTTTATTATAATTTTATTTAGAATGGCGCAGCGGCTGAGCGTAAAGGTGGCGGGTTCGATTCCCGCATGGAATAAATATTTGTATGGACTATGGCCTACGTATAGTTACTACTTTTTACATTGTGTTATACGTATTAATAACTTTTTTATGCAGGTATGTTATATAATAAAAAATAGTGTACATAATAATTACGAAGTGTAGGTATCCCTAAAACTTTAAAGTATAATTGCTACTTTTGTAAAAGTAAATATGATTATTTCATCATAAGTAAGCAAGTGCTACCCATAGTCACAGACAGTAAAAAATATAGACGTAATGCTGTGAACAATCATAGTGAAGCCAAAAAAACTATGCTCCTTCGTGTACAACCAGCGCTCACGTACACACCATGCAATTGAAGTATATTTGCTTTCGCGATGCTTACTTGACGATGTCGCGACATATGTACTGAGAGTGAGCACGGTTTCAGGTGCATGTGCGTACGTGAGCACTGGTTGTACACGAAGGAGTTTTTTTTGGCTTTACTAAATTACTCGCGGCACTTCTTTTATATTTTGAAGTGAAACTTCTATATAGACGGGGGTATTAGGAATTTTTAGTCACGAAAAAGCGTTACAGCCGCGTGGAGGGGGTAGACGATATATAGCGGCGGAGGGAGAGAAAGGCTACGCAGGGGTCGTCCGAAATGGATGTTTTTTTGGTTCCGGATTGAATTCAGTTTTTTTGTTTGATAAAATAAAATATGTTTTAATAAAAAATGCATTCATTGAAATGTTTAGGTACATTTAAATGAATAACCTAACCTAACCAAAACATAATTTTCAATAAACCTGCAAAAAACAAAACGAAATGTGTACTGGGACACATAGTAGAAGTGAAACTTCAACGGACATGTGGAAAAACGAATCTCAACGGACAAGTGGAAAAACGAATGGCAACTGACGGGTGGAAAAACGAATCGCAACAAAATTTTAAGTTGAAGTTTTACGGGCAGGTTTTCAAATTGAATAAGTACATTAACAATCTGCCCGTAAAACTACAAGTTAAAATTTTGTTGCGATTCGTTTTTCCACTTGTCAGTTGCCATTCGTTTTTCCACTTGTCCGTTGCGATTCCTTTTTCCACTTGTTCGTTGAGATTCGTTTTTCCACTTGTCCGTTGAAGTTTCACTTCTACTATGTGTCCCAGCTAGGGCATGCAATATTCGCTCAATTTTACTATTCGAGTTTTTCGAATAGTGTTAATCAACTATTCGAATATATTCGAGTTTTTCGAGTTTTACGAATACTTGTTAGATTTTTTAAGAAAAATTAATAAATAATCGTTAAAAACTAGTGATGGAGGATGCGGCTAACGTTGGGAAGGCTGCACGGGGAATCCCATCTCCCGGGCGAGCCCTGCTTGCTTACTAATGGTGGATCGCGACCAGTCAAGGGTGTTTGGCGAATCCTATCCCATGCCTCGGCCAAAGGTCTTTAGAGGAAACACTGTGGTTGTCGGTAAGACTCAGACTCCGCTTTCCCCGTGCGTCCATGACAATTTCCCCAAGTGAAAACAACGTTCAACACCGGAAGCGATCACCGGCTTATCCGAGGCACTCTAAATAACAATATTAGAGCTGAAAGGACACGCTTAAAAAAGCGTCTTCTTGACCTTCATCACTCCAAACTGGTTTTGGGCTCTAAATAATTTCAATTGGAACTTCAAAATCGATTCAACTCCCTGAAAATCACTGGCAATGGTGTCGATTCTCTTGTTCACGAAATAAACTTATTTTAAACTATCGCTCTCTTTTAATAATATTAAATACAAGAAAGGGATGGCAAAAATTTTAGAATTGTCAAATTAGTCGGAATTTGGATTTCTATACACGTTTAGTCGTGATTTCGGAACGTGACCACTAAAATACAAAGAAATGTATCACGTAAACTAATGAAACAGTTCTAAAATTGTTGCCATCCCTTTCTTGTATCTACTATTAGTAAAAGAGAGCGATAGTTTAAAATAAATTTAGTTCGTGAACAAGAGAATCAACACCAATATTGACGAGAAAACCAATACAATATACAATAAATGACGACTGAGACTCTCGATCTTATAAGGAAGAGACGGGAGATGTTATCAGCACTGGGTTCTTCAACAGATAAAAAGAGAGCGATAGTTTAAAATAAGTTTAGTTCGTGAACAAGAGAATCGACACCAATATTGACGAGAAACCCAATAAAGTATACAATAAATTACGACTGAGACTCTCGATCTTATAAGGAAGAGACGGGAGATGTTATCAGCACTGGGTTCTTCATCAGATAAAAAGGTCTTAGGAGATGTTATCAGCACTGGGTTCTTCAACAGATAAAAAGAGAGCGATAGTTTAAAATAAGTTTAGTTCGTGAACAAGAGAATCGACACCAATATTGACGAGAAAACCAATACAGTATACAATAAATTACGACTGAGACTCTCGATCTTATAAGGAAGAGACGGGAGATGTTATCAGCACTGGGTTCTTCATCAGATAAAAAGGTCTTTAAACCTAACGATTAGGAAGCTAATGCGATGCGACCTCCGTCGCTCCAATACTCGCGCCACTGAGGCTGCGATTGATCAAAATAGGGGATCGAAAGTTTTTGCTCTGATGAAACTAAAAGTCGCGGATAGCAAAATTGTCACCCATCTCATAGATTGAGATGCTCGTCGAAGTTGAAAACTTCTATGGACATTATCCCACGAGAACCACAAGACCAACGGTTTCTAGCAACTAGCAACGACGACCAAAGAGTCCAACCAACACGTGCCATTACACCGAGGATCTTTCGGACGGTGACCAGAACGATATAAAGGGAGGCCCTCGAGCAGCTCCAGGTGATGAAGAATTACCACTGAACTCCTAAGACAAGGCAAACAGGTCCTGAAGAAGCTCTAATTTAATTTCATCATCCAACAAGGCTCTACACTGGAGGCATCAAAAGACTCGACAAATTCCGGTCACCAGAGCAAGCTGAGTTTCGAAAATACTACACTACTACACTTCGCTGTGTACGGCATTTGTGGAATACGAGAAGGCCTTCGACTCCATCGAAACTTGGGCGGTTATGGATGTTCTTCAACGATGTCACATCGAAAAACTGTACATAGAGATGCATGTACAACGCTGCTATTATGACTGTTCCGGACTGGATCGGATTGGACTGGGTGGTACTCTAGTCTAGTCCAGTCCACCAAGACTCAAAACCGGAGTCAATCCAACTGCGCAGAGGGTATGAGGGATCCCTAATGTTGTTTCTTTACTATGTTCCCTCATCTTTGTCGCTCTTATCGACTTGCTCCGGCACATTATCTTGATCGTCATCGTTTGTATCTTCCGATTCCGAATAAAACATCTTGGTTCATGTACAAAATCGTTTCAAAAACAGCCTGCTTATATGAAGTTAGGCAAATCACATGATTCGTTTTGTTAATTTACGTAATGGCGTGCTTCGAAACATTCAATTGCGTTCGAATATTTTATTTCTAGCCCTTATTCGGAAAACTCGAAAAACTCGAATACCTAAGCTCTTACTATTCGAATAGTAAAAAAGGCGAATACTCGAATTAAACGAATACTCGAACACTCGAATTGCATGCCCTAGACGGGACACATAGTAGAAGTGAAACTTCAACGGACAAGTGGAAAAACGAATCGCAACGGACAAGTGAAGTAACGAATGGCAACTGACAAGTGGAAAAACGAATCGCAACAAAATTTTAAGTTGAAGTTTTACGGGCAGATTGTTAATGTACTTATTCAATTTGAAAACCTACCCGTAAACTTCAACTTAAAATTTTGTTGCGATTCGTTTTTCCACTTGTCAGTTGCCATTCGTTATTTCACTTGTCTGTTGCTATTCGTTTTTCCACTTTTCCGTTGAAGTTTCACTTTTACTATGTGTCCCAGCCCAGCACACATTTAGTTTTTTTTCGCAGGTTTACTGCAAACTATGTTTTGGTTAGGTTAGGTACATTTTAAAGAAAGCATTTTTTTGTTTTTGTTTTTAAACACATTTTTTCGCGATTCTCGTTCATAATGATGAGTACAATGATCCCTTTTCGGGAAATAAGCGATTCAAATTTCAGCGTGTATAGAAGTTTCACCATCACCATCATCATCACCATCATCATCATCATCATCGTCACCGTCATCATCATCATACTGATCATCGTCATCGTCATAATCGTCATCGTCATCGTCATCATCATCATAATCCTCATCGTCATCATCATCGCCATCGTCATCATCGTCATCGTAATCGCCATCATCATCGTCATCGTCATAATTATCGTCATCGTAATCGTCATCGTCATCATCGTCTCGTCATCGTCTCGTCACCGTCATCGTCATCATCATCATAATCATCATCATCATTACCATCATCGTCACAGTTACCGGCCGTAACGCTTTTTCGTGACTAAAAATTCCTAATACCCCCCGTCTATATAGAAGTTTCACTTAAATAATTGTATTTCGTGTATATTTGTTTGCAAATATGTTTTCATTATTTACAAACTTAAGTATACCTACTTATAATATAACTTATTTCTAATTAAAAAAATGCAAAAATATAAATTCTAAAAGAAATGTACTTTACTGAGGATCGATCTCAGACTGTACAGACCCGAAGTCGACACCTAAATCACTAGACTACGTATACTGTCACGAGACATCCCAAAATAACCGTGCATATTGTAAAAATCTACAAGTTACTTCCCGGCTAAAACTTTTTTCATTCGAACTCGCAAGCGAGCGGCGGCGCGGTCACAGGCCCGGTGGCGCGCGGCGCGATGTTATTATGAAGTGTCCCCGCGCTCCCTTTGCATCATTCTGATCGGCAACGCCCATTCGAGCAAGGTCATTCAGATACCGCGCGCCCTTAAACAAAATAAGCACCCAGTCGCGGCAAATCAACGCTAATGAGGACGCCATTAGTGTTCATCATCCCTCAGATTCAACGGGAAAAGAAAAACTGTGGCGCTTACACGAGGCGACGCGGCGACGCGACGACGCGACGTAACATAAAACTTTTTAACAAAAAATTGAACCGACGAAAACAGAAACTGAAAAGCGAAAAATAACTAATTATGAGTCGGCGCCAAACGAACTTTTAACAAGGAAAGTGCGTGTAAGTTGCAAGTGGCCGAGCGGAGAACGCATTTTTGGAAAGTTATTGTTTATCGTTGAAAATTTCACGTTGTATTTGATGTGACGTTGTTTTTATTATTTATTTAAAGTAATTTAATGATCTTCATTGATTGGTTGTTTGGCGCCGACTCATAATTAGTTATTTTTCGCTTTTCAGTTTCTGTTTTCGTCGGTTCAATTTTTTGTTAAAAAGTTTAATTTTTCATTTTTTTGTGGTTAAAATCTAACTCGAGGTCTCCATTATGTCGTAGTGTCTAGAACTATATTTATGTGTGTCAAGTTTCAACAGAATCGGTTAACAGGTAAGAATTCAGTGGGTGAACAAACACTCATCCCCTGTTTTCCTACCCTTAGGGGTGGATTTTGATTTTGAAATTTAAATGGGACCAACTTCGAGATATACCCTATCCATTAAAAAAACCACTCTGTAAAAAGTTATGCGTGGTCATACATAAAAAAAAAAAAAAAAAAAAAAAAAAAATATACGCGTCGAATTGAGAACCTCCTCCTTTTTTTCGTCGGTTAACAAAATGCACAGCTTTATTAGCCATACATGATTATCGTTCCCACAGTAGCCGCTACAAGTGCAACACGTCACGCGACGCGGTGTCACCTCACCATTATATCGCTCACACTCTGTGTGATGCGTTTAGCGCTAACCTAAGGCGACGTCGATGCGAGTTGAAGTTCGTGAGACATTGCCTAGACGAGAGCACGGGCGAGAAGCCGCGCAGAGAGTCGTTTCGAACATGAGGGGAGAATGCTCGATTTTTTCGTATTTCTTCTTCAAATTCTTGCAACAAGTCCAAAATTTTTGCAACGCCTGAATAAGGCGTCTAAGTTTATGAGAACTATTTTTATAACCTAACACCAATATTTATCTACTAAGTGGTGCAGGACCGGCTCTCCGAGGCACGGGGGACGGGGGTGTAGCACCGCCTACGGCCGGACTTCGGGCTGCTGCTGAGAAATTGTCTTGACAGAAAAATCCCAATGACTCTTTTTTGCCCGACCCTGGAATCGAACCCAGGACCTACCACTAGACCAACAAGGCAGTCAAGCCTTATAGTTTAACAACAAATAAAATAATAATAAGGCAAACATAGACATGTGTGGGGTTACCTATAGCTGCGTAAGCAAGACAGGCTAATAGTTATGTTCCACCAACAATGCAGCGCCAAAGGTTGACGTCTTTCAAGACGTGTAGTGTTGCAGCTTAGGTAAAATTTCATAAATTACATCAGTTTCTATGGTTATCAGGTCAATGGGTGGTACGGAAATCTTACTGCACGAGTTCAACTCGCACTTGATCGGTTTTATTTTTTCCTTTTAAAGTATGGGACCCTATTTTTTTTATGAAATGAGCATTTTCAATTATTGCTAGCAAATAATTAAGTAACTCACTTCAAATAAACATATTATAATATTTTACTGAATCTAATTGTATTATCATTATTCGTAAGATTCAATTAAGAAATCACTGTTAGCCCCGCTACCAACCTGCTGACTGGCTAATCTTTTTCCCACGGCATGGGCTGTTATCATTGTGTAGCTCATGTCGACACGACAGGAGGAGGAGGAGGATTAAGAAATGTAAAAGGGTGCTTTCTTAATCGAGTTCAAGCATAAATGTAACAGTCAGGCATAATATAAGCTGTGGGCATGCACGCAGCTACGGTACAATACATAAGACAAGCTGTGGGCATGCGCGCAGCTACGGTACAATACATAAGACAAGCTGTGGGCATGCGCGCAGCTACGGTACAATACATAAGACAAGCTGTGGGCATGCGCGCAGCTACGGTACAATACATAAGACAAGCTGTGGGCATGCGCGCAGCTACGGTACAATACATAAGACAAGCTGTGGGCATGCGCGCAGCTACGGTACAATACATAAGACAAGCTGTGGGCATGCGCGCAGCTACGGTACAATACATAAGAGAAGCTGTGGGCATGCGCGCAGCTACGGTACAATACATAAGACAAGCTGTGGGCATGCGCGCAGCTACGGTACAATACATAAGACAAGCTGTGGGCATGCGCGCAGCTACGGTACAATACATAAGACAAGCTGTGGGCATGTGCGTAGCTACGGTACAATACTAGAAGGGCTGACCTGCGACCGGCGACAGCTTGCGCATCACGCACCAGCGCGACTTCCACTGCGAACAACACGCGTGTTACTGACACGACAACACAACAACTAGTTGTTTTCTGTACTAACTCATATCATTGAGGCATGACTGTCTGCCATCCCGGCTGTCGGCCAATTCACGTAACTATAGAAGTGCAATTGCAGTTAAGTTTTTATCAAAACAACACTTTTCGTATTTTCTTATTTCAGCGGTCGCTGTCAGATACGAATTGCAGCGTCACTGCAACCTGATCGGCGCGTCATGAAATTACGTGAATTAGGGCCTCCTAGTGAACAGCCAAGATGGCAAATTCAGTCATCTTGAGCTATATAATATACTAAATATTTGGTTGGCAGAGCGGCTGACGACCCCGTATGACCAGTATTGGCTGGTGTTGGCCAGTAGTGGACAGCGGTGGCCAGCGTGTACCGAACGATCATATGAATATCGCCACTCATACAGGCTCTTTTAATTATCATACTATAATACCGTAGCAACCCGAAATCTCTCGTCTGTTCTAGTCGAGCCGTGAACTGCCTAATATGAAATGAAAGCAGTGCATGAATGGATTAACTGAATGATATGATGCTCACCTTCTTGCCTTCGCGGAACTTGACGGTTCCCTCGATGATCGTGCTGTCGTCCGCCATGTCGCGCTGCGGTCGCGCCACAGTCGCGCCGTGGTCGCGCCACAGTCGTGCCACTCTCACTGGTGCGCGCCACTCATCGCTACACAGGCTACTGGCTCACATTACTACCACACGTCTGAAACAAACAAATAAAGCATTCTTAAGTTATAGAGACACTTAAACAAGAAAAAATTCAAATTTTAAACTTTATTGCTGAACAATAGTAGATTATACAACAAGTGAAAACCTACCAAGAGCATGTCGGGCCATGCTCAGTATTATAGGGTTCCTTAAGCAGGTGTAATTACAAACGAATCAAATCGAATATTAATCATGGCTATTTTAGTTTTTGCAATAATCGGCAGCATTCGCGACTCAGTGTGTTAGTAGCGCCATCTAGCGATAAGTTCAAGAAGCCAAATTTAAGAAGTTATGTCATTTCAACTTACTTACTGTTACTTTTTGTGATTTTTTCAAATAGAAAGTAGCTAAAGGAGCATTATTTGCTATGATCATTTTTCTCTAAGGTCAATGACCTTTGAACTAGGACGTTTTAAGTATTTTTCAGTTTTCTTTCTATAACTCAAAAAATTATAATCACATTATACTCGAAATAATTTTAAAAGAGAGTTTTCACAAAGGTCTATCAATGTGAAAGATTATAAGTTTCTACATTGCATAGTTTAGAAATGGCAGGGGGGGGGGGACATTGCAAGCCACTTTGGCGGGCTATATTTCGCAGATGGTACACCTGATAAAAAAGTGGTGTATGAAACATTACCTTCATTTTAGTAGACCTATTCAATGATATCCCACACGAAGGGGTGCAGCGAAAAAAATTTTTCCATCCCCATTTCACATGTATGGACGCCACCCCTAAAATACGTAAAAACGATTTTTTTATTCTTTTAAAATTGAGATCTATATGTAGACTATTTTTCAACAAAATTTCATTTACTTATGTTTATAACTGTAGAAGTTATTAAGCTGTAAAGGATTAGGACAGACGGACAGACGGACAGACGGACGGACATGACGAAACTATAAGGGTTCCTTGTAGGACTTCGGAACCCTAAAAAAGAGGGAATTTAATTCGAGGGACTAAGTTGGATCCCGAGCAGCGAAGGATTCTAAGATTGAACCAAGAGCGAAGCGAGTGGTTCAAAAATAGAATCCTGAGCGGAGCGAGGGATACAAGGCCCGAGATGAAATTTTTTTTCACGAGTTGTGTACTCTACTTTTTACCATTGACTGCGAGAAAATAAATAGTGGTATATAGCATGACTGGGTGAATGAGAGACATATTCAAGAATATGGTAGAATGTGCGTACCTACACATAAAGAAAAAAGATGAAATAAATATTCTACGACAAATCACGCGTAGGTATAGTAGTCAAAATGCTCGCGCAAGCTCTGAATTTTCCGGGTCTGCTGTCTAGTACAAAAGGCAAAGAGGGTGAAAATAGCCACCGATGGACACTGACCTAGCAAGGTGCATCACCTCACTGCATAAAATTTTGATTTGTAAGCGCGGAATAGTGTCCACAGAAATTTATGAAATCGATTTTAAAATATTTCAAAAATTAAGGTACACATATTTGGAACAAGAATCAAATACTAAACATCCTCGTTCAATAAGTCTCTCGTTGAACCAGCCAACCTGTAGTATTTATATTTTCTTAATTTAAATTTGATAGCTCCATCCAGCCAGCCAGTACGTACGTTCAGCACGTTTTATTCATTTCTTAGTACATAATTCGTGCTTGTTCCAAATTCAAAATGTTTTTATTCTCTTGTGAGTAAAAGAGAGTTTTATTCGCTGTTATCGATGAATAAAATGCCCTTTTTCGAGTGGCAATAGTAAAAAGTACATTTCATACATTGCAACCGAACTGGGAAGATTGGGTTAAGAGGCTGACAACACCCAAAAAATCAGACCTCTGCGGTCACTGTCGTTTCGTACAGAACTGAAAGAGAGGCAACGAGCCGAGGGACGTCGGATACGCCGCTCAACTTGAATGAAAATCAACAAAAACATTTTTAAATAAAAAACTAAAAGCTTATTTGAAAAACGGAAACAACAAATGTTTAGATTATTGTCTTTCTCAATTGTTTTCTTAATTTTATTTATAATATTTAGTAAATAATAGAGACTGTTTGCTTTAAAGCATTTTTTAAGAGGTTAGTTTACACTTCTTTTCTATCGAGAAAACTTCAAGAAAACGTGTTTTGGGCACAATACAGTTTCAGAAAATACGATCAAGATTAACATATATTTTTTTCACTGCCACAAACTGAATAGATACAGCTAAAAATGTTTTTAAAAGAAGCATATTTGGGGCATTTGGCTGTTGTCAGCGTCTTAAAATGGGAAGAAATGTCGAACGTCCCGTAGCAAGATGCGTTGTCGACCCGACTATAACAAGTGATGCGAGTGGCCGCGGAGAGGCCATGCCCAGCACTGGCATTGTGGGGGGAGGCTCATTGTCATGATATTGATGTAAATTGTTTATTATTATTATTAATTTGTATTTTTTTGTTCTTTTTATCTTATCATTAATTTTTATAATTTCAAACACAATGTAAGTTGTTTCTTAATAAAAAAATGAAATTAAAATGAAATGATGATGAAAAACATGAGGGGCTCGTAGCGATGCAACGACTGCGCGGATTGTACGATCTGCAAGGTTAAGCTGCACTTGCCGCGGTCAGTCTGTGGATGGGTGACCGTTTCGTTACATTTCGAGACCCCTCCGTGCCTCGGAGAGCACGTTAAGCTGTCGGTCCCGGTTGTCATACGAATATCTATGGCAGTCGTTACGGGTAGTCAGAAGCCTGAAAGTCTGACAACTGGTCTAACCTCCGAATGTCAGTATTACCCATTATTTGGGTTGCGGGGGTCTGATGGCAGTCGCTCCGTGTAAAATACTGATGTTCAGCCGCATCTGGCTAGACTGGAGGCCGACCCCAATATAATTGGGAAAAGGCTCGGAGGATGATATGATGATGAAAAACATACAATAACACAATAGTAACAACTATTGAAACTTAATAACTTCTTAGGTTTTCGCGATCACTACACATTATAATAAAACAAAGTTTAACCAGATTAAACCGTTATGGTTTAAGTTAAACCGATATGTACCTAGAATGCTCCATGAGGCTATTGAAATTAAAAAACATCCTAATTTTAATAGAGAAGATGGTTGGCAGCTACCACCTGTTTGGAACCCAGTCGTTAAAATAATCAAGTCCCAAACAGCACGCAACACTGTAAAAGATAATGATATTGTGAGTGATTACTGCGTGCATCGAAACGATTTTAATTAATAATATTGTACGGTAGATTAAATTTTTTTTTAGAAATATCTGTAAAGACGATTGTCATCTTAGTCTACCTGCGACCACGAAATGCTGCAAAGCTTTCGAAACGTCAGGAAAACCAATTTAAATGATATACGCGATTTAATCCGGTTAAACTTTGTTTTATTATAAGCTTTGAATAGGTAGGTACTAGGTACTAAATAAGTTTGTGTACCTACCTACTTTAGTTTTGAACTTTTGATTCGTGTCAGGTAAGAGACCAATCCGTGCAAGATCAATATGATGATAACAGTAATGACTGTATGATATCATTGAAGCAGTGACCAAACTGATGAGCTACACTAACACTAGAGAAGTAGAGAGGCATGTGCATGCGGTGCGTGTCACGCACACAGGCGGCCGACATGTGTGTGTGTGCGGGCGCGCCCTCGATGCCGCGATGACGTCACCGCACACGACATCACCAGACAGACTGTAATCTGCGCTCAACAACAATCACAGTTAACGATGTTTACAAATCTACAGTTCAATGTCCTAATAATTGTCAATGATAAAATATTTCTTATCATTCAAAACAATCTACCAAACATGATTATTTCTGGTTCAACTGTTATGAACTAGCAGACTGCCAGCGGTCACACTGCGCAGCATGTTTCAGTCCACTGTTGCACAGTGGCCGCCACGTTGATCCATCGATCCGATTGAAATTGGATATAGGTTGTCCTCCTCGTGGAATCCGGTAATCGAGAAGTGTTCGCGTCGTGGTTTGTCTACATGTATGTCCGCCGAAACTGTCAGCATTGTCTGTCGTGATTCAGCATATCAGCACAGTGACGTTACGAAAAACCAACCGCGGGTAGTTCGAGAAAACACCCGCCGCTCAAGACGATGACACCCACATACTTCAGTCTGCTTGTGACCACGGCCAACGCAACTTGGCCGGAACGTCGAGGTTAGTCAAAATGTTTGTTTTTTTTTTATTCTATTATGCGCGAAGTCCCGTAAATAGGTAGGTATAGTTCAATATGAGTGAAATTCGCGAAAGTTTAAAAACTTTAAAAAAACTGGTCAATGATATTTAAAAATATACATATGTCATACGTCTATCGGTACATCGAAGTGTTAAAGTCTTTGTATGAAAACGCCACTATGTCAGTCCGATTACAGGACCAAGCCTCGAAACCTATCCTTCTGCAGCGAGGTGTGAGACAGGGAGATGTGATCTCTCCGAAACTGTTCACTGCTGCATTGGAGGATGTCTTCAAGGTTCTGGACTGGAAGGGGCTAGGCATTAACATAAACGGCGAGTACATCACTCACCTTCGGTTTGCCGACGACATAGTAGTCATGGCTGAGACCATGAAGGACCTCGGTACAATGCTCGATGACCTCAGTAGAGCTTCTGATAGAGTGGGTCTTAAAATGAATATGGACAAGACAAAGGTTATGTCGAATTCCCATATAGTACCCATTCCCGTAAACATCGGAGAATCTACACTCGAAGTTGTTGACGATTATGTATACCTAGGACAAACTGTCCAGCTAGGTAAGTCCAACTTCGAGAAAGAGGTCAATCGTCGAATCCGACTCGGTTGGGCAGCGTTCGGGAAGCTACGCAATATCTTCTCGTCCAAAATACCGCAGTGTCTCAAGACGAAAGTCTTTGACCAGTGTGTGTTGCCAGTAATTACTTACGGTACTGAAACGTGGTCGCTCACAATGGGCCTGATAAGAAGGCTCAAAGTCACTCAAAGGGCAATGGAGAGGGCTATGCTCGGAGTGTCCCTGCGTGATCGAATCAGAAATGAGGAGATTCGCAGGAGAACGAAAGTAACCGACATAGCCCGAAGAATTGCCAAACTTAAGTGGCAGTGGGCGGGGCACATTGCTCGCAGAACGGATGGCCGATGGGGCAGTAAAGTTCTGGAGTGGCGACCGCGTACTGGAAGGCGCAGCGTGGGTAGGCCCCCCACAAGGTGGACCGACGACCTGGTGAAGGTCGCGGGAATCCGCTGGATGCGGAAGGCACAGGACCGGTCGTTGTGGCGATGTTTGGGGGAGGCCTATGTCCAGCAGTGGACGTCTTTCGGCTGAAATGATGATGATGATATGTCATACTCTAACAAAACCGACTAAAAAAATGTTCCGTACCCAGTGCCAGCACAATACATATAAACTATATAGTAAAATATAAGTAAGTTGATTACTTCAAGTTACTTTCGTATCATAACTGGAATACTTTCTCTACACACATGATGGCATTTTATTTATTTTTTTGCCACCTTTCACGCTCGGTGCCTTACTTGACGCGGATTAATAGAGTCTTCAGATTGCGATATCATTGTAACTGGTGTGGTATTTGTCGATCTTTCAGCGGTATATGATACGGTTGACGTAAAAAGGCTAATAACGTCAACCACCTCACTTTTGACTCGGGGTTTGTGCGCCTACTAATGGCCAAAATTAATAAACGATTTATTCACGATTTGCCCTACTGGAGATAGATATTTGACATAAGCTCCATACATTTTATGTCAAATTTCTATCCTAGTAGGGCAACTCGTAGACAGATAGGTTATTAATTTTGGCCGCAAGAGAAGTCCTAAACAATTGCCGATTTCATGTGCATTTGAACTAAGAAAAGAGTAGGTGGCGCTGCCAGAAGAACGGCCTCCCCCAGGGAAGTGTGTTAGCACCTACACTCTTCAACATATACACTAACGACCAACCTATTTCTCTTAAGTCGGAGTGTTTTATATATGCAGATGACCTAGCTTAAGCTACCTACGTACGGGTTTGAGGAAGCCGAAGAAAATTTGACGAATACTCAGGAGATGTTTAGACGACGTCTGTGGTCTGGTGGTTCGAGTGTCGGACTGCTGATCACGAGGTCGTGGGTTCGATTCCCACAGGACACAAATATTTATGTGATGAACATATGTATTTGTGTTGGTCTGGGTGTTTCTTATGTATTATAAGTATGTATTTACAAAAAAAAAGTATATAAGTATTATATCCATTGTCTAGTACCCATAGCACAAGCTCTGCTTAGTTTGGGACTAGATGGTGCCGTGTAAAAATGTCCCAAACATATTTATTTATTTATGTTGGCAGAATAAGCGTGTGCTACACGGTGAACAACCAGCCTCCCCACCAAGGTGACCTTGGTGAGAAGCTGGTCGCTGACAGCCGTCGTCGTTCCCGACTACACAGTTGCCAACTTCAGTATGTTTATAACTCTCGTAGAGAAAACACGCATCGTACGAAAATACACACGACAGGATACAGCTGAAGGCCTTTAAAATATCAGAAATTTGGCGTAGCTTTGCACTTTTGTGCTCAAATGAGGAAAAAAAAAGATATAATGGTGATAATTTCGTTGCTAATAATAATATTTCCCACATATTTTTTTGGATCGTGTCCTTGTATGTTTCTGCCGATAGATCCCAAAGACATATTTTATAATTCAGCGATGACATAGCAGTCACGCTGAGCTGCCATTTTACCGTTTAAAACTATTATGTACGTGGGACACTCAGAAAGTTTTGCGAAACTAAAAAAAATTGTTCTATACGTACATATATTTTTATCAAATCTTTTCAAAGTACTTTCCACCAGCCTCTATACAAAGATTCATGCGCCTAAACCAGTTTTCAAAACACTTTTTCCAGTCCGCCGCAGACACCTCGTTTACAGCCTGCTCGAACGCAGCCAGCGCATCTTCCGGCGACGAAAATTGTATCCCTTTGAGCAGATTTTTTATTTTTGGGAATAAAAAGAAGTCACACGGTGCTAGATCAGGGCTGTAAGGAGGGTGACCCAGGAGTTTGACTGGCGTGCTGTCCAGGAAGTCCCTCGTTTTGAGTGCGGTGTGCGCAGGTGCATTGTCGTGGTGGAGCAGTAGCCCGCGGAGCCCTGTGTTTGGTCGCTTGTTGCTTATAACAGAGAAAACTTCTGGCAAACATTTGGTAGTATACCATTCGGCATTAATGCTTCTTTGATCCCGTAAGGGAATTGATACCAAGTGGCGAGTCAAATTAAAAAAGCTAGCGATCAAAATCTTACCCCCGCTTCTAGATCGCTTCACTTTGGTAGGCGTTGGCTCATTTTGAAACACCCAAACAGTCGACTGGCGCTTGGTTTCTGGGTCGTATTGATAAATCCAGGACTCATCACCTGTAACGATGTCGTAAACACGCCGAGACGAGCCTGCTTCAAATTTGTTAAGCATATCACGGCACCATTCCACCCGGGCCTGCTTCTGAGCATCGGTGAGGTTGTGCGGCACCCAGCGTGATACTATCCTCCTCACGCGAAGATGGCTGTGTAGAATCTCGTGAACGCTTCCCGATCCAATCTTCAATATGTGTTGAATCTCCTGATATGTAATTCGCCTATTGTCTTGGATTAAATTTTTCACTGCTAGCACGTTTTCTTCGGTAACAGCCGTCAAAGGGCGACCGCTTCTTTCGTCATCCCCCAAAGTTGGTCGACCGCGCTTGAATTCGTTATACCAACGACACACGGTTGCCTTGGAAGGGCCTTCATCCATGAATGCCATTTGAAGTCTATCGTACGATTCATCCGGTTTCAGGCGACACTTGAAATCGTATAAAATCATAGCTCTAAAATTTTCCCGGCGCAGATCCATATTTCAGTGAGACACAATACTTTGAATTAACTCGCAAAAAATGTGGAGGGAAATTTTGAAATTGGAACTTACTTATTTTTACTTATAAATAATCATATTTTCGAAAAACATTATAACTGGCCAGTCTCCCATATATAAAAACTTTTTTTCGCAATACTTTCTGAGGGGCCTGGTAATAACATAAAGAAAAATGCTTGAAGATCTTGACCACGTAGAACGTAGTTAAGTATTATATTCTCTTTTGGTCTTGAAAGAAGTGTATAAGATTTTATGGAAGGAAAGAACTTAGTATACGTAGTACTCTGGCTTAGCACTTTCTTACTCGGCGGGTGAATTTGCATGCCCAGTGTGGCATCGGTCAGCTCATGCAAGGCAGGTTAACATATATCTTTTTTGATATTTCTGTTTGTGATATTGTTAATAGCATTCCATATATTTTTGTTATTTTTGCCTGCTTTTTTGAGAAGGTTTTTTTCATATTGTCGCTTCAGCCATTCGTACGAAAAAGTCATTCGTTGAGATATGTCATTCCCATATATTTGGATTGTTTTCTATAGCATTGACGATTCTAGATGGTTAACTTGGCTAGGGGGGCAGTTTCTTAATGAGGTTGTTATTAAACTATATCGTTTGTATGTGATTTCAAGTACCACATTATCCGGATCTTGCTTTAGTTTTTACCCGACTGCGCCAGAAGGAGGGTTATGTTTTTTATGCATGCGATCCCTGTTGCGAGTACTTCTGATGAGTTCAATTGTCATCCAGGGATATATAATAGTACATTACTGTCGAGGCCTGACATGAAGCAATTGACGGTGGAGTAGGTACTTCCCGAGTGATATTTAAACTAAACGAGGCCGTTAATTGCTATTTCGGCCGAGACTTGTATAGTACTTTTCTTTCTCTCATTTTCGAGGAAACTATACACAAATTAATTCAACAGTATCTAATTTTCATTCGCGCCAATTCATCTGAGCGCGGTTGTTGTTCTATTTTCAAAGTATTGAAATAAAAAATGCGCATTGAGCCATTTTAACGATAAATATTTTGTACCTAAAAACACTTAATTTATGTAAGTGTGTACTTAAAAAACCTCTATAGCATACACGTAATTTAATAAAACTTTTTAACAAAAAATTGAACCGACGAAAACAGAAACTGAAAAGCGAAAAATAAAATTTTGCTTTTAGTCTTTTCCTAACTAAACTAATGTAAATAACTAATTATGAGTCGGCGCCACACGGCAAACTAACCAACAAAGTGCGTGCATGTTGCAAGTGGTCGAGCGGAGAACGCATTTTTGGAAAGTTATTGTTTAACATTGAAAATTTCACGTTGTATTTGATGTTATGTTGTTTTTATTATTTATTTAAAGTAATTCAATGATATTCGTTGATTGTTTCTTTGGCGCCGACTCATAATTAGTTATTTACATTAGTTTAGTTAGGAAAAGACTAAAAGCAAAATTTTATTTTTCGCTTTTCAGTTTCTGTTTTCGTCGGTTCAATTTTTTGTTAAAAAGTTTAATTTTTAATTTTTTTGTGGCTAAAATCTAACTCCATGTCTCTATTATGCTGTAGTGTCTAGTTGTAGTGTCTAGAACTACATTTATGTGTGCCAAGTTTCAACAAAATCGATTACACGACGACGACAGGTAAGAATTCAGTAGGTGAAGAAACACTCATCCCTTGTTTTCCTACCCTTAGGGGTGGATTTTGATTTTGAAATTTAAATGGGACAAACTTCGAGATATACCCTATCCATTAAAAAAAGAATCATCAAAATCGGACCACTCTGTAAAAAGTTATGCGTGGTCATACATAAAAAAAAAAAAAACAATAAAAAAAAAATATATATACGCGTCGAATTCAGAACCTCCTCCTTTTTTCGTCGGTTAAAAATTAAAAACTGTTTTGCAATTTATATTATTGTCGTGTTGGATATTACTGGCCTATTATTTCGTTGCGTACGGAAAAGAGCCGACTGTTGTATTTTACATGATATGATGATATTATTTATTTACGTTTCTACAGAACTTTAGGATGCCAGCAATTTTGGGGTCGATGACATCCATGTTGCCATTGTAACAGCCAGAACACGAGGAGCGCTACATCAAAAGGGGTTCATTCTCTGAATGCTTTATAGTACCATACCTACCACAGAAATAGATAGAGATAGTATGGTTGCAATCACAATTTTACTTGCGATTCATGCGTGGCAACTGTCGAACTACGCCTTACATATTGACGTCATTAATTTTTAAAAAAATAACTATAGTAAAATGTACTTTACAGCTTTTGTTTCTGCAGTTAGAAACACCACAATAAGGCATTTTTGCGGGTTTTCGTTACAGTATTTACAGAAACAAGTCATAAGGCGTACTGAGAAAGGCTTTAAATTACCCTGCACTATGGGGCAGTGTTGGCATGCGCGCCCTGCCCACTTTTCCATTCTATCTGTTTTCTAAAAAAATCGCGCTACTGGACCAAAACGAAATGTTTGGTTTTACTCGTGTCTGATTCATTTTATTTTATGTAAAAACGTGTTGTTTTTTTTTCCTTTTTAGGGTGCTATGACATTCTAAGATGATATTCGGTCCTAAGTCGCCTAAGCCTATCTATTTTCATGTTTTGAGTTATTATAGTAAATTAAAACTTAACTTCACCGGCAAACGATTAGTGGTCCGTGACAACATAAATGTTTGGGCAAATGGTCCCCCACCACAAAAAGGTTAAGAACCACTGCATTAGTCGAAGGAGGTTTGGCGTCGCAGGATCTAGTTATGGTAGATCGCAGACCCATGCACAACATTGGATCTAACGCAAATAATTTAGGTAAACTTCTCAAAAACAATTACTTTTAATTTTTTATTGTAAATCTATTAACCAGGTTAAAATGGAAGCAAGTGAGCCACGTTTGTAGAATGCAACCACAAAAATAGGCGGAGCGTCGCGCAGTGAGTGCCTGAATCAGGACGAGGAGTGCCGTGTGGTTGGACGGATGACGTCATGGATACAGAGACGTGGAACAAGACGAAGGAGACCTTTAAAATAGGTAATAATACTCTTTACTTATGCCTTTACCCAGCGCTGCAATAATGCACATAACCAGCCCTTAACTGTATCATTACAGTTGCAGTATTAGAAAACTTGACGCTTTGATATATGATTTCCAGATGTAAGCCTGATAGGTCTAGGTTAGAAGTAAGTGGTGAAGAAATGCAATACGTCCAGGAATATATCTACTTGGACCAGATAGTCTCTTTCAGTCCAGACAAGACAAAGAATTCGCAAGACGAACAGAAAATGCCTGGAAGAGCTACTGGTCCATGAAAGAGCTTATGAAGGGAGATCACTGAAACGGAGACATGACTGATTGGATATGTGCATTCTTCCCATTCTAACTTATGGTGCTCAAACCTGGTCCTTGACAGATATTCAGAAGTCCAAACTCAAGGTATGCCAACGTCCAATGGAGCGCAGCATTTTGACGACCTGTGGTCTAGTGGTTCGAGTGTCGGACTGCTGATAACGAGGTCGTGGGTTCGATTCCCACAGGACACAAATATTTGTGCGATGAACATAAGTGTTTGTGTTGGTCTGGGTGTTGCTTAAGTATTATAAGTATGTATTTACAAAAAAAAACAGTAAAGTTCTGGAGTGGCGACCGCGTAATGGAAGGCGCAGCGTGGGTAGGCCCCCCACAAGGTGGACCGACGACCTGGTGAAGATCGCGGGAATCCGCTGGATGCGGAAGCCACAGGACCGGTCGTTGTGGCGATGCTTGGGGGAGGCCTATGTCCAGCAGTGGACGTCTTCCGGCTGAAATGATGATGAAGATGATTTACAAAAAAAAAAAAAAGGATCTAAGTATTATATCCATTGTCTAGTACCCATAGCACAAGCTCTGCTTAGTTTGGGACTAGATGGTGCTGTGTGAAATGTCCCAAAGATATTTATTTATTTATTTAAGGTGCCAAATTAACGGATAAGGTTCGGAAGACAACACTGCGCTCCGAAACACAAATCATTGATATTGTTCACAAAGCCGCAAAACTAAAGTGGGATTGGGCTGGCCCGTCTGCAGGATGCCTTTTGAGGGCCAAAATTACCGCAAACTGGAGCCCTGACACAGGGGAGTGGCGTCGAGGCAGACCGCGAAAGTGAAGGCGAAGTACTTGTCTAGCTCGTCCCAGCTAGACAAGTACTGTAACGACTGCTCAACAATAGCGCAAAATCGTGACACATGGAAGTATTTTGCCCAGCAATGGGATGTTACAGGCTAACAGTACCAGTAAGCCTGATAAGGTTTACAGCATTTTTACAGCAACAGCAACGAGACTAAGTTGCTCCTACTTTGAAGCTGCTCACATGAGGTCAGTTTCTTCACTTTAACAAGTTATGAACTGTTGAAGTCTGCAGATACTTAGAGCAACTCATTAATAAAAGTGGCACAGTATGATTATAACATTGAATACAGTAAAGCAGGCTTCATAATCTTTTATGGCCTACAGTAAAAAATCGGCCAAGTGTGAGTCGGACTCACGCAGTAAGGGTTCCGTACCACCCATCGACCTGATACCCCATAGAAACTGATTTAATTTAGTAATTTTATCAAAAGACATCAAGGACGGACGCGAAATGTGAATTTTTGCATCTCTTTCTTACGTAGGTACCATCACATCATTTCATCATCATTTTTATATCTGGTACCACCTGTATTCTACGCAAATAAATGATTCTTTCTTTCTTTCTTTCACATATGTCTATGTTTGCCCTATTTCTAGTATTTGTTGCTAAACTACATAGTATGCACTATAATCAGAACAAGTTTGACGTTGGTATGTATTACCGTTTTGAAGATCAGGGAACAAAAACGATGAAAAAAATGCATGCTTTTGGAGGTTTCTTGTATGGAGACCCCCTTTGGTTTAAGTTTCTTTTTTGTTTTTAGTATTTGTCGTGATACCCCTCATAGCAACACATATTCTGTGAACATTTCAACCGGTTACCTATTACCGTTCAATAGATACAGCCCTGTAACAGACAGACGGACGGACGGACGGACGGACGGGCGGACGGACGGACGGACAGCGTAGCGAGAGTAATAGGGTCCCGTTAGCACTCTTTGGGTACGAAACCCTAAAATGGGAGTTTATTTTGAATACGATACGTTTTCAGTCGGATTACAGAGAAACATGCCTTATTCTATTTCTGGTTTATACAGAGGATTCAAATTCAGTGGTTAGACTCTTACAGAGCAAGACGTGTTCTCGATTGTGGGAACATTTCAAAACTTCAAATCAGAGACAAGCAAGCAATACCAGGCCCCTCAGAAAGTATTGCGAAAAAAAGTTTTTATATATGGGAGACTGGCCAGTTATAATGTTTTTCGAAAATATGATTATTTATAAGTAAAAATAAGTAAGTTCCAATTTCAAAATTTCCCTCCACATTTTTTGCGAGTTAATTCAAAGTATTGTGTCTCACTGAAATATGGATCTGCGCCGGGAACATTTTAGAGCTATGATTTTATACGATTTCAAGTGTCGCCTGAAACCGGATGAATCGTACGATAGACTTCAAATGGCATTCATGGATGAAGGCCCTTCCAAGGCAACCGTGTATCGTTGGTATAACGAATTCAAGCGCGGTCGACCAACTTTGGGGGATGACGAAAGAAGCGGTCGCCCTTTGACGGCTGTTACCGAAGAAAACGTGCTAGCAGTGAAAAATTTAATCCAAGACAATAGGCGAATTACATATCAGGAGATTCAACACATATTGAAGATTGGATCGGGAAGCGTTCACGAGATTCTACACAGCCATCTTCGCGTGAGGAGGATAGTATCACGCTGGGTGCCGCACAACCTCACCGATGCTCAGAAGCAGGCCCGGGTGGAATGGTGCCGTGATATGCTTAACAAATTTGAAGCAGGCTCGTCTCGGCGTGTTTACGACATCGTTACAGGTGATGAGTCCTGGATTTATCAATACGACCCAGAAACCAAGCGCCAGTCGACTGTTTGGGTGTTTCAAAATGAGCCAACGCCTACCAAAGTGAAGCGATCTAGAAGCGGGGGTAAGATTTTGATCGCTAGCTTTTTTAATTTGACTGGCCACTTGGTATCAATTCCCTTACGGGATCAAAGAAGCATTAATGCCGAATGGTATACTACCAAATGTTTGCCAGAAGTTTTCTCTGTTATAAGCAACAAGCGACCAAACACAGGGCTCCGCGGGCTACTGCTCCACCACGACAATGCACCTGCGCACATCGCACTCAAAACGAGGGACTTCCTGGACAGCACGCCAGTCAAACTCCTGGGTCACCCTCCTTACAGCCCTGATCTAGCACCGTGTGACTTCTTTTTATTCCCAAAAATAAAAAATCAGCTCAAAGGGATACAATTTTCGTCGCCGGAAGATGCGCTGGCTGCGTTCGAGCAGGCTGTAAACGAGGTGTCTGCGGCGGACTGGAAAAAGTGTTTTGAAAACTGGTTTAGGCGCATGAATCTTTGTATAGAGGCTGGTGGAAAGTACTTTGAAAAGATTTGATAAAAATATATGTACGTATAGGGGCATTTTTCAAAAAGTTTGTCCGTGACGAAATAGGAGTTCCTTTTTTTTTCAAACTTTTTATTTGACCTAATTATAGCTAATGTCATAGGAAATATACATGATTATATTAGAAAGATATCATTTTATGTTAAATATCATCGATTGATGAAAATTCATTGTTTTTTATGTAATGTGTTGCAACGAACTGCTCCATTTCGTCACTTTAATTAGTAATTAAATTAGAAATAAATTAACAGTTTTATCCGAAGCAAAGTTTATTTTATTTTATTAAATGAATAGAAGCTATGAAAAGTCAAAATGTAATGCAAAATATTTATTATAATCAAAGAGTTATACAGCGTAAACGATCCTAATCGTCATTATTGCAACATAAACACTATCAAAAACTATCGTTGTATCCAGAATACAAAGAAAATATCAAAATTAACTAATACAATAGAATCATATGTTTTAACAAAATATAATAAAAACAAATACAATCTTCTAACCTTGATATTTTGTCATTAAATCTAAATTAAACACACAGCCAAATCTGGACAGTAACGCTCGTGGAACGTAGCGTTACTATTAGGAACTAGTAAGGCGGAGTGTACAGTAAAACATATTATTTATCAGACTTAAATATAATCACAACCGGAGGCGATATCCATGGATGCGCTCTACGCGTACATTGGTATCACGGAATACAAGAATAATTTATATTCATTTCCTCTATGATTGGTATCAATACAGATTAAATACAATAAATACCTTAGTAAAAATCACTTAGGTAAGATCAAATACTACAATTTTCTTAATACAACGACTAACGACGTGTTATTGAAATGACTGAAAACCTCTTAAGGGGTTATAGTACACATCGATATGAACAACTACTACTATGGGACAAATCCTGAAATCGCGGAAAAAATCAGCTGTCCTACATTTTGTCGATTTATGTGTCACACAAATGTAGGGGAACAGCTGATTTTTTTTATGATGATGAGTACAATGACCCCTTAAGAGGTTTTCAGTTATTTCAATAACTTTTTGTACAGGGTGATTTGTAATTAGTGTAAAATATTTTAACACGTCATTGTACTGATGATAACAAACAACTTTCACAAAAATTTAAAAAAAGATTAACTTCGAATGACAGAGTAATTATTTACTAATTTCCAGTAATAAAAGTATCAAGATAAAAAATTCACTTCAAATAATAAAGTAATTATTTAAATAAAACAAAGTTTAACCGGATTAAATCGAGTATATTATTTAAATTGGTTTTCCTGACGTGATAGAAATCTGACATATTTTGTATGGAGCTTATGTCAAATTCCTATCTCTAGTAGGGCAAATCGTGGATAGATTGGATATTAATTTTGGCCGTTAGATGACAAGCGTCTTTACAGATATTTCGAAAAAACCGAACAATATTATTAATTAAAATCGTTTCGATGCACGCAGTAATCACTCACAATATCATTATCTTTTACAGTGTTGCGTGCTGTTTGGGAATTGATTATTTTAAGGACTGGGTACCAAACAGGTGGTAGCTGCCAACCATCTTCTCTATTAAAATTAGGATGTTTTTTTAAATATTTTTTTTAATGATGTATTGAGTGATTACTGCGTGCATCGAAACGATTTTAATTAATAATATTGTACGGTAGATTAAAATATTTTTTTAGAAATATCTGTAAAGACGCTTGTCATCTTAGTCTACTTGCGACCACGAAATGCTGCAAAGCTTTCGAAACGTCAGGAAAACCAATTTAAATAATATACGCGATTTAATCCGGTTAAACTTTGTTTTATTATAATGTGTAGTGATCGCGATAACCTAAGAAATTAAAAATATTGTTTACATTTTTACATTACTTAGAACCCTCCATCTGTATACAGCTTTAGAACTTCATTTCGTCACGAAAAAAGTTCCGCTTGTATATCACGTGACGAATGGATGTGACGATTCCTCGACTACAGTAATAAGAATATAATTTCTAGCTATTCTAAAAGAAGGATTTTACTATAACAACTTCTGCTTGGTCATTTATTAATTAAATATGAAATCTGTCATAGCAAAACGATAAATTGAACTGTTTTTACCTTATAAAACGCCGACACTATGAGGAACACAACAAACTAAACCGTGACGCTTGCAAACTGTTCTTGCCGCATTTGATTAGTCGATTGAATCCGAAACCAGAATGACGACGGCCATAGACTATAAATGTTGCCATTAATAAAAAAACAATCTTATTTTGTAATTTATAAGTTCGTATCATATTAAAATCACCGTGACTATGTAGGAATTTCCACTACATGTGATTTTCGTGGACACAATAAAATTAAAGATAATGTTATTTTATATGTCTTTAATTAGACATAGAGTTTTAAATGTAATGCCGTAACTCAAAATCTATCTAAAAACATCACATTTGGGTGCCTATGAAAAAGATAAAACGAGTAATTCGATTTCAAAGTTTACAAGAAGGGGTTGGACACAAAGAATTTGTATGGTCAGTGCTGCTTTAGAAGGCTGTATTTTGTAATCTACACAGTTTTTCATATTTATTTTACAACAGTAATATAGTTTAAGATTTGTCTTCATAAAACATCCCCAGGAAGTACAAAAATATATAATTCCTGTTTTATCACAATGTTACGATTCCACCGGACAGGGTGATTTACTAGCCGACAAACTTTTTGAAAAATGCCCATAGAACAATTTTTTTTAGTTTCGCAAAACTTTCTGAGTGTCCCACGTATATTATGCAAGCCTGCGTTAGGCCTTCCTTCTTATTCTTCTTGTTGATGGTACAATATTCATGTACTGCTGGCCCAGACATTAGCCACCTTCATTGCGTTCTCTAGCATTGTTCAGATCGCTCAATGTGCAGCTGTAAGGGCAAAGAGAGCAGGATAACAAGCCAGGCTCCATACATCGCGATTATACTCGCAAGTGCGGGAACACTTCGCCTTCGGGCTGCGGCGAGGTGCAACTGCATACCCACAGAACTTCGCACTTGTGTCATCGCGAATATACAACACACGAGCCTAGTAAGATGGATGAAGCGGTTGCTGTATGTTTTATGACATGCGAGTTTAGGTAATCTACTCTCCATTATCTATGAAAACATGAGTATCAGTCAGTATCAGTAAAAACATAGATAAACTTGACACTCAATGCATTGCACAAATAATAATAAAATTGTTAGTCAACAGTCCCACGGTGGGCGCCACTTATAAGAAAAGCGTGCGCGAGATATTTATTTTATTGTTGCGTGAAACTAGTTCAGTTTGGTTATTTGTTTGGACACTAACAACTGTGAACTGTGTAAATATGACATCTATTGTGTAATACATAAAACAACTTAAATAATATGTGATTATAATATACTCTATTTACCTAGGCTGTCACTAATATCCCTCTGGGTTCTTCGTAAACTCACTATCACGTATCTTATGTTGTTTACGTTCACTATCACTGAACAGTTGCACTTCTTCCAACCAGCTACAAGCAAACCACGCGTGTCACGCTACTAACACTCGGCACTAAATAAAACAAGTTTACGTCGCGTCGGCTCGCGAAAGTTTGTCGCGTCGCGCAGCTCGGGAGGCGACGCCGGCGGGCTGCCAGGGTGCTCGCTCGCCACTGCCGGAGAGCGCGCCCTTCGCGGGGAGCGGGGGCCTGGGGGCGGGCGGGGCGAGGGGAGCGCCGGGAGCGACAGCTCGCCCGGACCCAACAGTCTTCGGGGAAATTTTGACGAATGACATTTTCGTAATGTTTCACTTTGAGAGGAGCGGCGCGCTTTGGCGAGGGGCTATGCACTCCGCTAATTGCGCTTTTAATGAATACTGATGCGTCGCGGGGGTGCGGTGCCGGGGAGGGGTGCGGGGGCCGCGCTGCCCGCGGGGTCGCGCCGTAATGAGCGACGAGCAATTTGTGTAATTGGCAAAGTTTGTGTACTTTTGGCGGTCGTCGATCGCGGCATTTATTTGATTCCATTCGGTTCAATGCTGTCACTGCACTTGTATTCACCCCACGCGTCACCACTGCTGCATCTTTTTGGTTCTCAAACACAAACTCTACAATTTCACAACACATTTAATTAAATTACAATCATTTTGTTTTCTAACTCCGGTCAATACAATCCGCTGAAAGCAGGAACTTCATGAACTGCAATCCATCTGAATAGTGGTTCTAATGCTGATGCAATGGAAGTATAAAAGCAGTGCTCTTGCGGCTTTGCCCGCGTTTATTTTAACATTGCCCGTGTAATGTTTATTTTATTAATTTTGAGTAAATAAAAATGCGTATTTCTTTATTATTATTTAATTTGAAGAGTTTAGTGTAGTTTCGTTCCATGTGGTGCCGGACATAAAGAATTGCACCACCCTTATCTCTTCTCATGGGAGTCGTAAAGAAGTAAGACGTAAACGTAATGTTTAAATAATCAAGTCCCAAACAGCACGCAACACTGTAAAAGATAATGATATTGTGAGTGATTACTGCGTGCATCGAAACGATTTTAATTAATAATATTGTATTGCACGAAATGCTGCAAAGCTTTCGAAACGTCAAGGAAACCAATTTAAATAATATACGCGATTTAATCCGGTTAAACTTTGTTTTATTTTAATCATTGTTTTTCAAGTTTTGAGTGAATCGATCCAGGAGAAAAGTTTTTTCATACAAACTCTAACCCACCTATCCCACCCACCCCTCTATTTCACCCCTTAGGGTTAAAATTTCCAAAATTCCTTTTTTAATGAGTGTTTCCGTTAAAAAAGGAACCTACTGTCCAAATTTCATGTTTCTAGCTTGAGTAGTTTTGGCTCTACGTTGATGAATCAGTCAGTCAGGATATCTGTCTTTATAAGTATAGATTTGTGTCTTGTCCACACGGCTACGATACATATATTTCCAGTATAAGCTGGCTTCGCATTTAATAGGCTTTCCATACAATGAGGCCTCGGCATGACATTCATATTGAACATGATTTTAGTCTTTTCCAGATTCATGCCGAGACCGACACGCCGGGATGCTCCGTTTAAGCTGTGCAACATTTCACCCAGCTGTTCCAGAGACTCAGCCATTGCAACAATGTCATCGGCAAAACGGACATTTGAGATGTTCTCGCCGTTAACGTTGATACCCCGTCCAGTTCAATCCAGCGTCTTGAAGACGTCCAACGCGTTGGTGAACAATTTCGGGGATATTACATCTCCTTGTCTTACCCATCTGCGCAGTTGGATTGGCTTCGTCTTTTGGTCTTAGAGCTGAACAGTTATGGTAACAACGTTGTATAGGCATCTCAGCATCTCTATATACCGTTCATCAATGTGACATCGCTGAAGAGTATCCAGAACTGCCCAAGTTTCAATGAAGTCGAAGGCCTTCTCGTAGTCCACAAATGCCGTACACAGCGGCTGATTGTACTCTTCAGTCTTTTGTACGATCTGCCGAACAGTATGGATGTGGTTTACGATACTGTAGCACCAAACAGCAAACAATAAACAGTTTTACGGCTAAAATTAATATCCGATCTATCCACGATTTACCCTACTAGAGATAGAAATTTGACATATTTTGTATGGAGCTTATGTCAAATTTCTATCTCTAGTAGGGTAAATTGTGGATAGATTTAATTTACTAACATGGCGTTAGCTGGTTTGCGAATTAAGGTATCGATATAATAATTTTCGCCACTTGCTGATTCAATTGATGTAACCGACAAAACACGTAAAATTAATTAGTAAAACCAAAAAACATGACTGCGTGTTAAAATAATTGAAAAGACGCAGTAAACAAGACGTATTTATAATCAAATATTTTCATTCAAAATCATGCTAAAAATGTAATCATAACGCACAGTCGGAGGCTGCCTAAGAACGATGTCATTATAAACCTGGTTAAAACATACTGCCTCCAAATCATGCATCATCGTGCAATTGTTTGTTGACTCACAGGATACTTACTTACTTACTCCTCTGGCTTAGCGACCCACAGGATAAAACTAAAAAATAAATAGACTACTTGAGCCCCCTCTAATAAAGCGCGCGCCCTCGGCCGACACTCTCCGCCGGCAATAGCTAGGTTGATGCCTAAATATGGTATTGCAAGTCGCGTTCGCCAAACTGAGACCTAAAGATGCGAAGTCACAAGTGATTCCGGGCCCTAATTTATGGGACACCACAGCATTATCTCTTGATAGACAATTTTATGAATAGGAGAAAATTATATATAAATTAATTATAAATTGAATATATTTTCTTGTAAGTATACAATTTATACAGTTATTTTTAAATACGAGTATTAGCGTTATATATTAATGATATTCCATCAATGTTGGCAGGCGTGGCGGCCGGGGCCCATGCAGGCGGCGTACGCCATGAGGTGCGGCAGCTGGCTCTGCTCGTACAGCCCCGTGAACATGGCGTGCTGCGGCCCGCGCGCGAACACCGCCACGTCGTCGCCGCCGTGCGTCTCCGACTCCAGCGGCACACTCGCCGGGAACGCAAACTTTACATCGTCTGCAAATTGTATAAGTAATGTGATTTCACAATAGTAGTTTATGAAACTATTGCATAACAGGGGTTATTAAAACACGAGTGTGAGTTTAATAGTATCACACGAGTGTTTTAATACCTAGTTATGTCAGTTTCATACACTATTTTATCTAAACTCATACAATTTTAAATAAAATACCACAGTCAAAATCTTGGTAACATTGTCGTAGTTTTTCTTGATTTTTCTGGTAAAAGATTGTTCGTCATTTACGTTGCTGCATCCAGAAATTCAGGTGGGGTCATATTCTCCTCAGTTCAGTATCACTGCTGTTGTCAGATATTTTTACCCAGAATAAAACTTTAGACATACAAACACATAATAATAACGTAAACAATTACAATAAATTATGATGACCAAGTCCAGTAGGCCATGGCGCGCGTCAACATAGATAATAAAATATAGTCTGGCGAAATCCCATTACAATTACATTCCATACAATTCCCTAGTTTTCAGGGTATTTTCAAAATATAAAGGAAGGCACTGTTGACCTTCGTAAACACTTACGGTAATCATGCTGAGTAACATCCTCGCGTACACCGCTGTCGTCATGCGCTCGGTAGCCGGGCCCGTTGGCGTAGGACAGCGTCATGTAGGGCACGCCGTCGGCGCCGCGGTCGGCCGACGGGCCCAGCACGTCGCTGCCGCGGCCCGCGTAGCCGCTGATGCTCATGACGTGCGCGTGGTCTGACGTCACCACGAGCAGCGAGTCCTCCTCGCCCAGCAGCGCGGCGGCGCGCGCCACCGCCTCGCTCAGCTGTATCGTCTCGTCCAGTGACATCTGGACCAAGTTTTCATGGTGCGCGTGGTCGATACGTCCGCCCTCAACAAACAGGAAGAAACCCTTTTCATTTCGGCTCAAGGAGCGAATCGCCACCTCGGTAAGTTCCGCAAGAGTCGGTTCGGTATCAGAGTTAGCTTGCATGTGGTATTGCATATGACTGTCTTCAAATAGCCCGAGTAAGTACTCAGGCAGTTCCGTCGAAGCATTCATCAGCTGCTCCCGGTTCCACACATACTGGTAGCTAACGTTACGCATTTCTTTGTCTTTCTGCCACTCTTCGATCAAATTCCTACCATCTAATCTTCTGCCCTTTGAGCCTTCTTCGTCAATAGTGAAATTGGGCAAAAACTCTCGACGTCCACCTCCTAAAATGATCTGGAAAAAAAATCTATTATAGCAAAGTTGTATAGAAAAGCAAAACAGAATACATGTTGTGCGATTTTAGGTAGTACCTCCAGTCCTAAGCCCATAACTCTCACCGGAATGTCGTTACCGATTGCTCCGGCTTTCAGTACCTTGGATCACTTATCCAAGGAGATGGTGTAGTGGACCGAGACGTTATGCACCGGATCAACAGGATGGATGAAATGCAACAGGTCACAGGATCAACTTATGACTCACGGATGCTCCTCAAATTAAAGGGCAAAATTTACAAATCCGTTATAATAACTGCCTTTCTGTATGGATCGGAATGCTGGGCCCTGAAGAAGATGGATGAAAGAAAGTTACATGTATTATTTATAGTAGCCGAGATAAGAATGTTGAGGTGGATGTGTGGAATGACAACAATGGATAAAGTAAGAAATGAATATATTAAAGGAAGTTTGAAAGTGGCGCCAGTAACAGAAAAGTTGAAAGGAAAACGTTTGGGTTTGTATAGGCAAGTGATGAGGAGCGATGAAACACATATTACTAAGACAGTAATAAATATGAATGTTCATGGATGGAGAGGGAGAGGGAGAGGGAGATCAAAGAAAAGATGGATGGATTGCGTGAAGAACGATATGGATGAAAAGGGTGTAAATGATGAGATGACGGCCGATAGGCAAAAATAGAAGAAGAAGTATTGCGCCGACTCAAAGTATGACTACAGCAAATTCGTGTCATTGTAAATAATGACAGGAATGAACTACCGTCATATCTTCGGCTACTTCGTTTTGATTTAGAATGATTTCCTTTGTTAATAACTATCATAGTGAATCTTCTAGTTACTGGCTTCATTCTCGTATATTGGACGTGGTAATAAGATGCAGAGGTAGCGTGACCTACTTTGAACTTGTCCCCAGGGTGCGCGTGTATGAGCTGCAGCGCGATGTCGTCCTGCGGCGTGACACATCCGGGCGACACGTCGTCGGCGCGACACGGCGGTTGCGGCGCGACACATGCGGGCGGCACGTCGGCGTCGCTCTCCCAGTCGCGGCACGACGAGTGCGCGTAGGCACCCGCCGGCGACGCGTGCGTCACGCGCGTCGTCGTCACTATGCCTGCAGTGTCGAGCGAGACACGATGCATTAGTATTTACGTGCGGCACTACCAACCTTACTGATGTACTTATGATCGCAGTGTACCGGCGTCGCGGCCGTCGGCCAGCGCCCAGGCGGCGATGGAGGGCACGTGCCGCTGCGGGTCGCGCGCGGCACTGCAGGCGCGGCGCGGCACGTGCGCGCTCACGCCCAGCGTGCCGATGTTGGCCTTGGCGCCGCACAGGTAGGCCGTGGCGGAGCACGCCGAGTCAGCCACCTGCGCGTCCACGCAGTACGTCTGCGACACAACAACACATGCATCACACTCACCACCACACTATGACTCCACGTCATTACTACTGCGCAGATTCACTTCCATAATAATATATTCGCCATATATTATATATTTAACCTCTGTTTCGAGACCGCTGTCTACTCTACTTCTTTCAAAAAGGCATTTATATATCTAATCTTCAATAGATGAATGTGACAGGAATTTGCCGAGTAATTATCGCCCTGTAGCATTTCTGAGCGCCCTATCTAAGGTACTCGAGCGTTTAAACGATAAACGTCTAGTCTAGTACCTCGAACAATGTAATTGACTATAGTCACAACAATTCGTGTCTCACTAAATAAATTAACCTGTGACGCAGTTCACGAATTAACTAATGGTATCGTGCATAATCAACAAAAAACTCACTATATTTTCAGACCTAGCGAAAGTATTCGACATCCTTCCCGTCTCCACTATCTTACTCAAACTTGAAAGAGTAGGTATCAGGGGTACACAACTAGATCTTCTTCAATGTTACCTCACAAATCGTCCGCAAATTGTTAAAGTTAACAACCATAACAGCGCCGTGCTTGCTATACATTACGGTGTACCACAAGAAAGTATATTAGGCCCTACTCTATTCCTGAACTTTATCAATAACCTAAGTGACTTTAATGTCTCACATGCTGAGATTCTAACATATGCAGATGATACAGCAATACTTTTCGATGCAGACGCATGTCAGAACTTTGCAAGGATGGCTTTTACACAGCATTAAATTGGCTCTACTCCCGCACTCTTACTCGCCCTCCAAAACCAACTTTATCACTTTTTAAATTAGCTCAACTTCCCAATCAAAGAACATAATATCCTTGAAAGCTCACTTTTGCTAAATACAAGTTTGTGCCAATGTCCACCGCTAAGCTCTGCTGAATACATAATATACCTGGGTATTATTTTAGACAAAAATAATTTCAAAAAACATATAAACAGAAGATTATCTATTCTACTTATATCTAACTTAAGTGACGGGAACACAAACACACACAGTTCACTCTACCCCAATCACACACCACACACACACAACACCTACATCCAAACACGAAAATACTTACTAATACATACAACGCACCATGATCCAAACACACATAGACTCACCCCCCTTTCTAATTTTCTTTTAAGCCATAAACTGTAAAATAAATAAATAAGAAAGCACAATAACATAACTAAGACAGGCTGACAGAACTAATTTATTTGTAATATTATTAGGTAAAGGCTAAAGGGGATCGGAACTGTAACTCCTTCATCATCATTCATCATCATTTCAGCCGAAAGACGTCCACTGCTGGACATAGGCCTCCCCAAGCATCGCCACAACGACCGGTCCTGTGCCTTCCGCATCCAGCGGATACCCGTGACCTTCACCAGGTCGTAGGTCCACCTTGTGGGGGGCCTATCCACGCTGCGCCTTCCAGTACGCGGTCGCCACTCCAGAACTTTACTGCCCCATCGGCCATCCGTTCCACAACAACACCTAACTACAACCCAACCCCACCTTACTCCTTACTACAGGTTATTCCATACCCTAGCTAGGAGAACAGCATCTTACCCACTTGATTGTAGATACCTAGTACCAAAATAAATGCCAATATGTACCTACATGTACCTATGTACACAATCCCTTTTTGATAAACAAATAAACTATATACATACAACGTGTTATTGAAATAACTGGAAACCTCTTATGGGGTCATTGTTCTCATCAGTATGAACAACTGTTACTATGGGCAGTAATTAATATGTAATCTGTGCTACGAAAACAACCCTGAAATCGTGAAAGAAAAACAGCTGATCCCTACATTTTGTCGATTCATGTGAACAAAAATGTAGGGCACACCTGATTTTTTTTCCCGATTTCTGGGTTGGTCCCTTAGTAAAAGTTGTTCATACTGATGAGTAAATTAAATTAAAAAAATAAAAATCTTTTATTACAGACTGTAAGTCCATTTGGTTAGTATACAAACAACTTAGAAACTAATGTTAGTACCTACTTACATCTGTAACGAAGTCCAACTCGTTATGCTGCTCACCCTATTTGGTTTTTCTGGCCACTTTATTATTGTGCGGGGTGCAAGGTTTTAATGATATTAAAGCACTGGATTAATAGAGAAAATGTTTATTTTGAGTTCTGACAAGCTGTATGTTCTTAATAATTAGGATGTTTAAATGTTATGTTCTTAATAATTAGGATGTTTAAATGTTATGTTAAATGAATGCAGCACCCGGTCTGTTCGTTTCAGTATGTTATATTCCGACTCGACGATAGACGTTTGATTTTTCCATAATTTTGCCAAATGATTTTGATTTTGTTTCAAAAGTTCAATGTCCTTAGTGTACTGTTCAGCGAAACGCTCGTCTAATACGCCGAAGAGAAAATTTGCAGCATAGCCAAGACCATTGATAAGGCCCCGACGCTGTCTGGAGTGTGAGATGAATTGTTGTGTCATCAGTAGTATATTATAGTAACGCAGTTCCGTGAACTCGTGCTGGAGTTGCGGCACTATCATGTTACACACACCGCTGTCTATCGTAGTGCATGTTTTATCTAAATGAGATAGTAGTTTTTCTAGCGCCGTCGTCCCTTCCCAGTAGGGCGACATATCATAATAGACAACTAAGGTCCATTTGTCACGAATCAGATTCATTTTGGCCACAGAATCAAAATACAAGGACTGATTATTCCTTAATTTTGTAATGTTGTACATTCCGTACGCAGTGTTGATTATTATTGTCATAAATAACGTTAATGTTAAAGCCATTGAGATGAAGTTGATTTGTCCTAATCTGACAGGCGTCCTACGTCTTCTTGTTTTGTTTTCTTCTTGTTCATTTGTTTCTGGCCTATTAATAGGCAACAGAGAAAGTTTAATAATAGGCCTCTTCAATATTCCGTTTTTTGTTTTTAGGGATACCACCCGGACAAGGCCGTCTCTGCCCGGGTGGAGATCCACTACTCTTCCCATAGACCATTTTCCGGCAGGAATGTTGTTTTCTTGAATGACCACCAAATCACCTATTTTTAGATTTTGTTGTGGTTTCAACCATTTATTTCTCGCAGTTAATTGGCTTAGGTATTCTGTTTTCCACCTTTTCCAAAGGTCTTCCGTTAGTTTCCGGACCAAATTCCATCGTGTTCTTGCATCATTTTCTGTTTCCATGACTGTTAATCCTGCCCGGCCAGTTAAAAAGTGTGCCGGTGTTAGGTAGTCAAGGTCTTCTATGTTTTCTGTTATTGGGCAAAGTGGTCTAGTGTTTAGACAAGCCTCGATCTGAGCCAGAAAAGTCGAGTACTCTTCAAATGTGAGCCTCTGTTCACCAATAACTCGTTTGAGGTGGAATTTGAGGCTTTTTACTGCTCTTTCCCATAAGCCCCCCGCGCTAGGCCAAGATGGGGCGTTAAAGTGCCATTCTATCTTCATTTCAGTCACTTCTGCCAAGAGACTGTCGTTAAAAACTTGTTGTAATTGTTGATACTCTCTCTCTAAAATGTTACTGGCTCCAACAAAGTTAGTTCCTTGGTCGCTGTAAAGGTGACGTGGAGCTCCTCGCCTAGCTGCCATCCTCTTCAATGCAGCCAAGAAAGCAGAGCTTGTTAGATCAGATACCAGCTCCAAGTGTACGGCTTTGGTGACCATACAAATGAAGACTGCCACATAACCTTTAGTTGTGTTAAATCCACGCCCACGTTTGTTTATTTTAATTTCCACAAATCCTGTGTAATCTATTCCGGTGTGGTAGAATGGAGGAGCAGGGTTGCTTCGCTCCTCAGGAAGATCGCCCATTAATTGGTATTGTTTACTTTTTTCTTGTTTTCGGCAGATTACACATTTTCGTATCTGTTTCTTAGTAGCATTGTTCCCACTTGTTATCCAGTACTGTTGACGAAGATTAGCCAGGGTTACACGTGGCCCGCCGTGAAATGTTAGTTGATGTGCTTCGTCGATAAGAAGTTCGGCCAACCGACTCTTATGGCTTATAATTTTCGGGTGCCGCATTTCATGACTCATGTTTGCGTTTTTCAATCGTCCACCCACTCGTAATAATCCGTTTTGATCAATGAAGGGATCTAAATTTAATAATTGACTTTTCATTGCTATTCTACCAATTTTACGCAAATGTTCTATATCCGTTCCAAAGTCATTATTTTGCACATGTGTTATAATAATTGTTTTAGCTTTGCGCAACTCTGGTAACGTGAGATAGCTCGGTAGTTGTTTACGATAACGTGCACTTATGAATGCTCGATGTATCCATGCTAATAAACGGATTATTTTATTTATATTGTTATGTTTTTCAAGTAATTGGTCGATGATATTCGGGCTATGTTGCACCATGTTAACTTGTTGGTTGTTAATTGTTTTGACCTCTAGATTCGTTTCAAATGTTTGTTGTTCAGTTTCATGCTTCGGAGTCCATGTTTGTAGCCAAGGGGGGCCCTGCCACCACAAGGCATGTTTAGCTAACTGCGATGCTAGCATCCCACGACTAGCACAGTCCGCCGGGTTGTCCATTGATCTTACATAACGCCAGCATTCAGGAGGCATTATTTTTGTTATTTTGTTAACTCTGTTAGCGACGAAAGTCTTCCAACGGTCAGGCTCGCCTTTTATCCAATTGAGGGTGACCATAGAGTCCGTCCATCCATGTATTTCTAGTTTATTTGTTATTGATTGTTGTATTTTGTTTATTAGTTTAGAAAGTAAATATGCACCGCTGAGTTCGAGCTTCGGCAATGTCAGGGCTTTTTTATGTGGTACAAGTTTCGATTTTGCGGCGATAAGTATTATGCTCGATTTATGTTTTATACGTGCATACGCTATGCACGCATATGCTTCCATGGATGCATCACAAAATCCGTGAATTTCGATGGTGTCGCCTGTGTTGTTATTTAACCATCTTGGTACTTTACAGCTGTGTATGTTGTGTATGTCCGCCTTTATCTTGGACCATTCGTTAGAGATGTCATCGGACACTTCATCGTCCCATTGTAAATTGTTTTTCCATAGTTTTTGGAACAATAATTTTAGTTTAGTGGATAATGGGGTTAACCACCCTAACGGGTCAAACAATTTTGATATCTCCGATAGGAGGTGGCGTTTTGTTGGCTTTGAAGATTGTTTTGAAAAATCACATCGAAAGAAAAAATTGTCGGAGTTCGTATTCCAACATAGACCAAGTGTTTTTGAGGTGATTTCAGTTTTCAAATTAAATACGATATTTGTGTCACGATTTTGTTGATTTGGTATGTCTTCGATTAATTTTGGTTCGTTGGAGGCCCATTTTCGTAGGTTAAATCCTCCCGATTTTAGTAAGGTGACTAAATCGGATATCAGTTTCTTTCCTTGTTCAATCGAATGACATCCATGAACTAAGTCATCCATGTAAAAATTATTGTTTAACACCTGGGATGCGTCAGGATATTTTTTCTGTTCGTCTGCTGCTAGTTTCTTCAGCGTCATTAGAGCCATAAATGGGGCCGCTTTTGTTCCATATGTAACCGTCGTAAGTTGATAGGATTGTATAGGTTGTTGAGGATTGTTTCGCCATACAATTTTTTGTAAAGGTTGATCCAATTCGTGTACTAGGATCTGCCTATACATTTTTTCGATATCTGCTGTATAAGCGTATTGGTATTGCCTCCATTTTAGCAATAATGATTGCAGATCTTGTTGGAGATTGGGTCCTTTATGCATCAAATCGTTGAGGCTGCACCCAGAAGATGTCCTTGCAGATGCATTAAAAACTACTCTGTATTTAGTGGTACTTGACTCCTCACGTTGAACTCCATGATGGGGCAAGTAACATTCTGGTGTAATGTTACTGGGCAATGCTAGCTTCATATGTTTCAGTGCTAAATATTCCTCCATGAATATTTTGTAATTATATGCTAATGTTTCATGTTTTTGAAATTTGCGCTCCAAATTTCGGAACTGAGCTAATGCCATTTGTTTTGATGAACCCAATTTGTTTTCTATGTTCTCCTTTAACGGTAACCTCACTTCATACCGTCCGTTTTCTTTCCTGTTTGTATTGTCTGAATAAAATTCAATACATTTTTGATCCTCCAAAGACAGACTTGATTGTTCACTTATCTCCTCCCGATTTTAGTAAGGTGACTAAATCGGATATCAGATATCTCACATTTGAAGAGTACTCGACTTTTCTGGCTCAGATCGAGGCTTGTCTAAACACTAGACCACTTTGCCCAATAACAGAAAACATAGAAGACCTTGACTACCTAACACCGGCACACTTTTTAACTGGCCGGGCAGGATTAACAGTCATGGAAACAGAAAATGATGCAAGAACACGATGGAATTTGGTCCGGAAACTAACGGAAGACCTTTGGAAAAGGTGGAAAACAGAATACCTAAGCCAATTAACTGCGAGAAATAAATGGTTGAAACCACAACAAAATCTAAAAATAGGTGATTTGGTGGTCATTCAAGAAAACAACATTCCTGCCGGAAAATGGTCTATGGGAAGAGTAGTGGATCTCCACCCGGGCAGAGACGGCCTTGTCCGGGTGGTATCCCTAAAAACAAAAAACGGAATATTGAAGAGGCCTATTATTAAACTTTCTCTGTTGCCTATTAATAGGCCAGAAACAAATGAACAAGAAGAAAACAAAGCAAGAAGACGTAGGACGCCTGTCAGATTAGGACAAATCAACTTCATCTCAATGGCTTTAACATTAACGTTATTTATGACAATAATAATCAACACTGCGTACGGAATGTACAACATTACAAAATTAAGGAATAATCAGTCCTTGTATTTTGATTCTGTGGCCAAAATGAATCTGATTCGTGACAAATGGACCTTAGTTGTCTATTATGATATGTCGCCCTACTGGGAAGGGACGACGGCGCTAGAAAAACTACTATCTCATTTAGATAAAACATGCACTACGATAGACAGCGGTGTGTGTAACATGATAGTGCCGCAACTCCAGCACGAGTTCACGGAACTGCGTTACTATAATATACTACTGATGACACAACAATTCATCTCACACTCCAGACAGCGTCGGGGCCTTATCAATGGTCTTGGCTATGCTGCAAATTTTCTCTTCGGCGTATTAGACGAGCGTTTCGCTGAACAGTACACTAAGGACATTGAACTTTTGAAACAAAATCAAAATCATTTGGCAAAATTATGGAAAAATCAAACGTCTATCGTCGAGTCGGAATATAACATACTGAAACGAACTGAAAGAATTATTCATAAACAACATAAGACTATAAATCAACATTTAGCAAAACTAGAGAAATTAACAAATGGAGTACAACAAGCTATGTCTAACATGAATGAAGTACAAGGCCAAATTATTACAGCGTTGACTGCGAACACCTTGTTACAAACATTGAGAAGAAACCAAGACACTTTATTAGACACTTTGACTGACATTCGCCATGGCCAGTTCAACATACACTTGTTAACGCCTCAGCAACTACAGCAAGAGCTCAACATTATTGCAGGCCAACTATCTGGTGATTTAACGCTGCCTGTCGATCAAACTGATGTAAAGAAACTGTACCACCTGTTACAAATAAAAGCAAGAACTACTGAAAAATACTTTATTTTTGAAATAACATTCCCACTTATAAGCAGAGATCGATACAAACTATACCGAGTGATACCCATTCCCAAACAATTTGGTAAAAACATGACTACCATTTTACCAAAATCGGAATATATTGGCGTAAATCTAAGAAAGGACTCGTATATTCCGATAAATATCAATGAATTATCAACATGTTTTACTCAAGAAGAGACTTATATGTGCCTGCTAAAGAAACCTGTTTACCATCTAGGCAGTGACAACAACAATTATTGCAATATTAATCACGCGACTAATCAATGTAAAGTCGAACAAAACATATGCTCAAATAAGTGGATACCGTTGAACAATCCTTCTGAGTATTTATTTCACTGCTGCAACAACTATTCCATTAAAATAATTTGTGGAGAGCAAGTAACAGTCGAACAACTCAGTCAAGCAGGATTATTATATCTTGGACAGGGTTGTGTTATTAAAGGACAAGATTTTACCCTGCATGCAAACACAAAATTTGACAATAACATAACCGTGAAGTCGAATATCTACGTCCCTAAGATTGACCCATTAAACAACATTATCAATGTGAGCATACCGATACAGATGAACCACGAAAACCTAACATACGAGGACGAGTTAGATGACAACTTACGCAAAATCTACAAACAAATCAAGCAGATGCAAAATAGCGAAGTAGAAGATGAGATATTGACACCACATGATATCCATCACTACGTGATAAGCTACACCCTTGTGCTTGTGGCGGCTGTGGTAGCAGTCGTGTTCCTGTGGCGGTGGCGACGTCGTCGCATGCGACGCGTTCTCATCTCTCCGGACATCGAACTCCAAACTAATAACGACGCGAGTGTTAGTGCTTGTGCGCGACAACATAACAAGGCTGACCGACAGCACAGTGTCCAAAGTGAAGTGCGAGTGGATGTCGTTAAAAAACTAAACAAAGCGTGTTCACCAATATTGAACAAACATTAGAAACATTAAGATTTACTTTAATTCAGATTCTCAAATTAATATTATTGTTTTTTATTAATAATCACCTCTAACATTAGGTTATTATCATATCATTTTATTACCTAACCTGACTGTACATCATCTCATCATCTCATCTTCATCTTAGCCGCCCCGGAATATGTTCGGTCCAAGTAACCGAACACTTGCGAGCGCGGCTCTTTACAACAATCGTAGGTACTAAGGAATAATTATATTTTCAACTTCATAACTTCAGTGCATTACTAGGCATCGAACAGACCGGGTGCTGCATTCATTTAACATAACATTTAAACATCCTAATTATTAAGAACATAACATTTAAACATCCTAATTATTAAGAACATACAGCTTGTCAGAACTCAAAATAAACATTTTCTCTATTAATCCAGTGCTTTAATATCATTAAAACCTTGCACCCCGCACAATTATACTTTCATCAATCCAAATTCAAAATTCAAAATTATTTTCAAAAATGGCTAATTTTCTACTGTTTTAGCTCAGTTCTATATTGTACGCTGAAAGACACTCATGTATCTGAGACTGTCTTGTAATCATTATATTATTTTATTAACAAACAGTCAATGTATCAATTTACCTGTTGAGTGAGATACAGTATTCCAAAAACGTTCCTGCTTGTGTTTTATTGTGTGCCGACCTACCACCTACCTACCTGGTTCCTGCCTCCAGCCAGAGCTCGTTGCAATGTATTAGCAGCAGCTCACCGTCGGAGTTTACCTACCACTCCTCCGACCCTCCATATTACCGACCCTCTGTACCCTCCGTACCTCAGAGTTCCGTACCTCCATACCTCTAAGTTCCATTCCTGCAGTTCCTGACTACCAGTTCCTGACTACCAGTTCCTGACTACCAGTTCCTGACTACCAGTTCCTGACTACCAGTTCCTGACTACCAGTTCCTGACTACCACTTCCTGATTACCACTTCCTGACTACCACTTCCTGACTACCACTTCCTGACTACCAGTTCCTGACTACCAATTCCTGACTACCAATTCCTGACTACCAGTTCCTGTACCACTAGTTCCTGTTCACCAAGTTCCCGTGTGTCACCGTGTCAAGCCTCCAAACCTTCGACCCTCCGAGCCTACTGTCTGTGTACCATATTTTTTTTTTTTTTGCCCTGGGGAAATCCTCATGGACGCTCTCCACCCGGGGTAGGCGGAGCCAGTGTCGGACTCTTACCGACTAAAACCACCACGGTGTTCCTTCAACTACCTTAGCCGGGGGCGTGGGAAACCATGAGTATTCACACAACCACCCCCGACAGGTCCTGGCCCGCCACAAGCAGGTGAGCCCCTTCTACCCGTGCGGCCTAACGTCGGCACGCCACCTCACCTCATGGGCCTTTACCAGCTGCGCCAACTACGCCGGCTGTGCCAGCTACGCCAGCTGCTGGTCGGGCAGCAGACTACCCCGAGTCTGCTGCTCGCAGGCCCTACCTCCCGTAATTTTTTATAGAGGTTTTCTTCCTCGCGGTCCAGGCGGTGAAGCCAAGACCCTCGGTCCCAAGAGGCGCGAGAACACTACTCAGCGAGCACTCCTGGGGTTACGAGATCGACGGGGGCAGGGAAAGACAGTCCCCCCGCTGCCTGCCCAGTGGCAGGGTGATTGCACACCGGGCCCGCCCCTGCTCCTCCACTGTGCCCTCTGCTGATATCAGAGGGACACGTGGAGCAACTCCCTATTGGCCCAGAACGGGCCCCTCCCGCGCCAGAATATTCGCCACAGGCAATAAAATCCCCCGAAGGTTAATCCCTCGGCAGGATTTTATTGCCCGTGCCCAGGATGCACCGGCAAAACAACTGCCAATCCCTCCAGACGTGTCCAGAAGGACAAGCAGCCATCAGGCACACGAGGAGGTTTTCTGGCCAGCACCCCCCTGTCTGTATGCCTCTGCTGTCTCCGGGCTACTACATCTCCTTCTCCTGCCTGAGCTACCTCACCGAGACCACGACGTGACATATCTACCAGTGAATAAAATAAAATAAACTATTTTCAGTTGTTTCAATTACACGTTGTATAAACTTCATAGAGAAATAACAGACACTTTATTATAATTGTGCTACTATTTGAACGGGCTGGGACCGAACCAGGGTCCTCAATCTTAAAACAAATAATCGGGTACAACAGCTTTTACAACGCTGCAAAAAAACGTAGTACTTCGAATACTTCTAGATAACAGGTAAGATGGTGGTTTTTAATTTAGTAGCATTATATTTGTTATTGTTACGGACTAAAAGTAATAGATGGCGGATTTACCAAATTTAAGAAACGAGATACTGTAATAGTTTATTCAATATCGGATAGATGTCGCTACATGACCCCATATTTGATAATTGTTCCAAAGAGATTATGATTTCATTTCACGAGATAATTTTACTGATTTTTTACAAAATATTATTATAATAAATAAGTATCTCTTTCAGAGCCTTTTTTGTTGATTCTTGAACATTAAAGTATTCTACTTTTACTGATTTTGACTGGTTGATTATAGTGCTAAAATTCGCAAGTCAGAAACAAATGTTAATAGCAGTACTATCTTGCGGTCCGATTTATAAACGCAGGGTGTAAGTTCGATCCTCAAGAAATGATTCTCTTTTTGCATTTTTTATTTTTAGTTCTTTTGATGTACTAACAGCAGTTCCAAACTAAAAGTATCAGATGGCGCTAGTAAGCGGTTACCAGTTTTGTGGTGGAAGATTGGTCTCTATTTCAGTATATTATAATGTACTCTGTGGACCGAACTTTAGTATTTTACACGACGCAACTGCAACAATCGCGTCTCTTTGACAACCAATTTTTTTTTATGATTAAAATCTTCCTAATTTATTTTACCCTACTACGCTAGAATATTATGTTTTTCGTGTATATGTATGTTTGTATATTTCTTTGGCACACTCTGTAGCCTAAACGTCTTGATGCATTTTAACATGAGAGTGAGAGATGTCATTAGATTCGTTTTATTTGTGATAGTGACACTGAATATATCAAAATCACAAAAATTAAAAAATTGCCAATCTTTGGCGCCATATTATGTCTTAAAAATTTTTTTCACTCAAAACCTATCGAGTGGGGTATCAAAATAAAGGGTTTTATAAGTGGTTTACAAAAATGTTATTTATTATTATTATTATTATAAGCCTGAAGTGTCCCACTGCAGGGCAAAGGCCTCCCTACTCTCCTTCCACTTCTCCCTGTCTATTGCTACAAGAGTCCAGTCCTTTTGGAAGGAGTCCAGCTCATCCCGCCATCTCCGTCTAGGCCTGCCGCGTTGACGTCTGCCATGTAAAGGGACCCATTGAGTTGTTAGTTAACCCAGTGGTCTTCTGACATGCGGCAGATATGTCCAGCCCAGTTCCACTTTAGAGTGGCAGCCTTCCGGGTGACGTCAGCTATTTTTGTTCTGGAACGAATCGTTGTGTTTCTTATCCGGTCTACAAGTATTATAAACACTCCGTTCCATAGGTCTTTGGCAAACCTCAAGCGTGGACCTCGGTTGATTTGTCAAAGACCATGTTTGGGATCCATATGTGAGGATGGGAAGAATGCACACGTCCATGAGTCTTCTTTTAAGAGATAGAGGTAGATCACCCTTCATTAGATCTTTCATAGCCCAATAGCTCCTCCAGCCGTTTTCGGTGCGTCTTGCAACTTCTTTGTTTTGTCTTGCCTGGAAGGAAACTATTTGACCCAAATAGAGATACTCATCGACGTATGCAATCTCTACACCCCCTGGCATGATCCTACGATGCGCACTGTTCGTCATCAGTTTGGTCTTTGACATGGTCATCCGGAGTCCGACCTCGAGGCTTGCCATGCTAAGGTCGTCTATCATTTGAGTCAACTCGGAGGCTGAAGACGAGAAAAGGACTATATCGTCGGCGAAACGGAGATTTGATAGTTTCTTGAGTCGGACCATGATACCCTTCTCCGCCCAGCTAGCTGCCAGCTTCCTGAAAACTTCTTCCAATACGGTCGTGAACAGTTTCGGAGACACTGGGTCTCCTTGCTTAACTCCTTTATTAATGGGAAAAGATGGACCCGTCATGGAACTGATTTTGATGGCTGCGGTGCTGTTAATATATATATTTTGTAAAAGGTGAATGTAAGTGCTGTCTATTTTTTGATTTTGTAAAGCATTGAATATTTAACTATGGCTGATACTGTCAAAGGCTTTTGATTAGTCCACGAATGCTAAATAAAGTGGCAGCTGAAATTCCAAATGTTTCTCTATAACTTGATTGATGGAATGAAGGTGGTCGGTGGTAGAAAGGCCACGGCGGAAACCGGCCTGTTCGGGAGGTTGATGGTTATCGAGAGACCAGGATATGCGGTTCTCGATCGTTTTAATAAAAGCTTTATAAAGGTGCCAGACAAGACTGATAGGACGGTAATTACTAATGTCTGTTTTGTCACCCTTTTTATGGAGAAGAATAATAAGTGGGTGACAAAATGATTTTGGTAGAATTCCAGTTTTTAGAATACTATTGAAAAGGTTAGTTATGTATAGAAGAAGGACGGGTTCTCCTATGTTTAAGGCTTCTGTTGTTATACCATCATCGCCGGGGCTATTGTTGTATTTCATGCTACGTAACGCCTTATGCACTTCCCAACCTGTGAAAGGCGAGATATCATCGGAGCACGAATATACACTTACCTTATGCTGAACAGTCAATCGCTCACTGTATAGATTTCTATAAAATTCAGTGCAAATATTAATGATTTTGCCCTTATCACTTTGCCTCACACCTGTATCATCCCTTAAACAAGCAATCGTAGGTCTTCCGTTGCTGGATATTCCCTGCTTGGCTGATTTCAAAGAGGTGTATCGTTCTTAAGCTAACTTGATAAGATGGGTATTGTGGTTTCTCAAATCTTTACGAATGCTACGCTTAACAAGACGGTCTGTAGCTTTATATTCTGTGCTGTACATGGTTAGTTTTTGTCTCTCTTCAATCAATTCTTTAGTTTGAAAGCTAAGATAAGCTCTCTTTCAGTTTGTTTGTTTTTATTTTGTTACATACTTTTTTAATACTATAATTAATGTTAGAATATTGATATTCTACGTTATCATCATTTGTTGCGTCTAAAAGTTCTTTTTTTAAATTATTATTTTTTTAATCTAGAATGAACTGGTCTTGGTTAGATATCAGTGTGACTTTATTTAATCTTTTAATCGCATTTTTAATTATTTGGACGCGCTGTATCTTTTGGTTGAATTTTAACGTCGTACGTAAAGGTCTATGGTCGGAACTAAACTTAAAATTACTCAGAACTTCTGTGTTATTAATGATTTGTTTGTGTGAAGAGAGACAAAAAATAATTTCATTCAATAGCACGGCACGCCAATATAAACGAAATTATCCGTCGTGCTCTTGTCACCGCCGGCGTTCCAGCTATTTTAGAACCAAGCGGCTTGGCACGTGACGATGGCAAGAGACCAGATGGTATGTCTTTGTTACCATGGAAGATGGGTAAATCTCTGGTGTGGGACGCAACGTGCGTCGACACCCTTGCGCCATCCCATCTTCCTAGCTCGGCAAGCTGTGCTGGCGCTGCCGCTGCCGCTGCAGAGAACCTCAAACGGCGAAAATATAATAACTTAGTTAGTAACAATTATATTTTCGAGCCGTTTGGGGTAGAAACCCTCGGGTCGTGGGGTCCGAGTGCCCACCTTTTATTTAGAAATATTTCTAGGCGGTTAGTCGACACTTCACGTAACCAGAAGGCTGGCCTTTACTTTGGTCAAAGATTAAGCATTGCCATACAACGCGGCAATGCTGCCAGTCTTCTGGGCACGTTACCAGTTGAAAGCGACGCGGAGGGATATTTTGATACTCCTTTTTAGTTTTTAGCTTTAGGTGTAGTTTTATTTAAGGTTTTTTATTTTTAAATAATGTATTTAATGTTTTAATTTCGATGTGAGTAAATGAACACATTTCATTCTTAGTGGTTTTATCTGGAGACAGCCAGGTCCAGCGGCGATGGGGTTTTTTGTAGAAATAGCTGTTACCTATACTCAAATTTTGACCGAATGCGAATTGAAGAAGTCTCAACCCACGTTCGTTCCTCAAGCCTAGTCCGTATGGTCCGATGATGTTGTTGTTGTCAAGTTCTTGCCTAGCACCAACTTTTGCGTTAAAGTCTTCTCGAACAGTGGTCCACGTTACAAAAATATATACAACATATATGTTTAAATGTAATTTAGAATTTGAAATGCTCAAAAACAACAAAATATTCAACGTAAAAAAACTAATTATATTTGTGGGACTTTAAATTAAATATTACTATCGCGATAAAACATGACATATTTTTTTTTTAATAAAAATAATAATCAACAAAACCCAAAAACCCGACTGCGTGTAAAAATAACTGAAAAGATGCTACCTATGAACTACTTATGTAAATTATGAACAAAAACATACGTAGCCTCCGACTGCGTGTTGATTTGATACTTTCAGATTACTTACCTACACAAGTCTTGTTTACATATTTTCCGTAATTTTTACACACAGTCGGGTTTTTTTGGTTTTGTTAATAATTTTTTTACTTTTGTTAAGAAACATCGACGTAAAAGTAAAAATTTTAACCGACTTCAAACAAGCAGGAGGTTATGTATTCGGCGGGTTTTTAAAGAATAGTTTTATGGTACATTTAGACAAACATTAAATTCCTGAGATATTGATTTTGAAATTCCAAAATGATTATCGACTTTGTTGAGGTCTGTAATTCTGTATCTTTGCATTGAAGTCTGTGTTTTCTAAGGAATTCGTTACACACATTTTCGAGTCACACATCTCTAACTAGTTACCTATCGCCCAATGTAAATAAATCATTAAACGTTTCTACTAAAATGTACCTAATTGTTACCTTAGCAAGGCCTACAGTGGGGAAATTCTCAAAAGCTAGCTGTGCCTCCTCGCCAGTGTCCCCGCGCCGCTGGCCCAGCAGCGTGCGCGCCGCGGCCAGCGTGGGCACGGACATGCCGTCGCCCAGGAACAGCACCACGTTGCGCGCCGCCCCCCCGCCCCGCCGCGCCAGGCGCGCCGCGATGCCGGCCTGCGCCTCCGCCGCCCAGTACTGCGGCTCCAGCTCTGCGGCCGGGACTCGGAACTGCGGGGCCGCTGACTCACGTAAAAACTTGTGGTACGCATCTCGCTCTGGTGAACAATAAATAATGATACTCAATGTGAATATTATCAAGATGCTGCTAGTAGTTGCCAAGCCAGAGTGCGCGGCGCAGTACCGTGGGAGAGCTGCGCCAGCGCCAGCAGCAGCAGCGCGGCCAGTGCGGGGCGCGCCATCGGACTGAGCACTGCGCGGCGCAGCCTCCGCCTCTCGCGGCTATCACTGATCGTGATCGACAATGGCGTTAGATAACCGCCAAATCCATACACAACAGCCACCGGAACACACACACAATGATCTTCGGTTATCTCGCTTTAGTGAAGACTTATCTACCAAAAAGCACTTGAAATGTAGAAACCATTAGATAAACTGGAAACTGTTACCTTCCTCTACCTTAATAAGCATCGATACACTTGCACTATAATGTTTTGTTTTATAAAGTCTAGAGTAATTCGACATCACATTAAACGTCAGAGTATAGTTCCCGGCACGAGACGTGAGCACAAGTTGTACCTGCGTTGTAGTCTCTGTCGTCACCGTGTTCTAGTATTCCGTTTTCTACGTATATTAAATTATGAATTATCATATATTTAAGCCAATGCAAGTGCCCGTTTCTGATCTGCTGTACTGTGAACAGTGATTCGACCATTTACGCAGTGGAATCTGTGCTCACGACTCGTGCCGGCAACTATAATAGACATCATACGATAATAATAGTTTATGAAACTGTTGCATAATAGAGGTTATTAAAACACGAGTGTGTGTGTGTGTTGTTTTTAATAGTATCACACGAGTGTTTTAATACCTAGTTATGTCAGTTTCATACACTACTTTATCTAAACTCATACAATTTTAAATAAAATACCAAAGTCAAAATCTTGGTAACATTGTCGTTAGTTTTCTTGATTTTTCTGGTAAAAGATTGTTCGTCATTTACGTTGCTGTTTCCAGAAATTCCGGCGGGGTCATATTCTCCTCACTTCAGTATCACTGCTGTTGTCAGATATTTCTGCCCAGAATGAATAATAAATAATTTATTATAAGCACAGCCATACAACTTACATAAGAAATCTTAATAGCTAATTAAAAGGCAATTTAGAAACAGTCATCATTGTCTGCTGTCTCTCAAACTAAGTAAAAAACCTGTATCTTGAGAGACAGTGTTTTGCTATTTCAAAGCACAACCCGTGTACGACAGTTTGGATATTAACAGTACGTGGGACACTCAGAAAGTTTTGCGAAACTAATAAAAATTGTTCTATACGTACATATATTTTTATCAAATATTTTCAAAGTACTTTCCACCAGCCTCTATACAAAGATTCATGCGCCTAAACCAGTTTTCAAAACACTTTTTCCAGTCCGCCGCAGACACCTCGTTTACAGCCTGCTCGAACGCAGCCAGCGCATCTTCCGGCGACGAAAATTGTATCCCTTTGAGCTGATTTTTTATTTTTGGGAATAAAAAGAAGTCACACGGTGCTAGATCAGGGCTGTAAGGAGGGTGACCCAGGAGTTTGACTGGCGTGCTGTCCAGGAAGTCCCTCGTTTTGAGTGCGGTGTGCGCAGGTGCATTGTCGTGGTGGAGCAGTAGCCCGCGGAGCCCTGTGTTTGGTCGCTTGTTGCTTATAACAGAGAAAACTTCTGGCAAACATTTGGTAGTATACCATTCGGCATTAATGCTTCTTTGATCCCGTAAGGGAATTGATACCAAGTGGCCAGTCAAATTAAAAAAGCTAGCGATCAAAATCTTACCCCCGCTTCTAGATCGCTTCACTTTGGTAGGCGTTGGCTCATTTTGAAACACCCAAACAGTCGACTGGCGCTTGGTTTCTGGGTCGTATTGATAAATCCAGGACTCATCACCTGTAACGATGTCGTAAACACGCCGAGACGAGCCTGCTTCAAATTTGTTAAGCATATCACGGCACCATTCCACCCGGGCCTGCTTCTGAGCATCGGTGAGGTTGTGCGGCACCCAGCGTGATACTATCCTCCTCACGCGAAGATGGCTGTGTAGAATCTCGTGAACGCTTCCCGATCCAATCTTCAATATGTGTTGAATCTCCTGATATGTAATTCGCCTATTGTCTTGGATTAAATTTTTCACTGCTAGCACGTTTTCTTCGGTAACAGCCGTCAAAGGGCGACCGCTTCTTTCGTCATCCCCCAAAGTTGGTCGACCGCGCTTGAATTCGTTATACCAACGATACACGGTTGCCTTGGAAGGGCCTTCATCCATGAATGCCATTTGAAGTCTATCGTACGATTCATCCGGTTTCAGGCAACACTTGAAATCGTATAAAATCATAGCTCTAAAATGTTCCCGGCGCAGATCCATATTTCAGTGAGACACAATACTTTGAATTAACTCGCAAAAAATGTGGAGGGAAATTTTGAAATTGGAACTTACTTATTTTTACTTATAAATAATCATATTTTCGAAAAACATTATAACTGGCCAGTCTCCCATATATAAAAACTTTTTTTCGCAATACTTTCTGAGGGGCCTGGTATGTATAGTTACAATTTCCCTACATTTACAAATCAAGCATGTGTTTTGGCGTTTGTGGTGTATTGGGGGTGAGTTGTGTGAGAGAGGGATGGGTGAGAGGTGTGTGTGTAGGGTGTGTGTGTAGGGTGTGTGTGTGTGTGTATATGTGTGGGGTGTGCTAGAGTGAGTATGTGATAAACCGATCAGATGATGAAACATTCGTTCAAGAGTTCCTCCGTATCAATGTAGTCCAAACCTAATAGCCACTTTTTTAGTTTGTTCCTACATTCATGTCTGCTCAATCTATGAATAAAACTTTAGGCTAACATAAAAATAAAAATAGCGTAAACAATCACAATAAATTCATAAAACAGCGTGCCCTAGCGCTCGTCAATACAGATAATAAAATATAGTCTGGCAAAAACATTATAATCGGAACTAATTTTCTATCCTTGTCAGGATTCCGTCAATCTCTGTTTTATCATACAAAAAATATGCCTGTAAACACTTAAATATAATTAAAAGCCCTGTTATGCAACAGTTTCATAAACTATAATATTATAATGAAATTGTAAATAACGTATTTTTTATTTTCTTGTACTGTCTGACTGCTGGGCAAAGGCATCCTTCCACTCCTTCCATGTATCACAATTCTGTGCCGTTTCCTGCCAGCTGTCGAAGAAAGCTTCCACCTTGTCCCGCCATCTCTGCCCCCGCCAGCCCGTCTCACTGTCTCGGAGTTTGTGAAATATTGGGCTGCCTTTACAAAATGAATTAAAGAAATATATTATTATACTAGAACAAATTGTTCCGTGTGGTGCCGGACGTAAATAATTGCACCACCCTATATCTTCTCATGGGTGTCGTAAAAGGCGACCAAGGGATTCGCCAGAGGATAGGTAGCAGCGTTTTCTGAGTATTTAACCAATCAACTGCGGTCGCCAACCCGCTTGCCAAGCGGGGCGATTATGGCATATCCCCTCAACATATACTTAGGGAAGGCCTATGTCCAGCAATGGATGTCTTTCGGCTGAAATGATGAATGTTGATGATGACTAGAACGAATGTACCACTGTTAGTAGTAGTTGTATGTTTGTGTACCTACTTATCTTCTTTTGGTAGACCTTTTGTAATTGTGTAAATAGCAAGATAAGGCAAATCGGATATGAGATACTCAAACGACATACCAAATAACAATCGGAAATAACATTAAATACCAATTTGAGAATTTCCTGCATTTATCTATTCCCAACATCATTAATATCATCTGCTTTTGGAAGATTAGATATCCAAAGAAATATAAAACCAAGTGAATGAGCCCCAGTGTCCACTTAATTGATTGCCATGAGGTGGTTACTCACGTTACTACTGAGCACCATCATCGCCATGGAGTGCGTCCGCGGCGACCGCTACCACCCCGCCGCCCGCGCCAGCCGCGCCGCCGCCGCTGCCGCCGCCGCCAACCGCGCGGAGAGCAGCTCCAACTACTGGGTGCAGAAGGCGCAGGCCGCCATCGCCGCCCGCCTGGCGCGCGCCGACGGTGGCGGCCACGCTCGCAACGTGGTGCTGTTCCTGGGCGACGGCATGTCCGTGCCGACGCAGGCCGCGGCGCGCACGCTGCTGGGCCAGCGGAGCGGCGCCACGGGCGAGGAGACTGAAATGTATTTCGAGACTTTTCCTACAGTTGGTTTAACTAAGGTAATATTTTTATCCCCTTTTTTACTGCAATCTGTCCCAAGAGGGCAATAAGCTGTACTTTGGGATCTTCTCACAATTCTCACTACGCTTGCTAGGTATGTAAATGTATCCACTAATACACCCCTTATTAGGTTTCACTCATCGTTACATAAGTCCTGAGGTGTTTTTTTTTTCGCTTCAGTGTCCTAATAGGCGCTAATAGGAGGTTTTCTTGACATCAGTGATTTTGCTAGATTGTTATGGTGTTTGAGTAGCCTTTGATGGTTTATTTTTATTTGCTTGATTGCCTCTTCTTCAACTGTTGTCACTTTAAGATCTCTATGCAGTAGGTTATTGGTGACATACCAAAGAGCTTTTTTGATTAGCCTTGAGACTTTTGACTGAAATCTTTGCAATATACCTAAATTTGATTTTGAGGCTGTCCCCCAGAGGTGTATACCACAGGATGGCGTCTACATTTGCAGATTAATATCTTGTTCTCTAGGTTTAGTTTTGATGTAACCCAACAATGGATATACGACTGTAACTGTCTCAAGAGTATGCCAAGGTGTTTTCTTTTGGTAAATGTGTTTTCTCTAAGTCAGTCTTTTGTCAATATCCATACCTAAGTATTTTGTGTCATCAGTTTGTGATATTTGGGTGCCATTCAAAGTAACAGGGGGACAGGTGCCCCTTCGAAGTGTAAATGTGACATGAGCAGCTTTTGATTCGTTCACTTTGATACGCCATAATTTTGTCCGTTTCCCTAGAAATTCTAGATCTTCTTGTAAGAGCTTAGGTGCTTGTGTCAGATCTTCGTGGCATGTCATAATTGTGGTATCGTCTGCATAGGTTACTGTAATTGTAGTTGTCGTATTTGACACTGGAAGGTCGGCTGTAAATAACAGGAACAAGATAGGACCAAGGACGCTACCTTGTGGTACGCCTGAGATTATGGGGTTTACATCGGTAATTTTATTCCCTTGCTTTATCAAGAAATGCCTGTCTGACAGTTATGATTTTATTTAAGGTATAATAATTGGTCGGCAACTGTGTTTTTACTTTATAAAGAAGGCCATCATGCCATACTCTGTCAAATGCTTGGGTGATATATAGGAATACAGCAGAACACAACAAACACATACATACATACACCCGAAAAAATATATTTTAAGACGTTTTATATGCCGCCAATAGTCGGCCAATTAAATTTTTATAATTTTTTTATATATCCAGTGTCACTTTCACAATTAAGACAAATCTAACGACACCTTTCAAGCTAAAATCCATCAAGCCGTTTAGGCTACTTAGCATGCCAAAAAAATATACATTCATACATACATTCGAAAAATATAACCCTCCTTCTGGCGCAGTCAGGTAGTCAGGTTTAGTTTTGTCAAATTTAGTTTTATCGCGCTATTTATGGTTTTTAGTCACTTTTCACTAACGATAACATATCTGGTAGAGGACATCTGTTTATATGTACAAAAGTCACAACGGCAGCCAAGCTCTAAAGCATAACCATAACGAAGTGCAGGTGATATTAGGTTTCAAGATATACGTTTTACCAAATAAAGATGGAAGGTGGGTGTCTCTCAAAAAGTCGATGTGGAATTACAATAGCAGTACAGTAGTTTGGGTAGGTGACATCTCTTATAATAGGTAACTTTGGTAGCCAAGCTTCTAACTGAAACCATAATGAGTGTTAACGCGCCATCATCGAGAGTCGAGGGGCGCGCGCAGATGACCGTTGCCATGGGAACGGTCTTGTTGACAACCTGTCGTTTGCATCAATTGTTTCCTACTACAAATTTTATTATATTAAAGCCATATTTCTTATAATGGTTTTCTTAGTTTTCCTGAACATTTGGCGACCGTGATTAAAAGAAGACCTGCAGTCTTCAGATTTATGAGAGAAAAAACAACTGCAACAGAAAATAACGTTTGCCTGAACGCGCTGGTGGACCCAGTTTTTTGCTTGTGTGGCAACGTGGAGTTTGTTGGTGTTCGGAGGCTTACCAGACAAGGCGAGGCATCGCGTCAGGTGGTCTTTCCGAGGGAAGTACGCTCATTATTCGTTTTCCCACCCCAATTTCCGTCTCTGTTTGCGTGATTAGAGTTTTTTCTTCTCAAGTTGCCTTTAAATCCCAAGAATTTACGTCAAGACATCGTAAAGGCCGATAATATTTGATGTGTCTATCTTTTAATTTAGCACGTAAAATTTAATTTAAAGGGTTTACCTAGGAATCTAGTGTATTAATATTATTTTTTCAGGTTTGGGTATTGACCAACCTACAATTTTCTATAGGCGTGCCATCGCCATAGTTATCGCTGTTAAAACTTTGCGTCTTAACTTCTATATTGAATATTATTTCCCATCTCTGCAAAGCAATCCTTTTAATAAGATAGCTTTTTTAATTATTCTTGCATTATATTTCCTTCTAGTCGCTGAGTCACGCTGATTGACGTCAGTGGCCATCTTATTGTGACGACCACGAATGGAGCGCAATCGACCGTTGGGTTTGATTTTAATGCACACATTATTTACCTAGTTCAGTGTTTATAATTTAACTTAAAGATGTCGGATGCTGAATTTAGTGAATTGATAAGAAAACGAGGTAATATTAGAGGTCGTCTAACTAAAATTTGTGAATATGTGCAGGAAATGCAGCAGATGGAAATTAATACTTTAAATAGTATTAAAATACGTGAATTAGGAAACCACATTTTGGTGGTTTCTGGAAGGCAGGCGTAAAGGCTGCCAAATACCATTTAAAAAGGGTAGCCGCTAACGCCTCTCTAACCTTTGAGGAGATGTCAACTCTATTCGCGCAAATAGAGGCGATCCTCAACTCTCATCCTCTTTCCCCTTTATCATCCGAGCCCGATGACTTAAATCCTCTTACTCCCGGGCACTTCCTTATCGGACGGCCACTGACTTCGGTGCCTTCGTTTTCAGCGGGGGACTCCGGACCCAACTACAACGCCATTCAAAAGCTACGCCTTGAATTTTGGAAGCGATGGCGAATGGAATATTTATAACTGACAACGCACGCAGAGTGGTTGATATATATACATCTAGAGGAACCATCCGGAGAGCGGTGCATTACATTATCCGCCTACCTATGGAGGAACCTGAGATTAGTGTTGAAGATACTTCAAGGCCCGGAGTATGTTAACGCGCCATCATCGAGAGTCGAGGGGCGCGCGCAGATGACCGTTGCCATGGGAACGGTCTTGTTGACAACCTGTCTTTTGCATCAATTGTTTCCTACTACAAATTTTATTATATTAAAGCCATATTTCTAATGATGGTTTTCTTAGTTTTCTTGAACAATGAGTCATAGTTTATGATCTGTTTCCGTAATTATTTGTTTCATTATCATCATCATTTCAGCTGAAAGACGTCCACTGCTGGACATAAGCCTCCCCCTACAGGGGGATATGCCATAACCGCCACGCTTGGCAGGCGGGTTGGCGATCGCAATTAATTAATTAATTATTTGTTTAATTTTAAGTTTTTATTGTTTCTGCATGTTTGATAAATTGTTAATTTTAAGCTTTTTTTTGGTATTATTACCAAAAAATTTATCCTATTACACTTCTGGGATGAAGACAAACCCAATGACACCTCGCACATTAAACCCTTCAAGCCGTTTAGGCTACAGGAGGTTACAAAGAGACAGACAAACACATACATACATACACCCGAAAAACATTACCCTCCATCTGGGGCAGTCGGGCAAAAACTACAGTGTATATAGTGAAGGTTTTTCGTACAGGTACATAAATTTGAGCTATGCTATGTTTCAGACATACTGTGTAGATGCTCAGATCGCAGATTCCGCGTGTACTGCTACTGCGTACTTGTGCGGAGTGAAAACGAATTCTGGGGCAGTTGGAGTGAACGCAGCTGTGCAGCGCGGCGACTGCGAAGCTTCCACTGACACCTCCAGGCACGTCGAGTCGATCGTGGACTGGGCGCTTGCAGACGGGCGTGATGCTGGTGAGAGACCACTCCACGTGCAACCAGATTCCTAACGGTAAAAATTACATGACAGGAATATTAAGTAAAAAAATTGTTGTAAACAGGTATTGTAACAACGACACGTGTTACTCATGCGTCTCCAGCCGGTGCCTTTGCCAAGGCAGCAGACCGCAACTGGGAAAACGATGCGCTTGTGCAGGCCGCCGGCTTCGACACCGACCGCTGCCCCGACATCGCACACCAACTGGTACACAAGCATCCCGGCAACAAGTTCAAGGTCCGTATTGTCTTTTAAGAATACCTACTAATATCCATTCCTACTGGCATAGTCACCGCGGTGTACTAAAGCCTCAAAAAAATATGAATAAAAAAAAAAACTATTTATGCCTGGTATATGGATTAATTTGTTTTTTATGGTGTACAATAAAGCATATGTAAATAAATAATTAATTTGGGTTTACAGGTTATTTTAGGCGGTGGTAGAACTCATTTCTTGCCAAACACTGAGCGCGATGAAGAAGGATCTTTAGGTAGTCGGACAGACAACAGAAATCTGATTGAAGAGTGGAAGCAAGATAAGACGGATCGCAATGCCAGCCACGAATATATTTGGCAACGAGAACAGCTAATGAGTGCCAACAATAATTTACCTGAGTACCTTTTAGGCTTATTCGAGAGTAGTCATATGCAATATCACTTGCAATCAGACCCAGTTTCAGAGCCCACTCTGACTGAACTTACAGAGACAGCGATCAAGATGCTGAGTCGCAATGAGAAAGGCTTCTTCCTGTTCGTGGAGGGCGGGCGCATCGACCACGCGCACCACGACAACCTGGTGGAGCTGGCGCTGGACGAGACGCTGGAGATGGACAAGGCCGTGGCGCGCGCCGCCGAGCTGCTCTCGGAGGAGGACTCGCTCATCGTGGTCACGGCCGACCACGCGCACGTCATGGCCTTCAACGGGTACACACCACGCGGAAATGATATTCTCGGTCTTTCTTTGACGTATGCGGATTATACTTGGGATGACATGCCCTACATGACACTCTCGTACACGAATGGACCTGGTTGGCGGCCGCACGTCAACGGTGGTAGACCCAATGTAACTGCCGAAGAGAATTATGGTAAATACTTGTTTTCAGTTATCTTTCGTAGTAGCATGGTACGATAATTTAACACTGGTACTGACTTGTCACAGGGACGCTGTCGTGGAAGTCACCGGTCGACGTTCCGCTGCAATATGAGACGCACGGCGGTGACGACGTGGCGGTGTTCGCGCGCGGGCCGCACCACGCCATGTTCACGGGGCTGTACGAGCAGAGCCAGCTGCCGCACCTCATGGCGTACGCCGCCTGCATGGGCCCCGGCCGCCACGCCTGCACCCCCCCCGCCAGCGCCGCGCCGCCCGCCACTGCGCCCCTCGCGCTCCTCGCCAGCGTTGCAATATTTACCATGCTTGGCCTATAATGACCTTTCAGTTCAACTTAGAGTAACAAAGACTGCGTAAATTGTAAATTAGTAGTAAAATCAAAATATAAGCAATCAAAATAATATTTTTTTTTTTTTGTCTTTATTAACACTTTCATATAATCAAGATCTTGTCTACAAGACTACTCAGTAATTTTAGTTAACTTATTATTTCTAAGAATGTGTCCACTGGTACTATACTATATTAGCGTCTGTTAAGGCGAACTGTCGTCTGTGTTGTCGAGGAGCTGGAAAGCCTCAAGCGTCCATATGAACATATATTATAATGATGAAGCCTATATTCATGAGCTTCGGTATACTTTTTAACCGACGAAAAAAAGGAGGAGGTTCTCAATTCGACGCGTATATATACCAGGCCCCTCAGAAAGTATTGCGAAAAAAAGTTTTTATATAAGGCAGACTGGCCAGTTATAATGTTTTTCGAAAATATGATTATTTATAAGTAAAAATAAGTAAGTTCCAATTTCAAAATTTCCCTCCACATTTTTTGCGAGTTAATTCAAAGTATTGTGTCTCACTGAAATATGGATCTGCGCCGGGAACATTTTAGAGCTATGATTTTATACGATTTCAAGTGTCGCCTGAAACCGGATGAATCGTACGATAGACTTCAAATGGCATTCATGGATGAAGGCCCTTCCAAGGCAACCGTGTATCGTTGGTATAACGAATTCAAGCGCGGTCGACCAACTTTGGGGGATGACGAAAGAAGCGGTCGCCCTTTGACGGCTGTTACCGAAGAAATCGTGCTAGCAGTGAAAAATTTAATCCAAGACAATAGGCGAATTACATATCAGGAGATTCAACACATATTGAAGATTGGATCGGGAAGCGTTCACGAGATTCTACACAGCCATCTTCGCGTGAGGAGGATAGTATCACGCTGGGTGCCGCACAACCTCACCGATGCTCAGAAGCAGGCCCGGGTGGAATGGTGCCGTGATATGCTTAAAAAATTTGAAGCAGGCTCGTCTCGGCGTGTTTACGACATCGTTACAGGTGATGAGTCCTGGATTTATCAATACGACCCAGAAACCAAGCGCCAGTCGACTGTTTGGGTGTTTCAAAATGAGCCAACGCCTACCAAAGTGAAGCGATCTAGAAGCGGGGGTAAGATTTTGATCGCTAGCTTTTTTAATTTGACTGGCCACTTGGTATCAATTCCCTTACGGGATCAAAGAAGCATTAATGCCGAATGGTATACTACCAAATGTTTGCCAGAAGTTTTCTCTGTTATAAGCAACAAGCGACCAAACACAGGGCTCCGCGGGCTACTGCTCCACCACGACAATCCACCTGCGCACACCGCACTCAAAACGAGGGACTTCCTGGACAGCACGCCAGTCAAACTCCTGGGTCACCCTCCTTACAGCCCTGATCTAGCACCGTGTGACTTCTTTTTATTCCCAAAAATAAAAAATCAGCTCAAAGGGATACAATTTTCGTCGCCGGAAGATGCGCTGGCTGCGTTCGAGCAGGCTGTAAACGAGGTGTCTGCGGCGGACTGGAAAAAGTGTTTTGAAAACTGGTTTAGGCGCATGAATCTTTGTATAGAGGCTGGTGGAAAGTACTTTGAAAAGATTTGATAAAAATATATGTACGTATAGAACAATTTTTTTTAGTTTCGCAAAACTTTCTGAGTGTCCCACGTATATATATATATATTTTTTTTTATTTTTTTTTTTTTATATGTGTGACCACGCATAACTTTTTACAGAGTGGTCCGATTTTGATGATTCTTTTTTTAAAGGATAGGGTATATCTCGAAGTTGGTCCCATTTAAATTTCAAAATAAAAATCCACCCCTAAGGGTAGTAAAACAGGGGATGAGTGTTTGTTCACCCACTGAATTCTTACCTGTTAACCGATTCTGTTGAAACTTGACACACATAAATATAGTTCTAGACCCTCCGACATAATGGAGACCTGGAGTTAGTTTTTAACCACAAAAAAATGAAAAATAAAACTTTTTAACAAAAAATCGAACTGACGAAAACAGAAACTGAAAAGCGAAAAATAACTAATTATGAGTCGGCGCCAAACAACCAATCAACGAATATCATTAAATTACTTGATGTTGCGGCGCAACCTTAACCTTTTTTATTATCATCTATGTGTTCTCGCCAATTCTACGCTCGTCATCTATTTTTATCTTTGACATCTTCCCTTTCTGTAAAACATTGATAAATGAAAAATACAAGAAACTTTTATTCAATATTGGAGTCAGATTATTTAAAAACCCAACATTGGTGACCCCGACGTGATAACATTTCGTGATTGAATCCAGACATAAGGAATATCAAAGGAAGGCCATCTATTATTTTTCCACCGATTGCTTGAAGCCGGCTGGTCAGCCAACGCCAACCTAACCAGGATAGTAATAATATACAGCGCCGCAGCCAGTGCTTAAGAAAGTGCCTCATCCCATTTGATTCCTTCATTTCTTTCCGATTACGTTGATTGATAAGCGTGCGCATGTGACGACCATTGCCAGCCATTGCGTAAACGCCCCCATCAGCCGATTCCCAATTGACTTGACACGTGTTTGTTTGGTGCATGAGCCGGATTGCTTCATTAACGTATTGTATTCTCTCTTCTGATAATTTACTCCTAAAATGATTAATTAGGTACTACTTCATTTATCATAATGCCACAAACTAGTGAGCAAGTGGAAAGTGACCTAAGATTCAAAGATCTTACCACAAAACGAAGTTCCATCAAAGGCAGATTAACAAAGTACAGAAACTTTTTAACGAAATTTACAGAATCTGGTAAATCAGTCACATCAACAGACTACTACGCCGTTACTCAGAGGTATGAAAAGTTCCAAGTATTGCAGTCCGCCTTTGATGAAATACAATCACAAATAGAATTAATTAATTCTAGTAACCTGGACAGTGAGATTGATATTAGAGATGACATAGAATTAGAGTTTTCTTCATTAATTGCTAAAACTCGTGTATTTTTTGATGAAAATCAGCCCAATAAAAATGAATTTGGTTCTGCACATTCTGATTCAAGCGGTAATAATTTATGTCATCCCAATTGTAGTAATCTGAGCTTTAAGTTGCCTGTTATAAAAATAGCAAACTTTGATGGTGCTTATTTCAAATGGTTGGAGTTTCGTGATACATTTACCTCACTTATACACAACAATAACAGGATCGAATCAATTCATAAATTCCACTATCTTAGCTCGTACTTAGAAGGAGAGGCTTCCCGTGTTATAGGTAACTTAGAAGTAAGTGCTGCAAATTATAAGGAAGCCTGGCGTCTCCTCTGCGAGAGATATAATAATGAAAAACAGTTAATCAATCATCATTTAAACTCATTACTAAATATCCACTCAGTACCTCGAGAGTCTGCTAAAGCATTGAGATTTTTAATAGATCATGTATCTAAAAACTTACGGGCTTTAAATACCCTGGGTGAACAAACAGATTCATGGGACACCCTCATCATCCACCTGATCTCTGCAAAGCTTGACAACAGCAGTAGTTTTAAATGGGAAGAACATAAAAATACTCTAAGTAAGTCACCTTCTTTGAAGGAATTCTTCCAATTCCTTAGAAGTCGAGCTGATATTCTAGAATCTGTCCAAGTCAACAAGCTCGATCGTCAAAACAATTCGTCCTATTATAATAAAAATGAAAAGTCTCAAGCAAAATCGCTTGTTCTTTCAGCTGCTTCTGACTCTACTGCTTCAGACTCTTCTGATGCTGGCTCTTCTGCTGCTGGTTCTTCTGCTGCATGTGTCTTGTGCAGAGGAGATCATCGTGTTTACTATTGTTCTTCGTTCCTGTCTAAACCCGTGGAGGACAGAATCACAGAAGCAATGCGTTTAAGGTTATGTCTTAACTGTTTACGCAAGGGACATTCTTCTGGTGACCCCGACGTGATGACATGCCTCTCTCTAATGCCATACATCGATGCACCATTCACTTGAAATCAAAACATAATAATTATGGTACAAATATATCATGCTTGGTATTGCCTCATATTACAGGAAATATACCGAACAAGTCAATAAATATTTCACAGCTAAACTTACCATCTAATATCTCACTTGCTGACCCTACCTTCAATCAGCCCGCGCCTATAGATTTGTTGATAGGTGCAGATATTTTTTGGAATTTAATTGAACCTGAACAAATGTCTCTCGGCCCTAACCTACCAATAGTACGTAAGTCAAAGCTTGGTTGGATTTTAGCAGGCCCACTGTTAACTCACAATAATTCGCAAGACAATTTTGTTCAATGTAATCATGTATCCATATTGTCATGTAATAATAGTAATTGTATATCGAATCAATCTTTAAATAAACAATTAACCAGGTTCTGGAAGCTAGAACAGATTCCTCCATCTTTTATTGTGAAAACAGAGGAGGAAACTAAATGCGAGAAACATTTTGTGGCCCATACTTACCGCAGCAATGAAGGAAGATTTCATGTAAGGCTTCCTCTTCTTTCGGAACCTGATTGCTTGGGTGATTCGTACAGACTAGCTAAGAGGCAATTTTTGTCATTAGAAAAAAGATTTATTAAAAATCCTAGCCTTAAAAAATTATATTTTGAGTTTATAAAGGAATATTCAGATTTAGGACATTTGTCGGAATCAAGTGTATTAGTGCCGGAACAATCGTACATTATTCCACATCATGCAGTGCTAAAGCCTACTAGTGAGTCAACAAAGCTACGTGTCGTATTTAATGGTAGTGCTAAGACCACCTCTGGTTACTCAATAAATGATATTCAAATGACAGGTCCTCAAATTCAAGATTCTCTATTTAACATTTTACTCCGATTTCGTCAGCACACCTACGTATTATCAGGAGACGTGGAGAAAATGTACCGTCAGATACAAATTCAGGATTGTGATCGTAACTTGCAAATGATATTATGGCGCAATAATGATAAAGAACCATTAAAATCATTAAGACTCAATACAGTCACCTATGGCCTAACGAGCTCAAGTTTTTTGAGCACTCGTTGCCTATGGCAATTAGGCGAAGATTGCACTGATCAAAATATTAAAACTATAATTCAGAACGATTTTTTAGTAGATGACTTGCTAACGGGCAGTGATTGTCCCGATGATTTATTATATATCAAAAATACTGTAGAAAGTGCATTAGCAGCGGGATGTTTTCACTTGCGTAAATATCGCTGTAATTTACCGTCTATATTATCTGATTCAATTAATAGTCAAAGGGCGCTCATTTTAAGCTCTTCATCTCATACATTAGGGGTAGGATGGGATCCGAATAGTGATTATATACATTTTCCTAATAACTATGAAAACAATACAGTTATTCCTACTAAGCGCTCAATTTTATCAGAATCTTGCAAGGTTTTTGACCCCCTTGGTTTATTGAGTCCTCTTACAATAAAGCCAAAAATTTTAATACAGAAGTTATGGGTACAAAAAATTGAGTGGGACGAACCGGCCCCTGATGATGTATGTCAATCATGGTATTCATTCATCAATAACATAAAACACTTACGTGCACTACGAATACCAAGGCACACTTTAAGAAAATCACCTATTCATATTGAGTTACACTGTTTTTGCGACGCTTCGCAAAGTGCATACGCAGCGTGTATCTATTTCAAGTCTGTGGATATGCATGACAATGTTACAGTCAGATTGCAATGTGCTAAAGCTCGAGTGGCTTCTGTGAAACCAACTACTATTCCTCGTTTAGAGCTATGTGCGTGTCTATTAGGAGCACAGCTCGCGGGCGCCGTGTGTCGCGCTATGCGATGTATAATTAAGCGAAGAGTCTTTTGGACCGATTCGTCTATTGCGCTTACTTGGTTAGGTGCTAGATATGACAAATTAGACACTTTTGTGGCCAACAGAGTTGCAACGATTTTAGAACTCACTGAAGGCTCTGATTGGAGGCATGTACCCACCACGTTGAATCCTGCTGACCTAGCATCCCGCGGTGTAGACGCTGACAAAATAAAAGATTTAAGTTTATGGTGGAATGGACCTACTTTTTTAGGTCAACCTGAGTCTACTTGGCCTTTGCTTAGTATGAAAAAATATAATGATGATGATACTATACCTCAAGTACAGGCTAACACTGTTACTATACAAAATGAAATTAGTAAACAACAGGTTATAGATTTTAATCGATATTCTAAATTAAGAACTTTGCAACGTTCTTTTGCATACTTACTCAGATTTATCTACAACTGTAGAAATCCTTTAAATAAAAAAACTGGCATTTTACAGCCTGAAGAGCTATCAGCTTCGTTTGTTAACTTAGTCCGTTTATTACAACAAGAAATGTTTCCAAAGGAGATAATCATTCTTCGAAATAAAGGAAGTCTTCCTTCAAAGAATCCTTTGTTGTCTTTAAAACCATTTATTGATGAACACAATGTTTTGAGAGTAGGAGGGCGTCTAGAATCTTCATGTTATACGTATGAAAAACGTCATCCCATGCTAGTGCATAAAAAGCACAGACTTACCAAATTATTATTTGAACAGGAGCATTTGCGACTTCTGCATGCTGGGCCGCAGTTGCTTTTGTCATCTGTAAGGGAATACGTTTGGCCTATAGCTGGTCGAGACCTGGCACGTACCACTGCAAGGCACTGTGTAGTTTGCAGGAGAGCCAGTGGCAGAACGTTCACGCCTATCATGGGCGCACTGCCGCACCAACGCGTTAACCCAGATTTTCCTTTTGCTAGTGCTGGTGTCGATTTTGCTGGACCATTTTTAATAACGGATCGCAAAGGAAGAGGTTCTAAGATAACAAAATGTTACCTTTGTCTATTTGTTTGCTTCAGATATAAATGCTTACATTTAGAAGCTGTTAGCGAATTATCAACGGATGCTTTTATATTATCCTTACGTCGCTTCATCTCTCGTAGAGGAAAGCCAGTTGATATTTTCTGTGATAACGGCAGGAACTTTTTAGGAGCATCTAAAGAAATAAGTAACTTTCTTAATTCACATTTGACTTATGTCACTAATTTTCTATCGGAGGAAGGCATTAAGTTTACGTTTCAACCGGCTTATGCACCACATTTCGGAGGGCTTTGGGAAGCCGGCGTTAAATCAGCGAAGCATCACTTAAAAAGAATTTTGGGGAATACCCACCTCACATTTGAAGAGTTGGCAACTCTATTTAGTCAGATCGAAGCCATACTTAACAGCAGACCTTTATGCCCTTTATCCTCTAGTCCTGATGATTTCCAACCCTTAACCCCGGGACATTTTTTGATTGGTCGGCCCTTAACATCGCTGCCATCGCCGAATTTTATAAATGCCAACCCAAATAGGCTTGACCGATTCCAGCGTTTGGAAATGATACGTCAACATTTTTGGAATCGCTGGCAGCTGGAGTACATAGCAGAGCTCCAGCAACGACACAAATGGCGTGTTCCCAGTAAACCTTTACAGGTGGGAGAACTAGTGCTTCTGAAGGAGGACGGTACCCCACCAATGCGCTGGAAGATGGGAAGAATCACTGCTCTTTTTCCTGGCAAGGATGAGGTGGCACGTGTCGCTGAAATCAAAACTGCAGTGGGCATCTATCGACGTGGGATCAAATATCTTTGCCCTCTGCTGGAACCTGAAGAAGTTACTTTCGTGAAAGCTGGAGCTTTCACGGCCCCCGAAGATGTTGCGGCGCAACCTTAACCTTTTTTATTATCATCTATGTGTTCTCGCCAATTCTACGCTCGTCATCTATTTTTATCTTTGACATCTTCCCTTTCTGTAAAACATTGATAAATGAAAAATACAAGAAACTTTTATTCAATATTGGAGTCAGATTATTTAAAAACCCAACACTTTAAATAAATAATAAAAACAACGTCACATCAAATACAACGTGAAATTTTCAACGATAAACAATAACTTTCCAAAAATGCGTTCTCCGCTCAGCCACTTGCAACTTGAACGCACTTTGCTTGTTAAAAGTTCGTTTGGCGCCGACTCATAATTAGTTATTTTTCGCTTTTCAGTTTCTGTTTTCGTCGGTTCGATTTTTTGTTAAAAAGTTTTATTGATGATGTCCATAACGAAGTCATTTCTAATATACCCAGGTACGTTCACAATGTCCTTGAGCACTTGGTCTGGAAACGCTGTTTTATGTTTATGTTACTCTCTTTGGTAGAACCCCATAGTTGTATGCCATAAGTCCATACTGGGAATAGGACTTTCTTATACAACGATAGCTTATTGTGTATTAATTAATCTGAGAGTGTCTACCAAGGAGCCAATACATGTTTTTTTAGCGAAAGTGCAATTCTGTTTGTGAGCCTTGCAACGCAGTTTAGCGTCAAACGTCATACCTAAGTAGTTAGCGTGTGGTATCTTTTGGTTGTTTATAAACACTTGGTAGTACTTTTTTTTGTGTAATCGACATGGACCGACTTGGATTCATTGAGTTATATACGCCACGTCTTTGTCCAGTTATACACAAGAATAAATCTGTATCTTGGGCTTTTTCTCCTGCTTCGTCGTGACTTTTACCAGTAGCCATTATGGCTGTGTCATCAACGAACGTTGCAATTATGTTGTTTTAAATGTTTGGGTTATCACACATGTAAATTAGATACATGACCGGACCTAAGACACTTCCTTGTGGTACCCCAGCCCCTATTTCTTTAAGTTCAGAATGGGCACCATCTTTTCTGACACTGAAGACTCTGTTGGATAAATATGACTTAAGTATGTCTGAAATATATTTGGGGCAAATTGGCTCTCATTTAGCATAAAAAGCCTTTGAGCCAAACTTTATCAAAGGCTTGCGCCACGTCCACGTCTAAGCAGATTGTAGAGCAAACTTTCTTTTCTCCTAACGTTCTTTCAATAACATTTGTTATTCTATGAACTTGGTCTGTTGATGGGTGATTTTTTCTAAATTTAAACTGATGCTCGAATGTGATTTTTTGCATCCAACAATGGTAATATGTAGTTGCTTAAGCAATAGCTCTTTGAACAACTTTGGCATTATGGTTAGCAAGGAAATTGGTCACTACGATGTTGTTCCGCGAGGAGGCTTTTCCAGTTTTGCTATCGTAATAACTATTCACAAATACAAAATACTAAAAGGTTTATTTTCATCAACATGATTTAGGTAACATTAGTTGGTGCCTCCTTTTGAGAAAATAATTCCTGTATTAGGAGACTCCGCTCTTCGATAGATAGCTTATAACTTATTAAAATGTAATTATTGTTTTAACAATGACAATAATTTTTTCCTTTATTTATCTTTATACATATTAATTATTATGATGTTGTATATGTGTAGGGTTGTGTTCAAGTGAGGAATGTAGGGGTGTGTGTGTGTGTGTGGTGGATGGAATGTTTGTGAGGGTGAAGGTACATGTGTAGGTGCGTGAGAGTGTATGTTGAGAGAATTTAGTGAGTTATGTCATCTGTTGTAGGAGTGCCTCAGTTCCTGCATAAGTAAGTGGTTTCATCCAATCTCCTAGCATTTTTTTACATTCTTGTAGTTTATTGGTGTATATAAATATGTCTTTGTTTACCCTGTTATATAACTGAGCTGAGCGTGTATTGTATTGTATAGCAGCGAATTTAGTTTTTGTTTGCGGGATTTGTGCAATCATGTCTTTCCGTCTTTTTGATATTATGTTTGCATCATAAGGAAGTGTCTTATGTTTTTTAGGACCGTATATGTTTTGTACAGCTTTCTAACTGAAAGCAGACCACATATTTAATAAGGTACATATTTTAATCTGAGCGCAGCATTTATGTTAGGGTCGGTCTTTCAATAGCCAGTTAACATTTAACTGAGGAGTAAGTTTGACATTTTGACAGTTGTAGTATAGAAAATCTGTCATAACGTCACATTTATTCCTCAGTTAAAAGCATAGACCAGTAAGCCTCTAGACGCCGCTTAGCTGGACACCCCCGGTCACAACGCATATGCTCTACCACTGCATATCATACGTCACTCCGCCAATCGGAACGTCACTCAGTCAGCGAGCGGCACCAATCATAAGGAATCATACCACCGAACTTTTGAGCCGGCCAATCATAACGCGCCGTCCGCCCCCCTGACCCCACCAACGTTTTACCACTGCGTTTGAATACAAAACTTTGTTTATGCGGAGTCTTGAAGCTTACTGGTCTGTGGTTAAAAGTTATCAGACTATTGAAATACCGGCCCTTAGTTTGACAATGGGTTTACGTGGTAAATTGTGCCTACATTTTTCTTTCCATGGGAAAATCCTCATGGACGCACTCCGCCCGGGGTAGGCGGAGCCAGTGTCGGACTCTTACCGACTAAAACCACCACGGTGTTCCTGCAACTATCTTAGCCGGGGGCGTGGGAACCCGTGAGTATTCACACAACCACCCCCGATAGGTCCCGGCTTGCCACAAGCAGGCGAACCCCTTCTCCCCGTGCGGCCTAATGTTGGCTACACCCTCCTAGGTTGCGTATATGGAACACTGCACGCCACCTCACCCCACGGGCCTTTACCAGTTATGCCAGCTGCGCCAACTACGCCAGCTTTGCCAGATACGCCAGCTGTGTCAGTTACGCCAGCTACGCCAACTGTACCAGCTACGCCAGCTGCTGGTCGGGCAGCAGACTACCTCGATTCTCAGAGATTGCTCGCAGGGCAAGATAGGGCATCTTCCCGTAATTTTTTATAGAGGTTTTATTTCCTCGCAGTCCGGGCGGTGAAGCCAAGACCCTCGGACCCAAGAAGCGCGAGAACACTACTCAGCGGGCACTCCTGGGGTGACGAGATCGACATTCCTCCCGCTGCCTGCCCAGTGGCAGGGTGAGTGCACACCGGGCCCGCCCCTGCTCCTCCACTGTACCCTCTGTTGGCAACAGAGGGACACGTTGAGCAACTCCCCATAGGCTCAGAACGGGTCCCTCCTGCGCCAGAATATTCACCACAGGCTATAAAATCCCCCGAAGGTTAATCCCTCGAAAGGATTTTATTGCCTGTGCCCAGGATGCACCGGCCGAACAACTGCCGTTCCCTCCAGACGTGTCCAGAATGACAAGCAGAAGTCAGGCACACGTGGAGGTTTTCTGGCCAGCACCCCACCTACCTAACCCTACCTATCTAACGGAGTCGTCAGTACGGGCCTTACCACCGCTGTTGTGCTGTGCCCTCGACTGGGTTGCACAAGTCGCACCCCCCACTTATCCACTAGGATCTGGCAAACTTCGTTCCGATCAGGTGAGTCCTCGCGCTGGTGGTATCTCGGCGCGAGTTCTCTCACCTCCAGATCTTAGGGCATTGATCCGGTTAGGAGGCTTGCCGCCTCGAAGGAGATCGTATACAATAATTAAAGGAGAAAGCCGAATTCAGTTCAGAGTAGCAAAGGAGTTGGCACTGGATAAAAGTAGATTCTCAGCATTAAAATTATGGATGAATAAAGATCAGGAATTAGGATTTAGGAAAGTTTTTGTCAACTCAAATGTAAATTAGTATTAAATGAGAATTTTTATTAGTTATAATTTTATTAACATACAGGGTTATTATTCATTCATTAATAACCCTTTAAGGGATGATTGTTTTCATTTATTTGAACAAAATCTACTATGGAAAATGGGACTAACTCTGAAATCGTGAAAAAACACATCCGTTCAAATTTTTTTTTTGTATACTTAACCAAAATGTCATTAAACATGAGTACAGATCTGTCTGCCCAAGAGTTTCTTAATGGGGTTTAATAATATAAACAAACATTACATAAAACAAACACATAGGTAACTAAAATCTAAGATCATTAGAGAAAAAGTGTTGTGAGTAGTGCAACGCTGGCGAGGAGTGCGAGGGGCGCGGTGGCGGGCGCGGCACTGGCGGGGGGGGTGCAGGCGTGGCGGCCGGGGCCCATGCAGGCGGCGTACGCCATGAGGTGCGGCAGCTGGCTCTGCTCGTACAGCCCCGTGAACATGGCGTGGTGCGGCCCGCGCGCGAACACCGCCACGTCGTCGCCGCCGTGCGTCTCCGACTCCAGCGGCGCGTCCACGTGCGACGTCCACTCGAGCGAACCTGCCAAATATTATAACAACATTACACTCAATTTCACTTCAGTATATATTCAAGACATCTCGACAAGTCTTCAAAATATACTCACGGTAACCCCCCTCCGCGGTTACGTTGGGTCGAACTCCGTTAACGTGCGAGCGGAAACCGGGCCCATTTGTATACGATAACGTCATGTAAGGTACGCCGTCACTGTCCAAGTCTCTCGATGGGCCGAGGATGTCATTGCCCCGCGCGGAGTACCCGTTGAAGGCCATGACGTGCGCGTGGTCGGCCGTGACCACGATGAGCGAGTCCTCCTCCGAGAGCAGCTCGGCGGCGCGCGCCACGGCCTTGTCCATCTCCAGCGTCTCGTCCAGCGCCAGCTCCACCAGGTTGTCGTGGTGCGCGTGGTCGATGCGCCCGCCCTCCACGAACAGGAAGAAGCCTTTCTCATTGCGACTCAGCATCTTGATCGCTGTCTCTGTAAGCTCAGTCAGAGTGGGCTCTGAAACTGGGTCTGATGGCATGTGGTACTGCAGATGGTTACTTTCGAATAATCCCAATAAATACTCAGGTAAGTCATTACTAATGTCCAGTAACTCGTTTCGGTGCCAAATGTATTTATGGCTGACATTGCGATCCGCCTTGTCTTGCTTCCACTCTTCAATTAAATCGCGGTCGTCCGTCCGTCTACCCATGTCGCCTTCTTCATCACGAACACTATTTGGCAAAAAGTTGCGTCTACCGCCACCTAAAATAACCTAAAAAACAAAATTATTAATAGAGCATTGAAGTTAATTTTCCAAATTGGCTTGAACTTGCAATTAATTCCAAGAATTTTGTAGTAATCTCAATAAATTGTTCTGAAGAAGAACCGGAATGAAACTATTGTTAGGATTTTAGTAGATTTATTGCGCAATTGTAGTGACATTTAGGTTACCCGCATTTATTTAATTAAATTGTTAGTCCATCACTACCACCCGGTTGTACAAGTCGCGTGGCGGGGATAGTTTATTTAAACGATGGAACGGCCGTGCGCAGCTCAGTGCTTGCTGCGACGCCGAAGTGTAAAGATCAATAAGTAGAAGTGTATCGGTCGGTGAAGGAATATTGGTATCCGCTGGAACAAGTCAGGTCAGTTTACGTTATTTATAATGTTTTATCGCTATTGGTATTAATTTTGGTAAATAATTATTTAAGATGCTAGTGGCGTACATTAAGCCTAAAGAGTAATGTAATTTCAGATGTTAAATAATATTCTGGTAAATAAAGTGTTTCAATATTTAATAAATGCTTTGAAAGATTATTTACACTTTCATTTAAATAGATAACCTTATATATCCCGAAAACGGATAATACTCTAGTTCTAACATCTCAGAAGTGAGATAGACGAGTATATATAAAAACAAAACTACTCGTTTATCCTGCCCACATGTTTATTTTTGGTTGAAAAATATATTTTTTTTTCTCTTCCATCTTTTACTGGTAAAATATAAAATTGGCCGTTGAAATGAGGGTTGTATGATCTTTAAAGCATTTTGTTATAAATCAATCCGTGACTAATGAATAAATTTTAATAAAGTACAAACAATAACATTACATTTTATGTAAATTTCATAGAACTACTCTATTTAATGTTTTAAGTATATTCATTCGAATGTTTGCATATCTAATTTTAATGTGAAAGAGTTTTAATACTTCACCATTACTCATGTTGTGCCAGGGCTACTCTCTGGAAGTAAACCATAATTACACTTCTTTGCTGGGGCTACTCCCTGGAAGAAAACGATCATTACACATGCTTTGCCAGGGCTACTCCTTGGAGGCAAACCATCACTACTCATGCTTTGCCAAGGCTACTCCTTGGAGGCAAACCATCACTACTCATGCGTTGCCAGGGCTAATTCCTGGAGGCATACCATCACTACTCGTGCTTCGCCAGGGCTACTCCCTGGAGGCATACCATCACTACACATGCTTCGCCAAGGCTACTCCCTGGAGGCATACTATCACTACTCATGCTTCACCAGGGCTACTCTCGGGAAGAATTTCATCATTACATAGCCTCGCCAGGGCTACTCTCTGGAAGCGTTTTATCATTACACAGCTTGGCCAGGGCTAGTCTCTGGAAGCTTTTCATAAAAACCCTGCATCTGCAACGCTACTCTCTGGAAGCATTCCATCATTACACAACTTCGACAGAGATGCTTTCTAAAAGCACTACATCATTGCAACGGTTTACATTCTAAAACGTATTAGTATAACTCTGGTAACATTTGAATGCTTACTCATTAATACTTGATTTACCAAAATAAATAATCAATGGATTTTAATATTTATTGAAAGTTTTAGTTCTAACAACTCGTTGATGGAAGACTTCGGCGCGTTTGCTGTTATCGAGTGTAAGGCTCTGGCATATAATCATCATAGTGCTGTTATCAAGTGTAATGCTTGGGCACGTGTGCTGTTATCAAGTGTAATGCTTGGGCACGTGTGCTGTTATCAAGTGTAATGCTTGGGCACGTGTGCTGTTATCAAGTGTAATGCTTGGGCACGTGTGCTGTTATCAAGTGTAAGGCTTGGGCACGTGTGCTGTTATCAAGTGTAAGGCTTGGGCATATAATCATCATAGTGCTGTTATCAAGTGTAATGCTTGGGCACGTGTGCTGTTATCAAGTGTAATGCTTGGGCACGTGTGCTGTTATCAAGTCTAAGGCTTGGGCACGTGTGCTGTTATCAAGTGTAAGGCTTGGGCACGTCTTCAACCTAGTGCTGTTATCAAGTGTAAGGCTTGGGCACATGTGCTGTTATCAAGTGTAAGGCTTGGGCACGTCATCAACCTAGTGCTGTTATCAAGTGTAAGGCTTGGGCACGTGTGCTGTTATCGAGTGTGAGGCTCGGGCACGAAGCGTCATGTCTACCAAGAGAGCGGCTGCAAGCGCAGAACAGCAACGGGGGCATTCGCCGTATGTAAGTAATGAGTCTATAATTTTCCGTTGAAATGAAATGAAATGTTTATTTGTACGAAACATACATAATAGTTCTGCATGTTCCGCCAGCCAGCTGGCATACAAAATTAGATACCTACATGAATTTATTTATAAACCTGATTTCAATTAGTATCACAAATTAATAATATTAAATTAATCAATAAATGGATTTAAAAATGTCAATAATTATTACAAAAATAACATTAAAATATCACTCCACAATTCTACTTTATACAAATTTATACATACATGATTATTTTACATTCCAATATCCTTTTACGTCATATAAGCAGTTGTCGGTCAACCAAGTGTGAAGTTGAACTTTAAACAATTTTTTATGGGGGCTCTCTGATAGCTTTTGGAATTTTATTAAACACTTTTATTGCCATTATATTGCAATTTCGTTGCTATAGGGCTGTTTTGCAGAGTGGCATTCTTAAACAGGTGGGGTCCCTACTAGCGGATTTCAAATATTTATATTTATCGAATTTTTCAAACATATCAGGGTGCTCTTTCACGAAAATTCCAACCTGCATAATGTATAGCCCGGTCAGGGTCAAGATTTTTTTAGTTTTTTAAATAACGGTCTACACGAACCAAGTGGATGAGCGCTGCATATTGCTCTAACACACTTTTTTTTATATACTAATAACACCTTTAGAACGTCTGTTGAGTTTCCCCAGAGTAAAAGACCATACCGCAGAACCGATGCAACGTAGCCGTGGTAGGCTATGAGTGCAGCTCTTTCATTTACCGTGCGCCTTAATCGCTTCAAAGCAAAGACGAAACTGTTTAGTTTGGAACAAATATATTTAATGTGGGTCTTCCAGTTACAATGTTGGTCTACATTTATGCCCAGAAATTTATAATCTTTTGTCATTTCTATTTGTTGTCCTCTTCACATTACGCCATAATTATTTTCTATTGTGTTATAATTGCGGAAATTTATATATTTTGTCTTAGAAATGTTTGCATTAAAATTGTTTGTCTAACCAATTGATTATTGATTCGGCTGCTAAATTAATAAAATTTCCGTGGTTGTATTTCAATGTCATATTATTTATGTCAGTAACTACGACCGACACGTCATCCGCAAAAAGAATGCAATTGTGGTCAATGGCTAGAGGCAAATCATTAATGTATAGCAGGAACAGTAAAGGGCCCAAAATACTTCCCTGTGGTACGCCGCAGCCATTTACTTTATAAGTGGATCTATATGGCGTTGATACTTTCACTTCATTTAGTGAGGCTATTTCTACACATTGTCTGCGATTAGCGAGGTAACTTAAGATCCATTCTAGTACTGGTCCTCTGGTTCCATAGTGTTCGCATTTATGAACGAGCATTTTATGGTTAACAAAATCAAAAGCTTTGTTCATGTCAAAGAATAACACTGACACAGGAGCATGTTTGCCAACTTGTGGTACTACTTTATTGATAAGAGTGAAACCCGGCAAGGTAGTAAACTTTCGTTTTGAAAACCGTTTTGTTCTCCTTTAATGACGTTGAATTTTAACAAATAATCACTAAGACGAGAATGCATGACCTTTTCGAAAATCTTTGCCAATATGGGGATTAGTGTAATGGGACGATAATTATTTACGTTAATTTTATCTTTTTTTTAAAAAGAGTCTTTACTATAGACTGCATAAGCCTGTCCGGAAACAAACCTTCCGAGAAAAAATGATTAAGTACTGTAGAATAGGGGCTATTATATTTACACATTCTTTCATAACTTGTGTGCAAACACCGTCAAAACCAACTGCTCTCGTATTATTGAGTGATTTGATCATTTTCGTGACTTCTTCTGTACTACACGGCCTTAGAAAAATACTTTGGTTTAAGATTGGTAACTTGTATTTATTTAATGTGCTGTTAAGACTGCTGGTATCGTTATTTGTTAATTCTATATAAATTTGTTAAAAGATTCTGCAATTTTTAATGGGTCACGTCTAATGATGTTATCGACACGGACAGACTCTTTTTGGCGTTATTGGTATGTTGGTAATTGTCTTTGTTGTAAGGTCTGTACGAATCTCCTTAAAATTTTACTATATTTTTGCAAAGGCAGTTTCTTTTCATGTGTATTATTTGTATAATAGTGATGTCTCAAAATTTCGTTTGTTTACTAGATCTACGTATCCCTTTCGTATTCCAGGACGGGCTAGAAATTTTTATATTAATTTTCCGACTCTTCGTTGGGAAACAGAGGTCGTAGAACAAACAGAAGGTGTCGTGAAAATGATTGAAAGCTACGTTGAGGTTCTCAGTATTGAATACGTTGGAACATTGCAGAGAAGCCAGGCAATCGATAAACTTATTAATATTTTCCTTAGAATAATTCCTTGTATCTACGTACCAATGGCCTAGTCCTATTGGTTTCATATAGGCGGGTATTGATAAGGTCTGTCCAGTATTATGGTCTGAAAGATGCAAATCATGTACTGCACCTATCGCTTCCTGAATATTACTTATGAAAAATAGTCACGATATGTTTTGATGGAAAATAGTCACGATATGTTTTGATGGAAAATAGTCACGATATTGTTATTGTTACACACTATTCTGTTTTTTTTTATGTTTTCAGCTGTACTACTCTCTTGTTCACTTGGCCCTATAGTTCGTTTATTAGTAATGGAGAAGTAATCATGCAAAGATCGTTTCTTTGGTTGATCCTTTATTTGGGTACTATTAACCACGTCACTTGTCGTCACGAGGTTCTTATAAAAATAAGTTGTGGTGGTTTGTACTAAACGTTTTGACGCTGACCGCCTTTTTAGGTATTTGTTTTACATCATAGTCGCCACCGTGCTAAAAGTTTCTAATTTTATTTACATTTAAATATTTTGTCATAGTATCTGCAGTCAACAATAAAACTAATTGTTTTTACAAAGATTTAATAGATAATGTGAATTCGACAGATTTCTTTTTTTTTTACATGTTACAAAAGTACAGTTCGGAACACGTTTGTACAGTGTTTGAATAAGCATTATTTAACTTTACAATATTTAAATATGGATTATGATTTACATTAATCATAATAATGTAAAATTTTGTGCCCCCGATAGTTCGTGCAATAATTTACTTGGGTTTTTGTCATATTCTCCTACGCATAATACTATCTGATCACTTTCAACATTTAAGTTAAAACCTAAAAGGCAGTCTCTTAAGACATCTTCCGAAGTAGCAAATGGTTTTGTGATTGCAAAGATGTCATAGTCTTCGTATTTTCTGCAATAATCTTGTCTGAAATGTATCAATACGGATGCTGGTCCGGTACATTGCAGAGTGCCGTAAATTTGTATTTTTGGTTTGTTCACCAACTATTGGTGAGTCAGTAGAAGGCTGCATCATTTTGTTTACATTTTCCAATGTCTCCGACTCCTCCTGCACAAGGCAACTAGGCTGATCAAAATTCACTGATCAAATTTTTTGCTACATGCTACATCCTTGAACATACATGAATGATCATATATTTAAGTTTATAACACCTTTTTATACCATGTTTTATGCAAATAAATATATTCTATTCTATTCTTGGATAATCCTAGGTTGACGACACTAGAATTAAATTTCTGTTGGGAAGTACGACGACACTATTTGTCACTCCTTATGCTACTTAAAGGTGTAGTTGTACAAAGTTGTTTTTAATTGTTTATTGTACTTTGTTTTTTTTCTCATTCTCCTTCAGTAATAAACTTACTTTAAGAGATAACTTCTCTATCTCATTATGAGCGCTTGACAGTAGAGATTTAAGATTAATAATTTCGTTGTGGAGATCGTCATCGGCTATGTATTCGGATGACAGGTCCGGTAAACTTCTGGCTCGTAGATCCGATGTCGTGGATATGAAAGAATTATTCACCGAATCGTTAGATATTCTTCTTCGGTTTGCCTTACAGTAACATTATTTATATATTCGTCCATTGTTATTTGTGAAATTATTTATATTTATTGTAGGTACAATCGTATACGTGTATTTATAGAAGTTCCTCTGCCACCTGCTCAAATGTACTACAGTACACCCGTTCTCATAACAACCAACCACATAACTAAACGTTGTGATCAGTCACGCCTGCCGTAACATGCATCTAGACGACGAAATTGTTAATATAAGTTAGGAAAATTAATTAATTTAAAAAAAAAAGTAATTAAATACTAGCATAATGCATTCAGGATGCTGATGGGGCTGCCGCGATTCTGCAGTGCCTCTCTGGTATGTTCGCAGAGGCGCGCGTCGATGGTTTTAATGCGATTATGCGTAAGCTTTGATGGTAGGCAGGGTTCGCGGCAGCGCGAACAGTATCCTGAAAATGATAGCGAACAGGGTAGACTGCCCATTTATTAATAATATTATAGAATTTCATGTGTTGTAATGTATTCATATTATTTTATTTATTATTCTAATTGCAATCATGTGTAATTTAATTCCAATTTATAATGTATTAATCTACTAACCATTTAAAAAATATGTTTACTAACAATAATGGATCGATGTAATCTAACAAATAAATGTATATTTATTATAATTTAAAAAAAAAAAAATACCTACTGTAAATTGTCTTCACATTTAATTTAAGTTCAGCTTTGTAATTAACGTAGGTATGCCAACTGAATACAACTCGGTCAATAGACTTATAATTGATTGAAAACTTTTTGTAATTAATTACTCTTGTTTATTTCTGACATTAACCTACATTATACTCACATTATTTGAATAAATTTGATGTAATAAACAATAACCTATTTTAAAAAGAGTTTATCCATGGAGTTTCTTGCCGGTTCTTCTCCATAGGACCCACAATTTGGAACCGTGCAACTAGAGCCTGACCTTTCAAAAGTGCCTGTAATTAGGTTTATTTAATATTGAAATTGAAAATTGAATTAATACCAATTGCTGATACCTATAACGAATAAACAAAGTGCCTACTCTGAAAATAATAAAGAGCGAAGGGACTTGCTCTAGCAGGATGGCCGAGCTGTTAGGATTTTAGTAGATTTATTGCGCAATTGTAGTGACATTTAGGTTACCCGCATTTATTTAATTAAATTGTTAGTCCATCACTACCACCCGGTTGTACAAGTCGCGTGGCGGGGATAGTTTATTTAAACGATGGAACGGCCGTGCGCAGCTCAGTGCTTGCTGCGACGCCGAAGTGTAAAGATCAATAAGTAGAAGTGTATCGGTCGGTGAAGGAATATTGGTATCCGCTGGAACAAGTCAGGTCAGTTTACGTTATTTATAATGTTTTATCGCTATTGGTATTAATTTTGGTAAATAATTATTTAAGATGCTAGTGGCGTACATTAAGCCTAAAGAGTAATGTAATTTCAGATGTTAAATAATATTCTGGTAAATAAAGTGTTTCAATATTTAATAAATGCTTTGAAAGATTATTTACACTTTCATTTAAATAGATAACCTTATATATCCCGAAAACGGATAATACTCTAGTTCTAACACTATGGGTTGCTAAACGAGGTAGGCAAGCTCTTTGAGAGAGTAATTGCAGACCGCCTTGTCCAGCACCTGACTAGGATGGGGTCGGATCTGGCGGACAACCAGTTTGGTTTCCGCCACAGCTCTCGAATTCCATCGGGTGCCGACCTACCTCCGCCATACTATCGGGGCCTATCTGACAGGGTCATCTACCCAGGTCGGAAAGGATGGGGTCGGTGAGAGATCTCGTGGGGTGTTCCACAGGGATCGGTTCTGGGGCCGCTTCTGTGGAACATCGGTTACGACGGGGTGCTAGAAATAGACAATGTGTCAATATTCGTACCGTTTGACTAGTAAAGACAATTCCAGATAAAAAAAACTTATTCGCATATTATCATTATAAAAAACTAATAATAATTTACAGGTTTTTGACCTAGTTCGGCAGTGAATACTGTTTTTTTTTTTAAATATGTTAGTCATAAAATTATCTAGCTCATTTATGTTTACAACATTGAAAACCAATTTTTGTAAATAAAGTTATTATTTATTTAAAGTTATAACAGTAATAACTGATATTATTTTGTTTAATGTAATTTTTCTGTAAAACTAAAACCAAAACCGTTTATACGTGTATTAATAATTATGAATTTAACTCACGATAGTTATTACATAAAAGTTAATAGTTTCTGATTAAACTACAGTACATTTACTTAAATTATTAAATATGAAATTTCGATGAATGATGTACTCAATACAGACCTTGAACTTGTTGCCGGGATGCTTGTGTACCAGTTGGTGTGCGATGTCGGGGCAGCGGTCGGTGTCGAAGCCGGCGGCCTGCACATCCGCATTATTTTCCCAGTTGCGGTCTGCCACCTTGGCGAACACGCCTGACGGTGACGCGTGAGTAATACGTGTCGTCGTGACAATACCTGTGTTCAACAAACCAATTAAAGATTTTCTTTTACGAAAAGCGTAAATCAAATATATCCGAACACTCACCAGCGTCCCGGCCGTCCTCCAGCGCCCATTCAGCGATAGACTCCACGTGTCTGCTGGTATCTGTAGAAGCGTCACAATCACCGCGTGGGACGGCCGCGTTCACTCCTATAGCGCCATAATTATTTTTAACACCACACAAGTACGCGGTAGCAGTACACGCAGAGTCTGCGATCTGGGCGTTCACACAATATGTCTGAAACATAATTATATTTATAGCCATGGAAGACCTCATAGATAAAATAAGGAAGGCACGAAATATTTAACACAATATTAGTTTACCTTGACCAACCCAACCGTGGGGAAGGTCTCAAAATGCATCTCAGCATCCTCACCGACGTCCCCGCTCCGCTGGCCCAGCAGCGTGCGCGCCGCGGCGAGGGTGGGCACGGACATGCCGTCGCCCAGGAACATCACCACGTTGCGCGCTTTCTTGGGGATTTCAGTTCGTGCGAGGCGAGCGTCAATAGCTGCCTGTGCTTCTTGCACCCAGTAGTTAGAGTTTGTTTCAGCGCGGTTGGTGGCGTCCGCACGGTTGGCGGTGTCCGCACGGTGTCTGGCATCCGCGCGGCCGGCGGGATCCGCGGGGTGGTAGTGGTCGCCGCGGACGCTCTCCGCGGCGATGGCCGCCGCCACTAGTACCGTGAGTAGCGACCTCATAGCGATCATAACAACTGGACAACGCCGATCATTTAACACGCTTTTATCATTTTTCGTTTATCTAATCCGATTAACGCCATAAACAATGTTTAAGTTTTAGAAGATTTTTGCTGACTTGTTGCGTCGTCATCAAAATCCTCATCATTCACCTATTATTGATTGTACTCATTGTCGCACGCTGATAACTTTTCACAGTATTGATAGCTACATGTGGTTTCAATTATTGAGTTTTCTAGCAAAAGGCGCATTGTTTGGTAACAGTGATAATATGTATGTGCTGTGGGCGAATCTTATGCAATCAATAAATACATAAGTACTGAATAGATTTTATTCGTGTTTTCAGCAATGTAATAGAGTAAATTCTGAGAGATTGTTTTAGTGTATTATCACTATCATCGCATAAAACAGAACAAAATAACCACCTTAAAAAGTATTTTTTGGTGTGGCACACGTTTTTCACAATTGGATTGCAAAATTGTTGATCCAAAAAAGTGCGCATAACCATGTATCCCATATTATATATCCCGCTTTCTATTTAAGCCTACAACGATACGTCTATGTTTAAGCCACAATAAGTGCTTATGTTTAAAAAATAATGACTAATAATTTAATTAGGTTAATGTATTCGTTGCAATCTATTAATAATTCTATTAGATTTACACAGGATGATTTGTAATTCAACCTATTCCATGAAAGGGGTTATACTAGAGCTCATTTGCAATAAAAATTATCCCGTGAACCAGGGGGCGCCAGTCATTTGTTTTCGAGTTATAGCAGTTTTAAGATTTTTTTGAAAGACCTCGTTAGTCTTTAAAGAGGTAGGAAATCACCACCTGTGGTGGTGGGGGTAGTGGTAGTGGTAGGTGGGTAGTGGTAGCCAGGACTACCGACCACCTAATCCTGATCAGGTGACGAGGATGTTGCAATCTTAGAGCCTTCATCTCTAAGCAGTAACTCCTGTCTCCCGATCCCACTTATTAGTTTTTTATGGACTACTATGATCTCTGATCAACCAAAACATTCCGCAGAGATTCATACAACTTATATTACACAACAGTATAACCAAACTCGCCTCGAACAAGACATAAATTTTGAAAATGACTTCAAGCATGTTTTATGCAAATAAATATATTCTATTCTTCTAAGCAAAGTGCTCCCAATTCTGCTATTACTGCAATTTTTTTCCAAGCCTTTGCGAAACTTGACAACATCTTTACCATTTTGGATAGTTTATAAAATGAGGATGTTATTTCTGTAATAATACATTTTTTTTGAGTAATTCTTTGCAATGTAAAGCGTACTTAGATGATTTTGTTTTTTAAACTTGTGATTTATGGCCATTTATTTCCCAGGTTATGAAAATGTTGGCCATGAATTTTGTATGATTGTAATTGCTTATTCATCAGCTTTCAGCAAAACGTCAATCGAGTGCCCAGAATAGGATAGATTTTTCACAATTAGCATTTCTCCATCCAAAGACGGAAATTTTCAAAAAAATCTTAAAGCTGCTAAACTAAGCTAAAACAAATGACTGGCGCCCCTTGGTTCACAGGATCATTTTTGTGGCAAATGAGCTCTTTTTTTTTTTTTTTGAGGCGGATAAAATGCCTATCGCATGTCACGCTACCCGGGGAGGTAGCGTGGTTATGTGGAGCTCGCACCCACTAAAAACTCTAGTATAACCCCTTTCAAGGAATAGGTTGAATTGCAAATCACCCTGTAGATACAACGTGTTATTGCAATAACTCGAAACTTCTACACACACACCCTAACTAGTCCCAAACAGCACGCAACACTGTAAAAGATAATGATAGAGGAAGCCCGCGCGGTGATCCTATATAAATTTTATTGACTTAGGTTGAGTAGTCTTTTAACCAGCTTCAATAAATCAGTTTATTTTAGCTTCGCCTATCTAGATCTGCTAATAGTTTCGTTTTTCTGAGAATTCTTGCCCAATTTGCGTATTTTTTTTAACAATAGTGATTGGACGTTTGGAAGAACATGGGCGAGACCTTTGCCCAGCAGTGGGACAGCATAGGTTTATAAAAAACATATTATCAAATTGGTTCTATAAACGTATAAGAATCAACCCTCGCAATTATCAACAAAAAAGTATGAAATAAAAACTTTTTAACAAAAAAAAACCTACTTCAAAAACTCTAACTAAAAAGTAACAAAAGAATCTTTGTATATATTTCAAAATCTTTTCAGAAACCAACATTTTGAAGGCGGCGCGTGATTTTCATGTACGTTCATTACAATAGATATGCGCTCGACTATACCAGGCCCCTCAGAAAGTATTGCGAAAAAAAGTTTTTATATATGGGAGACTGGCCAGTTATAATGTTTTTCGAAAATATGATTATTTATAAGTAAAAATAAGTAAGTTCCAATTTCAAAATTTCCCTCCACATTTTTTGCGAGTTAATTCAAAGTATTGTGTCTCACTGAAATATGGATCTGCGCCGGGAACATTTTAGAGCTATGATTTTATACGATTTCAAGTGTCGCCTGAAACCGGATGAATCGTACGATAGACTTCAAATGGCATCCATGGATGAAGGCCCTTCCAAGGAAACCGTGTATCGTTGGTATAACGAATTCAAGCGCGGTCGACCAACTTTGGGGGATGACGAAAGAAGCGGTCGCCCTTTGACGGCTGTTACCGAAGAAAACGTGCTAGCAGTGAAAAATTTAATCCAAGACAATAGGCGAATTACATATCAGGAGATTCAACACATATTGAAGATTGGATCGGGAAGCGTTCACGAGATTCTACACAGCCATCTTCGCGTGAGGAGGATAGTATCACGCTGGGTGCCGCACAACCTCACCGATGCTCAGAAGCAGGCCCGGGTGGAATGGTGCCGTGATATGCTTAACAAATTTGAAGTAGGCTCGTCTCGGCGTGTTTACGACATCGTTACAGGTGATGAGTCCTGGATTTATCAATACGACCCAGAAACCAAGCGCCAGTCGACTGTTTGGGTGTTTCAAAATGAGCCAACGCCTACCAAAGTGAAGCGATCTAGAAGCGGGGGTAAGATTTTGATCGCTAGCTTTTTTAATTTGACTGGCCACTTGGTATCAATTCCCTTACGGGATCAAAGAAGCATTAATGCCGAATGGTATACTACCAAATGTTTGCCAGAAGTTTTCTCTGTTATAAGCAACAAGCGACCAAACACAGGGCTCCGCGGGCTACTGCTCCACCACGACAATGCACCTGCGCACACCGCACTCAAAACGAGGGACTTCCTGGACAGCACGCCAGTCAAACTCCTGGGTCACCCTCCTTACAGCCCTGATCTAGCACCGTGTGACTTCTTTTTATTCCCAAAAATAAAAAATCAGCTCAAAGGGATACAATTTTCGTCGCCGGAAGATGCGCTGGCTGCGTTCGAGCAGGCTGTAAACGAGGTGTCTGCGGCGGACTGGAAAAAGTGTTTTGAAAACTGGTTTAGGCGCATGAATCTTTGTATAGAGGCTGGTGGAAAGTACTTTGAAAAGATTTGATAAAAATATATGTACGTATAGAACAATTTTTTTTAGTTTCGCAAAACTTTCTGAGTGTCCCACGTACATTATATTTACATGACGCTCACGATGTTTGATCGTGAAATAAATGTACATACGCAGAGAAAGAGTCAATCATGCGCCGCCTTCAAAATGTAGATTTCTGAAAAGATATTGAAATATATACAAAGATTTTTTTTTACTTTTTAGTTAAGGTTTTTGAAGTCGTTTTTTTTTGTTAGATATTTTTTTTTAATAATATTAAATTGACATGGAAAATAATTATTAATTTTCATTTATTATTGTAGAAGATATTTGTAATTTTTGGTTTCATGGTTACTCTAATCGATTCATAGCGCTAGATTAATTCACGAACGTGCGACGCTCTAGACGTTACTGTGTCGGGAGGTGAATAACCTCTTAAAATTATGTTAAGTTTTAATAGGAAACAAAAGTTATGCAAAAGTTCCCATCGCACTTTTTTACTGGGTCTCGCTCGCTTTTGCGCTCAGCGCGCGCCGCGTTGTCGTACGAAACTTTTAGACTCGGCGTAGAATGAAAAAATAATAAAAAAAAAAAAAACCTATGTTAAAAAGTAGTATAACGGATTCTACTCTCGATTCTGAACAAACTATTTTCAGGTTTTGAGTTAATTCAATAACGCGTTTTATATCCGTATGTATCCCTTGGTTTTTAACTGACGAAAAAAAAGGAGGAGTTTATCAATTCGACGCGTATCTTTTTATTTTTTACTTTTTACAGAGTCGTCCGATATTGATGATTCTTTTTTTAATGAATGAATGAAAGATATACCCTATATCTCAAATCGAAGTTGGTCCCATTTAAATTTGAAAATCAAAATCCACCCCTAAGGGAATGAAATCTAAAACAAACCCTATCTATATATTAAAGGGATGAGTGCTTGTTCACCCACTGAATTCTTACCTGTTAACCGATTGTGTTGAAATTTGGCACACATAAATGTAGTTCTAGGCACAACAACATAATTGGAGATCTGGAGTTAGATTTTAGCCACAAAAAAAAATTAAAAATTAAACTTTTTAACAAAAAAATAATCCGACGAATACAAAAACTGAAAAGCGAAAAAGAAAATGAAGCTTTTAGTCTTAATCACTATTCTCCTAGCTAAACTAATGTAAATAACTAATTATGAGTCGGCGCCAAACAAACAATCAACGAAGATCATTAAATTTAGTATAAAGAAATAATAAAAACAAAATAATATCAAACACAAGGTGAAATTTTTAACGATAAACAATTAGCCAGGAGTCGCAGGTTCCAATCCTGCTCGTGAGCGATTTTTTTCTTTCCACAATTTAAATCTCTAGATTTCGCTTCGCATGCGTAAATGCGTTAAAAATAATTGATAAACAATTACTTTCCAAAAATACGTTCTCCGCTCGACCACTTGCAACTTGCACGTACTTTGCTTAACAGATTCTGTTGAAACTTGACACACATAAATATAGTTCTAGACACTACGACATAATGAAGACTTGGAGTTAGATTCTAACCACAAAAAAATGAAAAATAAAACTTTTTAACAAAAAATTGAACCGACGAACAGAGAAACTGAAAAGCGAAAAATAACTAATTATGAGTCGGCGCCAAACAACCAATCAACGAAGATCATTAAATTACTTTAAATAAATAATAAAAACAACGTCACATCAAATACAACGTGAAATTTTCAACGATAAACAATAACTTTCCAAAAATGCGTTTTCCGCTCGGCCACTTGCAACTTACATGCACTTTGCTTGTTAAAAGTTCGTTTGGCGCCAACTCATAATTAGTTATTTTTCGCTTTTCAGTTTCTGTTTTCGTCGGTTCAATTTTTTGTTAAAAAGTTTTATTTGGTAGAGGAAGTCCGCGCGGTGGTTCCATATAAATTTTATTGACTTAAGTTGAGTAGTTTTTTAACCAGCTTCAATAAATCAGTTTATTTTAGCTTCGCCTATCTAGATGATCTGCTCATTGGTTCGTTTTTCTGAGAATTCTTGGCCAATATGCGTGTTTTTTTTTTCACGATAGTGATTGGACGTTTGGAAGAACATGAGCGAGACCTTTGCCCAGCAGTGGGATAGCAAAGGTTAGTAAAAAAAAAAATGGCAAATTTGTTATATAAACATTTATGAATCAACCCTCGCAATTTTCAACTAAAAAGAATGAAATAAAAACTTTTTAACAAAAAATAAAACCGACTTCAAAAACCTTAACTAAAAAGTCGAAAATAATCATTGTATGTATTTTAAAATCTTAACATAAACCAAAATTTTGAAGGCGGCACGTGATTTTCATGTACTTTCATATAAACTGTTCTTTACTATAGATATGCGCTCGACAGTACATTATATTTACTTGACGCAAAGGGTCAATCACGCGCCGCCTTCAAAATTTTGGTTTATGTTAAGATTTTAAAATACATACAATGATTATTTTTTATAATAACTTCTTAGGTTTTCGCGATCACTACACATTATAATAAAACAAATTAATTAATTTAAAAAAAACAAACAAATTAATTTCAAGCGATTTAATCCGGTTAAACTTTGTTTTATTATAATGATTATTTTTTACTTTTTAGTTAAGGTTTTTGAAGTCGGTTTTATTTTTTGTTAAAAAGTTTTTTTCGTTTTTCAGTTTCTGTTTTCGTCGGTTTAAATTTCATCAGTACGGAACGGCAAAGAGTATTCCTCATGGGCCCACTGCTGAGTGGGACCACGAGGAATTACATTTCCTCGTGGTCCCACCAGTGGGGCAACGTAGTGGAACCACGAGGAACGGCAAAGAGTATTCCTTGTGAGCCCACTGCTGAGTGGGACCACGAGGAACAACATTTCCTCGTGGTCCCACCAGTGGGGCAAAGTAGTGGGACCCCGAGGAACGACCCAAAAAGTTTTATATTTAAAATTATTTTATTAAGTAGTTATATGATGTAAGTTTGTAATTTTGTCTCGATTGTAAAATGTAAATAAAGATTCAAAAATTCAAAGATTAACTAAAATAAAACCAAATGATTAGATTAAATAAAACCTAGAAGATGATTTATATGAAAATCCTTATAAATATTAATCATTTTATCATCACCTCGATCGAACCTGGGCCCTGTGGTATCTCAATCCGACGCATGATGTTTCTCGCCGTTTTATGCTTGTATTAGCCTTCTCGTACTGAGAAGAGGCCTGTGCTCAGCAGTGGGACAGTAATGGGTTGGTTATGATTATTATATTTGCAAAATTTTGCATTATAATGAATTAAGGATAACTTCGTTCCTGACGGGGCCCCTGACCGCACACGTTTTTTTTCCTTTTTTTTCCATGATGTACCTGCCAAAAACCACTAACATCGTTGGAAAAACCATGTTTCTTGCAAAGAATAATCTTTATCTTTATTTATTTATCTTTACAGCATGTTATTTGGTTAACAGGAGGCAAAAGATAAAGCTTCATCTTATGACATTTAATTATAACTTTACTCAAAATAAAATTCAAATCTTCGTAAATTGTGCAACTACATAAGATCTTACATTAAAACTTAATCAAAAATGAGCCATGAGTGTAAAATCAGTTTTGGATAGAGACCAATATTTATGATAGATACACACCGATTTAAAATTCCAGCTGTATAAACAGCTAAAATTCCCTGTAAAACTATGTTTGCAAGGACCATTAGAAAAATTCTGGGTAAAACATTTGATTTTAGAATATAGAATATATTTTTACACCTTGTAAAATTAGGTTTAAATGACTATTTTAGGATAAACTGCTGTTACACCTACTTGAAATTTCATCAAACGCTGAATATTTTTTCCGAGAGTTCCAAGAGACTATGTGGCCCTATCCAGTCCTTATATGATAGTTAAAAGTAATCTAACAATTGACTTTTCTGACAGTCGAACGAATGTTGATCTTGGTTCTCTATTCGATTTGGTTCTGGAGTAAGAATTAACTTTGAATTCGTTTTACTGTCAGTTCCTCTTGGAATTGACATTAGCTCGATTTGGTTCAGAACTCAAATCAGTAAGGATCGGGAGTAAGGAACCTGATCATGTGTATAGAATCGATTTCAATGACAAGTGTCGCCTGAAACCGGATGAATCGTACGATAGACTTCAAATGGCATTCATGGATGAAGGCCCTTCCAAGGCAACCGTGTATCGTTGGTATAACGAATTCAAGCGCGGTCGACCAACTTTGGGGGATGACGAAAGAAGCGGTCGCCCTTTGACGGCTGTTACCGAAGAAAACGTGCTAGCAGTGAAAAATTTAATCCAAGACAATAGGCGAATTACATATCAGGAGATTCAACACATATTGAAGATTGGATCGGGAAGCGTTCACGAGATTCTACACAGCCATCTTCGCGTGAGGAGGATAGTATCACGCTGGGTGCCGCACAACCTCACCGATGCTCAGAAGCAGGCCCGTGTGGAATGGTGCCGTGATATGCTTAACAAATTTGAAGCAGGCTCGTCTCGGCGTGTTTACGACATCGTTACAGGTGATGAGTCCTGGATTTATCAATACGACCCAGAAACCAAGCGCCAGTCGACTGTTTGGGTGTTTCAAAATGAGCCAACGCCTACCAAAGTGAAGCGATCTAGAAGCGGGGGTAAGATTTTGATCGCTAGCTTTTTTAATTTGACTGGCCACTTGGTATCAATTCCCTTACGGGATCAAAGAAGCATTAATGCCGAATGGTATACTACCAAATGTTTGCCAGAAGTTTTCTCTGTTATAAGCAACAAGCGACCAAACACAGGGCTCCGCGGGCTACTGCTCCACCACGACAATGCACCTGCGCACACCGCACTCAAAACGAGGGACTTCCTGGACAGCACGCCAGTCAAACTCCTGGGTCACCCTCCTTACAGCCCTGATCTAGCACCGTGTGACTTCTTTTTATTCCCAAAAATAAAAAATCAGCTCAAAGGGATACAATTTTCGTCGCCGGAAGATGCGCTGGCTGCGTTCGAGCAGGCTGTAAACGAGGTGTCTGCGGCGGACTGGAAAAAGTGTTTTGAAAACTGGTTTAGGCGCATGAATCTTTGTATAGAGGCTGGTGGAAAGTACTTTGAAAAGATTTGATAAAAATATATGTACGTATAGAACAATTTTTTTTAGTTTCGCAAAACTTTCTGAGTGTCCCACGTATGATAGTTAAAAGTAATCTAACAATTGACTTTTCTGACAGTCGAACGAATGTTGATCTTGGTTCTCTATTCGATTTGGTTCTGGAGTAAGAATTAACTTTGAATTCGTTTTACTGTCAGTTCCTCTTGGAATTGACATTAGCTCGATTTGGTTCAGAACTCAAATCAGTAAGGATCGGGAGTAAGGAACCTGATCATGTGTATAGAATCGATTTCAATGAGACTTTCAGTGTATGGCCTAATAGCTTATGGCCTAATAGCTTATGTATAGTTTAGGGTTTGTGTCATCTGAATTGGTTGTTCAATAAATTATTAAATTTGTATTATAATTTACATTTAATTATTTAATTACTATCATCAACTCAGCCTATCGCAGTCCTCTGCTGGACATAGGCCTCTCCCAAGTTGCGCCACAACACTCGGTCCTCTGCTTTCTGCATCCAGTCCCCCCCAGCCACGTTTTTCAGGTCGTCGGTCCACCTGGTGGGGGGGCGCCCTACGCCGCGTTTGCTTCGTGGTCTCCACTCAAGGACTCGTCTGCTCCGGCGGCCATCGGTCCTTCGACAGACATAGCCAGCCCACTGCCACTTCAGCTTACTGATCCTACAAGCTATATCGGTCACTCCGGTTCTTTATTTATTTATTTAATTATTTATGCACAACAGGGTACAAAGGCGGTTCTTCTCGGGATAATCTCGTTACGGAGTTTTATCCTTCAAAGAAACTCCAAGCATAGCTCGCTACATAGCTCGCTGAGCGACTTTGAACTTGTGGGCTAGCCCAACTGTCAGTGTCCACGTCTCGGCACCGTAAGTTATGCCAGGCAGGACTGGTTGAAGACTTTTGTCTCTTATTACTATCATAATGAAGCGAAACCTAATATCTAAAACAAATTTATGTGATTTAATACATTTAGAACAGATCTATCTGCCCAAGTATGACTGTATGCGGTATATTAATAAAAAATAAATAAAACAAATACATAACTAAGATCCAAGATCATTAGAGAAAAAGTGAAGTGAGTAGTGCAAGGATGGCGAGGAGCGCGAGGGGCGCGGTGGCGGGCGCGGCGCTGGCGGGGGGGGTGCAGGCGTGGCGGCCGGGGCCCATGCAGGCGGCGTACGCCATGAGGTGCGGCAGCTGGCTCTGCTCGTACAGCCCCGTGAACATGGCGTGCTGCGGCCCGCGCGCGAACACCGCCACGTCGTCGCCGCCGTGCGTCTCCGATGACAACGGCACATCCACATGCGACCGCCAGTTCAGTGCGCCTAAGAACACATGATGACCAAGTTATTTATCAAGCAAGTTCAATACCACTTATTTCACTTTTTTTTACAAGTAGAATATACTTACCATAAGTATCCTCAGCAGTTACATTGATTCGAATGTCATTGACGTGTGGGCGAAAACCTGGTCCATTGGTGTACGATAGCGTCATGTAGGGCATACGGTCTCTGTCCAAGTCTCTCGATGGGCCGAGGATGTCATTGCCCCGCGCGGAGTACCCGTTGAAGGCCATGACGTGCGCGTGGTCGGCCGTGACCACGATGAGCGAGTCCTCCTCCGAGAGCAGCTCGGCGGCGCGCGCCACGGCCTTGTCCATCTCCAGCGTCTCGTCCAGCGCCAGCTCCACCAGGTTGTCGTGGTGCGCGTGGTCGATGCGCCCGCCCTCCACGAACAGGAAGAAGCCTTTCTCATTGCGACTCAGCATCTTGATCGCTGTCTCTGTAAGCTCAGCCAGAGTGGGCTCTGAAACTGGGTCTGATGGCATGTGGTACTGCAAATGGTTACTTTCGAATAATCCCAATAAATACTCAGGTAAGTCATTACTAATGTCCAGTAACTCGTTTCGGTGCCAAATATACTTATGGCTGACATTGCGGTCCGCCTTGTCTTGCTTCCACTCTTCAATTAAATCACGGTCGTCCGTCCGTCTACCCATGTCGCCTTCGTCATCACGAACATTGTCTGGCAAAAAGTTGCGTCTACCACCTCCTAAAATAACCTACTCAACAAAGAATAAAAATGGTATTAATAATTTTCGTTTGTTAAGTCGCCAATAAGTTGTTCTCATAACAAAGAACCAAGAAAATATGGAACCTAAATATGTATACAGTAAAAAACACTCCCGTACTATAGTTATCTTTCGTTTTCCAGGAAGCATTTTTTAACATAAAATCCCGATAACGCTTAACTTTGACCTGGGAATCCAATGCTTGCACTTGCACATTTAATAGCAGTTATTGCAACCACTTGACTTAGTAAGTTAAAAAGCACAATACGACATTAATTGTATACGTAAATACGGACCTTGAACTTGTTGCCGGGATGCTTGTGTACCAGTTGGTGTGCGATGTCGGGGCAGCGGTCGGTGTCGAAGCCGGCGGCTTGCACAAGCGCGTCGTTTTCCCAGTTGCGGTCTGCCACCTTGGCGAACATGCCTGCTGGAGACGCGTGAGTAATACGTGTCGTCGTGACGATACCTGCGTTCAACCAACTGGTTTAAGATTCCATCCTATGACAACTGTAAATCAATTGTAAGTACGCTCATATCCGAACACTCACCAGCGTCCCGGCCGTCTTCCAGCGCCCATTCAGCGATAGACTCCACGTGTCTGCTGGTATCTGTAGAAGCGTTACAATCACCGCGTGGGACGGCCGCGTTCACTCCTATAGCTCCAGAATTCGTTTTAACACCACACAAGTACGCGGTAGCAGTACACGCAGAGTCGGCAATTTGAGCGTTTACGCAATATGTCTGAAATACAATTAAAACATGTAAGCATTGTATAATTTAAAACTGTACAGTTGGCGTGCAGTTTTAAATTAGACCATCTCTACCAAAGTAGACATCTTTAGAAAAAGATGAATATGCGGATTATTGACTACTTTACCTTGACCAACCCAGACGTGGGGAATGTCTCGAAAAACATGTCAGCCTCCTCGCCAGCGGTGCCGCTCCGCTGGCCCAGCAGCGTGCGCGCCGCGGCGAGGGTGGGCACGGACATGCCGTCGCCCAGGAACATCACCACGTTGCGCGCTTTCTTGGGGATTTCAGTTCGTGCGAGGCGAGCGTCAATAGCTGCCTGTGCTTCTTGCACCCAGTAGTTAGAGTTTGTTTCAGCGCGGTTGGTGGCGTCCGCACGGTTGGCGGTGTCCGCACGGTGTCTGGCATCCGCGCGGCCGGCGGGATCCGCGGGGTGGTAGTGGTCGCCGCGGACGCTCTCCGCGGCGATGGCCGCCGCCACTAGTACCGTGAGTAGCGACCTCATAGCGATCATAACAACTGGAGAGTGCCGCGCATCAGACAGGCTTTTATCTTCTTATGTATCTAATCGAGTAAAACTTAATAATCACAAAGCAGATGATATTTTGTGTATAATTAAAATAATAGGTATACAGATTACATGCATAAAATTCTCAGTGTCCTCAAATTGATAATGGTGAATAGATAAGAGCAGTTGTTTCTTTTATTAGTAATTACCTACTCTTATCTTCATATTAGTGACAAACACGATCTCGAAGTCTGGCCTAACGGAACGTTTTTAATAATTGGTTACTGGTGAACAGCGTCTTACGATCCCAAGATGAGCTCGGGGCTAACCAAAACCACACTTGTAGATCATATCTAATTTGACATACACACAGACTCCTGAGGCATATAACACACCCCAACTCACATCCCACTAACCGCACACATGCCTACAGATAAATACATACAAAAATACACACACGCACACACACAAAATACGCGCAATCTTAATAAAAAAATCTCTTATGTTTTATTTTATAATGCCAGAAGACAGCCTTCTTCTAAGGCTGTATAGGTATCTAATTAAAACTTCAGTGCCTTATATTATACTAGCTTCTGGCCGCTGCTTCGCACGTGTGTAATTCAGTTTATCACAGAAAGACGTTAGCGCATCCCTCGGGAACTTTGGTAGACTTCTGGATTTTCTGAATTTTATAGTCGCTGGTGCTTCATATCTCTTACCGCTGCTAGTTATACCTAATGAATAACATACGAATGCTTTGGCCAATGTTGTTTGCTTTTTATGTTTTGGATTATAGGCAAATAAGTGATAATTAAGTAAACAAAACATCAATAACGTCATTTATTTGATAAACAAATTTAATAAACACAAATCATTAGTGGTTATTTAAAATTATAATACAATTTTGAATGTAGCTCGTAACGTTTTCAATTATTGTGTTACAATAACTACAAAAACCAAAAATTTCATTTCAAAATTCAAAGAGTTAGCTGGGCAGCAGCGGTATTTGATCTCAAAACTATCTACCTTCATGCCACCAGGCCACGGAATCGGTCGGTCGGTCGGTAGCCTATAGCCTTCCTCGATAAATGGACTAAGTATCCAACACTACAATCAATCAATTCCAACCTTACAAGTTCCTGAGATTAACGCGTTCAACCAAACAATCAAACAAACAATCAAACAAATTCTTCAACTTCATAATTACCGGTTAAAGATCTTTATTTTCTCAAAAGAATTACAAATTCACTTACAGAGAAAACAAACATAATTTAAGTATAGATTAAAAGATAAATCAACGGAAGAGCGGTTTCTTCTAACACGAGCATATTTTTGCTTCAAAGAAGACTCCTAACACTGTAAAGTAATATACACGCTGAAATTTTCATCGCTTTCATCCCGCGGTGTCCTACTCTATCTCAGTAGTTACTATTTTTAGTCAAACCAGTTTACAAAATAAACCTAGAATACAAAAACTGGCAAATGAAAATAAATAAGCTATGACATCGTTGAAATTTGTAGTAAGGGACAAACACGAAATATACTACCGTCAAAAAAAAAAAATCCTCCTTTTCAATACATAACCGCTACACCACGCGTAAAAACATAAGATGACAAATAGGTAGACAGCGTTTAAAAGTTTTGCTGTCGCACTTGTCTGTGGTCTTGGCAGAATGAAGGAGGACGTCAATACTACGCCATTAAAAAAAAAAAACTACTAACGCTCCGCTCGGCTCGGCGTCAAAATGACGGTGAGAACTCACTTTGATCCTGAGCTTCGTCGAGACAACACATCTTGAAGATAATATTGTAACTTGGTATCTTTCAAAAGTATTTGCATAATTTGGTTATTATAAATTCCTAAGTTATACTTGATATTGTGATTAATTTAATTATACAGCCTTTTAAATTGAGTTTAGAAATAAATAGTGATATTTAGATCATCATCCTCCTGCCCTTATCCCAATTTATTTGGGGTCGGCGCAGCATGTTTTTTTCTTCCATACATCTCTATCAGCCGTCATCTCTGTGTTTACTTTCTTTCTATTCATATCATCTTTCACACAATCCATCCATATTTTCTTCGGTCTCCCTCTTTTCTTATAGCCATCAACATTCATACTTAAAACTTTCCTCGTAACATGCTCCCCATTCCTCCTCATCATATGTCCATACCATGATAGTCTGTTGCTGCTTAACTTCTCTGTCACTGGCGCTACTTTCAGACTCCCTCTTACATATTCATTCCTTATCCTGTCCATTCACGTTACACCACACATTCCTCTTAACATTCTCATCTCAGCTGCATGCACTTGCCTTTCATTAATTCCTTTCGTAGCCCAACATTCCGATCCATACAGGACAGCAGGTCTTATCATGGTCTTATAGATTTTCCCCTTCAGTTTAAGAGGAATTCGGGAGTCACATGTAGTTCCCGTGACCTGCCGCCATTTCAACCATCCTGTGTTAATTCGGTGCTTGACTGTCCGGTCAATTTCGCCATCGCTTTGCACAAGTGAACCGAGGTACCGAAAGTCGGAGCAGACTGGCAAGGGCACGCCATCTAGCGCAATAGCAACAAAACCGGAAAGACCGCCGAAATCGCAGAACATGTATTCCGTTTTAGTTCTGCTGATTTTCAAGCCAACGTTCTCCAGACTTTGTTGCCATTTTGCCAATCTACTCTGGACCTCAAGTCCATCTTCACCAACAAGGACAATGTCGTCAGCAAACAGCATGCACCAGGGTGCCTCTTCCTGGATTTCTGATGTCAAAGCATCCATTATCAGCAAGAAGAGGTAAGGACTTAGAGCCGACCCTTGGTGCAAGCCTACAGCCACACTGAACTCGTCGGTGTTGCCAGCGGCCGACCGAACGTGGGTACTAGATTGGCTGTACATAGCACGAATTAACTCCACATACTTTGCAGGCACACCTTTCTCTTTCAGCGCCCACTACAAGACCTCGCGGGGTACTCTGTCGTACGCCTTCTCTAGGTCAACGAACACCATGTGCAAGTTCTTATGCGCACGTCTATACTTTTCGCATATTTGGCGGAGTGCAAATATGGCATCCGTTGTCCCACGACCTGGCATAAATCCCATTTGGTTTTGGGTGATATCATTCTCCTCTCGCAATCTTTTCTCTATCACCTTCTCCCATACTTTCATACTGTGTGACATGAGCTTTATTCCTCGATAGTTGTTGCAGTCTTGTACATCACCCTTATTTTTGAAGATGGGCACTAGCGTACTATTACACCATTCTTGTGGGATCGTTTCTTCATGCAACAACTTATTGAAGAATAAAGTCAGCCAGTAACATCCATCTTCTCCTAATAATTTCCATACTTCTACTGGTATACCATCTGGTCCCACTGCTTTCCCATTTTTCATACCTCGAATCGCCCTTCTGACTTCATCCATACTAATTTCATTCACCAAACCCCTATTTACATGCACCTCTTTAAGTAGGCCAGACCATACATTCTCTTCATTCATCAACCTTTCAAAGTATACCTTCCAACGCTCTTTTATTTCATCATCTTTTGCTAAGACCATACCTGCATCATCTTTTATACATTTTATATGAATTATATCTCTTGCTCTCTTTTCTCTAGACTTTGTTATGCGATAGAGCTCTTTCTGGCCTCTAGGGAATTCCAACGAGTTATACAAGTCATCCTGAGCCCGAGTTCTCGCCACAGCTACTGTTTTTTTTGCCTTTCCCTTCCATTCTTTGTAGATATTCTTCTTTATCTCTTTTAAATCTACATTTATGTTTTCAACATCCTGCCATTCTTTAAACGCACTCTTTTTTTCCTTAAGTATCTTTTGCACTTCTTCATTCCACCACCATGTATCCTTATCAATTATACCCTTTCCTTTCGATTCTCCACACACATCTTTTGCTATTCTTCTTATACCATCCGCTATTTCATTCCAACATTCATTCACAGACTTCCCTTCCATTTCCTTCATTGTTTATTATAAAGTAAAATAAGAGTAAAATAAAATGAATTGAAATAAATAATTTTTTAAAATGATTTCCCGAAATAATTCCTAATACCTAAAGAGCCTAAAGAGAAGTCTAAATTTAGAACACGACAGCACTCCGGCAGTCAGTTTCGTCCGTACGCCGGTTACTATGTTGTTACCATGCGATCGGAATTCCAAGTTTACACAATCCCTCAGCGGCTGGTAACTCGGTAAACTACAGATCGGAATGCGGGTTCCCGGGGGCTCGGCGACGACGATCCTGACCAAGACTTTTCGTATCTTGATTGTCCAAGGATCGTCAAGCCCCGTTCAGGTGTTGTAGGGGTTTTTGGAGCACCGGTTCCGACACAAAATTCACGCAAAGTAGCTGTCCACAAGTGAATGAAATCCACAGCCGCTAAGAGATTGTGTACTCGTGGAAGGAATGTTAGGAATGCCGGAATGCTGTGCAATATTCTCGCCGAGAATTACGTCACTTGGAATTGAAATTTTTTATTTTGAGCCTTTTTTAAAAATAAAAGTTTTAGACCGGGTGCGAAAGGGCTCAAAAATAACGAATCTATAAATACTTTCCTCCTGGGACGCTCCGGGACTCGGCTATTCGGGATCGAAGTCCCGATTCTGGATCGGCACGTGAAGCAGTTTCACGTTCGAAACTTGGTTTGGTTAAACCCCAATCGCACGGAAAGTACCGAACCAAAACCGGTGAAACTTTTTTCCAGGACAGCCGAGTAGACGTCGCAGGAGGAACTTATTTAAAATAAAAGAAATATAGGTAAATTGTGACTAAAATAAATTAAAAACAAAAGGCTAAAATTTTGTAAACAAAGTTGTTGACGTTGTATTAAAATTAATATTACAAGGTTGTTTTTTGTCGAAATTTCTTGAGTTTTTTACTGCGAATTGTTGGGGAAGTAGACAAAAGGATTATATGATAAAAACACTGGGTTATTCATCTACTTCTTTAGATGTGGGTCTCTAAATATTGTTGTTGATTACTGATTTGTGTAAACGTCTGTAATTTCTTGACCACTTAACTTGTCGCTGCCGTAAGAACAGCTCCCAGTTGCTCCTGGTGTCCTCTTCGTGATGTACGCTCCAAAAATGCCGAAGGTCACCAGTTTGGTGGCTTCGAGTCCACGTGTTTTTTGTTTACCACGCTATATCTTCCTGGATTTTTGAACAAAAAATCCGGGAGTTTGTCGCAGGATGTGTCCCACCAAGGGGCAGCTCCCCACACTTGAAAAAGCGTAGGTCGTGGCGACTAATCGCGAGTTTTTCAACTTTTTCGCCTAGTAAACAAGCACTTTATCACTGTTTTTTGGATAACTTTTTTCACAGTCACTTCCGGAAAAAAATTTTTGCGGCACTAGATGCGCGTCACGAGCCCGCAACTTTTGATATATAACTCGACTGTTTTTCGAGTAAAAAACCCACTTCAAAGATTTTATGTTTGCGGAGCTCAGAAAAACGTGACAGTTTGGCTCACGGCACACGGTTAGGTTAGGTTTTTTTTTTTTTTTTTTTTTTTTTTTTTTTTTGTGGCGCCTACCTCTCCGCGCTATGGCGGAGTCTGCGAGCTAGTGTTACCCCTAACATGATCAGGGACTTTGTTTATCTTTATTGTATTAGTATCAGGTTTTAAATTACAAAAAGGTTAGGTTAGGTTAGGTTAGGTTAGGTTAGGTTAGGTTAGGTTAGGTTAGGTTAGGTTAGGTTAGGTTAGGTTAGGTTAGGTTAGGTTAGGTTAGGTTAGGTTAGGTTAGGTTAGGTTAGGTTAGGTTAGGTTAGGTTAGGTTAGGTTAGGTTAGGTTAGGTTAGGTTAGGTTAGGTTAGGTTAGGTTAGGTTAGGTTAGGTTAGGTTAGGTTAGGTTAGGTTAGGTTAGGTTAGGTTAGGTTTTTTTTTTTTTTTTTTTTTTTTTTTGGCGCCTACCTCTCCGCGCTATGGCGGAGTCTGCGAGCTAAGTTTCCTCGGACTTAATCCGAGCCTTTATTTTCCTTAATTTATATTTACAACAACTTATGTTACATTTTGCGTTTTCTTAAAATAATTATCGTCATATTTCCAATATATTTCCAATGTTATTAATACTTAAAACTAGTTAACAATATAATACTTTTGGGCAATAATTATTTAGCAACAATATTTAAAATCTTATATTTATATTTTTGGCTACAGGTATCTTATTACTTTTATCTTTAACATTACACAATTAGACTTGGCTACTGTCACAATATTCTTATAATATTAGTACTTAACATTTGTCTATTTGTTTCTATTGATTACCTTAGTTGCTATCTTAACACTAAATTTGACAAACTCATTCCTACTCAACTTATCCTCAATGATCCCACTCAAATTCTCCATCCGTATCTCCATTCCGATCTCTTGCTCCGCGTTATATCGCTCCAGTCCGTAGACGGGGCAGTCAGTCAGGATGTGAGTTATAGTCTCGTCTTGGTCGGGGTCACATATGCATGATGGGGTTTCCTTACACTTGAATCTATTCAAGTATGAGGAAAACCCACCATGCCCGGTCATTATCTGAGTAACTATACCTAATGGCTTCAGGTCTTTGACAATTTTATAGGCACGGACGGCGTCCGGGAAGAACATCTTGGTTGTTGCAGCTGTGTCTCCAGCCTTGTACCTCCGATTCCATTCGTCAAGCGAATCCTTACGGATTTGCCGCTTGACGAATGAGACCGGACACTGGTCGTAATTTGGCCTGGTTTTAGTTTTGAGCGCTGCGTCCTTTGCCAACTGGTCAGCTCTTTCATTCCCCTCCAGTCCTGCGTGTGCCTTAATCCAGAACAATTGGACTACTTTGTTCTGGTTTTTAAGGCTTTTCAGGGTCTTCCTGGTTTCTACTGCGAGGGGATGTACAGAGTGGTGGTTTGAGACCGTTTCCAGCGATGATCTTGAGTCACTGAAAATGCCGAATGTAGTTTCGGGGCGTTTTTGTATCTCACACACGGCTTTGCATATGGCCAACAATTCGGCCTGGTAGACCGTGCAATAGGACGACAGTTTCCATTTTTGGCATTTGGTTTCGGCGCCATTGTTCCATAGGGACAATGCCGCCCCCACCTTGCCGTCAATTTTGCTGCCGTCCGTGTAGATCTGCACCTCTTGTGTGCAGTGGTCTGCAAGTTGTTCCTGATCTGCCAGGCATATGAATTTTAGGCTCATATGCTCCGCCGGGTGGGGGATAGCAGCAAATGCGGTACGTCGCTCAACGTCCCTATCTCCTAGCGCCGGCTGAGGTACACCCCTCCTTGCCTCATAAAGGGCAGCTACCTCGCGTATTCGAAGGTCGAGGGGTAGTATCCCGGCCAGCACTAGTGCCGAGTTTAAGGAGACGGTGCGGTAGGATTTGCACAGTTTCTGTACAAATCCCCTTTGGACCACATTTAACTGCTTTTGAACACACCGTTTAGCGGCTGCGGGCGCCCAAGCACTTGCCGCATACATTATGACGGGTTCAACTACTGCCGTGTATATGGTGCGGATGACGTCGGGGTGAAGTCCCCAGCTAATCTTTGCTGCTCTTGACAGCGGTTAGGTTAGGTTAGGTTAGGTTAGGTTAGGTTAGGTTAGGTTTTTTTTTTTTTTTTTTTTTTTTTTTTTTTTTTTTTTTAATTATTGGGTCTTTAATTTTAATTGGTTAGGTTAGGTTAGGTTAGGTTAGGTTAGGTTAGGTTAGGTTAGGTTAGGTTAGGTTAGGTTAGGTTAGGTTAGGTTAGGTTAGGTTAGGTTAGGTTAGGTTAGGTTAGGTTTTTTTTTTTTTTTTTTTTTTTTTTTTTTTAATTATTGGGTCTTTAATTTTTAATTTGAATGTTTGTGTTTTGCCCTTTGTTTTTTATAGCACCGCGATTTGATACGGTGCTATGTTTGTTACTCTATGTTCCATTGAACGTTTTTAATTGGGTTATAATATATTTTACTAATTCTACGTAGGATTTAGTTCTTTTATCAGCACTCAGTATATCCGCGAGTGCGTACGGATTACTTTCACGACATAAGGCTTCATGGTTGTGTCTCTGCATTTGGAAACGTGGGCACTCTTGCAGCAGATGGTCAATGGTTTGTTTTGTTACTCCGTCACATGGGCACAGGTCATTGGTTGTTATTTTGAATCTTTCCAAGTACTGCTTGTGGTACCCGTGCCCAGTGAGGATCTGGGTAATCGCAAAGTCCGTTTTAACCTTTTTCCGGAATTTTTTAATGTGTTCCAGAGTAGGGAGCAGCCTCTTCGTATGTTGACCCTGCTCCGAGCTCTGGAATCTTTGTTCCCATGTCTTTTGTGTGTCATTCCTGAGTTGTTTCTTTAGATATGAGATGGGGAAGTGGCTGTAGTCTGGGCTCTTGTGCAACCTGGTGGCTAGGTTTGCCGCTGTGTCAGCTGCTTCATTACCCGCCACCCCACTATGGCCCCTCACCCATGAAAATTTTATTTCCCCTGGGTGGTCGTATAAAATGTGATGGATATTCGTGACAATGGGGTGGGTGCTGCTTCTGTCCTTGATTGCCAGGATTGCGGATTGTGAGTCTGTATGTATGGTGGTGGAATGATGGTGGTGGTTGTTTCGTGCAGTCCATTTGCACGCCTCAAAGATAGCGTATAGCTCAGCCTGAAACACGGTGCAGGTATTGTGCAGGAGGAATTTTTTAATTGTTTCCGTCCCGTTCAGCGCATTGCAGACAAAAGCGGCACCCACAGAGCCGTCCTCCTGCTTACTGCCATCTGTGTATAGGGCAAGGGATTCCTGCTCCACATGATCGTTGCTGCTGCTCCGGTCCCTGACTTCGATGCATGTCTTGGCGGTGACCCTTAGGGCCGGATGTAGCAGTTCCCGTATGGGAGTTGGTCTCTCCAGGTGGATGTCCTGTGGAATGAGTGGGGTGATGCCTGTGAGTCGTGTCTTTTCGATATGATGGACCTCCAACACTTTCAGGTCGAGAGGAGCAAATTGTGCAAGAGCGAGCGCTGCCGCAGTTGAGACTGTTCTGAATGCCCTGATAGCCTTCAGAGCGAATCCCCTCTGCGTGCTGGCGAGCGCTTTTTTGACACATTTTTTGGCCGACACGTGGCCCCAGATACCGGCAGCGTAGGTGATGATCGGTTCAATGACATGATGGTAAATTGTTTCTGTATTTTCCGGGTGGGTGCCCCATGTCGGCCTTGTGTATATGCACAATTTTTTGTAGATTTTGTTGGCTTTACTGGTAACATAATGGACGTGGCTGTGGAAATTTAGTTTTTGGTCTATTATGACTCCAAGTATTTTGACCTCTGGTACGAAATGCAGGTCGACTCCACCCATATTAAGTTTTATACTTTTGGCCTTAGGGGTAAAAGCGATTGCTTGTGTTTTGGCCGGGCCAAAGTCGAGTTTCACGCTTTCGCCCCATTCGCCTATGTTCTTGAGGGTGGTGTTTGCCAGTTGTTCTAGTTCTGTTGGCTCTGTGGCGGTGACGACAAGCAGAACGTCATCTGCGAACGCCTGTATGTGGCAACCTGGGGGTAGAGGTGTATTGAGGAGCTCGTCCAGGATCAAGTTCCATAGAACAGGACCGCACGCGGATCCTTGAACACATCCTTTAGTGAGGGTCTTGCGTACCCTGACCCCCGCGTGGTCCAGCGTTGCGGCTCTATTCCGGACATAGTCCCTCAATAACCCCAGGTTAGGTTAGGTTAGGTTAGGTTAGGTTAGGTTAGGTTAGGTTAGGTTGGGGTGCTGGCCGGAAAACCTCCACGTGTGCCCGACGACTGCTTGTCCTTCTGGACATGTCTAGAGGGATCGGCAGTTGTTTGGCCGGTGCATCCTGGGCACAGGCAATAGAATCCTGTCGAGGGATTAACCTTCGGGGGATTTTATTGCCTGTGGCGAATATTCTGGCGCGGGAGGGGCCCGTTGTGGGCCAGTGGGGAGTTGCTCCACGTGTCCCTCTGATATCAGCAGAGGGCACAGTGGAGGAGCAGGGGCGGGCCCGGTGTGCACTCACCCTGCCACTGGGCAGGCAGCGGAGGGACTGTCTTTCCCTGCCCCCGTCGATCTCGTAACCCCAGGAGTGCCCGCTGAGTAGTGTTCTCGCGCCTCTTGGGACCGAGGGTCTTGGCTTCACCGCCCGGACCGCGAGGAAGAAAACCTCTATAAAAAATTACGGGAGGTAGGGCCTGCGAGCAGCAGACTCGGGGTAGTCTGCTGCCCGACCAGCAGCTGGCGTAGCTGGCAAAGCCGGCGTAGTTGGCGCAGCTGGTAAAGGCCCATGAGGTGAAGTGGCGTGCAGTGTTCCGTGTGCGCCACCTAGGAGGGTGCGGCCGACGTTAGGCCGCACGGGGAGAAGGGGCTCGCCTGCTTGTGGCGGGCCAGGACCTGTCGGGGGTGGTTGTGTGAATACTCACGGGTTCCCACGCCCCCGGCTAAGGTAGTTGAAGGAACACCGTGGTGGTTTTAGTCGGTAAGAGTCCGACACTGGCTCCGCCTACCCCGGGCGGAGTGCGTCCATGAGGATTTCCCCACGGGAAAAAAAAAAAAAAAAAAAAAAAAAAAAAAAAAAAAAAAAAAAGGTTAGGTTAGGTTAGGTTAGGTTAGGTTAGGTTAGGTTAGGTTAGGTTAGGTTGGGGTGCTGGCCAGGAAACCTCCACGTGTGTCTGACAGCTGCTTGTCCTTCTGGACACGTCTAGAGGGAACGGCAGTTGTTGGGCCGGTGCACCCTGGGCACGGGCAATAAGTCTCCTTTGGACCGGGGGACCTTATTGCCTGTGGCGAATATTCTGGCACGGGAGGGGCCCGATGTGGGCCAATGGGAAGTTGCTCCGCGTGTCCCTCTGAGAAAGCAGAGGGCACTGTGGAGGAGCAGGGGCGGGCCCGGTGTGCACTCACCCTGCCACTGGGCAGGCAGTGGGGGGACTGTCCTTCCCTGCCCCCGTCGGTCTCGTAATCCCAGGAGTGCCTGCTGAGTATTGTTCTCGCGCCTCTTGGGACCGAGGGTCTTGGCTTCACCGCCCGGACCGCGAGGAAGAAAACCTCTATAAAAAATTACGGGAGGTAGGGCCTGCGAGCAGCAGACTCGGGGTAGTCTGCTGCCCGACCAGCAGCTGGCGTAGCTGGCACAGCCGGCGTAGTTGGCGCAGCTGGTAAAGGCCCATGAGGTGAGGTGGCGTGCAGTGTTCCGTGTACGCCACTGAGGAGGGTGCGGCCAACGTTAGGCCGCACGGGGAGAAGGGGCTCGCCTGCTTGTGGCGGGCCGGGACCTGTCGGGGGTGGTTGTGTGAATACTAACGGGTTCCCACGCCCCCGGCTAAGGTTGTTGAAGGAACACCGTGGTGGTTTTAGTCGGTAAGAGTCCGACACTGGCTCCGCCTACCCCGGGCGGAGTGCGTCCATGAGGATTTCCCCACGGGAAAAAAAAAAAAAAAAAAAAAAAAAAAAAAAAAAAAAAAAAAAAAAAAAAAAAAAAAAGGTTAGGTTAGGTTAGGTTAGGTTAGGTTAGGTTAGGTTAGGTTAGGTTAGGTTAGGTTAGGTTAGGTTAGGTTAGGTTAGGTTAGGTTAGGTTAGGTTAGGTTAGGTTAGGTTAGGTTAGGTTTTTTTTTTTTTTTTTTTTTTTTTTTTTGGCGCCTACCTCTCCGCGCTATGGCGGAGCCTGCGAGCTAAGTTCCTTTTTCCTGCCATTTCTCCTATTTGGACACAATATTTCAAGAAGATGCGTCTTCTTTCCTTCTCTAACATAATAATCTTAATGTTGGCAAGTTTTATTTCTATATCCAGCATATGTTCTACTTCATATCGTTTTTTGCAATAAACTGGGCAGTCAATTATTAAGTGCAGAATTGACTCATCTTCCACGGGGTCACATATACACGATGGGCTTTCCTTACACTTAAACCTGTACAAGTATGAGGAAAACCCACCGTGTCCTGTCAAGATCTGTGTTAAGATGCCTGTTTTGTCCATTTTGCGTACATTTTGATATGCTGCCACCGCATCCGGGAAGAACACCTTCGTGACAGCGGCTGTCTGGCCGGACTTGTACCTCCTGTTCCATTCGTCAAGGGAGTCCAATCGGATCTTCCGCCTGACGAATGAAACAGGGCACCGGTCATAGTCCGGGCCTTTTTTAAGTTTGAGGGCGGCCTCCTTGGCAAGCTCATCCGCTCTTTCATTTCCATCCAACCCTGCGTGGGCCTTGATCCAGAACAAGGACACACTCTTATTTTGGAGCTTACAGCGTCTGAGTGTGTCCCTTGTTTCCACAGCCAGGGGATGGGTGGAGTTAGGGTTTATTGCTGCCTGGAGGGCCGCCATCGAGTCGCTGTAAATACCGAAGGTGCTCTCCCCGTTGTTTAGGATTTCTCCTGTAGCTCTGCATAGAGCCAGGAGTTCCGCCTGATAGACGGTACAGTAGGACGGTAGTTTGATCTTGACTGCCTTGGTTTCAGCACTGCTATTCCATACGGAATAAGCAGCGCCGACCTTGCCCTCAATCTTGCTACCGTCCGTAAAGATCCGTATAGCAAAATTGCTATGGTATTTGAAGAGTTCCTCGTCCATCAGGCTGACGAACTCCAGGCTCGTCTGCTCTGCTGGATGCGGGGCATCTGCCGCCGGAGTCATTTGTTCCACGTCAACGCCCCCCAGTGCTAGCTGGGGCACCCCCCTCTTGGCCTCGTAGAGAGACGCAGCTTCTCTTATTCGAATGTCAAGTGGGAGTATCCCAGCCAGCACCAAGGCGGCGTTTAGGGACACTGTCCTGTAAGCTTTACATATCTTTTGGACAAAGGCCCTCTGCACGGCATTAAGGTGCCTCTGCACACATGCTTTATTTGTTGCAGGTGCCCACACGCTAGCCGCGTATGTGACCAAGGGTTCCACCGTGGCCCGTGAAAATTTGCGCTATGAGGTTGTTTAGTGTCAAGTTTTTGAGCACCTTATGGGCAATGCAAGCATCTGGGAAGAACTTTTTGGTGGTTAGACCAGTATTTGAATTAGTGTAACGCTGCTGCCATGTGCCGAGTGTAGACGCTCTGACGATACGTTTGGCATGGGACAGGGGAAAGCAGTCGTACGAAGGCGCTTGGTGGCTTGTCAGGGCGGCTTTCTTGGCCAACTCGTCCGCGCGCTCGTTTCCCGCTATGCCTACGTGGGCTTTGACCCAGTAAAGCTTGACCTCCCCACCGTTTCCAACGAGTTCCTCGATCCTCTGTCTGACTTTGTCTGCCAGTGGATGAAGGGAAGACCCATTGGCAACGGTGTCCAGCGCGGACCTGGAGTCGCAGAAGATGTTCGCTTTTCTGTACGCTTTTTGCCTAAGCATCGTCTCCACTGCCTTAAGAAGAGCCATCAGTTCGGCCTGGAAGACACTGCAGTGGCTGGTCAAACGCAGTGTGGTCTTGCACTCTTCTCGGCCGTTGAACCAGCAGGTGACTGCTGCTCCAACCTTGCCTTGAATCTTACTGCCGTCTGTGAATATTTTTGGCCAGCCATCTGCAATGGCTTCAAGTTCTTCTGCCTCGGTAACGATGCCATAGTTTAGGCGATTTCTGCACGCTGGGTGAGGCAAGCTGAACGGGCTGACCCTCTGCTGGAGGGTGAATTCACCTTCAGGGTTCAAGAGTCCGGTCTTCTTGATCGTATACAGCTGAGCGTTCTCCAGCGCTCGAAGGTCGAGGGGCAGTATTCCGGCCAGTAGGGTGCTGGATGTGAGGGAGACTGTTCGGTGCGCCTTGCAGATCATGATGCCAAACAGTCTTGTGATGCGATCCAGCCTGTTTTTCGCGTATTGTTTATTTGCAACTGAGCCCCAAGTGCTGGACGCATACAAGACCGTCGGCTCAATGACTGCAACGTAAATGGTTTTGATGATATCAGGGTTAAGCCCCCACCCAGCTCTGGCCGCCCTAGACACGGATTTGTAAAGGTTTATAGCTTTCTTATTAGCCTCAGCTAAGTGGTTTTAAAAATTTAACCGGTCGTCAATTATTAGCCCCAAGACCTTCATATTGCTGCTGTATTTTAAGGCTATGCCGTCCATGCTTAAACATGGTTCATCATATTTTAATTTCCGAGTCAAAAGAATGGCCTGGGTCTTATGTGCTGCGAAGCGTAGCTTGTGACTTCTACCCCACTCTGTGACCAGACTGAGAGTTGGGTTTAGTCGACTTTCGAGCTCCTCCGCAGTGTGACCGGATGCTATCAATAGGATGTCATCCGCAAAGGCTTGCACGTGGGTCTGTGACTTGGCGACTAGATTTAGAAGGTCGTCAATCAGCACATTCCACAGCAGCGGCCCGCACGTTGAACCCTGGATACAGCCCTTGTTTGTCGGTTTTGTAACCTTGGTCCCTGCGTACTCGAGGGTAACTTTCCTGCCGCTGAGGTAGCTGGTGACTAGCCTCAGGGTGCTATCGTCCAAGCCTCTTTCCGCAAGTCCCTTAATGACCGAGGGCCACCAGGCATTGTCAAATGCACCCTCTATGTCCAAGGAGACTGCAACGACCATCTTTTTATTCTCAACTGCGTCTTTTATGATGCTTATGGCATTATGTAATGCATCATCTGTGCCCTTTTGGGGCATGAAGCCGTATTGCTCCTGATGCAGCTGGTTCTTTCGACCCAGATGCCATAACGCTCTGTTTGCAAATAGTTTCTCCATAGCCTTGCCTAGGACTGGTAGGAGTCCTATGGGTCTGTACGCCTTCGGGATGGTATAGTCATCTTTGTTCAGTTTCGGTATAACCCTTATTGTGGCTCGTTTCCATATGGCTGGAAAGTGGCCGAGCTCCTGGCATTTGTTAAAGAGAGCTCGCAGTACGGTGGGACATGTGTGGAGCACTCTTCCCCAGATGTCAGACGTGAGTCCGTCGTCTCCTGGAGACCTTTTCGGGTTCATTCGCCGGAAGATGTTATTGATTTCGGTGGAAGAGAAGGGGATTATAGCAATGTCAGCTTTTTCCTGTAATTGATTAATTAATAAGTTTGTGCTGTTTCTCAGTTGCGCTTGTTCCTCCGTGTCGTCACCTGCAACATCTTCCGGGAAGAACGTTGTCGTCAGGAGTTCAGCGGACTCTTCGGGTGATAGTGTCCTGCCATCAGTGGGCGATCTGAGGAGTCTGTCCGGCTCTCGCTTGCCGCAAGTTTTGAGCACTCTGTAGATACTCGACCAAACAGTTTCGTTTTGCTGTGTAGAACAAAATTCTTTCCAACTTGTGGTAATAGTGCTCTGTATGTTCTGTTTATAATTAGCGAGGGCTTCCTTATACTGTTGGACGACAGAGGCTCTTCTGCGTGGGCACGCGTTCTTTATTCTCCTGCGGAGCCGGATGACGGTCTTTTTATTTTCACTCAGTTCCTCACTCCACCACGGCGTCTGCTTCTTTCGGGCCGCTCCCTTAACCAGAGGCATGGACTCGCTACATGCTGCTGTTACCGCCTCAGTAAGGGCAACTACCAAACGATCGAGTTCCTCCGGTGACCTTGCTTGCTCAATGTGCTGTTGGAGTAAGTTTTTAGCAATAATTTCTTTTTCCAGGAACTCGTCAAACCTACTCCAGTTGGCCTTTGCAGACTTGAACTTACGAGTGGTTCTTTTCGGAATCTCTTCGTTGCTATTATCGCTATAAGGGATGTTGTAAGTTATAGCTCTGTGGTCTGAGAGCAATACAAGGTCCGGATTCACCTTCCAGTCCGTGACTCTAGTTAAGAGGGATGACGTGCACGCTGTTACATCAACAATGCTACTGTAGGCTCTGTCTCTTCTGTATGTATGGAAAGTGGCGGCATTTCCCTCGTTCAGAACGTGCATGTCGAGTTTCGCGAAGGACTCAACGGTCCGCAGTCCCCTCGCGTCATCCTCCTCACTACCCCACCAGGGGCTTTTGGCGTTAAAGTCTCCGGCAAGGAGGATGCGGTCCGTATCGAGTGCGTCGACAATGCAACTGATCTGATTCAGGTCCTGTTCAATGTCTGCATTCCCTTCCAGATAAACATTGACGATCCCAATGTAGGAGTTTCCCAGCCTAAACTTGAAGCCCACTTTTGTTTCAGTGATGAGCTTTGGGTCCTCTACTATTTGTAAGTCTGGGTCGAGTACAATGACTGCGGCTTTAACGGGATTGTCACGTGTCGTTTTTTGGAGGACCCTGTGCCTACATGTAACTTGGCCCCCTGATCCTACATATGGCTCCTGAATGAGCAGAAAACTGACTTTGTTACGTAAAGATTCGTTCAGGCATTCCTGGAATGCAGCGTAGCCACGGCCGAGGTTTGCCTGGACGAATTTGATGACTTTTAGTGAGTCCTGGCAGCCCTTAGCAGTAGTTAATACCTACTCTGGCCAGCCGGTCCCATTTCTGCCATTCTGGGCATTCAGAGCCATATGCACGATGAGCCGAGTTCGCTTTCCCTTCACAGTTTGCACACGTTGGGGCTGCTCCACTGTTGGGGCACTGTCTGGTGTCATGGGCACCGCTGCAGTGTCCGCACCGAATAGTCTCCGACCTGCACTCTGCGGCCTTATGTGCGAACCCCATGCACTTGTAGCATTGGGTGATCGGCGACTGGTCTAATGCTGGTATAATTTGGTAGCCCAAATGCAGCCTTTGCTCAACCATCCTGGACCAGAGTGACGCACTGACCTCCAAAATGACGTTGTTTAGATCCTGGTTGCGACCCTTTGTGCGTCTTAATACTTTGATGTATCTGTCGGCAGCGGAGACCTCTTGGAACATTTTGACGTTCTGGCTAAGAACGGCCTCTTCGATTCTTGCGTTGGTAATGTCTGATACTACGCCAAGAAGCCGGATCTGGGGCTTCTTCTGCCTCGCGTCCTGCACCGTTAGGTCTCTGTCCTTGTTTTTTATTGCTTCTCGGAGGATGTCCCGGTCTCCCGAGCTACTGCAACCGATGACTACCCTCTGGTTGCTTATCTTTTTGACGGAACGTACACCCACTCCAAGGTCTACCACGTCCACTTTGGCCTTAACAGCGTTAATAATATCTTCGCTTGTGTGCCGCGGGTCCCTGGATTCAACTACCATAGCGTAGGTTGGCTTATCTGTGCGGGCCGGGGTGTCCTTGACATTTGCGTTTTTCGCTATAGGGCTTGCCTTGGGGGCTTTTTCCGTCAATGTAGAGATCGGGGCTGGGAAAGTTAATTCTTTGATTGTAGTGATGTGCCGAGCTAGCTCCTCTCGAACACATACGACAATCTCTTGCTTCAAGTTGGTCTCGTGTCCAGAGACGGCGTCGTGAGAATTGTCGGTGACCACTGTGTTAATCAACGGAATTTTTAACATGGCTTTATTAATTTCATCGCTAGCAGCCAATATGAGTCGTTTATTGGTAGCGGTTACGCTTTTGGCGTCATTGACTGCTAAGGTTATGCAGGTCGTAAGTTTACTTACTACGTCAGTGAAGGTGTTCATACACTTAACGTCATCAGCTGTCGCGGGGAGAGGGGGTAATAATGAAGGTGCCATAGTCCCCTCGTTTATAGGTTGGTTAGGTTAGGTTAGGTTAGGTTAGGTTAGGTTAGGTTAGGTTAGGTTAGGTTAGGTTAGGTTAGGTTAGGTTAGGTTAGGTTAGGTTAGGTTAGGTTAGGTTAGGTTAGGTTTTTTTTTTTTTTTTTTTTTTTTTTTATAGCACCCGTCATCACAGGGCTTTGCGTGTGTGAACCCTCTGACTTGATCAGAGCCTTTTTGTATCTTTTCTTATTATTTATCTTTTATTCTTTTATGTTACTTTCTATCATTCTTGTTTCATCCTTCTTATATCTATTTGCACGTTACTATGCATCTTAAATTACTTTCAGTCTTTAAACTATTTCTTATACTATTATCCCATTTTTTATAAACAATAATAATCAGTCAGTTACATTTCAGCAAGCCACAAACATCTTTCTTATTCTGTATATCGTTAGCTTAGCATAGTGGTTTATATACAGTTATTCAGTCTTTTGAAAAACATAAATATCATTATTATCCTATGCATATGACATGTCTACACATCCTTATTCTAACATACAAATTTTTATATATACAATTTTTATATTTTTCCAAAAATAACAAAATTTTTGCTTTACCATAGATTTACGGACTTTTTAGATTTTCTTGGGCTATGCTACTGTTTAATATTATAGTTAAATATAGATACTAAGCATAGAGTTTCCTATTTATTCCTTCTTATGGTCTTAGCAGCAATTTTGACACAGAATTTAATAAATTTTTCCCTTGTTCTGCTACTTGCTGTTAAACTACTTATATTTTCGCTTCTGATCTCTATGCCTAACTCCTGCTCAATCTCAAATCTCTCTAGACTATTAGCTGGACAGTCAATGATGATGTGGAGCACCGTTTCATCAACGTCGGGGTCGCATATGCACGATGGGTTTTCCTTACACTTGAATCTGTTCAAGTATTCGGAAAACCCACCGTGCCCTGTCAGGATTTGGGTTACTATCCCTGTTGGCTGTATCTTTTTCAAAATTTTGTAGGCTTGTACTGCATCCGGGAAAAACGTCTTTGTGATTTTCCCTGTCTCCTCCGATCCGTACCTACGATTCCATTCGCCAAGCGTATCCATACGGGGTTAGGTTAGGTTAGGTTAGGTTAGGTTAGGTTAGGTTAGGTTAGGTTAGGTTAGGTTAGGTTAGGTTAGGTTTTTTTTTTTTTTTTTTTTTTTTTTTTTTTTTTTTTTTTTTTTTTTTTGGGTAGATTTATACCCCTTTAAATACTGCTGATATGGTTTTTTCAGCACCTTTTTGTTCTTAGTTTTGTATTTTGTGCTATATGTACATTTTGTCGTGATATTAATTATATGATAAATATGTTATATGGATAAATATTCGTTATGTGATAAATATTCGTTATGTGGTAAATGATAGTAATATAATATATATGTTATTCTAAATATTATTATTTACTTATGTTTTTGCCACTCTGGAGCCATTGGTCCGGGCCGCCGAGCGTGCAGCTTTCTCTGCAAACTCCAGAAAGTTTTGCGAAGCTTTTTATTACTCATCAGAGTACCCCAGTTGTTGCAGTCGAGCGTCAGGTCTGTCTTGAATTCGCAGGTCTGACGGTCGACTCCAAACCTAGGGCACTCCGTTAAAATATGCTCAACGGTTTCTTCCTTTCCGGAGCCGCAAGAGCAGTGTGGATCTGGTGCCAGTTTGAACCTGTAAAGGTAGGCCCGAAAACCTCCGTGCCCCGTGAAAATTTGCGCTATGAGGTTGTTTAGTGTCAAGTTTTTGAGCACCTTATGGGCAATGCAAGCATCTGGGAAGAACTTTTTGGTGGTTAGACCAGTATTTGAATTAGTGTAACGCTGCTGCCATGTGCCGAGTGTAGACGCTCTGACGATACGTTTGGCATGGGACAGGGGAAAGCAGTCGTACGAAGGCGCTTGGTGGCTTGTCAGGGCGGCTTTCTTGGCCAACTCGTCCGCGCGCTCGTTTCCCGCTATGCCTACGTGGGCTTTGACCCAGTAAAGCTTGACCTCCCCACCGTTTCCAACGAGTTCCTCGATCCTCTGTCTGACTTTGTCTGCCAGTGGATGAAGGGAAGACCCATTGGCAACGGTGTCCAGCGCGGACCTGGAGTCGCAGAAGATGTTCGCTTTTCTGTACGCTTTTTGCCTAAGCATCGTCTCCACTGCCTTAAGAAGAGCCATCAGTTCGGCCTGGAAGACACTGCAGTGGCTGGTCAAACGCAGTGTGGTCTTGCACTCTTCTCGGCCGTTGAACCAGCAGGTGACTGCTGCTCCAACCTTGCCTTGAATCTTACTGCCGTCTGTGAATATTTTTGGCCAGCCATCTGCAATGGCTTCAAGTTCTTCTGCCTCGGTAACGATGCCATAGTTTAGGCGATTTCTGCACGCTGGGTGAGGCAAGCTGAACGGGCTGACCCTCTGCTGGAGGGTGAATTCACCTTCAGGGTTCAAGAGTCCGGTCTTCTTGATCGTATACAGCTGAGCGTTCTCCAGCGCTCGAAGGTCGAGGGGCAGTATTCCGGCCAGTAGGGTGCTGGATGTGAGGGAGACTGTTCGGTGCGCCTTGCAGATCATGATGCCAAACAGTCTTGTGATGCGATCCAGCCTGTTTTTCGCGTATTGTTTATTTGCAACTGAGCCCCAAGTGCTGGACGCATACAAGACCGTCGGCTCAATGACTGCAACGTAAATGGTTTTGATGATATCAGGGTTAAGCCCCCACCCAGCTCTGGCCGCCCTAGACACGGATTTGTAAAGGTTTATAGCTTTCTTATTAGCCTCAGCTAAGTGGTTTTTAAAATTTAACCGGTCGTCAATTATTAGCCCCAAGACCTTCATATTGCTGCTGTATTTTAAGGCTATGCCGTCCATGCTTAAACATGGTTCATCGTATTTTAATTTCCGAGTCAAAAGAATGGCCTGGGTCTTATGTGCTGCGAAGCGTAGCTTGTGACTTCTACCCCACTCTGTGACCAGACTGAGAGTTGGGTTTAGTCGACTTTCGAGCTCCTCCGCAGTGTGACCGGATGCTATCAATAGGATGTCATCCGCAAAGGCTTGCACGTGGGTCTGTGACTTGGCGACTAGATTTAGAAGGTCGTCAATCAGCACATTCCACAGCAGCGGCCCGCACGTTGAACCCTGGATACAGCCCTTGTTTGTCGGTTTTGTAACCTTGGTCCCTGCGTACTCGAGGGTAACTTTCCTGCCGCTGAGGTAGCTGGTGACTAGCCTCAGGGTGCTATCGTCCAAGCCTCTTTCCGCAAGTCCCTTAATGACCGAGGGCCACCAGGCATTGTCAAATGCACCCTCTATGTCCAAGGAGACTGCAACGACCATCTTTTTATTATCAACTGCGTCTTTTATGATGCTTATGGCATTATGTAATGCATCATCTGTGCCCTTTTGGGGCATGAAGCCGTATTGCTCCTGATGCAGCTGGTTCTTTCGACCCAGATGCCATAACGCTCTGTTTGCAAATAGTTTCTCCATAGCCTTGCCTAGGACTGGTAGGAGTCCTATGGGTCTGTACGCCTTCGGGATGGTATAGTCATCTTTGTTCAGTTTCGGTATAACCCTTATTGTGGCTCGTTTCCATATGGCTGGAAAGTGGCCGAGCTCCTGGCATTTGTTAAAGAGAGCTCGCAGTACGGTGGGACATGTGTGGAGCACTCTTCCCCAGATGTCAGACGTGAGTCCGTCGTCTCCTGGAGACCTTTTCGGGTTCATTCGCCGGAAGATGTTATTGATTTCGGTGGAAGAGAAGGGGATTATAGCAATGTCAGCTTTTTCCTGTAATTGATTAATTAATAAGTTTGTGCTGTTTCTCAGTTGCGCTTGTTCCTCCGTGTCGTCACCTGCAACATCTTCCGGGAAGAACGTTGTCGTCAGGAGTTCAGCGGACTCTTCGGGTGATAGTGTCCTGCCATCAGTGGGCGATCTGAGGAGTCTGTCCGGCTCTCGCTTGCCGCAAGTTTTGAGCACTCTGTAGATACTCGACCAAACAGTTTCGTTTTGCTGCGTAGAACAAAATTCTTTCCAACTTGTGGTAATGGTGCTCTGTATGTTCTGTTTATAATTAGCGAGGGCTTCCTTATACTGTTGGACGACAGAGGCTCTTCTGCGTGGGCACGCGTTCTTTATTCTCCTGCGGAGCCGGATGACGGTCTTTTTATTTTCACTCAGTTCCTCACTCCACCACGGCGTCTGCTTCTTTCGGGCCGCTCCCTTAACCAGAGGCATGGACTCGCTACATGCTGCTGTTACCGCCTCAGTAAGGGCAACTACCAAACGATCGAGTTCCTCCGGTGACCTTGCTTGCTCAATGTGCTGTTGGAGTAAGTTTTTAGCAATAATTTCTTTTTCCAGGAACTCGTCAAACCTACTCCAGTTGGCCTTTGCAGACTTGAACTTACGAGTGGTTCTTTTCGGAATCTCTTCGTTGCTATTATCGCTATAAGGGATGTTGTAAGTTATAGCTCTGTGGTCTGAGAGCAATACAAGGTCCGGATTCACCCTCCAGTCCGTGACTCTAGTTAAGAGGGATGACGTGCACGCTGTTACATCAACAATGCTACTGTAGGCTCTGTCTCTTCTGTATGTATGGAAAGTGGCGGCATTTCCCTCGTTCAGAACGTGCATGTCGAGTTTCGCGAAGGACTCAACGGTCCGCAGTCCCCTCGCGTCATCCTCCTCACTACCCCACCAGGGGCTTTTGGCGTTAAAGTCTCCGGCAAGGAGGATGCGGTCCGTATCGAGTGCGTCGACAATGCAACTGATCTGATTCAGGTCCTGTTCAATGTCTGCATTCCCTTCCAGATAAACATTGACGATCCCAATGTAGGAGTTTCCCAGCCTAAACTTGAAGCCCACTTTTGTTTCAGTGATGAGCTTTGGGTCCTCTACTATTTGTAAGTCTGGGTCGAGTACAATGACTGCGGCTTTAACGGGATTGTCACGTGTCGTTTTTTGGAGGACCCTGTGCCTACATGTAACTTGGCCCCCTGATCCTACATATGGCTCCTGAATGAGCAGAAAACTGACTTTGTTACGTAAAGATTCGTTCAGGCATTCCTGGAATGCAGCGTAGCCACGGCCGAGGTTTGCCTGGACGAATTTGATGACTTTTAGTGAGTCCTGGCAGCCCTTAGCAGTAGTTAATACCTACTCTGGCCAGCCGGTCCCGGTTAGGTTAGGTTAGGTTAGGTTAGGTTAGGTTAGGTTAGGTTAGGTTAGGTTAGGTTAGGTTAGGTTAGGTTAGGTTAGGTTAGGTTAGGTTAGGTTAGGTTAGGTTAGGTTAGGTTAGGTTAGGTTAGGTTAGGTTAGGTTAGGTTAGGTTAGGTTAGGTTAGGTTAGGTTAGGTTAGGTTAGGTTAGGTTAGGTTAGGTTAGGTTAGGTTAGGTTAGGTTAGGTTAGGTTAGGTTAGGTTAGGTTAGGTTAGGTTAGGTTAGGTTAGGTTAGGTTAGGTTAGGTTAGGTTAGGTTAGGTTAGGTTAGGTTAGGTTAGGTTAGGTTAGGTTAGGTTAGGTTAGGTTAGGTTAGGTTAGGTTAGGTTAGGTTAGGTTAGGTTAGGTTAGGTTAGGTTAGGTTAGGTTAGGTTAGGTTAGGTTAGGTTAGGTTAGGTTAGGTTAGGTTAGGTTAGGTTAGGTTAGGTTAGGTTAGGTTAGGTTAGGTTAGGTTAGGTTAGGTTAGGTTAGGTTAGGTTAGGTTAGGTTAGGTTAGGTTAGGTTAGGTTAGGTTAGGTTAGGTTAGGTTAGGTTAGGTTAGGTTAGGTTAGGTTAGGTTAGGTTAGGTTAGGTTAGGTTAGGTTAGGTTAGGTTAGGTTAGGTTAGGTTAGGTTAGGTTAGGTTAGGTTAGGTTAGGTTAGGTTAGGTTAGGTTAGGTTAGGTTAGGTTAGGTTAGGTTAGGTTAGGTTAGGTTAGGTTAGGTTAGGTTAGGTTAGGTTAGGTTAGGTTAGGTTAGGTTAGGTTAGGTTAGGTTAGGTTAGGTTAGGTTAGGTTAGGTTAGGTTAGGTTAGGTTAGGTTAGGTTAGGTTAGGTTAGGTTAGGTTAGGTTAGGTTAGGTTAGGTTAGGTTAGGTTAGGTTAGGTTAGGTTAGGTTAGGTTAGGTTAGGTTAGGTTAGGTTAGGTTAGGTTAGGTTAGGTTAGGTTAGGTTAGGTTAGGTTAGGTTAGGTTAGGTTAGGTTAGGTTAGGTTAGGTTAGGTTAGGTTAGGTTAGGTTAGGTTAGGTTAGGTTAGGTTAGGTTAGGTTAGGTTAGGTTAGGTTAGGTTAGGTTAGGTTAGGTTAGGTTAGGTTAGGTTAGGTTAGGTTAGGTTAGGTTAGGTTAGGTTAGGTTAGGTTAGGTTAGGTTAGGTTAGGTTAGGTTAGGTTAGGTTAGGTTAGGTTAGGTTAGGTTAGGTTAGGTTAGGTTAGGTTAGGTTAGGTTAGGTTAGGTTAGGTTAGGTTAGGTTAGGTTAGGTTAGGTTAGGTTAGGTTAGGTTAGGTTAGGTTAGGTTAGGTTAGGTTAGGTTAGGTTAGGTTAGGTTAGGTTAGGTTAGGTTAGGTTAGGTTAGGTTAGGTTAGGTTAGGTTAGGTTAGGTTAGGTTAGGTTAGGTTAGGTTAGGTTAGGTTAGGTTAGGTTAGGTTAGGTTAGGTTAGGTTAGGTTAGGTTAGGTTAGGTTAGGTTAGGTTAGGTTAGGTTAGGTTAGGTTAGGTTAGGTTAGGTTAGGTTAGGTTAGGTTAGGTTAGGTTAGGTTAGGTTAGGTTAGGTTAGGTTAGGTTAGGTTAGGTTAGGTTAGGTTAGGTTAGGTTAGGTTAGGTTAGGTTAGGTTAGGTTAGGTTAGGTTAGGTTAGGTTAGGTTAGGTTAGGTTAGGTTAGGTTAGGTTAGGTTAGGTTAGGTTAGGTTAGGTTAGGTTAGGTTAGGTTAGGTTAGGTTAGGTTAGGTTAGGTTAGGTTAGGTTAGGTTAGGTTAGGTTAGGTTAGGTTAGGTTAGGTTAGGTTAGGTTAGGTTAGGTTAGGTTAGGTTAGGTTAGGTTAGGTTAGGTTAGGTTAGGTTAGGTTAGGTTAGGTTAGGTTAGGTTAGGTTAGGTTAGGTTAGGTTAGGTTAGGTTAGGTTAGGTTAGGTTAGGTTAGGTTAGGTTAGGTTAGGTTAGGTTAGGTTAGGTTAGGTTAGGTTAGGTTAGGTTAGGTTAGGTTAGGTTAGGTTAGGTTAGGTTAGGTTAGGTTAGGTTAGGTTAGGTTAGGTTAGGTTAGGTTAGGTTAGGTTAGGTTAGGTTAGGTTAGGTTAGGTTAGGTTAGGTTAGGTTAGGTTAGGTTAGGTTAGGTTAGGTTAGGTTAGGTTAGGTTAGGTTAGGTTAGGTTAGGTTAGGTTAGGTTAGGTTAGGTTAGGTTAGGTTAGGTTAGGTTAGGTTAGGTTAGGTTAGGTTAGGTTAGGTTAGGTTAGGTTAGGTTAGGTTAGGTTAGGTTAGGTTAGGTTAGGTTAGGTTAGGTTAGGTTAGGTTAGGTTAGGTTAGGTTAGGTTAGGTTAGGTTAGGTTAGGTTAGGTTAGGTTAGGTTAGGTTAGGTTAGGTTAGGTTAGGTTAGGTTAGGTTAGGTTAGGTTAGGTTAGGTTAGGTTAGGTTAGGTTAGGTTAGGTTAGGTTAGGTTAGGTTAGGTTAGGTTAGGTTAGGTTAGGTTAGGTTAGGTTAGGTTAGGTTAGGTTAGGTTAGGTTAGGTTAGGTTAGGTTAGGTTAGGTTAGGTTAGGTTAGGTTAGGTTAGGTTAGGTTAGGTTAGGTTAGGTTAGGTTAGGTTAGGTTAGGTTAGGTTAGGTTAGGTTAGGTTAGGTTAGGTTAGGTTAGGTTAGGTTAGGTTAGGTTAGGTTAGGTTAGGTTAGGTTAGGTTAGGTTAGGTTAGGTTAGGTTAGGTTAGGTTAGGTTAGGTTAGGTTAGGTTAGGTTAGGTTAGGTTAGGTTAGGTTAGGTTAGGTTAGGTTAGGTTAGGTTAGGTTAGGTTAGGTTAGGTTAGGTTAGGTTAGGTTAGGTTAGGTTAGGTTAGGTTAGGTTAGGTTAGGTTAGGTTAGGTTAGGTTAGGTTAGGTTAGGTTAGGTTAGGTTAGGTTAGGTTAGGTTAGGTTAGGTTAGGTTAGGTTAGGTTAGGTTAGGTTAGGTTAGGTTAGGTTAGGTTAGGTTAGGTTAGGTTAGGTTAGGTTAGGTTAGGTTAGGTTAGGTTAGGTTAGGTTAGGTTAGGTTAGGTTAGGTTAGGTTAGGTTAGGTTAGGTTAGGTTAGGTTAGGTTAGGTTAGGTTAGGTTAGGTTAGGTTAGGTTAGGTTAGGTTAGGTTAGGTTAGGTTAGGTTAGGTTAGGTTAGGTTAGGTTAGGTTAGGTTAGGTTAGGTTAGGTTAGGTTAGGTTAGGTTAGGTTAGGTTAGGTTAGGTTAGGTTAGGTTAGGTTAGGTTAGGTTAGGTTAGGTTAGGTTAGGTTAGGTTAGGTTAGGTTAGGTTAGGTTAGGTTAGGTTAGGTTAGGTTAGGTTAGGTTAGGTTAGGTTAGGTTAGGTTAGGTTAGGTTAGGTTAGGTTAGGTTAGGTTAGGTTAGGTTAGGTTAGGTTAGGTTAGGTTAGGTTAGGTTAGGTTAGGTTAGGTTAGGTTAGGTTAGGTTAGGTTAGGTTAGGTTAGGTTAGGTTAGGTTAGGTTAGGTTAGGTTAGGTTAGGTTAGGTTAGGTTAGGTTAGGTTAGGTTAGGTTAGGTTAGGTTAGGTTAGGTTAGGTTAGGTTAGGTTAGGTTAGGTTAGGTTAGGTTAGGTTAGGTTAGGTTAGGTTAGGTTAGGTTAGGTTAGGTTAGGTTAGGTTAGGTTAGGTTAGGTTAGGTTAGGTTAGGTTAGGTTAGGTTAGGTTAGGTTAGGTTAGGTTAGGTTAGGTTAGGTTAGGTTAGGTTAGGTTAGGTTAGGTTAGGTTAGGTTAGGTTAGGTTAGGTTAGGTTAGGTTAGGTTAGGTTAGGTTAGGTTAGGTTAGGTTAGGTTAGGTTAGGTTAGGTTAGGTTAGGTTAGGTTAGGTTAGGTTAGGTTAGGTTAGGTTAGGTTAGGTTAGGTTAGGTTAGGTTAGGTTAGGTTAGGTTAGGTTAGGTTAGGTTAGGTTAGGTTAGGTTAGGTTAGGTTAGGTTAGGTTAGGTTAGGTTAGGTTTTTTTTTTTTTTTTTTTTTTTTTTTTTTTTGGCGCCTACCTCTCCGCGCTGTGGCGGAGTCTGCGAGCTAAGTTTCCTCGGACGTAATCCGAGCTTTTATTTGCGTTATTCAAATATTACGGTGTATGATTGTTACATTTTCCCTATAAAATTATTATCACAATTGTCATGTCAGTATACAGTCTTATTAAAATACTTAAAACTAGTTAACAATAAATTATAGTTACAATATGGGACAATAATTATTTGGCAACAATATATTAAAAACATCTTATTCTACTACAGGTAATTATTCTATATTTGACATTATTATCATTTTTGGCTACTGTCATAATATTCTTATAATATTAGTACTTAGCTTAATGTCTACTTATTTCTATTTATTACTCTTGTAGCTATTTTTACACCGTATTTGACAAATTTATTCCTTTTGAATTTATCGTCAATGATCTTACTCAAATTCTCCATCCGTATCTCTGTTTCGATCTCCTGCTCCGCGTTATAACGCTCCAGTCCATATACTGGGCAGTTAGTCAGGATGTGAATGATAGTCTCGTCATGGTCAGGGTCACATATGCATGATGGGTTTTCCTTACACTTGAATCTATTCAAGTATGAGGAAAATCCACCATGCCCGGTCATTATTTGGGTAACTATCCCTGTCGGTTTTAAAACTTTAACTATTTTATAGGCACGGACGGCGTCCGGGAAGAACATCTTGGTCGTGCCGGCTGTGTCACCCTCCTTGTACCTCCGATTCCATTCGTCAAGGGTATCCTTACGGATTTGCCGCTTGACGAATGAGACCGGACACTGGTCGTAGTTTGGGCTGGTTTTAATTTTGAGCGCTGCGTCCTTTGCCAACTGGTCAGCTCTTTCGTTCCCCTCCAGTCCTGCGTGAGCCTTAATCCAGAACAATTGGACAACTTTGTTCTGGTTATTAAGGCATTTCAGGATCTTCCTGGTTTCTACTGCGAGGGGATGTACGGAGTGGTGGTTTGAGACCGTTTCCAGCGATGATCTTGAATCACTGAAAATACCGAATGTAGTTTCGGGGCGTTTTTGTATCTCACACGCGGCTTTGCATATGGCCAGCAATTCCGCCTGGTAGACCGTGCAATAGGGCGACAGCTTCCATTTTTGGCATTTGGTTTCGGCGCCATTGTTCCATAAGGACAATGCCGCCCCCACCTTGCCGTCAATTTTGCTGCCGTCCGTGTAGATCTGCACCTCTTGTGTGCAGTGATTTGCAAGTTGTTGTTGGTCTGCCAGGCATATGAATTTTAGGCTCATATGCTCCGCCGGGTGGGGGATAGCAGCAAATGTGGTACGTCGCTCGACGTCCCTATCTCCTAGCACCGGCTGAGGTACACCCCTCCTTGCCTCGTAAAGGGCAGCCACCTCGCGTATTCGAAGGTCGAGGGGTAGTATCCCAGCCAGCACCAGTGCCGAGTTTAAGGAGACGGTGCGGTAGGATTTGCACAGTTTCTGTACGAATCCCCTTTGGACCACATTTAACTGCTTTTGAACACACCGTTTAGCGGCTGCGGGCGCCCAGGCACTTGCCGCATACAATATAACGGGTTCGACTACTGCCATATATATGGTGCGGATGACGTCGGGGTGGAGTCCCCAGCTGATTCTGGCTGCTCTTGACAACTGCTTATAAAAGTTCAACGCCTTCTTGCACGCTTCTGCGACGTGGCTGTTGAATGTAAGTTTGTTGTCAAGAGTCAGCCCAAGAATCTTGATCTGGTTTACCATGCCAATGTTGACCCCCCCCATGGTCAGCAGCGGGGTGTCAAACTTAAGTTTTCGCGTAATAAGCATAGCGTTGGTTTTATGCGGCGCGAATCTCAACTTATTTCTGACACCCCACTGACGAACATAGGCGAGGGCATCATTGGCACGTCGCTGGACCTCCGTCGTGGTGTCCCCGTCGAACACCAGCACCACATCATCTGCAAAAGCTTGGCAGTAGTCCCCTCGTTGGACCAGTCCTTTAAGTAAGGGGTCGAGGAGGATGTTCCACAGAATTGGGCCTCCAATAGATCCTTGCACGCAACCTTTGGATGTCTCCCGAATCACTTCTTCTCCTGCGTACCTCACTCTGACCCTACGGTTTTCAAGGTAACTGTCCATGATTCTCCTCACATTAACCGGACACTTTTCCTCAGCCAGTCTGGTTCTGATGGCTGGCCACCATGCGCTATCGAAGGCTCCCTCTATGTCTAGTGACACCATGATGGTGATCTTGCGCTCTGCTAATTTTTTACGGATATATCCAACTAGGTCATAGAGAGAGTCCTCCGTGCGGTTAGGTTAGGTTAGGTTAGGTTAGGTTAGGTTAGGTTAGGTTAGGTTAGGTTAGGTTAGGTTAGGTTAGGTTAGGTTAGGTTAGGTTAGGTTAGGTTAGGTTAGGTTAGGTTAGGTTAGGTTAGGTTAGGTTAGGTTAGGTTAGGTTAGGTTAGGTTAGGTTAGGTTAGGTTAGGTTAGGTTAGGTTAGGTTAGGTTAGGTTAGGTTAGGTTAGGTTAGGTTAGGTTAGGTTAGGTTAGGTTAGGTTAGGTTAGGTTAGGTTAGGTTAGGTTAGGTTAGGTTAGGTTAGGTTAGGTTAGGTTAGGTTAGGTTAGGTTAGGTTAGGTTAGGTTAGGTTAGGTTAGGTTAGGTTAGGTTAGGTTAGGTTAGGTTAGGTTAGGTTAGGTTAGGTTAGGTTAGGTTAGGTTAGGTTAGGTTAGGTTAGGTTAGGTTAGGTTAGGTTAGGTTAGGTTAGGTTAGGTTAGGTTAGGTTAGGTTAGGTTAGGTTAGGTTAGGTTAGGTTAGGTTAGGTTAGGTTAGGTTAGGTTAGGTTAGGTTAGGTTAGGTTAGGTTAGGTTAGGTTAGGTTAGGTTAGGTTAGGTTAGGTTAGGTTAGGTTAGGTTAGGTTAGGTTAGGTTAGGTTAGGTTAGGTTAGGTTAGGTTAGGTTAGGTTAGGTTAGGTTAGGTTAGGTTAGGTTAGGTTAGGTTAGGTTAGGTTAGGTTAGGTTAGGTTAGGTTAGGTTAGGTTAGGTTAGGTTAGGTTAGGTTAGGTTAGGTTAGGTTAGGTTAGGTTAGGTTAGGTTAGGTTAGGTTAGGTTAGGTTAGGTTAGGTTAGGTTAGGTTAGGTTAGGTTAGGTTAGGTTAGGTTAGGTTAGGTTAGGTTAGGTTAGGTTAGGTTAGGTTAGGTTAGGTTAGGTTAGGTTAGGTTAGGTTAGGTTAGGTTAGGTTAGGTTAGGTTAGGTTAGGTTAGGTTAGGTTAGGTTAGGTTAGGTTAGGTTAGGTTAGGTTAGGTTAGGTTAGGTTAGGTTAGGTTAGGTTAGGTTAGGTTAGGTTAGGTTAGGTTAGGTTAGGTTAGGTTAGGTTAGGTTAGGTTAGGTTAGGTTAGGTTAGGTTAGGTTAGGTTAGGTTAGGTTAGGTTAGGTTAGGTTAGGTTAGGTTAGGTTAGGTTAGGTTAGGTTAGGTTAGGTTAGGTTAGGTTAGGTTAGGTTAGGTTAGGTTAGGTTAGGTTAGGTTAGGTTAGGTTAGGTTAGGTTAGGTTAGGTTAGGTTAGGTTAGGTTAGGTTAGGTTAGGTTAGGTTAGGTTAGGTTAGGTTAGGTTAGGTTAGGTTAGGTTAGGTTAGGTTAGGTTAGGTTAGGTTAGGTTAGGTTAGGTTAGGTTAGGTTAGGTTAGGTTAGGTTAGGTTAGGTTAGGTTAGGTTAGGTTAGGTTAGGTTAGGTTAGGTTAGGTTAGGTTAGGTTAGGTTAGGTTAGGTTAGGTTAGGTTAGGTTAGGTTAGGTTAGGTTAGGTTAGGTTAGGTTAGGTTAGGTTAGGTTAGGTTAGGTTAGGTTAGGTTAGGTTAGGTTAGGTTAGGTTAGGTTAGGTTAGGTTAGGTTAGGTTAGGTTAGGTTAGGTTAGGTTAGGTTAGGTTAGGTTAGGTTAGGTTAGGTTAGGTTAGGTTAGGTTAGGTTAGGTTAGGTTAGGTTAGGTTAGGTTAGGTTAGGTTAGGTTAGGTTAGGTTAGGTTAGGTTAGGTTAGGTTAGGTTAGGTTAGGTTAGGTTAGGTTAGGTTAGGTTAGGTTAGGTTAGGTTAGGTTAGGTTAGGTTAGGTTAGGTTAGGTTAGGTTAGGTTAGGTTAGGTTAGGTTAGGTTAGGTTAGGTTAGGTTAGGTTAGGTTAGGTTAGGTTAGGTTAGGTTAGGTTAGGTTAGGTTAGGTTAGGTTAGGTTAGGTTAGGTTAGGTTAGGTTAGGTTAGGTTAGGTTAGGTTAGGTTAGGTTAGGTTAGGTTAGGTTAGGTTAGGTTAGGTTAGGTTAGGTTAGGTTAGGTTAGGTTAGGTTAGGTTAGGTTAGGTTAGGTTAGGTTAGGTTAGGTTAGGTTAGGTTAGGTTAGGTTAGGTTAGGTTAGGTTAGGTTAGGTTAGGTTAGGTTAGGTTAGGTTAGGTTAGGTTAGGTTAGGTTAGGTTAGGTTAGGTTAGGTTAGGTTAGGTTAGGTTAGGTTAGGTTAGGTTAGGTTAGGTTAGGTTAGGTTAGGTTAGGTTAGGTTAGGTTAGGTTAGGTTAGGTTAGGTTAGGTTAGGTTAGGTTAGGTTAGGTTAGGTTAGGTTAGGTTAGGTTAGGTTAGGTTAGGTTAGGTTAGGTTAGGTTAGGTTAGGTTAGGTTAGGTTAGGTTAGGTTAGGTTAGGTTAGGTTAGGTTAGGTTAGGTTAGGTTAGGTTAGGTTAGGTTAGGTTAGGTTAGGTTAGGTTAGGTTAGGTTAGGTTAGGTTAGGTTAGGTTAGGTTAGGTTAGGTTAGGTTAGGTTAGGTTAGGTTAGGTTAGGTTAGGTTAGGTTAGGTTAGGTTAGGTTAGGTTAGGTTAGGTTAGGTTAGGTTAGGTTAGGTTAGGTTAGGTTAGGTTAGGTTAGGTTAGGTTAGGTTAGGTTAGGTTAGGTTAGGTTAGGTTAGGTTAGGTTAGGTTAGGTTAGGTTAGGTTAGGTTAGGTTAGGTTAGGTTAGGTTAGGTTAGGTTAGGTTAGGTTAGGTTAGGTTAGGTTAGGTTAGGTTAGGTTAGGTTAGGTTAGGTTAGGTTAGGTTAGGTTAGGTTAGGTTAGGTTAGGTTAGGTTAGGTTAGGTTAGGTTAGGTTAGGTTAGGTTAGGTTAGGTTAGGTTAGGTTAGGTTAGGTTAGGTTAGGTTAGGTTAGGTTAGGTTAGGTTAGGTTAGGTTAGGTTAGGTTAGGTTAGGTTAGGTTAGGTTAGGTTAGGTTAGGTTAGGTTAGGTTAGGTTAGGTTAGGTTAGGTTAGGTTAGGTTAGGTTAGGTTAGGTTAGGTTAGGTTAGGTTAGGTTAGGTTAGGTTAGGTTAGGTTAGGTTAGGTTAGGTTAGGTTAGGTTAGGTTAGGTTAGGTTAGGTTAGGTTAGGTTAGGTTAGGTTAGGTTAGGTTAGGTTAGGTTAGGTTAGGTTAGGTTAGGTTAGGTTAGGTTAGGTTAGGTTAGGTTAGGTTAGGTTAGGTTAGGTTAGGTTAGGTTAGGTTAGGTTAGGTTAGGTTAGGTTAGGTTAGGTTAGGTTAGGTTAGGTTAGGTTAGGTTAGGTTAGGTTAGGTTAGGTTAGGTTAGGTTAGGTTAGGTTAGGTTAGGTTAGGTTAGGTTAGGTTAGGTTAGGTTAGGTTAGGTTAGGTTAGGTTAGGTTAGGTTAGGTTAGGTTAGGTTAGGTTAGGTTAGGTTAGGTTAGGTTAGGTTAGGTTAGGTTAGGTTAGGTTAGGTTAGGTTAGGTTAGGTTAGGTTAGGTTAGGTTAGGTTAGGTTAGGTTAGGTTAGGTTAGGTTAGGTTAGGTTAGGTTAGGTTAGGTTAGGTTAGGTTAGGTTAGGTTAGGTTAGGTTAGGTTAGGTTAGGTTAGGTTAGGTTAGGTTAGGTTAGGTTAGGTTAGGTTAGGTTAGGTTAGGTTAGGTTAGGTTAGGTTAGGTTAGGTTAGGTTAGGTTAGGTTAGGTTAGGTTAGGTTAGGTTAGGTTAGGTTAGGTTAGGTTAGGTTAGGTTAGGTTAGGTTAGGTTAGGTTAGGTTAGGTTAGGTTAGGTTAGGTTAGGTTAGGTTAGGTTAGGTTAGGTTAGGTTAGGTTAGGTTAGGTTAGGTTAGGTTAGGTTAGGTTAGGTTAGGTTAGGTTAGGTTAGGTTAGGTTAGGTTAGGTTAGGTTAGGTTAGGTTAGGTTAGGTTAGGTTAGGTTAGGTTAGGTTAGGTTAGGTTAGGTTAGGTTAGGTTAGGTTAGGTTAGGTTAGGTTAGGTTAGGTTAGGTTAGGTTAGGTTAGGTTAGGTTAGGTTAGGTTAGGTTAGGTTAGGTTAGGTTAGGTTAGGTTAGGTTAGGTTAGGTTAGGTTAGGTTAGGTTAGGTTAGGTTAGGTTAGGTTAGGTTAGGTTAGGTTAGGTTAGGTTAGGTTAGGTTAGGTTAGGTTAGGTTAGGTTAGGTTAGGTTAGGTTAGGTTAGGTTAGGTTAGGTTAGGTTAGGTTAGGTTAGGTTAGGTTAGGTTAGGTTAGGTTAGGTTAGGTTAGGTTAGGTTAGGTTAGGTTAGGTTAGGTTAGGTTAGGTTAGGTTAGGTTAGGTTAGGTTAGGTTAGGTTAGGTTAGGTTAGGTTAGGTTAGGTTAGGTTAGGTTAGGTTAGGTTAGGTTAGGTTAGGTTAGGTTAGGTTAGGTTAGGTTAGGTTAGGTTAGGTTAGGTTAGGTTAGGTTAGGTTAGGTTAGGTTAGGTTAGGTTAGGTTAGGTTAGGTTAGGTTAGGTTAGGTTAGGTTAGGTTAGGTTAGGTTAGGTTAGGTTAGGTTAGGTTAGGTTAGGTTAGGTTAGGTTAGGTTAGGTTAGGTTAGGTTAGGTTAGGTTAGGTTAGGTTAGGTTAGGTTAGGTTAGGTTAGGTTAGGTTAGGTTAGGTTAGGTTAGGTTAGGTTAGGTTAGGTTAGGTTAGGTTAGGTTAGGTTAGGTTAGGTTAGGTTAGGTTAGGTTAGGTTAGGTTAGGTTAGGTTAGGTTAGGTTAGGTTAGGTTAGGTTAGGTTAGGTTAGGTTAGGTTAGGTTAGGTTAGGTTAGGTTAGGTTAGGTTAGGTTAGGTTAGGTTAGGTTAGGTTAGGTTAGGTTAGGTTAGGTTAGGTTAGGTTAGGTTAGGTTAGGTTAGGTTAGGTTAGGTTAGGTTAGGTTAGGTTAGGTTAGGTTAGGTTAGGTTAGGTTAGGTTAGGTTAGGTTAGGTTAGGTTAGGTTAGGTTAGGTTAGGTTAGGTTAGGTTAGGTTAGGTTAGGTTAGGTTAGGTTAGGTTAGGTTAGGTTAGGTTAGGTTAGGTTAGGTTAGGTTAGGTTAGGTTAGGTTAGGTTAGGTTAGGTTAGGTTAGGTTAGGTTAGGTTAGGTTAGGTTAGGTTAGGTTAGGTTAGGTTAGGTTAGGTTAGGTTAGGTTAGGTTAGGTTAGGTTAGGTTAGGTTAGGTTAGGTTAGGTTAGGTTAGGTTAGGTTAGGTTAGGTTAGGTTAGGTTAGGTTAGGTTAGGTTAGGTTAGGTTAGGTTAGGTTAGGTTAGGTTAGGTTAGGTTAGGTTAGGTTAGGTTAGGTTAGGTTAGGTTAGGTTAGGTTAGGTTAGGTTAGGTTAGGTTAGGTTAGGTTAGGTTAGGTTAGGTTAGGTTAGGTTAGGTTAGGTTAGGTTAGGTTAGGTTAGGTTAGGTTAGGTTAGGTTAGGTTAGGTTAGGTTAGGTTAGGTTAGGTTAGGTTAGGTTAGGTTAGGTTAGGTTAGGTTAGGTTAGGTTAGGTTAGGTTAGGTTAGGTTAGGTTAGGTTAGGTTAGGTTAGGTTAGGTTAGGTTAGGTTAGGTTAGGTTAGGTTAGGTTAGGTTAGGTTAGGTTAGGTTAGGTTAGGTTAGGTTAGGTTAGGTTAGGTTAGGTTAGGTTAGGTTAGGTTAGGTTAGGTTAGGTTAGGTTAGGTTAGGTTAGGTTAGGTTAGGTTAGGTTAGGTTAGGTTAGGTTAGGTTAGGTTAGGTTAGGTTAGGTTAGGTTAGGTTAGGTTAGGTTAGGTTAGGTTAGGTTAGGTTAGGTTAGGTTAGGTTAGGTTAGGTTAGGTTAGGTTAGGTTAGGTTAGGTTAGGTTAGGTTAGGTTAGGTTAGGTTAGGTTAGGTTAGGTTAGGTTAGGTTAGGTTAGGTTAGGTTAGGTTAGGTTAGGTTAGGTTAGGTTAGGTTAGGTTAGGTTAGGTTAGGTTAGGTTAGGTTAGGTTAGGTTAGGTTAGGTTAGGTTAGGTTAGGTTAGGTTAGGTTAGGTTAGGTTAGGTTAGGTTAGGTTAGGTTAGGTTAGGTTAGGTTAGGTTAGGTTAGGTTAGGTTAGGTTAGGTTAGGTTAGGTTAGGTTAGGTTAGGTTAGGTTAGGTTAGGTTAGGTTAGGTTAGGTTAGGTTAGGTTAGGTTAGGTTA